>CM062804.1:154383340-156795840 GCA_031772625.1 Pinus tabuliformis | reverse complement strand
TGTAATTCTGATAATAGGTAGAAAACTAGATTATTTCCTAAACTAAAATGGGGAATTTTACAAAGAAAATAGTAAAAAAATGAAAAAATGAATTTTAAATGAGCCTATCCCACCCTACCACCACTCCAAATAAATAATCCTAATCTCAAGCTACAATTTGATCAAGCTTTATATGTTCAATATAGGCACCCAAAACTGAATGGTCAACATTTTTTATTTTCTCCTTGTGTGGTGTTTACCCAAAACAACCTACATTTCCTCCATCTTTACCCTTTGGTGTAGTTTCCTTTACTAGTGTTTTAACCCAAGACAAATTCACTTCTTCATAACTACGGGGACCAAATGAGGCTGAATTTCTTAATTTTCTCAACTCTTCTCCTTGTACTCCTCGGTCAAATTTACCTATAGAAGAGCCCCAATTAGACCATGAAGTGGGATTCAAAGTAGCTTCCAAGTCATGAGAACTATGGCTTCGTTTTTCCCTCTGGACAAAAGTAACAAGTCTCGAATTTATGGTTGCAGCCATATTTGGTGATAAGGGAGACCCACATGTATTATGAAATTCCAAATCCACACAATGAGATGACATTCTACAAGAGGATACCAACCTATACGAGGAAGAATGGAAAGGTGATTGCATTAAATAATGATCAGGGATCTAAAGTTCTATTACATCTTAGTGCATCTGTGCAATTCCCTGCGAAAATATTCATGTATTTTCAAGAGGCAACATCTGGTTTTGAATCTACATATATGCCTAGTCAATCTTATGAGCTTTCATTTGGCGACTCATCTGAGAAAATATGGAAGGTTCAAGAATTTCTACTCTAGGAGATGTTACCTCAGAGGCAAACAAGTCTTTGATATGCGTTGGAGAAATAATATTGATCCCATGACTCTTGTATTTTCTAAACCTTATTGTGGTGTTCCCACCACTAGATATAACAACAAAAACAACATTCATCCTGGCTTGTGTGAAGAGTAGAGAAAAATCATTGAGGAGTTACCATTCATAGTTTGGATTTAGAGGAGAATCCTAAATAGGCATGTCTTGGGTACTTATCTTTGCCTAAAAGAGTTTTGTCCCTCAAATCCACCATGAACCCTTTTATTAATGCATAGTGCCACCCATGCCCATTTAACAGGAGAAAAAAATGATGAAGAAATTGGTTGAGCATGAGATATAATTTGTCTAGGCGTGGATGATAAATTCCACTCCATTCATGTACCATGGTTAAGAGAAACACCTAGAAGTAGCGAGGGCGAGGTCGATGATTTGAATCAAAGAGGCGAACTTGTTGATGAGCTGGGTCACTTGGTTCTTGGTAGCATGTCAAATGTAGTAGAAGAGACCCTTCCAGATCTTCTTGATGTCAAGATTGGAAACATGGGTCTAGGCTTTGAGCCATCTCTTAAGAAGCTCGACTGTTGTGAAACGAGTATTCTCTTCAGACACTTTTTCTATTGTCCCACAATGAATGCAAGATTTTATAACCAGATGACACAATCTGATGGCCCAAGTTATCGTCTAACACCTAAATCAATGACACACAAAGGCACATGTGGCATGGGAGGGGAGTTCTTCTCAAAGGAACGTCTTATGGTGTAAATATGCATAAATTAATTGTATTTATTATGATAGGGTGATTGAAAAATTATCATAAGTATGTGTTGGGTATCTTTGATCCTATATAAGAAAGTGAAACAAATTCTTATTAGAAAAAAGCATTTAAATTAAAATTGAAATATTTTGTATTTCGTGGAAATTATAATATCCCCTAAATTTAAACTAACAAATGTGTTGTAATTTCATTGAAAATAATAATAAATACCACAATAATAAATATGTAATATTTATTAAATACATTACCCAAACTTTTGAACTCCCATTACCTTCATCACAACATCGTAAGTTGATAGCATATGGAAGTAGACCATAGATGAAAAAATATGTGATATGTTATGTGATCTAACTATAACCCAATTTGTATTAAACAATATTAATGTTAATTAGGTCCCTATACTACTAGTGTAACCCCTTATTCTTATTAGTACAACCCCCTTACTATATTTTTGTGCCCATGTCGTCCCCATATTGTTATTATTGTGCCCCATAGAAGCCCACTATTGTTATTATTGTGCCCTTACATTATTATTGTTATGTCGGCTCTGATCATATTATGACCCCTGAGACTCCTATATATAGAAAGGAGGTCTTGTCATTTGTATCATCTAAGAATTGTTCATTTGTGTAATGTAAAGGAGTTGTACCCCTCGAAGAGGCTTATTTCTAAGGCATTGATCTATATTTTCTATCTTTTTGTGAGCTGGTTTCATAACATTTGGTATTAGAGCTTTGGATTCTAGGGTTTCGTTGTTCCAAATAGGTCATCATGACATTTTCGCTATAACTTTTTTCTATGTCGTTTCAGAGGCTAAAAACAAAATCCATCTGCGACAAAATCTCACTGAACCTTGGGGTCCGCATTTTAGATCTTATCTCACTATATTTGTGGAGATATGATTTGAGGAAGTTATGGTTTTTGCAAGCTCCAGAATTTCATCTCAAACAGGTCATCGTGGAAATTTCACCATAATATTGTTTCTACGAAGGTTCAAATTCTGAAATCAAAACCCATTTGATCCGAAATCTTGTCGAAGCTCAAGTCCAAATCTCAGATCCTGTCTCACTATATGTTCGGAGATATAATCTGAGGAAGTTAGGGTTTTTGTAGACTCTCGAATTATATTCTAAACAGGTGACCTTGGGAAAATTGTCATAACTTTCACTCTGAGAAACAAATTGAAATTTCATAAGAAGTTACAGAGAGAGGATGGACTTTAGTTTTTTGTATCTATTTTTTTGATCCGAAGGTCCAAACAGTGACACATGGCACGTCATACAAGTTCACTCTACTGAAACATTATATAATCAGGTCATCTTAGGAGATTGAGCATAACTCTTTCTTGGAGAATCAAATTCTGATCAGACTTACGGGGTTAGAAAGAGGACTCAGAGTGCCACTACAAAAGACAATTTCAGAACTTGGAGATCTGAAAGTACAGAGTTACAGTTGTTTCAAGATAGAGCTCCTAAAATTAAGAAAATGCGATATGAGGAAGTTTGATGGAAAGGATCCGCTAAATTTGATACTACAGATGGAGCAATATTTTGATCTACATGAAGTGCAATGGTTACAAAAGGTATGTATTGCATCTTAATATTTAGAACCAGATCAATTTTTATGGTATAAAGGGCTTTTTTCTCGTAAACCACTTGTTACGTGGTCAATTTTCACAGAGGAAATGATAGCACATTATGAGGATACAAAGCGAAACACCTTCTTTAGCCAATTGATAAATCTCAAAAAAAAGTGTTCAATGGCAGAGCACATTGAGGACTTTCAAAAATTAAATATAAGGGAAAATGATATTCCAGAGAAGCAAAGGATTGATGTATCCATAGGGACTTTAAAGGATAATATTCAACATGAGGTTCGTATTTGGGAACCTGATCCATTGGAGAATGCATTCAGGTTGGAAAGAAAAGTGGAAAGCAAAATTATGGCAACAAGGAAGTCTACCCCTCACAACTATAAAGATGGAAGTGTTGTTTCTCCTAGCCTTCCAGAACCTACAAGGTTGACACCACAACAATTGGAAGAAAAAAGAGCAAAAGGGCTTTGTTACAATTGTGATAACAAATACATTAAAGGTCATAAGTATGCTCAAAAGAATTATTTTACATTGATTGTGAAGATTAGGAAGAAAAGGATCAAGAAACGTCAAAAGAAGAGGATATACACCAAGAACCAACCCCAGAGAAAGAAGAAATGAATCTCACTATATCTTGTAAATAATTGGCAAGAATTACCACTACTAAAACTCTCAAGATAGAAGGACATATCAAGAAGAAAAAGGTTCAAGAAGTGAAATATCACATCAAGAAAGAAGAAACGAATCCGGCCATATCTTGTAATGCATTGGCCGGAATTAACACTCCTCAAACTATCAAGATAGAAGGACATATCAAGAAGAAAAATGTTTAAGAAGTGAAAGATCATGTCGAGGATCAAGAAATGAATCCGACCGTATCTTGTAATTCATTGGAAGAAATTACCACTCCTCAAACTCTCAAGATAGAAGGACATATCAAGAAGAAAAAGATTCAAGTGATGAAAGATCATATCGAGCATCAACAACAAGTTATCCAACTTTTAAAGGATAATGCCACTTTGGTGTAGAATCGAATGAAGCAACATGCAGACCAACATTGTAGTGAAAGAAGTTTTGATGTAGGCGATGGGGTATTTTTATGGCTACATCTCAAGAAAACTATTTATGAGAAGGAAATGTTGGCAATACTACATGAACTTAAGAAATGGCAACCTTACCTAATGGGAAGACACTTCAAGGTAAAAATGGATCATGATATTCTTAAATACTTTTTAGAACAAAGATTATCTTTAAAAGAACAGAAAAAATGGGTCACAAATATGTTGTGTTATGATTTTGAAATCATCTACAAAAAAGGGAAGCAAAATGTTGTTGCAGATGCACTCTCAAGAAAGGATGAGGATGTGGAAGCATTGTTTTGTGCTATTTCTATTATCCAACTAGATTGTATAAATGAAGCAAGGGATGAATGGAAGAAGTACAAAGAAGTGTGGCCACTCATTCAAAAGTTGCAGAAGATCCCAGTTCCAACAATATTGCCAGAACTTGACGAGGAAGGAAAAATCATATTGGAACTTGGAGCCGTCACAGGAACAAGAACCTGACAGCTACGAAATCGATCAATTTCAGAGTATCTCATCAAGTGGAAGAACTTAACCGCTGAATATTCCACATGGGAGGACAATAATTTTATGCAGAAACATTAAGAACTACTCAAGCATTGAGGACAACACTTTTTGAAGGAGAGGGGCATGTTAGGTCCCTATACTACTAGTGTAACCCCTTATTGTTATTAGTACAACCCCCTTATTATATTGTTATCCCATGAAGTCCCCATATTGTTATTATTGTGCCCCATAGAAGCCCACTATTGTTATTATTGTGCCCTTACATTATTATTGTTATGTCAGCTCTGATTATATTATGACCCCTTAGACTCCTATATATAGAAAGGAGGTCTTATCATTTGTATCATCTAAATTTTTTTCATTTGTGTAATGTAAAGGAGGTTTCCCCCTCGAAGAGGCTTATTTCTAAGGTGTTGATCTATCTTTTCTATCTTTTGGTGAGTTGGTTTCATAACAATGTTAAATGTAATATAATCAAACAATCTATTCAAAATAGAGGCATGTGAAACATCCTTCCCAAGTGCTAAATCCAAGCTCAATACTATCTGACTTTAAACATTTGAATTGTCTTGAAGCATGCCATGCTTAACAACATCTAACTGAATGTGGAAACTTGTAATGTATTGAACTGAATCTTAACCAAATTAAATGTTGTGTTGGTGACAAATGCAAAAGCATATGCTAGAAAAAGCTATGTGCCTAATAAAAAAGTCGAAATGCAATAGTAAAACTTGTCAAAATCATTGTTATTATATCTTTTAAAAGGAATTTAAAAATTATAATTTTCCAAGTCATAATTGATAGCAAACTGTATGTTACAAAGTGATATGCCTCGCCTAATAACCATTTTTCCTATACCCTATATACCCTATCCAACACAAGCCATAGAAAATTACTTCGCACCTTAACTGGCTGCCCAAGAACGATAACGATTATTTACAAAATCATATACTTTACAAGTGGTTTTAGTTACTGGGATGTAAACATTAGAGTAATACATGTTAACCAAAAGGTTATGGGAGAGCAAATTAATCCTAAAATTTCAATCTACCATGACATGCTTCTTTTTTATTAGGTTTATATTTAATAGATTTGCATTTAATAAGACTTTTCCCATCTATATGCCAAGGGCTATATATTATTTTTCATTCTATATATTTCCCTTAAACTTAAATTATGAAAACTAAATATATGGAATACATAAGCCATAATAAATTGAATTGGTTTTTCAATATTCATTATTTTTATGAACCCCATAATTATATCATGAACAAGTGATATTTAATATATTTTCTTTAATTGGTCATGATGAAGTTGTTATCACTTTATTGCTTTATGTTTAGGATAGATGTCAGAGGCCATAGGCAAATATCTATGTGATTAACAATATGTGTTTCAAATATGGAGAATATGTCACATCCAGCTAATCATGTGTTTCATGTTCCCATTCATGGTCATAGAAAGGCTTTGATTTGGTGCAACACGGTTGTGAGTGACATATCAACATATTAATGCAATTCAATTATTCTAAGTCAATTAATTTCCATGGGTGAATGCCAATACTTGAAGGTATTGTTGTTGTATTTGAATTTCAATATTATATATCATTATCAAAACACAGTTGGAATAGTTCAAGGTTGTCCAAATTTATTTGCACAAGGTATTCCAATGCTGACAACCCACACATATTTAACTGTAATTAATGACAACCATCGTTATCCTCCTGAAGCTCAAATAATCAAATAAACTAGTGAAAGACCATAAAAATCTGAGTAAGCGGTGAACATAAGGAATTGGACTAACTAACGAAGGGATGAATATAAGGAATTGGTCAACTTCAACAAAACTTGGGGAGAGGGTTTTTAGGATTTTGCGCGCTTTCACCTAGTTTGTCACTCAACCAAAATATGCTTATTTGTTGAATTTATAGCCATGTTTGGAGAAGTGAATTTAAGGAATTAGAGTAAGAGACTCATGGATGAATTTAGTAGTCATCACTCATGAGGAAATCCAACAGAATTTGTTTTTCAATAAAATACTTTTCGATGTTCAAAAGTTTCTCAATAATAGGATGACCAGAGCTCTTCATTTGCTTCAAAATGACAATGCTCATAAGGAAAGCCATGAAAACAATATTTTGTGTTACGTTTCCTATTTTTTTTATGAACTAAATAATTTATCCAATCATGGAGTGCATTGTCTGAAACACAGATAACTTCTACAACCCCTGGTAATGGCTTTGTGTTGCTTTGAAATTGAAGAAAAAGTTGCCTTGTAGAGGATGTGTGTTCATATGGATGACATGATCTGATCTAGAGCGATAATAAATACCATAACGAAAGCTTGGTGATAGCCAGGCCTCGGTATCAGATTGAACACATCCCTTCCCAAACTTATATCTGATTTGACCTGCTTTGGCTTGACCTGCAAAACATCAAATATTTTCAGAACTTGGCATGAATATAGTCCAATGAATTACTCTAAGCATACATATAGAATGTAACAAGACTTTTGGGAACATACGAACCTTTGTGACAACTTCATTAGTGTTTTTCAGAAGGTTGAAGCAACTCTTGGCATAACATCCTTCAACATACTTCAATGCTTGGTCACTCGAGTCAAAAAAGGTACATCGATTGCAGCTGAACACAAGAGATTTTTCCCACACTGTGAGCGTTGTGGAAGATACATTGGAGTGCTTATCGTTTATCTAAGGATGCTCAATGAACATTGTTTCGTGTGGATGAATCTTGGTACTCAAGTCTATCACATGGATGTTGCCTGGTTTGCGGTAAAATGAGCGCACATGGATGTTGTCTAGTTTGTGGTAAAAAAATGGTGATAGAGAATATTGTTATAAATTGTAATCGACTAATATCGGTCTTCAATCTGAAGGTCGATGTTATTTCTATCAATTAATACGAAAATCAATGTGGGAGGGGAGTTCTTCTCAAAGGAAATGCCTTACGGCGTAAATATGGATATTAAAAAAGTTATTTAAGTTATATCTTGAAATATTTATAAGAGAAATATATTTTTTTTTCAAATTTTTTTAACACAAATGAGTACTTTTTATATTAAATCCACGCCCAATGGCAGAAAACACTAGGAGCATTACATAGCCAGTTTTCTCAAAGGAATCTGGGATGTCAACTTATATCTAATTACCCTCACCCAGATTCCATTAAAAAACCCAAGTCCTAATAGTACTCTTATTTTTTGAGAAGAGTATTTGTGGAAAATTTGAAACAAAAAACACATACATTTGAATCCAATCATTACAAAAATGACTAGTCTGAGAAATCTATTGGTTTTTTAAGGTTGATGTCTTTGGGAGGCCATGTGCGTGGACTATCTAGTTGGATGCCATGGAACTTTAGTTCCATGATGATACTATGCAGTGTATCCACTTCATATTCTAAGCGAGAAATTTAGTGCTGAAAAGCCCCAATAATTTCAAAAGAGTTGCATTCGAAGGTCTGGTGTTGATACATTTTTACTTGCAAGTCGTATATTTAAAAATTAATGGCTTCATGTTCTTTCCTGTAGTGGTCACAAACCATGGAGGCCAATGAGTTTGAGGTCGAGGAGCTAGAATCCATCGAGAGGACAGATTTATGTCGTTGCCAAGAGAGAGAGAATATAACAGTTTGGTGAAAGAGTGAAAAGGAACGAGGAGAGCCAGGATAATGCACAATGACCAAAAGACTCTGATATAGTATTCGAAAAGCACAAATTGAGTTAAAAGAATATCATTTAGGGCCTGAACCCTGCAGGAAAGAGCAGGCCACCTATAATTGAGCAATGAGAATGATAATAGAGCTAAAAACTGGGATAGAGAAGGTGTCAATATTGGTCCTATATCTTGCAAAGTTAAGAAAATAATAAATTGGTGTGCTTACCTCTATCCCTGAAAGGGAAAGACTCCAAATTACCCAATTGTAATGATGTTGAATCCACATTAATTCTCACTATAGAAGAGAGTTCTGATAAGTTTTTCAATTTCATCATAGAGCTTCCAATTATGCCAGTGCCTAGACTCCACCCTTGATACAAAAGCAACCTGATTCAAATTCAATGGGTAATTGAGGTCTCTTAATCAACTCCACTCACACTTCATGGATGTGGCTATGCTCCCATAGCAAAATTTATTCCAATCACACCATGGTAGCTGCATACAATATTTTCTTTCACCATTATTGTTTCTAGTACCCGAGGTAGAGAAATCATTATAAATCATTTTGAGGATATGAAACAGTAACTGGCCATGGGCTCAGAGTTGTGATTAGGTATATTCCACACATAGCCTATTAAATTGGCATGCTTGCGTGAAGCCAGTGCCCATACCTTTCCACGTCAAGAATTCAAGGCAAGACAATCCTCCAGAACCTAAAACTAATCATCATGAAGAACCAAAAGGATCAAGGGAACCAATACAACTAGTCATCATTCCAAAAACTCAAAACAGACTTGTTTGTGTTAAGATCAACTCTACAAGAAGCCGAAGGACATGCGACAACAAAAGGAATATTTAGAGAAATCAAGAAACCCAAGAGATATTCAGGAAATGCAGCTTACATGACCAAACTTATTGAAGCAGAACCTACCACTTATGAAAAGGTAGTTGAACATCAAGTATGGAAGAATGCAATGTTAGAATAATATCAATCTATAATGAAGAATGATGTTTGGGAAATTGTTCCTAGACCTAAAGACAAATCAGTTGTGACTCCCAAGTGGGTATACAAAATCAAACATGCAGTTGAAGGAAATTTGACAAATATAAGGAAATATTTGTGGCAAGAGGATTCTCTCAACAAGAAGGAATTGATTACGAAGAAAATTTTTCTCCAACAACTAGATACACAACCATTAGATCCCTCATTCCTATTGCAACTACTATGGGATGGAACATTTACCAAATGGGCATAAAAATAAACCTTTCTGAATGGGACAATTAATGAAGAATTCTACACTAAGAAACCCTGAGGATTCGAAGTGCATGGAAAGGAAATAATTGTTTACATGTTAAACAAGGATCTATATGGCTTGAAACAAACCCCTAGAGCTTGGTATGCCATAATCATATGCTTATCTACTAAGACTTGGTTTCGTCAAAATTTCTGCAGATCCAAATCTCTACATCAAAGTGGCAAACAATGAACTCGTAATCATATTACTCTATGTAGATGACTTAATAATAATAGGTTTGGAGCATCGTATTCCTGAATGCAAGAAGGAACTAGTAGTTGAATTTGATATGAAAGATCATGGACTAATGCACTATTATTTGGGACTTGAAGTGTGGCAGAAACCTGGCAAGATTTACCTTGGTCAAGGAAAATATGTAATAAATATGTTGCAAAAAATTGGTATGATGGATATTAAACCAATGAAAACTCCTATGATCACTAATTTGAAGAAGTTAAGGAATTTAGACTCATTTTTTGTTGATCTTGCATCATACTGATAGTTGATTGGCTAATTGATGTAACTTATGAACACCTAGCCAAATATATGTTTTGTACTAAACACTTAGTGAATTTTAGATGGAGCCAAGGCATGATCATTGGATAGCATCGAAACACATTTTGAGATATCTTCATGGGACTATACATCATTTTCTGAGATATTTTGCAGGAAATAAGATTCAATTATTAGGCTACACAAATTAAGATTGGCAGTCAGTGATGCAGATGGAAAAAGTACTTCAGGTGGATGTTTTTGTTTGGGATCCTTTATGGTTTCATGGATGATAAGGAAACAAGACACAATTTCATTGAGTAGTGTTGAATATGAATATATAACAACTAGTGATTCAGTTGCTTGAGAAGAAGTTTGGCTCTGGAAGTTGCTTGCAGATTTGTTTGAAGGGTCTTTAGACTCTACTAGCATATGTTGTGACAACCAGAGCTGCATAAGGTTGATAGAGGACCCAGTTTTCCATGCTAGGTGATGAACCTCATCATTGAGTAATTATATGGGCCTTAATTGGCCTTAATTCACCTCCTAGCTTAGTAAAACCAACTATTCTCACAACTTATTTCATACTTTTGATTATATTTTGTTTATGAAATGAGTTAAAGCTGGATATGTTGCTTTTTGGTCTAATGTGCATGAAATGCGGGAATAAAGGATAAAAGCAAGGAAAATGCAGGTATAAAGGATAAAAGCAAGGAACTATTGCAAAGACCTTGGTAAAACTAGAATGGGACAAGGGAGAGTAATTATAGGAGGTAAATCCTCCTCATTTACTAACCCTCCATTCAAATATTCCTCCATTAGTTCGGAGTGCAAACAACCATCACTTTGAAGGCTAGAAGACAGTCGAGCAAGTGAAAAGGACAGAAACCAGTTTTTCTTGAGTTAGAGGCCAAGCCTCCCAAATGGGAAGGAAGTTGTTAGAGACTTCAAATGTATAAATAGAGAGGCTTAGGACCTCAGTAGGATTCAGACTTCTATTGTAAAACTCTATTTTATTTCTGAGCTACAAATACTTGTGACAGTTTTCTCTGTAATCCATGGTTTTTATAATAAGAATGAGTTCTGTTTAAGCCAGCTCTGAGTTAACTCTGAGGGTTGAAGCTCTTGGGTTAGGGCCCGACCCAAGCAACCAAAGCTCCTCTTCATTGTACATATCTGCTAGCATAAGAGTTATGTTCTGTTTATTTGCTTAAGTAGTTTCATGGTTTGCTGATTCATTTGCTCAAGTAGTTTTCTGGTTCTGATTCATTTGTTTGAATAGCTTCCTGTTTCTGCTCATTTGCTTCAGTAGCTGCATTGGCTTTAAGTTTACTTCCATTTGTGTTTTTTTAATTCACATGTTAGTTAGAGGAAAAGATTACTATCAGGTTGTGTGCAGGTGTCTCGGCCTCATCTCCTCCCTCTGGGACCATGACTTGAGGCAAAGACCCTTCAGCAGCCCCAAAAACACAAGTCTTCGGTTCTCGCATGGGCTATGGAGTTCGTTGTTTAAAGAAGTTGTTTGTTCATCTGCATTGGTTCTCTCTGTCATTTTCATTTGAAACTGCCTCCAATACATTCCTCATGCATAGCTTCATCGTCATTCGATCACCAACAAATCTTCACAATCACCGTCCAATTCACTATTTTCTCCAACTGTTCCTTCGTGTGGAGTCCGCCACTCACTTTATGAACTTTAAGTCCCCACCGTCGATTTTCCTTGCCTGATTTGACGACCATCGCGTCACCTCCACACCTTTAGGCACTTTAAACCCCCACCGTTAATCTGCCTTGCTTGATCCGACGGATGTCACTTCACCCGATCGCCAACTAGCTTGGATGATCTCCACCGTTGATCAGCCCCGCCTGATCCAACAGCTATCACGCAATCTCGTGCAGATTAGTGCACAAATGTTATCCGCCCGAGAGCACACGATAAAAGTGGTTTTCTCATGCTACGCGTCCCGCAGTAAGGCTAATCGCATGAAATTTCCAAAAATTGCTTACAGCCTGAAGGGCGCACGAGAAACTACTTACCGCCTTAGAAACCTGCTCCCTCATTTCCACACCTTTCTTTTCCCCGCGATATGATCTTTGTCGTCCTTCTCTTGACTTCACCTGCACGATAAGATCTCAGCCATCCATCACTCCTGTTAGCCTCGTTCGTCTATCTCTTGACTTAACCCGCGTGATATGATCTCCATCGTTCATCGTGTGCATTCATCCTATTCATCCATCTAGTTTCTTAAGCCTTCACGATAAAACCTCAGCCGTTCATCCTGTTCATTAACCCTGTTTGCCCATCTATCTACGTAACCTCCTGCAATCCAATCTCTGTAGTTCATTTTCCTTTCACCCGACTGATCCAACAGTTCTTATACATTATTTCTCCCTCACGTCCTTTTTTCACTAATTTCGACCTCCGATTGCTTTTTTTGCTTGAAACCCGATTTAACTAAGTTTCTTTGTTACGCCTTAGTCTAGTTTTGATGCTCTTTACTTCTGCGACTTAGATAATTAGCATTAGGTTAGTGTTAATTTAGCAATTCTGCTTAGCATAGTTGTTTAATTGATTATTTAGGTTATGGTGTAAGTTTAGCATTTCATGTTGTTTTCTTCATTACTGTAGTAGAGTAGCTCTCTCTTAGAATAGGTTTTCTCTCCTTCCATCAAAGAATTAAGCTTCTTCTGACCCTATAGAAGTTTGGATTGGAACCCCTGGGGTCTCTTGTTAGAAAAACAGTGACAACAGGAAGGCCTTTCATTTCTACTCATGCATATAGCACTATCACCTCCAAGTTTGTATGAACCCTGGGTTGATAAGTAAAGTTGGTAGCCTTGGGAGTTACAACAATATTATTGCAATATCTAGGCTCATCACTTTCTGGCGCCATTTCCGGGGAGGTGTCTAAGTAGAAGTAATTACTGCTTTCTTCTATTTCTAGTCTCCAAACTTTCTTTTCTTCTACTTCTAGTCTTCAACTTTCTTCCATTAGTTTATTTCTGCAAAAGTAGTCTAGTTTCTTTCTTTCTTTCAGTTGTCATTATCTACTTTCCTTTCCATTCTGCAAGTACTTTCTAGCTTTAACAAAATCTTACAAAAACCAACCCAAAAACATTTCCTTTCATGCCTTGTAGGATTAGGGACACTTCAGGGAAATTCTTGTCAAATACCCCCACTGCATCCAACAGGCAACCTTCTCTCTTCTTCAGTGACGATGAATTGGAAGACCCTTTAGGTGAGAAACCTTACCTATTTGAGGAACCTACAGAAGAAGAAGAAGAGGAAGAACCCATTCCTACTGAACCAATGGTTGGAAACCAAAATGATAGGAGAGATAGAGAGAGAATTGAGAGTTTCTTCCCCATCAGGGAAACCAATGGGGACACCAAGATGAAGAATATAAGCCCCTCTGCTCTACCTTATTTCCATGGCTTGACCACAAAGGACCCTGACACTTTCCTATTTGAATTTTTGTTATATGCCGAACCTATGACTATACAGATGATGAGAAAAAGTTAAAACTATTCCCATCTACCCTCAAGGATGTAGCATTGCGTTGGTTCATGGGTTTACCTAGAGATAGCATCACAACTTGGGCTCAGATGCAACAAACTTTTAACAAAAAATATAGGGACTACTATAGGTCAAAGGACACTAAAGAAGATATTTTTAGGATGACCATAGGCTAAGATGAATCCCTAGAAGACTATGAAGAAATATTCCAGCTTAGTTACAAAAGGGTCAGGTGCACACTTGACCCTGAGTCACTAAAGTTGGTCTTGCTTAGAGGAGTAAGGGAAGATCTTCTGGATACCTTAAATATGATAGCAGGAGGAGATGTCTACCAATTACCCTATGAGGATATTAAGATTGTCTTTAGAAACCATTCTAGGGCAGCCAGGAAAAAGGGTAGGGGTAGTCAACCTATGGCCAGTACATCATCCTCTAACTTATCCATCAAGGGTGAAATTGGAAATATGCTGGAAGATTTCAAAAGTGACATGATGCAAACCCTTGCCTTGCAATTGGACACCATGAACATCAAAAGGAAGCAAGAGGAAGCAGAGAGAGCCTTGGTCATTTTTTATCCTAGATGCACCAGGGTGCATCCTAGGGATGAATGTCCATTGAATTGTATTAATATTTTCTCAGTCTGTGAAGAAAACCACTCCACAGACAAGTGCCCTTCTTTACCTGGACTCAAAGCTATATATCAACAAGCTGAAGGGGTCACTGAGCAACTTTGCTACATCAACCAAAGGAGACCTCCTGGGCCTAGACCATACCAACAGGGTATGCAAGGGCCATCCCATGCATATTACAAACCCAACCAAACCACAACTATACCTTCTTGGGGACCCCCTGCTCATCCTTCCTAGTCTACACCCCCTCCTTGGTCCTATGCATCTCAATATCAATCCTAGCCAGCCAGTCATTTCAACCTTATGTTCAGCCACAACATCAGTGGAATACCCCACCTCAGGGGTGGAGGCCCCAATTCAACAATGTTCCAGCCCTATTGCCTCCACCACCTACCCAACCACAACTCCTGCACACTGCTCCACCTAAGCAACCCCAAATGCCTTCCCAGCCAAATCCGAACCCAAACAATAGGCAGGCTCAACAAGCATACAATGGAGAGACATCATACCCAGCTTATGTTGTAGAAATCCAGGAGATCAACCTAAGATCAGGGAGAATTCTCCCTGATAACCAACCTCCCTCTCCACATAGGGAGGTTGAGGAAGAAAAAGAGGAAAGAAACCTTAAAGTAAATCCACACTTTCATGAGAGATTAACCCAACCACTCCAGCCTACCCCAGAAGAAACTGAACTTCTGGGAGAATTGAAGAATCTATGTGTAAAGATCCCCCTTCTCAAAGCAATCAAAGATGTTCCCATTTATAATAAGCTGATAAAGGAGAAGTGCTTAAAGCATCCAGGAAGAATAAAAAGGGATGCCCCTACCATCAATGTCATTGGGCAGATGTCTGAATTAATGCTGGAGCAGGTAATATGTGCAAAATATTTAGACCCTGGAAGCCCTATGGTAGATGTGCACATCAATGGCACCATTTTCCCACACACTCTGATTGATCTTGGGGCTACCATTAATGTGTTGACCAAGGACACCATGCTCAAGCTCAACCTTCAAGGGTCATTAAGGAAGATCACAATAGTTCTGCAACTTGCAGACCATTCCACAGTCACCCCTGAGGGAATTGTGGAGGATGTGATGGTCCCCATTGACTCTTGGGAATACCCTGCAGATTTCCTAGTTCTACAGCCTAAGGCTAAGCTTACTAGTTACCCTCTCATTCTTGCGAGGCCATGGTTGGCCACAACTGATGCTTACATTAGCTACAGAGCTGGGAATATGATCATCAAGAATGGGCATATGTCCAAACAATTAGTCCTATACCCTCCTGCTCAACCTACCCTAGAGCATGATTTACCTTTATGGTTGGAGGAGGAGGAAGAGGATGAGGTTTATTCTGCCCAACTTTATACTTTGGAAGCAATCATAGGAGGAGGACAACAAGATGAGGATGATTTAATTGAACACCTGCTCCAAAGTCCAACTCCTAGTTCATTGCCATTAGAAGAAGAAGTAAGGGAAACCCAAAACAATCATCCAATTGACTTATGCTTGGCCAATTCCAACCCACTCCGTGTCAAAACCATAGAATTTGGCCCAGAGAAGACTTTGAACATTAACCCATCTCTTTTTGCTTTAGAAGAGGAAAAGCTATGCCACATGTTGAGAGAGAACCTAGAAGCCTTCGCTTGGAGTTATAAAGAAATGAAGGGAGTACACCCCTCAGTGTGTACTCACCACATATACATCAAAGAAGGTTGTAGGCCAGTCAAGCAACCACAAAGGAGGATGAATCCAACTCTCAAAGACATAGTCAAAGAAGAACTGCAAAAACTGCTAGATGCAGGATTCATTTACCCTATCTCAGATAGTGAGTGGGTCTCTCCTTTAGTGTTAGTTCCCAAGAAAAATGGGAAGTGGAGGATTTGTGTTGATTGTAGGGAGTTGAACAAAGCCACAAAGAATGATAATTTTCCCCTACCCTTCCTTGACCAAGTGCTAGATGGCCTGGCAGGGAAGAAGTTCTTTTCTTTCCTAGATGGATTCAGTGGGTACAACAAAATCCAAATCTGCCCAGAAGACCAAGATAAGACCACCTTCACCTGTCCTTGGGGTAATTTTGCCTATATGGTCCTCCCTTTTGGCTTATGCAATGCTCATGCCACTTTCCAAAGAGTAGTCTTAAGTATTTTTGTTGAATTAGTACATGATGCTGTTGAAATCTATATGGATGGTTTTACAGCTTATGGTTGTGATTTCCAAGAATCCCTGACTAACCTAGGAAAAGTATTACACAAATGCATTGAAATGAATTTGTCTCTCAGTCCAGAAAAATGTGAATTCTTAATGACTGAAGGGATTTCTCTAGGCCATTCAATATCTCAGTAAGGACTGCAGGTGGACCCAAACAAAATAGCAATCATCCAAAGGGTCCCACCTCCACAAAAGTAGAGAGATGTCAGAAGTTTCTTAGGATTGGCTGGATACTACTGAAGATTCATAAAGGACTTCAGCAAGTTGGCCTCTCCTTTGTTTGGATTGTTGGCCAAAGATTCTGAGTTTATATGGTCAAAGAGCTGCTAAGAGGCCTTAGACATTCTAAAGGGTAAGTTAACCACTGCACCAATCCTTAGAGGCCCAAACTGGGCCCTCCCTTTTCATATTCATGTTGATGCCTCACACAAAGCCATAGGAGTAGCCTTAGGTTAGGAAGAGGAGAAATTGCGATATTCCATCTATTTTATCACTAAGAACCTATCAAAGGTTGAGCTAAACTATACTGTGATCGAAAAGGAACTCTTGGCTGTTGTGCATTCATTAAACAAATTTAGACATTACATTATAGGCTATCAAGCATTTGTGCATACTGATCGTGTTGCAATCAAATATTTAATGAACAAACCAGATGTGAATGCTAGAATCATAAGATGGTTTCTTCTATTACAATAGTTTGATCTAACTATTGTTGATAAGCCTGGCAAGGAAAATATTGTTGCTGACTTTCTATCTAGAATGAATCTGCCTACAGGTGAAGAAGGAATGGTGGATGACCAGTTACCATATGAGCATTTGTTTTCTATTTTAGTTCTCTCCCCATGGTTTGCTGAAATAGCAAACTATCTGGTATCAACACAGTTCCCACCAAACTTGCCCTCCAAAGAAAAGAGCAATATAGTCAGAAAGAGTGCCCCCATCACCTGGATTAGGGGAAATATGTTCAAACTTGGCCCAATCAAATCTGAAGAGGACGTGTAAGGGAAGAGGAAGTCTTTGACATCCTTTTGACCTGTCATGATGGGCCTTGTGGAGGTCACTTTGCAGCAAAAAGGACAACATTCAAAGTGTTGCAAGTAGGCTATTATTGGCCTACTCTTCATCAGGATGTGAAGAAGTATATTAGTCAGTGTGATCGGTGCCAGAGGATGGGAAAGCCTACTCCAAGAGATGAAATGCCCCTACAACCTCAAGTGTCTTTCGAGCCATTTGACAAGTGGGGCATGGAATTCATTGTGCCTATCAACCCTCCTTCAAAGAAAAAACAACACACCAGTGTGTGCACTGCTTATTTGAATAAGTGGGCTGAAACCAAGGAAATTAAGGCAGCGACATAAGAGAAGGTGGCTGAGTTCCTAAGGGAGAATATATTCTACAAATTTGGGTACCCTAGAGAGCTAGTCACAGACCAAGGCAGCCAGTTTACCTCCAGCATGATTGAAGAACTGCTCAGCCATCACAAAATCAAGCATAGGACCTCCACTCCTTATCATCCACAAGCTAATGGGCAAGTGGAGGTGACCAATAGGGCACTGGAGAACATCTTAACCAAGGTAGTGAGAAGTAGCAGGAAGGATTGGGCAAAGAGACTAGTTGAGGCCACCTGGGCCTATAATACAACATGGAAGACCACCACTGGATTTACACCCTATGAGCTGGTCTATGGTAAAAAGGTTGTGTTGTCCATTGAATTTGAATATAACACATTGAGGATGACAGCCCAACTAGATTTAGATCTCAGTCATGCATAGAAATAAAGGTTGTTACATTTGAATGGCTTGGATGAATTCAGAATGCAAGCCCTCCTACATACAGAGATAGTTCAGCTTCATAGGAAGATCTGGCATGACAAGCACATCAAGGAGAAGCAATTTCAAGAAGGAGACTGGGCATTGTTACATGATTCCAGGTTTAAAGACTTCAAGGGCAAGCTAAGGAGAAGATGGCTCAGACCTTATGTGGTGGAAAGATGCCATGACAATGGTTCAGTGCAATTCATAACTATTGATGGAGAAGCCATTCCATTGCTAGTTAATGGACATAGATTGAAAATGTACAAGAGGCCTTCATCAAAACAAGAGCTCATTGACAGTATCAATAAGACAGTGATGATGGTAGAGCAAGTTCTAGCTCCTTCCTCATCAGGTCACTGAAAAGGAAAAAACAAAAGAATAAGAATTCAAGTGAAAACCTTCCTTGAGGCACCCAAGGTAGATATCTAGGGTGAAAACCTCTCTGAGGCAACCTAGGTGTTTCTTAAAAAATATATAATAATAAAAGAAAAAAAACATAATTGTTATTTGCAGGGGGTGAAAAAGACAAGCAAGGAGAAAAGAGAAGATCCAGAGGGACCCCTGCCTCACATATATTCATCTCCTCCACTTCTTACCATGCATCCCTCCATCAATTCTATTCTTTTTCACTTCATTGCTTCAATTTAGGTGAAGATTGTGTTTTCTAACAAAATCACCTCAACCATTACCATAATACCTGCATCCACATACACTCCTACTCCCTTTATCCATTCATTACAACATCCTCACAACACCAGCCAGCAACATGATCAAGAAATTCTAAGGGAGACACCAAAAATTGCCAAGTGGTAATCTAGGAGCTACACAATAGCAACAACATCAAATCCAAGAGCTCCATAGCAACAAAAGCATCAGACCCAAGAGCTCCACAGCAACAGCAACAACATCAAATCTTCAGTCACAGACACCTACAAAAACTAATAAACCATCAATAGGCAGCAGAGGAGGAAGAAGAATAACCATCAGCAGCACCTCTGATCTTTGACAACTGCAGCATGGCATCAAGACCACAGGTAAGTATCCCACTCACTCACTCATATGCATCATTTGATCAAAATTTGTAAAGGTTAAGAGGTAGTTGGTTTATAAGCGAAAAGGTGGCAAAAAGGAAATTCTTTAATAAGGCAAAAGAGAATGCAAGAGTCCATATATACAGTATTGTTATGGAAACCATTTGAGAATGCTTGAAGAACTAAGATTTTGGGTAGAAACACTAGTGCACCAAAGACTCAACATACCCTATTTCTTGATGCAATCACTCATAGACTCTAGCAGCAAAGTAAAGGAAGGAAATTCCCAGTAGTTAGTTCACCATGGGTTGATCAGGATCCTCTTTGAGGATGCCCTCCAAAACCTCAGGTTCCCTATAAAATGGTTAGTCTTCAGAGACTTACCAATAGAGGATGACATCAAAACCCTCATCTATGATGTTAGTCCTTCTGTCAGTGAGGAGGAGGAAAAACAAGAAGAAGATATAGAGCTAGATGGGATGAGATGAATAAAGAAGAAACTAATACAGAGGAACATGCTAAAAAAGAAGAAGAAACTGATGGATATGAGAAAGAACAAAAAAAGGAAGAAGATAAGAAAAACAGAGAGGACAGCTGCAGGAAAAGGAAAACCAGCTAGCATGTATGGCCAGCCTCTCATTTGAGGCCATCCAGTGTAGGATGCCAACTAAATCCTATACTCCTTACCTCAGAGAACAATGGCTGCAATTTCAGATTAAAACACTAGCACAAAGGAGCACCATGCCATTTCAGGATTGCAGGTAGTTTAGTGATCTTTATGATCAAAGTGCACTAGAAGATAGGGCCAAAATGGTTGAGTTTTACTTGCACAACATGCCCCTCACAGACATGAATATTTGGGATCCTAATGCAGAGCTAGAATATCTACAATTAATAGCTTTATCATCATGGAGGAACCATGAGGAGTCAAGGGGTGCAGAGATGAAAAGAATATTGGCCTGAGAGCAAATGAACCTCTTTTCATTAGAGTTAAACAATCAAACCCCATGGCCCTAATCAGCACCCATAATCTAATTGCAAATAACCCCCAGCTAACACTTAGATAGCTTGTTGTCTAAGAGCAAGCAATTTCACATTTTGAGGATATGTTTAGGCTGCTAAGAGATGATAATATACATGCCTGCTAATGGATATGAAATACTACCACACAGCTTGAAGATTAGAGAATATCACTTCCCTAAAAGGTTGAGAGAGGCACTCAACAGGTCACCTACATATAAGCAAGCAATGCAAATGTTCAAGGTCAATTGGATAGGCCTAAAACTCAATCCACCACTACTCCTAGGGATGCTAGAAGGGAGAAAAGAAGAAGAGGAATAGAGGCAGTGGGAAGAAGTAGAAAGGAAAGTAGGCTTCTATAAACAAGAAGAAGAGACTTCAATAGAAGAATGGGATGTCATAGAGGCTACCAGATCCATGAAGGACATAGACATTGACTAAGTTGCTCAGAGGATGAGCAACACTTTAAGTAGGGGGGTGATGATGAGCCTCATCATTGAGTAATTATATGGGCCTTAATTGGCCTTAATTCACCTCCTAGCTTAGTCAAACCAACTATTCTCACAATTTATTGCATACTTTTGATTATATTTTGTTTATGAAATGAGTTAGAGTTGGGTATGTTGCTTTGTGGTCTAATGTGCATGAAATGCCGGAATAAAGGATAAAAGCAAGGAAAATGTAGGTATAAAGGATAAAAGCAAGGAACTGTGGCAAATACCTTGGTAAAACTAGAATGGGACAAGGAAGAGTAATTATAGGAGGAAAATCCTCATGATTTACTACCCCTCCATTCGGATATTCCTCCACTAGCTTGGAGTGCAAACAACCATCACTTTGAAGACTAGAAGACAGTCGAGCAAGTGAAAAGGACAGAAACCAGTTTTTCTTGAGTTAGAGGCCAAGCCTCCCTAATGGGAAGGAAGTCGTTAGAGACTTCAAATGTATAAATAGAGAGGCTTAGGACCTCAGTAGGATTCAAACTTCTATTGTAAAAATTTGTTTTATTTCTGACCTGCAAAGACTTGTGACAGTTTTCTGTGTAATCCATGGGGTCATGAAGCTACAATAAATCTCCATTGATGAATAGGTAGATGATATACTGACGAAGTCTCTTCCTAATACGAAGATTGAGTATTTGAGAGATAAGCTTAGGCTTATGGACATTTACTCCCTGGTTGAGAGGGAGTGATGATGGACACCGTATTATCCATGTGTCATGCACTAGTGAAGTCACTGGTAAGCGAGAATGGTGGATTGGATAAGCATCTGGGACTAACGATTGTAATCCTAGTGAAGGAACTAGTAGGGAGAATGGTGGATTGGATAAGCATCTAGGACCGATATTCTTTAAGGATATGTATCCAAGATAAGAATAGTCCTGAGGACTGATATTATTTGAGGATAGGGTATCCAAGATAAGAATAGGCTTGTGAGGACATACTTGGTGAACATTTGGATGGGGTATGTGCCTAGATAGGCAGTGGGTGTCCAAATTTCTACCTCCTAGCATTGTGCTCTAATGTAGTGGAGAGATAGAGCTTGTTAGTCAAGGCCTTGTTATGTTTCACAATTTTGGTTATGATGATGCTTATCAATCCAAATCCTTTCTTATGATAATATTTCAATTTGAGAGTATCATGGTGTGTCATTATGAATGCCTCCATAGTTAAGAGGGAGTGTTGAAAATGTAACTAATGGTGGTCTTCATAATGTAATACAAATGTTTCATTAATGTACTTATTATATTCATTTATTATTTTATTTCTAGTCAAATCATGTTCTTCATGCTTATAGGGTCAATTGAGTCAAAATAAAATTTATTATGAGTCAATGTCCCATTTGGACTTCTTGGAAGAAAAAGAAAAAGAAAATATTTGAGTAAGAAAGTCAATTTACCATCCACAAGACCAAGTCGACCCTTCCTTGACAAGTTGGCCTAGAAGAGGCAACTATTCGACCTCCTGGAAAACTATAAATACAAGACACTTCAACCTCATTCGTTCACTCACCTCACACATTGATTTTTGTGCCAAATACAAGAAGAAAAATAGTGAAGTCAAAGGAAAGAGATGAAAATTCTAAGGAGAGAGAATTCAAGTGTTTTTTGCTTGTTTTTGTTCACACCTGCGAAGTTTCTGGGGTATCTCTATGAAATATAGGTCCAAAATTATGTGATTTGACTAAATTTGACAAGGTTTGACCAATATTGACTTTTGTTGACTTTGACTTAGTTGGAGAAGATTTGAAGGATGGTTGACTTGGGTATTTGTGGTAGTCTTGGTCTTGGTCTTGGGCCTTGGATATCTCACTTTGATCTGATTCTATAAGAAGAGAATTTTTGGTTTTCCACCTTGTGGGGTTTTTCCCTCGCTTAGAGCCTAATTTCTGGTGTTCTTTGTCTCTTGATGATATTTATGTTTTTATTAATTGTTTGATGAAGAGAACATGGTATTAATAAGAAGCCAAAAAATATTCACAAGTAATTATTAAGTTAAGAGAAATCATCAGTATCTATAAACATCTTGGTATCTCAACACTAAGGAAATTAAGCATGTAAGAAAATATTTATTTAACCCCTTTTAACTCCTTATGTTCCCATTAAAAAAATACAAATTGTTTGACCCCTTATAACTCCTTATGTCTCATTTAGTAAAAAATTAGAAATTTTCACCTTGTACCTTCCTTTACAATCTTGTATCTCAAGTATATGAGATATCATCTATTCCACCTCTTTTATCTCTTCAACATAAAGTAAATAAATCAAATTTAATATAAAGAAGGGATTATTCAATGTAGGATGAACTTCTATTACCTTTCTCCTTGGAAACACAATGCATTCCTTCAAATGGTAGCTTCAAGTATGTGAGATCTTCTTTATTCGACCTTTTTCATCTCTTCCTTTTTCTTTTGCACATTATATTTGATAGAATTGTCCTTCATGCATTAGTTGGACAAGTTGACCAGAATATATTGATCCCATGAGGGACTGACAAAATTATCATGGAGCAGTCGGTGATATTGATGCTAAAAGTGAGATCTATGCACTGATGTAGCATGTCATACATGAGATTTACACCACCTTTTTTAACTATCCCACCTTACAATTTTGAGAAATCGCATACTTAGTCAATCGACAAGCATATTGACTACTATCTCAAAGCAAATGGATCACATGATCATCATAGTAATATGTAATATTTCTTTATTTGTTTCTTGTTTGATTTACCTTCACGTCACCTAGAGGATTTCAATACTACCTCATGCAGGTAAGCTAGGATATTTTTCTACTCAAATCTCTAACATTTAGGTTGTCTAGGGGATCATTTGTCAATAGGTTGTAGTACATTGATCTCAATCTCTTACACATAGCTCATAAAAATTCTACGACCAATTTCTAACACAGGTTTCAAAATATAGGTGGATTCTTATTTCTATTTGTAAAGCCTTTCATTTCTTACGTAGAAATGTTTCTACATAATAATGGCTTTCAGTGTGTCTTTTTAACTCTCCAAACCCCATGGAAAGGGCCAACACCATCAAAAGGAAATTGATATGATTTCCCTCACAATAGTAGTGCATTTTTATATCATAAACATGCATTGATACCATTTGAAAGCCATAATGAAGAATGAAAAGATCAAGAATAAGTGGAAAGGCATGAAGCCAAAATCATTATTATCAATATTATTCACATGATAGTATGTACATATAATACAAACTTTTGATTAGCACCTTTAATGGTCTAGATGACTAATCATAAGTTACTTAGGATAATCATATATCATAAGATATGATTAAGGTGGTCTTATAACTTACTAATTAGAGAAAAATTCTAACAAAGCTCTCATCCATTTAATCGTGATCATTGAATCTTGAATACTTGTAACCTTATAACCCCCTTTTCACTGGCTAACATTAAAAACAACATAAGAGCCATTAATTTTGTGTAATTGTTGGTGTTAAGCCTGAGACTATCACTAGAATCTAGACAATAATCCTCATATATTAAGAGAACTCCACCTGCCTCACAGATCCTAGGCTCTCCCTAAGCAACCCCATCAAAATTAGCCCATGAGCCCTCCTCATAAATATCTACAACCATAATTTTCCTGATAGGTTTAACATATTTTTCTTGAGGAAAACCAGTTAAAAAGTATATCCCTTGAGATGCACACAAAGGGACAATATATCTATCAACAAACAAAACGATGTTCTTCGTTAGCCAGATACCCTAAGAGAGGATCAAGGGTAGATATCTATAATCTTTTACCATATGATTTTCACATCAATTCTATGACACCCCCACTCTTTAGTTCCCCACAAATATTGTAGTTTCCATTAATTGTGTTAATGATGCTTGTAGGGGAAAGTAAATATAAATGGGTCAAATGGACCTCGAACAATTGAAATATGCATTTTTATTAAACATGTACCTAAAAATTAAAGGAGAGGACAACCAACAAAGATCCAAATGCTTGAGAGGGAAGCTTGCTTGAGGGAAAATCTATAAGGTGGATTCATGAATTTTCATGTCTTACCTAAATTATGTGTATTAATTTTCTGATTTAATATTGAATCAACCTCTAGCCAACAATTATGGGAAGGAAAGGGAGCAGTATTGAGTTGCTCCGGAAGTATGGGCCACCTTCCCATTTTAAAGACTTTTGATTGACCACATAGCTCAAGGAGAGACCCCAAGAAATTATCATGCTAGGAGCATATGTGGGGGTGGTGGAACATATAGAGGAGAGTAGTGGAATGTGAAGGTGCAAAAGAGCTATGAAAGTGCTTTCAAATGAACTAGTGCAACCTACGAGAAAAAATTGAACCACACATGGAGCTAAATTTTTTACTTTGAATGAGGGTGATAAAGAACCCTCCAATTCACAACAAATCAGTGTGGAATTGTGGACTACCTGATTATTGAGGGAATTCAGTGTTGTAGCCATCAACCTAAGCTAGATGCCCAATTGAAAAGGTTGATCAAGTTTGTTGAATATATGCACAAACAAGCACCGATAAAAGGAAGTATCGAGGGACAATACGCTTAGTGAAGGGTTCACGTTGTGTTGTTCAAATCCAAAGTGGTCACACGATGAAAGATAACAATCCCTAGCTCAATTGTTGAAGGAAACATATTGAATCCCTATGTATGAAGGAGAGTTGCCTTATTGTTCTCTTTCATGATTAAGAAATTTTATTGAACCCTCAGTGAAGCTTCCTCTTAGGGCATCAAACCTAGCTTGGGGGTGGCTAGATGTAAGAAATATTGTTTTGTAGTTGTTCCCACGGTTGGGTGGAGAGAGGCTATGTCTTCTTTAGTTTCCAATAGGCTAAATAACATTGGGTAGTTGTGCCTCCAATTGGGTGGAGAGTGGCTATCTCTTCTTTAGTTTCTAGTAGGCTACAAATAACCATATAAGTGTATCATTCTCTTTCTATTGATGAAATGATATTATTGTGTAGTGTTTTATAGCTAGTATTTACCTAGAAGTCTCTAGATTTGTGGTAAAATTAACTAGGCACCTTTAAATTCGGTAAAATAAATGTTGGTGAGTAATTGTTGACGCGGAACATAATGCATGTTCTAGTTAGGAAGATTAAAGAGCCTTTGAGCTATCATAAAGTTTAATATTCGTTTGATCATATATATTTAATTCCATGGTATCTAGTGATAGTTACCTTCACACGAACACAACATGGAATATGGGCATAAATTAATATTATTTAATGATTTGGATAATTTATTTTTATATTCTCTTTCACCTATTTAAACCCAAATCATTACTGGGTTGAAATGTCTTAATTCCTTACAAAATATTGTGAGAAGTTAAGGCATAATATGATTGTGTTAAGGAATTAATAATTATCATGGCCACATGATTTATCTAGTTGTAAATTTCTATATGGGTTACATGGAGAGAAATAAAGTTACTTCTATGTGTGCAAGACAAATCTAGAGCCTACAGTAGATAATTAGGCTTCAATTAAAATTAATAATCTAATTATAAGGGTTGATTAAAATTGATGTATTTCATGTAGAAATATTTTAAATGGTACTTACATCAAATTTAAGTTCAAATACAATAAAGACATTCTCCCTTATTTGGTGAGGATATTTCCTTTTTCCCCTATATTTTGGTGGGCTCAAGTTTTCTATTCTCTTTCACCATTATTATGTCACTGCTTACGCAGTGACATCTATGATTGGTTCCAAGTTATTAGTTTGTTCGTACTGGTGCAATTTTCAATTTTCTATATTTAACATTAGGGTTTTGGTTGAAATTTTTGGGTGACATCAGCCCGTCGTTGAATCCCTGGCTCCAGATTTCGAGGGGTCAACATCATATTTCCATGCACGATAAACCATGTTGATCTGGTTTTACAGTGTAGGTATAGAAAAGGGTGATCCTTTATATAGATGGGAGTTAACTTAGGCTACTTTGAGCTTTGGTGCTGTAAATTTAGTTTTAAGAGCGTTGGTGGGGAATTTATTATTATAGTTAATAGATTATCGAGAAGCGGATTTAGCTATTTTTGGTGTTCAAAGTGGTTGTTTTATTTTTTTCTTGGTGTTGTGGTGCTCATTGAGGATGGATTTCCAATTTCTGTGCCTGTGTTTTCTATTCGGCATAACTCCTCATTGTTAGGTTTTTATTATTACCAAGTGGCTTTTTTTTACTTGGGCAGATGCGAGTAGTAAAATTTTTGTGCGGAATGTTGAAGGTGTTTGATTATGTGGCAGGACGCAGGTTTGCCAACCTCCTCGAGGATGATTTGACAGGTAAATGTATAAACATTATTTTTTTCTTTAATCATCATGGTGAATAATTTAGAGTTCTAATGGTTCTCTGTTTCGTAGAATTTGCATGTGAGACTTTAGAATTTAGAGCATAACAGTTGTTTGGGTAAGCGGATTGCTGGATTCTAGCGACGGAAACCTGGTAATTTTTTGAGTTCTCTCTGTGAGAAAACTATGGTTTAATAGGTCATAAGTGTTAAATACAATTTCAACTTCAGTTTTGATGGTTTGGATGCAATGTTGTAAGAATAAACTAGTATTGACTGACCACAACTAGGTTGGAGTTCAACCCATCTTTGCAGTTGTAGAAGTCCTGTGAGAAAAATGTCGAACCCGGTTCCATATGTTCTAGTTTTAAATTGTCTACAAACCCTAATTCCATGATTTTTGTAGCGGTTATAGTGAAGATTTCCTGGAATTTATTCTGAAGCTTGCAAAGTCAGAAGTATAGGGATCTTTGCATTTTCAGAAGGCTCGTGAGCAAGGTGGCGACTCCGAATGCATATCGTGTTGTTTTAGATAACCAAGGGGTCAGAGTTCTATTGATATAAACATATATCTCAAGAAGAAAATAAATTCGACCTCAGTTAGGTGTGACACATAGACATAAGGGTATGTTAATTATTAAGTTTCTAAAATTTGCGATGTCGGAAGTTGACGCATGTTTCCGTTTTAGCAGACTCGTGTATGTGAGTTTTCTCATGCCTTTTACGTTCAGTCCATTGTCATAGGACACATTGCTTCTATTAATTTGTTTTTTAAAACACTAAATTTATTGGAATAAAAGTTATAGTTTAACTGACGGGAGATTATAGTCTCAGATAGTTGCCAACTAGAAAAACATAAATAAACAATTGACAACAAAATTCAAATTTCAACGATAATGAAGAACTTTTGAGATCAATGTTACCAGTATTATGAGTTTCCAATGGTGGGATTTTCTAATATATGTTCTTTCTAAATTTTATGCATAGAGGAACATGCTTGAGCCACGATTGTGAGAGTACGTTTAAAAAATATCAAATTTAGAATAGGGCATTTCTCTCCATTTTAGTTTTTTGGGTTTCTTTGGAGTCGGAGGAAACCCATAGTTGAGGTCAGGACCGACTTCATGGTCGGGAAGTCAGTGTGTCTGTGGAGAAGAATCATAAGGGAAAGGTCGAGCTTCGACACATCTGGGCAAAGATTGAGCTTCGAGCGATCTTAAAGTTGCAACTGACATCCAAGTTAGTCGTTTTCAGCTTTTGTAGTTTTTTGAACCATAATTACATTTTTTTTCTTTAAACGAGGGGTAACGTGTTCATATGTTTTAAAAATTTTAATCCTAATTTCGTTTTAATTTGTACGTAGTTTTTGGATTTGTTATCTTAAACTTTTAGATAGAACGAATAATAATCTTTTTGTAAAATTTCTTTAAATAAATGTCTTATAAAAATAATTTGTTGAATTTATTTATTTATTGATAAAAGAATAAATTATGTTAAACTACATTTATTAAATAATTTTTATGTGAAAAAACAAAATAATAAATTATAGACACGTATGTTTTTTTTGTGGGCCTTCGTAGAAGCAAGTTGGAGATCAGGTTGACTATGAGGTTGGAGGTGGTCATTATAAACACGCATAACTATATGCTCATATTTCTTTTGTGGCTCCTACTGAAGCAAGTCAAAGGTCGGCCCCACTATGAGATCGAAGGTCAGCATTGTCGTTTAAATTCTCTCTCTAGAAACTCCCGACTACTGACACTCCACGGGCAATTCAGCTCCAACTTCAATACTTCATGCGAGCTAGTGCGAGTACAGAAAAATTCAATGAAGGTTGTGATATCTGTTTTATTTTGATATTATTTTAATCAAAATTATTTTCGTATATATTAATGTTGATATTAGGTGATATTAAATTATTTTTTGGTAATTTAGTTTTTTTATTCAAAATAAATATAAAATATAATTTTTTGCATTTTGTTTCCTAGAATCTAGGTTCATTGTTGTTATTATTATTATTTCTTATAAACGAGTTAAATGAGGTCTATGACCAGGTTTATCATGAGTTGATATATTGTAAATTAAATCTTAAATATCCTATAAAAATAATTTGTTGAATTTATTTCTTTATTGATAAAAGAATAAATTATTTTAAATTACATTTATTAAATAATATGTTATGTGAAAATACCAAATAATAAATTATGGACACATATGTTTGTTTTGTGGGCCTTTGTAGAAGCAAGTCAAAGATCGAGATGACTATGAGGTCGAAGGCGGCCGTTGTAAACACGCATAACTATACGCACATATTTCTGTTTTGACTCCTACTAAAAGCAAATCATAGGTCGGCCCCCACTATGAGATCGGAGGTTGGCATTGTCATTTGAATCGTCTCTCTACTCTCGACTGCTGACACTCCCCAGCCAATTCGGCTGCAGCTTCAATACTTCATTTTTTTCTTTAAAGAAGGGATAACAGGTTCCCTTATTTTAAACATTTTATCTTATAAGAATAATTTATTCAATTTATTTTTTATTGATAAAATATTTTAAATTAATTTTATCAAATAATATGTTATATGTAAAAACAAAATAATGAATTATAAAGAGGCCAATTATACATATATGTTTCTTTTGTGGGCCCTGCCAGAAGGAAGTCGGTGATTGGGTTGGCTATGAGGTCAGAGGTCGACATTGTCTTTTGGACGGTGTTATGACATTTTGTGATCAATTGGGCTCCTTGTAAACACGCCCAACCATATGCACATATTTCTTTTGTGGTCACTACTGAAATCAAGTCGAAAGATGGGTCCGGCTATGAGGTCGGAAGTGGGCCTTGGCATTTGAATGGTCTCTCTGGACACTCCCGACTATTGAAAATCCCTAACCAAATCGACTCCAACTACAATACTGCATGGAAGTTGTTGTGAGTGTTGACAAATTGAACAGAGGTTGCGATATGCATTATATGTTAATATTATTTTAATCAAAATTATTCACATACACATTCATGTTGATATTAGGTGAGATTAAAGTGCTCTATTGTTTTACAAGGAAATGAGCAGGAATGGTCAAATTATCTTGCTTCAGGTTTTTTATCATTTGTGTTGAGATTTCAAAGTAATGATACCATTTATTACCTGCAAATTTTAATTCCATCATGCATGTTTTATTTATGTTCTGATACATATTTGGCTTGTAATGTAATTTTTTTTATTTAATATATATTGAAAATATATTTTTTGGGTTTTTTTTTTCTAGAATCCAGGTTCACTACTATTATTATTATTTATAAATTACTTAAATGAGGTCTATGATCGGGTCTATCATTAGTTGGTATGTTTTGTCCCTTCTCTTCTAAAGTATGGAGCAATTTTCCTATTTTGTCCCTTCTCTTCTCAAGTATGGACCTTGGCCATAGGCCCCCTGTTTCCCTAGCTACAAAATCCCTGTGAGGAATTCATCAAGGGTTGGCACAAGTATTACTATGGGTCCTTTAAAGGGAAGCTTGACCTGAAATGGATTTGGATCTCACTCCCAAAATTTATGTGTTGGCAAATCTGGCTATGAAGGAACAATGCAATTTTTAAAGATGTATGCATTTATGCCTAGGCCACAACCATGAAAACATTATCTCTATGTTCATAATTTAACAATCTTAAGCTTAAGGATTAAGATTCGTTCATCCCCAATCGAGGCAGAGAGAAGGCACAACCTCCAGGAATTGGAAACTTAGACTCTCAGATCAAGAATTTGCAGCTTGGCTCTCCCAACAAAAGTCGTGGACACTCTTTTTTTATGGAGCTTCAAAAAGGAACCCAAGGGTGGAAGGTAGGGGAGGGATTCTTCTCAATCCCAAAGGAAAACTAGAATTCAAGTACGTCCGGGGACTAGGACAGAGAACCAACAACCTTGCGGATATGTATGTGTTATATGGAAGCCTATAGATAGCCAAGAATCTAAGGATTTCCTCAATATTAATTATTGGTGACTCTCTTATTACTATCCAACACCTCCTCAAAGGCTCTAATCTGAAGAGCAACCAAATCTCCCTCCTTCTTTGCAGAAAATGGGCCTTGTTGAATGATTTATCTCCTAAATATTATTTCCGTGTTCCGAGAGGACAGAATAAAGAGATTGACTTGCAAGCTAATAAGTCATTTCAATTAGATGTCGGGCAATGGAGATAAATGGGTCAATTGATTCCATTAAGAGTTTAATAATTCATGTTGGACCTCTTTCTCCCAAAGGGATGTATGGAAACAAGGTTATAAGACAACTTAGCATAAATGTTAGAATGTCATCCCTATCCCTTTCAATTCCAATCTCTCTCATAATCACCATTACCTCAAGTTGATGGCATAGTAATCTGGATTGGATCATTATATTGTTTGTCATCCATCTCAATGCATTCGAAGTGGGAAAAAGTGGAGGGATCAACTCACGGAGCCATTTTTACTCATGAGACACAGTGGAGTTGATGTAGTTAATGATATGAAAATTGTCATGGATATCCCACTGGACAATTCATCACAACAGATTTGATGATCATATATTAAAGTTCTGAATTTCTACATTATTACAGTTTTATTAAACTTTTAGATCTGTAGATTTAACTATAATTAGTGCATGCATTTGAATGGAATTATGCAGAAAAATAGAGAACGACAAAATAAGCTCTCACACACACATGAGACAAAAAATATTCTCTTTGAAACCTTTTTGGGATATAACCCAACTAGAATGTGAGGTTGCTTCAATTTCTTTCTCTGTCTGGAAATACGGTTGTAGGTACAAAGAAGTAATGTATGTGACCGTGGGATGCTACAGTGCACAGATCCTCTCTATGTGCTCTACCTCCTATTTCTCTTAGCTATTTTTTTTGAACTATGGAACAAAATTCTCTCGAAAGAATGGAATGCATATTCCTCCTGGTGGTCTAGTTATAACACGGCGTGATAGCTACTAGTGGTTAACTTTGACTACATTAACTCTTAACTAGACTTACAATATAGACTCTTCTAGAGTTTTTTACATCAAAAACACGTGGCTAGCCCCTTTTCCATGAATAATGGGGGCTGAGACAACATCCTCCCAAATTATAGGTGTGAAAATAGGAAGGTCAACTTCTAAGTGGCATAACCTTTGCATACGGACTCTTATTGACGTGCCTCTTGCTCCGTTGGAAACATATTTGTGTGTAGAATAGCATGAAAATATTCTAAGCCAAAGCATCAAAGTTTTACCGCAAAGAAACGTCGGTTGATGCCTCAAAACTCTCCCGGAAGGTTTCAAACCCCATTTTTCCAAACTAGGTCCCGCTAGTAAAAATGGTCCCATGAGTTGATTCCTCTACTTTTTCCACTCTGAATGAATCAAGATGGATGACAAACAATATAATGATCCAATTTGGATCGTGTAGTGGCTGCATCATGTTTTGCAGGATGAAGGAATTCTTTTAATATGGACATTTGCAGGATGATGTCACACAAGTCGCAAGGACATATTCAAACTAGTATCCAATTTTCTCCCACGCCATAGCTCTTAATCAGAGGCAGTCCAAACTAACCATACCCAAAAAAATATGGAACAAAAGATATCTTGTAGTGTGGGACATGATCTCATGGCGAAGACATTTATGGATAGAACAAAAACATAGCACTTGATCAATTTTGATCTTTGTGGATATTTGTGGCCACATGCCTATTCCACTTAGACCTTCATTTAGTTTCATCCGTTTCCTTGTTTATTTTAGCATTCACTATTTTTAGCAATTTTTTAGGTCTTGAACTTCCAAAGCAGTTTTCACCCCCTAAATAGTATTTTTTTGAGGTCTGAGTAGCCCTAGGCAAAAGCTTGCTGCAGATCCTATAGTACTCGGAGAGACCTTTCCAACAACGTATCATCTGTGCCAAACAGATATCAAGTGACCAAGTTATGACCTCGCGAAGTTGGCTACGCAACTAACCCCAACGGGGCCCACAAACTCTTGGTGTTCCATCTCCTAGGGTGAGGGTTTTGGTTGTTTAGGGTTTTCCCTTGTTGTTCAATAATAAATAGGCCCTTGAACCTCATTGTAACATAGTTTAGAGGCATGCAGTTGCCACATCTCTTCTCAGATATAAGCTACCATTTCCCCAGCTAGTTTATTTCCATTATATTTGTAAGCATCTTTCAGTATTATGATATTAATGAAATGAATTGTTATTTATGTTGCATCTTTGTATTTATGGATATATTTTTAGTTTATTGTGTTCATGTTTAAGTTCGGATCAGTGGTATTAGAGCGGTTTTCTCTTTCTCTGTTTTTTCTTTGCATATCCCCAAGGAGGTCAGGGTATAAGGAGTTAGGGCTAGATCTGTTTGAACCTTTGTAAGACCAACCTCAGAAACCCTGACGGCCTCCTGTGGTGGAAGAAAATAAAGACGACGGGGCAGGAGATCCTGTCAAAATATTTCTCGAGAAATCCCTTGAGCAACATAGGAAGACGATGATGGATAACTTTGCCCAGATCCTTCGACAATTACCTAAAGGTGATACATCTTCATCCAACGGCCACTTTGGAGGCACCATTCCTTTTAAGGTACAAGTTAACTTTGACATTCCCATATTTGAGGGCCAAATACAGACATTGTAGATAAATGGTTGAACTATTGGAAGGATATTTTTTAGTTCATGACTTTTCTAATCGGGAAAACAATACTTTTGCATTTCTCAAATCCGCCCCACACATCATGGATTGGTGGGAAACCTATTGCAAACAAAAGGACGAGAGGGAATCCTCATTGTTTTCAGTCGCTTCCACTTGGGATTCTTTCTGAGACGCCATCAAGGAAAAATATTACCCTATCAGGAGCTATGAAGATAAATGCATAAAGTTGACCACACTACAGCAAGGAAGGGACTGAGATGTGTCAGAGTTCACAAATGGTTTCCATACCCTCCACACAAAATTGGGTATCAAGGATTCTGAGAAGCATTTGGTACTCAAGTACTGTGGTTGCATGAAAATGTACATCCAAGACGAGATAGAGCTCCTAGACATCTCCTCGCTCGGCACAACATATCAATATGTTGTCAAGATTAGGCAGAAGTTTAAACAAAAGAAGCGAGACTTTGGGTCTATGAATATGAAGTAAGGAAAATGCAACCCCAAACTACAGAGCAAAGGCCAAAGCTAAGGCGGGGTGACCCATGACAACCCGTCGAAGACGCAAGCAAATAAAAACACTGTGAAGAAAAAGAAGGACACTAGAAAATGGTGTAAGTTCCATAAGAGCTCCACTCACAACAAAAGTGAGTGACGGGCCAAGAAGTCACTAGTGGTCAAGCTGAAGGCTTCCAAATTAGATGCATGTTCCAACTCTGATTCAGAACCTGACAAGGAGAATGACAAAGGGAAGCAAATCATTGACACAAACCCCAGTGCCACCGTGGCCACTGCCAAGATCCATAAGAATGAGCCTGAAGATCCAGAGGAAGGGGAACGCCTCTTCCACTCACAAATGTGGGTGAAGTGTTCTCCGTTACAGTTCATTTTCATCATCTAGATCCAAAAGAACCTCATTCAGTAGAAGTCGTGAAATGACTAGGCCTATCGATGACAGCACATTCGCAACCATACACAATCGAGTGGCTTCATCAAGGATGAGATCTCCGCGTCAGCCAACAGTGGCACCTTTCCTACAACATCAATCCCTTTACAGATGAGGTACTGTGTGATCTTTCTCCTCTTGAAGTTTGTGATGTATTATTAGGACAACCATACTTATGGAAGCGGCATGTTGTATATGAGTCTAACCCTCGCTCTATGATTATTACTTTGGGCAATAAGTTGTACATGATACCGGAGGTATCCCCACCTACCGCCATCTCTTTGATCACTGCAAAGCAAAGCAGTAAGATCATTTCCTAGACCAGGAAATTTGTTTTCCTTATGATTCGCCCACGTCTTTAGATAGGTCTCCTCTGCACAACAACAACAGATGGACAAGGTTGTGGAAGAGTATAGGGAAATTTTCGCCTCACCTATAGGGGTACCTCTGCATTTTCAGGTCAATCACTCCATCGATCTAACCCCGGGTGCATCACTACCTAATGGACCAATCTATCAACACTCTGTTCTGGAGAACGATGAGATCAAGAGGTAGATTCAGGAGTTGTTGTAGAAAGGGCACATCAAGCCAAGCTCATTACCCTGTGGGATCTCGATTGTATTGGTACAGAAGAAGGACGGGACCTGGAGACTATGTATCGACTATCAGGCACTGAACAAGATCACTGTCCAGAACAAGTACCTAATCCTACGGATTGATGACCTCCTAAATCAACTCAAGGGGACCAAATATTTTAGCAAGATTGACTAGAAGTTTGGCTATCGCCAGGTGCCTCTTCGAATGGTTGGTCATGCCTTTTGGGTTAATGAATTCCCCCACAACCTTCATGAGATTGATGGATGACATCTTGTGGAGCTTCACCAATACATTTGTGGTGGTGTATTTAGATGACATCTTGATCTTCAACCAGAGTTGGGAAGAGAACCTCCACCATATTCAACAAGTCCTTAAAACCCTGTGACAACACAAACTGTGTGCCAATTTGGAGAAATGCACTTTTGGCATGACCCACGTTCAATATCTCGGGTACATCATTAATGAGCAGGGTGTGCATGTGAACCCAACCAAGATATAAGCCATTCAGGATTAGCTTGCCCCAACCACTCTAATAGAGCTCCGCGACATTTTGGGTCTTTCCAAATTCTACTGCAAGTTCATGATGGGGTTCTCTCATATCACCCGACCTTTAAGTCAAGTCACTAAGGGCTGAGTGAAAGCAAAGTTTTTTTGGTCTGAAACCCAACATAAGGCGTTTTTCGAGTTGAAGCATCACCTCTGCTCTACACCATTGCTCAAATTACCAGATTTGCAGCAACCCTCTGAGATTGAGACAGACTCCTCTGACTATGCTATTGGTGAAGTTCTTACTCAACAAGGGCATCCAGTGGCTTACCACAGTGAGACACTTTCAGACATAGTCCAAAAGTATCCCACTTACGACAAAGAAATGTAGTCTATTGTGCAGGCATGCCATCAATGAAAGTATTACATTCTATGGAAGGAAATGGTCATCCACACAGACCATCGACCCCTATAGTTCATACAGACACAAGGGAAGTTGCAAAACGATCACCATAAGAAATGGTCCACATAGCTGCAACAATTCCATTTGAACATTAAGTACAATAAGGGAAGCACCAATAATGTGGCATACTACCTTAGGCGACCACCAGTCATGGTCATGATCACTGTGCTTAAATCCTGTGGGCACGAGACTTCAAAGTGGCCACATCTTTACAAGAGTGATCCAGAATTTAGTAGCACATACTAGACACTCCTGGAAGGTATGCAAGTTTCAAATTTTCACCTCCAGGATGCACTGTTATGCCACCTGGGACACATATGTGTTCCTTCAAGCGAGCATGCTAAGATGATTTGGGAGGCGCACTACAGTGGTAGTATTGCAGAAGTATTTTTATCAACTGACCTTTGTCAAGATGTTGGGAGGTACATTAAATCCTACTTTGCCTATGCCATTGCCAAACCAACCATCAAGAAGCATGACCTATACACTCCTCTTCCTACTCCTAGTCGGCCTTGGGAATCCATCTCCATGGATTACATGTTGGGCCTTCCTTCTTCTAAGCACGGCAAGCACTGTGTTTTCGTGGTCGTCGACAGATTCTCTAAGATGGCCATTATGGTGCCCTGCAAGAAGAGTATCACAACATAGGCCACTGCTAAACTCTTCTTTGAGCAAGTGTGGGTACACTTCAGGATCCCACAATCTATTCTCTTAGATCGGGACAAAAGGTTCCTAAGTACATTTTGGTCAAGTCTCTAGTTGATGCTTGATACCAAACTTACTAAGTCCACGAGTTTCCATCCACAAACTGATGGCCAAATAGAGGTCATCAACAGGAAGATCGTACACATTCTTCGCATGTACAACTTAAAGCATCCATGCACATGGGATGAAAGCCTACCCTATGTCCAGCATAGCTACAACAGAGCTCTTCATAGCTCAATGGGCCACAAACCCTTTCAGATAGGGATTAGATTTCAGCCATTATGTCCCATTATGTGGCCATACCATTTGCAATTACTCAGGCATATTTGGCTCACGTCCATTCCAAAGCCAACAGGGTTAACAGCTTCATTGAGCACATTCAGCAAATTCACCAGTAGGTCCATAATATATTGTACATAGCCAATGCTAAGTACAAGCAACGCCATGATCAACATAAGGTTCTGCACAAGTTTAAGGATGACGACAAAGTTTGCCTACATTTGTAGAATGAGCATTATGTTGGACCCCACCGCAAGATTCGCTTGCTCCAATATGGGTCATACACCATCACCAAGGTTGTGGGGGATAATTCCTTCGAGCTTAGCCTTCCATTGTTCCTTGGTTTTCACCCAGTGTTCAATGTAGACCACTTATGGCCATACTTTCCACCATTACTGAACATATCTGACATTGCAGAACAACTCACACCAATAGAGTTGAACCCAGACTACATGGAACATGCCACAATTAATCATATCATGGATACACAGATCAAGAACACTCACCAACAAAGGATCTAACTATATCGAGTTGTCAAAGTAGGCCAAGTCCTTCACCAGGCCAAGTGGTTCACCAAGGACCAGGTTCAACAGAAATTTCGTCATCTCATTAAGGCTCTGCACGCAATGGGGACCATTGCTTCCTAAGGAGGGAGGACTGATCTAGGAGGATATTGGTGGCCACTTGCCTGTTCCACCTAGACCTCCATTCAGTTTCATTTGTTTCCTTATTTATTTTAGCATTTATTATTTTTAGCAATTTTTTGGGTCTTGAAATTCTGGAGCAGTTTTGACCCCCCTAAACGGCGTTGTTTGAGGTCTGCATCAGGCTCGTAGCCATAGGTAGGGGCCTGCCGCATATCCTGTAGTACTTGGAGATACCTTTCGAACAGGGTATCGTGCACGCCAAACAGAGATAATATGACCTAGTTACAACTCCTCAAAATTAGTTGCCCAACTAACCCTAACGAGGCTCACAAACTCTTGATGTTCCATCTCCTGGGGTTAGGGTTTTGGTTGTTTAGGGTTTTCCCTTGTTGTTCAATAATAAATATGCCCTTGAGCCTCATCGTAACACAATTTAGAGGCATGTAGCCACCACATCACTTCTCAGAGATAAGCTACCATTGCCCGATCTAGTTTATTTCAACTCTGTTTGTAAGCATATTTCATTATTATGATATTAGTGAAATGAAGTGTTATTTCTGTTGCATGTCTGTATTTATGGTTATATTTGTAACTTGTTGCGTCCCTGTTTAAGTTTGGATCAAATTTGGGGCAAAATTTTCAGGAGTACATTCAAGATAAATTAACAAGGATTGTGATCACACGCCATAGTAGTCAAGGCTTTGGTGTAAGAGCCTTGCGGTTTGCCTCTCATAAGCAAGAGCCAACCAGGCTATCCAGTTGAAGGAGAGTATGTTTGTATAGGTGATACGAACAATGATCAACAGTTAAGAAAATCAATGTGGAGAAATTGTAATTCCATCTATCTCCATCAGTAAAGAAGGTCGACACGAGGAGGCATATCCTTTCTTGATTAAATTTGGTATTCCGTGAACTTCTCTTCTAAGAAGAATCAACCTATTGGGATGAGTCAAGCCTCCTCTAAGCGGGGCTCTCTTATAGTATTGAGGAAAACCTTCTTAGCCTTAATTCATTTGTTTGAGAGTATTGTTTAGTGTGACTGGCATAATGATTGCTGGGAAGACATGGCAAGTCGAGACATCCCATCCTCACATTCTGGGGGTCCATATTAGTGCCCTCTTTGTCCTTACTATATCGGGGAAAAATGCCTATGCAGGACGATCCTATCCACCTAAGGTGTGACAGTGCCTTAGCAACAAACAGAAACAGCGATTCTAATATTCTTCCTTTATGAATTAAGAATGAAGAGAGATGTATGGACTAACCGGTGTCTTCCGTTTGTCCCTCGATCCGGCTTCTCTTCTCTTTGAGGGTTCCCAACTACTTGCCTTCTCGCTCGCCCAGCTTCAACAGGTTCCTGCAAGATCACAAGAAGGGAACACTACACAAAGACACAGATTCATATTCATAACTAGTTCAGGATTAGAAATAAACCAAATACACCAATGCAATCATACATCAAAGACACATCAGCATATAGGAGAAACCAAGATAGCTTTATTGATGAATAACAAGGTTCAAGAGGAGATACAACCAAGAGAGTTCCAATCCAGCATCTCCTTCCCAACGAATGAAATTCCTATCTTCACCTCCCTTCAAAGCATTAAGCACCCAATGATTCCAATCTCAAACCAACAATAATTCTTTGCAATAACAAAATTCCAGCCTCTAGATCTCATGGAGGAGAGATCTATATATAGATGTTTGGAGTGAGGATGAGTCAGCTTGTGATCTGACTAGTGTCCTCTCTCTCTATCAGTTCTTACTTCCACTTGGAGACTAAGAGCCTCTTACTCATCACTTAGTCGAACTCAGCAAGGCAAGTGTCATGGAGGAAGATTCTGGAAGCTTCCACAGTCTTGACACCTCTCACAAGAGACCCTGACATTTGTCATTTCCCGCTCAGCGCACCCTGGTAGTGCTTCTACCTGCGTTGCAATGCAACTAGCCAGTGTAACCTCCGCATTTCAACGTAGACAGCTAGTGGAGCTTCTGAATTGATCCTGAATTGACTTGTTTTTGAGCAGTTTCTGGTGGAGAACTTCTGTGAATTGCTGTGGTTTGTTAGCCTTGTTCCTCTAGGGGTAGGAACAACATGTTTAGGGACTTCGGATCCCTTGGATTATGGACATTTCGTGCTTATAGCTGTAAGGCACAAAAATGTCTATAACAGTTGCCCCCTAAAGTATGAGTCCGTTTATCGGGTGAAATGCTTTATTAGGAGGATCCGAAGTTCTTTCATTGCTGGGAGGAGACCTGTAATACAATATAATACAATACATTATTTTCATACTTTTTTCATGATCTAGCTGAGGCGGGCATTCCCATGCTCAGCTTTATAAATTCATTTTCATGTACATATAACAGACAATCGTCTGACGATAGACTGATGACTCTGAAAGAGCCATCATCCTTTTGGTAGGATGATTATCTGTGCTGCAAAGCTGTACATTTCCATGTCTTTATTTTCTGAATATATATCGTAGCCCGGATGGATGAAACTAGATCCGGGGTCTTCAATCTCGTCCGATCTTCACTCTAAGTACAAGTCGATCCATGTGAGAATTTCTCTGAAGTCGAACATGGAAAGACATCGCTTGATTACCAGTCAATGATGTAAACTCTTAACAAGCGCGAGAAGAATCACCGATAATGAAGATGACCCTCAAGGTACTGCAGTACAATTCACGTGGTGTGAATAGAGGACTTGGCGTCGAACACCACGCAAAATCTTTCGGTCGAAGGTCATTGATGTATACCTGTCGCCGGAAGTGAGAAACTTGTCATTGAGGCATGCAAGCTTCAAAGTACTGAAGGGGGTGTTCCTAGATCAACTTCTTGGATAATGAGCTGATGTCGACAAGAAGCGATCCATCAAAGGAGGGCCTTAATGAATCCCACATCGATGACACGGAACGGAGCTAATGATTTTGATGGATTTGAAAACGATCTGATGACATATGATTCAGGGTGGTGGTCATGAAAGAGTATAATGTATGGTAGTGGATGGGACACAGGTGACTTCTCTGAACGACTTCTCTTGAACATATGGCGACACTGATGTGATGGATTGGTAGCATTACCCCAAGTATGGATGGTATGGCGAGACCATGGTGATGTGACCGGTGAATGAAACAACCCAACCCGATTGTGGTACGGAGGAAAAGTGTCATGTTCAAGAGCGACTTGCTACCATCAAAGTTTTCTTGAGTTTCTCCCAATTTTTCCCCAGTCATTGCTGACCAGTACCTCTTTATTTTTGTCAAGCTTGAGGAGGATAGCATATGCTTGTTCTATAACTTGCCCTTCGGGCAAGCCCATCGCTATGTTTTAACGAGCCTAGCGATAAGGAAACTCGTTCTCGTCTAAAGACAAGTTTGTCGCTATTTAATGCATTTAACGAGTCTAACGACAAGGATGACTCGGTCCTTTTCATTTTTAGAGAATCTAAAAAGGTACATAAAGTTAACTCCAAAAGTCCTTTTTCGTCATCTAATCCCTTAAGTCCGAAAAAGTATAAAACAATACAGAAGGGATGAATTTTCGATAGTTTTAACGAGCCGAATAAAACAAGCGCTCGATCTTTTTGTGCAATAATCCCTCAGGTCCAAAAAGATTAAAATCTAGAGGAGGGATAGCTCTTCCGGTCACTTTAACGAGCTGGAAGGCCAAAACTCGGCAATCTTTTCATATTTTACAAGTCAGATGAAAAGAGCTTAAAGAAGACTCGTCTTTTGAGGAACGAGTGATAAAAAGGGGTAGCAGCTGATTCCAGGGAAGGATTGGAATTTCCAAATCACGGCAGTGTCACAAGGATGGCTAGTGAAATCACTCTTCGCAGCTGTTCCTCAAAATGGGTAAACAATCATATGGAGGTGAATGATCGGCCAATGGAAAAGTGGAGGTGGTGGGCAAACACGACCAAGGCTTTAATGGCTGATGTCGCTACATTCACGGTGGTTATTTACCGGAATAGTTCATTTTTTAACGAGCTTAAACGCGGGTGGAAACATTTGCTCGGTCTTATGTTTATTTTTTAACGAGCATGAACTATGTGCTAAAACTGCTCGGATCTTGCGTTTATTTTTTAACGAGCATGAACTGTGTGCTAAAACTGCTCGAATCTTGCGTTTATTTTTTAACGAGCATGAACTGTGTGCTAAAACTGCTCGAATATCCAGTCATATGATAAGAATGTCTCATGTAAAACGGCAACATTTAGATTTTGCCCCACATCCTTTCTTTATGCAAGTTCGGAAACGACTAATCCTACGAGTTTAAAGGGTTAGAGGTCCTAAAAATTTAAAAAATAAATAGCCGCCCCTTGCTTGCACTCCGAAAGGTTTGCATGCCCCCAGGCATAAAGTACGATTTCAAGGTTACCCCTCAATTTGCAAGTAAAACATTTGTTCTACCAGGAAAGGCTTACCTCTTTCAGGCTACCCAAAGATTGTTCCGTTAATCTTTCAAACAAAACACTTCTTCGGCGGTGTCTACCGAGATAGACAAAGGTGAACGACCTCAGTGCCAAACACGTAGCTTTGACAAGAGAATCTTATTCTAGAATAACCCCTCTTCCTAGACGGACAGGGTACAGACTAGTCATATTCTCCCGCGGAAACCTACCCTATACCCAAGGTTTTCCTGCCAAAGCAGACCAGGACGCATGCCCCCTGGGTTCCAGTCATATCCTCCCGGATTACTCGCACTCATCAGGAGGACGGACTGTGGGTTGAGACATTTCTTGAGTGAAGAGACCATTTAGGGATGGTATATGACTATTTGCGATGCGTGATCCGGGGAATGAAAGTTGGTCCACGAGCTTGACCATTCTTCCTTCATGCGGAAAACACATTACTCTAAAGAGTGAGGAGACGACAGCTCCCATGCAATATATATAGTCTCGTCCAAGGAGTAGGTTATAATCCAAGGGTCCTTGAACGACCATCACGTTCATTTGAACGGTCTTCCCTTTCAATGTGATTGGCACATTGGGAAGAATCCCTAAAGGTCGATTGGTTCCTTTATCGAAGCCTGTCAGATTTCTCATTTCAGGCAAAAGCGCTGGCGAACCAAGCGCTTTCCAAGCAATAGAGGAAAGGATACTCACAGATGCCCCCTCATCAATGATGGTGCCAGCCATTACCATTCTGTATATTTGAACAATAATTCTGAATGGTATGCTTGCTGGCAACCGGGGTCTGCCTAGTTGGTTCCAGTCGAAGGATACAACTAGGTTGCTTGGTGGTGGGACCAAATAGATGGCCGGGGATGACTCTGATGAAGTTCCTTCCTGCGATAAAGGAATGGGCAAATTGCCCCCTTGTTCGTCGGAGTCTGTGTTGATGAAGAGAATTTGGACGGTGTCGTCTTTATTCTCCTCTGTGATGGTATCATTCGAAGATAGAGCCTCTGAAGGCAAAACCGGGTCAACTGCCGCCTCAACCTTTTGAATTTCGTCAGGTATGGATTCAGACGGTTCATCCTCAATGATAGGTGCTTCGACTGACCACCTGAGCGAGCCAGCCGGGTTCTCAACTGGTGAAGGACTTGGCAGGAGTTTTTGATATCCAGGAGGAAGTTGCACTGGTAAAACCGGACGATCTTCCAAAACTCTTTTAGCCTCGTCTAAGAAGGGACAATGGTGGATGGCATGGTCGCCTTCACAAAGTTTGCAGGGAAATCTAGCTTTCCCTCTCTGTCCTGTGGCTTCACTTTCACTAGTTAACGGTGTGTTGTCAACATGGCTATTAGAGGTTGACGCCACTGAATTGTGCAAGTGGGGAGACCAGTCCCTTAGTATCCGAGGGATGCAAGGACAATCTCTGTGAAAGTGGTCTCCCTTGCATATGACACATGGCGATTTAGGCCTGGTCAGTGCAGTGTGTGGATTTTCATTAGACGCCATTCGCTTGCCCCCAGTTGCTTTTGCCTCCTTCTTCTTCTTTTCTTTCTTCTTCTTCTCCTTCTTCTCCTTAGGAGCTTGGCTTTTGGCTCGGCCAGCTCCATCATGCGAAGAGGAAGGAGGAGAGGAAGAATTATAGGAAGTGGAAGGTTGGTGGGCAGCTCTGGACTGGTCTAACTGCTGATTCGATTGTTCAGGAGTAGTGGTGTTTTGAACAACATTAGTTGAGAAGAGCCAGACAGGCAAGCCTATTGTCAGTCCTCGAAGCGACAATGTGGCCATATGGGGTGCTCCAACATCTCCCCAAGATGAGGAGGGACTAGGATTTCCACCAAGGGGAATTCCTTGGTTGGAGGGCCCCATTTTCTCAACTAAAAGATCAACGCGGGAATAAGGGTGATTTATTATTCCGTTTAAAATAAGTTTTTAATGACGCTTTAGACACAACTTGTTTTTTCAATTTTAAAGAGTCGAGGAAAAACAAAAGATGACTCTAGTCGCCTTCGATGTTTTAACGAGCCCGAAGTGACAAATGCTCGGATGGAATTTTTCCGTTATAGAGTCTGAAAAAGGCCAAAAGGAACTGCTCTGGAGTTCTAGGTAGAGGGTGTGCCAAACTTTTCGCAAAACCGCAGAATACTTTTTAAGGTACGGGCGGTCAATCTTCCTGAATGCTGTGTTCAGTGCATTGCGATCAGTAGGGCGGCCGACACGGCTTCCTAAGGATAAAGGTTTTATGCCTATAGGGGTCTCCCAATATATATTCGACGGTACGTGGGAGCACAATCCGTACTGGCGCTATCGTCCCTCAGGAGGAATCACCCACCATCAGCGAGATCGACAGTCACCAGGCTTTACGACGCCAGAACACGTCTCTAGCCTAGACCTCTATGTTGTGCGTTATGTTACAAAGCATTATTAAGTTCATTCAGTTTATTTTATGTTGATATTTCTTAGAAGTTTGCCTTTTGAGGTTCACCACGAGATGTATAGACAACTTCCTAAATGCAATCTAAAAGATGATAAGCAAATTTTATCTCTTTTTCAACAATGAAAAATCCTAGCTACAAAGGGAAAAGAAAGACACCATCTTTTCTCAGAGAGCAATCAGCACACTCTAAATGCACTTTCCCTAAATCAATCATGCAAACTATCAAGATGCAAATGCACAATGCAAGTTTTTGTTTTCCGCTTTCTTAATATTGATGCCTAAAAAGAAAGCTTTTTGCACAACTTTGAATTTGCTTTTAAATGACAAATACAAACAAGTTTACTTTTTCGAAATCAGAAAGGGTAGAAGAGATTACAACACTTAACGATTTTCGAAATGAATACTTGTTTTGACACTCAAAAGAGACAAACTCAAACCAAAAGCAAAAATGAATGTATAACCAACTGTAAACAGCCAATGAACTCTCTCCTAAGATCACAATCAACAGATCTGAATCAAGGGCTACAGGATGACTATTTCACTCTTGCAAAGGGAAACTGTAAATGATGCCACAAACACATAAAAACACTCACAGTCTTTTGTACAAAAGGAGGCGGAATTTAAGCAGAGAAAAGGGGCTATCAGACAGGTACCTATGCTGGTTACAGGCTGCAAAAATCAGAGATCAAAACAAGGCAAAACAGAGCAGAGAACCCCAGCTGCACAAGGCCTAACTGGATCAGCGCACCTGTATAACAGGGAAACTGAATTTCAACGCAGGTAGCCTTCACAGGAACTGCGTTGAAATGCAGAGTCTCTTCACAGAGCCTGCGCTGAAGGAGAAACGAGAGTTCCTCACTGGGTTCTGGGTCACGGTTTGCTATTTAATCTACAGTTTCAGGCCAAATCAAAGCAACAAGCAAGGTACAATCAAAGGGATGCTTTGAAGAAGGACTAAGATCTATCACAAAGGATCATCAAATCATTTGTGAGTCCATTGTTCAGATCATAGACAAATCCAGTGAGTGGATCAAAGCAGCAGCTGTCTACTTTGCATCTGAGAATAGCAGATGCAGTTCGATTGTTGCTGTTGAGTCTATGAAACAAACAATGATAGAAACACAAATAAAATGACTAAACAGATCTCCCCAGCGGAGTCGCCAATTTGTTGTGGGGAAAAATGCCTATGCAGGACGATCCTATCCACCTAAGGTGTGACAGTGCCTTAGCAACAAACAGAAACAACTATTCTAGTATTCTTCTTTTATGAATTAAGAATGAAGAGAGATGGATGGACTAACCGGTGTCTTCCGTTTGTCCCTCGATCCGGCTTCTCTTCTCTTTGAGGGTTCCCAGCTACTTGCCTTCTCGCTCGCCCAGCTTCAACAGGTTCCTGCAAGATCACAAGAAGGGAACACTACACAAAGACACAGATTCATATTCATAACTAGTTGAGGATTAGAAATAAACCAAATACACCAATGCAATCATACATCAAAGACACATCAGCATATAGGAGAAACCAAGATAGCTTTATTGATGAATAACAAGGTTCAGGAGGAGATACAACCAAGAGAGTTCCAATCCAGCATCTCCTTCCCAGCGAATGAAATTCCTATCTTCACCTCCCTTCAAAGCATTAAGCACCCAATGATTCCAATCTCAAACCAACAGCAATTCTTTGCAATAACAAAATTCCAGCCTCTAGATCTCATGGAGGAGAGATCTATATATAGATGTTTGGAGTGAGGATGAGTCAGCTTGTGATCTGACTAGTGTCCTCTCTCTCTGTCAGTTCTTACTTCCACTTGGAGACTAAGAGCCTCTTACTCATCACTTAGTCGAACTCAGCAAGGAAAGTGTCATGGAGGAAGATTCTGGAAGCTTCCACAGTCTTGACACCTCTCACAAGAGACCCTGACATTTGTCATTTCTCGCTCAGCGCACCCTGGTAGTGCTTCTACCTGCGTTGCAATGCAACTAGCCAGTGTAACCTCTGCATTTCAACGCAGGCAGCTAGTGGAGCTTCTGAATTGATCCTGAATTGACTTGTTTTTGAGCAGTTTCTGGTGGAGAACTTCTGTGAATTGCTGTGGTTTGTTAGCCTTGTTCCTCTAGGGGTAGGAACAACATGTTTAGGGACTTTGGATCCCTTGGATTATGGACATTTCGTGCTTATAGCTGTAAGGCACAAAAATGTCTATAACACTTACCCACCAATTGAAGGAAATCTAGAGATAAATTAATCAAGCAAGGGATGAACTAGCAGTTGAGAATGCATTCCCTTCCTCCATGAAGAGCTCTTGAAGCAGAAAGCACAGATAGCCCAATTAGTTAATGAATTGGATTGGTTTTGTTACCACTATGCAAATTTACAAGCTCAAAGAAATGTAGATGATGATCGCAACTTAGCTAGCAATGCGCCAAATGGACCCTCTCACAAGATGTCCACCGAGCCACCAAATTGATCCATGACAGCACCATGCAAATGTATTTTGGTTGGTGGTATTTTTTGCAGAATTTATAGTTGCAACAACTTTTGCTTAAGGTATGACTGGAGTAGGCTTTTAGAGAAATTTTTTGAGTCTTCCCCTATGATATACTCATAACAGATAACATTTTTATAACTCGTGCATACTTCTCCTGGATTTTCAACTGCATTCTGGGGCATAGATTTTATTAAAAAAACTTACTCATTTATGTTAAAAAGAAAAGATTGTAATTTCTTGAGATTTAAAAATTATTTTTGAATGCATTATGGGCATAGATTTTATTAAAAAAACTTACTCATTTATGTTAAAAAAGAGAAGAATGTAATTTCTTATGATTTAAAAAATACTAGGTTTCGCTAATTAAACTATGCTTAAATAAAATTATCATTAAAAAATTAGTTACTAGGTTTCGCTAATTAAACTATGCTTAAATAAAATTATCATTAAAAAATTAGTTATATATATATGGATTTGCATATAATCATAATAATTCAAATGCATTTGTAAAGTAAAACATGTATAAAAAACCATTAAATATACACCTCATAACTGCATAATATTAGAAAATGCACAACTAAAATAAAATTTAAAAAACTGTTGCGCTTTGTATAGGCTTCCATATACACACAAAAATAATTTTATATATAAAGTTTACATATATAAACTACGTAGATTCTATAAGAAGGCTTCCACGTGCACACAAAATTAATTTTATATATAAGGTTTACATATATAAACTACGTAGATTCTATACGTCTATGTAGATATGCAGCCCATGTGGATACGCATCATACGTGGAATGGCCAACACCTTTTCTCTTCGTATCCATTCAGGAGAATCAAAATGTGGATGCGATGAAGCAAATCCGATTACTTGAGTAGCATCAACTTTTTATATATATAAATATATGGAATATCGATATGTCTATCAAAGCGTAAGTTTGATCAAAGATGTTTTCCGCCTGCAAAGCAAGAACTGCAGCTTCCAAGTTCTTGGATTCGCACATATTTTACCCCTGAGCGATCAAACTTTATATGCTTCATGGTCTAAATTCGTGTGAATGGGGTCCAAGCTCATAGCTCATAAATCCCATCGAGATCTCGGATTGAAATGATGCTCCCACTTTCAGTTTTATTCTTTTGGTTTCCCTGCACGATTTATACTCGCCCTGCAATTAAGTATTAAAATTTGAGATGCAAAGTGACTTTTATGGCAGAAAACAATTTGAATGTCACAGTCAGAGATGTAAATTATTTTAAAGTACGCCCCTGGCATCTTCATTCTTGAAATAAAGAAAGGTCGAGGACCAATCTGTGCGTTGGCTACGGGCTTAGAGGCCAGCGGGCAGGCTTTCGTGTGGGCCATCAAACTCCCTCAGGCTGACCCCAAAACCCAAAGCGAATGAAGTGGGTTTGCCGGAAGGATTCGAAGAGAGAATCCGGGATAGAGGGCTATTATATGGGGGTGGGCCCCTCACCACCTTATTCTCTCTCATCCTTCCATCGGTGCATTCCTCAATCACTGTGTAAGTATAATAACGATTCTATAACAATTGAAAACTAACTTTAATGTGGAATAAACTTTAATACCCAAGAAAAGTACCTCTCGCCATTGATGCCGCTCACTTCAAAACCAAATTTTCTACTACGCTTGAGGCAGTGCCTTCTTCAGCGATTCAATTTACCCTTGTGCAGAACAGAGCCTCTTGGGAACAATTTCTCCCTTTTAAAAAACATATACAAAATACGGCGTCAAAGCAACTGTTTCAATTGCTTTAAAGACATGGTATTCGCTTCCGTAGCACCAAAGGTAATGATTTCTTCACCGGATTTTGCACCTCTGTGATTTAAACTTTTGCTGAGAATATAATGAGCTCCTCGTCAACAATTCAAAATTCTTGCACTTCATGTATATAACCAAACACTGAAGATCAGTTCAATGCATCTAATAAGTTCATTCCATCGCGGCAAAGAAACAAACTGATGGCTTCACTCTTCGCTCTTAAAAGTAAGCAACATCCAAGACAGCTGAAAGCAGCAGCGCTAAAAATATAGTAACACAATCTTCACGCAAGCAGAAATAAAAGAATACAGAAAATCTGAAGGCACTTCCAAGCTCTGCTCTCTCAACTTGATGGTGTAAAACTGAAGGGGAATGAGATACAAGCTTGGGGACCAAACAGAGGTATATATAGCCAAGCTTCTGATGGCTATGTCTCAAGTGTTCCACAGATCATGGTAGAGAACTGCAAAGGGAGTAATGGACAACTCCAGGAGCTCCCAACCAGAAATTAATTTAACTGCACTTAGTTTCCTGAATTAATGGAATCGGTTGGCAGACGGTTTCCATAATAAATCGACAGTAAAGGGAGCTAATTCAGTGGCAAACAGATTCCAAATAGTCAGCGGCCGTTATGGGAGAGGGAGCTTAACATTCTCCCACTTGGTCCATACTTCCAATCTTAATGTCTCATCTTAAAACCTATTGATAATCTGTATTAAGTAATAGATACATGAATCTTGGCGATAAGTCCTCTAATGACGAGTATTATCTTCCATGTATAATACTATGTATTTATTCTTATTATGATTTATGTGGCAACAATTTCTTAATGAATAAACCTTATGTTTATTCTTGGTTCTACACAGATGAATTCTATTAAATTAAATTAAGGTGCACATAAATATGAGGAAAATATCACAATAATTAAGAATTTCATTAAAATAACATTGTCCATACAATGAGAAACTACATAATGGAACCAAGTCCCATATTCATTACATGATCCTTGAATTTGAACAGTGGCATGCCCTTAGTCAAAGGATCAGCGATTATCAACTCAGTGCTAATGTGCTCAATGACAACTTTCTTTTCTTTAACATGTTCCCTTATAGCTAAATACTTAATGTCGATGTGTTTATTTCAACTCCCATTTTTGTTGTTTTTAGCCGTAAAAACAACAGCTGAATTGTCGCAATATATTCTTAATGGCTTAGAGATAAAATCCATAATTCTAAGCCCAGAAATGAAACTCTTAAGCCATACACCATGTAAAATAGCTTCAAAACAGGAGACGAACTTGGCTTCCATAGTGGAAGTGACAATGAAGGTTTGCTTGGCACTCCTCCATGATACAGCTCCACCGGCCATCATAAAAATGTATCCTGATGTTGATTTGCGTGAATCAACACATCCAGCAAAGTCAAAATCTGAGTAGCCAATTACTTCCAAATTGTCCGTCCGTCTATACATAAGCATGTAGTTTTTGGTTCCTTGAAGGTACCTCATTACTTTCTTTGCAGCTCTCCAGTGGTCTAAACCTGGATCACTATGATATCGTCCCAACATTCCCACAACAAATGCAATGTCAGGTCTTGTGCAGACCTGAGCATACATTAGGCTTTCGACAGCAGAAGCATATGGAATGTTCTTCATTTGTTCCCTTTCAAAGTTGTTCTTCGGGCATTGGTTCAGATTGAACCTATCACCCTTCACAATGGGAGCTACACTTGGTGAATAATCCTTCATCCGAAATCTCTCTAAAATTTAGGTTTCCTAAGACAGACCCAAGATGGCTCAAAATTTGTCTCTATGGATCTTAATGCCAATGACATAAGATGCCTCACCCATATCCTTCATAGCAAAATTTTTAGAGAGGAATTGTTTCAGCTCATGTAGCAAACCCTTATCATTGGTTGCTAGCAAAATGTCATCCACATATAAAACAAGAAAACAAATTTTACTCCCACTAACTTTCAGGTATATACATTGATCCATAATATTTTCTACAAAACCGAAAGAAGAAATTATATTATGGAATTTCAAATACCATTGGCGAGATGCTTGTTTTAAACCATATAAGGATTTCTTGAGCTTGCAAACCAATTGCTCACCATCACTAGAGAGGAATCCTTTAGGTTGTTTCATGTAAACCTCCTCCTTTAGATCTTCATTGAAAAATGTCGTTTTCACATCCATTTGATGCAACTCCAAGTCAAAATGGGTTACTAATGCCATAATAACGTGCAAGGAATCTTTCTTAGATAAAGGAGAGAAAGTCTCCGTGTAGTCGATTCCTTCTTTCTGAGTGAATCCCTTAGCAACAAGTTTTGCTTTATATCTCTCAGATGTTGCCTAATGAGTCTTTCTTTGTCTTAAAGATCCATTTACATCCAATGGCTTTTGCACCATTAGGCAACTCAACAAGATCCCAGACTTCGTTACTCTTAATAGAATTCATCTCTACCTTCATGGCATCGTACCGTAATTCTGATTCTTTGCAACTCATGGCTTGTGAAAAGGACTTGGGATCATTTTCGGCTCCAATGTTGTAGTCAAATTCTTGCAGATACACAACATAATCATCAGGAATTGCTGATCTCTTTGGTCTAGTAGATCTTCTTAATGTTTCATCATCATCTTCCTGAGAAGTATGTGGTTCAACTCGTTGTTCAAAAATTCTTGACAACTCTTGAACTACTTGATCTACTGGAATGTTGTCAGCAGCTTGTGGAACTTCAACAATTGGCTGTTCAACAACAGTTTGTACTTGAGGGGTGCTGTGAACAATAACCAATCTATCAATTGAGGTGGAAGGTTGAGATTCTGAATGATCCTTCTCAGAAACTATGTTCCTGTTTTGATCGCTGACATTGATCAAGTCATTTTCAAGAAATTTTGCATTTTTTGATTCCACAATCCTAGTGCTGTGAGATGGACAGTAAAATATGTAACCTTTAGACCTTTCAACATATCCAATGAAATACCTACTAATGGTCCTTGGGTCCAGCTTCTTCTCTTGTGGATTATATACTCTCACTTCAGACGGGCATCCCCAAATGCGCATATGTCGCAAACTTGGTTTCCAACCTTTCCATAATTCAAATGGCGTTTTAGGAACAACCTTGGTTGGAACTCGGTTTAATATATACACTGTCGTCTTAAATGCTTCAGTCCACAAGGATTTAGAAAGATTGGAGTTGCTAAGCATACTCCGCACCATGTCCAATAATGTTCGGTTTCTTCTTTCTGCTACACCATTCTAGTCGGGTGAACTAGGCATGGTGTATTGGGCAACAATCCCATGCTCTTGAAGAAATTTAGCGAATGGCCAAGGTGCTTGTCCATCTTCTGTGTATCTACCATAATATTCTCCACCTCTATCTGATCTCACGATCTTAATTTGCTTACCACATTGTTTCTCTACTTTAGCCTTAAAGATCTTAAAGGCATCTAATGCTTCACTCTTTTTATGAAGCATGTAGAGATACATATATCATGAGTAATCATCTATAAAGGAGATGAAGTATCTCTGACCATGTGAGTCCATGTCTGGACTAGATATATCAATATGTATGATCTCTAATATGTTCGAACTCCTATTAGCACCTTTCTTTGACTTGTTGGTCTGCTTTCCCTTTATGCAGTGCATACAAGTCTCAAAATCAGTAAAATCCAGAGTATTAAGTACCCCTTCATTCACTAATCTTTTAATTCCTTCTATGGAGATATGACCTAGTCTCCGGTGCCATAATTTAGAGGAATCTTCATTAATAACACATCTTTTAGTGCCAGTGTGAACATGCATTGAATCATAAGTGACATTGTTTTGTAAACTAATGCAATAAAGACCATTAGAAAAAATACCATTCCCAACATAATCCGATTTATAAAATAGACTGAAGGAATTTTCTAAAAAGTTAAAGGAATATCCAAAAGGTACAAGCCTTGAAACTGAAATCAAGTTTCTAGAAAACTTGGAACATAAAAGGTCTTTTCTAATTCTAAAACAAAGCCACTACTTAAAGTTAAATAACATGTTCCTATAGCTTCCACATGCAAGCCCATCTTGTTTCCTGATAAGATGCTTTGCTCACTTCCCATTGGCTTCCTTAGGTTTTGCAAACCCTACAAGGAATTTGAAATGTGAATTTTTGATCCAGAATCAATCCACCATGTGTTAATATTGACGTTAACCATATTAGATTCATAACAAACAAATGAGATTAAATTACCTTTGTCCACAAGCCATTTCTGAAATTTGGCGCATTCCTTCTTCATGTGTCCCTTCTTTTTACAGAAGAAACACTTGGAATCCTTCTTGATATCGTCTCGGGGAGTTACTTTACCTTTCCCTTTCCGATTGGCTTGAGATTTGCCCTTTCCACGCGTTGCCAACATTGCACTCTCTCCTACTTCCATCACTAGTCTCTCTTCCTCTTGAACACACATGGTCATGAGTTCATTAATTGACCATTTATCCTTATGTGTGTTGTATGAGATTTTGAAGGGTCCGTATTGGTGTGAAAGGGTGTTTAGAATGTAGTGCACCAGGAAAGACTCCGATATTTCAACCTCGAGTTTCTTCAATTAAGCCACAATGTCCCTCATTTGCATGCTGTGCTCGCGCACACCTTTCACACTGGTGAGCCTTAGGGATGAGAACTTCATGATTAGGGTGCTTGCTAGTGCCTTGTTTGAAGTGATGAATTGATCATCAATGGCTTTCAGCAAGTCTCGGACCTTTTCATGCTGATCAATGGAACCACGAATACCAGCTGAAATTTTGGTCTTAATGAACATCACGCTTAGGCGATTAGATCTCTCCCATCATTCATAAAGCATGATGTCCGTTGCAGTGCTGGTACTAGTGAGTGCCGGTGGTTCATATTTCCTAATAGCATAGTCTATGTCCATCCACCCCAAATGAAGGAGAACCCTCTCCTTCCAGACCTTATAGTTATCTCCCTTACGTTCAGGGATATCACAACGAATTCCAGAGAAATTTGCAGGTTTTACAACTGCATCAAAATTAAAGATCAGATGTTTATGTTAAAATTGATGCCTAAATAAAATTTCATGCTTTACCAATGTAAATCATGCTCAAAATTGAATCTATTGACATAAAAATTGCCTGTGGGCTAAATTTTCAATTCAAGCAGATTCAATTATTCTTTATAATAGAATTTATCAAATTATTCACTTAATTCATAATTCTAAAGGGTATATTATGATTACAATTTGATATAAATTCTATCTTAGATTTGAACTTTATGCTAAAACTATTAATTCATAATTCCTGTGGGTAAGTTATGAATATTTTATCATAATTAATTATATAAATATAATAAAAATTCCTGTGGGATAAAATTTATTATATTTAGTATAATTAATTACAATTAATGTCTAAATAATCTTTATGTGATCCTAATCTATCATAATATATAATATTATTTAATTAGAGATGATGTGGCTATTCTCTAATCAAATAAAATTATATGGATCACTAGACATCATTTCTTACATAAATTGCATAAACAAAACTATACACAGTACTTCACATTTCATGCTACGTGAAATGGCGTATACATAGTTTAATATGAAGCAATTAAAAATATGGAAAACGGAAACACTCACACGAAGCACTTAAAATTCACTTATAAGATTATAAACAAATCTTAACCAGAGTAAAAATAATGTTTCGTGAAAGGAATAAGTCAAAATGACAAAAAACCTAGAAATAGGATTATTGAGTTGAATCATCTAAATTCAATCGCAATTTTAACAATTAAATTCTCGCCGACCATATTTCCACAATTGCATTTCTTTCTTAGAGTAATAGCATAAATCTATAAATGTTATTTAGCTATTTCACTCACTAGTTTATATGTTTTCAAAACATTATTACTGCAGTTAAACTGATGCCTGTTGTAGCTTTGGAGGACCAAAAGATAATGAAAAAACGGCCATGGATAAGGATAGCAGGATGTGAAATGCAGATAATTCAACCAGGCGGTAGGCCAGTATGTCTATAACACCAAGGCAGAGATAAAATATTGGCTCTGATACCAAATGTAAGCATAATAACGATTATATAACAATCAAAAACTAACTTTAATGCGGAATAAACTTTAATGCCCAAGAAAAATACCTCCAGCCATTGATGCCGCTCACACTCCAAAACCAAATTTTCTGCTACGCTTGAGGCAGTTCCTTCTTCAGCGATTCAATTTACCCTTGCGCAGAACAGAGCCTCTTGGGAACAATTTCTCCCTTTTAAAAAACGTATACAAAATACGACATCAAAGCAACTATTTCAATTTCTTTAAAGACATGGTATTTGCTTCCGTAGCACCAAAGGTAATGATTTCTTCACCAGATTTTGCACCTCTGTGATTTAAACTTCTGCTAAGAATATAACGAGCTCCTCGTCAAAAATTCAAAATTCTTGCACTTCATGTATATAACCAAACACTGAAGATCAGTTTAATGCGTCTAATAAGTTTCTTCCATCGCGGCAAAGAAACAAACGGATGGCTTCACTCTTCGCTCTTAAAAGTAAGCAACCATCCAAGACAGCTGAAAGCAGCAACACTAAAAATATAGTAACACAATCTTCACACAAGCAGAAATAAAAGAACACAGAAAATCTGAAGGCACTTTCAAGCTCTGCTCTCTCAACTTGATGGTGTAAAACTAAAGGGGATTGAGATACAAGCTTGGGGACCAAACATAAGTATATATAGCCAAGCCTCCATCAAGCTTCTGATGGCTATGTGTCAAGTGTTCCACAGATAATGGTAGAGAACTGCAGAGGGAGTAATGGACAACTCCAGGAGCTCCCAACCAGAAATTAATTTAACTACACATAGTTTCCTGAATTAATGGAATCGGTTGGCAGACGGTTTCCATAATAAATCAGCGGTAAAGGGAGCTAATTCAGTGGCAGACAGATTCCAAATAGTCGGCAGTTGTTATGGGAGAGGGAGCTTAACACACTACTAATGAAACTCTGCGCTAGAGAGCTTGAGCATGGGAATCCCCATCATCACCTGGCCCATGTTCGCAGATCAGCCATATAACTCAAAGCTTCTAGAAGAACACATGGGGGTAGCCATACAGATATATGAGGGAATGAACTGTGTTCCAGATGAAGAGGAAGTGAGAAGTGCAGTTACCATGCTTTTGGCAGAGGCAAAAGGAAAAACCATGCGAAGGAAAGCTCAGGAATTGAGAAAGCATGCTAAAATGGCTGTGAACAAAGAGGGGGCTTCATTTAGTGACTTGCAGGCTTTTGTTCATGACATGCAACAGCTGCACCAAAATCGTGTTGCGATGGATTTTGAAGGATTTTGAAGGGAAATGTGCATTCTGCAGCTCCGGTAAAATGATCTCCTTGGGATTTTAGTGTATCTGTGATTTTATTGTATCTTTTCATCCAATGGGGGAGATTGTTGGACTCCTCAGAAGCTGATTAATTTAAATGTAAGTCTGCTAAAGTATTTTTATTTACTCATCCCGAGGGTTACTTTAATGGGTTTAGTTTGTGTTTTTTAAGCCAAAAACAACTATCCTTTTTTACGGAAATATAGGATGATTTCATGTGCAGAGATCTGAAAGCTTCAATCCTAAATACTAACCAGCATACAAAAACAAAAAAGACAGTGCTCTAAAATAAATTGCATATTAATGCGTATGTGCAAAGAAAACAAACAGAGCATGTGAATGTCAAAGAATCCACCATACTGTCAGGGGATTTCCTAGCCACTGTCTATCCAAGTAAGGCCGCAGAAAGGCAACCAAGTACAAAATACAATGAGTAGTGTAGCAAAGCATATACCAGCCCACCAGAGTAGAGGCAAAGTACCTTTCACAAGCTAAATAAGTGATAGCTAGAGAACTAACCAGCATAAAAAATAAAAAATGACTGCCCCAAAATAAACTGCACAGGAATGTATATTTGCAAAAAATACAGAGCATGTGAATGGCAAAGAATCCACCATACTGGCAGAGGATTTCCCAACGATTGTCTATCCTAATAAAAATGGCAATGTTTGTATTAAAGAATAAAACCCACTGGTCAGCTCTACGAAAGAGAGTCTGAACTAGGAGAGTCTGGCTCTGCAAAACGCACTACATTGTTCATGTACATTACACACTAAATAGAAAACATGGTTTTAGGGAAGTTAGAACAACATCCTAAGAAATAGAAACTAATTCCTATTCTGAGATTACGTGAACCAACTCTACCTATTCTAAGATATTCTCCATTATCTTCAACACTCCCCCTTAATGGAGAATGGGTTCACATATATGCCTAACATATCTCTAAACATTTGAAACTTAACTTTTCCAAGAGGCTTAGTGAAAATTTCCGCAACATTATCACATGTATTACAATATTCCAGATGAATTTCTTTGGATTGCACTTTCTTCCTTACAAAGTGAAATTGAGTATCAATATGTTTAGTGTTTTTGTGAAACACCAGATTATTGGCCAGCTTGATTGAACTCTGATTGTTGTTGCAACTGTCTGTTCTTCCCCAACATCCTGGAGAAGTCTCCTCAACCAAACTGCCTCACATGTTGCTGCACACATGGCTTGATACTCTGCTTCCGCTAAGGACAAGGAGACTATGTTCTACTTCTTGCTGCTCCATGTGATCACCTCGGATCCAAGGCTGAATGCATAACCTATTATAGATCTGCGATCATCTACATTTCTTGCCAAATATGAATCTGCAAATCCTGTCAATCTAACATCAGAAGAGTCCGTGTAAATACTTCCATAATCTACTGTACCTTGTAGATACCTCAAAACATTCTTCGCTGCATTCCAATGGCTTTCGAGTGGCTTAGACATAAATTGGCTTAACACGCTGACTGCATAAGCCAAGTGAGGTCTAGTGGTGGTTAGGTAGATTAAACTCCCAACCAGCTATCTATAAAGTGTTGCATCCGCCGCTTTTGAGCCATCCTCACACTGCAATTTGATGTTTTGCTGCAATGGTACCGGTGTCGGCTTATATTGATACATTTTGAACTTTTCTAACAAGCCCTTGACATACTTTGCTTGAGACAGAAATGTTTGACCTGAATCTCTCCAAATCTCAAGACCTAAACAGTATCTGAGTTCACTGAGATGCTTCATCTCAAACATCTGTGACATCTGTTGCTTGATTTCATCAATTAGATATATAGCATCACCTATAATTATCAAATCATCTACATATAATGAAATCAACACTACGCACCCTTGTTCATCTTTCATGGTGTAAATATTAGGGTCATTCTTACTTCTATTGTAGCCAACTTGTAGAAAAAATGAATCAATTTTCTCATACCATGACCTGGGAGCTTGTTCTAGTCCATAGAGTGCTTTCTTCAACCTATAGACTAAATTTTCTTTTCCTTTCTAGACAAACCCTTCTGGTTGCTCTAGATAAACCTCTTCTTTCAGTTCTCCATTAAAAAATGCAGACTTTACATCTAGTTGGTGCATCATCCAATGTTTCTTAGTAGCTAAAGCTATTAACATTTTGATGGTGTTCAATTTAGCTACAGGGGCGAAGGTTTCTTCATAATCTATCCCTTCTTTTTGTGTGTACCCCTTTGCAACCAACCTAGCTTTCAGTTTTTCTATAGTTCCATCTGCATTAATTTTCGGTTTATATAACCATTTACAACCTATGGTCTGTTTTCCTCTAGGAAGTTCAACCAATTCCCAAGTGTTATTTCTGATTATTGAATCATATTCTTGTTCCATGGCTATTTTCCATTCACTACTTTCATTTGCTTCTTTATAACTAGACGGTTCAACCACATTCATCATACTAGTTATAAAATCATTTTCCCTATATCTTGGCGGCATTTGAGCTTTCCTACCTGATCTCCTGAGTGGGGGGGTGGTGGTTTCAAACTTTATTTGATCATAATTTATTCCTTTATGCTGCTGCTGCTGTTGTTGTTGCTGCTCTTGTTGTTGTTGTTCATCCTCTGCCTTTTTTTTTTGCTGACCCTGATTGTTCTCTGCTTCTTCTTCCTTAAAGTACGGAATGTCCCATCCATCATAGTGCACATCAGGTTCTTCATGATCCTGCTCATGGAATTTAATATCTCTACTAACAAAGATCTTGTGAGTAGAGGGATTAAATAATCTGTATGCTTTATATAATGAACAACACCCTATAAAAGTACATTTGATGGATTTTGAGTCTAATTTTCTTCTATCTTCCTTTGGTATGTGGGAAAATGCTTTACATCCAAATATTCTTAAGTGTTTTATTGCAGGCTTATATCCATATAGTGCCTCAAAAGGAGTTTTAGACTCAAGACTTCTTGTAGGACTCCTATTTTTTAAATAAACTACAGTATTCACTGCTTCAACCCAAAAACCATTTGAAAGATTCTTACCTTTAAGCATACTTCTAGCACATTCCACCAGAGTTCTGTTTTTCCTTTCTGTTACTCCATTCTGCCGTGGAGTATGGGGTACTGTAAACTACTGCAAAATTCCATGGTCTTCACAATATCTGATGAGTTCATCCTTCCTGTATTCTCCCCCTTGATCAGAACAGAGAATTTTTATCTATTTCCCTGTTTGTCTTTCAATCATATTTTTAAACTGCTTAAAGTATTCGAATGTATGAGTCTTCTTACTTAAGAAATACACCCAAGAAAACTTCATACAGTCATCAATAAATAGTAGGAAATATAGTGCACCTCCTAATGATTTTGTCTGCATGGGTCCACAAAGGTCTGTGTGCACTAATTCCAGTATATCCCTCTGTTTCTCTTCTTCTCTAACAAGGAATTCTTCTCTATGCATTTTTCCTAAAGTATAAGCATCACTGTCATTATGTACTTGCTTTAGCATAGGAAGATCTCTTACCATTTCCTTCCTTTGTAGTAACAACAAATCATTGTAGTTGATGTGGCCGAATCTCTGATGCCAAAGCTCTTCCGTAGTCAGGCTCACTGCTGTCAATGCTCGAACCGGTGTAGGTCTCACATCTAACTTGTACAGTCCTCCTGTTCGGATTCCTGTAGCAATTGTCTTCATGCCATTTAATAGATCTTTAATGTAGCAGTTAGATTTTAAAAATTCAACTTTTAAATCTTGGTCTGTAATCATAGATACAGAAATCAAATTCTTTGTTATGCTAGGGACATACATTACATTATAAATTTGTTTGATATTACCATCAGGTAGAATAACAGACACTTTCCCACTCCCTTTGATTTGATGACTTCTGTCATCACCTAGGTAAATCTGTGCGCCTTCATTGATTTCTTTAAAATCTTCCAGCCAATGCTTATTCCCTATCATGTGTGTTGATGCTCCTGAATCTACATACCAGATGTCTGCATCAACATTTTCATCACGATCTGCCATGAACAATCTTAAATTCTACACCTAATCATCATTCGCAAGATGACCTGCATGTCTTTTCGGATTTTGTTGTTCTTCATGATATTTCTTTTTCTTACACTCCCTGGCAATATGACCCAATTTTCCGCAATAAAAACATTTAGTTTCAGAGTAGTTTTTATTCAAGTGCATACCTTGGGTCAGATTTGGCCATTTCTGTGAACTTGCTCCGTTTCACTGTTGTGGACCTCCTTTCCCTTTGTAGAGGTTCTTCTTCACCATCAATGCAAGATCGACACTCTGGGGCTTCAGAGTTGATCTCCTCTCTTCTTCTTACATCAGTATACCTGTCAGCTCTTCAAAGTGCAGGATATTTTCTCTGGCATTTATCCTAGTGATGAACATTTGATAATCATCAGTGACACCATTCATTGTAATGGTTACAATATCTGTATCGTCCATTGTATGACCAATGTCTAATAATTTGGTTTTCAGATCCTTGATCCTTGCTACGAATGAAACAATTGTTTCATTCTCCTCCATTTTCATGGATGGGATCTTACTGTTGAGGAACAGAAGATGGTTTGAATTCCTGATCTCGTACAATTCCTTCAGAATTCCCCAGATCTCATTAGCTGACTTACCTTCTCTGATGTGCGGTATAATGCAGTCTTTCATTGACATATTTAACATTGTCCTTGCTCGACTTTCTCGTTCCTCCCAATCTGGGACCGATGCTAATCTAGCTGCAGGGCTCAGCTCATCCCCATTCACAATCATCCAAGGACTTTGCGCTTCTAGCAGAGTCTGCATCTTGAACTTCCAATTTGCATAATTGGAACCATTGAGCTTGTCATGCTCGTTCATGCATGCTTCAAATATATTGTTATTCATATTGGCGATTTAGAAAAAAAATATCGACACGTAAAAAATGTTAAATTTACCCCAGATCTGTGACAGAGACAGATCACTGATCTTCAATGTTGTTTGATCTCGCAGCACACGCACAAATCACCGTGGCTTTCTTCTCAGCGTCCAAACAACGTTCTGTTTTCAGCTTCAACCTTGTTATTGGCTTCCCCACGTAGCTTCCCTGATAGCTAAAGCCTTGTTTTTGGCTTCCTCACGCAACCACAGCGTTGTTCTTGGCTTCCACGATTGTCACAGAAGTTCCTGTTGTTTCTGCGACATAGTCGCAGCTGTACACGTCTTTCCTACGATGAAAAAAAATAAAGTATTTGCGAAGGTGCTACAGTGACCTTGTCGTAAAGGTACACTTATAATTAGCGGAGATTTTGGAATCGTCGCAGTTATCCGTCTTACAACTGCGATGATCTCGGTTCAAAGGATCACCCACCAGTCAGCGTACAGGTTCCTCAGCCCTGACGCTCTGATACCATGATAAAAATGACAATGTTTGTATTAAAGAATAAAACCCACTGGTCAGCTCTACAAAAGAGAGTCTGAACCGAGAGAGTCTGGCTCTGTAGAACGCTCTACATTGTTCATGTACATTACACATTAAATAGAAAACATTGTTTTAGGGAAGTTAGAACAACATCCTAAGAAATAGAAACTAATTCCTATCCTGAGGTTATGTGAACCAACTATACCTATTCTAAGATATTCTCCATTATCTTCAACATATCCAAGTAAGGCTGCAGAGAGGCATCTAAGTACAAAAGGCAATGAGCAGTGTAGCAAAGCAAATACACCTGTGTCCAAGAATCCACCAAGTAGGAGGTAGGGTACCTTTCTGTCCTGAATAAGTGATAGCTAGAGAACTAGCCAGCATACAAAATCAAAAACTACAGTGCGCCAAAATAAACTGGATAGGAATGTCTATTTGCAAAAAATACAAAGCATGTGAATGGAAAAGAATCCACCATACTACCAAGGGAGTTTCCAGCCATTGTCCATCCAAGTCGGGCTGCAGAGAGCAGTGTAGTAAAGCATATACACATGTCCAAGAATCCACCAGCCCACCAGAGTAGGAGGCAGAGTACTTTTCACAAGCTAAAAATCCTAGGCCGCAAATGGATCTATTGACCAGATATTTCAAGCAATCTGGTAATCCGAGACAGAGGTCCCTCGCTTGGACAGGGAAGTTACTGGATCTTGTTGTTAAAGTATCTGGCTATTGAGAAGTTACGCCGGGGAATTAGGTTCTGATTAATTTGGACAACGGTATGTGATCTTTAATATAAATGTACCTGGATTAAAAAAAAAAAGAACCAAGGTATTATTAGGCACTCAACTGCTACTCACAGTAGATTTAATAGATTTAATCTATGTTGTATGGATTTCTGGAATGTTGGGAATGAGTTTTTTCTAGAGTGTTGGAACATTGGGCTCTCTGAAACAGTGAGAGGTTTATCTAAAATTTATAAAAAAATCGTTAATAGTATTAAAAAGAAAATAGTTATATAATTTATATAATAATCAAAATTGATATTAATCCAATATTAAAATCAATTTAAAATTTTAATTTATTATATAAATATGAACCTAATTTACTATAATCTAATACAATTTAAATTAATTTAATGTCATGCCCACCCCAATTTTGATAATATTATCTGATTTTAATATAGTTCTAACCTAGATTAATACAAAAGCAACCTTTACCAAAAGAAAATTAAAAACACAAAATGTTAGAGGGACATGTGCATGTTCGTGAGGTTGGTTAATGCACTCACTGAGATGATGAATAAGAAAACGAACAACAAAAATCGAACATCAAACCTCAACCACTATTCGCTAGGTCAGCTAGTCTTCGCTCTCAAGTTTGTGCTCTCAATTGTTCCGCTCTCAACAACAAATAGCAAACTTCAGTGATGGAGTGAAGAGGAAGCCCGAGGAACGAGCATCTAAGGAGGAACGAACATTTTGAGAGGTTTGGGAGTCGGTGTGGCAGGAACTGGGGATATTTTTTGGAGCATTTGTTATTTTGTGTCGAAGTTAGTTGTGGGAATGTTGGGAACTTCACAAAATCAACTCCCCAGTTTTTGGTCTGTTTTTTCCAAGTTCCCGAAACCAACCGTCCCAGCTCCTGGTACAGTTTTTTCTGCAAACGGAAAGTTCCCTTGAAAAGTTCTCATGAAGTTCCAAAGCTCTGGGTAGTACAGGAACTATGGGAATGGATTTCCCACTTTTAAGGAGCGGTTTAGGTGTAACTGAAAATTAATATAAAGACATCGTCATAACATTGTATTCTCTTGTTTTTTAAATATTTTAGATAAAATAAATTCTGATTATGAGATTAATCAGAAACACATCTATTTTACATTATGAATCACAAAAATCTTAAATATAATCAAATAATTTTTTTTATAAAAATTTTATTTTGATTTCAGAATACTCTTAATTCTGAAATACAGTTTTGAAATATTTTCAATATTATAACTCAGTTAAATTTTATCCGACTTATATCTTCACTTGCCTTTTCCTAATTTCAACGCATTTTCTAACTTTGGAAAAATTGTTTTGCCCTGCAACTCCACTGTTTGATTTGTTAAAAGACAATAGAACCATGTTTGTGGCTCTCAATGACGAACATATCTCAAATCATGAGAATTTGAGGGTTAAGTGGAGTACCATCAAAAGTATTCATTCACTAATAAACATAGTTGAAATTAGAAAGGGAAATTCACGGGCACCCCAAACCATGAGTACTCTGAAAATTAAAAAAAAAACCGCTGAAATTGAGTAAAATCTATGACATCGATCATATAATTCACATGGAGGACTGGAAACAAGAATATGGCTGTGTCTATCCTCAACTAAACGGATACTTCTGGTGGTGAAGAAGCTTCCTTTCAACCCAAACATAAATAAATAAATAAAATCTAGTAATTGCACTCTTTATAATATTGTATTTATTTGTAAATGTGGTAATGGTTGTATATGTATATATTTGTTTGTATATTTTTTCACATTTCGATAACTAACTATAACATATTTATTTAAACCAATTTTAAATATTTATTTGTTTAAATTATTATTTTTATAATTTTATCAGAGATAATATCTTAATTACGCCATAAGTGTTCCCTCTAAAAACAATTCACATTAATTGTTACGCCATAAGTGTTACGCCATAAGTGTTCCCATTAATTGAGGAGGTTAGATGATTAAAATGGTTTAGACCCTTAGATTGATTTTTGACAGGTATTAGTCAGTTACGATGCTGTCTTTGACAGGTATTAGTTATTTACGATGATATTCAACGTGCTCAAATCCTCTGCTTGGAACAAAAATCTTTGAAGCCCATAAAATTTCTGGTTCAAACACCTTTGCAATTTCTGGTTCAATTTCTCACGCCTTTGCCACTCAGCCTCAACATGATTCAGAGGCTCTTCACAGCCATTTGCAGGCTTTCTCCCACGTTTCCGTGGCTTTCTCTCGACTACAACAGCCTTCAATCTTGAATTGAGGCAGAGGGTTTTACTACAGCAGAGGTTGAGTCTTTAATTGAGGCAGAGGGTTCTACAAGAGACAGCGTTGATTCAATGCTAGAGCGCAGGTTTAATGGATTAGACGGTAAACCAATGGTCTCCTCTTTTATTGCTATAAATAGTGAAATTCCAAGGTTTTGAGTTTTGTATGATTTTTTTAAGTAATTTTAATGTGTATTTAGTTTGAAATGAGAAACCATCGGTCAATATTCTAATTATTGAGGATTTTTTTACTTCCAAAATACAGCGAAATTCAAGGATTTTGAGCTTTATATCATTGCATTTTACTTTAACTAACTTTTTTTTTGTGTCTGGTTTGCAGTGGAAACCACCTTACAATTGCGTTGGCAAACAATGATGTTGTAGCTGCTGAAATGGAACCCTGAGAACAACCAAAGGGATTTTTGAAGGCGTGTATATCAAAGGTGAGTTTCAAATGCGAATGGCAACCAGAGGCTTGAATGGCAAAATGAGTAGATTAGAAAAGTTCAAGATTGAACTTCAACCTACTTTGGAGACTTATACTGAAGCAATTGCATTTGAACAGGCCATTGTTGCAAAGTGTGACCTTGAGAAGAATAAAAGGAATTCGGAAGAGTCATTTATATCCAAGGTAAGAAAAAGTAACTTTTTTTGCGTCATTTAACACATTAATGATTGAATTATAGAGTATATTTTTTTGTGATCTGATTCATTTTTACTATCCAATACAAATGAGGATGAAATGCAGAACAAAAATTTAAAAATGGGGTTTTAGCGTGTAGAAAAAGACACACTTAACAAAGTGACGTTAGATTTTAAGCTTCTGTGGTAGTTTTTTGCAGTGGTATGATCCGGATTATCCATAATTTCATGTTCATTCCGTCCACGTTTCAAACCCTAAAGGGGGTCCATCATCAGGACTAAATCAGAAAGTGATATTAGTTGTTTGTTGTTTCACAATGGGATTTAGATTTTAACATTGATTATTTCCAAAATTTTCACATATTTGTTTTTCAGGTTGGGTATTTCATAGTTGTAAGTTGATGGTAAATTATTTAAAGGAGAAGAACACGAAGCCTGACAATTTTCACCCGTTGGTTTTTATAAATGATCCCCGGAGAAAAGGTGATGAGAGAATTCTGAGTGAGATGAGATGGCTATCCAAGATATTGGATATTCACACGATACCGCTTTTGCAATCTATGGGCAACATCGGTACTGGACTTTGAAACCTGATGGTTGGGCGAGACTGAGAGAACCTGAAAACTTCTATTTTTAACTGGATATTGAAATGCTCTCTGGGCTTCCAATCCAACTATCTAATCTTTAACCGAATATTTGGCAAAGTTTGTAATTTAGCAACTTCGTTAAATTTGGAGATTTCTTAAATATGTCCACTCCCGCGCGTAGTTGGATTTTAATTTATTTTTTGGTCTGATAACATTTCTAATTTATTTTTTCTTCTGATAACATTTCTCCTAGATAATGTATTTCTCCTAGATATTGTTTTGAATTGTTGTGGTTATCAATATGAGTCAACAATTTTCGGATGATTTTTAATATAAGGGGGAAATTTTGTTAGGTTGTTTCTAATTTTCTTATTCAATATTTATTATAAATTCATTATTAATATTTTTTATTTTTTTAAATTTAAAAATTATTTCTTATTATTAGTTAATAAATTTATATTAATTCTAAATTAGAGTATATTTAAAATACTTTAAAGATGTTTATTAATAGTTTTGAATCAAGAGATGTTTTACATATGAGTTAGATTTATTAGTAAAAAATCTATAAAAATAAAATAATAAATTTAATGTGAATTTAATTTAAATATTCTCCCTCCACTATACCAATAGCATACCAAATATGGAATAAGTTAAACATATTTCCAATTATTTCTTGTTTTTTATTGTTTTTAAAAGTAGACATTTCTCTAAATTATTCATAAAATAAAATATTTCTAACCAATGACTTTTACTTCTGAACGTCTTTTCATTAATGGTTTCTTTAAAGTAGTTTGTTCATTTTTTTTGTGAGAACCTTGTCGATATTATCTTATCTTTGTATTGAAGATAATTTATTAGAAAATTACGGAATTCATTATTAAACATCACTAATGGAATACCAAGTTTGTCCTATGGCCCTCCATTCATCAAAGCAAAGCAGTTGGATGATACTCAATGGGTCGCTATACAAGGACTCAAAACTTTGGGTCTCTATACAAGGAGTCTTCATCAAACAATTCACAAAGCAATTTGATATCACATAATGGCGGGTGCCTAATAGACCTCAACAATGTTGCATTTCATAAAAATGTATTGCAAGCAAGCAAGCCATTAAAGAATATTTCATTTACAAGGACCTCGACCTCTTTGTCATCCTCTGGAAGGCTAAGGAGTTGCATGGACAAAAGGCATCTCTTCTTTGCTTCACCAAATGGCTTCATGCAGAGCTAGAGATGTGTCAGATTGGTTGGTTGCATGGACAAAAGGCATCTCTTCTTTGCTTCACCAAATGGCTTCATGCAGAGCCAGAGATGTGTCAGATTGGTTGGTTTGTTGTTGACAGAGCTTGTTACATAAACCCTAGAAGCCATGGCATCACTTACATGGTTTTAAGCTCTTCAACATTTGATGTTGTTTCCTTAGATTTTGAGTGATGAAGGCAACCTCTGATATTGAGATTATTTTTTATGCACCGGGGATTCCATAGAACAATATGAAAATGGAAAGTGGACCAAATTTATATGGAATAGATTGCTAAACTATTGATCCATTATGTTTAATGCCCCATATTTGTCCCATATAGTTTCATTATCTAATTTATCAGTGCCCACGTTTTGAGACAAATTTTGTATTTTGGAAAAGTGGTACCTTTTGGCTAACTCTTTAAAACAATCAAGCAAGTTTGTAGTTGTTAGCATGAGCTCTCGCTAATTTCAGTGATTGTAGCAAAGGCAGAAACCAATGCTCCAAGCATAAAAAAAAAATTGTTTTGCCCATATGGATCTTAGAGGATCCTTCTTGTGCTAGAAGTATTGGGATTTCCTTTCAATGTGTCATCAAAAAATAATATGCATCACTGTTGAGCTAGTCACCAATGATAAAAGTATAGCTTAGACAATTGAAGCTGCTAACTTCGTTTTGAAATCTCCCTTCCATTTGCTCCTTGAAACATTTTAATAAGAATATGAAATTGTTGGAACCCAATCTCATATGGCTTTAGATTTTGAGTTCCCAAGACACCCTATTCCCGGCTCAGAGATTCTTTAGGCAACATATTTCTTGCATTAATTGTGCTACACCTAGGGTTGACTTGCTTATCTTTAAAAAAAAATGTTCTTGGAGAAAACTGAAATAAAAGCCTAGTGAAACAGAGAAGAGGATCATCTCTTCTTGTGTCATCTGCCAGGTTGACTTGCTTATCTTTAAAAAAAAATGTTCTTGGAGAAAACTGAAATAAAAGACTAGTGAAACAGAGAAGAGGATCATCTCTTCTTGTGTCATCTGCCATTTATGTAGGTGTAGTCTGTTTATGGGTTCCATAGTCCTACATTCTTTTAATTTTGTTTATCTATTTTGGAAAATGGAATAACTAAAATATACTACATCATATTAAAAGGTCATAGGTAGTATGTTTATGGGTTCCATAGTCCTACATTCTTTTAGTTTTGTTTATCAATTTTGGAAAATGGAATAACTAAAATATACTACATCATATTAACTCTTACATTCCTTCCCTACATCCATTATTTAAGTGTGCCAACACTAACCTGATCCGGATTTAAACAGGAACGCAATAAACACAGAGATAACCATAAACACAAATATGCAGAGGAAATAATACTTCACTTCATTAATGTAAAATACTGAAATATGCTTACAAACAGTAATGGAAATAAACCAGCTAGGGCGATGGTAGCTTATCTCTTAGAAGAGATGTGGTGGCTACATGCCTCTGAATTGTCTTACAATGAGGCTCGAAGGCCTATTTATTGTTGAGCAACAATGGAAAACCCTTAACATTCCAAAACCTAACCCTAGAAGATGAAACGCCAAACTATGGGCCCCGTTTGGGTAAATTGGTACATCAACTTCCCGGGGTCGTAACTTTGGCATACGATCTCCGTTTGACGCACATGATAGCCCGTTGGAAAGATCTCTCTGAGGACTACGATGGAAAAGATCAATTTGGTAGATTTCCCAAAAAACGTCGTTTAGGGCCTCAAAACGGCTCCGGAAGTTTAGGACCCGAAAAACTGCTAAAAATAGTAAACTGCGCTATAATTAAGGAAACTGAAAATGTTGAGAGGAACAATGGTGGGGGTCCAGGTGGACTTGGTAGGTGGCCACCAATATCCACCTGGATCATTCCTCCCCCCTTAGGAAGCAATGGTCCCCATTGCGTTGAGTTCCTCCATGAGATGGGGAAACTTTTGCTGAACTTGGTCCCTGGTGAGCCACTTGCCATTGTGAAGGAGTTGGCCTGCTTTGACAACTCGATACAGTTGAATATTCTGTTGGCGATTATTCTTGATCTGTGTGTCCATGATTCGATCAGTTGCAGCTTGTTCCATGCAATCTGGATTTAATTTTGTGGGTGTGAGTTGTTCTGCAATGTCGGATGTATCTAGCAATGGTGGAAAGTATGGCCGAAGGCGGTCCACATTGAACACTGGGTGCAGGCCAAGGAATGGGGGAATGCTGAGTTCAAATGCATTGTCTCCCACAGCCTTAGTAATGGTGTAGGGATCATATCGGAGTGGTCTCAGTTTCCGATAGGCTCCAGTAAGGCATTCCTTTTGTAAATGCAACCAGACTTTGTCACTCACCTGGAACTTGTGTGGCACTCGATGTTGATCATGTCGTTGCTTGAACTTGGCATTTGATTTCTCCAGAATGTCATGGACCTGCTGGCGAATATGTTGGATGTGCTCAATGAAGCTGGTCGCCTTGTTTGTTTCGGACTGGACATGAGTTGAATCTGTGTGAGTAGCTGCAAATGGCATGGCCACATCAAGGGGCATAATGGCTGGAATCCCAAGCCCACCTGAAAAGGGCTGTGGCCAGTGGAGCTGTGAAGAGCTCGGTTGTAGCTGTGCTGAACATAGGGGAGGCTCTCGTCCCATGTGCGTGGATGCTTTGAGTTGTACATGCGTAGAATGTGTACAATCATCCTATTGACAACCTCTGTCTGGCCATCAGTTTGAGGATGGAAGGCGGTGGACTTAGTGAGTTTGGTGTCCAGCATTGACCAGAGACTGGACCAAAATGTGCTGAGGAACCGACTGTCCCGCTCTGAGATGATAGACTGTGGGATCCCAAAGTGCACCCACACTCGTTCAAAGAAGATTTTAGCAGTGGCTCCTGCTGTGATGTTCTTCTTGCAGGCCGCCATGATGGCCATCTTCGAGAACCTGTCGACGACTACAAAAACACAGTCATTTCCATGCTTAGTGGAAGGAAGGCCGGACATGTAATCCATGGAGATGGATTCCCAAGGGTTGCTAGGGGTAGGCAGTGGGGTATAGAGGCCTTGCTTCTTGATGGTCGGTTTGGCAATGGCACAGGCAGTACATGATCTGATGTACTTCCCAACATCCTATCAAAGATTCGGCCAACAGAGATACTTTTGCAGCACTGCCACTGTTTTCTCGACCCCAAAATGACCAGCAGCTCGACTATAGTGTGCTTCCCAAATCACCTTGGCACGCTCGCTTGAAGGAACACAAAGGTGACCCAGATGGCATAACAAGGCATCCTGGAGGTGAAAATCTGGAACATGCCGACCCTCCAAGAGTGTCTGGTATGTGTGGCCGAATTCTGGGTCACTTTTGTAGAGATGTGACCAATCAGAAGTCTCGTGCCCACAAGAGTTGAGCACAGTGGTTAATGCCATGATCGGTGGTCGACTGAGGCAATCTGCAACATTATTGGTGCTGCCCTTCTTATACTTGATATTCAAATGGAACTGTTGCAGGTATGTAGACCACTTCTGATGGCGATCATTCTGCAATTTCCCTTGGGTCTGTATGAACTGCAGGGGTCGGTGGTCTGTGTGGATGACCGTTTCCTTCCCCAAAATTTAATGCTTCCATTGTCGACAAGCCTGCACAATGGAATACATCTCTTTATCATACGTGGGATACTTCCGGACTGTGTCTGAAAGTGTTTCACTGTGATATGCCACTGGATGCCCGTGTTGAGTAAGGACTGCCCCAATAGCATAGTCAGAGGCATCTGTCTCGACCTCAAATGGTTGTTGTAAATCTGGTAATGCGAGCACGGGTGCTGTGCAGAGTCGATCTTTCAACTCTATGAATGCCTTCTGTTGGGATTCAGACCAAAAAAAATTCGCTTTCGCTCCTCCCTTGGTGACTTGACTCAAGGGCCAAGTGATATGAGAAAACCCCAACACGAACCTGCGGTAAAAGTTGGCAAGACCTAGGAAGCTGCGGAGCTCTGTCAGAGTGGTTGGAGATGGCCAATCCCGAATGACTTGGATCTTGGCTGGATCCACATGCACCCCTGTTCATCAATAATGTATCCCAAATATTGAACCTGGGTCATGCCAAAAGTGCATTTCTCCAAATTGGCACATAGCTTGTGTTGCCGCAGTGTTTGGAGTACCTGTCGGATGTGGTGGAGGTGCTCTTCCCAACTCTGGCTAAAGATCAGAATGTCATCCAAGTATACCACTACAAATGAGTTGGTGAATGGACGCAAGATGTCATCCATTAGCCTCATGAAGGTTGCAGGAGCATTCGTCAATCCGAAAGGCATCACCAACCATTCAAAAAGGCCCTCCTTGGCTTTGAAGGCAGTCTTCCACACATCAGAGGGTTCGATTGGCACTTGGTGATATCCTGACTTCAGATCGATCTTGCTGAAATATTTTGCCCCCTTTAGTTGGTCCAGGAGGTCATCAATCCGCGGGATTGGGTACCTATTACGGACAGTGATCTTGTTCAGCGCCCGATAGTCAATACAGAGTCTCCAAGTCCCATCCTTCTTCTGTACCAACACGATTGGGCTCCCACAAGGCGATGAACTCAGACAGATGTGACCTTTCTGCAGCAGCTCCTGAATCTGCCTCTTGATTTCATCGTTCTCCAGAACGGAGCGCCGATAAATTGGTCCATTGGGTAGCGGTGCACCTGGGGTCAGATCGATGGAGTGCTTGACCTGACAGTGCAGAGGAACCCCTGCAGGGGAGGTGAAGATGTCCTCGTACTCTGCCACGACCTTGTCCATTTGTAGCTGTCGTGTAGAGGGGCCTTGTCTGGAGGTCGTGGCCACCGTCTTCTTCTTTCCTTGAGGGCGTATCATCAGGAAAACAAATTTCCCAGTTTTGGAAATGAGCTTACTGCATTGTTTTGCAGTGATCAAAGAGATGGTGATAGGCGATGCTACCTCTGGTATCCTGTACAACTTATTTCCCAATGTAATGATAACAGCACGGGGCCTTGATTCATACACAGCATGTCACTTCCACAAGTATGGTTGCCCTAATAATACATCACAAACTTCAAGGGGAGCAATGTCACACAATACCTCATCTGTGAAGGGCTTGATGTTGTATGGAAGGCGACACTGCTGGCTCACGCGAAGATCCCGTCCTTGGTGAAGCCACCTGATGGTGTATGGTTGTGGATGTGTTGTGGTCGGTAAGCCCAACCGCTTCACAACCTCTGTCGAAATGAGGTTCTTTTGGCTCCCGCTATCGACAATGAACTGTAGCGGGGAGCCTTTTACCCACATCTGGGAGTGGAAGAGATGCTCCTCCTCCTCTGGATCTTCAGGTTCATTTTTCTGGATCTTGGCAGTAGCAACAGTCGCATTGGGATCCGCATCAACGATTTGCTTCCCTTTGTCATTCCCTTTTTCGGGTTCTGACTCAGAGTCGGAACATGCATCTGATTCTGAAACGTTTAGCTCAGCCACCAGTGACTGCTTGGCTCGACACTCACTTGTGTTGTGAGTGGAGCTCTTATGGAACTCACACCATTTTCCCGTGTCCTTTTTTGGCTTTGCGGCGCTGTTCTTTGTTTGCAGCTTTGGCGGGTTGTCTTGGGCTGTCCCGCCTTGGCTTTGTCCTTTATTCTGTAGTTTAGGGGCACCTTTCCCTTGCTTCAGATTCGCAGATCCAAAGTCGCGCTTCTTTTGTTTAAACTTCTGCTCGATCTTGACAGCATATCGGTATGTTGTGCCAAGCGAGGAGATGTTCAGGAATTCTATTTCTTCTTGTATGTACTTGTGCAGGCAGTCGCAGTATTTAAGTATCAAATGCTGCTCTGTATCCTTGATACCCAACTTTGTGCGAAGGGTATGGAAAAGATTGGTGAACTCCGACACATCTTGGTCCCTTCCCTGCCGTAGCGTGGTCCACTTTATGTATTCATCCTCATAGGTTCCGACAGGGTAGTACTGCTCCTTAATGGCATCCTGGAATGAATTCCAAGTGGGTGCAGCTGAAAATAGTGAGTCGGTATTTTCATCCTTCTGCTCTCAGTAGGTTTCCCACCAGTCCTTGACGTGGGGGGCTGCTTTGAGAAGAGCGAAAACAATCTTTTCCCGACTTGAAAATTCATGAACAGAAAAATAACCCTCTAGCAGATTTAACCATTTATCTACGGCACCGGCATCTATCTGACCCTCGAATATGGGGATTTCAAAATTAACTTGTACCTTAAAGGGCATGGCATTTCCAGAGAAGCTGCTGGAAGCCAATGCGTCGCTTCTGGGTAGCCGCTGAAGGATTTGGGCAAAGTTGTCCATCATCGCATTCCGTTGTCGCTCGAGGGCTTCTTCGAGCAAGATTTTGATAGGATCTCCTGCCCCCTCGTCTTTCTTCTCATCCACCATGGGAGGCCATCGGGATTTGCGAGGCTGGTCTTGCAACGGGTCGACCAGTTCAAGCCCTAACTCCTTATATTCCAACCTCGTTGGGGACATGCAAAGAAAAACAGAGAAAAAGCAAACCGCTCTGATACCACTGATTCGGATTTAAACAGGAACGCAATAAACACAGAGATAACCATAAACACAAATATGCAGAGGAAATAATACTTCACTTCATTAATGTAAAATACTGAAATATGCTTACAAACAGTAATGGAAATAAACTAGCTAGGGCGAGGGTAGCTTATCTCTTAGAAGAGATGTGGTGGCTACATGCCTCTGCACTGTCTTACAATGAGGCTCGAAGGCCTATTTATTGTTGAGAAACAATGGAAAACCCTTAACATTCCAAAACCTAACCCTAGAAGATGAAACGCCAAACTATGGGCCCCGTTTGGGTAAATTGGTACATCAACTTCCCGGGGTCGTAACTTTGGCATACGATCTCCGTTTGACGCGCATGATAGCCCGTTGGAAAGATCTCTCTGAGGACTACGATGGAAAAGACGATTTTTTTTCCAAAAAATCGCGGAGGTAGATTTCCCAAAAAACATCGTTTAGGGCCTCAAAACGGCTCTGGAAGTTTAGGACCCGAAAAACTACTAAAAATAGTAAACTGCGCTATAATTAAGGAAACTGAAAATGTTGAGAGGAACAATGGTGGGGGTCCAGGTGGACTTGGCAGGTGGCCACCAATATCCACCTGGATCATAACCTGAGCAGATAGGAAGACAAAAATTGTACCCAGTGTTGATTGACTTGATTACCTTATGGAAAAATTATTTATGTGAGAAGACCTCTTCATCTTTTTAACAACCATATTCAGGTTACTTCCCTATCTTATAAGAAAGTCTTTTGCAAATCAATATAGTGTAGTGGAGTTCAAACCTTTTTTGGATAATAATAATTTGGTTCCTTTGTTCTTTGATCTAGGTCCCAAAGATTGCCTAGGCAGAGATATAATTGAGAAGAGAGGAGAGTTTTGGGAGAATCAAGGGGGTGATCTATGGGTTGTACGACGGAGATAAGAAGGAATGTAAGGAGGTTGTGGAGGGGCTAACCAAGGTCGTTAATGAGTGGGAATTGGAACCACATACTGGGAATTAGAGGCATCCTATTATGAGGGAAGTTAGTCTTTTAGGCCCCATGCTAGGGAGGAGTTTCGCAGAGAGAGAGAAGGTAAGGAAGATTGGGATCAAAGGTGATGAGTATCTGATTTCAAGAAACGCAAGATTTGTGGGTGGAAAGGAGGAGCTTGTGGAGTTGGAAGTAATTATGTCTAGGAAAAGTAACATAGATGGTAATGATGATGATGGAGTTTTGGACCTAAAGATCAGACCAAGGAGGTATGCTCTACCCCTGAATACTTGTTGGTAGCTTAGCATTGCATTGACGCAGCTTCCTTCAGATTAATGACCTAGTCACCATTGATATAATAGAATATCATATTATAACAATAATATCTCTGTTAGAAACGATAGGAGAGCACACATTATTTCCTTGGAAATGAATACACACACATTGTATTGTGTAGGGCATGGGGTGAAAAAAATTCCAACAAAGCCTTAAAGTATATAATAATGTTTGAATAAATAAAGTAATGAATTTCCCTCTAATATTGAGTAGACATGAATACAATTTGGATATTGTTATACTGAAGAATCAAGATCATAGTTCGCACTTTCTAGTTACTTGCTCAAGCTTGTTGAATCTTTTTCTAGACTAAAGTAGCCTCTTACACACATTGTGAAAATAGCAAGGTCATGAGGGACGTGAAAAATATTACTTAACTATGAAAATTCTTTTTGAAGAGAAAAACATTAGAGCTTGAAAATAACTTTCAAAATACTATCGTAGTCAGAAATAGTTTCATGGAAGAATAATCTCATTATTCACTGAAAGCGAAATAATAAATGGTGATATCACACTCACCTCTAAGCCCCATTATTTTCAGGATTACATCGAAATCTATGCCCAAAATGTGCTCAATATGACTTATGGGCTTTTAGAACATCATCCAATGAAGCAGTTAAGTGCATTGTATTTCAAATCAAAATCATGAAAACTAATATGGATCAGAAGTAACATGTGTCAAACAGAAAATCCACTCCATAATTTACTTGTTTTCTTCTATAGAATTACTTACAAAATATTTACTTATACAAACTATAAAAATGACAACATTAAGATGGTAAACGTAAGACTAGGAGATATTATCCCTACCCTTTCAATAACAAAAAGGATAAAAGTTGGGAGACATGGATAGACCAATTGGTATTATCCTAGTCTGCATTACACCCAATGCATTACACCCAATGCATTACACCCAATACTATCAAACCCTAGATAGTGACGATATTACTCATGACTACAATTGTCCAAGGGAATCTTCCTACTATCAACAATCTTGGTGAAGAACTCATCAAGTAGGTTATCGAAAATGTGTTCCAATTGTTAAATTTTGTCAATCAAGCTCTCTTGGTTTTTAGCATAGTTGTTGTTGCTCCTTTGGGAGCCCATGGACCTTAGATCTAGTGAGTTCCAGTGCTTCTGTATCAAGTATTATGTCTTGGAAACCTCATATAAAAAAAATACAAGCCTACTATACATGGTTGTCTTAATAGAATACCTTACCTGATCTATCTCAGTATCCACTCCACATTACAGACAAAACGATGAATGTACCATTACAATTTTTAAATAAGATTGTTGAAACTAGAAAACCCTAGATGGATATATAAATATCCCACCAAGACTTGCATTTGGCATAATAATTCTATTCGGTGCCACACGGTTGTGAGTGACATATCAACTTATTGATGCAATTCAATTATTCTAAGTCAATTAATTGCCATGGGTGAATGCCAATACTTAAAGGTTTTGTCGTTGTATTTGAATTTCAATATTATATATCATTATCAAAACACAGTTGGAATAGTTCAAGGTTGTCCAAATTTCTTTGCATGAGGTATTGCAATGCTCACAACCCACACATATTTAACCGTAATTAAACTCAACCATCGCAATCCTTCTGAATCTCAAACAATCAAATAAACTAATGAAAGACCATAAAAATTTAAGCAATGAACATAAGGAATTGGACTAACTAACTAAGGGATGAATAGAAGGAATTGGTCAAGTTCAACAAAACTGTTGACACCTAATCCTTGTGATTGGGTGAATTATTGTAAATAGATAAATAGGAAATATGAATAGTCATTGGGAGACGAACTGAACAGTCTCTCCCTCATGTATATAATAAGGACCTACCTGATGGAATAACACAGTCAATTTATTTCTGCCCTATGGAGTTACTGCCTGGCCTGACATGGTATCAAAGCCAGCTCCTTTTTTAGCTCTTGTCCCTTGTAACTCCCTTGTCTGCTCTCATATACCTGCACTGCTCCTCCATACAATTAGCTGCGCCCTGTCTGCCATATTCCTTTTATACAGACCTGCGCCTGACATTGCAAACGCTCCTCTGCCTGACACTGCCAGCGCTGTCCAAGCTGTCACTGCTAGGTCTAAACGTTTCAAAAAAAAAAGAGGCGCTGCCCTGACACGGTATCAGCGTTGTCCAAGCTATTCTGACATGGTTTCATATACATTTCAGAAGCGTTGTGCATTCACCTGAACGATGCAAACGTTCTCTGGCTATCCTGACATAGAATCCATAAACGTTTCATAGTGTTAGCGCTTTCCTTCACTTCTGCGTGCCTTGCCAGGCTGCCCTGTTGTCCGTTGGATTCCCTAAGGTTTTACTTCGCGGGAGGAATTTGGGATCTCAGTCTTAGGTTTTGATTTCAGTGAGAATGGGAGGAGTTTCTGGCCGCTCTATACTATGGTTGTTTTGAAATGTTGTCACGCTGTTTTGAAAGCATATACGTTGGCTCCAGAAATGCTGTCACATATATACGCTGTTTTGAAGTTGTGAATGTGGAGTATACCACCGACAGTTGTTGATGTTGCATTGCATTGGTTTCTATGTCACAAAACGCCCACCGCCATCACTGCAAAGCGTAGCTTTCCTATCTTGAAAGAACCAGAAGCTCATGACAGCACTTGGGATCGTTTGAAGGAACGCCATTGCTGTTCATTGACTTTTGTGTGGCTAAACGAGACAAGGCGCATCCAAAGAGGCCGAGCTCCCGACGGAAGAAGACCTGCCACTGCACGATCTTAAGAGACCACACACCGCTGCTCCTCTCCTGTGGGAAATCATCACGCCTGCGTGCTTCATTGTATGGTAACGTGTGCTTCGCGTATATTACATTACCATTGGAGCATTAAAAAACGTTGAAGTGATATGTAATATTTGAATGTAATGGGCGTATATTACATTACCATTTAAAAAACGTTGAAGTGATATGTAATATTTGAATGTAATGGGCGTATATTACATTACCATTTAAAAAAATCGTTGAAGTGATATGTAATATTTGAATGTAATGGGCGTATATTACATTACCATTTAAAACGTTGAAGTGATATGTAATATTTGAATGTAATGGGCGTATATTACATTACCATTTAAAACGTTGAAGTGATATGTAATATTTGAATGTAATGGGCGTATATTACATGAGCATTTAAAACGTTGAAGTGATATGTAATATTTGAATGTAATGTTGGATGCTTTTATATCAAACATTGGAGGCATTTGAAGAAAATACGTTTGGAGAAAATATGTTGCATAAAGTTGTAGCATGAGGTATTGACGTACATATTGGTATATGAGGAAGAGATTTGAAATCTTTTGAGAATGCCCTTTTGAGTACAATTTTACTGTATATTGGCAGAAGTATTTTTCTATCAGCAAAAGTATTTTTTTTGTTACAGTATGCATTCAAGAGGAAGAGGAAGATATTTTAGAGGCAAGGGGGGCAGACATTCTCAAGGAGAAAAGGCAGATTTGCACTGCATACGCTGCAAAAGAAATGGATCACATGATGCCTCTACATGCAAGCTACCATGGGACAAAATTGAGCATAAAAGAAACCAACAGAAAGGTAAAACTGATGATACAGACAAAGGTAAAGCACCTGAATCCGCTCGCTATGTTGTGGCACAATGTAACATTGGAGTAAATGAAGATTTATTTAATGCTTCACTTGCTTCCTGGAAAAATGATTGGTTTCTTGATTCAGGAGCAACCTGCCACATGACTCATAGAAAAGATTTTTTTGAAGATTTCACTGACAATGTTGATGGAGCAGTATACTTTGCAGATCAATCAACAATCAAGCCATCAGGTCTTGGCACAATCAGGCTTAAACTACCTGGTCTTCCAGAATTTCTTTTGGATCATGTTCTATATCTCCCACAGCTCAAAAGAAACTTGTTGTCCTTGGTCCACATCCGCCAGCAAGGTCACTCCATTCATATGTTTGATGGCAAGCTTGAGGTAAGAAAAGCATTTGACCACTCACTTGTCATGAGGGGAATAGAAGAAGAAAGGCTTCTCAAACTGCAAGGAACCTTTGCTTATGCACAACATTTCTCATACAATTCTCATCATGAAGAAGGTACACTTCCATCAATTTTATTATGGCATGCTAGATTTGGACATTTGAACTATGACAGTATCTGCATATTGAAGAAAAATGGTGTTGCTGGTTTGCCTACAATTCCTAGGAAACTTAAGCAATGTGATGCTTGCGTTCTAGGAAGCATAGCAAACAATATTTTCATGATTCACATTCAAGAGCACATAGGAAGCTTGAACTCATTCATTCAGATTTATGTGGTCCAATGCATGTTCCTTCTGGAAATGGAGATAAATATATCATGACATTTATTGATGACTACACCAGAATGTGTTGGGTTTATTCATTGAAGAACAAATCTGATGCTTTTCAAACATTCAAGAATTTTCATAAATGGATTGAAAATGATGCGCAATCTCATATTGGGTCTATTCGCACTGATAATGGAAAAGAATACACATCAAATGAATTTGAAAACTATCTTCGCCAACATGGGATCAAACATCAAACAACTATGCCTTATAATCCCCAACATAATAGTGTAGCTGAAAGAATGAATAGGACAATCTTAAATATGGTACGATCCATGCTCTTTTTCAAGAATGTAAAGATAATGTTTTGGGCTGATGCTACTCTATGTGCTGCATATATAAAGAATAGATGTCCATCTAATGCTATAAGAAACAAGACTCCATATGAAATGTGGTATGGACATGTTCCTTTGGTAAAGCATATCAGGGTCTTTGGTTCCACCTGTTATGCCTTGATACCAAAGGTACATAGAAACAAACTTGGTGCTAGAAGTCGTAAGTGTATCTTCCTGGGATATTCAAACACCTCCAAAGCATACCGCCTCTATGATGAAGTAAATAAGAAATTTGTTGTAAATAGAGATGTAATTTTCCTTGAATCACCCAAAACTGACAATGTTGTTGAGCGGCAACTTGATCGCTTGGATAGATTCGCAAAAGCAAAATCATTTCAAGAATTTGATAATCAGATTCCACATCTTGAAGGGGGGATTCCTATACTAGATCAACATGTGGAATCTTCTTCTGAAGAACACTCTCCCTCGCATGAAACTCCAACAACGGATGATGCTTTAAGTGATGTGATTGATAAAATTGGGAGACTCAATCTTGATTCAGTCCCAACTCAATCAATGGAGCAGCCTGGACCATCTAAAAAATGTCCCCCAAAGTGGGTGACAAAGACACTTGAAAGTGTTCATCCTGATGAAGTTGGAAAGACAGGAACCAGAAATTCAAACTGGCAAAATGGAGGTGATGTAGATGACTCTAATTCACCTGTTGATATGGATGTTTCTTATGATTATGAATTGAACTTGTCTACAGAACTTGAACCAACTTCCTTCAAAGAAGCTGCTTCTCATGATGAATGGAAAGAAGCAATGCAAAAGGAGTATGATGCCCTCATAAAGAACGGCACTTGGAAGCTAGTTGATCCTCCATTTGGAATCAAACCAATTGGATGCAAGTGGGTCTACAAGAACAAGTATAAAGCTGATGGCTCACTTGACAAGCACAAAGCTAGGCTTGTGGCAAAAGGTTTTGCACAGAAGGAAGGGGTTGATTATGAGGAGACTTTTGCCCCCACAGCAAAATGGGCTACCATCCGGACACTCTTTGCACTAGCAGCTCAGAACGGTTGGAAAGTCCATCAAATGGATGTAAAAACTGTTTTCTTGAATGGAGATCTAAAAGAGAATGTTTTTATGTCCCAGCCTGAAGGATTTGCTGTGAAAGGACATGAACATAAAGTATGCAAACTTGTGAAGTCCTTGTATGGCCTCAAACAAGCACTGCGAGCCTGGTATGAAAAACTAACTGAGCATCTTCTGAAACTCAATTTCAAACATTTTGATCTTGATGATGCAACTTTATTTGTCAAGAAAGTTGGAAAAACAGTTGTATATCTTGTGGTATATGTAGATGATCTTTTGATGACAGGGAACAATGAAAGCTACATTGCATCCATAAAGAAGGAATTGGGGAAAAGTTTTGAAATGACTGATTTGGGATATGTTCATTACTATCTTGGCATTGAAGTAACCCAACATCCAAAGTCCATATTTCTTTCTCAAAAGAAATACATTGGAGATCTGTTGAACAGGTTTGGCATGACAGAGTGCAATCCCCTTACTACTCCAATGGAAGAAAACTTAAAGCTCACATCTATTGAAGGAAAAGGATTTGAGGATGCAACAAAGTATAGACAGCTTGTAGGAAGTCTCAACTACCTAACTACTACCAGACCAGGCATTTCGTTTGCTGTTGGAATCCTCTCTAGGTTTATGCAAAAGCCTTGTGAGGGACATTGGTCTGCTGCAAAAAGAGTTCTAAGGTACTTGAAGGGAACTCAAGACTTTGGAATCAAGTATACACAGGTGGATGACTTCAGCTTGATTGGATACTCTGATTCAGACTTCGATGGAGACAAAGAAACTGGGGTATCTACTTCAAGATATGCTATGAGTCTTGGATCAGGAGCTGTCTCCTGGAGATCATGCAAACAATCAGTTCTAGTAGATTCCACAACAGAAGCAGAATACGTGGCAGCAACTGAAGCAACAAAAGAAATTGTGTGGCTCGGGAACATTCTTGAATATTTGCAGGTAAAACAAGTACAATCAACTCCACTCATGATTGATAATACCTCTGCAATAAAGTTGGCCAAGAACCCAAAGTTCCATGATCGAACGAAGCACATCAATACTAAATATCATCTGATTCGACATCATGTTGAGGCCAAAACAATCCATCTCCGTCATTGTTCCAAAAATGAGCAAATTGCAGACATCTTCACCAAAGCGCTTGGAAGGGAAAAGCTTGAACGATTCAGAATGATGCTTGGACTCACCAACATCCCTTCAGATTAAGGGGGGGAACGTTGACACCTAATCCTTGTGATTGGGTGAATTATTGTAAATAGATAAATAGGAAATATGAACAGTCATCGGGAGACGAACTGAACAGTCTCTCTCTCATGTATATAATAAGGACCTACCTGATGGAATAACATAGTCAATTTATTTCTGCCCTATGGAGTTACTGCCTGGCCTAACAAAAACTTGGGGAGAAAGTTTTTAGGATTTTGTGCGCTTTCATCTGGTTTGTTACTCAACCAAAATATGCTTATTTGTTGAATTTATAGACATGTTTGGAGTAGTGAATTTAAGGAATTAGAGTAAGATACTCAGGGATGAATTTAATAGTCACCACCCATGAGGAAAGCCAACAGATTTTGTTTTTCAATAAAATACCTTTCGATGTTTGAAAGTTTCTCAATAATAGGTTGACCAAAGCTCTTCATTTGCTCCAAAATTCCATTGCTCATAAGGAAATCCATGAAAACAATATTTTGTGTTACGTTTCCTAATTTTTTTATGAACTAACGATTTTATCCAATCATGGAGTGCAATTTACAAAACACAGATGACTTCTACAACCCCTGGTAATGGCTTTGTGTTGCTTTGAAATTGAAGAAAAAGTTAGCTTGCAGAGAATGTGTGTTCAGATGGACAACATGATATGATCTCGAGCGATAATCAATCCCATAACAAAAGCTTGGTCGTAGCCAGGCCTCACTATCAGATTGAACACATCTCCTCCCAAACTTATATCTGATTTGACCTGCTTTGGCTTGACCTGCAAAACATCAAATATTTTCAGAACTTGGCATGAATACAATCCAATGAATTACTCTGAGCATACATATAGAATGTAACAAGACTTCTGGGAACATGCGAACCTTTGCGACGACTTCATTAGTGTTGTTCACAAGGTTGAAGCAACACTTGGCACAACATCCTTCAACATACTTCAACATGTGGTCACTCAAGTTGAAAAAAGTACAACCATTGATACTGGAAACAAGATATGTTTCCCACAATGTGAGCATTGTGGCAGATACATTGCAGAGCTTATCGTCTTTCTAAGGATGCTCGGTGGACATTGGTTCATGTGGATGAATCTTGGTACTCAAGTCTATCACATGGTTGTTGCCTGGTTTGCAGTAAAATGAGTGAACATGGACATTGCCTGGTTCGCGGTAAAAGAATGGTGATAGAGAATATTGTTATAAATTATAACTGGCTAATATCGGTCTTCAATCTGATAGTCGATGTTATTTCTATCATCTAATACGAAAATCAATGGCTTACGACCACACAAGTGGCATGGGAGGGGAGTATTTCTCAGAGGAAACGCCTTATGACGTAAATATGGATATTAAAAAAATTTATTTAAGCTATATATTGAAATATTTATAAGAGAAATATAAGTTTTTTTTCAAATTTTTTTAACACAAATGAGAACTTTTTATATTAAATCCACGCCCAGTGGCGGAAAATACTAGGATAATTACATAGCTAGTTTGCTCAAAGGAATATGTAATGTCAACTTGTATCTAATTACCCTCACCTAGATTCCATCAAAAAACTCAAGTTTTAACACTACTCGTATTTTTCGAGAAGAGTATATGTTGCAAAATTGAAACAAAAACACATACATTTGAAGCCCATCATTACAACAATGACTATTCTGCAAAATCTGTTGGTTTTTAGGAGGTCCTGTGTGTAATACCTAGATGGATTCCATGGAAATTTAGTTCCATGATGATCCTACGCAACATATCCACTTTGTCTTCTAAGTGAGAAATTTGGTGCTGAAGAGCCACAATAATTTCAAAAGAGTTGCGATTGAAGGTCTGGTGTTGATACATTTTTACTTGCAAGTCATATATTTCATAAGTAATGGCTTCATGTTCTTTCCTACAGTGGTCACACACCATGGAGGCCGAGAAGTTTGATGTTGAGGAGTTAGAATCCATGGAGAGGACGGATTTATGTCGTTGCCAAGAGAGAGAATATAATAGTTTGGTGAAAGAGTTAAAAGGAACAATGAGAGGCAAGATAATGCACAATGACCAAAAGACTCCAATATAGTATCCAAAAAGAAAAAAAATGAGTTGAAAGAATAGCATTTAGGGCCTGAACCCCGCAAGAAAGAGAAAGCCACCTCTAATTGAGCAATGAGAATGATAATAGAACTAAAACCTGGGACAGAGAAGGTGTCAAGATTGGTCTTATATCTCGCAATGTTAGGAAAATCATAAATTGTTGTTCTTATCTCTAATCTCGAAAGGGAAAGATGCCAAATGACCCAAATGTAATGATGTTGAATCCACATTAATTCTCACTGCAGAAGAGAGCTCTCATAATTTCTTGAATTTCATCGTAGAACTTCCAATTATGCCAGTGCCTGGACACCACCCTTGATACAGAGGTAACCTACTTCAAATTCAATAGGGAATTGAGGTTTCCGAACCAACTCCACTCGCCGTTCATGGATGTGGCTATGCTCCCATAGAAAAATTTATTCCAATCGCACCATGGTAGCTGCATATGAGATTTCCTTTCACCATTATTGTTCCTGGTAGCTGAGGTAGAGAAATCATCATAAATCGATCTACGAAGATGCAACAGTAATTGGCCATGGGCTCAGAGTTGTGATGAGGTCTATACCACACATAGCCTATTAAATTGGCATGCTTGCATGAATCTAGTGGCCATACCTTTCCATGTCGAGAATTCAAGGGAAGACAATCCTCCAGAACCTACAACTAATCATCATGAAGAACCAAAAGGATCAAGGGAACCAGTAAAACCAGTCATCATTCCAAAAACTCAAAAAAGACTAGTTTGGTTAAGATCAACTCTACAAGAAGCCAAAGGACATGCGACAAGAAAAGGAACATTTAAAGAAAGCAAGAAACCCAAGAGATATTCAGGAAATTCAGCTTACATGACCAAACTTATTGAAGCAGAACCTACCACTTATGAAAAGGTAGTTGAACATAAAGAATGATGTTTGGGAAATTTTTCCTAGACCTTAAGACAAATCATTTGTGACTTCCAATTGGGTATACGAAATCAAGCATGTAGTTGATGGAAGAATTGGAAAATATAAGGAAATATTTGTGGCAAGAGGATTCTCTCAACCAAAAGGAATTTATTACGAAGAAACTTTTTCTCCAACAACCAGATACACAACCATTAGATCACTCATTCCTATTGCAGCTACTATGCGATGGAACATTCATCGAATGAGTGTAAAAACAACCTTTCTGAATGGGATAATTAATGAAGAAGTCTACATTGAGAAACCCCGAGGATTCGAAGTGCATGGAAAGGAATTACATGTTTACAAGTTAAAGAAGGCTCTATATGGCTTGAAACAAGTCCCTAGAGCATGGTATCCCGGAATGAATGCTTATCTACTAAGACTTGGCTTCATCAAAATTTTTGCAAATCCAAATCTCTACATCAAGGTGGTAAGGAATGAACTCGTAATCACATTACTCTATGTAGATGACTTATTAATAATTGGCGTGGAGAATTGTATTTGTAAATGGAAGAAGGAACTAGTAGTTGAATTTGATATGAAATATCATGGAATTATGCACTATTACTTGGGACTTGAAGTGTGACAAAAATCTAGCAAGATTTATCTTGGTCAAGGAAAATATGTGATCAAGATTTTGCAAAAATTTGGTATGATGGATAGTAAACCTATGACAACTCCTATGATCACTAATTTAAAGAAGTTAAGGAATTTAGACTCAAGTTTTGTTGATCCTACATCCTACTAATAGTTGATTGGCTCCTTGATGTACCTTATGAACACCTGGCCAGATATATGTTTTGTAGTAAAAACTCTTAGCCAATTTCAGATGGATCCAGGCATGATCATTGGATAGCATCCAAACACATTTTGAGATATCTTCATGGGACTATACATCATTTTCTGAGATATCTTGCTGGAAATAAGATTCAGTTATTGGACTACACAAATTAAGATTGGTAGGCAGTGATGCAGATTGAAAAAGTACTACAAGTGGATGTTTTTGTTTGGGATCCTCTATGGTTTCATGGATGAGAAGGAAACAAGACTCAATTGCATTGAGTAGTGTTGAATATGAATATATAACAACTAGTGAAGTTGGTTGAGAAGAAGTTTGGCTCCGGAAGTTGCTTGCAGATTTGTTTGAAGGACCTTCCAAAGCTGCATAAGGTTAATAGAGGACCAAATTTTCCATGCTAGGATGAAGCACATCAATATCAAGAATCACTACATTCTAAGCTTGGTGCATGATGGGGGCACTCCAAAACATTCTTGGATTGCTTGTCGGCCCTCAGGTTATGTGTTAAAAGATGGCAGCGGGATAAGGTGATCTCTAATAGGGAAGCTCTAAAGAAGATAAATGAAGAACTTGAAAGATTATCTGTATGTCTTATTTCAAATAATGTGTCTTTGGACATGAGGGCTCATATTAAGGAACTTGAGAGAAAAAAGCAAGACCTTCTTGCAATTGAAGAGACTACATGGAGATTGAAGAGCAGAGCCACATGGCTTAAAGAGGGTGATCGAAATACTAAATTTTTTCATCGGTATGCTAACAGAAGGCGAGAACTTAATACAATCTGGGAGATAAAAAATGAGATGGGAATCTCGGTGGTGTCACAGGAAGACATCACCAAGGAAGCTGTAAATTATTTTCAAAAAGCTTACAGCAGGAATGGGGGCAGTGATTTCAATGACATTTTATGGGGCATTGAACCCTACCCTACAATGTTTGATGAGGAGCAGAATGACCTTCTTTATGCAAAGGTCTCTGAGGAGGAACTTTTGTCAATCATGAAATCCTTTCAAAAGGACAAAAGTCCAGGTCCAGATGGTTGGACTATTGATTTTTTCATTCACTTTTATGATCTGTTGAAGTTCGACCTTCTGAATATGGTGGAGGAGTCTAGGATTAAAGGCTCAATAAACCACTCTATATCCTCCACTTATATCGCTTTAATTCCAAAAAAGAAGATCTCTCTCTCCTTTATGGACTTCAGGCCCATCTCCCTTTGTAATACCCTTTATAAGATTATTTCAAAACTTATTGCTGAAAGGATGAGAAATATCTTATCTTCCCATATGACCCTTGAGCAGCATGGCTTCCTAAAGGGCAGGAACATTCTTGAGGCTGTCGCTATTACACAGGAATGCCTTCACTCCATGCACACAAGAAAAGTTGAAGCTGCTTTATTGAAATTAGATCTCAAGAAAGCATATGACTGTGTTGATTGGGGTTTCCTTAATTGTCTTCTCTCCAAAATTGGCCTAAATGTCAATTGCTCAAACTGGATTATGGCTTGTGTTGTTGATGTTAACTATGCAGTTCTTGTTAATGGTATCCCATCTACTTTCTTTCCTGCCGCCAGGGGTTTGCGACAGGGTTGTTCTCTGTCCCCTCTCCTATTTATTTTGGTCATGGATTCATTAAGCCTCCACATTAAAAGGGCAGTTAGAGAAGAAAGATGTCGTCCTTTGGAAATCAGCCAGAATATTTCATTTTCTCACAATTTGTTTGTTGATGACATACTGCTCTCAGCAATGTTATGTCGTGCCTCTTGGACCTGTTTGCATGACATTTTGGGAAAATTCCAAAAAGCCACGGGGCTATGTATAAATGACGGCAAGTCGTCGTTTTCACTTAAATCCTATAGGATACTCATCTGCTGATTGGATGTGGATCCATGACCGATTTTTTATGAGAATTGCTGGTTGGGAATTTAAATGTCTTTCTTTGGCTGGAAGAGCGATCTTAACTCAAGCAGTTTTGGTTCAATTAATGGTTTATTGGGCTCATCTTTTTTACATACCTGAAAATATTATCCACAAACTAAACAAATTAACTGCAAATTTCATTTGGGGGGGGAACAAAGAGAAAAGAAAATTCCACCTTACTAAACTCTCCAAATTGACTCGTCCAAAAAAATTGGGGGGCTGGGGTATCATGGACCTTAATATGTTTCGCATAGCACTACTCTATAAATCTTTATGGAATGGAGTCATGGGGGATAGTCTTTGGAGCAAAACCATCAAGGAAAAATATATGGACAGCAGAGACTTATCATTCTGGTATAGAAAAGGAACAATTGGATCCCCACAGGGATCTGCAATTTGGAGAGGTTTTCGAAAAATAGAACATTTTTTTCTAAAAAATCTGGTATGGAGTTTTCAATCGGGAAAAAATATCATTATAGGACTCGATCCCATAGCGGGTGGAGACGAGGAAACATCCTTTTCTCCACAGTTACTTTGGGCCCTACAGCAAAAAGGAATCTTCTTTTGGGACCAAGCCATTGATAGATGGGAAGGATCTCTTCCTATATGGAAATCGGCCACGATGTTGGACCTTAATGTTGACCTGGCTCTCCAATGGAATCTGATCACTTGGTCTATGAGAAACAGAGGTATTTACAGATCTAAAGCGGAGGACAAACTGATCTGGAAGGGATTCAGGGGGAGGTCGTCTGTATTTGTAAAAGATATCTATCTCCAGCTCCAACAGGAATGTTCCAATCGTCAGGATATCATTTTCCCATACATATTCTGGAAATCGGGTTGCCCCATCAAGATAATTATCTTTGCTTGGCTTGTTTTCCACAATAAGAATCTTATGTGGGAAAACCTCCAAAAAAGGAATTGGAGCGGGCCTGCTATATGTCCTATCTGCAAATCGAATGAAGAAACCAACTATCACATTTTCCTAAGCTGTCCACATTCTCTGGGGATATGGAAGTGCCTTGCTGACCATTTTGGATTCAATAGGATTACTTTTCTCTCTCTTAAGGAAGCCTTTGAATGGTGGTGCAATATGAAATCCGAATGGAGGCCTATTCCGCTGCTTACCTTATGGGCTATATGGAAATGGAGGAACCGAGCCCTCTTCCAAAACAACAAGGAAAATTATCTTTCTGTTTTTGAATACATTCTCTCTTTATTCTCAGCCTGCAAACCTCCCAATATTCATCAAAGAGTTCGAAAGTCGCAGGCATGCAATATGGATCCCACAAATATTCCAAGTGCATACTTCGATGGGGCCGCACAAAATGGATATTGTGCATGTGGGGTCTTTATTATTCCATGGGAGAATCAACATATCGAAATTTTTTGGCATGGAGGCAAAGGGACAAACAACAAAGCAGAGGCAATGGCGTTGGCAGGTCTCTTAAAATTTTGTGACTACCTAAACATCAGGGGACTGCATATTTTCGGTGACTCCAAGGTCATTATTGATCATGTAAAGTCCGTTCATTCCATAAAAAATCATAATCTTTTGGGATGGCTGAGCAGGATTGACTCTATATGGAAATCACGAAAGGACTATTCTATTCACCATATAGATAGAGGAAAAAACAAAGTGGCTGATGCTCTCTCAAAAGAAGGCCTTTCTTCCTCAAACGAACTCTGGAAGATGTGCATATCTACGGGAGATGTTCGGCACCATATCCAGGAATTCATTCTGCTGGGTACTTAATCTATTTATCAACTTGCTTTATCTCTGGTATGTATCATGTACCCCGTTTATATTTTTTCCTATTTTGCCCAGCTCTTGAAGTTTTCTCATACTGCTTATTATAGTTGTTTCCATTCACTGCCATATTATATTCTGTTAGTTCTGTTGTGAGGTTCTTTACCTTTTTTGTAAACAGATTATGATATCTCTCATCATAGGCTTGCATGCCATATCTGGGCCCACTATAAGTTTACTATATCAGTTTAATGATGTATTATTATCTCGAATTTTAATGAATACAATATAGCCTTTTTCGTACTAAAGAAAAAGAAAAAAGAAAAAAAGAAGTGTTTTTCTTTTGATTTTAAATTTTTGAAAATCTGTGTTTTCTTTAAAAACCAGAGTGTACTTTTCCGGGTTTATGGAATCGATAAATAATGTTAATAAGTTTATTTATTAAAACAAATTAATAACTAATATTATTAAAAATTTGAAGTAATAAAAATATTATTTTGATAATGTTTTCTAGATTAATTACATCATAAATTATTAGTCGGTGTTTTGAATTATCTAATGTACTTCATCATCAAAAATAGGTGTTTTATGTCGAAAAATACTATTATTATTGTTATTAGTTAATAATAAATATTAAATTTAATATTAATATTGAGTATAATATTAATATAAAATTGTAACAATAATGGTCTCGTTTATAAAATATAATGACCATATAAATAATGGAAATGGATGTTTTTGGGATAATATGAAATTGATGTTTTTGGAGCAATATGATTGTATTAATTATATTAATAATTGAATATCATATTTATATGACAAAGTAACCACAAATAATACATTTATTATTTTTAAAATGAAACATCACTTGGCCATTATAGAGTTTTAGAAAGTTTTTATGTATATATGTTATGAATAAATGTTTAAGTTTTATGGAAATTTGTTTTATATATATATTATTAACGAGGGTTATTATTTAATTTATTTATTAATTTATATATATTGTAAATTTTTAAATAATTAAATTTTAAATTATATATATATATATATATATATTAAACTGAATATTTTAAAAATTATAAAATAATTTTTAATTTTTGAAAATTAATTTTTCTTAATTGGCCGATAAATATTTTTTTGTGGTTTAAATTAAATTGTTATATAAAATTATATTAAAAATTAAAAAATCTAAAAAATGTATATTAACTATGTGATAATAATTTAGGTTTTGTTGGCCAATATCACGTGCCCAAAAACCATAACTCATTTCAAAATCAAAATATTTTATAAACATTTTATTTTAATTTAATTTTATAATATAAGTGTTAATTACAACTTAACGCTTAAAATATAACAACTTAATCATGGATATGTACTCTCATTTTACTATAGATATTATTAACCTCTGAATAGACTTTGTTACAATACCATGGCTTATTAATACCACTTGCCCAAAAACTATAACCCATTTTAAAATCAAAATATTTTATAAATATTTTATTTTATAACATTTTTATACTCACATGAAAAAATTGTTTGTTATCAAGTCATAAAAAAAAAAAAACAAAAAACAAAAACAAAAAAACAACATGAATTCATTATATTTATTTTAAATTTAAAATAAAATTCTATATATAAACTTAAATTCAAAATAAAATTTAATACATCTAAATTTTTAATTCAATTTTAAATAAAAATTATGATTTAGCAAAAACTTATGAAAAAAATCATATTATATTAAATTTTAATATTATATTAATTTAAATTATATTAAAATAAGTTTTATGTCTCAATAAAATTATTATTATTACTTAAAATGATGAAATAAACATTAAACGACGAACTCTATCTATAACACTTATCTAAAATTATTCTAATATAAAACAAACCACTATTACTCCTTCATTGAAAGCAACCCTATTACTCCTAGAATCTATGGTCTCCCCAAGATTCACAAGGAAGGAGCCCCCTTAAGGCCCATCGTCAACACCATTGGAGGTCCTACCTACCTTCTTACGAAGTTCCTTGCGTTAAAGCTTAAGCGCTTAGTTGGTCGTACGTAGTCCTTCGTAAAAGACTCTGCTTCCTTTATTGAGGAACTCAAGGACATTAAGCTTGAGCCTGGGGACATTCTTGTTAGTTTTGATGTTGTCTCCCTATTCACTTGCATCCCTATTAATGAGGCCATGGAGGTGATAAACCGCCTAACAGATCCTGACACGGCCAGGTTAGTTGAGATCTGTCTCACTTCCACCTTCTTCAGTTTTGAGGGAGAGTTCTTCGAGCAAACCTGTGGGGTTGCGATGGGCTCACCCCTTTCCCCTGTCGTTGCTAATCTGTTTATGGAAGATTTTGAGTCCAAGGCTCTTAACTCTTCCCGGCTCTTGCCAAAGCTGTGGAAAAGGTATGTGGATGACACCAATGCCATCTGGTCTCATGGCCAGGATGAGCTTGATCTCTTCTTTGATCATCTCAACAATCAATCCTCAGCCATTAAGTTCACTAAGGAGCAGGAAGTTGATGGATGCCTTCCATTCCTTGATATTCTTATTTCTAAGAATAGTGATGGTTCCCTCGCCCATCAAGTTTTTCGGAAGAAAACTCATACGGAGCAGTATCTTCATGCCAGTTCCCACCATTTCCCGGCTCAAAAGATGGGTGTTCTCAATACCCTTGCTACTCGGGCCCTAAGGATCTCGGACAAGAAGAGCTTTGAGAAAGAAAAATCCCATCTGCTTGATGTCTTTGTTGAGAATGGTTATAGTAGATACATGGGTCAGAGGGCTTTCCTTAAAGCTTCCAAGAATTCTTTGACCAAAAGGGAACCGAAGGAACGAATTCCAAGTGTCCATCTTCCGTATGTTCAGGGGACCACTGATAGAATTGGAAGGATTTTCAAGAAGGATAGTATCCCTGTGACCTTTAGGCCCCTGAACACCATTCGTATGTCCCTCAAATCAGTGAAGGATCCTATCGACCCTAAGGATATGAAAGGTGTTTATATGATCCCTTGTTCCTGTGGGACCCCCTATATTGGGGAGACTGGTCGCTCCATTAATCAAAGGATTAGCGAGCATGCAGCGGACCTTAAGCATAGGAGAGCTAAGTCTTCCACTTTAGCTGAACAGCTGAGAAAACCAACCATCATGTTTGTATTTAGGAGGCTAGTGTTATTGCTAGGGTTTCGCATTTCCAACATCAAAAATTTAGGGAAGCGCTTGAGATTGAAAAGATGCCTAGCAATCTCAATAGAGAGGATGGTTGGAAAATCAGTAGGTGTTGGGTCCCAGCACTCTCTTCCTAGTCGTTTTTCCGCCCTCCTCTTAAGGTTTTATTATTATTATTATTATTATTATTATTATTATTATTATTTATTTATTTATTTATTTATTTTAATTGATTTATTTTTATTTTTATTTTTGTTTATTTATTTTTATTATTTATTTATTTTTATTTTTTTCTCAACATTATTTTCTCCTTTCATTTATTTATTTAGTTATTTTTTAGAGTTAATTTTTTCATTTCTTATAGTCCTTTAATTTTCCATGTGATTTCTAATTAGCTTTTAATTTTATAATTCTTCTGAATAATCACCCATTTCAATTATATATATATATATATATATATATATATATATATATATATATATATATATATTCCTGCATATAATTTATTATAAGGTCCCTTATATAACTAATTTTCCATTTAAATTCTAATCAACTTATATTTTTAACTAATTTTCTAACTAACCTAACATCCTTATGATTTTACTTTATTTTATTATAAGGTCCTTTATGTAACTAATTTTCCATTTAATTATTAATTAACTTTTTACTTTATATATTTGTATTTAGGCATTTAATTTATTCATATATTATAAGGTCCTTTATCTAACTAAATTTCCTTTTAAATACTATTTAACTTATAATTTTAATAATATTTTTTGAACTAAATACCCATTAAAAATATTTTTATATTTTTAAGGGATTGGTCCTAAATATTACTAATTAAATTAATAAAATAATTTTGACCCCGGTCCTAGAGTCAAACTAGCCGTTGGTCAAGTTAGTCGTTGGAGGCTCTGCTCAGACTATTTAACTTGCTAAGCTGGATCTGTTTCTTCAACTTGTCCTGACGATGAACCACACTAGTTGGTTCGAAACGCGTGGACAAATGGTATCCCATGTGATTTTCGCCGAAAAATCTCTCACAAGCCTATACACCCATTAACTCTAAATTTAAACAAAGGCCTAAACCAGTGACAGACATACACAACCCCACCCATTATGACATAATCTAGTGGAGTCACATCGTTTGTTGGAGTCTACTACCAACTAAATTTCTTATGGCCGGAATAAGTATCCGGTGTTTGTCCGAAAATTCCAAATCTTTGGCCCTTTAGTCTACGTCAGATAAGAAAATATTTTTCGCAGTTGTTTATAATGCGATTTTTTAGAAGCTTATTTTTCGCAATTGTCTATAATGCGACTTTTTGGAAGCTTTACCGGTCAAAATCTGGCTTTTTGGAAGCTTTTCCGGTGGGTTTTACGGGTCAAAATCTGGCAGCAATTTATTGGAATCGCAAGTTTGATAGCTAGTTTATGCACAATCAAAGCGTCCCAGGGGTTTTTCAGGGTGCTGAATCTAAATATGCAGTTAAAAAACCATTTTAACTGCAACAAATCAAGATTTAACCTTAATTTCTTCCGCCAAATTCATCACCAGAATCTCCAAAAAATCGCATTATAGACAACTCCCTTTTCTCCACCGGCATCTTCAAACTTTTTAAGCCGGTCTCCGTGTTGTCTGCTTTCGGTCTGTATGAATAAACAAAGAATCGTGACCTGCAATCTTCAAGGAGCAATTTTTCCATTTAGATAGTGCATTAATTGCTGTTATTATTTCAGTTGTGGCATCGGGATTGCTTATGGAAGAAATCAAACCACATGTGGTGGCTGTTCCATTCATGGCGCAGGGCCATCTCATTCCATTCATGGAACTGGCAAAGCTTCTGGCTTCACAGGGCCTCGCCGTTTCGTATATAACGACTCCAGGGAACGCCAGATGGCTCGAACCTCAGGTCCAGGGATCGAATCTGGACATCAGGTTGGTGTCCCTGCCGATGCCTTCCATCGAGGGACTGCCTCCGGAAATCGAAAGCTCCGACAACGTTCCCCTTCATGTCTTCCAGAAACTGGTCGCTTCGTCCCACAAGTTAGCCGGCCCTTTGGAAGAATGGCTGGAGCAGCAACTGAATACCGAGGAGGTGCCCCATTACTTTCCCCCAATCTCATGCATCATCGGCGACATGACTACGGGATGGATTCACCGCTCGGGCCACAAGTTCGGGATTCCCATCGTGGTTTTATGCATGGTTGGGGCGTTTGCCTGGTCCGTCATGCACTCCGTCTTTAACTACATGCCACAGAAGAGCGTGGAGGGAGACGACGAGTTTTTTGACGTTCCTGAACTGAACTTCGACCTCAAGCTGCGAAAATTGGACATGAACCCGATACAGCGGGATCCCGATTCTTTTCCCATGTGGGATTTTCTGACAGAGAACATTAACAGCAGCATGGATGGTCGGGGTATCCTCATTAATACGTTTTATGAACTCGATTCCTTGGGGATCGATCACCTCAGGCACTTGACTGGGAGACCGGTGTGGAGCATAGGTCCTATACTCGCTCCCGCTGTTTTCGACGATACGGTGATCGATCCAAGAATTATTAGCAACCGGGGAAAGGCGGCGGATATTGATGAGGAGGAATGCTTGCGGTGGCTGGGTTCTCGGCCTCCGCAATCCGTCGTGTTTGCGTGTTTGGGGAGCAAATTTATTCTGGACGACAAACAAATATGTGCGCTGGCTACGGGCTTAGAGGCGAGCAGGCAAGCTTTCGTGTGGGCAATCAGACGTCCTCACACTGAGCCCAAACTGGAAGCGACTGAAGTGGGTTTGCCAGAAGGATTCGAAGAGAGGACCCGAGATAGAGGGCTAATTATATGGGGATGGGCGCCTCAGCTTCTTATTCTTTCGCATCCCTCTATCGGTGCATTCCTTAGTCACTGCGGGTGGAATTCTACACTGGAGAGCGTGATGATTGCAGATCAGCCATATAACTCAAAGCTTCTGGAAGAACACCTGGGTGTGGCCATAAGGATATGTATGGGTGTGAACAGTGTGCCAGATGAAGAGGAAGTAAGAAGGGCAGTAACCATGCTTCTAGCGGAGGAAGAAGGAAAAAACATGAGAAGGAAAGCTCAGGAACTGAGGAAGCATGCTAAAATGGCGGTCAACAAAGAGGGATCTTCATTTACAGATTTGCAGGCTTTTGTTCAAGACATGCAACGACTGCACAAGAATTGTGTTGTGACGGAATTTGAAGGGTAAAGTGCATTCTGCAGCTATTGTAAAATGATCTCCTTGGGATTTTAGTGTATGTTTTTATGCAGTTGGGGGAGATTGTTGGACTTTTCAGAAGCTGATTCTTCTCTACTCAACTACTCTATAGAACTAGAACTATGATATCGAGATAGATAAGATTTTAGATTTAATCTAGATTATTCTAGATCACTTCTTTTATAAAGGTTTTATTTTGATTTTAAAATTGTTTTGATTCCGGAAATATAGTTTTAAATATTTTGTTATGATTTAATTTCATTTTGATTCATTAAATTTTCTTAGAAGCCAATTTCAGTACCATTTTCTAACTTTGAACAAATTTGTTTTGCCCTGCACCCTCAGTGTTTGATTTGTTAAAGATCACTGTATCCATGTTTGTCCCTGTGAGTGATGCACATATCACAAATCACGAGAATTTGGAGGTGAAAGAAGTAGGGTAAACGACAAATAAAAATTCTTCATTCCATAGTAAAGATGGTTGAAATTCTTCATTCAATAATAAAAATTCTTCATTACAAGGGAACACGATGTCAAGTCACAAGTACTCTGAAAATGACAAAAAGGTTGAAATTGAGTAAATTCACACAGTTCAGATAGAGAACGGGAAACAAGAATATGAAAGTGTGCATCGCCGATCATTTCGGCAGTGAAAACGGTTCATTTCAACTACAACATATAAATAAAGGGTTGAATTATTTCATATGCTATGATCTCTTGACCATTTTGAAAAAAAAATTAATTTAAATTTTTCATATTTTGGTTATATTATATATATATATATATATATATATATATATATAGATATATATATATATATATATATATATATATATATATATATATATATAGATATATATATATATATATATATATATATATATATATATATATATATATATATATATATATATATATATATATATATATTGTTAAAAGAAAATAGTAAAAAATGATTAAAATTCGGTATTGTTCTTACATACGCAGTACTAAAAAGGTCCATGTAGTGCTTGTTTGATTAGATTTTCACTCGTGGGAGCCTTATTTTTTAAAATTGTCCACATGAATAGACGTGTCCTGGGAGGCGCTTTTAGTTTCCACAAGTTTTTCCACCAGTGTTCGATAGCTTGTGGTCTATGAATATTAGCAAGACAAAAATATCCCTCCTTGGGGGAGTATATCCCATTTTTTGCATGTGCCCAGATTATTTCATCCTCCCCTTCAACAATTCTGATATGAGATTATGTTAGTGTTGCCGTATAATCCTCCCAATGTTGATGCCAGTGTTGAGGGATATTCAGGTTGCGGACCATTTTCCAGGCTTTCTATAGAAAGTTGGTGTGCTGCATATCTGCAATGTGCCTGATATGAGTAATACCTGCATTGCTAAGATGGTGCTTAAGATCTTCGGGGAGCATGTGGGCGTTACTGCATCTAATCCAAGGGTCTAGTCCAATGCGCACTGATGTACCGGATTGAATTTTCTAGGTGAGTCCTTCCCGGATAATGGGCATTGAATTTAAAACAGCTTTCCAGATGATTGATATCCCTGTTTTGTTCTAGTGTGGTTGTAGAAGCCAGTCCCTCATATTTAGAGGGGCTATGTATTTTGAAGAGGCCACCATGGTCCAAAGGCTATTTGAAGTGATCAATTGCCAACCAAGCTTGGATGCCAGTGCAGAGGAGAAGTCTTCCAGCTTTTTTATGCCCCAACCTCCCCATTTCTTTGGGAGTGTGAGCGATTCCCATTTGGCCCAAGCGAAAATTCTCCCTTCCTGCTTGTCGTTCCAGAGGAACCTACAACAGAGATTTTGGATTCTGGAGAGGATACCTCTGGGTATCCATGCCAGAGACATCCAATATACCAGAGTGGCTTCAAGAACAACTCTGATGAGTACTAGTCTTCCTGCTCTAGAGAGGTACTTATGATACCAGATGTTGAGCCGTTTTTCCATCTTAGAGATTAACCATGTCCAGTATGCTATCTTGTAACCGAGGGGTTTCAGCCTATATCCCAGATATCTAAGGCCATCCTCCATATGCAAAAGTGTAAAAGGGAATCTATGCAGTGCATATTGAATCTCATGGGGGGAGCATCCAGTGGCTGTAATGGTGGATTTGGTGTTGTTGATGACCATGCATGTTGCCAGTTGAAATAGTGAGATGGTGCTCTACAATATCGTCAAATCCCCAATCCCACCATCAATGAAGATTAGCACATCATCCACAAAAAGTAGATGAGTCAGGATGCATTTGTTATTGATCCTGATTCCTTTAAGTCTTCCCCTGCTATACTCTTCTTTTATAAGTCTGTTGAGCCCTTCCATGATAAGCAGAAATAATAATGGGGATAGGGGGCAACCTTGCCTGAGACCTATTTCAGAGTGAAAGAAGGGCGATGTTGCCCCATTGACAAGGACATAATCCATTTTATAAATTCATAAGGGAAACCTAGATGAGTTAGGAGCATTCTGATGTACAACCAACTTACTTGATCAAAGGATTTTGAGAGGTCTACCTTTAAAATCGTACCTTTCATCTTCTTCGTCTGAATAAAGTGCAATACTTCTTGTGCAGTTCCAACAACGTCGTGGATCTGTCGATCTTGTAGAAAGGCAAATCGCTCAGAAGATATGTGTGTGGGTAGAATGGGGTGGAGGCGATTAGCTATGATTTTGGCAATGATTTTGTATATACAGTTTCACAGGGAGATGAGACAGAAGTCATCGAAGGAGGCTGGGTTGTCAGATTTGGGGTTGAGGGCAACGAAGGTGGTATTGAAATCCTCATACATCTTTCCATTGATCCGACACTCTTCAACGACTTTAAGAAGATCTTCTCTAAGAGTGTCAAAAAAGGGTGTGTAAAACTCCATCGACCAACCATCTAGCCCTGGGCTCTTATCGCGCTTGAACCATTTCAAGGTAGCCTCGAGTTCACCCATTGTAACCGCCATGTTCAACTCCATGGCGGTCTCCTGGGCCACAAACCGAGGAAATAGTTGTGCTACTCGAATGACTTCAGCAAGAGTGGCATTTGGAGGTGCCTTGTAGATCTGCTTGAAGTGGGTTGTAGCCAGGGATGCTAATTGCGGGAATGTATTCATAGTATTCCCCTGCTCATTTGTTAGTTGCCAAATGGAGTTGATAGCTTTGCGACCATTTGCAAATTTGTAAAAAAATTAAGTATTATCATCTCCCTCGAGCATCCATATTTCTCTACTTCTCAGCCTCCAAGTTTCTTCCCGATCCTTTAGGATTTTGCTTCATTTAGTTATTAGGGCTGTGAGCTTTTCCTTATGTTCATTAGAGGTGAAAACCCCCCCTTGTTCACTTTCCAAGGCAATGATCTCTGCTTCAGTGTCCCTTAGGTTTTGATCATCTTGTTCTCGGTTGTTGTGTACCTAGATTTTAGATAAGCGCTTCAGCTCCTTTAGGTTGCGTGCAAATCCTTTAGCTATATTCCCACCAACAGCAGGAGGGTGAGTCTTCCAAAATTCAGTTACCATTCGGGTATAGGTTGCATCCCTCAACCAAGTGGAGTTGAATTTGAAAGGGGCTTTTGGTTTTTCTAGTCCACCTCTAATTTCAAGGTATATCAGCAAATGGTCTTATATACCCCCTGATCTGACCCATTGTCTATAGTTATAACCCATGCTCAATAGTCCCTCCTTAATGAGGAATCGATCTAGTCATCTAGCGAGACTATGCTCTCCAATTCTTTTATTGCTCCAGGTAGGTTGTATTTTTGTTGATGGAATATCAATAAGAATGTGGTTCTCCAAGATATTCTCAAAATAAGTAGAAAGGGGGTCAATCTGGGCATGATTCCGAGAAACCTATGGAAAATTTTAAGTCCCCGCCGAGGATTATGTTGTCCTTTTGCATTAGATTGGAGTTCAGAATTTGTTCCCATAAATCTTATAGGTGTTGACAAGGCCCGTATACATTGATAAGTCTAATGTCAGTTCCCAGTTCAAATGAGAAAATATCCACCCCTATGTGTCCAATGCCTTCCCAAATATTACAGAGTTTAATGGTGTGGGAATTGTATCCCAAGGCTATGACTCCCGAGCGGCCATTAACATCAAGGGCTTGAAAAGACCAACCAGGAAGCATGGATTCCAATAGGTGTGCAATTGCATCAGCTAGGCCCAGAGTTTCTTGAAGGAAAATGACATTGACCAGTTCAGTCCTAAGAAGTCTGCGGAAAGCTAGTTTTTTCTTAGGGCTAGCTAACTCTCGGCAATTAAATGAAAGTAGCTTCATGGAGGGGGAGAGACCAGGCTGTTATGTGCTCTAAGAACCATATCGATAGTGTGTTTCCGCCCAGAGGCAATCTCTTCCCCTGCCTGCAACTTGGCTTTGGATAGAGAGGAAGGTCTGCCTCGTGGTGGCTTCAGCGGGATGGAGGGGGATACAAGGCCAATTCCAGTGGAGTCAGGAGCCTGTGATCGGGCCCTAGATTGAAGCGGGTATCTGGGGGATAGAGGCCCTTATGCAGAGTCAATGGAAGTAGAGGGAGTCACCTCAAGGATAGATGGGGGGGTGGGGGTGCAAGGAGCATGCCAGAGTAATGGGGGAAGGGGGCATGAAAGCAGAGACCTAGCGAATAACCAAAGATAAAGCCATGTTATCAGATGAAAAGGAGAGTTGAACATAGCAGGTTTTGTAGTGGACATACCCAAAGATAGAGCAGCTTCTGTAGCCGCCCTTGCCCTGGTCAGAGGAGGAGAGGGAGGCCGATATGGTGCTTTTTCGTGCTTCTTCGGAGTCTCCTTGGCTGGTGTATCCGCTGCTGCTTCAGGGGCGGAGTGGGACATTTCTGCTTCAGAGGAGGGTTGATTCACAGGTGCCGAAGGATTATTTGTAGGGATTGTCTTTACTTTATCCCCTTCTCTTGCCTTGTTGTTCAGGGGGCAATCCCTGAATAGGTGACCCACCTTATGGCACCTCCTACACCGAAAAGGGACCCCTTCGTAATCTAGGATCTACGTCCATGAGAAATTCCTCCAAAGCAGTGTGATATGTTCTTGTAATCCTTCCCTGGTATCTAGGTGGACCAAAATCCTCGCGTATGCCATGATGCCAGTGGAGAGGTACGATTTGTCATGCTCCAGGTAAGTGCCCAGAGAGTTACCTATACGCTTGAAGATGTCCTCAGACCAGAATTGAAGAGGCAGACCTGGAAGATGGACCCATAGAGGCCCAGCGCCTAATTTCTCCCTTTCAGGGTCGAAAAGAGGGTTCCATCAACGCAGGAGTACGGGGGCCTGTTCAATGTGCCAGAAGGAAGACAAAACCCAGTTTGTATGCTCAGCCCTGGCGAATCTTAGTGCAAACCACCCACGAACAAAGGTTTGTACGAAAGGTAGCTCAGCCAAATGTTGCCCCCAAACTTCTGTCGTCCATTGCTTGAGTCGTGCCGCAGTGTAGTTCCTTCCTCGAACCCTACCAACCAAAACGCGATCAGTTGTATCCATGGTGTCTCCCCACTGAATATCTTCCCCCAAACGAATTATGACGTCTTGTGCTCTGGATTTGACGCACTTTTGTCTTTTTCCTGGCTTGTGGCCCGCGTTGGTGGTGTCCTCTGGAGTTCTGCTGAGAGGAGGGTTTGGTTGAGGGTTTGCAAGGTTCAGACAAGGCCTCGAGGGGAAGGCGTCTGAGAGAGTTGGAATGCCAGTGAAACTGCCAGAGAGCGGGGAATTTAATGGAGCCGTGATAGGGGTATCATGTGCGGAGGCGGAGGGTTCTCCCAGGGGAGATAATGAGGGGAAATGCGACCCGGCAGACGATGGAAATGGTGGGCAACTCGAGGATCTAGTAACGGGGCCAGGGCCTATACAACGAGACGCAAAATGTAGGGAGGACGATGACGGGGGAGGGGTAGCGAGAAACAGCCAGGATGGGTTGGTCTCAAGTAGGGTTACAACCAAACATGAGGGTCCCGAGAGCGAGGGCAAGTGTCATACCCCCAAGCCGGCGGTAGTCTTTCAACCGCTCTTAGCAAGGTGTGGCACCACTGAACACTTTCTTTTCACCAATACTTATGTTCGTGGACTATGCCTAACCACTTACTCCTACTTAGTTTGTGTTTCGCAACCAAGTATTACTATGTTATCCTTTATACCAATGAACACCCATACACATTCATTATCATCAGCAATCATAAATGAAGAACACAATTGCACAGTATAAAGGGAGGGGCAACTCCCTGAAAAATGAGTCTGCCCGATAATATATTATACAATCTTTTACAACAGTTACAAAGATTTACAAGTATACTTGGAAACCCCAAGTTTCATACTTAGCCAAATTTACAATCCAAGGCAAAACTCGGTTGCCTAGCTCGTCGTCACCTCCGCACGGTCGCCGCATGACTCACCAACGCTTCGTTCACCTTGTCGCACAATCGTGTTTTTTGACCAACTTGGGCGCGCCTCCAAGTCGCCACACACGAGCACCTCTACCCGAGACACACCTCCGTTCACAATCTCAACACTTCACCAAGTCACCGTGCACACTTGCACGATGGGCGGGCGCTCACCCGAGTCGCCAAGACACCCGTGCCAAGTCGTCGCACAAATCGGGCGCCACACACCCGTGCACGCCTCAACCGTCTGTCAGGCGCCACACACCCGTGCACGCCCTCACCCAACCACCGGGCGCTCCTGCTCGCACCCTTCACCCACAACCGAGTTAAGCGTTCCTTCACCGTGCAACCAAGCCCAAGAATGGGTGCATCCAAATCTCCGCCTTCCTCTCCTTAGTTCTGCACACTAGAACTGCGCCTTAACTCCTTGAGCAAAGATGTTGAGCGAATGAGTTGCTGCCAAATGAGTTCCAACGCTCTACAATATATATGCGTTGTAGGGGGAGGTCGTAGCTTGCCCAGCCGACCTCTCCCACGCCCTTGCTCCATCGCAAAAGCCCCTATCTTCAAGTTGGCCCCTCATCCAACGTTGGTCGGCCTCCATATGTTTTATCCCATGCTCCATGCGTATAAACACTCGCTCGCCCTCCACATATGCGCATAACACCATCGCATACTCAAGAGAGAGCTCGCACTTCGTCCAACCGCAGCTGCCTGCATGCATGCACGTTCCACCCGCGCGCCCAGAACTGCAGGTCGTTACATCCTCCTCCACCTGAAATCGTTGTCGTCCTCAACAACATATCATCCCGGTAGCCATCCACCAAGATCAACATCGATATCTGTCTCATCCTTGGTCCATGATGTCAAATCCTCCCACATGTTGCAAACATCCCTGCAACATATGTAGAACCATCTTCTCCATCATGTATCGTCCCTCCGTAGGCTACCTGTCAAGATACTCCACCTGATACGAACACATCCCTGCACATTGGTACCCCTCATGACTCGAATTAGTCAGGTGATCAGTCCAACCATCCGCCCAAATCATAAGAATGCACATCCTTATGCCCCCATCGGTCCTTCCCTGACTTCTGCTACATCTCGGACTCATCAAGAATCTGTCCAATTCCCATGCTCAAGTCCATGGAAACTCCATCCCATCTGCAACATGTTCAAGCCATGGCCTTGTTGTACCAGAGTGTACAACCTCTCCACTGGCTCATACATCTCCATGTCATAACAACATCTGCACAACATCCTTGCTTCGGCATTCCCCATAGAATGTCCATGAATGACACCTCTACACATGCTCCCGCATAATGTCCCTGCATAACTATCATGCTCCATGTCTCCAACCTGATGTCCATGACTCTAGTTGTCAATGATGTCCAACCCTGGTAGACTCCATCCCAACATCTGGCCATCTGCATCCAAGTCTGCAATCTGTCATAAAGAAGCCTCCTCCAAGGCCCCTTGTTAAGTTGGTGTAGCCCCTCCCAAACAAGTTCCCTACACCAACCCTCCTCGAAGGTTGTCTATAGAGAAAGGAGGGCCAAGAAGTTTCCTCCCAGACTCTCATCCACCCATGTGTCAGATTGATGTTGTGTCCTCAAGTATCTGTGCACAGCCTCAATCTCCTCACATGTACACCCAAGCTCCCTAGCTTGTCCTTCGTCAACTGAAAGTCATATATGCCCATAGCATACCTGCAAAAATCCACTATACCAGTAGGATCTCTACCTCCATAATCCTCATCAACCACTGCCTCTGAAGTAGTACTCGGACTCCCTTCATTCGCAACTCCATTGTGAAGATCATTAGTAGAAGATGTCTCTGTCAAGTGCTTCAAGGTTCGTGAGATTTCCCTCTCACTTACTTCATTCTTCCTCACTCTTGCAACGAAGTCAATCAGCTTCCCTTCCTTCGTTGTTTGAGTCATACTCCCAAGTCCTCTTTGCTCCACATCCTCATGCTTCACATTCGGATCCTCAATTAAAAAATAAATTAACTATTAAAAATTATATAAAATTTACAATATCATGTTTATTAAATACAAAATAATAATAAATGAAAATTTAATAATTTGTAACTTGTAAATTAAAAGAAGATTATCAAATTCATAATAAATCATTAAACTGTAATTTTAAGTATTAAAAAAATACAAATTTAATAACTATTAATTTTATATAGTGTATTGATTATTATATTATATTTTATATATTGTATCCATTGTTATTTATAATAATTTGGAGTATATAAAACATTTAATTTTTGGTAAAATTTAATGGTTTTGAGATTAAAAAAAATTCATTAGGTTTTGGAAGAATTCGGGATTAGGGTTATGGGAGTAGTCTCAAATTCTTTTAAATGATCACAATGAATTCGTGTTGTAAGACTTGCTGTAACATTATACTTAAGACATTGTTTTGAACCATAAGAATTTTTTCACCACCTAACATTGTTGCTCTAACCAACTTTATAGCTAATTAACATACAAAGGATTTGACATCAATTAGGTTGAAGTCCCAAAAAATTTAAAATTGATCAGGCCGAAAATATTGAGGCAATCTCAATCCGAGGTTGTGGTGTAGAAAAGGTAGGCATGGTAGCTGACATGGGTCTTGACTCATGTGCCATGTCTAAGGTTTTAAATGATTTAAATGAAAGATCACATGGCCATTATAGAGTTTTAAAAGTTTTACTTGTTTAGGGTACTCCATGATATCTGATTTGGTTTCAATCGATTATTTAGTTGAGAAAGTGTTTCCATCACTTTTGCTAGAGTAGTTAGTTTAGGCTTTTTGGGATTTTGTTTAATCTATATATCGATGTATATTTAGTTGCAAAAGTGTTTCCATCACTTTTGCTAGAGTTAGAGTTAGGCTTAGGCTTTTTGGGATTTTGTTTAATTTATATATCGATGTATATTTAGTTAAGAAAATGTTTCCATCACTTTTGCTAGAATTAGGTTTAGGCTTTGGGATCTTGTTTAATCTATATATCGATATATATATATTATGAATAAGTGTTTAAGTTTGGTAGGAACTTGTTTAATTTATATATAAGTTATAAATGAGTGTTATTATTTAATTTATTTATCAATGTACATATGCTATGAATTTTTAAATAATTAAATTTTAAATTATATATATATATATATATATATATATATAATTGAATTGAAGATTTTGAAAATTATAAAATAATTTTTAATTTTGTAGATTATTTAGATATTTTTTTATGTGGTTTTAAATTGAATTGTTATATAAAAATCATATTAAAAAAATTATATTAGTTAGTAATAATATTTTAGGTTTTGTTACAATACCATGTGCCCAAAAACCATAACTCATTTCAAAATCAAAATATTTTATAAACATTTTATTTTAATTTAATTTTATAATATTTTTTAAAATTAAAACTTAATACTTACAATATAACAACTTAATCATGGATATGTAATCTCATTTTACTATGGATATTATTAACCTCTAAATAGACTTTTTTACAATACCATGGCTTATTAATACCACTTGCCCAAAAACTATAACTCATTTTAAAATCAAAATATTTTATAAATATTTTATTTTATAACATTTTTATACTCACATGACAAATTGTTTGTAGTCAAGTTATAGAGAAAAAAAAAACATGAATTCACTATATTTATTTTAAAATTAAAATAAAATCCTATATATATAAACTTAAATTCAAAATAAAATTTAATACATCTAAATTTTTAATTCAATTTTAAATAAAAATTTTGATTTAGCAAAAACTTATTGGAAAAATCATATTATATTATATTAAATTTTAATATTATATTAATTTAAATTATATTAAAATATGTTTTATGTGTCAATAAAATTATTATTATTACTTAAAATTATGAAATAAACATTAAACGACAACTCTATCTATAACACTTATCTAAAATTATTCTAATATAAAACAAACCACTAATATTTACCAGCCTATACACCCATTAACTCTAAATTTAAACAAAGACCTAAACCAGTGATAGACATACACAACCCCACCCATTATGACATAATCTAGTGGAGTCACATCGTTTGTTGGAGTCTATTACCAACGAAATTACTTATGGCCGGAATAAGTATCCGGTGTTTGTGGAAAATTCTAAATCTTTGGCCCTTTAGTCTACGCCAAATAAGAAAATATTTTTCGCAGTTGTTTATAATGTGATTTTTTGGAAGTTTTTTCGGTGAGTTTTATTGGTCAAAATGGCGTAGCAATTTATTGGAATCGCAAGTTTGATAGCTAGTTTATGCACAATCAAAGCGTTCCAGGGTTTTTCAGGATGCTGAATCCAAATATACAATTAAAAAACCATTTTAACTGCAACAAATCAAGATTTAACCTCAATTTCTTCCACCAGATTCCATCACCAAAATCTCCAAAAAATCACATTATAGACAACTCCCTTTTCTCTGCCGGCATCTTCAAACTTTTTAAGCCCGTGTGCGTGTTGTCTGCTTTCGGTCTGTATGAATAAACAAAGAATCGTGACCTGCAATCTTCAAGGAGCAATTTTGCCATTTAGATAGTGCACTAATCGCTGTTATTATTTCAGTTGTGGCATCGGGATTGGTTATGGAAGAAAGCAAACCACATGTGGTGGCTGTTCCATTCATGGCGCAGGGCCATCTCATTCCATTCATGGAACTGGCAAAGCTTCTGGCTTCACAGGGCCTCGCCGTTTCGTATATAACGACTCCAGGGAACGCCAGACGGCTCGAACCTCAGGTCCAGGGATCGAATCTGGACATCAGGCTGGTGTCCCTACCGATGCCTTCCATCGAGGGACTGCCTCCGGAAATCGAAAGCTCCGACAACGTTCCCCATCATGTCTTCCAGAAACTGGTTGCTTCGTCCCACAAGTTAGCCGGGCCTTTGGAAGAATGGCTGGAGCAGCAACTGAATACCGAGGACGTGCCCCATTACTTTCCCCCAATCTCGTGCATCATCGGCGACATCGCTACGGGATGGATTCACCGCTCGGCCCACAAGTTCGGGATTCCCATCGTGGTTTTCTGCACGGCCGGGGCGTTTGCCTGGTCCGTCATGCACTCCGTCTTCAACTACACGCCACAGAAGAGCGTGGAGGGAGACGACGAGTTTTTTGACGTGCCGGAACTGAACTTCGACCTCAAGCTGCGAAAACTGGACATGAACCCGACACAGCGGGATCCCGATTCTTTTCCTATGTGGGCTTTTCTGACGGAGGACATTAACAGCAGCATGGAGGGTCGGGGTATCCTCATTAATACGTTTTACGAACTCGATTCCTTGGGGATCGATCACCTCAGGCACTTGACCGGGAGACCGGTGTGGAGCATAGGTCCTATACTCGCTCCCGCTGTTTTCGACGATACAGTGATCGATCCAAGAATTATTAACAGCCGGGGAAAGGCGGCGGATATCGATGAGGAGGAATGCTTGCGGTGGCTGGGTTCTCGGCCTCCGCAATCCGTCGTGTTTGTGTGTTTGGGGAGCCAATTTATTCTGAACAACAAACAAATATGTGCGCTGGCTATGGGCTTAGAGGCGAGCAGGCAAGCTTTCGTGTGGGCAATCAGACGCCCTCAGAGTGAGCCCAAACTGGAAGCGACTGAAGTGGGTTTGCCAGAAGGATTCGAAGAGAGGACCCGAGATAGAGGGCTAATTATATGGGGATGGGCGCCTCAGCTCCTTATTCTCTCGCATCCCTCCATCGGTGCATTCCTTAGTCACTGCGGGTGGAATTCTACACTGGAGAGCGTGAGCATGGGAATCCCCATGATCACTTGGCCCATGATTGCAGATCAGCCATATAACTCAAAGCTTCTGGAAGAACACCTGGGTGTGGCCATAAGGATATGTGTGGGTGTGAACAGTGTGCCAGATGAAGAGGAAGTAAGAAGGGCAGTGACCATGCTTCTAGCGGAGGAAGAAGGAAAAAACATGAGAAGGAAAGCTCAGGAACTGAGGAAGCATGCTAAAATGGCGGTCAACAAAGAGGGATCTTCATTTACAGATTTGCAGGCTTTTGTTCGAGACATGCAACAACTGCGCAAGAATTGTGTTGCAAGGGAATTTGAAGGGAATTCTGCAGCTATTGTAAAATGATCTTGGGATTTTAGTGTATGTTTTTATCCAGTTAGGGTAGATTGTTGGACTTTTCAGAAGCTGATTCTTCTCTACTCAACTACTCTATGGAACTATGATATACAGATAGATAAGATTTTAGTTTTTATCTAGCTTATTCTAGATCACTTCTTTTATAAAGGTTTTATTTTGATTTTAAAATTGTTTTGATTCCGGAAATAGAGTTTTAAATATTTTGTTATGATTTAATTTCATTTTGATTCGTTAAATTTTCTTAGAAGCGAATTCCAGTGCCATTTCTAACTTTGAACAAATTTGTTTTGCCCTGCACCCTCAGTGTTTGATTTGTTAAAGATCACTGTATCCATGTTTGTCCCTGTGAGTGATGCACATATCACAAATCACGAGAATTTGGAGTTGAAAGAAGTAGGGTAAACGATCAATAAAAATTCTTCATTCCATAGTAAAGATGGTTGAAATTCTTCATTCAATAATAAAAATTCTTCATTCCATAGTAAAGATGGTTGAAATTCTTCATTCAATAATAAAAATTCTTCATTACAAGGGAACACGATGTCAAGTCACCAGTACTCTGAAAAAGACAAAAAGGTTGAAATTGAGTAAAATTCACATAGTTCAGATAGAGACTGGAAACACGAATATGAAAGTGTGCATCGTCGATCGTTTCGGCGATGAAAACAGTTCATTTCAACTACAACAAAAAAATATTAATATAAATAATTATTGTAGAATGTTTAATATCGATTTAACATATAAATAAAGGGTTGAATTACTTCATATGCATGACGATGCTATAATCTCTGCAGCATTTTGAAAAAAATTGTAATTTACATTTTTAATATTTTGGTTATATTATATATATTTTGTATAAAAAAAAATTAAAAAAATTATTAAAATTATAAATGTGAGGTATAAAATTTGTATGAATATTTTAAATACTTTTATATTATTTATTTATTTAAAAATATATATTTAAAAAAATAATACCATCGAATTCAAATTAAAAAATTCAAAATATTAATTAATTTAATTATATCTTTAAAAATAAAATAATGTTTTTTTCCTTTGTGATTTTCATTAGTAAAGGAAAATTACATATTGTAGATGCGAAATGTATATGTTGTATGTGAGGCTAAGTGTCTATCAAGTGAGAAAATAATCAAAATAGCACAGTGCACTCCACGGAGGCGCTGCCTTCACTAATATTAACATGAGCAAAAATCAGGCTCCTATTGAGCCAAGTTGACTGTAATGTCCATATATGGTCGGTGGTAGAACTGATAGTGTGCACCATCCCTCTGCTCCTGGATCAGCCATGTGCCAAGAGGTCGGATCACAACTTCCTTGGATAACTTATCGGCAAATGAGTTGTGTTCCCTGTAGATATGACGACATGCAAAAAAATCAAAATATGTGATGAGCCTGTGAGTCTCATCCAGTATAGGTCTCAGAGTATAAGCAGAGCAGTTTGAAGATTTGTTTATCCAGTTGCATACAATTTTTGAGTCCCCAAAAATTTGGAGATTCCTGCATTGTTTTTCCAAAGCAAATTGAATGAGATATTTAGCAGTAATCAGTTCTGCAAAATTGTTTGTGCCCCGCCCCAGGCCCATTTGGATTTGAAAGTGGTGGGATTCGGAAAGGTATAGGATGGCTCCGCCCCCGCACCCGTCTTCCTATGCTGAACCATCAAAATAAGCTAGGGTTGAGTGTGATTGATGATTTCAGGGACAATGTGTCTGGGAGGAGGATTTTCCTCATCATCAGGAATGATGTGATAGTCTGCCAGAAGGCGGGCAGTGATGGAGGGCCAATGAGGAGTGGTGTCCTGAAAAATGTATCTATTACAGGCTATCCATATTTCCCAATAGATGAGGAGAGGTAGGTTTCTAGCCTTGGTCGGGGTAGCAGAATTCCACCAAGTGGACCAAGCTTCCATTATAGTCAGGACCTGCCAATTGCACTGGGTGGGGATGTTCGATAAAATAACATTCCAGAGGTCCTTAGTGGCCGAGCAGGTGAGGAAAAGATGGTCTGAATATTCAGTAATGTTCTTGCATAAGCAGCACCAAAAAGGTCCATGCAGTGCTCGTTTGATTAGATTTTCACCAGTGGGAGCCTTATTTTTTAGAATTGTCCACATGAATAGACGGGTTTTGGGAGGTGCTTTTAATTTCCACAAGTTTTTCCACCAGTGTTCGATAGCTTGTGGTCTATGAATATTAGCAAGACAGAGATATCCCTCCTTGGGGGAGTATATCCCATTTTTTGCATGCACCCAGATTATCTCATCCTCCCCTTCAACAATTCTGATATGAGATTTTGTTAGTGCTACCGTATAATCCTCCCAATGTTGATGCCAGTGCTGAGGGATATTCAGGCTGCGGGCCGTTTTCCACGCTTGTTGTAGAAAGGTGGTGCGCTGCATATCTACAATGTGGTTGATATGAGTAATACATGCATTGCATTGCATCCGATCCAAGGGTCTAGTCCAATGCACACTGATGTACCGGATTGAATTCTCTAGTTGAGTCCTTCCCGGATAATGGGCATTGAATTTAAAACAGCTTTCCAGATGACTGATATCCCTGTTTTGTTCCAGTGTGGTTGTCGAAGCCAGTCCATCAGATTTAGAGGGGCTATGTATTTTGAAGAGGCCACGATGGTCTAGAGGCTATTTGAAGTGATCAATTGCCAGCCAAGCATGGCCGCCAATGCAGAGAAGAAGTCTTCCAACTTTTTTATGCCCTGGCCTCCCCATTTATTTGGGAGTGTGAACGATTCCCATTTGGCCCAAGCAAAAATTCTCCCTGCCTGCTTACCCTTCCAAAGGAACCTACAACAGAGATTTTGGATTCTGGAGAGGATACCTCTGGATATCCATGCCAAGGACATCCAATATATCGGAGTGGCTTCAAGAATAGCTTTGATGAGAACTAGTCTTCCTGCTCTATAGAGGTACTTATGATACCAGATGTTGAGCCATTTTTCCATCTTAGAGATTAACCATGTTCAGTATGCTATCTTGTAGTCTAGGGGTTTTAGCCTATATCCCAAATATCTAAGGCCATCCTCCATTTGTAGAAGTGTAAAAGGGAATCTATGCAGTGCATACTGAATCTCATGGGGGGAGCATCTAGTGGCTGTAATGGTGGACTTGGTGTTGTTGATGACCATGCATGTTGCTAGTTGAAATAGTGAGATGGTGCTCTACAATATCATCAGATCCCCAATCCCGCCATCGAGGAAGATCAGCACATCATCCAAAAAAAGTAGATGAGTCAGGATGCATCTGTTATTGATCTTGATTCCTTTAAGTCTTCCCCTGCTATACTCTTCTTTTATAAGTCTGTTGAGCCCTTCCATGATAAGCAAAAATAATAATGGGGACAGGGGGCAACCCTGCCTAAGACCTCTTTCAGAGTGAAAGAAGGGCGATGTCGCCCCATTGACAAGGACACTAAAAGATATATTTGATATGCAACACATAATCCATTTTATAAATTCATAAGGGAAACCTAGATGAGTTAGGAGCATTCTGATGTACAACCAACTTACTCGATCAAAGGCTTTTGAGAGGTCTACCTTTAAGATCATACCTTTCATCTTCTTCGTTTGAATAGAGTGCAATACTTCTTGTGCAGTTCCAACAGCCTCGTGGATCTATCGATCTTATAGAAAGGAAAATTGCTCAGAAGATATGTGTGTGGATAGAATGGGGCGGAGGCGATTAGCTATGATTTTGGCAATGATTTTGTATATACAGTTACACAGGGAGATGGGACAGAAGTCATCGAAGGAGGCTGGGTTGTCTAATTTGGGGATGAGGGTGATGAAGGTGGTATTGAAAGCCTCATACATCTTTCCATTGATCTGACACTCTTCAACGACTTTAAGAAGATCTTCTCCAAGAGTGTCAAAAAAGGATGTGTAAAACTCCACCGACCAACCATCTGACCCTAGGCTCTTGTCGCACTTGAACCATTTCAAGGTAGCCTCGAGTTCCCCCATTGTAACCTCCCTATTCAACTCCATGGAGATCTCCTGGTCCACAAACCGAGGAAATAGTTGTGCTACTCAAATGACTTCAACAAGAGTGGCATTTGGAGGTTCCTTGTAGATCTGCTTGAAGTGGGTTGTAGCCAGGGATGCTAATTACGAGAATGTATTCCCAGTATTCCCCTGCTCATTTGTAAGTTGCCAAATGGGGTTGATAGCTTTGCGACCATTTGAAAAGTTGTGAAAAAAATTAGTATTATCATCTCCCTTGAGTAGCCATATTGCTCTACTTCTCAGCCTCCAGGTTTCTTCCCGATCCTTTAGGATTTTGCTTTGTTTAGTTATTAGCGTTGTGAGCGTCCTTCTGTTCATTATAGGTGAAAACCCCCCCTTGTTCATTTTCCAAGGCAGTGATCTCTACTTCAGTGTCCCTTAGGGTTTGATCATCCTATTCTCGCTTGTTGTGTGCCTAGATTTTAGATAAGCGCTTCAGCTCCTTTAGGTTGCATGCAAATCCTTTGCTGGGTCAAAGACACTGAGGCGGTGTGTTTTTTGTAAAAAGGGAGCTCGCAGCTGTTCATTTTATCCTTTCCCCCTTTATTTGCTTTATACCCTTATAACTCCCGCTACCTCCATTTCCTCCTTCCCCTTCATGCTCCTTATTCTCCCTTAACCCTGTTATTTCTATTTCCTCTATAATCCTTCATAAACCTCGTATAAGTCCTTTTCCCTCAGGTCCCGGGCGCAAAGTTAACCCATGAGACTGTGGTCATATAACCCCGGCGCTAAGGTCTTAACCCTTTATAACCGCGCGCATACGAAAAAGTGTTATCGGCAAGGCCCTCCCCTATCACATCGATCAAAACACGTGCTTTAAACCTGGGCCCTCCGATCATTTCCCGCGGATCTGACGGTATTCGCAGCTCCCGCTCCCGTAACCTGCACGTACAATAGCCCGCGGGGAAAGCGGTTTCCCGCCAGACCCACCAGCCACGTGTCGCTCATTGAATGTGCTCGCACCCCCGCATACGGAAACCGCCTGCCATCCCGAAGCGGTGCGGGGAAACTACTTACCGCCCACACATACATTTCCCCACTCATTAACCTTCTCACACCTTTCCCAGGCGATAACTGTTGGATCTGCCACGTCCAGATCCAACGGCCCATGTTCTCCCCACTCACATTCCTCCCGATATCCCCTGCAAGTTGATCCCCGCCATCTATTTGTGAGATCTGACGGTGCATATTCACTTCGCCCCGCGTCTTCCCATCGCCTCCCACCATGAGATCTCAGTCATTCGTCAGTTCCATCCAACGGCTAGCATTCATTCCCAGGCCCTCATTCATTTTCCATACGGTTTTCGTGTTTTTGGCCTGTCCTGTGCACCCGAAGGAGGAAGGAGGCCATGATCCAGCACTCTGCGCATTAAATCCGCAACAACCACATTCAACCAGCAGCACGGCCAGGGAAGGAAAGTACAACCTTGAGCAGTTAAACGCCTTCAGCAGTTATGGAACTTGTTCCATACGGCATTCCACCGGTTCGTGAAGTACAACAGAGTACCAGAAAGGGTCATTTTGTTCATTTAAACAATCAGATTGTATCAGAGACCCATATCAAACAGTTAATGTGGTTGGTGGTCCATTATGACCCCTCCACGCATAGGATAGCAGATATTTTGTAATCAACCTCCATATATACCCAGAAACAAGAGGTAATGAGGGTTGATGAATGTTATTTTGATGTAAAGTTCAACTTCTGGAGACTGTAACTACTGTGATACTTGCAGTGTCTGGTCTTCATTTTCAACTAATGCAAGCTTCTTTTGTTGTTAATTGCTCACTTTCCACTTCTTCTTTGTTTCAGGCTATGCCTGTTATGCATTTTTCATGTGCTCTTGATGTTTAGCATTAGAGGGGCTGTCATCCCACCTCTGTGTTAGAATCTAGTATGTATTATTGAAGGTGTATGCAGGTTTCTGTTTTCTTGGTGCCAGAGAGCTGTCATCCTGTCTGTGCATTAGGAAATAGATTACAGACCTTTTAACTGGTTGCAGTTGGCCATCACATGGTCTTGTGCATCTACTGGTGTGATCAATATTCTCCTTACTTCTCAAAGTGTGAGTAATTGGTGGTCTAAAGCTTTGTAGTCTAGGGGTGTTCACCCATGTCTGGGGTTAAGCATAGTAGAAGTGGTTATCTGGCTTGAATATGCATCATTCATTCCATTCATCCACCATTTTCCAACATTTTTGTTGAGTTTGTAATGTTCTCGAGCATCTCTGATATACAACCTAAAAGAGTTTCTTGGGGTGATAACATTAATTGGCGCCTCTACTGAAGAGAGGAGATTGAAGCTCAGCTTCCCTGGAAAAACGACACAGTTCCAGATTTTGATGATAGACAAGGTCTGGGCACATTTCTAGTTGTAATCATCTATCTGGTGACTCCACTGGAGGAAGACCAATATTTGGCGACTCCACATTGAAGTTCTGGCTTAGTTTGTGAGACATACTCGAAGAAATCCTCAGAAATCACCAGCTGAACCAGTGCTTGACCCTGAGAGGACTGTCAAATCAAAGAAAGCATCACAGAAAGGGGCATTAGGATCAGGTAAGCCTAATAAATCTCATGCATCTCTGAAAGATAAAGTTATAGCTGAAGATATACAGTTTGAAGATTTAGAGCTCAGCACTATTAATAAGGAAATTCCTTCAGAGATTAGTACAGCCCCTTGTCCATCTAGTTCCCCTTTAAATCTCAGTCCAAAGAAAGCTTCCCATTCAGTCCAAAACATCCCTTTGTCTCTGCCATCCATCACATTATTTCCTACCATTCAATCTGCCAGTAGCCCTCCACATATCCCAATCATGGAAGGCTAGCAAGCACCCACGAAGATAGAAAGAATCGTTGCTGCCAAGTATGGACCCTCGGTCTTGCCTGTTCCTTTAAATCCTATGCCTGTGGGATAATATCAAAAATATATGCCTAAGTTCACTAGCACAGAGGGAGTGACAGCAGAAGAACACCTAGAAGCTTTTTACAGTTATGTTGATAATTTAGACATAAGTGAAAATGATGTGTGGATGAGAGTTTTTGTCCAGAGCCTTGATGGAGAGGCCCGGAAGTGGTTCAAAGAATTACCCCTGAGATCTATTTCTGATATTGAAGCCTTAGATGATGCATTTTTGAAGCATTGGGGAGATAAAAAGGACTTGATGTATTACCATACTGAGTTTGGTAACCTAAAAAGGGAAAATGGGGAATCATTGCCTGATTTTAATAAAATATTCAATCGTATGTATAGTAAGACACCAGCTAAGGTAAAGCCTACCCTAACCTCTGCCAAACTCACTTATGCCAATGCTTTTGACTCTAATTTCTTCCTGCTGTTGAGATAAAGGAGATGTGCCACTCTAGCTGATATGCAGGATGCAACACTAGAGGTGGAATCCAATATTATGGCTGCAAAAAAGCTTAAAAATCAAGCCGACAAAAGGAGGCAGAGAGGTCAGGCTTCTACTTCCTCTGCTTCATCTTCAGAGCCCAATTTAGACAAAATGACTAAGATGATAGAGTCATTGGCTGCTGAAATATCTAAGCTAAAGGTTGAGAAAAATTCAGGGAAAACAAGGCAGCAGAACGCATTTGCTCCAAGAAATCCAAATCCATTCAGAAGAGAAAATGAATAGTTGCAAATCATTCAGCGAGGTGAAGAATCAAAAGAAGAACAGAAAGTTAAAGTTCCCTTTCCAAAATGTAGTCATGGAGGAGGAACAATTCGAAGATGAGGATGAAATTCACTGCATGGAAGATAAAGGCAGCGCTGCATTTTTTACTTTGACTGCTTATGAAGAATCATTGCCGCAAGAACAAGACAGTCAAGAATAGGACAGAGAAGTTGTTCTAAAAACTAAGGAGCAACGAAGATATAATCTGAGGTCAAATGAAAAAAATGTCAAGGAGAATCCTGCTCAAAGAGCTGTTGTCCAAATGGACTCACATAATATCAAACAGAGAAGACTAGCAACTGACCCAATCATTCTCAAAGCTCTAGTTCAAGAGGTAAGAGGTTCTGATAAGTTGCCTTCCTCTTTCAGCTTTGAGTCAGAGGTTCAGAAATTGAAAATATATGTGCCCATGATAGAGTTGACGAAGAGTGAAGTATTTAGAAAGCCTATCCTTGAAGCTCTTGAGCTGGAAACCACACAAACCTCCACTGGTTCCGTTAATTTGCAAGATGACAAGCCTGCGATTGTGCTTAGCCCCATGATTGAACCTGCTGATAATAATTATCCATCTTTTTATGTCTCCTTGACCATTCATGACAAATTCCTTCACAATTGCCTGCTAGACACAAGGGCTAGCCACAATTTAATGCCTAAAGCTATCATGGAAGAGTTAGGCCTTGATATCACCAGACCCTATCATGATTTATTCTCTTTTGATTTAAGGAAAGTGAAATGCCTAGGATTGATTAATGATCTGGCCATTACCTTAATTCAGCTGCCCATGAAGAGTATGATGATGGATATTGTGGTAGCAGATGTCCTTCCTAAGTTTGGCATGCTATTTTCCAGAGGATGGATTAAGAGACTAGGTGGGACATTACAGAATGATCTATCTTATGCCACTGTCCCAGTTTTTGGAGGAGAAAGCAGGAGATTATACAGAGAAGCACAACTGTCATACATCATCAGTGATGAGAAGAATCCTACTAATCATCTCATATATGCTGTGGACACTTATTTTGGAGCATGTATCCTCCAAATAAAAGAATCTCAGAAGGCCTCAATGCAGATCAGGAAACCAACAGTTCAGGCCAGAGAAGAGCAAGGAAGTCAAGTTTGGGAGATGTTCTTTGATGGAGCATTTTCCAGGGAGACTGCAGGAGCAGGGGTTGTGCTAGTATCTCCAAAACAAGAAAGCACACAGCTATCTTTCAAGCTGGCTTTTCAAGTCACAAACAATATAGCAGAGTATGAGGCTCTGATATTGGGCCTTAATGCAGCAAAAGATAGAGGAATCAAGAGAATAAAGGTGTTTGGAGACGTTGATCTGATCATTTAGCAAGTAAATAAAACATTTCAAGAAAAACACCCAAGGCTTAAAGCATACAGAGATGAGGTATGGAGAATCAAAGATTCTTTTGATTATTTCTGTATTTCATATATTCCTAGAGCCCAAAATCAGCTTGTTGATTCCCTTGCTGTGTCTGCTAGTCTGTTTATTCCTCCCAGACTAGTTTATGAAGTCCAAATAAAGTATAGACCATCCTTGCCTGATAATGTCCAGCATTGGAAAGTTTTTAATGATGATGATGAGATAAATATGTTTTTTCAAGTCATTGATGATTTTTCTGAAATGCAAATTGATCAAGAAAATGAAGCCTTAGAAGAAAACCCCAAATCCCAGCTTAGAAATAAAATTGGTAAAGAAAGCATTGTCCAGCTTCCTAGTAATCATATTCCAAAGGGTCTAATTCCTCTTGAAAGATTGTTTGACCAAAATGATGTGCCTTACAAGGCTGCCCAAAAAGAAGATCAATCTGTAGTCTGTAAGCATGACATAGGGAGTCCAGGTCAGCCTAGATACATACATTTGTCTTCTCATCTGTCTGCTGATCAAAGTGCTGAATACCGCAATTTAATGAGGCAATTTGCTGATGTGTTTTCCTGGGAGTATAGTGACCTGAAAACTTATGATAAAAAGATTATTCAGCATAAAATCCCTCTAGAGAAAGACACCATTCCTTTCAAACAGAAGCTGAGACCAATAAATCTTATGCTTCTTCCTCTAATTGAAAAAGAAATTAAAAAATTGTTGGCTGCCAAGATTATAGTTCCTCTTAGATATTCCAAATGGGTCGCCAATCTAGTAGTGGTGAGGAAGAAAAGTGGAGAAATCAGACTTTGTGTTGATTTTAGAAACTTGAACTAGTGCTTAAGGAAAAATAATTATCCCCTACCAAAAATGGAGCATTTGCTACAAAAGGTCTCAGGAGCCAAAGTAATGTCTTTCCTAAATGGATTTTCAGGTTTTAATTAGATTGATGTGCACCCAGATGATCAAGAGAAGACTGCATTCACCACTCCTTGGGGCACTTTTATGTATGCCAAGATGCCTTTTGGATTGATGAATGCTGGAGCAACCTTTCAGAGAGCTATGGATATAGCATTGGTGCGAGAGAAGGATAAATTTGTCCTTATCTACCTTGATGATATAACAGTATACTCCAGCAGCCATCAAAATCATTTGCAGCGTTTGAAAAAAGTGTTTCTGAAGTGCAAGAGGTTCATAATTTCAGTCAATCCTAAAAAGTCACAATTTGCTTTAGAAGAAGGAAAGCTGTTAGGACATATTGTTTCTACTGCAAGTGTCCGAATTGACCCAGAAAGAGTAAAATCAATACAGACTTTGTCGGTCCCTAGATCAAAGAAAGATATCCAGTCCTTTCTGGGAAAAATTAATTTTGTGAGGAGATTTATACCGAATTTTGCAAAACTGGTGAAGCATGTTACCTCCATGTTGAAGAAAGGGTCAGAGGTTAGATGGACTGATGTAGTAAGAAAATCATTTGATTCCATCAAGAAAGCTATTATGGAGGCTCCCACTTTGATAAGTCCAGATTACAGCAAGGAGTTCCATATATTTTCATTTGCCTCTGAAGATACCATTGCAGCAGTTTTATTGCAGGCAGATGAAGAAGGTTCAGAACATCCAGTAGCATTTTTCAGCAAGAACTTGAGGGATGCTGAACTGAGGTATGATATTATTGAAAAACAAGCATATGCTCTTATCAAATCCTTGAAAGCTTTCAGAGTTTACATTCTACATTCCAAGATAATTGCATATGTACCCTCTGCTGCAATAAAAGATGTCTTAACACAACCTGATGTTGATGGAAGAATGGCTAAATGAATTGCAAAGCTAATTGAATTTAATATAGAACTGAAGCCCACTAAGATGGTCAGAGGTCAGGGTCTTGCCAGGTTGTTAGCTAAATAAAATTGCAAATCATTAGATATTGATTTCATGTGCACAATTGCAGAAATCGGTCAGACAGGTGAAGAAGAGGAAGCCGCTGAACCAGACAGAAAGCAGTCAGTGGCCGAAAATCTAGCTTCTTGTGATTGGTATTCTATAATAATTAATTTCTTGCTGAAGCTAGAAATACTTTCAGGATTTATTCAAAGTCAAGCTAGAACTCTTAAGCTTAGGGCAGCTAAATATTGTATCTATGAAAATCTGCTCTATTAGAGGGATCCATCTGGAGTGCTTTTGAGGTGTCTGGACAAAGAACAGTCAATAGAAGTCATGCAGCAATTTTATTCCAGCATGTGTGGAGGGCACCATTATTGGAAACTACAGCCCATAAAATTCTCAGAGCTGGGTACTATTGGCCCACTTTATTTTCTAATGTATTTTCATTTGTTAAATCTTGTGACAGATGCCAAAGATTTGAAGGAAAACAGCAATTGAAGTCCCTGCCCTTGAAACCAATTGATGCAAAAGGACCTTTTTAGCAATGGGGCTTGGATTTCATTAGAGAAATCAATCCACATTCCAGCGGCCAGCACAGGTGGATATTAGTAGCTACTAATTATTTCATTAAGTGGATTGAAGCAATCCCTACCAGGAAGGTTGATCATAATGTGGTCATGAAGTTTTTAACAGAGAACATCTTCAGCAGATTTGGTTGTCCACATAAACTAGTCACAGATAATGCAGCAGCTTTCAGGGCAAAGGAATTGGTGGAAATGTGTGATTCAATGGGTATTAAACTGGTTCATTCCACCTCATATTATCCTCAAGGAAATGGTCTGGAAGAATCCTCTAATAAAAACCTGATAAGGATAATTAAGAAGTTGTTAGAGGACAATAAAAAAAATTGGATTCAAAGCTCAAGTGTGCACTGTGGGCTGACAGAGTGACCATTAAAAAATCCATAGGGAATTCTCCTTTCACGCTAGTATATGGCACTAAAGCTATATTCTCAATTCAGTTAACTCTCCCTATGGCAAAATTCCTTCAAGAAGAGCAGAATGAGGAAGAAGAAATGGCAAAGAGGATCACTGATTTAGCAGAAGTACATCAGATTAGAGAACAGCTGGTTGAAAAGGCTGCAGCACATCAGAAAAAGATCAAGGAAGCCTTTGACAAAGGGACAAAATCAGATAATTTTCAGGTTGGAAACTTTGTTTTGAAATGGGATGCATTGAAAGAAAAGAAATGCAATCATGGGAAGTTTGATGCTTTCTGGACAGGCCCTTTTATTATTTCACAGATTCAGGGGAACAACACCTTCATACTGAAAAGTATGGGAGGAGAAGCAGTTTTTGATGGCCCAGTTAATGGGCGTTTTCTGAAAAATTATGTTGTTTAAGGTCTTTGGCCTTAAAGATTGTAAATATTTTGTTTTTATCAGTTTTGTGTAGGCAAAGTAGACTCCATGCCTAATGGAACACTAGGAATTTTGGCTAATTTGTTTTCGACTGGAAAGGCATTGATCTGTAGGTTCTTGAGACCTCACAGGGAGGATCTCATCCCCAGAAGGAGCCAGTGTTAGCTCTGCTACATAATTCGGTATTTGCTGGGTCAAAGACACCGAGGCCGTGTGTTTTTTGTAAAAAGGGAGCTCGCAGTTGTTCATTTTATCCTTTCCCCCTTTATTTGCTTTATACCCTTATAACTCCCGCTACCTCCATTTCCTCCTTCCCCTTCATGCTCCTTATTCTCCCTTAACCCTGTTATTTCTATTTCCTCTATAATCCTTCATAAACCCCGTATAAGTCCTTTTCCCTTGGGTCCCGGGTGCAAAGTTAACCCATGAGACTGTGGTCATATAACCCCGGCGCTAAGGTCTTAACCCTTTATAACCGCGTGCATATGAAAAAGTGTTATCGGCGAGGCCCTCCCCTGTCACATCGATCAAAACACGTGCTTTAAACCTGGGCCGTCCGATCATTTCCCACGGATCTGACGGTATTCACAGCTCCCGCTCCCGTAACCTGCATGTGCAATAGCCCGCAGGGAAAGCGGTTTCTCGCCAGACCCACCAGCCACGTGTCGCTCATTGAATGTGCTCACATCCCCACATACGGAAACCACCTGCCATCTTGAAGCGGTGTAGGGAAACCGCTTACCACCCACACGTACATTTCCCCGCTTGTTAACCTTCTCACACCTTTCCCGCGCGATAACCGTTGGATCTGCCACATCCAAATCCAACGGCCCATGTTCTCCCTGCTCACATTCCTCCCGATATCCCCTGCAAGTTGATCCCCGCCGTCTATTTGCGAGATCCGACGGTGCATATTCACTCCGCCCTGCGTCTTCCCATCGCCTCCCGCCATGAGATCTCAGCTGTTCGCCAGTTCCATCCAACGGCTAGCATTCATTCCCAGGCCCTCGTTCATTTTCCATACGGTTTTCGTGTTTTTGGCCTGTCCTGTGCACCCGAAGGAGGAAGGAGGCCATGATCCAACACTCTGCGCATTAAATCCGCAACAACTGCATTCAACCAGCAGCACGGCCAGGGAAGGAAAGTACAGCCTCGAGTAGTTAAACGCCTTCAGCAGTTATGGAACTTGTTCCATACAACATTCCACCAGTTCGTGAAGTACAACAGAGTACCAAAAAGGGTCATTTTGTTCATTTAAACAGTCAGATTGTATCAGAGACCCATATCAAATAGTTAATGTGGTTGGTGGTCCATTATGACCCCTCCACGCATAAGATAGCAAATATTTTGTAATCAACCTCCATATATACCCAGAAACAAGATGTAATGAGGGTTGATGAATGTTATTTTGATGTAAAGTTCAACTTCTAGAGACTGTAACTACTGTGATACCTGCAGCGTCTGGTCTTCATTTTCAGCTAATGCAAGCTTCTTTTGCTGTTAATTTCTCACTTTCCACTTCTTCTTTGTTCCAGGCTGTGCCTGTTATGCATTTTTCATGTGCTCTTGATGTTTAGCATTAGAGGGGTTGTCATCCCACCTCTGTGTTAGAATCTAGTATGTATTATTGAAGGTGTATGCAAGTTTTTGTTTTCTTGGTGCCAGAGAGCTGTCATCCTATCTGTGCATTAGGAAATAGATTACAAACCTTTTAACTAGTTGCAGCTGGCCATCACATGGTCCTGTGCATCTACTGGTGTGATTAGTATTCTCCTTACTTCTCAAACTGTGAGTAATTGGTGGTCTAAAACCTTGTAGTCTGGGGGTCTTCACCCATGTCTGGGGTTAAGCATAGTAGAAGTGGTTATCTGGCTTGAATATGCATCATTCATTCCATTCATTCACCATTTTCCAACATTTTTGTTGAGTTTGTAATGTTCCCAAGCATCTCTGATATACAACCTAAGAGAGTTTCTTGGGGTGATAACAAGACTATCCTCTCCAATTCTTCTATTTCTCCAGGTAGGTTGTATTTTTGCTGATGGAATATTAATAACACTGTGGTTCTCCAAGATATTCTCAAAATAAGCAGAAAGGGGGTCAATTTGGGCATGATTTCCCCATGATTCTGAGAAACCTATGGAAAAATTTAAGTCCCTCCCCCCCGACAATTATGTTGTCCTTTTGCATTAGATTGGAATTCAGAATTTGTTCCCATAAATCTTCTCAGTGTTGAGAAGGCCTGTATACACTGATAAGTCTAATATCAGTGCCCAGTTCATATGAGAAAATATCCACCCCTATGTGTCCAATGCCTCCCCAAATATTACAGAGTTTAATGGTGCGGGAATTGTATCCCAAGGCTATGCCTCCTGAGCGGCCATTAACATCAAGGGCTTGAAAAGACAAACCAAGAAGCATGGATTCCAATAGGTGTGCAATTGAATCAACTAGGCCCAAAGTTTCTTGAAGGAAAATGACATCGACTAGTTCAGTCCTAAGAATTTTGCGGAAATCTAATTTTTTCTCAGGGCTAGCTAATCCTTGGAAGTTAAATGAAAGCAGCTTCATGGAGGGGGAGAGACCAGGGTGTTCTATGCTTTAAGAACCCTATCAATAGTGTGCTGCCACCCAGAGGCAATCTCTTCCCCTGCCTGCACCTTGGCTTTGGATAGATAGGAAGCTCTGCCTTGTGGTGGCTTCGAGGGGGTGGAGGGGGATACAAGGCCAATTCCAGTGGAGTCAGGTGCCTGTGATCAGGCCCTGAATCGAAGAGGGTATCTGGGTGATAACGGCCCTTGTGTAGAGTTAAGGGAAGTAGAAGGAGTCACCTCCGGGATAGATTGGGGGGTGTAGGGAGCATGCCAGAGTAATGGGGGGCGGGGGCATGAAAGCAGAGACCTGGTGAATAACTGAAGATAAAGCCATGCTATCAGATGAAAAAGAGAGTTGAACAGAGCAGGGTTTTGAAGTGGACATACCCGAAGATAGCGCAACTTCCGCAATCGCCCTTGCCCTGGTCAGAGGAGGAGAGGGAGGCCGATATGGTGCTTTGTCGCGCTTCTTCGAAGTCTCCTTAGATGATGTATCCGTTGCTGCTTCAGGGGCGAAGTGGGTCACTGCTGCTTCAAAGGAGGGTTGATTCACAGGTGCCTAAGGATCCTTTTTAGGGATTGTCTTTCCTTTATCCCATGCTCTTGCCTTGCCATTCAGGGGGCAATCCCTGAATAGGTGACCCACCTTATGGCACCTCTTGCACCAAAAAGGGACCCCTTTATAATCTAGGAGCTGCGTCCGAGAGAAATTCCTCCAAAGCAGTGTGATGTGTTCTTGTAATCCTTCCCTGGTATCTAGGTGGACCAAGATCCTCGCGTATGCCATGACACCAGTGGAGAGGTACGATTTTTCATGCTCCAAGTAAGTGCCTAGGGAGTTACCTATATGCCTAAAGATGTCCTTAGACTAGAATTGAAGAGGCAGACCTGGAAGACGTACCCACATAGGCCCAATGCTTAATTGCTCCCTTTCAAGGTCAAAAAGAGGGTTCCATCGGCGCGGGAGTACGAGGGCCTGTTCAATATGCCAGAAGGAAGACAGAACCCAGTTTGTATGTTTAGCCCTAGCGAATCTTAGTGTGATCCACCCACGAACAAAAGTTTGTACGAAAGGTAGCTCGACCAAATGTTTCCCCCAAACTTTTGTCGTTCATTACTTGAGTCGTGCCGCAATGTAGTTCCTTCCTCGAACCCAACCAACTAAAATGTGATCGGTTGTATCCATGGTGTCTCCCCACTAAATACCTTCCCCCAAATGAATCATGATGTCTTGTGCTCTGGATTTGACACACTTTTTTCTTTTTCTTGGCCTATGGCCTGCGTTGGTGGTGTCCTCCGGAGTTCTGCTGAGAGGAGGGCTTGGTTGAGGGTTTGCAGGGTTCGGACAAGGCCCCGAGGGGAAGGCGTCTGAAAGAGGTGGAATGCCAGTGAAACTGCCAAAGAGAGGGGAAGTTAACGGAGCCGTGAGAGGGGTATCATGTGCGGAGGCGGAGGGTTCTTCCAGGGGAGATAATGAGGGGAAATGCGACCCGAAAAGCGGTGGAAATGGTGGGCAGCCCAAGGAGCTACTGACAGGGTCAAGGCCTATACAAAAAATCGCAAAATGTAGGGAGGACGACAACGGGGGAGAGATAGCGAGAAATAGCCAGGAAGGCTTGGTCTCAAGTAGGGTTACAATTGAACATGAGGGTCCCGAGAGTGAGGGCAAGGGCTATATAACCTCCGACAGTTCGCTGCAGTAAGGGAGCAGTCCTTCCGTGTTTGTGTGGGGGATGTCTAGATGGAAACGCCCTCTAATGGGTCAACCGAGTAATCTACCATGTCTTCCATAACTGATCCGAGAGTTACGCGCCAGCTGCCACTGTAAAATGTAAAAATTGTCACTGTAGTAACCGAGAGCCGATGGGGGAGGTGAAGAGGGGCACAACGCAGTCACGGTGGGAGGTAAGAAATCGCGAACGAGGAAACGGAGGGTACGATGAATGGCGTCCGAGGTGTATGGAAGTAGGGTGATGGAGTTGATCGATAGCAAAAGGAAGGGAACGTGATCCAAATGGATCCAAGAAACACTCTCTCTATCTTCAAAAACTCAAAAATCATGCCAAAGACCAAAGAAAATCGCATAAGGAAGCCTTTCAGAATACTATCAGGAGAAAAAACCCGTGAAATCAGTGAAAAAACAGAGTATTAGAGGCGGAACAAAATAATGCACAGTAGCCGTCCGATCTGGCCGATCAACAGTCCAAATCAGAGCGGCAGATTGCAATCGGCGGGATCCACATAAGACTTGCAACGGTGATTAGCGAATATCGGCGGGAACCACATAAAGCTTGTGACGAAGATCGGCGGAGACCTCATAGGAGATGCGATGGCGACTGGCGGGGTCAACGAGGATCATCGATCAAGCGCGCAGATCGACGACCCATGTTGCATCGCCAAATCACAATCGGCAAATACAAAGGAGCGGGGGTTTATGTATATATGCATATACGCGATCCGATGGACTGGACCCGATAATCCTATAAGCCATATTGTATGGATCTTGAGATCCGTCAAACACCATTTTTAATGTATTTTCGTAGTTTCGTTTGCTAAATGAAATGCAAAGGAGAAAGCGTCGATGCGATAAGTCAGACCTGAAAGGGTACCTTAAGGCTATTATATATAGTTTCAAGTCTTGAGGAAAGCCATTTCTAATGCATTTTCGTTGTTTTAATATATTTACGAAACACAAAGGGACAGAGCCGTTGTGATAAGCGAAATCGACCAATAGGCAGACTCGATGGGAGAATAGGGTGCAGTTATGAAAGTTTGAATTCCAATACATTGAGTTTTGGCGGATTTTCTCCGTTGAAATAAATTTCACTGTGCTTAACAGAGCATGACTATTTCGGGAGTTGCAGAGGCCCGAGGCACTCTTACGTTACAGAATAGGTGGCCACCTCCTCTCTATGCATTAAGCAATGATTGTATAATGCTGGAAGAGGGATTTGAAGCGGACAGAGGCCGGGGAGACTGAGAGACGAGAATCTGAAACGAACAGGCAGCGTAGCTTTGGCTTTAAAGCCACAGACAGAGAGTGAAGAAAAGGAGGTAGTATTGCAGGCAAATGTCGAGACAGAGTTAGGACAGAGACAGAGAGCATTGAAGGAGTCTGTGTACTCAGAGAAAACTTGAGAGGTTCAAGTAAAGCTCTTGTTATTGTATTATGTTGTGTGTGAGGCTCAAATTGAGCTCACTGTTGTAAAAAGAACTATGCTTGAAGACATAATAGAGAGGCCACCATTGAAGGCTGGACCAGGAGATGTAGCCCAGGAGTATTGGGTGAACTCCTCATTAAATTTGTTGTGTTATGTGTTGTCTATTATGTTTTGTTTACTGCTTCATTGTCTATGCATTTCGCAATCTTATCGATCCATTGCATAAAATGACATAGACAAATCCATGCACATAAGTCTGTAATACCTTATTATTGTCTTAGATCTCATTTTCAGATCAGAAAGTGCAGCAAAAAAGATCTCTGCAGGCAAACCCTAACCTGTCTCAGGCGGGTTCCGGAGTTCATCCATCTTCTGGCTATTCAAACTTTTGTTGCAAGATTAAATTTAAAAAAAACACACATTAGTACTATATAGAACTTAATTTTACTTCTTAAGATATTGTATTGGTTTGTATGCTTCACTATCCTTTAAATAATTGATTTCAATTTTAACTTAAAAAAACGTATTTAAATAACTTTTTTATTTATAAAAATGTATTTAAATAACTTTTTTTATTTATAAAAAATGTGATAAATATTTATAAAACTTAATTTTACTTCTTAAGATATTGTATTGGTTTGTATGCTTCACTATCCTTTAAATAATTGATTTCAATTTTAACTTATAAAAATTGTATTTAAATAACTTTTTTTATTTATAAAAATGTATGATAAATATTTAAATGTTTAAAAAAAAAAATTAAAACACTGCATATTACTTATATCATAAACTCAAGATGAATTAATTAATTATTTTACAAACAGTTGTTGAGCTCAAATTCGAATTTTAATTCACAATTTTAATTTAGGGACTAATTAAAATTGGAATGTATCCCAAAATGCTATCTATAGGAATGTTATTTTTAGCATTTCTTGTTGCTATTTTCAACACTCCCTCTCAACAAGAAAGGGATTATCTGTCACCCCAATCCTGTCTCTATGGAACTCAAATTTGCATTTTGACAATGCCTTAGTCAAAATGTCTGCATCCTGCTCCTCGGTCGAAACATACTGCAACAACATGATCCTCTTCACCACACAGTCTCGAAGATGATGATACCGAATATCGATGTGCTTGGACCTGTCATGAAATATTGGATTCTCAAAGAGTTTGATGCAATTCTGATTCTTGCAATAGATCACAGTTGGATCCATCCTCTGATCAAACAATCCAACTAGAATTTTTCGCATCCAAATGGCCTCACATGATGCCTGACTAGCAGCCATGTATTCAACCTTTGCTGAACTAAGTGCAATTGACCTCTGTTTCTTGTTGTACTAAGAAACTGCACCTGAACCAAGGTTGAAAATTCCTCCTGAAGTGCTCTTCCGATCTGATGGACTCCTTCCCCAATCTGCATCTGTGAAGCCCTAAAGCTTTACTCCCTCTGTCCGTTTATACCATAATCCATACTGAGATGTGCCTCTGAGGTATCTCAGCACATGCTTAGCTACCTTCCAAAACAGCTTGGTAGGCTGAACCATAGCTTGACTCAGCTGGTTCACTGCAAAGCACAAATCTGGTCATGTGTTCACTAAATACATCAATGAACCCACAAGCTGCTGATACATAGTAGCAGCTACTACCTCACCTGAAGTAGCATCCTCCTTCCTCCAGTTACCTGCTATAGGAGTCTGCATGGGCTTGCACTTCTCCATGTGGAATCTCCTGAGTATCTCATTGGCATACTTTCCTTGAGACACAAACACTTCCCCATCCTTCTACCACACTTCCATGCCTAGAAAGTAGTGCATGAGACCCATGTCTTTCATCTCGAACTCTCTTGCAAGGTCCTCCTTGCAAGACTTGATCAACTGATCATCACCTGTCAATATCAGATCATCAACATAAAGAACAATGATCATTGGCTTATCTTATACCATGATGTGGTATAGGTTCACATCCGCTTCACTCTTTGTGAAGCCCAACTCGGTGAAATAGCTGTCGATCCTAGTGTACCAAGCACGAGGTGTTTGCTTTAGCCCGTACAAAGCTCTCTTGAGCCAGCACACATGCGACTCACAATCGAAGTTCTAAAATCCTTCCGGTTGCTCTATGTACACCTCTTCCTCAATCTTGCAATTAAAGAACGCAGTCTTCACATCCATCTGATGGATCCTCCAACCCATCTGTGCTGATAGTGCCAACATCGATCTGATAGATGAGTACCCTACTACAGGAGCAAAAGTCTCATCATAGTCGATCCCCTCGACCTGTGAGAAACCACAGGAAACAAACCTTGCCTTATGTTTCTCCACACTACCATCAACTGCTTGATTTACCTTGTAAAGCCATCGGGAACTCACCACTGACTTGTTCTCTAGTCTTGGAACAACATCCCAAACACTGTTCCGAACTATGGAGTTGTACTCCTCCACCAAAGCATCAACCCAGATTGGCTGTTACACTACTTCCTTAAAGGAAGATGGTTCGGTCTCTATACATTCCTCAACTAGGGCCATGTAACCAGTGTACCACTCAGGTGACCTCCTCTGTCTGCATTGAGAAGATGGCTGTCCCACATTCTCTCTCACATCCATCAACAATCTGTTAGCTTCCCTTGAGTGTTTCCGCCCATCTTTGGAAGACTCTGCATGAGCGGATGTCTCCACTCCTATATCCTCTGCATGCCACTACTCTGCATCAGTCTAAGGATCCTCCTCCTTAGGAACCAAAGTTCCTCCTCTGCATGCAACTTGAGCTCCCTCTCAAGGGAAACCCGCATGGCCTTCTGCTCGTCGAACTTCAAATATCTGCGTACCACTATCCTTTGACTGGTAGGAAAGAACACCTAATAGTTGTGGGGTGTATCAGTGTACCCCACAAGTATCCCCAACTCAACTATCGGCTCTAGCTTCTTCCGGGCATCTTTGGTCACATGGCAAAATACCGATGAGCCAAAGATCCTGAAGTGACTCACATCTGGTCTCTTCTCAGAGAAAGCCTCCTCTGGTGTCTTCATCCCTAGTATACGATGTGGGTTTCTATTCTGCAAGTATACCGCTATATTGCATGCCTCAGCCCACAAATGAAGTGGTAGGCCTTGGTCATGCAGCATCGCCCGCGTTGCTCCCACAATCATTCTGTTCTTCCTTTCAGCCACCCCATTCTGTTGTGGGTTATGGGGTGTCATCAACTGTCGTTTAATTCCTTCTATTGCACAGAAGTCCTTAAACTGTTGAGAGACATACTCTCCACCATTGTCGCTTCGCAAGGCCCTTATCTTCTTTCCTGATTCTTTCTCAACCAAGGCTTTGAACTCACAAAACCTTGAGAAGGTTTGATCCTTCTTTTGCATGAAATAGATCCAACATCTACGAGAAAAATCATCAATGAAAATAACATAGTACCTTTGTTTAGTGGTGGAGGTTGTCGAGAATGGTCCACACACATCTGTATGAACTCGCTCCAAGATTGCTCCAGCTCGACTGTCTCGATCCTGAAAGGAATATTTTGCATACTTACCCAAGGTACAACCTTTGCATGTATCCACTTGCTCAAGTTTACCCTTGGGAAGTCCAGTAGAAATCTGCTACATGATCTTCAAGGCCCCATGGTGCAAGTGGCCCAATCTTCTATGCCATATCTCGCCAATATCTTGGCTTTGCACCAACTCTGCTTTGGAACTCAATGCAACACAGTCATCTACCTCCAACTTGTAGAGATTCTTCACTCGAATCCTAATCCTCTTGGTTTGTCCCGTGGCGATGTGTCTCAGGAATGCCTTTCCTTTACTAAAGACTACATCATAGCCTTTGTCTTCCAACATTGCGACAGATACCAAATTATTCTTCAGTCGAGGCACATATTTTACATCAGTCAGGGTGACAGGAGCTCCATGCTCCCTCTTAAACACAACCATGCCTTCACCTGAAACACGGTACTTTCCATCATCGCCCATCTCAATGCGCATCTGGAGGTCCTTCTCCTCCAAGGTACTGAATAGACTCTTATCGTCGGTCATGTAGAATGAGGCTCCATTGTCTAGGTACCAAACACAACCCACCATCGATGAAACCATGAATGCGATGAGGGTGAAATCCAATTCAAACTGTGAGGCCAGTGCCTCACCATCTGATCCTTTCAAGGATCCCTTCTTGGATTTCTTTTGTGGACAATTTGTAGCATAATGGCCCACCTCATGACAATTAAAGCATCGCACATTAGATTTTTCAATATTCTTCCCACCATGGGAAGAACTCGATTTGGAATGGGAAGCCTTCCCTTTCCCTTTCCTCGCCTTACTCGCTAAGCCTAGATTTTCTTCATCATCATGCTTTGATGAAGATCCATCTCTGGTGCTTCTCCTGATATCCTCCTGCATCAGATCCGACCACAGTCGTTCCCAATTTGGCAGTTTCTCTCTTCCATTTATTGAGTCTTGGTAGCTATGCCAGCTCTTAGGAAGACCGAGGAGAGCAAAACTCACCATGTCATCATTGGTTGTCGTGATTCCTACACTTCCAAGCTCATCCCTGCAGGTGGTGAGCTTGTTTAGATATGTAGAGATCATGTCGCCCTTTTCACACTTGATTTTCTGAAGCTTGTCTTTTAACACCAACTTCCTCTAATCGCTATTGTTCTGATATAGATCCTTCAATGTTTTCCACATTGAAAATTGTGTCTTCTTCCCATGGAGACTCGAGACAATGTGGTCTTGAACTCCCTCCAGAAGAATCCTCCTCGCTCTAACCACACATTTCTTCCATTTCACCAATTCTTAGGCATTAGCAGCTGCTGGCTTGGGGACTTCTTGATCAATGAAGTTATTCAAACAGTTGTCCTCTAATACCACTTCCATGAGATCCTTCCAGGCTATATAATTCGAGCTACCATCCAAGGCATACTCGAGTCTTAATCCATTGAACGCCATTGGTGAAATTTGAGATGTGATAAGAATTCGATTTCAATAATCAAGAACTTCAACCTTCGAACTTCTCCCTTCTTTGTATATTGTTCTCTGCTTTGATTACCCTTGCTCTGATACCATGTAGAAATTATCATTGTAGATCACCTAATAATGCAATATACTAAAGCAAAATACTTGATCTGCTTCTACAAACAAACTTGTGGAAGCTTAATCGATTTTGAGCAAGATCAAATAGAACACATATAACAGATGAAGAAAAAACAATCACACATGAACACAGAAGAATACTCTGGGAAAGCCTCAGCTAAAAACCTCAATCTTTGTATTATCATACAAGTGGAAATATCTCTGGATTACACAAAGCTTTAGCTCACAAGCTATCCGGCTCTCAGTACAATCCCTCAATGCTACTCATAGACAGAATAGACAACACATATGCCTTCCTTCAGTCCTCCAAGCCTCCTATTTCCTTGCATAGTTTCTCATGGGTCCTCAAGCTACCACCTGTGTGTAATTACCTCACACACTGCTCACCAAACTCAGAAATAACTGTGCAATCATCAAGGAAAGAATTCCTTCTGCATGTAAGAGATATCCTCAATGGAATATTCCTACAACTGATAGTACATTATCCCATCCTTTGATCTCAACTAGGTCTCTATTTGAACTGACATGCATGAGTTATTTATGAGAGAATATTCAGTTATCTGAAGTACACTAGTTGCATGCATGCATGCATTGACTAACTGAACTCACAATGAGTTCCACAAACTATTGGACTAATCTAACTGGACTTAACTCAGTTAACTGAACTAACTAATTACAACTCAAAGTACAACTCATCCTAATCTCCTTAATTAAGGGATAACTTCCTCAATCAAAGAGATAACTGTTGCATGTCTTCACATAGACTTCATGTTTGATCTTCTCTAACTAATTAACTCAAGATGAATTAATTAATTATTTTACAAACAGTTGTTGAGCTGAAATTTGAATTTTAATTCACAATTTTAATTTAGGGACTAACTAGAATTGGAATGTATCCTGAAATGCTATCTATAGGAATGCCATTTTTAGCATTTCTTGTTGCTATTTTCAACAGGTAATAGCATACCCTAATTTATGTGTTATTGTAATACCCTGCCATGATTGATCGATGGTCTCCAAATGTAATTCCTACCTTTTTTGTGGATGAACATTGTGGCTTCTACTACTAGGCTCTTGACAACCTTTAGGGTTTTCACAAAGAAAGAAAGAAAATAATATGTTGGTGATCGATAAGAATCCAAGGTACTGTGTTGTTTTAAGTTCTTTTGATTTTGTAAATTATTGTTCTTTACATTACATTGATGGAACGATTGCTAAATTTGTTGTTATATATGCAGACGGACAGAGCATCAATGCTGGATGAAATAATTGAGTATGTCAAACTTCTGCAGATGCAAATAAAGGTTGTTCCCCAATCTCTTGCAAGATTGAATTTCTGCAGCCTATTATAAGCTCAGTGCTTGTTCTCAAAGCTCAGTTGTTCTACAGGTTGTGAGCACCAGTAAGCTTGGCAGTGTTGGTTTAGTTGGGCCTCTAACTCCGAATGTTGCAGTTGAGGTACACGCCTCATTGTTGATTTTTACTGGTACTAGCAATAGAAATGTGTTCTGTTACTGGAACATCCATGTGTGTTTTACTTTGTTGGTTGATGCTATCTTTTTTGGTTTGCAAGGCATCAGTGGCTCTGGTTCAACCTGGTGGCTCGCTATTACATGACATGAGTGTTGTTAAAGTTCCAAATAGAGATAATAATGGCCTAGCTATGCACAGTCCATAACTCCAAAATTGCTTATTTTAAGTGTAGTGAACATTGTCATTTATCTCATGCTAACAGGGGTGGTCTAAGCACAAGGCCTTGTCATTCTACTGCATTATGTACAAGAATTTAGTTGTTTGACTAAATTAGTCTTCTATGCTTAGATCTGAACCATTACACTTCAGAACCTTCTACAATCTTTAGACATGCCCAATTCTGCTAGATAGATATTCCATAACAATTGTTTCATGAATCAAGGTAAGCTTGCTCTTAAAATTTGTGGTGTAGGATTCAAGAATATATATCTTAGGACACAAATTCCACACAACAAAGAAAACCCATGACACAGAGTTTGAGATGTTGATGCAGATAACAATTTTGTTTGCCAACGATGAAAATACTTCTAGAAGGGCTTAGATAAATGATTCAAGTAGTTACAACAAGGATACAAATGTTGCTTTACATAGGGTTAATTTTTCCTTCATTTTGTTCAACCTGCAACCTCCATAGATACTTTCAGCGAGTTCAGTCCTTATTTTCCTCCACAGGGATGAAAAATGTTGCCTTATTTCATATCATAATGTAGGCCAAAAATTCAACTAGGAGCAGAGCCAAATATTTGCAAGGAAATGAGGTCACAACTGTATATTTCAATCAAAGCATCACAAATTAGGTCCACTAATAAGAATTTTTGAGATTGTACTAGACGAGATAGTCCTCAATTCCTGCCTTTGTTTCAGAACCGAAAATAAACAACAATTAGGGCTCAATTTATATATCAATATTCTCCATAACCACTAGCTCCTTTGTGCTGCAGAAGGATATGGCTATATGAGAGGCCCGAAATCACTGCCAGGCATAGTATATAGAAGAGATTTTAACCAAAATGGATCCGAGACACCATAGAGGACACCTGAGATCTTTAGGGAAGGTAACGATCTACACACAGGTTTATCCTAGTAAAATTTAACTTCGTTCTTCAAAAGGGACAGTAAATCCCATCCTCAGTTTGTTGCCTGGCCCCAAAGGGTCAAGTTGGTTCATATAAGAATCACCCTTGGTAATGTGCAGAGAGTATGTCTCATGGAAAACTGGAATGACATTTGTTGTCTTGTTTAAAACAACGTACTAAGATCTTCAAGACCTGTCCATGACTACTCCAGATCTGCAATCAAAATAAAACAATAACGAATCCCATGCCCAAACTATTTAAGGAAGGCCGAGAGTTTGAGAACAATATTGTGAAGTACATGGAGAGGGATATGAATGGAGCTATGGAGTACTTACAAAGTAACCACACAAGTAACTGGAATCTGTTTGATTCCAGTTGCACAGGTAACCACCATATCTAATTGCAGCATTTGATGATGTTGCTAACAGGTCTAATTGGATCACAAGCACTCATGGTCAGTGGATTGTTGTGAAATATTCCAGAGGTAACTCTCCAACGTCAGGTAAACCTCCATCAAAATCGAACTTTTGCAATGGCTCCTTTGTCCAAGAGCTTCCATTTACAAAAGAAATGTATAGTGCCAACTTAGAAGTTGTCAATTGGGAAAAATGTCAGCCTAGATGTGAACTAGATGAATGCTTGGACGTTGAGATTTCTGCAGCCCAACCTGAGCATCAATCATCTTTCAGTATTTCAGCTGAGACTCTGCATCATGACTTGTTTTCAGTATTCTTTACACAGATTTCTATGGAGATTCTTTTGAACTGGCTTTTCTTCTTTGTTAAGGAAAGTAATTGTTGTCTACAAAAATGAACTATTTCTTGTATATTACTATGGTTGTCTCTTCTTATTAGGAACTAGGGATTGTTCTTGGGTTGCTATTAACTTAGTTGGACCCAAGGATTAACCCAAATTACTCTGACATGGTTCCAGTCCTGTTTATTATTCACACATGTCTACTAATATTACTATTATTGCCTTGGATTTCTTTACATGGTATTTTACCATTTTGTTTCACTACTTGTATTATTCTTTCTTCCATGCTATTGTTTCTTATGCCATTGCCTTACGGTGTTTAGTTTGCAACATGTGGTGCAAATGCTAGTATATAACACTTACATCATGAAGAATAAATGATAAATCAATGAATCATATAACTGAAGTCTGAAACAAATTTAAAACGAAAAGCATGATATCATATAACCATACATCATACATGTAAGTTTGTAACTACTAAAAATGTACAATGAAAATAAATGTTTAAAGTTTTAATGTTTAAACCATTTTGAAGTTCCAACTATGAATATTGAATATTGAAATAAAATTCAATTATGATACATCAAGAGTCAAATTTTTATAGAGTCAAGACTCAAGTCTAATATATCATATATCAAGATTCAAAATAAATTGAAGTCTACAACTATAGTATGAAACAGAAAAGCAAATAAGTTAATAACATAAGAACATATCAAATGATAAATCATAAATGGGCATAATTTCTCTAGGTAATGCCCCACTTGCTCTATATTTGTATGATTAGTTTTTTTGTGCTAATAACAATTACATATTAATAGACATGTCCTTGCTTCTTGCTTTTTGTGTTGAGGTTTCTTTAGTTGTTGGTGCTTACAAACAGGCAAATTTCCTTAAGTTAAACAAGACATTCATGAGAAAAATAGCTTCAAAAATGAATAATGAACAACAAACATCTACAGTACAGCAACCATCAAAAAGACACATGAACATGGTGTTTTGATGAACGAGTTCACCCCTCCTGGGCTACATCTCCTTGGTCCAGCTTCCATGGCTTGGGCCTCTGTATTAGCTTAATGTAGAAAAAATGTTGTTTACAAATCTCTATGGCTCTTGATACCTGCACCAATGTGTTCATAAGTTCCAAATTATCTAAGAACAATTCTTTTTATCTCAATTTGGTCGAAAATTGTGTAAGTTATGGCTCAAATAGCTTTTCCTAGAAAACCTCCGCTAAATCTAGAGAGACTCGAGTTAAGTCCCCCAAGTTTGGTGGCGGTTCCGGATTTGGTGGCTCTACCATAAAGGCCGCCAACTAAATTACAGGTTAATTAAATGCTAAACTGAATGCTAAGCATGATTAGCGCTAATCTTGTCCATCTGTTGCCCTTGGTCGTGTGGATGAGGTCGTATGGGTGGAGGCTGGCTCCCACCACCCCGTCGTCGGCATCACGTATGCATTAAATACAATAACATGCTTCTAGTCTTCACATGTGCCCTGGTGGCCTGTTGGTATGGCATGGGAGTTATGAGGAGGAGGTCACGAGTTCAAACTTGTCCTCCCCCATCACATTTTTAATACCATATATTATATGTGCCAAAACATTGAATACGCCATTTGATATTTGATATATGTGCCAATACACTGACTTTAATGTATACATGCCACCAAACTTTGACTTATGCCCATTTGATATTTAATATGCCACCGAATTTTGGGTTAATGCGGTAATATGTCATTCGAATGGTTATGTGGATTTGAATTTAATATTTAAATTAATATATAATATATATATTAATTATATTATAATGTAAAATTATAAAAGTCATATAATATAACGTAATTATATATATATATATATATATATATATATATATATTTATATATATATCAAATTCCACTTTAAATGTTAATTAGGCAATTTCACCTTCTCAGAGCCAAATTGGCGAATCCGAGGGTGACACTTGTCACAGGCCCATTGGGAGAAAACTGAAGAAGGTTCCCCTTACTGACTAGACTACCATGTCATCATTTTGTCCCATTCTGTAATTTTTTTAGTTGTTTAGGAAAATGAACAACAAGCTTGTATCCTTCATCTTGACTCTGTTTTTTACGAAACGAATTGCATTGCGATCATCTTGATGAGACGGACGCAACCATATAGTTTTCAAGACAATCTGAAAATTTTGAATTTTGAGCTAAATATTGAGCACCTGATCATTCCTCCCCACTAAAAGCCTTTTGGACCCCAAAATATATTATCATCTGACAAGTAAATGAGGGTACAACCCCCTCACCTTTCCAATCTCGATCCAATTGGCTTTTAATGAATTTGTTTCCTTGAGCTCCTCTCTAAGGAAATCAACATTCACTTGCCTTAAGGACCTCGTTCTTCTGTCACGGATGGCGTCTTGCTGAAACTGATTCAGAAATTCTGTAGGAATGCATTCAGAATGTGAAATCTAAACATTCTCTCTTTGTTCAACAACTTAAAGTCTCTTTTTGCAAAACTGACACCAGCTTGCACCGTCGACTTGAACCCTATGATTGACATAATACCTGTACTTGTCTTTGCCCCTTTTAAGTTGATCTTGCACTGTTTGTTGCACCAGTTTCAGTCGTTCATAAAAACTCATGGTTCTGTCCATGTCACCCTCAAAAGCAACATCCTTCTTACCATGACGACATAACAAAATATAATGCAAATGGATGACAAATTTCACTACTTGGTTTTCTTGACTCAAGCCCGATTGTACATCTTGAAAGTATGAAATTTTCTGAACATAAATTTCATGTAAAACATAATGACGCTTGAATACAATAGTTACATAACCAATAGGCCTAAAAGGCATAACAATGAACTTACTGCTTATACCTCTTTTGTACCTTCGAACCAAGTGAAATTTTTTACAAGTATCCATCCCATGAAAGTGCATAGATCGCTGCAACTTAATCTTTACACCGTGAAAATCTTCTTAATGAAATAAGATGGTGAAGTTGCTTGCATAAACCTGAAACTCAAATGAACCTTTTAAGTTTGAAAGAGCATAAAAAAGAATTGAACTAATCTTATGATTTGAAGCAACACATGCCTCTTGTTGTTTGCGTCTCCACTGGAAGACTTTACACGCATGCCAAGGAGCTTTGAAAGAAGAAATGTCAACAACAACTCTCCTCCAACATTGGGTTGCTCCCAACAAACCTCTTATGAAAATGACGATCTTGGGCATTGACCAATCAACAATGCCATCCAACTTGGAGAGACTTCGCTTCAACTTATCTCCTCCAATATCATGGCCCAAATGCATCAAAGAAGTGAAACCCAACTTGTACTTTGATATCTTCAAAACATCAAACAATTTTCCTTCATAGATGACATGTGCATAAGAAAACTTTCTAAACATGTTTATGTCACCCAAGTGGACAATTTCTTCAAGAAATGACTCCTTTTTGCCATAACTTAAATACATGTATGTAATAGAAGTGCTACAAAGAACATACAACATTAAAATCCATACAAACCATTCTTGTTTGGTGTTATGTATATTCTTGCACTGACCTCTTTTTACAACTTTTCTTTGGTGAAAACTACTCCTTTTGTCCTCTTTCTTGAAATACTTACCATTCCTCTTTGGCACCATAACCATCAGTGCACAACATGGCATAAGGGATGATTGAATGAGCCCATTGTTCAACAAACTTTTGCATTGCATTGGTGTCTCTACACTTTGCAATTTTGTCAACCCTTGCATGCTAACATCACAAAGAGAAACCTCTTGCTGCAAAGATATTTCATGTGAAGTTTCTTTCTCCTTGAAGAACGATTCTTTCACAGCCTGGAATACTTCATCACTCTGATGAACTGAACCAACCAAATTAGAATTGAAATTTGCATTATATGCAACAACATTTTCATAAACAATATCATCATTTGGCTTGAACATGAGAAGTACTAAACTTTTACTTGAATTCACTAGTCTTTTTGCCTCCCCTACATTAACCAAAGAAATGTTCAGCTTTTTGCGATGGGCTCTCACTATGTACTCCACACCATCCTTGAACAAGTGATACTTGTTTTCATGGTGGTAAAAGACTGCTTTCCAGTCATACAAATATGGACTACCTAACACCACACCTGAAATATCAAGTGGTACCACATCTAACTCTACTTCGTCAACAAAATTTGCAGTGATTGCAAACTTAAACAAACATTTTCTTGTAACCTGTAAACTTGTGTCTCTTGTAACTATCGAAGAGTGTGTCAATCTTGGTGTGTTTAGATATGAACCTAACATGAAATAACTCAATTCGTCTCTTTTCATCTGGAGTAGTACTCGTGTTACAATTTTGTGAACTAGTGCTTGCAATATCTTGTTTTCCTTTGATTCCCATGATAGTGACTTTGTTTACATCACCTAATTCAGAACCTAAATCTTCTTGAGTGATAGCAGTGGTTTTCTGTTTCCCTTTATTGTTGAACTTATTCGGTCTCATTTCTAGATGCAATTCCAGCAGTGGGCTTCATCATGCCCCTCTTTGGAACAGTGTTTACAGGTAATTTTCTCCCCTTCTTTCTTCACACTTGCATTTTTCTTCCCTTTCCATTTTCCACCCTAGTCTTTCTCCTTACCCTCAGGTGACCTTTTATTACTATCCTCTTCATAAGTGTTATTTCCTCTAGATTCAAGATGCGTGGCTTGCACGCATACTTCATCTAAATTATTTGGATTGAACATAAAAATAGTGTGTTTAAGATAGGAATGTAAACCCCAATATATTTCAGCAGTGTATCTTGGGAATTCAAATTCACTCCTAATAAGAAAGCCCTTTTTCTAAACTCCTATGTATAATCTTAGATTGTTTGGCCTTTAAGATGCCTAAAATTTTGCCAACTCATAATGGCTTTTTGCATATAGGCTAAAGGATAAAACTGTCTTTTAATTGCAGAAACAAATTCAACCCAAGTGATGGATATCTTACCATGGATTCTCATTTCTTCTTGAACCTTTGCTTCCCAAAAAACTAGTGAAACTCCTTCTAGCCTCAATGAAGCCAACTAGATCTTTATGTTGTCTTCTTGAAGGTTCTGAATTTTGCAGTATACCTCCAACTTTCAAATCCAACTATCCAACTTTTCTGCATTCACTTCTCCATTGTACATGGGAAGTTCGAATTTTATGTCCAATTTTAGTAATGGAGTTTTTCCTTTTGGGGTTTTGGAATGAGTATGGACAGTGGTGGTAGTGGAAGATGATGTTGTGTGCGATGGTGAAGATGATGAGGAAGATGATGAGGATGGTGGAGATGGAGGTGGATTTCCACAATTCCCTTTGGAATTCTCCTTCTCATCTTTTTTTCCTCTGGGCTTCCTTCTCCATGTGGAGGTTTAGAACTCTCTCCAACCATTCTGGTGTTCCTCTCTTCATAGAGGACTTTAACCATCTCAGTCAAAGTATAGAAAGCTTTCTTAAATTCTTCCTCTTATGAAGAGGGACCTTCAGGCTCTCTTTCTCCAAACATAATGGCTATGGATTCAAGCTCGAAAATCTGTACTATTTGTACCTCTTCAATCTCAGTTGAAGGTAAAACTTGAGGATTTTCAAGTGCAGCTAGAATTGGAACTTTGGGTGGTGGTGATTGTGGCCTTGTGGCTCTCCTTCTTCTAGGAATTACCTCAGGAGTTGCAACCAATAGGTTCCCTTCTCCTCTCTGCAACTTTAACCTTGTAAGCATCACAATTTTTCAACCATTAAAATCCTAATTGCACAAACTCAAGCAATTGAGCAATTCAACCTTGAGCTTTGATACCAACTTGATCTGTATTTGTATGATTAGTTTTGTTGTGCTAATAACAACTACAGATTAACATGTGCTTGCTTCTTGCTTTTTGTGCCGAGGTTTCCTTAGTTGTTGGTGCTTACAAACAGGTAAATTTTCTTAACTTAAACAAGACATTCATGAGAAAAATAGCTTCAAAAATGAATAATGAACAAAAAACATCTACAGTACAACAAACCATCAAAAATACACATTAACACAGTGTTTTGATGAAGGAATTCACCCCTCCTGGGCTACATCTCCTTGGTCCAGCATTCATGGCTTAGGCCTCTGTATTAGCTCAATGTGGAAAAAATGTTGTTTACAAAGCTCTATGGCTCTTGATACCTACACCAATGTATTAAGAAGGTCCAAATTAGCTAAGAACACTTCTTTTTTATCTCAATTTGATCGAAAATTGTGTAAGTTATGGCTCAAACAGTTTTTCCTAGAAAACTTCCACTAAATCTAGAGAGACTCTAGTTAAGTCTGCCAAGTTTGGTGGCGGTTCTGGATTTGGTGGCTCCACCATAAAGGTCGCCAACTAAATTACGGATTAATTAAATGCTAAACTGAATGCTAAGCTTGATTAGCACTAAGTTTATCCATCCGCTGCCCTTGGTCATGTGGATGAGGTTGTATGGGGTGGGGGTTGGTCTGCAAGACTGGCTCCCACCACCCCATCATCGGCATCACGTATGCATTAAATACAATAATGTGGTTGTAGTCTTCACATGTGCGCTGGTTGTCCGTTGGTATGGCATGGGTGTTATGAGGGGGAGGTCATGGGTTCAAACCTGCCCTCCCTCATCACATTTTTAATACCATATATTATATGTGTCGAAACTTTGAATACGCCATTTGATATTTGATATATGTGCCAATACACCGACTTTAATGTATACATGCCACCAAACTTTGACTTATGCCCATTTAATATTTAATATGCCACCGAACTTTGGGTTATATAATATATAATATATATATTAATTATATTATAATATATAATTTAAAAAATCATATAATATAACATAATAACTATATATATATATATATATATATATATATATATATATATATCAAATTCCACCTTAAAGACCAATTAGGCAATTTCACCTTCTGTGAGCTAAACTGGCAAATCTGGAGGTGACCTTTGTCATAGCCCCATTGGGTGAAAACTAAAGAAGATTCACCTTGCTGACTGGACTGCTGACTAGATTTCCATGTCATCATTCTGTCCCATTCTGCAATTTTTTTAGTTGTTTAGAAAAAGAACAGCAGGCCTTTTCTCCTTCATTCAAACTTCGTTTTCAACGAAACAAATTGCGTTGCGATCATCTTGACGAGACAGACGCAACCATACAGTTTTCAATCCAATATGATAACTTAGAATTTGTAGCTAAATACTGAGCTCCTGATCCCCGCTAGTATCTGCATCCAGTTGTTGCATGAATAAATCAGGATCAATCATGTCACCATCTGAATCAGAATCACTTGCATTCTCAAACATGCTAAGTAGCACACCAACAAACCTCATATGTGTCTCATCAAGTCTCTCATCCATATCTACCTGTGCATCATCCTCTGGATCAACATTCCATCGTGTTCTTGGTTCACAAAAATTGGGATTTTTTTGTTTCATTAAAAAAAAAAAAAACTGATTTTTGTCTAGTGAAATGACCCCACACACGACCCCTTTTGCCTAGGAAACGACCCCATTTGGAGGATTTGACCCCAAAAATCAAGGAAACACCTCCTTACAAGTTTCCACGCATACCCTACTTTTTGGGAGCGTGAGGAAACGAGCCTATGTCATCCCCAAGTCCCGAGAGCGTGAGGAAGCTAGGAAACTCGACCCCCAGGTGGGGGGGGCAACCCTGTGGAATACTAGTTTAGATATCTATCGAGGGCAACAAAGAGACCAATGCCAATACCAATAATTACTATAATTGGCTGTATTACTAAACAACTCTATTTGAACAAGAAACCTATAACTTACTTGTCTACAACATACCTGTGTTATATATATATATATATATATATATATATGGTTTTTTTTTTTTGTAAGTGGAGGTAGTACCATACTTTTCTATTTATAATAAACGTAGAGACCTGATACAACATTTTGGTGGCCTCACCCTGCCCCGAAGGGAAACCAGGTCTGTTGGCCACCTGAGTTTACTGTAAGCATTCCAAAAACAAAATTTAACAAGTCTGTCCATACTGGCTATATACACTAAACAACTGAAACTACCTATTAAACTACTGATTTGCATAAAAACTGTAAGAGAGAGGGTATCAAAAAATCACAGCAAAGTCTCACGACGATCATTCCTATCTGGTAGCAGCATTGGGGTCCATGTCCATGGGGATATTCATATGCTCCTCCTGGCTTGGTTGCGTTCCAAACATCCTGGACAGAAGCTGAGACATCTCCTCCAATTTGTTGTTTTGTTTGATCATAATTACCTGGAAATTCTTCATTTCCTTCTGTAAATTTGGTGTCCCGTTTGCTAATTCCGCCATTTCCTTTGCTACCTATTCTAACGCCTTTGCCAAGAGGCTTTTTATGACCCAATAAATGTGCAAAGACTGTCTATACAGGGTCTTCCTTCCCCTCGTGTTTCCTGGGTCGGTAACCATCTTTGCCCATTCCTCTGACTCTGGTTCTGATTGTTCTTCCAGCACATTGGCTTCCATATTTTGTATGATATGACGGATGTCCTCATCTGTTCCTTCCTGGTAAGCTCAAGCTGCCTCCTGAACCGCTGACATGGTAGTCCTTCTCCCTCTGCGCTGATTGCCAGGGGTTTCAGTTGGTCTGCCTTCCGAGTTCCCATGTCTTGGATGGCCTCTTCCGCCGCGACCTCTTCCACGTCCCGGCCTCGCCATCCTTTCCTCTACCCTCTCCTGTAAACAACCATCAATCACAGGTGTCAGTTTTTTAAGGCTCTTCTCTTCATCTTCTCTTACCATTTTCCTTGTAGTTATTCCTCTGCTTCTGCTGCATTCCCCTTCATTTTTTTGAAGCTGGCACTGATAATTATTCCCCGGAAACATGAGATGAATTATGTCCTCTGTTATGCAAATCATATGATGGGCTAAGGGCAGAATCTCCGATTCCCTCCTAACAGACCGCCCTTCTGTTCTAACCATGGAGTTCTCTTCTTGGTTCTCCACATTAAACCTTAAACCGTTCTCCCGGTTACGAATTTCCTCAAGGTTCTCACCCAGAGACCAGTCCCGAGGATCTTCACAGTGCCTTTTGAGCGGGCGACTTAGCTCACTCAGACCCTCTTCCTCAGCAGGGTTTTCACAATAATAAAACTTATCCATTCTACCTATAGTGATAGAAATTAAGAAGACAGAGGTCGCAGGTTGCACATACCCGAGAACACAGACCTTACTGATGGCTACTCCAAGCTTCTTTTCGTTCAGCACCTCCTTCTTCCCAACTCCACTACCCTCTCCTTTGCCCTCCACCACCTTCATATAAATCCTCCTCGCCACCCTTCTTGCTCTACCTTCACCGCCACCACTAATGCTAATCATTCTCAAACCACCTTCCCCACTCCGGCTTCTTGAAACGTGTGGCCGATTACTCATTGTTTTCGATGGGAGAGCATCCTCCTTCTTGTGTTTACTTCCATCTGTCCTCTCCTTGTAATGGTCATTCCTGCCATCCTCAACTAACCTGTCCCTCATCCCGATCGGGAAGTATATATATATATGGTTGAGAGGAATGATTGTTGTCTTTTCTTCACTTGGATTCAATTTCAATAAGTGATGTGATAAATTCCACTGTAATTCAATTGGATTTATCTGATTATTATCTACTTCACCCATAATGGTGGACTTCCGTTTCATTTTTGCTGATGAGAATAATATTTTATACCTGGGTTTTTCTGGGTTTTAGGTTATTTATTTAGAGTTTAGAGGTTTATGGAACAAAGAGGCTCATTCTACAATTTAAAATAATATTTAACTCTTCATTCGGTTATCAAAATTGGAATTTTATTATGTAGGCCCAAATTAATATTTAACTCTTCATTCGGTTATCAAAATTGGAATTTTATTATGTCGGCCCAAATTAAATCCCTCTGAACTCAAATTAAATCCATCTTTAAAATAGATGTATACTAGTTTATTTGTTTATTTAAGTAGAAATGAATGGCAAAACATGTACCTCTGCTTACTGTATGTCGACCAGTATTGGTAAGCACATCCAGAAATTCCTCGACAGAGCTTCGGCCATGGTTACAACCTTCCTATTAAATATTACATTCATTGAAGAACCTCCAATATTTCGACTTTGATTACAGTTCATTGAAGTTTATATGTAAAATATAATGGTGCCAAAAATGGACGATATTCAATCCAAATGGACGATATTCAAACATCTCAGCGAAAATAGAAAATTATAAGAGAACTTCAAAGATTCTTTCAAAAACAAGCAGACGAAGCTGAATTCAAAAGAATTCCATTATTTAACAGAAAAAGGGAAAGAAAGATGACGGAAACTCGGAAACTTACACTGACTACAGGAGTAGAGACAGCGAAATAACATTCCCTGCCAGAGACTATGGTTGTTAAATACTTCACCACAAATTTAAATTGAAGGCTATTCATTACTACACAGCCTCGTGCATAGTGATATGGCGATTGACGGAAAAACATTTAGGTGTTTAATAACGGGCATCAGAAAAGAAAAATGATAAAACAATACAAAATGAAAAATCAAATAATGAAATTGAAAATAAAAATTCAAGATTATCATATGGTGTGTGATTATTATGAGATGGAATTGATTATGCAATTAAAAAAAATATTTAATATTTTCTTAAACTAATGCAGTCTATTATAAATTAATAATTAATCAGTGATTAAGAATACAAATAATTATTATTAATTAATATCATTTAGGGATGGTAGGAGTGGGGTTATCTTTTGCATCGAAGGAAATGTAGAATTTTCTTAGGTTTGGGATATAGGATCATTTTTAAACAATAAAGCAGTAGCATATGCATTGTTTCAACGTCTAGTAATAACAAAAGATCTGCATATTCTAGTTGATTGTGATTGGAGATTTAAATTGTGATTGGAGATTTAAAGCTTAAAATTCATGATATAATAGTTGATTCTCCAATAAATAAGAATAAACAAGAAGTTGATGCAATGGAAAATAAATGGTGCAAATGAAGATAGGTGAATTAAGTGTTAATGGTTATGTTTCTTTGTTACCCCATTCATAGACCAATTTTTTATGAAGTTATAAAATCAAAGGTCCTAAGGGCCCATATGTCACATCAATAAACAGGAAATGTGGCTCAAGTTAAGGGTGAACTTCATACAAAGGCACCCTTCATGGTTTTATTGTGCATAATAATATCCTCTTCATCGATTGTTTCTATCATGTGTATGATGATCAGCAATAAATAGGTAATCATGAAGATGAGTGCAAATATGAAGTTATGGTTGTGCCAAATCCTCTTCCGAACTAGAACTGATATGCAACATGTTTCATGGTTAATATGGAAACTTGATAATGAAGAGTGGAAGGACAGTTTCCATACCCTCCCTCCCTTGTTCTCATAAACTTCTCTGAGATGGCTTACAATAGATTTATATTATGCTTATGTGGATTGGAACAAGGTACTGATTTAGGATACTCTGCATAAAGTGATGAAGTGCGAAAAGAGTGTGAAATTACAATCAGGGTCTTGTTCGATGGATCCTCTCTATGAGTCGAATGTGTATAGAAAGTATAGCAAGGGAACATGGATTTAGATTTGGAAGTGACTTTATACCTCGTGTTCTTTGTGGCACTTAATTTGTACTTTCCTACAGAGTGGAGGCCTATCAAATCCAATAATGGACTGGGCCTATGTAGATGGAATTTATCTTCCTCTAGGATAAATAACGGAAATTATTGGTTTCACGTTCATTCCTTCTTTCTTGAGTTACGCCCCTTGGAAACATTCTTTGGACAAGCATGTCTTGGCAAAAGTTGGAATTGGTATCTCAAACATTGCAAGGGATTAATTCTAATTCCAAATCAATAGCCTTTTGAAGGTTTGGGAACACTTTCTTTGATTGTATTCTAGGCTTCCATAGTGCGTATTATGTTTTTAGTGGTTATATGCTCTAGTCTATATCCCTTAACTTTTCTTTCTATGCTTACATGTATGAGAATAATGCATCAAACAAAACACTTGATGATTCATTCCACATACTATAATATTCAACAATGAATCATGTCGACTATCATTATTTCCTCCTTACATTGTTGACCAACAATTCGTCGTTGGCTATAGAACAGTTTTCATCGTCACATGAAAAGAGGTCATGATTATTATTCTAACACATCCCCTTAATCATGACCTATACATTAACTCACCTGCTAGTCTAAGTCTCAACTAGGCTTACAAACATGACTCAAATATTTCATTTTGACTTTCTTTGCTACAATATATTGATGAAAATTTTCTTGAACTTGTTGCTCCAAACTTTGATCTATTCAACTTTTTTTTTTCCTTTTTCTTACTCCAGATCATGAACACTGGATATTGCTCCTTGTTACAACTAGGATGATGCCAATTCATTTCAACTCCTTTTTCAACACGTTCACTTCCATCATTGAGAGTTTTTAAGTATTGTTCAATTGACTCATTCATGTTGTTTTCAACAAAGTTCAAGTCTTGATTGTAGATAGACATTACAACTGAGTTATATTCTTCTTTTTCTGTTGCTTCTTCCTGGCTGCTACCAATACCTACACACTAGTAAACATTAGTAAGATTTACAAAATCATCATAATCTGGGTTCTTTCCAACTTTGTCTTCTTCTGCCAAATCTTCATTCTTTCTACATTACAATCTTTGTACTCAGTTTCATCTTACTCATCCAATTGATCTTCAACCTAGGTTACTGCTCCATTGAGCAGTTTATCTATGAGTTTCTTTTCCTGCAAAATTTGGAACCAACTTTCTCTTTAAAGTTGTTCATTATCATATTTCACTTTAAGTTCTTCAATTCGTTCACTCTCTTTTTCCATAACTTTCTCTATAATTTCTTCTGGTGACTCTTCAAACATCTTGCTCCCCCTCGCACCATACTTCATCTCTAGAATATCCCAAAATACTTTTGCACTTTTTACTTCACCAAATTCATTTAAAATGCTTGAAAGAATATTTTCATCCATCATTGATATAATAAGATATAATGCAATTTCTCTTTTCCTCTTATCATGGAAACTAACAAATTCTTCTTGAACGTGACAGACTAAATTAGTTGAACAAAGTAATTCTACCATTTCATTTGTCCAAGATTCATAATTCATACCTAAAAAACATGGCAGAATCAGCATTAAGCATTTCAAAATTTCATCTAGTTCTTCAAAAACATAGTTACCGATCAAACGAGAAAATTACCCAGATCCATTTTTTTGAGGTAACAAAAAATCACTCAATTTTGGAGAATAGTGATTCAGAATACACCTTTTTTTAGCATATTTTTGGCACTTTAAATTTTTGTATGTATCAAGTATGAATATTTTTTTTTTAATGTTAGTGATTCTCACATTGATTTTGAAATTTAGAGCACTTATTTTTGACACTTTAAATTTTTTTATGTATATGCATGAACATTTTTTTTTTGTTAGTGATTTTCATCTTGATTTTGAAAAGTGCTCATGAGCATCAACCACTTTTGTTTAGAGGGATTATTTTTTACGCTTTAAATTTTTTAATGTATTAAGTGTGGATAAATTTTTTAAATGTTGGTGATTTTTATATTGTAAAGAAAACCATGAAAAAAAAACAAAACAAAAATTACCTTGTAAAAAAAAAAAAAAATTAACAAAAAATAAATAAATAGATATCAAAAAATAAATAAATGATTTTTTCTCAAAAAAAAAAATATAATCTAAGGAAAAAAAATTAAACCAAGAAAAAATCTAAAACTATTTTTTGGTTAAAAAAATAAAAATAAATAAATACCTCCTAAAAATAAAAAATTAAATAATTACCAAAAATTAAAATAATAATAATAATAAAAATAATAAATAAAAAATAAAAAAATTCAAAATTCAAAACAATTAAAAGTAAAAAATTAAAATTAAAAATTAAAAATTGAAAATTGGAAAATTGAAATTGAAATTAAAAAATTAAAATTGGAAAAAAAATAATAATAAAAAGTTGAAAATATTAAAATTTAAACAATAAATAAATAAAATTAACCAAAAAAAAAAAAATCCCTGCCCTGCCAACCTACCCAACCCACCCTTCCTTGCCACACCTCCCCGCTCACCACATCGCTCCCTCCCTCCCTCACCTTCCCACCTACCCCTCCTTCCCTCTCCACCCACATCGCGGCCCCACTGGCCCTAGGTGGCGACGGGTCGATTCCCGGAATCGGCCCCTCGCCACCCCGGGCTAGTTGGGCCGCGGGGTGGGCGGGGAGGGAGGGCAATGTGGGTGGGGAGGGTGGGCAGAGAGGTGTGGGAGGGGTGTGATGGGTGGGTGGGGAGGGCGGGCAGAGAGGTGTGGGAGGAGTGTGATGGGTGGCCTGTGAATTTTTTTTTTTTTTTTTTCTTTAATTTTAATTTTTTTTCTTTAATTTTTTAATTTTTATTTTTAATTTTTATTTTGTAATTTTAATTTTTAATTCTTTTTTTATTTATTTTTAATTTTAAATTTTATTTTATTTTTTGCTAATTCTTTTATATTTTTTTATTATGAGGATTTTTTACTTAAAAAAAATTATTTGGATTTTTATTTTATTTTGTTTTCCTTTAAATTATATTTTTTTTGAAATTTTTTCTTTTTATTTATTTATTTTATTTTTTATTTATTTTTGTGTTTTTATTTAATTTTTTAGTTATACAAGTTTATTTTTTTTATCTTTTTATTTTGGTCATGATCCCCTTGCCACCCCTAGCCAATTGCGCCTCAGGTGGGCAGGGATATTTAATTTTTTTTTGTATAATTTAAATTATTTACTTTTTTATTTTAATGTTTTATTTTATTTTATTTTTTATTTGGTTTTTATGTTATTTTATTTTTCTTAACTTATATTATTTTATATATTATTTTATTTTATTTTCCCTTAATCCTTAACTTTTTTTTCTTAAATTATGACTATTTTTGGAATTTTTCCCTTTTTTTTCATTTTTTTTTTTTTAATTTTACTAGTTAATTTTGATTATTTTTATATTTTATAGTTTTTTTTGTCTTTTCTGTATATTTTTTATATTAGATTTTGTTGTCATGTTTTTTTATGTTTTATTATTTGTTATTAATTTTTAAATTTTTTTGTGTTCTTTTTTATTGTTTTTATTTTTTTCCAATATTTTATTTTTTGTTTTCTTTTGTATTATTTTTTGTGATTTTTCATTCGAGTTCACCTACACTGCGTGTCAATTTAATGGTTGATTTTTTAAAAAAAATTGCAATGTATCAAGTTGTCTTAAGTTAAGATTTAAAAATTGCTAAACATTTAGCATTTAAAAAAAAATACTCTTGGTATAATAATTCTTTCATTTATGTGTTCTTTTTTAAGTCTTTTTAGTCTTAAAATTTTTCCATAATGTCATGCTTGAAATATTTTGAAAACTTAAGATTGTTTTGTAGTCATAACTTTGGTTTTAATTCTATGGTTGAAAAATTGTCAAAGATTTTAATGTTTTTCTAAGTCGTGATATTTTATCTTTAATGTTATGGTTGAAAATAGTTATAAGTTTTTTTTTCTTAGCACCATGCCTGAAAATTGTTGGAATTTTAAGGTTTTTCAAATACGTGATATTTTAAATTTAATGTCATGCCTAAAAATCATTGGAATTTTAATGCTTTTCAAATACATGATATTTTATCTTTAATGTCATACTTGAAAACATTGGAAATTTAAAGTTTTTCAGAGTCATGATATTTTATTTTTAACATCATTATTAAAAAATGTTGAAAAACAAAATGTTATTCCAACATCAACACTTTTCGTTTTCAGGGCGTTTTTTGCACAAAATATTTTGGTTCTTACTCTCATTTTAAAAAAATGTTGAAAATGTACCTCGAAAAAAATGTTATTCTAACATCAACAGTTTTCGTTTTCAACCTGTTTTTTTCATTTTTTGGGGGTTTTTGGGCTAGAGTACCCGTTTTGAGGTAATAGTCCTCGTTTGATCAGTAACTATGTTCAAATTCTTCATTGATTTGGTCTAGTTCTACATTATGATGCTCAAGTATGGGTTCTTTTGCTAGAAACATTTCATATTTTTCTGTGGTTTCTGCCTTTTGATTATTTCTCCTTAGTTGTTTCGGTTCTCTCTGGAACTGTTTAATTTTCCTTTGTTGACCCATGATAAGCACCAACGAATATCTTGAACAATAACAGGCCCAACAGGACTAGTGATTCTCATTATAGCACCAGTAATTCTGAAAGTTAGGTTCACACGAACAAATCCCTGAGGTTTTCAGATCTGCCCATGTGAATATGGGCGGCACTTCCCCTATTTTAGTTGGGGCGGAGGTTTTCACATCTTTCTCTACTATTCTTGCCATTTTAGGAGGCGGAGCTTTTGTAATGACATATATAATTCATTCATGCATAAGGATGCGTAAGAAAGCTCGACTGATAAGGCCGCCATCACCTTTAGGTGCTCGACCATAGGACCTTTAGGTACTTGACTGTTAAGGACCCTTTAGGGGGCTCGACTGATAAGGAGAGGAGAGGGAGAGGAACAATTCTGATTTCATTTGAATGAGAAGGGAACGAACGACTTGTCCCTTTTGTCTATCCCTTCTTCAATGGCTCCTCTGATCGACTCTCCAAACATTCCAAACACAAGCATGCAGTCTCTTAACAGACCTCAACACAGGAAAAAAACAATGGATCTCCTCCTTTAGACAAACTGGTGTGCATGTGCACTCTCTCCCTTGGCCAATCTAGTCGATAGACACTTAACAATTTCACACCAAATGCATATGTTGAACCTAAGGATCTCATATAGTTACAAATCCTAACCGCATACAAGATCAATACAGTGCACTAAACTTTGCTACAGGTAGAGCAGCAGCCTCTTGAACTTGCTTCCACAACACAGTCTTCACAACAACCTTAGTCGCACCACAGGGGACACAATAATCATGAACCAGGTTGTCGTTGCATACAACTCAACTCAAGTTGCACACAATCTGATTAACGAAGTAGGTTGGAAAGCTTAGAAATGAACACGCCCTTGCCGCAACAGAAAGACACACCTATGGTCAATACCATGCTTCAGTTGCGGTCTTCGATAGTTTACCAATCAACTCAGCTTTGCATATTTAATTCAATCCTCCTCAGATCTATCAAAGTTTAATTCAATTCTAATACTTCTTACAACTCATTCTTCTGTGATTAGAATTACACAACCACCTCTCACACCCTCGGCCCAATGGCGAGACAATTAGTAATTTCTTCTTTTCAAATGGTGGACAACAATAACACTCACATTAAACATGTCACCAATGATTTATCATTGAATAAATAGTCACCAGTCTTTCCAATCAGCCACATGTTTTACCACACGCTTGTCCACAAGCTGCAAATTCTACTAGCCGCTTCTCCTCATAGCCTATGATTGTCTCTTCTCAAGGTTGCTCCTCCACACCTCTTCTGAGCCTGAAACGCAGTGCCCAACAAAGCAAAGTCGCACTTGAATAGTAAGCCAGACAAAGTCACACTCGAATTAAACACACATCCATACAAATAAGTTACCACGCATTCAAATACACATTGTTGCTATTATATTCAACACAACGCCTTATGCGACATATACCATGGAGGAAAGCCACATACAAAAATGAAACTACCTCGAGAACAACATCCACCCATTACTAATCGCACCTAGGCTATCGTTGTCCAATAATTCTAATACACAAGTTGCAAAAAATACCACCAGTAAACTTAATACATACACACAGCTTCAGACTCACGCATAACAATTCCTCAACATTCACACTAGCAATTTGTGCATCCTCCACATGTGTGGCTCAAATAGGTTGGCAGCACGTTTCCCACAATTTCTACTTTGCATCAAGCACGCAATCAGTTTCTCCCTTTGCAAAATGATCCATAAATCCACCAAAGATCTAAACGTCCTGGGCGGTCTGATAAGCAATGCTTTTCACACATATCCCTTCTCATTGAATAGTGTTCGATCCTTCTCCCTGCTTGTAGCTCTGTCAATCTCTTCAAAGGGATACAATGATCCCAACTACAACAAAAAAATGGACAAGCACGGGCTCTGTTTGATCCACATTCACCGCTCGTCCAACACACACAAAGCTCACCCTCAGACCCACTCATAGATCTTGGTCAGCACAATCAATGCACTAAGTCAAATCTTCTCACCACACCAGTCGACTCCATGCATTTGCACCACTGGGAAGTCGGTATGTCCAGTCTGTACACCTTTGCACCAGTGTGTCCATGTACAACACTTTTGTCCACAACAGCACTCCAGCCTGCGCTCCACACCAGTCTTCACACCACCAAGCCTTCATAACCCAGGCTCTGAAACCATATCAAAGAATAACACACCAAACAAAACACTTGACGATTCATTCAACATGTTGCAATTTATACATAAAGCCATCCAGAGATTCAACAGTGAATCATGTCGACTATCAGTATTTCCTACCTACATCGTCGATTATAGAACAGTCTTCATCGTCACATGAATAGAGGTTGTGATTATTATTCTAACAACATGCTCTGGTCTCTTGGGAATATGCAACATGATAATTTAGTTCTAGTCTCTTGGGAATATGCAACATGATAGTTTAGTATTAGTTTTGGACTGGGCATTTCCAATTTATTATGAAGATTGTTTGCAATTGGAGGAGGTTACTCTACATTTTGGCATTTTTCCATAGGAAACATGTTTGTCGCTACGAAGGGTGTTTGGGTTTCTATTATAGCGCCTCTAACTTCTTCTTCTTTTTTCAGTGGGTGGGGGGGCTGATTTGGCTCCCATTGGAATTGATAATAGAGTAAATTTAACTATAAGGGAGTTTAGTAAGGGTCCTTTGGCATCTTCCCCACATCCATGAAGTCAGAAATTGGTTCTAGATCACTAGATGCTCTATAGTAGGATCAGTTGCAAAAAATGCAAGAGATTCTTGTTCTTCAGCTCAATCACAACCAAATGGTATCTAGTTTGACATCTCCTATGGAAATTTTGATTGAACATCGTACTCTGGTACCAAAGGTAGGGGATGAAATCTTTGTCATTCATCATAAATTGGAAGATCTCCAATTTGTTATAGGACAATATTGTTCAAAACCTTCTTTGACCAATAATTTAGCCAGCTCTCCTCAGTTCCTTGTCCCAAATCTAAATGAACTGGTGATGGATATCGACATGGGCTCTACCTAAGATGTTTTGGCCTCCTCTCAAGGTTTTTAAGTGTGGAATTTAAAGTCTATAGAATTTAAAGTATAGAGGTCATCTATAACTGGCATTTTATAGTTATAGTTTGGTTAGAAGTCTTTTTTTGTTTAAGACAACAAGCAAGCTATGTTTATGTTTTATTTTTACTAGAGGAATCAGTAACTAGGCCAATCTTGTACTTGTGTGACATGGGGTCGATTTTGGCCACTACCACTATAACCCCTAGGTGTATGCTTTTCTTTCTCTTTTTCTTTTACTTGAGGAATCGATAACTAGGTCGGGCTCATACTCATGTGACATGGAGTTGAATCTAACCACTACCACTATAACCCTAAGTAAACTACATCACCCCAATAAGCGACTATAAATAATAATAAAAAAATTGAAACTTAAATCTCATGATATATAACAATTAATTATCACAATAATTGTCAATTAAGCTGCTCCTTAAAAATAGCCAACAAACTATATTACTGCAATATATTTCTTAATATAATGTAGATTTTCTTTTCATATAAATTTTCATTCTTTAAAAAAAATAAAAAAAAATTACATTATCAAATACAAATAAACTTGAATTAATTCTCAGAAAAGAAACAACAATACGATGCTTCCATCACGCTGTCACATTAATTGCATGCAATTGATGAGATGCCCGAGATAGTCTAGAATGGAATCGAAAGGACCAAAAATTCAAAGGCATGAAATTAAGCGTACACAAAACAACCTGGATCCAAATCACACTTACACAACACAACATTAGCTTTTGTCCATATGTTGATGTCAACTTTTACCTACAACCAATATTCATGCATGATAACTCAACCGTTCGAAGTACGCTTTCGTTTTTTCTAAAAAGAGGGTTTTATCTTTTTATTAATATTTTTTCTAAATTTTTGAATTTAGTAGAGACGTGTTGGAATTGAGTGGGTTTTTTACATTAAATTTATGTGTAATTAATTTTTAACTAAAATTATATATATATTTTTTTAAGTTAGTCATACCATATTTTTATAATGTTTAATATATCACTTTCATCGAGAGAGAGAATTGAACAGGTGGCTTCACATCAAAGAATGGTTTAACAAAACACCAAATCACTGTCCCTGTGAACCATAATCACATATTGTTATTTATAATGTATTTCGGATTTAATCACATCATTAGTTTTAGTTTTAAGTTAACGTTTTGAACCATTTACTATGGCTTCACATCAAAGAGTGGTTTAACAAAACACCAAATCACTGTCCCTGTGAACCATAATCACATATTGTTATTTATAATGTATTTCGGATTTAATCACATCATTAGTTTTAGTTTTAAGTTAACGTTTTGAACCATTTACTATGATTCATCCTCAAAATAAAGATGAACAATATTCTAACAAGTATAATAAGTAGGGATGTTATTTAGTATTGATCTCTTATGCAAAAAATAATTGATAATTTTAAATAATAATACCAATTATATCTATATAATTTTAAATTAATAAAATATAAAAAATTAACATAAATTGCATTAATAGTTTATATATATCAAATTTTATGTTGGATTTAAGTTTATACCTATCAAATTTTATTTTAAATTTATAAAAAAAAAAAAAAAAAAAAAAAAAAAACTAATCGCTCATATGATAGAGTAGCAATAAATCAAGGCCAGAGATTGTGTGAGTTATGGTTTTTGGGAAAGTGGTATTGATTACCTAGTCCATGGTATTGTAACAAAGTCTATTTACAAGTTAATAGTATCGATAGTAAAATGGGGGTAAATATCCATGGTTAAAAATATTGTTATATTGTAAGTATTAAGTTTAAATTTTAAAAATATTATAAAATAAAATATTATGATTTTGAAATAAGTTATGGTTTTTTGGCATGTGGTATTGATAAACTATGGTATTGTAGGCCCTGTAATCTTTTATGAGAAAACGCATGCTCTTAACCATTAGTCATTCAAATTATATTATAGTATTTAATAAATATTATTAGATTTTTTATTTTTTAATATAATTTTATACAATTTAATTTAAAACCACATCAATCAATTAAAAAATAATAATTTACATTAAAAAAATAATAATAATAACTTTCAAAATATTTAATTTAATAATTATTTATTTTAAACTTTAATAAATTTCATCATATTTATTTTAAAAAATCAAAACTAATTCAAATTCAAATTTTTTATCAAAAATAAAAAACAAATATAAAAAATTATATGAAATTTTAAAAAATTATAATAATTAGTTTTTATTAATCTGATATTCCCTATTACTTTACTTCGTCTCTATGTTTCATCCATATTAATTTCAAAAAGCTCATTCACATCAGAAATATATTTTATTTTAATTTTTTAATTTGAATATATATATTAAAAAAATTAATAACAATACTATTATATAAAAATTAAATTTTTTAATTTGAATATGAGTATTAAAAAAATTAATAACAATACTAGTATATTACAAATATAAAAAATTATAATCATTAGTTTTTATTAATCTGATATTCTCTATTACTTTACTTCGTCCTTACGTTTCATCCCTATTAATTTCAAAAAGCTCATTCACATCAAAAATACATTTTATTTTAATTTTTTTAATTTGAATATATATATTAAATAAAATAATAACAATACTAATATATAAGAATTAATATTAGTATTGTTATTGTTTTTTAATATATATATATATATATATATAATTAATATAAATATTGATATGTAACTTAAACCGTTTATAAATCTATATTTAAAAAAAATAATAATAATAATAAATATTAACTAAATTATAATTTTATTTTAAATTTGTTATTATTAATATTATTTATAAAAATAATTAATATATGACTTAAATATATTAATAGTAGAGATTCACCCTCACCTGATATTCTTAATCTCTAAATAGTTTTTGTTACGATACTATAAATTAGTAACACCGTGTGGCAAAAGCAGCGTAACTCATGTTCGTATGACATTTCTTCTAATTAATCAATTTAATTAAAACAATAGAAAGACCATAACTATTTTTGAGATAAATTTCAATCTTTGATATGTGACTACCACTAAAAATATTCTAAAATATTCCATGGAGGTTAGATCTTTATCATCAACTTAATAATTAATTATTGTTTATTTGTTCACAAATCAAAAGTTGAGAGTTATCTTCAAAGTAGCTATGTCATTTTTACCATTTTAATTAATTTATTGTTTGATTAAAAAATGTTACATAAACAAACGACATGAAATGAGTTATGATTTTTTGGCCATGTGTTATTGATAAGCCATGGTATTTTGTTATTATATTGTAACAAAGCCTATTTACAAATTAAGAATCTCCATGATAAAGTGGGAGTGAATATCCATAGTTAAAAGTCTTGTTACATGTATTTTTAAATGTGAATATGTTTAATTTATATGTCATTTCTTAATATAATAATAATAATGATAATGATAATGATAAGAATATAAAATAAAGTTATAATTTAGTTAATTACATTAATAAGCTTGTTTATTTTAGAATAAAGCTTCCAAAATTTTAATTTTAATATCAATAATTATTATTACTCCAATAGTCATTATTAATTAATTTAAATGGATGGCACAGATTTAACCTCCATGGAATATTCTAGAATTTTTTTTTGTAGTATTCACAAATCAAAGGTTGAGATTTTCTTTTGTTTGAAGTTGTGCATTTTGCATTAGGTCAAAGGAGGAATACATAGACCAAAAAATTTATTTTATAGTCTGTCAAAAGATAAACTAGACCAGTAACATAAGTTCAGAGTCTTGAGGTTGTTAAGACCCCATCTAACTAGAGCATCTTGTAAATAGAAACTTACAAAAATAGGTTGATTGTGCCAAACCTTAATATACATCGACATGAGAAAATCTTGTAAATAGAAACTCACAAAAATAGGTTGATTGTGCCAAACCTTAATATACATCAACATGAGAAAACAAAAAAGATTATTATCACTACAAACAAAAGACCAATGAGTCCTAAAAACTATTGGGAAGAAACTCCATCCATTTGCGTTGGCTGGTCACTACCCTCATTCGAGGAGAAGGAGATGTTGGGTGATCTCTTGGCTAGAATGGTTAGTTCTCAGTCATTATTGTCACTCCAGTTGAGTTCTCTTGCACCTCCTTATGCTACCTATAATATTCAAATGATGTTTAACCTTGTGTCAACTTTGTGCCATAATCAATGAAGTGAAGAGAGTGCATGCAATGCACCAAGTATAGTGGGAGTTGTAGCCCTCTTTCATGTGAGATGGCATCATATCAAGGCAGGGGAACTCCCACTCTTGGACACCCTCCTTAGGGGAAATCAAAGGTTTAGATTTATCTCCAAAGCAATTTGTTTTTCTTGTTGTTTTAATTCCCCACTCTTGGACACCCTCCTTAAAAGGGAAATCAAAGGCTTAGATTTATCTCCAAAGCAATTTGTTTTTCTTGTTGTTTTAATTAAATTGATAAATAAATAAATGTCATATAAAAGGAGTAATAATTTTTTGGGCATGTGATAGTGATAAATCATGGTATTGCCACAAAGTCTATTTACATATTAAGAATCTTCATGGTAAAGTGGGATGACTCTCCATAGTTAAGATTGTTGTTACATGGTATTTTTTAATGTATATATGTTTCACTTATGTATTGGTTCTTTTTATAATAATAATAATAATTTAAAACAAAGTTATAATTTTTTTTTTAAATTTAGTTAAGTAGATAGGCTTGCTTATTTTTGCATAGAGTTTCTAGAAAAAATTAAATGCTTCTATTTTCAAATAGGGATAGGGCTTCCAGAATTTTATTTTAAATTGAATATTTTAGAATATTCTTAGTATTATTCACATATCAAAAGTTGAAATTATTTCATAGTTATTCCATTTCTACCCTTTTAATTAAATTGATTAATTAAAATAAATGATACATGAACATGAGTTATGGTTTTTTGAGCATGTGGTATTAGTAAGCCATGTTATTGGTGCATAGTATTGTAACAAAACCTATTTGCATGTTAAGAATCTCCATGGTAAATTAAAATTGAATCTCCATGCGTAAGAATCTCACTAAATATTTTTTAAATGTATATATGTTTAACTATTACTAATGGTAGCCCTAAGGGGTAGCTCAATTGGTTGAGTCTTGGTTGTTAAAGCACCTTCTCTATTGGGACATCATTGGTTCAATTCTCTTAAGGTCAACAAATATTTTGTGGACCACATAGGAAAAAATAACCTATGATACATCTCATATTACCCAAATATAACTTTATTTTTCGACACCTAGTACATTCCAAGTTAAGATGGATCTAGGTTCGTTTAGTTATTAGTTATAATTAATTGTAATTATAAATATAATTATTAATTTTATGTTTTTTAATTTTATAGAGTCAAAATGTTAAACATTAACTTTACTTTTCAACACTTGGTACATTCCAAGTTAAGATGGATCTAGGTTGGTTTAATTTTATGTTTTTTCATTTTATCGAGCCAAAATGTTAAACATCCCTATCATTCTAGGTTAGCGTCTCTTGGCACAATGAAAATTCACACCCACTTTACCATGGAAATTTGTAACTTGTAAATAGCTTTTGTGGCAATATCATGGGCCAATACCATGGCTTATCAATATCACATGTCCAACATGACATGTGATGATATGACATTTTTTTAATTAATTAATATGAGATAAATTAATTACAAGACCATAACTAACTTGGGGATAATTTTTAACCTTTGTGCATAATATTATGAATATTCTCATATATTCTATGGAGGTTAAATTTCTACCATCCACCTCATAATTACTAATAATTAAATTAAAATTTTAGAACACCTATTCTAAAATAAACACATCTAATGACGCAAAAATAATAATAAAATTTTAACATTTTAATATAATTTTTAAAATTCCATTTTATAAAACATGAATATGTGTTTCCCCGTAACAAACTATTATTGTAAATTCATCGAACTCAAAGATATAAATAGTAAAAGTAATTACAATCCTATTAAAATACTAAATTATGTGGTGAAGTGGACATAAATTAAAGGTTTGGCTAACAAAGAACAAAGGAGGCAAGTTTCAATCAAAAGAGAAAGCTATGGCACAATCTAAATTTCCAATTCATGTTAAGAGAAATTATTATTGTTATTATTGTGGCAAACATGGGCAGCACTCTAAAGATTGATATAAAAGAAAATATAATGAGTCTAAACAAGAAATAGAAGACATAATGGAAATTTTGTGGGCAAAGACACCTCAATCAATGATGAATTTAAAAATCTTAGATTATTTGTTTTTTATGCTGCATTGTCTACAGAAACTGATGATGTGAATACTTGGTTCATTGATTCTAGCTTATCACTCCATATGGCTTGTAACAAGGATTGGTTTGATGAATATTATGAAAACATTGATAGAACATATGTTTATCTAGGAGATAACATATCACTTAAAGTTCAAGGTTATGGAGTAATAGGTGTGAATTTGTCTGATTTACAAGAGAGACAGATCCATAATGTGATATATGTTCCTAGTATCAAAAAGAATTTAATTTATGTTTCTACTACTGTTGACAAAGATTTGAAGGTGGAATTTGTTAAATCACAGTTTGTTGTTAAAGATATTCAAGATCTCTAAAAGGTTAGTTCCATAGGTACCATAGTTGGAAGGTTGTATAAGCTTCATGTGACGAGGATAGGTCATCAAGTGTTGGCATCTACAGCAATGTCAACCGTAGAGTTATGGCATCAAATATATGGTCATTTAAATCACAATGATTTAATCTTACTTCAAAAGAAAACAATCGTTGAAAGTCTTCATGTTATGAAGAATGATTATATTGAATGTGAAACATGTGTACTTGGCAAGAAACATAGAGAAGAATTTCATGTACATAAAAAGAAAAGACGGAGAGAAATACTTGAATTGATTCATATTGATGTATGTGGACCTATGCAAACTAGATCCCTTGGTGGAACATGGTATTTTCTTATTTTTGTTTATGATAGATATAGATATACATGGGTCTATTTCATAAGAAAGAAGAGTGATGTTTTTGAGTACTTTAAAGAATTAAAAAATATGGTGGAAAAACAAACCAACAAGTGCATCAAAATTCTCAGATCTAATTAGGGGGGAGAATACAAATCAAGAGAATTTAATCAATATTGTAAAAGCAATGGGATTCTACAATAATTTACGGTGCCACATACACCTCACCAAAATGGAATTGCTGGGAGGAAAAGCATAACACTAGTAGAATGTGCACGTAGTATGCTTCAAGATAAAAATATTTTTAATGGTTTTTGAGTTGAAACCATTAATATTGTTGTTTATTTAAAAAATAGGAGTCCAACCAAAAGTTTAGAACTTAAAACACCTTTTGAAGCATTTTATGGGTATAAACCAAAAGTAAGTCATTTAAGAGTTTTTGGATGGAAGGCATTTGCTCATGTTCCAGAAAATGAAAGAAGAAAACTTGATGCAAATTCAATTAAGTGCACATTTATTGGTTATTGTGATGATAAAAAAACATACAAGTTGTTTGATCCTAGTTCCCATAGATTTCTTGCAAGTAGGGATGTGGTGTTTCATGAGAATGTAGATGAAGGTGATAAAATGAATAATATTGGTGTATGGCATGATACTGATGATTATGTCAAAATAGATACAAGTGTTTAACAAGAATAGGTACAAGTTCAAGAGTAAGGAACATCAAGCAGTCATGAAACCCTAAGAAGAGGTGAAGAGACTCCACAAAGCATAAAGAAATATGAAAGTAGTAAAACTCCAAGAAGGTCATCACGTCAAATTCAAGCACCTATAAGGTATAAAAATTATGCATTAATGTCTCTTATAATGAATGTTATAGAACCTTCAAGTTATGAAGAAGTTAAAGAATATAATGAATGGACAGATACAATGAATGAAGAATATAACTCTATAATGAAGAATGACGCATGAGAATTAACAGAATTGCCTAAAAATAAAGTTCCCATAAGATACAAATGGTTGTATAAATCCAAGTTTAATGTTGATGGAAGTATTGATAAGTATAAAGCTATATTATTTGCAAAAGGTTATTCACAAGAACAGGGAATTGATTATGAAGATAGTTTTTCACCTATAGCTAAGTTGAACACAATTAGAATCATGACTACAGTAGCTACAAAACATTATTGGAAAATGCATCAGTTAGATGTCAAAACTACCTTTTTGAATGGTGACTTAAAAGAATAAGTTTATTTGGTTCAGCCTGAAGGGTATGTAAAAAAGGGACAAGAGCATTTGTTCTGTAGGTTAAAGAAAGCTTTATATGGTTTGAATCAAGCACCAAGATCTTGGTATGTGAAAATTGATTTTCTTTTATGAGAAGCAAAAATGTCCTAACTTGTACATCAAAAAAGATGAATATGGGAATGTTTATTTGATATTTGTATATGTTGATGATTTTATTATATCAGGCAATGCATCCAAGTTGATTTAAGAAAATAAAAGTCAGTTCTCACAAGTATTTGAGATGAAGGATCTCGGTGAATTGCATTATTGTTTAGGTCTTGAAGTTTGGGGGGAATCTAGTAAGACGCTAATTACACAAAGAAAATATGTAAGGGAAATCCTTAAAAGGTTCAATATGATTGAATGCAAGACAGTGTCTACTCCTTTAGAACAAAATGCTAAATTGTACAGTGATGATGGAACAAAAGAGGTGAATGGAACCTTGTATTGTCAATTGGTAGGAAATCTGAACTACCTCGCCACTAGCAAGCCAGATATAGCATATTTTGTCAGCATACTTAGTCATTTCATAGCTTAGCCTTGTGAAATCCACTAGAAAGCAGCAAAGAAAGTCCTTTGATATCTGAAAAGAACATTTAATTTTGGTATTATGTGTGCTAATGAATTTTATGTTGAGTTGGCAGGTTATTCATATTTTGATTGAGCTGGAAATCCATATGACAGGAAATACACTATTAGATACATGCTCAATATAGGTTTAGGATTGATATCATGGAGTAGTAATAAACACCCAATCGTTTCCTTGTCATCCACTAAAGTTGAGCATAAATATTTAACTAGTGTTACCTGCGAAGCAATATGGCTTAGAAGGATACTTGAAGATGTTGGAGAAACACAACAAGCACTATCGTAATTAGATGTGGCAATCAAAGCACTATCAAATTGGAAAACAATCTTGTATATCATGCAAGGTCAAAGCATATAGAAACACAACATCATTTTTCAAGAGAAAAAGTGCAATCAAAAGAAATTGACTTAACATATTGTAATACAGATGAAAATGTGGCAGAGATATTTACCAAGCCTCTTGGAAAGGCTAAATTTGAAATTTGTAGAAGTAAGTTATGTGTTGTAGAAAATCCTAGTTATGTTCTAAGCCTAGATGAGACTTAAACAAATAGGCAAGTTAACATATATGTTGTGATTAAGGGGAGGTGTCAAAATAATCACAATGACTCTTCAATGGTTGGTGTAGTACAATCTCTAGATTGTTTGCAATTAATAATCAGCAGGAACCCATGAAATCACTATAGATTCTTCAGCTGACTCTATGTATAAATTGAAATAGATGGAATGAAATCCTCAAGTGTTGTGTGTTCATCTCTGGTTGGTTCTTTTCACAATATTTTGTAACGTTCTCTTGGACTTTTTATAGTTAACTTAGAGAATTTCTAGCTTAAATGCAAAGGGTGCATTGGCTGCTTTGGCAACTTGCGGGCATCCCAATTGTGTAGTTATTTTATTATATATATGAAGGATAGTAATATCAGTGTAGGGACAACATGATCTGATTTAGAAATCAAATGGGTTAGATGCAGTATTGTATAGAGATAATGATAACTAATGTAATTAGTAATAGTTTTCTAAGGTGTAAAAAGAGAGATATCAAACAATTGTTTCTCTTGACCGTCTAATTTCGGGATATTATCAGAATCTACAATCAACATAGGGGTCCCGTAATAACAGTGACATTGTCTATCAAGGCGTCAATTTTTCCCATACAGCCAAAAATTGTCGAAATCCCATCAATTTTTTTTCAAAAAAATCTGATAGTAGGAGTGCTTGAATCATGTTTTTTATGGTGGAAATGGATTCAATACCATCAAAAACCCCTTGGGAACCCAAAATCTTGAAGTTTGATACGAATAACCTAGATTTCCAAAAGATTTGAATCGTGCTGGAATTTCCATTATTTTTTGGGAAAAATTGAAGCCTCCTTAGACTAAGCGATAAGAATTATCTTAAAAAGGTCAAAAAGTTTTATTTTTGAAATTGGTTGAGTAAAGTAAGAATGAAGTGATAGTAAAGTAAGAAGGAAATTTTAGAAATTTTATCTTTACCAAGATGTAGTGATGTTCGATACAGTGTAATATGCCATAGAGATTAATGTGACATGTTAGTAAAAAAATAATTGTGAGTGTGAAATGTCGTGTCATTAGTGTTGGCATAGGAAAATGATCACCTCAAAAGTGGTAATGATATCATCAAGAATATGTAGTTGCATGAACACATGTGGAATGGGCACCACACAAACACGCACATGCACGCTAGTTCATCAATGTCCACTTTGGCAAGCCCCCATTAGGATGTAGCCAAGTTTCCACAAACATGGATAGGAACCTTGCACACCCTTCATAATGTGCACCTACTCTAGAAACATGTTCTTGGTAAGAAATTTTATGTATGAGTAGGACCCCATTTTTTATCAAATTCGGGAGTAGTTGAGCAAACTTTGTGCTTCCCAGCCACCCTCAACGGCATAATGGCGATGAGTTAATTTGATCTTGAGCCTCACCAAAATTACTCCGGTGATTATCAATTCACCATCATTTAAAAATAAATAAGTAGCGTATCTAGCTTGCACTGAGAGAGATCAAATCTTTTGAAGTACAGACCTTTTTTCAAGTGAAAAACTTGAAAAAAGGTTTGCTTCTCGAGAGATTTGATTCATCTCTACATTGTGATTTAGATTATCTACACTTTTACATACACGTACCCAAACACATGAAAATGGTCAAAAATATTTATGTTTTTTTAATAACTTTTTATAATAGAGAGAGAGAGAGAGAGAGAGAGAGAGTTGATATTGAAATATTTAATTTATAAACTACATTGTTTATATTAGAATATTTTTTTGTTATTAATATATTTCTAAATACATGTCAATATTGCTTATTTTTGAAATATTTTATTTATAACCCACATTGATTTTTTTATCATTAATAATATTTTTAAATGCCGCATATTAATTTCATATTAAAAATTAAATGAATTGTACATCTTTTTTTACTACTCTTACTAGGAAATACTTAAATTGTTTTATTTTAATAAACTTTTCTAAATACTTAAGTTGTGGTATTTTAATAAATTTTTCCTTTTAAATTATATATATATATATATATATATATATATATATATATATATATATATATATAAGTAAGTAAACTAGCATTTGCACGAAAAGGTGCAAAGCAACGCCAATAGGAGAAGTGGAGAATATGGAAGCAAATAAAACCAACATTTGTGTAAAATTCTACATATGTGTTGCACTACTCAACAACTCCCCATTATAGTTAATGTTAAGAAACCAGCTCACAAAAAGATAGAAAAGAAATATCAACGCCTTATAAATAAGCCTCTTCAAGGGGGAAACCTCCTTTACAATATACAAATGAACAAGTCTTGGATGATACAAATGACAAGACCTCCTTTCTATATATAGGAGTCTAAGGGGTCATTATATAATCAGATCTAACATAACAATAATAATGTAAGGGCACAATAATAACAATAGTGGGCTTCTATGGGGCACAATAATAAGAATATGGGGACTACACGGGCACAACAATATAATAAGGGGGTTGTACTAATAACAATAAGGGGTTACATTAGTAGTATAGGGACCTAACATGCCCCTCTACTTCAAAAAGTGTTGTCCTCAACATTTGAGTAGTTCTTGATGCTTCTATACAAAATTCTTATCCTCCCATGTGGAATCTTCAGCAGGTAAGTTCTTCTACTTAATGAGATACTCTGAAATTGATCAATTTTGTAGCTGTCGGGTTCTTGTTTCTATGACTGCTCCAGGTTCCAATATGATTTTTCCTTCCTTGTCAAGTTCTGGAAATATTGTTTGAACTGGGATCTTCTGCAACTTTTGAATGAGTGGCCACACTTCTTCATCCTTCTTCCATTCATCCCTTGCTTCGTTTATCCAATCTGGTTGGATAATAGAAATAGCACAAAACAATGCTTCCACATCCTCATCCTTTCTTGAGAGTGCATCTGCAACAACATTTTGCTTCCCTTTTTTGTAGATGATTTCAAAGTCATAACCCAACATATTTGTGACCCATTTTTTCTGTTCTTCTAAAGATAATCTTTGTTCTAAAAAGTATTTAAGACTATCATGATTCATTTTTACCTTGAAGTGTTTTCCCATTAGGTAAGTTCATAATTTCTTAAGTGCATGTAGTATTGCCAACATTTCCTTCTCATAAATAGCTTGCTTGAGATGTAGCCATAAAAATACCCAATCGCCTACATCAAAACTTCTTTCACTGTGATGTTGATCTGCCTATTGTTTCATTCGATTCTACACCAAAGTGGCGTTATCCTTTAAAAGTTGGAGAACTTGTTGTTGATGCTCGATGTGATCTTTCACTGCTTGAATCTTTTTCTTCTTGATATATCCTTCTATCTTGAGAGTTTGAGGAGTGGTAATTTCTTCCAATGCATTACAAGATATGGTCGGATTCATTTCTTGATGCTCGATGTGATCTTTCACTTCTTGAACATTTTCTTCTTGATATGTCCTTCTATCTTGATAGTTTGAGGAGTGGTAATTCTGACCAATGCATTACAATATATGGTCGTATTCATTTCTTCTTTCTCGATGTGATCTTTCACTTCTTGAACCTTTTTCTTCTTGATATGTCCTTCTATCTTGAGAGTTTGAGGAGTGGTAATTATTGCCAATGCTTTACAAGATATGGTCAGATTCATTTCTTCTTTCTCTGGGGTTGGTTCCTGGTGTATATCCTCTTCTTTTGATGTCTCTTGATCCTTTTTTTCCTCCTCTTCATAATCTATGTAAAATAATTTCTTCTCAGCACACTTAGGACCTTTAGTGTATTTGCTATCACAATTGTAACAAAGCCCATTTTCTCTTTTTTCTTCCAATTGTTGTGGTGTAAACCTTGTAGGTTGTGGAAGGCTAGGAGAAAAAAAACTTCCATAATTATAGTCGTGAGTGGTGGGATTCCTTGTTTCCATAATTTTTCTTTCAATTTTTCTTGCCAACCTAAATGCTTTCTCCAATGAATCAGGTTCCCAAAGATGAACCTCATGTTGAATGTTATTCTTTAAAGTCCCTATGAACACATCAATTATTTTCTTCTCTGGAATATCATTTACCCTTATATTCAATTTTTGAAAGTCCTCAATGTGCTCTGCCATTGAACCCTTTTGTTTGAGATTTATCAATTGGCTAAAGAAGGTGTTTCTCTTTGTATCCTCATAATGTGCTATAATTTCCTCTGTGAAAATTGACCACGTGACAAGTGGTATATGAGAACAAAGCCCTTCATACCATAAAAATTGATTCGGTTCTAAATATAAAGATGCAATAAGTACTTTTTGTAACAGTTTCACCTCATGTAGATCAAAATATTGCTCCATCTATAGTATCCAATTTAACGAATCCTTGCCATCAAACTTCCTCATATCACATTTTTCTTGATTTTAGGATCTCGATCTTGAAGTGACTGTAACTCTATAATTTTAGATCTCCAAGTTCTGAAATTGTGTCCTGCAGTAGCGCTCTGAGTCCTCTTTATAACCCCGTAAGTCTGATCACGATTGGATTCTTCAAGGAAGAGTTATGTCAAATCTCCCACGATGACCTAATTATAGACTAGTTCAGTAGAGCAAACTTGTACAAAGTGCCATGTGTCACTGTCTCAACATTAGGACTTAAAACCAATATACAGCAAACTGCAGTCCGTTATCTTTCTGTGACTTCTTAATAAATTTCAATTTGATGCTGAAAGAGAAAGTTATGATGATTTTCCCAAGGTCACCTATTTAGGATGTAATTCGGGAGTCTACAAAAACCCTAACTTCCTGATATCATATATCCAAAAATATAGCGAGCCAAGATTTGAAATTCGGACCCGAGGTTCAGACTAATTTCTTCTCTAATGGGTTTTTTTTTTTTAGCTTCTGAAACTTTGTAGCGAAAAAGTTATAGCGAAAATTCCACGATGGCCTGTTTTAGATGAGATTCTGGAGCTTGTAACAACCCTAACTTCCTCATATCATATCTCCGAAAATATAGCAAGACAAGATCTAAAATTCGGACCCGAGGTTCAGCGCAATTTTGTATCAAATGGATTTTTTTTTTAGCTTCTGAAACGTTGCATAAAATAAGTTATAGTGAAAATTCAACAATGGCCTGTTTGGAGCAGCGAAACCCTAGAATCCAAAGCTCTGATACAAAATGTTAAGAAACCAGCTCACAAAAAGATAGAAAATAAATATCAACGCCTTATAAATAAGCCTCTTCGAGGGGGGAACCTCCTTTACAATATACAAATGAACAATTCTTGGATGATACAAATGACAAGACCTCCTTTCTATATATAGGAATCTAAGGGGTCATTATATAATCAGATCTGACATAACAATAATAATGTAAGGGCACAATAATAACAATATGGGGACCACATGGGCACAACAATATAATAAGGGGATTGTACTAATAACAATAGGGGGTTACACTAGTAGTATAGGGACCTAACAGTTAATAATAGAATTAATAAATAATGGGGATCGTTTTAAAATTTAGGTTATAATCCAAAATTTTCCAATAAAATAAGGAAATTTTAGCTTTAAGATTCCAAAAAACTTAATTAAAAAGAGTGATTTTCTTCATCAGAACTCAAAAATCAGAGTTTGAACGAATAACTTTAGGTATATATATATATATATATATATATATATATATAAGTAAACTAGCATTTGCACCAAGAGGTGCAAAGCAACGCCGATAGGAGAAGTGGGGAATATGGAAGCAAGTAAAACCAACATTTGAGTAAAATGCTACATATGTGTTGTACTACTCAACAACCCCCCATTATAGTTAATAATAGAATTAATAAATAATGGGGAGCGTTTTAAAATTTAGGTTATAATCCAAAATTTTCCAATAAAATAAGGAAATCTTAGCTTTAAGATTCCAAAAAACTTAATTAAAAAGAGAGATTTTCTTAATCAGAACTCAAAAATCAGAGTTTGAACAATAAACTTTAGGTTTAACTTTAAAACCTCTACGCGAAGGTATTAAAATGTCGATTAAAACCTTCCCCAAATAAATTTTAAAGTTTAAAGGCTTAAATATAATAAAAGCTGGCATATATATGTAAATAGTAATAAAGAGGTTGACCCCACAAAACTGCCACGTAGCATATTGGGATTTCGCCAACGGCATTTTTGTTTTAATGTCCATGACCAGACTTTTGAAACCTCTGACTTGCGACTTTATTTACACCATATCCATTCAATTTAATTATTTACAACATAACCATTGCGCCTTTTAATGTCCATGACCAGACACATGGCTTTAAAACTTGTGATATGAAGGTTGTGACATGGCATATGTGAAATTACATTAAGGCGTGTTATGATGGAGTAGTCGGGTCCACAACACATATCACAATTGGAGGTTTCAACGTCACAAGGCTTCAAAACTTGCGATATGGCAGATGCGATATTACATTGAATCCATTATAATAAAGGAAATTGGGTCCATAAGACATATTGCAATCGGAGATTAGAAGATCTAAGCATAGGTTTCATTCCAAAAGCTCTGATGAAGGCTGGATGCAATTTTATATTAAATATGTTCTGATAAAATTAATCGACTCCGGAGATAGATGGTATCGCAAGTTTTAGTAGGACAACCATCTAATTTCTCCAATAAAAATCTCTGATAAATTTGACGTGTATCAAAGCCCATGTGGAACCACATTCTGTGAATTAATGGCGAAATGCAGTGAATTTACAGTTTTTGATATTCTAAATTCTTTCATTAATACTAATGGTTCCCGAATATTTCGCTCATAAAAGTCTTGGATTCATGGATAATTGGTCATTTGCTCTAAGTGTAGTCGCTAGGCACTCTTGTGTTTTTTCCTCGCAGGCTAGTCTCGATAAACAGAATTCAGCAGAAATGTCTCAAGCGGATAAACCCATAAGGAAAAGTCTCGTTCAACAACAGCCAGTTTTTCCTCCTCCTAAGGTCACAGAAATTCATCCACTCTTTTCTGACACCACATGCACCCTTGATGTTGGGGCCTCTAGTTGGGAGGCCATGTATAAGTTTTTTGAAGATGAAGAGACAAAATTCACATTAAAAATGGTCACAACAGAGGATTCAGTTCTTGTTTCAGAGAGTACATACAGTGATGTCACCAATTTGTTTCTTCGTAGAATTGTTGCTCAGCCAAGCATATTGACTTATATGGATATGATCATATGGGTCGTTGATCATATGAACATTGCAGACAGGAACTTAATGACCAAGAGAAAGATGGTCATCGGCTCTTTCACTGGAAAAGATTTCTCTGCAATGTACCATCTCACACCAGCTCAGAAGAAATATGATAAACAATTCATTGAGAAGTTCATGCAAGAGAATGAAGACCAATCTGAGGTCATTCGAGGATGGAGAAGAGACACAAACAAGAATAACCGTGAGGAAAAGGGTATGTATACTATAACCTCTATTGTTTGACCCTATTATTATGTTGTTGCAATGATGTGTAGATTGTTTGGCTATGCTAATACCCATAAGTTTTCAGACCAATGGGTACCCCTAATTGAAGTTTCCTCTCATAGCTTTGTAATGGACTGGGGAACTATTATGTTCAATAACTTAAGTACCCAAATCCTAGAATATAGGACAAAATGAAGTTTTTTTTTTTAATATTGTTCCCCCATTCTAAATGAGTGCCTACATTATGGACTATATTTGTTTCACTTCAGATTTCCCATCCATGGGATGGAAATGGAATATTCAAGACCTTTTCCTATTCACATTTACCATAATATCCTCTGGGAGTCAAAATACTGACCCTGTTTTTACAAGATTAGCCACGGCGTCGTCCTTCATTCCACCAGTTTGTTTTCAATGAGAAGTGCCCTAGAACCTCTGTTGAAGGCAACAATGACCTCTTATGAGTTGGAAGATGTAACAAACTTCCTGAGACTACCCGAGAAACCCACCCCTAAGCTCTAAAAATTTAATTTTTCTACTTTGTTTCAGTAAGGATTTGCCCCTTAACACAGGTGATATGTTCCTTTAAAATTTCATGACCATTTATTTCTTCTACAACTATACTTATCAACATATTCTTAGATTCCTTATGACCAACATGATGTTGTTGAGATGAACCATAATTAGAGGCATTATCACCTAAACTGATCCGCATGCCCCATGGTCTCAATGAAATCATTATCATTACTTTACTCAGCCATCCTCTTTAAGCATAATGATATAAATTGGTGGAAGGAAAATAGACCTAACATGTAATAACCCACAACATTTTTTAAGTAGTTTCCACCACCAGCATGTAATAACTTAGTTCTAATGTAGTTAATTTAACCATGCACCAGAATCACCTAACCTTAGAGCATGCTATATTAAATTAAAATGGTGACTAGGTTTAGATTCAATAGCTATGAACATACCATAAACAGGTTAGTGTAAGTAGATCTATCCCATTGACTCTACTTATGGATGTAATAGCATAACATACGTAAGGATGAAACCATTGACATAATTACAGATAACACTACCGACATAACTTATGTAATATGAATATAGAAATCATTATCCAGATAGCACATAAGTTAGAAGTAATACATATCCACTATCCCATCCAGTTCAATATACTATACTCCTCTACTAATTTAACTTGAAACACATTAAAAAGCCATAAATGTCATATGAATAAACTACAATTCTTTCCATACCAACATATAACGCAGCATCTATATAACTGAAACAAATAATAATGTTATAAAGGGTAAGATACCGACATACAAAACATCCCATGCATGTGCATCCAACTAAAAACTCACTTGGAGAGCAGAGCACCACCACCCAACCATGAATCACCTCTGATTCCCCCCAATCTGAGGTTCTTGCCAAGGATCAAATGTCCTCAATTGATCAATGCACTAGGTATTTAACACCCTCTTTCATGATTTAGTTTCCATTCGTGGCGTCCTTCTTTTATGGATTTTTCCATTTGCCTAGGTCTTTTCTGGAAAAGCTCGTCTTTATCTCCCACGAGGCTTTTCCTCATAAAATCTTGCCTTTATCTCCCGCAAATCTTTTATGTTCAATGGATCTTTATCTCCCATCCATCTGATGGATCTCCAATCCATCCAAGCTTATCTAGAATCACATCTAGAAGCTTTATCATGAAAGATTCATCTCTATCCCATTCCTCAATGGGATTTGGCAAGAATCTCCTCTCTCTTGGTGCTCCACCCTCCAAGTGATTTATTTTATTAATTTTAATAACACATTTGCTTTTCATATACATATCACACCTAGATTTCCTCAGCTTAGGTTTAGAATAGTTTAACCCACAAAGGAGGGTATCACACCTAGATTTCCTCAGCTTAGGTTTACAATAATTTAGCACACAAGGGAGGGTATCACACCTAGATTTAACTCAACTTAGGTTTACAATAATTTAGCACACAAGGGAGGGATGTTACATACTCCCCCCCTTAAACTTTACACCGTCCTTGGTGTATCATTGCATCATGTCCTTGTTCATAGGTAGATGGTTTCTGAATCCACAGCTTTCATGGCTCTGCCATCTGATGCAATTTTTTTCGATGTACATCGGTCCCAAGGAGTGCTCCTCTTCCATAACTACTTTGGTCACAAGGAGTTCTCCTCTTCCATAGCTACATTGGTCACAAGGAGTGCTTCTCTTCCATAGCTACATCGGTCTCAAGGAGTGCTCTCCTTTCATAGCTACTTGTAACATTTTTTTCAAACCATTTGTGAGAATTTATAGATGCAAAATTTTAACTATGATAATATCATAATCTGTTACTTAATATTACTAAAGCAGTTATTGCTTATCATTTATTTTATCTGAATAATGCATGTTCTCTGCTTGCATTCTTCCAAGCCTTTGTGTTCTTGTCGAACACCTGCTTCTTGCAGTCTCTCTGCATACAACACATCAGTTAGCATATTTTCCACATCAATATGCCTGCAAGGTCATAACAGATTAGTTCACATAACAATATATATTCATCATATATATTCATCATAATCGTAAGTATGCCAAATTTCCATTAACCATGGTTACTTATACCAATCTTACTTTCCTTCTTTTGGGTAACCTCCAAGTCAGTTTCCCTAGCCAAACATCTATCCAATGTCTCTATGCATACCTGCACACAAGGTATGTTATACACACCAATACACATATCATTTTTCAACCTTGTAGCATATGTAGTCATATGGTCCCATATGTACTATTGTACATAGTCCATCTGTGGTACAACCCATAATACCATCCTCATGGTATCACCTACATGACATAAACTTTATCCACATATTTTTCCACCATGTTAGTATCATACCAAACATTCCTTTATCTTTAATTGTGCTCAGTTTACAAGGAATTTTTATGATCATGGTTCATCTATATAATTAAGAAAGTTTTATGTCAAGTGTAAATCAATTCCAGATTTCATGTGGTTGTAACACAATATCAGTAGCATAGTATTGTATTCATGCATGTTCATCTTAATCATACCTTCTGCTTCATATTCTAAGCAGACTATTAACTCATAGTTTTTTTTTTGTAAGTTTAATAATTCTCAGATCATACTTCATTCTTAATAATTTATCTCGTATGATTTACTATTGCCCTTTTTATGCTTCAACAACTTGTTGATCATGCATAATTTATGGTATATAAAATCTCATTTCCCCTTCATTAGTTATGCATGAAAGTGTTACTACTTTCAATCCTGCACCCTTTTAGTTGTAGGTACTTATGATCTTAGGGTATTTATATGTTAGCTTCTCCTCTTTAACATTAAATCCCCCTTAACTAAAAGATCAGTTATTCTTACTATGAATTCCTGGATGGATCATGCAACATTGTTTATGTTGTTCAGACACATTATTAATGAAATCCAACAAAGGAACCTCCAAAAATTGCTTGGTACTAAGTATGTATTTCAAATGGTATGACATAGGTCTATTTAAATAGATTGTTGGATACCATTTAATTGACCCAGTGATCCATAACATACAATTTGTGCTTCTTATTAATTACCATGTTTTTTTTTGTATTGTTATACTCAAGGATACTTATAAGTCCCACTATGAATATCCAATGAAAGATGCATATGTCATGGTATATAATAACCTATTTAAGTTAGGTTCCCTTAATCACACATTCTTCCAACCGAAGCACAAATCACATTCTAAATGTATTGTGTATAGATGCATAACTCAAGGATTAAATTGAAAGATAATTTTTACAATTACACAGTCTTATACTATAGCATATCCTCATAATCTCAACAGTATTTCATGGAACCCTTTACCATGGTATAATACTTTAGGGTAGAACCTTCTTATTTCCCACCCAAACTCTCATGAGGTATATAATTTCGCTTTGGATTTTTACTTAAGAACCTGTTACCTTACCAAGGTTTAACTTTTTCTTCCTTATTTAGGTGGGATAATTATACCATTCATAATTTTTTTATAACCTGATGCCCATAGTTTAATCTTTGACTAGAATTAATTACTACCTATTCTCTAATAGGCATGGTAATTTCTTTTCTGGTTTATCATGGTCTAATTTTATGACAAAGTGTGATGAAGGCAACATATGTAAGTGTGCTACGTAAGTAATCATATTTTCCTTCCATATGCATTACTTGTTATTGATCTTACCCCAAATTTAGCAGCATTAATATTGATTCTACCAACCATCAATCCTTGCACAACACAACTATGGCCAATATCCAAGCAACAAACCACAACAAATTTACACTACATTACTAATAAAATCATTAGGTCCACCATGTTCTTTCCTTCTGCAGAACATACTCCCCCTTAATAGACATTGGGGTGCCTAATCAGCTTCGTGGTTGTTGTATCATGACTTCCACTCTCTTTCAACATGTAAGAGACCATAAGGTTGATTAATGAATTCAGGGCCAATACAAGAATTCATCAGGAAGTGCTTGCATGGAAGATTCAGAAAAAAGACTCATTACTATGCATGGATATTAAGCATGATTCTCTTCAAAACATGTGTATCTGAATGACTACTCAGCTAGACTATGGTACCACATACAAAACAATTCATGACAATGCATGGGTATCTGAATCATAACATAATGATATAACCATGGACTTTCACTATTACATAATCCTACTTTCAAGTAGTAATGATTTTATTTAACCATGCATCTCTATAGTAATTGTACCATTCATGATTTGTCCTTATTCACTAATCCCTATTTAAATTTTTACCTATTGGAATAATCAATTTTGTTTCTTTCCAATAGTTTTCCACATGTCTCATCAACCGGTACCTCTTATGGATGTCATGTTTTGGGTAGAATTTGTGTTAGAGGTTTAACCAGAACCTTTCTAATCCCTCCTCATTATTCCTTTAAAGCATAATATCAATTTTACTCAAGGTTTTTTTTTTGTACATCTAGTTGTTATCATACATATATAGGTGTTTTACCTTCACTTCCGAAACAATAATCTCCACATGCTCAAGACTAATTTGGATAATTTCATGAAAAAATCAACCCAACACAATAAACTAGAATTACAGGAAAAGAGAAGAAAAAAATATATTCAACTCATATAACATAAATCATTATATATAGGGTGACTCTTCTACGCAATTCCAAATGAGCAGTTATTATCATAATCTGACGCAAACTATTCTTTTTTCCATGTAGTTTTTCCAAGTTTTCCAAAAAGTTTCAATTTATGTTGCACGTACCTCAACAACTACGATATACAATTAAACAATCACAAGGCTATTCAACAATAGTTATACAACCGTATAATTAATAGAACTGTGATCATAACATTGTTACAACATAATAAGAAATTTATAGAACAACACAAAGAACGAGGAATTCTTCTTCTTTTCGTTTTTTTTTTTAATCACAGATAACCGAACTTATTAAAATCTGTATGATTTAGTGTTAAGTTGCATCCTTGCTTATAAAGCTGATTTTTTATATCCCTGGTAGATATCTATAAGTTTAATTTGTACATGGTTTCAGGCTAACAGAAGAAAAAAAGGTGCCCTCCACCAACATTCAAAAATAATACCTATGTAAGCAATGAGAACATGTTGCAATGTCGGAACGTTGGAATGTTTGTAGGAAGAGGAGGTAAACCAAATGTGAGTGTGGCATAGCAGTCACAAATCGCCCATAACAACAACGTGTTATGTCACATCGAATCAAACCATCCATACGATTCCAAACCATGCGATTCCAAACTATAGGGATCTCAACACCATTTCAAGGTGATTAATTCCAAGATTACTGCAATAATTAATCCATGATTATCGTAGCTTCATATATAATAAAAGAGAATGAACTATTTTAAATAATCAACAGAATGGTGTCTTAGTAATTGGTCATAATTTTAACCGGTTTACACAACTTTTACTCCTATCTATTTTCGTGGTACTATTGTATTGTGTTGTTCTATTAGCCAATACCTTTACACCTTCTTGGACATAATTATATATATTACATATGATAATTCAAACAGTATATAATACATAATAATTTAAAGTAGTGCCATAGACGGTAGTAAAACATGCACATACTCCTCTGTTCGCTTACCTCTTTCCCCTCTCCAATTCTGTTAGAGACTTAACATTCTCGATCTTCTGGACAAAAGAATTTGTAATCTGAATGGACCTTTTCGCGAGTTAGCATCGATTGTTTGGAAAATATACAGCCCGTACAGAAACGATTTTGTCGGGATATATATCTAAGATGTTGATGCAAATTCCCCAAAATAACTCATGACATGGTGATGGGAGCACTCCGTTGCACGTATCAGATTAGTTCCAACTGTCAAAACATTGTGGTTAAATACTGCAGATATGTTTCATAAAACAAATAATTCCCGAAGCAAAGGGGTGTAGATGTGGAGGCAAGGGATAACAATGGTTCAACAACTCTATACGCAATTTCTCAATGAGTTTGTCCAAAACGATTTTGAATATACACAAAAGTGTCTTACCTTATGTGGAGCCATCGTTTATTAATAGAGATCCTACCTTCGTCACCCAAATCTTGTAACAATCCAGACCCGTTCGGATCTCATGATCTCACCACACCCTAGTGAATTTTTGTCAGCGTTTCGATTCAATCCTATTCAATAATATCCATTGTCTCATACTACTAACTTTTATAGGAAACCCTCCCTCTAATTGGTCAATTTAGCATTCACATGTGATGAAGGAAATGGCCATGCTACGGATTTTCATTTATCCTTGAAACGGTGGTAAAACAGCCCATAAATCAGTAATTAAGAAGGAAACAATCTCTTTTTTTTGCGCCCGAAATCTTGCCGCTTATCACATCTTTCTCCTAATCTCAAAGTAAAATTTGTCGCCTTCCTGTCGGTATGGCTTATGGTAGTTAGATAATAATACTTTAAATTTCTTTGTTGACTTCTTTTATCAGCATGCTCGGGGATGATGTTTCTATGTTCGAAGTTAGACAGGTGGAATTTTGGGATCAAAACTTTTGAATCCCCGTATGCTTCCAAGCCATGGATAAGGTTGGGTATATCCCACCTTCTTCCATCGCTGGAAATGTCCTTGCACCATGCGTCACTCCTCATATTGCTAGCTTGGATAAATATTCGGAAGTCACATATTAATGGTTGGAGAAAACGAAATATCACAATATATGTTGAAAATGAATATTGTCAGAATTTATGTTGGAGTTTTAATATTTGAAAAATGATGATACACATTTATAATAACGAATGAACCACATAAGCCTCCAAAAGATACGTCCCTCTACTCAAAGATAGAGTCATATTGTTTAGAAAGAATGTTATTCATTGTTAATGTAACAGTTGCAAAGGAGATACAGAGAGAACTTCTCAACACTGAAGTCTTATATCTATGGTTTCATACTCCGATTCATTCTTTCCCCAACCACCATATATGTTCTAAGGAGAGCAACACTGGCACGACTCCTCTGTTGTATGCACACAAACTGCCTTCTCGTGGAGAGAAACCTTGTGTCCTACGGGCCAATACGCATCCTGAGGGTATCAACAAGTGTTATAAGTATGTATTTCAATTGGTATGGCATTAGTCTATTTAAATAGATTGTTGGATACCATTTAATTGACCCAGTGATCCATAACATACAATTTGTGCTTCTTATTGATTACCATGTTTTTTTTTTTTGTATTATTATACTCAAGGATACTTATAAGTCTCACTATGCATATCCAATGAAAGATGCATATGCCATGGTATATAAAAACCTATTTAAGTTAGGATCCCTTAATCACACATTCTTCCAACCAAAGCACAAATCACATTCTAAATGTATTGTGTATAGATGCATAATTCAAGGACTAAATTGAAAGACAATTTGTACAATTACACAACCTTATACTATAGCATATCCTCATAATCTCAACAGTATTTCATGGAACCCTTTACTATGGTATAATACTTAAGGTAGAACCCTCTTATTTCCCACCCAAACTGTCATGAGGTATATAATTTCCCTTTGGATTTTTACGTAAGAACCTGTTACCTTATGAAGGTTTAACTTTTTCTTTCTTATTTAGGTGGGATAATTATACCATTCATAATTTGTTTTCTTTGACCAGAATTAATTATTACCTATTCTCTAATAGGCATGGTAATTTATTTTCTGGTTTATCATGGTCTAATTTTATGAGAAAGTGTGATGAAGGCAACATATGTAAGTGTGCTACGTAAGTAATCATATTTTCCTTCCATATGCATTACTTGTTATTGATCTTACCCCAAATTTAGCAGCATTACTATTGATTCTACCAACCATCAATCCTTGCACAACACAACTATGGCCAATATCCAAGCAACAAACCACAACAATAACTTTACACTACATTACTGATAAAATCATTAGGTCCACCACATTCTTTCCTTCTACAGAACATACTCCCCCTTAATAGACATTGGGGTGCCTAATCAGCTTCATGGTTGTTGTGTCATGACTTCCACTCTCTTTCAACATGTAAGAGACCATAAGGTTGATTAACGAATTCAGGACCAATACAAGAATTCATCAAGAAGTGCTTGCATGGAAGATTCATATGAATTATTGCTATGCATGGATATTAAGCATGATTCTCTTCAAAACATGTGTATCTGAATGACTACTCAGCCAGACTATGGTACCACATACAAAACAATTCATGACAATGCATGGGTATATACATCATAACATAATGATACAACCATGGACTTTCGCTATTACATAATCCTACTTTCAAGTAGTAAGGATTTTATTTAACCATGCATCTCTACAATAATTGTACCATTCATGATTTGTCCTTATTCACTAATCCCTATTTAAGTTTTTACCTATTGGAATAATCAATTTTATTTCTTTCCAATAGTTTTCCACACGTCTCATCAACCGGTACCTCTTATGGATGTCATGTTTTGGGTAGAATTTGTGTTAGAGGTTTAACAAGAACCTTTCTAATTCCTCCTCATTATTCCTTTAAAACATAATATCAATTTTACTCAAGTTTTTTCTTTTTTGTACATCTAGTTGTTATCATACATATATAGGTGTTTTGCCTTCACTTCTGAAACAATAATCTCCACATGCTCAAGACTAATTTGGAGAATTTCATGAAAAAATAAACCCAACACAATAAACTAGAATTACTAGAAAATAGAAGAAGAAAAAAAAAATCTTCCCCTCATATAACGGAAATCATTATATATAGGGTTTAACTCTTCTATGCAATTCCAAATGAGCAGTTATTATCATAATCTCATGCAAACTATTTTTTTTTTCCATGTAGGTTTTCTAAGTTTGCCATAAAGCTTCAATTTATGTTGCACGTACCTCAACAACTGCGATATACAATTAAAAAATCACAAGGATGTTCAACAATAGTTATACAATCGTATAATTAATAAAATTGTGATCATAATGTTGTCACAACATAATAAGAAATTTATAGAACAACACAGAGAACGAGGAATTCTTCTTCTTTTTATTTTTATTTTTTTTATCACAGATAACTGAACTTATTAAAATCTGTATGATCTAGTGTTAACTTTAATGCTTGCTTATAAAGCAGTTTTTTTTAATCCCTGGTAAATATTTATAAGTTTAATGTGTACATGGTTTTAGGCTAACAGAAAAAAAGGGTGCCCTCCACCAATATTCAAAAATAACACCTGTGTAAGCAACGAGAACATGTTGCAATGCCGGAATGGTGGAATGTTTGCAAGCAGAGGAAGTAAACCAAATGCGAGTGTGGCATATCAGTCATAGATCACCCATAACAACAACGTGTTATGTCACATCGAATCAAACCATCCATGCGATTCCAAACTATAGGGATCTCAACATCATTTCAAGGTCATTAATTCCAATATTACTGCAATAATTAATGCATGATTATCGTAGCTTCGTATATAATCAAAGAGAATGAATGGTTTTAAATAATCAATAGAATGGTGTCTTAGTAATTGGTCATATTTTTAACCGGTTTACACAACTTTTACTCCTATGTATTTTCACGGTACTATTGTATTTGTTGTGTTGTTCTATTAGCCAATACCTTTACACCATCTTGGACATAATTATATATACTACATATGATAATTCAAATGGTATATAATACATAATAATTTAAAGTAGTGCCACAGACGGTTGTAAAACATGCAGATACTCCTCTATTCAGTTACCTCTTTCCCCTCTCCAATTCCATTGGAGACTTAACATTCTCAATCTTCTAGACAGAAGCATATGTAATCTGAACGGGCCTTTTTGTGGGCTAGTGCCGGCTGTTTGGAAAATATACAACCCGTACAGAAACCATTTTGCCAAGATTTATGTCTAAGATGATGATGCAAATTTCCCAAAATAACTCACGACATGGTGATGGGAGCACTCCGTTGCATGTATCAAATCAGTTCCAACGGTCAAAACATTGTGGTTAAATACTATAGATATGTTTCATAAAACAAATAATGGCTGGAGCAAAGGGGTGCAGATGCGGAGGCAAGGGATAACAGTGGCTCAACAACTCTATACGCAATTTATCAATGAGTTTGTTCAAAGCAATTTTGAATATACGTAGAAGTTTCTTACCTTACGTGGAGCCATCGTTTATTAACAGAGATCCTACCTTCGTCACTCAAATCTTGTAACCATCCAGACCCGTTCAGATCTCATGATCTCACCACACCCTAGTGAATTTTTGTCTATGTCATCAACTCAATCCTATTCAATATTATCTATTGTCTATACTACTAACTTTTATAGGCAACCCTCCTTCTAATTGGCTAATTTAGCATTCACATTTGATGAAGGAAACAACCACGCTACGGATCTTCCTTTATCCCCAAAATGGTGGTAAAACAGCCCATAAAGCAGTAATTAAGAAGGAAACAACAGTCCCTTTTTTTAGCCCAAAATCTTGTGGCTTATCACATCTTTCTCCTAATCTCAAAGTAAAAGTCGTCACCTTCCTGTCGGTATGGCTTATGGTAGTTATATTTTCTAGAATAAGAATACATTGGCTAACACATAACTGACACAATATGAGTAAGAAACTGGAACCCTCATTAGGTGTACTTCATCACAATGCATAGATTAGATAAACGGTACCTTCGCCTCTATAATTACAAACTTAGAATCAAAATCATTCATCATGCAAAGATATCATTCTCCTACACAATTAACACCCATACAATTAAAACAATAAACTGAAAGCATTACAACCATTTGCAAGATAGGGAGCAACATACAGTACAATCCATGCTTCCACTCTTAAGCTGCCATTAACTCTGCTCTTAAATGTAAAAGGGGTCACATGTATAAAATTGCAATCCTTCTCATAAGAAAAACATTAACACGAGTAATCTATTTATGAATAACTGTCACATGCAAATTCTACCATGAATGGGTACTAGAACTGTTACCCACTGAATATGCTTCTACAGTTAACTTCACACTGGAATGCAACATGCATAAGAAAATTTGTCATTCCCATAATAGAGATAAATTCAACCATCAGTATATCTGAGCTAAATTATTTAACCTCATAACAAGTAAGGATTAACATAAACACATACCATGTAATTGAATTTCATTATATTAGAGGGAAACACCATTAAATCTATTAATAGATAAGCATATGTAATTCACTCAAACATTCTCATGGCGAAGAAACTTATGAACTCTTCTCATAACCAAACTGGAACTATAACAGAGACTTAAGAAAATATTCTCATAAACAAACTGGAACTATAACACAGAGAGAGAGAGTAAGAATCGTCATACAAAACATTTCACGCATATGACACCAACTAAAACCTCACTTGGAGAGCGGAGCACCACCACCCAACCATGAATCACCTTTGATTCCCACCGAGTCGAGGTTCTTGGAAAGGATCAACTGTCCTCAATTGATCAATGCACTGGGTATTTAATACCATCTTTCATGATTCAGTTTTCATTCGCAGCATCCCGCTTTTATAGATTTTTCCATTTGCCTAGGTATTTTTCAGAAAATCTTGTCTTTATCTCCCATGAGGATTTTCCTCATAAAGTCTTGCCTTTATCTCCCGCAAAGCTTTTATGTCTAATGGATCTTTATCTCCCATCCATCTGATGGATCTGCAATCCATCCAAGCTTATCTAGAATCACATCTAGAATCTTTATCATGAAATATTCATCTCTATCCCATTCCTCAATGGGATTTAGCAAGAATCTCGTCTCTCTTGACGCTCCACCCTCCAAGTGATTTATTTTACATATGAATGTGAGAATTGATAGTTCATATGTGTATATGTGGGGTTAAGTTGTAAGCATGAGAAGAACTAATAAGTTACTTGAAGTAACCATGCATAAGTTTACTTATCTATGTTATGTTTTTAGAAGTTAGCTTACTTATGATCGATTCAACATATGACCTTGTGCGTAGTAAAGGTGTTGGTACTAATTAATTATGTGACCATCTGATATTAAGGTGGATACTTCAAATCTAAACTTTATCATTGGTAGTTGAAATGAAGAACTTACACGTGACAATTAGAGATTATTTAAGTTAATGAATTCTAAGAGATAAATTGGTATATGCATGGAATGATTGATATCCACTGTGGAACTGATGCATTTCACCATAGGAATTGCACAATGATAATTGTACATGTATGTTAAATGAGATCTTCATTATCCTTACTACGACAATTGGGCAGTATATATGTGATTAAGCAGACTCCAAGGTAATAATGCATTTAATCATGTAAAATAATGGTTCCAGTTATCTATGCCATGATTGTCATTAGATGTCATCCATAGAAGCTAGCCTATTTCTCATTTTTCATTTTATCTGAAGAATGCATGTTCGCTTCTGGCATTCTCCCAAGCCTTTGTGTTCTTTGTTGAACACCTGCTTCTTGCAGTTTCTCTGCATACAACACATCTGTTAGCATATTTTCCACATCAATATGCCTGCAATTTCATAATATATTAGTTCACATAACAATATATATATTCATCATATATGTTCATCATATATATTCTTTGTAATCGTATGTATGCCAAACTTAACCATGGTTACTTATCCTTGAACCACTTATGTGCAACTACCAAGTCAGTTGTCCTGCGAGACATCTACCCAATGTCTTCATGCATACCTACACACAATGTGTATTATACACACCGATATACATATCATATTTCAAACATGTAACATATGTAGTCATACGGGTACTGTATGTACTGTTGTACATAGTACCATCTGTGCTACAACCCATCATACCATTCCCATGGTATCACCTGCATGACAAAAACTTTGTCCACATATTTTCCTACCATGTTAGTATCATGCCAAACATTCCTTTATCTTTTTCTAGCAATTAAAACAATTGTGCTCAGTTGACAAGGAATTTATATGAGCATGGTTCATTTCTGTAATCAGAGAAAGTTTTGTCAAGTGTAAATCATTTCAGATTTCATGTGGTTGTAACACAATATCAGTAATATAGTATGTATTCATGCATATTTGCATCTTAAGCAGACTATTAACTCATAGTTTAATAATCATTAGATCAATACTTCATTCTTAAATCATTTATCTTGGGTGATTTACTATTGCCCTTTTTATGTTTCAACAACTTAACCACTCTGCACTATACTTTACCAACGTGATCATTATGTCAATCATGTTCTTTTCTTTTGCAGATTACTCCCCTTTTATAGGCATTGGGGTAGCCACATCTTTAAGGTTGTTGTACAATGATTTCTATATAAATTTCCTAATGAACCAAGACCAATATCGGAATTCATCATGAGTTGCAAGATAATTCCAACAATCCATTAAACTCAAGACTCTTTCATGCCATTGATGCTTGACATCTATCATCAACCAAATGATAACTACAATATTGTTACAAGGCTATAATACTGTACCCCATGTGCTTACATGGAAGATTCATATGCCTCATTATTATGTGTAGATTTTAGCATGATTCTTTCCACAACATGTTTATCTTGATGACCATTCAACCAGGCTTATGATAACAATATACCAACTATCCATGAAAATACATGAGTATCATGTCAATGTACCAACTGACAAATGTGAGAAAGTGCTTTGACATTAAACAAAGTTGCCATTATTCCAGCAACAGAGCCCACCCAGACTTGTGCATGAATCAGGGTGTGATTTTTTTTTTTTTGGGTGAATCTTTGCAAAAAAAATGATGGTAATAAACCATCCCGTCCAAGACCAAGGTACAGTCGTGACTGAACATATAATCCAACTAGAAGTGTGGTAGTGAGACCAGCAACAACACCCACACTGATAAGGACGACAATGAATTTTAGGCCCTTGGCAGAAAATGCTTCAACCAAAGGTGCATCTCCACCTAATGATTTGTATGGCACCATGCCTATTATCACTAAGCAAACACCAATGTACAAAGCTACACAAGCAAGTAGGCTGACCATTATGCCTATTGGCAAGTCCCTCTGAAGGAAAATATTCAAATCAATACAACAGATGATTAGATAAAATTTCATGAATGTATTGTAGAGTAAAACGCTGAAAGAATATCACAATTAATGAAGCAATGTTGTTTGTAGCCAATTATATGATCTCCAGCAAAACCACAAGTGAATCTAGACAAATTTGACTGAACTAATTGTATGGTCCTTCACTGCAGAACAATCTAATTATATAGTTACACACAGAAGTGCTTGGAAAAAGCATACATTTGTGATACCTTTGGTTTTCTACATTCTTCAGCAGAATTAGCGACTGCATCAAATCCAACATAGGAAAAAAAAACACCATTGTTGCACCTAGAACGACTTCTTTGAATCCATTTGGAGTAAAAGGATTTCAATTTGACACATCCACTTCAAAATCGCCACTAATAATTACCAGCAGAACAGTCGCAATCTTTATCACAGTCATGATGCCATTCACAATGGATGATTGTTTAGTCAATTTAGTGTCCTAAATTGCTTGCATAAATTATCAACTGAGGTTTGTAAGTTGATGAAGTGTAGTGCACTATATGTGCTTAGTTAACCCTTCTTACTTCGTTGTTTTGTATTTTTATATTGTTTTGGGGGTTTCTATTCTTTGATTCCTAATGATGTACAAGCTGAACTATGAGAAACTGAATCTAAACTTCCTAATGGTAAACCAAGAGCTAAAACTAGTCAAAATCTAATTTAAAGGAACGAAAAACAGAGTATCTATCCTATCTTGTCATTAACCCTAAGTCATGAATATAATTCTTCAAATTAAAAAGTGAATTTGTAATGCATGTTGAAATAAATACAGAAAATGAAATCAACTGAAATAATTCTAGTTACTCTAACCTTCAATTTTGAAAGATAACCTTCTTGAGATGGAATACAAGCAACTTTCTGTACTTTATGATCTAGAGAAATAAATGAAAACATGCATAAGGTAATTGATTGATTTCAACCATTGTGTGAAGTGAATGTTTAACCATTTAGTTTAGGATGAGTATCAACTTGAAATGGTGATCAAAAACATTCATTAACGTAATGTATTGACAATTTGAACTAGAAAATAAATAACAAAACAGTGAGTAAACTAGTCAACAATGTATTCTCATTACTTCAACCTTACTCTGTTTAGAAACAAAATCGTTTCCTTTCATGAAATGTGTTGGAGAAAAAATACTACACAATTCAATTTTAACATTATGCTATTGATCAAAACTAAAAGAAATCAAACAAAAAGAAATCAACCTAAGTTAGAAATACCGCTAAAAACAAATGGTGAAATTAAAACTAAACAGAAAACGAATGGAAAGAAAACCTCCTTTAGTGCAAGGGCCCTCTGCAACTGACTGGGTTGAGCTACTAACTAATTGTAAATGCTCTTTTTAAATGATCATTGGTCAACACACGATTTTATATTATAGACAGGAACGAAGTCCAAAAATACAGAGCTGAAAGTCTGAACTTAATACATCAAATTATTTGAACCCCTCTCAGTTCTGTACAACCAGTATTTAAAAGGAAATAATCATAACTGTCTTTGAGGAAAACTAGCTACAGGTGGCCTATACGTATTACAACAGGACTACGTAAACGTCTGATCAGCTACAAGTGACTTGAATTCGAGCAAGATGTTTGCAATAGAACTGTTAACATAGGTGGCTGATCCGAGTTAATGCTGCAACAGAACTGCTGGATTTATTGATTAACCACGAAAGAGTAGACGAAGAGTCCTATTGCTTCCGGATATCATATGTTTGACTCCACCTTTGACTACAATATTGAGCTTGCTTTCTTATCAATCTGGGTTGAGTGACTAGGATAGAATCCATGTGGAGACGATTCTAAAGATGCCCATGTGGCCGGTTTCTTCATTTGACACCTAGAACCTACCAGACCATGGAAGTAGCTACGGAATACCTAGTTAGCTGCAGAATAGGTTGCGTTTTGTAGCTAATTTGAAAAAAATTATTCAAATAGCAAAAACATAAAACTATAACATGTCAATCATTTAATGCCCTCCTTAAGACAAAACCTATCAGTTATCATTGATGGGGATATGTAATCTTATGGAAAAGCAAGGGAAAGAAGTGAAAAAAGTTATCAAGGAGAGGGTAATTCTGAGGTTCAACATACCTCCACTGCAAAATCATTGCATGTCCTCATGCAATTTTCCAAAAATGTGAATTCTTCTTTCCTATTTCATTTGCTCAGACACTTCTACTAGTACATCTAATTTTCTTCTTTTGCTCTTCTTTGAAGTGACTACCATTCTGGGTTTCTTCATAAGAAGACTGTATTTAAGGTTGATGATTGTTTTGTTCAAGCTTCTATTCTTCCTCTTCAACTTCCTATTCTTCTTATACCATATCCCTAGATGCAGAATTGTATTATCATGAATAGCTTTATCCAATTTATTTTTTTCCCTCAAGGTTTCATTTTCTTTCTTGATATGTCTGTTCAATATCTCTAACTCATAGATTTCATGTTTGAGAGAGTCAATTAAAGGTTCTTGTGGATTGATAAAGGATTAAGCATCCATTGAGGCATTTTTCTTCTCCAGTGATTCTATATAATCATGTATTTGTTGCTGCACTAGGTCTATGCCTGGAGATCTTCTGCTGGGGCTGCCTTCGAAATACTATTCAGGAGAATTTTGAAGACTGTGTGCAGATGGAACATTATCAGGAGATGGTACTGGGGTTTCTTCTTCTAAATTTATGAACGCCGTTTGTCTAGTCAATTTAACGTCTTAAATTGCTCTACATAAATTATCAATCCAGGTATTGTAAACTGATGAACTGTGGTGTACCATATGTGCTTAATTAACCTTTTTCTTACTTCGTTGTTTTATAGTTTTTATCTTGTTTTGGGGTTTTGTTGTTGTTTATCTCCTAAAGTGTCTAATGCAAATGGAAATCCTATTCTAAGGTCTCAAGAATACTTTGAAAGGTCAAGTATGGATGTAGATTTTAAGACAAGGTTTATGTCCCTTATGGTAACTTCCAAAACCTAGCACTTCAAAAGCTCTCAAAGCATGTTATTGATAAAATTAATACTTGAACAAGAATGTAAATATGTAGCTACTTAAATCAAACAAAAGATGAAATATTGATCATGAAATCACTGTCTCTGCTGCCCATCTAATTACAGAAATAAAATCTAAATTATTGCACTCAAACAAACGAAAAATTGCAGACTAACAAAAGCAAGATCAATTTACTTCACTTATACTTCGATAGCTCGCCAAGTAGCTTTTCCAGGTTAAGCCATGGCTCCGGAGATAACGTTAATAACATGAAGAATTGATATCTAAATTACCTACTTGCAAATGAAAGTGAAATCAGGTCACTTCACTTATAATATGATAGCTCCCCAATTAGCATTTCGGGGTTAAGCCATGGCACTGGAGATAACGTCAATAACATGAAGAACTTGATATCTAAATTACCTACTTGCAAATGAAAGTAAAATCAAGTCACTTCACTTATAATCCGATAGCTCACCAAGTAGTTTTTCGGAGTTAAGCCATGGCTCTGGAGATAACGCCAATAACATGAAGAACCTGATATCTAATTGTAGAGATGAAAGTAAAATCAAATCACTTCACTCATAATCCGATAGCTCGCCAAGTAGCTTTTCGGGGTTAAGCCATGGCTTTGGAGATAACGTCAAATGTCATGAAGAATTTGATATCTAAACTAACTAACAACAGCAAATAAATAAGACTGAAATCAAAGCATAACTGAAATTGAAAAGCTAAAAAAAAATAAAGTCAGCAGAGAGGCCAATCTCATGTCACTATTTGATGCAAAAACATGTAAAGAAAAACTAATCTACAATCAATTGGTTGAACACACTTGCATGAATTAAAATTGCATGAATGGAAAATCTAAACTATCAAACTTGAAAGCAATAAAATGACATACATGAATGAAATCAAAGCAAAATTACAAAATAAAATCTACTCTACCTTACATTCTAATGTACTCCATAACATCTACTTCACATCTCCTTCCATGTTGAGAACATCAAAGTTTTATTCAAATTCTTCAAAATTACAAAGTACAACAAAGCTCTCCGAAGCTTTCCAAATCCATCAAGGAAGAACTACAAACTCCAAGCTAAAGAACTAAAAGCCAAGCTAAGCTAAGACTAACAAGCTAACGAATGAAGGAGAGAGATCTCCTATTTATACAAAAAGATAAGAAGCCATCTCATTAATGAGAGTCCATGAATCTCTCCTTCTACCTCTAGAGTCCTAATCAAAAGAGGAACTGATAAGACACATGGCTTCTTAGAGTTTCAATACAATTAGGAGATGTGACACATATCCTCATGATCCCATGATTCTTTCCACTCAAATTCGAATTTGGCTTTAGAGTGCCACATAAAGGTATTCTAGAAGCCTCCTTTTAACCTACACATCTCAACAACCTCAACCCACTTGTTAGGCATAAGCATATGCAAATTATTTTCTAATTTTTACCACAAATTCACTTAAAAAGGATAAGAATTAATAAAGTTTGGAAAAACATAAATATGGCCCAATGATAATGAAAGTGGGATGAATGTGGTGACATAGTAGTGAAATGGAGGTGATATAATGGACATAATAGTGAAAGTGTAATGGAAATGAATGACATTTTCAATACCCAACATACCCCCCAACTGAAGTTATTGCATGTCCTCATGCAATATATATTACATTAACTCTTTTGATCCTTGAGCTTTGGCTTAACTTTGTATGATATCATTTGATAACTTCATATTTTTGCAAAGTGTTTTACTTGAATTACAACATGGTTGGTTCTTGTGTTACAACCAAATTTTTTTTTGTTGCATTCTATTTTGATCTTTGAACTTTTCATAATGATATTTTAATTATTGTTGCAAAGTATATCTTTATTGGATTGCATGATGGTTGGTTCTTGTGTGACAACCATGATTTTGTTTGTATCCAATTTATCCTTTAAGCACTTTTTGAAAAGCCATTGTATGCTCATAATAACAATGTAATAGTTAATATACGTTGGAAGTATGTGGGCTCCTGAGTATGATATAGACATGGCAAGATATGAAGATGAATGTATTCCCCCCCAACTGATGGTATTGGCAATTTTATGAAATGAGGAAGAGAAATGTTTTTCCAACAATTATCATTCTAGCTTTTTATGGAATTCTATGGTCAAAAAGTTAAAAAATGACGTACCTTAACTTACCCTTTGAAATGGATGAGTTGTATGTGTGGTGGCTGCAAAATTCTGATCATATTCTTCTTCAAGTGGCTGAATAAGAAGAGTCATGGATAAAGAGTTAAGATGACTTTTTATTGCTTCTACTAAAACTTGTTGAATCTGCTCCAAAATGCTAAAAATAATAGTCTTCATGTCTTCAAAACTCATTGGCAAAATTCCTACTATGTGAAAAGATGTTCTGATGTCGAACATAGCAGGTAATTGTTGACTTAGTGGCCATTGATGGATGCCACTAGTCAACACGAGAACTCTCACCATTGACGACAATGAGAGTCAAGATGCGCAAACACATCTTGCTAGGTATGAATAATTTTGCCAATGTCAAGTCACCTAGAAGATTTGATGAACAAGGGACATTAATGTATTCCCATTGTTTGTTAGCATGAGAACTTGTCATTAAGGCATGCAAGCCTCAAGGTGTCTTTACAAGGAACTTAGACTCAATGGACTATGGAATCAATAATTTGCATTGAAGCAGGGCTTATTTTCGAAATGAAAATGACAAGAAATGGAAGATGAAAATGGAAGATGGCAATGGAGAGTAGAAATAGCAATGGGCAATAAGCATGTGAATGAGCCTCTTGCTTTTATTTGTGGGTTATGAATGGACAAAAAGAGATGGAAAGTGTATGTGAATGTAAATGGAAAATATGAAGTGAAATGAAGTGAATGGTTTATTATGAGGTATGGATATGATGGAGACAATAGTATCTGAAAGTTTTTCAAGTGTTTGGATTTGATTTTGCATCAGCGTATTTCCTCTTTGTTGCTGATCATCCTCTTATGAAACAAATTGGTCTCTTAGAGAGACACCATTCTCTTGTAGTCATTTGTCCTTCCTCCTGGAACCTGCAAAAAAAACTAATACTTCTTCTGCAATGGAATGTAAGATTATCAAAGGAGAGAGGTGATCAATCTCTCTAGTTATGATATTTACACACAAAACTAAGAATTTGTATTAATGAAACAAGTTCTCAAAGGAAAAATCAAAAGAATTTATACATGTTTTGGAATTAGTGCCTCAAGTTGATTGTTGCTTCTTTTTAGCAATTTATTTCATTATTTACCATTTCAAACTATAATGATGGATTTCTCATTGTGTAGATCTTGTTGAGATCTTTCCAACGATACTTGAATCATCAAAATCTGATTTTATATGAGAAAGTTAGGCTGATTTGAACAATGAGGTTTTTCAGTTGCGGAATTGGAGAACAGCTGCGGAATTGGACTTTAGCTGCCGAATGTGCACAGTTTTTGTAGCTAAAAATCTTGAATAAAAAGCTAGCCATTCATCTTTCATCATCAGTCCAAAATTAATCAATACCTTCAAAAAAGTGAGCAAATAACTTATTCATTTCATTGATTCAAAATTATTATTTTTTTTTCTTGACATGCGGCGACTTAGTGTGGCGACTTAATGATAACACACACTTTGACTTTCCTTTGACCGGGGTCTTTTTCATCAACTTGGATCAATGAATAGGACACCATCCATGTACTGACATTTTCCAAGCTACCCATGTGGTTTGTTTTGTCTCTTGAAACCTATAACCTATAGAAGTATGAAAATGGTTGCGGAATTGCCAGTTAGTTGCGGAATCAGGCTGCATTCCATAGCTAAAAGACAGCCAACCATCAGTTTTCTGATTTAAGTTATTGGAAAAGAGATTTTATGCAGCCAAGTACCAAGGAAAAAGAGCCTAAGATCACAACTGGTGCACAAGACCAATTATTCATGAGCTTATTTGCTATTTTTCAAAAAAAAAAAAAAAAAATCTTCACTGTCTGCCTGAAAAATAAAATTTTTGTAAATGGTATATGAAGCAAAACAGTTTTAATGATGAAAATATATTAGAGTAATGGAAATGTATGATCTCTTCAATGGCTTTGTTGACTCCCTCGGGCTCTGTCAATGAGACCCATTCTTTTTTTCACTGTGTAAATACCTCTGTAAATGATGGTTATCTGAAAACAAAATGGTTATATAGACAATGGAAGAAGACTTGGGAGAGAGAATTGATGGGTATGGAACTGGGGAAACGATGAGTATGAGGTTGCGTTAAGAAGGGTTTACGAAGTAAGAAGATTCGTATGAAAGGAAATGGATGAAGGTTGTAAAGCTTGGTGTATAGACAGACTGCGTGGAGGCATAGTATTCCTCATGAACAGAACTGCGAGACTGAATGGAGTCCGAGTGGTTTGAGTTCATAAAAAGAAACTATGGAAGACATGTTTAAAACTCTTAAAGGTTCCAGCTCTTTCTTTAGAAGACGTGTTGCCAGTAGATGTGAAAAGCTTCAAAGAAGAGTCATATTCAATTGGGATACGTCTCACTGTAATTAACCGTTAAAACAACTTGAAGTGCGAGTTTATTAAAGATGGAAAGTGTGTAATCAGGTTTTATATGCCAGCACACAGTTGATTCCAAAATTGGAATTCTCTACCCCAAACTGCCGAATTAAATCAAACTATCAGTTTATTGATTGAAAATCCATTTTTTCCTCTCGCGGCCTGCAAAAATGGGCTTTAAATAACCAAGGAGATCTCCCAAACCACTTCAAATTCCTTAAAACAGTTTCTAGGTTATCTAATTGACCCTATTCCCAAAAAAACCCATGTTTTATTTTTTCCAAATTCGTCTCCGTTTGGCCAGATCGTGCATTCAAAGTTTGACGTTTTTCTCTGTTTTGCGTTTTTGTGGATTACTGTGTTTGAATTTTTTTTATTTGCAGGTTCATGAGCGTCTTGGAAAATTCTTGGAGCAGTATTATGAGCAACTATAGTGAAAAACCTATCACATGGAGCTTTGCATTGATTTTATGCGCTCAGAGATAACAACTGTCCGTCAGACTTTTCCTAAATAACACACCCTTTTTTTTTTATCTGCTGAGTTTGCATTTTATAATCTGAAACTGTGTGTTTTTTTTTCTCTCTGCTCTATTAACTATCCACATAGAAATACCAGATTGAAAAAAAAAAAAAAAGTTTCACTTGTAGTGCAGCTTCACACTCTTTCTCAATTCTAGCCTTTTCATGCTCTAAATACTGACCCTTCCAACTCTCCGAAGAAGGAAATCATGTAGATAAATCTGGAAGAAAAATAACAGTGATTTCTTTGTGGCTTGGCAGACCGCCTTGCACCTTAGCAACAATCTTCCTATTAGTTTTGTTTAGCAATTTCTGTAATCCATTGAAATCTCTCCATATGAGTAAGATACATGATCCAGATGAATACAAATGGGTTGCTTACAAAGGACTGAAGATTTTCACTAACATTGGCCTGCTACTGTTGATTGCAAGAGTTAAGCAGACAACTAGAGAAGGATTTTGTAGATTTTTTTTTTTTTAAGGCCACAGTGAAAGCTAGGATTGAAGATAGCCATAGATTGTTTTCCCTTTTTTTTCTTTTGAAATTGTGAAATTTTATAAGAAGGATTAATGATTTTCAATTTCAGGCAGCAAAAGACTTCAAGTAAAAATACTAAAAACAGGACTTTGACTGAGGTCTTAAGCTGATTTTTTATCAATCTAGGCTGGGTGACTAGGATAGGATCCATGTCAGGACAATTCTGGAGATGCCCATGTGATCGATTTCTTCATTGGATGCATGTAACCTACTAAACCTTGAAATTAGCTGCGGAATTAGACTGCATTCCGTAGCTAATTTGTAGAATCTTATTAAAACAGAACACAGTGCTTTGAGGACCACTACAAACCATAACCAGTCAATCTTGGACAGTTGAACCTATCAAAGCAGTTGGGTTTCATTTTTTCTATTTTTTTTCATTTTTTTTATTGAATCAAGTGAAATGATGAAGTTTATTTTGTCTCTTTTTTCTTTTTCTTTTTCTTTTTTTAACAACTCTTTTTCTGATCCTCCAAATCACACAAAGTGCAAGAGGAAAGCATACTCAAGAATTATTAATTTTTTTTAGATGTAAGAAATAAGGTCTCCTAATTACACTTCCCTGGCAACGGTGCCAAAATATCTAGTCAATTTAATGTCTTAAATTGCTCTACATAAATTATCAATCCGGGTATCGTAAACTGATGAAGTGTGGTGCACCATATGTGCTTGGTTAACATTTTTCTTACTTCGTTGTTTTATAGTTTTTATCTTGTTTTGGGGTTTTGTTCTTGTTGATCTCCTAAAGTGTCTAATGCAAATGGAAATCCTATTCTAAGGTCTTAAAAATACTTTTAAAGGTCAAGTATGGATGTAGATTTCAAGACAAGGTTTATGTCCCTTATGGTAACTTCCAAAACTTAGCACTTCAAAAGATCTCAAAACATTCTATTGATAAAATTAATACTTAAACAGGAATATAAATATGCAGCTACTTAAATCAAACAAAAGATGAAATATTGATCATGAAATCACTATCTCTGCTGCCCATCTAATTACAGAAATAAAATATAAATTATTGCACTCAAACAAACCAAAAATTGCAGACTAACGAAAGCAAGATCAATTTACTTCACTTATAATCCGATAGCTCTCCAAGTAGCTTTTCCGGGTTAAGCCATGGCTCCGGAGATAATGTCAATAACATGAAGAATTGATATCTAAATTACCTATTTGCAAATGAAAGTAAAATCAAGTCACTTCACTTATAATCCGATAGCTCGCCAAGTAGCTTTTCGGGGTTAATCCATGGCTCTGGAGATAACGTCAATAACATGAAGAACCTGATATCTAAATTACTGACTTGCAAATGAAAGTAAAATCAAGTCACTTCACTTATAATCCGATAGCTTGCCAAGTAGCTTTTCGGGGTTAAGCCATGGCTCTAGAGATAATGTCAATAACATGAAGAACATGATATCTAATTGCAGAAATGAAAGTAAAATCAAATCACTTCATTCATAATCTGATAGATCGCCAAGTAGCTTTTCGGGGTTAAGCCATGGCTCTGGAGATAACGTCAAATGTCATAAAGAATTTGATATCTAAACTAACTAACAACAGCAAATAAATAAGACTGAAATCAAAGCATAACTGAAATCGAAAAGCTAAAAAAAAACAAAGTCAGCAGAGAGGCCAATCTCATGTCACTATTTGATGCAAAAACATGTAAAGAAAAACTAATCTACAATCAACCGGTTGAACACACTTGCATAAATTAAAATTGCATGAATAGAAAATCTAAACTTAAAAACTTGAAAACAATAAAATGACATACATGAATGAAATCAAAGCAAAATTACAAAATAAAATCTACTCTACCTTACATTTTAATGTGCTCCATAACATCTACTTCACATCTCCTTCCATGTTGAGAACATCAAAGCTTTATTCAAATTCTTCAAAATTACAAAGTACAACAAAGCTCTCCAAAGCTTTCCAAAGCCATCAAGGAAGAACTACAAACTCCAAGCTAAAGAACTAAAAGCCAAGCTAAGCTAAGACTAACAAGCTAACGAATGAAGGAGAGAGATCTCCTATTTATAAAAAAAAATGAGAAACCATCTCATTAATGAGAGTCCATGAATCTCTCCCTCTACCTCTAGAGTCCTAATCAAAAGAGGAACTGATAAGACACATGTATTTTTAGAGTTTCAATACAATTAGGAGATGTGACACATATCCTCATGATCCCATCATTTTTTCCACTCAAATTCGAATTTGGCCTTAGAGTGCCACATAAAGGTCTTCTAGAAGCCTCCTTTTAACCTACACATCTCAACAATCTCAATCCACTTGTTAGGTATAAGCATATGCATATTATTTTCTAATTTTTAACTACAAATTCACTTAAAAAGGCTAAGAATTAATAAAGTTTGGAAAAACATAAATGTGGCCCAATGATAATGAAAATGGGATGAATGTGGTGACATAGTAGCGAAATGGAGGTGATATAATGGACATAATAGTGAAAGTGTAATGGAAATGAATGATATTTTTAAGACCCAACACCGTTCCTTTTGATGATACCTTCTTTACCATACCTCAGAGTCTAGAGCGCCTTCTAAGTTATAGAGGGCTTACATTCTCCTCCTTTGTACCCTTTTTCTCCTTTCTTATATTTTCTTTTCTCTTGATTTGTTTCCTAATCTCTGTCAATTCTTCAGAGATTAATTTTTCAACATCTTGTTGTAATGAATATTCAGGTTTGTTTCCAGTAGTTTCACCAGCTTTCTTTTTCATCTTCCCTTTTTGTTTGATTTGTTCTCTGATCTCTATCAATTTTTCAGAGACTAGTTCTTCATCATTTTTCTACGTTGAGGACTCAGGTTTGCTTTGTATGGTTATAACGGTTTTCTTTCTCCTACTCCTTCTAACATTACCCTCTTCAGGTGACTCTAGTGCCTCCTGGAAATAGTTTCTTATCAGGAAATTTAAGTATCTCCTATTCTTTTCAAATGAAACTCAACCAATATCTTTACCAACCCATGATGGTACATGGTTGTGTCTATGAATTCTATTTTCTTCTGTACATTTGAAGCGATCTTTCTTAAACTATTTAGCAGGAAGAAAGGGAGATTGATTTCTCCATTTTCTAGAAAGTTCATCAATAACCGTATATGGTAGACATACATGCACCCGAATATCCCCTCACAGGTAATGAATTTTTGTAATATCAAAAGCATGCTTCTCCATTTACTTTTAAGTGCTGAAATAGGAATTCCTTTTCTAAACATAGAGATATCCATACATGGGTTCCTGAGGATTACTTTCCATGATTCACTGTGGAATTCCTTGTTTTTGAACCATCTTTCACCATGTCTTGGTAGTTCTGTAGCCTCTGTTATGTAGGATTCTGTTACTGCAAAATTAATGCCTCCAATTTCTACTTTTGTACCATCAAATGATCTAGCAAAAGATTTTGTGATCTCTTTGTGGAAACCATCAAATTTTTCAATGAAGTTGAGCCATCCAGCCTTTTGCAGCATTTCCTTGAGTTGTGGGTATCCCTCAATATACTTTTCTCCTACTGGCTCTGTCCTGACAATGAGTCCTATGGCTTCTATTTCGCAAAATTTATTAACCTTCAGAATTACTCTCCTAGTCTATGGAATGGATTGACTGCGAGTATGGTGAAAAGAACTATGGGTTTGCGTGGAATAAGTATATGGTGATGGTTTGGAGAGACGTGGATAAGTTTGTCACATCGTAGCCATGACCGTTAACAAATGGAGTTATTAGGGACTGTTTAGGTATAGAGTATGGAGAGTGTAGTAGAGATGTGGTATGATGAAGTTATTATGGACCGTTTGGTACTGAGTATGGAAGATGTAGCGAAGATGTGGTATGATGAAGTGGCAGTGAAATCAAATGAAAACTCATTAAGGAGACATACGATTATTCATATTATACATGCTTTATGTTTTTAACTTGTTGTTTGAAATAATTTTTGAATTTTACCTTTAGAACTTAACCTTTTGCTTAATAACTCTTTTGGTGTTGATCCGCGTAGGTACCTTTAGCATGTTTGGTTTCCAAAACTTGATTCTTCAATTTCCTACATTCATTATTTATTTGTGAGTTGTACCATCGTGCCAGAGCTTATAAATAAGTTGTAGCTGCAGAATGTGAAAAGAAGGAAAAGTGAAGTATGGCTATGGAATATGAGTGTAAAAATGAAATGGAAATGGGTTATGACAGTGAGATGGAATGAGATATAAAATAAAATGGGAAATAGGGTGAAATGAAGTAAAACTGTAAAATAAAATGTAAATGAAATATGACAGTGAGATGAAATGGAACTGTAAAATAAAATGAAAACGGAATGAGATGGAATGAGACTATGAATTTGCAGACTCTAAACTACAAATTACTGTAGCTTTTTGTCACTAATTATTACAGAAAGGAAATGGAAAATATAGGATGTCAAAAATCTCTGATTTTCACCCTGTATTTTCTGTATAATTATGCCAATCAATGATTAGTTTTCAAACTCATACAATTTTTATTTTTTATTTTTTTTCATTTTTTCAAGGAAAAATAAAGGTTAAGTTAGTGGAGAAGAAGGATTCTTCTTCACTAGCTTCATTTTAGAGTTATATATCTTCAACCGATGACCATTCACAAGAAGAGGTATTTTGCTTCCATCTATTGTCCTTATCCTTACTGCTCCGTTATTAAAGACTTATTCAATCTCGTATTGCCCAAGCCAATGAGTCTGAAACTTCCCTTGAAAATCTTTGAATTTTGGATCGAACAAAAGTGTCCAATCTCTTGCTTGAAACTTCTTCTCCTTGATATATTTATCATACCATTTAGCCCTTTGCTGTTGGACTATACTGGTTCTTTGAACTGCATCTTGCCTGATTTCATCAAGCTCATTGAGTTGCTCCAATCTATGTTTTTGTGCCTCTGATAAATCCAGTCCCAATTGGACTACCATCTTGAAGGTTTTGATTTGAAACTCTATAGGGAACAGGACTTGTTTCCCATAAACAAGTTCATAGGGTGTGTGTCCCGTTGTATTCCTCCATGTAGTTCTATAAGCCCATAAGGCTTCAGGAAGCCTTTCTGCCAAATCTCTTCTACGTAGATGCACAGTCTTAGTGAGAATTCCTTCAATCATCTTATTTGTAGATTCAACTTGACCATTTGCTTGTGGATGATAGGGGGTAGATTTCCTATATTTGATTTTGTAATCTTCCACAAGACTTTTCACCATTTTAGATGTAAATTGAGATCCTTGATCTGTCACAATTTTTCTTGGAACACCAAAACGAGTGAAGATGTCCTCAAAAAGAAAATTAACTACAGATTTTTCATTGGCAAAAAGTAATGCCTTAGCCTTTACCCATTTAGTGACATAATTAGTGCATACCAATATATACTTCTTTTTCTTAGATGGGGGATTAATTAGTCCAACAAAATCTAAGGCCCATTTTTCAAAAGGTTCAATGAGTACTTGAATTTATAGTGGCATTTCATTTGTAGGAGCAGGTTTTCCTACCCTTTGGTAGCCGTCACACCTCTTGACATATTCTTTGGCATCTTTGAAGATGGATGGCCAATAATATCCTAAAAAATGGATTTTATAGTTTTCCTCTTGTCAGCAAAGTATCCACCACATGGTTCATCATGACATGCCTTAAGAATATCAGGCATTTCATCTTCCCTAACACATCTTCTGATCATGAGATCTGGACCTGTTTTATACAATTCATTAGTGATCCATGAGTATCTTGCACTCATTTGAATGATTTTTCTTTTCTCTCTAGAAAACAAATGTGAAGGCAATTTCCCTGTGACTAAGTAATTGGCAGTATCTACAAACCAAGGGGTCTGAGTAGTCACTGCAAAAAGATATTCATCAAGAAACTTATCTTCAACTGAGTGCCATCTTTGATATTTTGAATTCTAAACAAGAAATCGGCAACTGTGTTTTGTTTTCCAGGTCTATCTAGCACAGTAATATTGAATTCTTGCAAGAGTAATAGCCATCTTGTAACTTTGCCATTAGTAATAGGTTTATTCATTAAGTATCTAATTGCAGAGTGATCTATATGAACAAAGGTTTCATAGCCTTTTATATAATGTCTGAACTTATTGATGGCATGAACAACAGCTAAAAATTCTTTTTCAGTTACAGTATAATTTAACTCGGTGGGAGTCAAATTCTTACTTGTATAGTAGATGGCATAGGGAATCAAGTCTTTTTGTCCTAATACAGCTCCTAGAGCTGTATCTAAAGCATCTATTGAAATGTGAAAAGGTAGTTTCCAATTTAGACCTCTCAAGATGGGTGCTTCAGAAATTCTTGCTTTTAAAGTTTCAAATGCTAACTAGCAATCAGGATTCCAATTGAACTCACAATCCTTGGTGAGTAATTTGAAAAGTGGGGATGCTATTTTAGTGAAATTTTCTATAAATCGTCTATAGTATCCTATAAATCCTAGAAAACTTCTAACATCCTTTTGACAATTTGGAATTGATAATTTAGAGATGACTTCAACTCTAGATTTATCAACTTTAATTCCATCTCCTCAAATGTGATGTCCTAAAAAATCCCTTCTGTAAACATCATAAAACATTTTTCATGGCTTAGTGAAAGGTTTGCTTCCTTACATCTTTTAAGAACTTTTTCCAAATTTTCTAAAGCTTCTTCAAATGTATTCCCATAGACTGTAAAGTCATCCATATATACCTCTACACAATCATGTATTAGATCAGGAAAAAAAAATCCTAGTACTGCTCTTTGGAATGTTGCAGATACATTACATAATCCAAAAGGAAGTACTCGGTAGGCATAGGTTCCCCAAGGACAAGTAAATGTGGTTTTATATTGATCTTCAGGTGCCACCTGAATCTAATTATAATCACTAAAACCATCCAAGAATAAGAAATACTTCTTACCTGCTAATGTATCTAACACTTGATCTATAAAGGGTAAACGAAAATGATCTTTAAGGGTAGATTTATTCAATTCTCGATAATCAATGCATACCCTCCATTTACGATTCTTTTTAGGCACAATCACTAAAGGGGAAACCCATTGGTTGTCTGAAATTGGGTAAATTAAGTTTACATTCAGCAATTTTTGCAGCTCTTCTTTCACAATTTCCCTAAGATTTGGATTCATCCTTCTTTGAGGTTGTCTGATAGGTTTACAATTTTCCTCAATGTAGATGTGATGTATACAAGTCTTAGGACTAATTCCTTTCATGTCAGTATATTCCCATGCATATGCAGCAGAATGTTGTTGTAATGTTTTGATTAGCTTTTCTTGTATTAATTTCTCCAAGTTATTGTTTATGTTCAATGTTCTCCCTGGAAATATTTCAATTGTAGAGCTACCAAATTCTTCCATAGAATAAAGAGACATCTGCCTAGATGACAAATATTCAATATTGGATTTTTCTTGGAATTGATCATGTTCATATTTTGGAGATGATTCAAAATTTTCCATTGTATTCAAGATTTGACTATCTTCACTAATATCTGAAATAGTAAAGAGAGGATGAATGTCATTTTCATCATCAATCCATTTTTTGTCATCTATTTCTGTGATTGTTCTTGCTGGAGGATATAGAGTGAATTTCTTTGTTGAATTCCCATAAAAAATATACATGTCACCAGATCTACATCTAATGAAAGCATCAGTTGTGGCCAGCCAAGATCTTCCTAATATAAGTGGATGTCCTCCTAGATTGTTCTTGGGGGTTAAGATCATAAAATCAACAGGGTATTCCCAAGAATCTAAGGACACTGAAATGTCTTCTAACACACCATATGGTTTGATTATAGATCTATCTGCTAATTGCAGTAATGTAGGTGTGTAAAGAAGATTAGGAAGCTTGAGTTGTTCCATGATTTGTTTGCTCGTGATGTTTATATCTGCTCGTAAATCAATCAATGTATTCGGAATTTCAACTCCATTGATATGTGTTTTCACAATTGGACTTCCTGGATCCACATATTTTGTTATGGAATTTTTTCCCATCATTATGTCTACTATTTTTCCTACCAGGTGAATTCTTTTTGTTTCTTTTGCTTTTCTTCCTGGCTTCTTTATGCTCAACTCCTTTATTGTTTTAGCTGGAATTGGAATCTCCTTAATAGCTTATAACAAAGGGATTTTGATACAAACATTTTTCAATTCATCTAGAAAATCATAATTAGGAAACATAATCTGCTTTTCTACCCTTCTATCAACTTGTAATCTTTCAAGAAAAAGAGGTGCAGAAGTAGATATTGGTTGCTCAATGATAAGAGTTGAGTTCATTAGTTCTTTCTGTTTTTCATTTTCAGTATTTTGGTTTTGGAGATATGTTCTTTCAAAACTTTTATTGGGTTGTAGAGAATCTTCCTCAGAATTGTCTTGTTCCTGAATAACTACAGAAGGATTTTCCCTTTCTAATATCCTACCAAATCTTAGTTGAACATCATTGAGATCTAGAGGAGTGATCATATAAGTTGGAAATTGTTGTCCTTCCACCATGTAAGTATTCTGAGGATTTTTATTGTTTGGGTTTGGTAATGGTTGGGCAGGTAGTTGATTTGGTCTCTGCTGAAATGGTAGTAAGAGTTGAGGATTTTGGTTTTGAAGTTGAGGTTGCTGGTTTTGTTGTGGAATTTGTTGTGGAAATGGTAGTGAAAGTTGAGGGTTTTGATTTTGAAGTTGTGACTTTTGATTTTGTTGTGGAATTTGTGGGGGGGATAATTTGATATGATGGAGGATATTGATAATATTGAGAAAATCTTCCATAAGGATTTTGTATTCCTTGAGCCCAAGGTTGAGATTGAGATTGAGCTTGAGCTTGAGGCCAAGGTTGCTGCCAAGAATTCTAATTTGGTGGGGGGTGAGGATACATTTGATTGTTAAATCCCTAATTTTGTGGCCCCTGCCAAGGTCTTCTAGACACAAAGCAAAGAGATTCTATTGAATTTGGAATATTTTCTTCTTGAAAAACAACCTTAAAACCTGGAATTGAAGGACAACCCTTGGTCTCATGGTTTTCTGAACAAATCACATGTCTCTATGATTTTTGCATCCAAAGGGCATTCTCTTAAAGCGTGTTTTTTTCTGCATTTGGGACAGAAAATAGCTAAAGCATCAGCCTCTATTTTCTGCTTGTTTTGCAACTTAAGGGTGTCTATTTGCTCACTAAGGCTCCCTAGAATATCTGTTCTGAATTCATCAATCATATTCCCAATTTCTACCCTACTCATTAATCCAGTTGCAGACTTATTCACTCTAACAAGAGAAGGATCTCTTGGACCTTTCCTAGTTTTGGATTTTCATCTTGAGAGATGAACACATAATTCTCCTATGTCACTTAATGGGAGTTGAGAGATATTTCCCTTCCCCATCATGTTAAGGATATCTATCCACTCATCTCTAATGGCTTTTAATAAAAGAGTTTTGAAGGTATCTTCATCTAAATTATCCATCTTTGCTCTTTTCAAGTTATAGTTGAATCTCTCAATTAAATCCTCTAAATTTTCATCATCTCTTTGCATCATTTTGAACACTTCATCCTTGTGATTGGTAGGCATGAAATAATCCAAATACCTATCCAAAAACACTTTCTTCATGTCATTCCATGTTCTAATGGACTGAGTGACCAACCCCATGAACCACTTCAAAGCAGCTCCTTTCGATGTTGAAGGAAACAACTTAAGTTTTTTAGAGTCTTCTAAGTAATCATAGGTTCTGCACAAGACTTCAAATTCAAATAAAAATGTTTCAGGATCCTCACTTTTTAATCCATCGAAATTTGGGAGGACGGAAGGTGAGATATTTTTCATTGTGGCATTTGTTTCTTCGTCAACTATAGGGAATCCAAAAGAATTATCTATTTCCCTATTTCCTCTGCCTCCTCCATTATTTCCTCTACCTCTTCCTCTACCCCCTCCTCCAAACAGTGTCAATTCTCCATCCTCTCCTTCTTCTGCCATAAAATTTTCTTCAGAGTCAGTATAAGGTTCAACCTGCAAGGTTAATTTCTCTTCCTCTGGTTCCTCTATTAATGGTATGTGGGAGAGAGGTTCTACTTCTTCTTCCTCACTAGGTATTCTTAATTATTCAACTAAAATATGCTCCCCTGTGGAGGTGAAAAAGGCTACTCCTTCTGTTGGAGATCCAAGATTTTCCTCCTCTAGGACTACCTCAGTAGATGAAGTAGGAGATCCTCTTGATTGAAATTTTGACCTTAGAACTTCAGGAGTTCTATGGCTAGGAGTATGAGCTTGATATGGAGGTGTATCTCTTCTTATTCTTTGTGGAGTAGGTGGTGTTGTAGGAATTGAACTCCTGCCTCTAGCTATAAATCTACCCCTAGAGTCTCTTTCTCTATGCATATCATTTTTTTTGTTTGAATGTAAGAGATAAGGTTACCTAATTACACTTCCCCCGCAACGCACCAAAATGTTTAGTCAATTTAGTGTCCCAACCGAGGTTTGTAAGCTGATTAAGTGTAGTGCACTATATGTGCTTAGTTAACCCTTCTTACTTCATTGTTTTGTATTTATATATTGTTTTGGGGGTTTCTGTTCTTTGATTCGTAATGATGTACAATCTGAACTATGAGAAACTGAATCTAAACTTCCTAATGGTAAACCAAGAGCTAAAACTAGTCAAAATCTAATTTAAAGGAAGGAAAAACAAAGCATCTGTCCTATCTTGTCATTAACCCTAAGTCATGAATCTAATTCTTCAAATTAAAAGGTGAAGTTGTAATGCATGTTGAAATAAATACAGAGAATGAAATCACTAAAGTACTTCTAGTTACTCTAACCTTCAATTTTGAAATATAACCTTCTTGAGATGGAATACAAGAAACTTTCTGTACTTTATGATCTAGAGAACTAAATGAAAACATGCAGAAGGTAACTGATTGATTTCAACCATTGTGTGAAGTGAATGTTTAACCATTTAGTTTAGGATAAGTATCAACTTGAAATGGTGATAAAAAACATTCATTAACGCAGTGTATTGACAATCTGAACTAAAAAATAAATAACAAAATAGTGAGTAAACTAGTCAACAATGCATTCTCATTACTTTAACCTTACTCTATTTAGAAACAAAATCGCTTCCTTTCATGAAATGTGTTGGAGAAACAAGACTGCACAATTGAGTTTTGACATTATGCTATTGATCAAAACTAAAATAAATCAACCTAAGTTAGGAATACTGCTAAAAACAAATGGTGAAATTAAAACTAAACATAAAACGAATGGAAAGAAAACCTCCTTCAGTGCAGGGGCCCTCTGCAACTGACTGGGTTGAGCTGCTAACTAATTGAAAATGCTCTTTTTAAACGATCATTGGTCAACACACAATTTTATATTATAGACAGGAACAAAGTCCAAAAATACAAAGCTGAAAGTCTGAACTTAATACATTAAATTCTTCGAACCCCTCTCGGTTCTGTACAACCAGTATTTAAAAGGAAATAATCATAACTGTCTTTGAGGAAAACTAGCTACAGGTGGCCTATACATATTACAACAAGACTACGTAAATGTCTGATCAGCTACAGGTGACTTGAATTCGAGCGAGATGTTTGCAACAGAACCGTTAACACAGGTGGCTGATCTGAGTTAATGCTGCAATAGAACTGTTGGATTTATTGATTAACCACGAAAGAATAGATGAAGATTCCTATTGCTTCCGGGTATCATATGTTTGACTCCACCTTTGACTATAATCTTGAGCTTGCTTTCTTATCGATCTGGGCTGAGTGACTAGGATAGAATCCATGTGGAGACGATTCTAGAGATACCCATGTGACCGTTTTCTTCATTTGACACATGGAACCTGCCAAACCATGGAAGTAGCTATGAAATACACAGTTAGCTGCAGAATAGGTTGCGTTATGTAGCTAATTTGCAAAAATTTATTCAAATAGCAAAAACATAAAAATATAACATGTCAATCATTTAATTCCCTCCTTAAGACAAAACCTATCAATTATCATTGATGGGGATCTGTAATCTTATGGAAAAGCAAGGGAAAGAAGTGAGAAAAGCTATCAAGGAGAGGGTAATTCCGAGGTTCAACAACGACTCTCTTACACCTTGATACAGCACAAGGGTTAAAACTATCAGCAATATTGGAGCCAAAACATTGATTGAAAAAAAGCCCCCAAAAAGCTCCATGCCACTAGAACCAAGCCATTTAGGTAGATGATTCTTTATAAAAGGGAAGAGTTCCAAAACTGTCACCAAATAACCTACCAAGCTACGTGTTATGCTAGCAGCACCCATATGATAGTCAAGCGTCAGTTGACCAAAAATGAGAAATGTAGTTAGCTCATTGGAAGTTGAATATGAAAATATATATGCTCCTCCAACAAGTGCAGGAAAACACGATGAGAGTTCTGCCTAGCACAAGGCATTAAGCACACAAGTTTCTCCAGCTATTATGAAACTAATTGTCATTATCTTGACAATATATGCCCATTTACGTTAATGTTAATAATGTATCTGTATATGGTTTCTTATCCATAATCATGTTTATTTACAACAAGGCGTATTATGGAATATAATTTTGTATTCATAACTTAGTTATTAAAACCTTTCATATGACGGTAAGGATTATTACATTCCTGTTGACTTTATCTTTTCCAACTAACTTACCACACACATTCAAACCATTTATGCTACAAGGTTGAAAAATGATATGTGTATTGGTGTGTATAACATACCTTGTGTGCAAGTATGCATAGAGACATTGGATAGATGTCCAGCCAGGGCAACCGATACCATTTGTAACGAACCTCTTGATCCTACCTAGGAAACCCGCCCCTAGGCTCTAAAAATTTAATTTTTCTACTTCGTTTCAATACGGATTTTCCCCTTAACATAGGTCATATGTTCCTTTAAAATTTCCTGACCATTTATTTCTTCTACAACTATACTTATCGACATATTATTAGATTCCTTATGACCAACATGACGTTGCTGATCTTAACCATAATTAGAGGCATTATCACCTAAATTGATCTACATGCCCCATGGTCTCAATGAAAGCATTATCATTACTTTACTCATACATCCTCTTTAAGCATAATGATATAAATTTGTGGAAGGAAAATAGACCTAACATGTAATAACCCACAGCGTTTGTTAAGTAGTTTCCACCACCATCATGTAATAACTTAGTTCTAATGTAGTTAATTTAACCATGCACTAGAATCACCTAACCTTAGAGCATGTTATATTAAATTAAAATGGTGACTAGGTTTAGATTAAATAGCTATGAACATACCATAAACAGGTTAGTGTAAGTAGATCTATCCCATTAACTCTACTTATGGATGTAATAGCATAACATATGTAAGGATGAAACCATTGACATAATTACATATAACACTACCAACATAACTTATGTAATATGAATATAGAAATCATTATCCAGATAGCACATAAGTTAGAAGTAATACATATCCACTATCCCATCCAGTTCAATATATTATACTCCTCTACTAATTTAACTTGAAACACATTAAAAAGCCATAAATGTCATATGCATAAATTGCAATTCTTTCCATACCAACATATAACGCAACATCTATATAACTAAAACAAATAATAAGGATATAAAGGGTAAGATACCGACATAAAAAACATCCCGCGCATGTGCATCCAACTAAAAACTCACTTGGAGAGCAGAGCACCACCACCCAACCATGAATCACCTCTGATTCCCCCTAAGCCGAGGTTCTTGCCAAGGATCAACTGTCCTCAATTTATCAATGCACTGGGTATTTAATACCCTCTTCCATGATTTATTTTCCATTCATGGCATCCCACTTTTATGGTTTTTTCCATTTGGCTGGGTCTTTTCCGGAAAACCTCATATTTATCTCCCATGAGGCTTTTCCTCATAAAAGTTTGCCTTTATCTCCCGCAAATATTTTAAGTTCTATGGATCTTTATCTCCCATCCATCTGATGGATCTCCAATCCATCCAAGTTTATTTAGAATCACATCTAGAAGCTTTATCATGAAAGATTCATCTCTATCCCATTCCTCAATGGGATTTGGAAAGAATCTCCTCTCTCTTGGTGCTCCACCTTCCAAGTGATCTATTTTATTAATTTTAATAGCACATTTTATTTTCATATACACATCACACCTAGCTTTACTCAGCTTAGGTTTAGAATAGTTTAACCCACAAAGGAGGGTATCACACCTAGCTTTCCTCAACTTAGGTTCACAATAATTTAGCACAGAAGGGAGGGTATCACACCTAGCTTTAACTCAGCTTCGATTTACAATAATTTAGCACAAAAGGGAGGGGTGTTACATACTTCCCCCCTTGAACTTTACACCATCCTCGGTGTATCACTGCATCATGTCCTTGTTCATAGATAGTTGGTTTCTGAATCCACAGCTTTCATGGCTCTTCCATCTGATGCAATTTTTTCTAATGTACATCGGTCCCAAGGAGTGCTCCTCTTCCATAGCTACATTGGTCACAAGGAGTGCTCCTCTTCCATAATTACACCAGTCTCAATGAGTGCTCTCCTTTCATAGATACCTGTAACATTGTTCTCAAACCATTTGTGAGAATTTATAGATAGAGAATTTTAACTATGATAATATCATAATATGTTACTTAATATTACTAAAGAAGTTATTGCTTATCATTTATTTTATCTGAAGAATGCATGTTCTCTGCTTGCATTCTTCCAAGCCTTTATGTTCTTGTTGAACACCTACTTCTTGCAATCTCTTTGCATACAACACATCAATTAGCATATTTTCCACATCAATATGCCTGCAAGGTCATAACAAATTAGTTCACATAACAATATATATTCATCGTAATCGTAAGTATGCCAAATTGCCATTAACCATGGTTACTTATACTAATCTTAATTTCCTTCTTTTGGGTAACCTCCAAGTCAGTTTCCCTAGCCAAACATCTATCCAATGTCTCTATGCATACCTGCACACAAGGTATGTTATACACACCAATACACATACCATTTTTCAACCTTGTAGCATATGTAGTCATATGGTCCCATATGTACTATTGTACATACTCCATCTGTGGTACAATCCATAATACCATCCTCATGGTATCACCTACATGACATAAACTTTATCCACATGTTTTTCCACTGTGTTAGTATCATACCAAACATTCCTTTATCTTTAAGTGTGCTCAGTTTACGAGGAATTTTTATGATCATGGATCATCTATATAATTAAGAAAGTTTTATGTCACGTGTAAATCAATTCCAGATTTCATGCGGTTTTAACACAATATCAGTAGCATAGTATTGTATTCATGCATGTTCATCTTAATCATACCTTCTGCTTCATATTCTAAGCAGACTATTAACTCATAGTTTTTTTTTTTGGTAAGTTTAATAATTCTCAGATCATACTTCATTCTTAATAATTTATCTCGTATGATTTACTATTGCCCTTTTTATGCTTCAACAACTTGTTGATCATGCATAATTTATGGTATATAAAATCTCCTTTCCCCTTCATTAGCTATGCATGAAAGTGTTACTACTTTCAATCCTGCACCCTTTTAGTTGTACGTACTTATGATCTTAGGGTATTTATATGTTAGCTTCCCCTCTTTATCATTAAATCCCCCTTAACTAAAAGATCAATTATTCTTTTTATGAATTCCTCGATGGATCATGCAACATTTCTTATGTTGTTATGTTGTTCATACACATTATTAATGCAATCCAACATAGGAATCTCCCAAAATTGCTTGGTACTAAGTATGTATTTCAATTGGTATGACATAGGTCTATTTAAATAGATTGTTGGATACCATTTAATTGACCCACTGATCCATAACATACAATTTGTGCTTCTTATTAATTACCATCTTTTTTTTTGTATTATTATACTCAAGTATACTTATAAGTCCCACTATGCATATCCAATGAAAGATGCATATGTCATGGTATATAATAACCTATTTAAGTTAGGTTCCCTTAATCACACATTCTTCCAACCGAAGCACAAATCACATTCTAAATGTATTGTGTATAGATGCATAATTCAAGGATTAAATTAAAAGGCAATTTGTACAATTACGTAGTCTTATACTATAGCATATCCTCATTATATCAATAGTATTTCATGGAACCCTTTACCATGGTATAATACTTAGGGTGGAACCCTCTTATTTCCCACCCAAACTCTCATGAGGTATATAATTTCCCTTTGGATTTTTACTTAAGAACATGTTACCTTACCAAGGTTTAACTTTTTCTTCCTTATTTAGGTGGGATAATTATACCAATCATAATTTGTTTTTATAACCTAATGCCCATAGTTTAATCTTTGACCAGAATTAATTACTACCTATTCTCTAATAAGCATGGTAATTTCTTTTCTGGTTTATCATGGTCTAATTTTATGAGAAAGTGTGATGAAGGCAACATATGTAAGTGTGCTACGTAAGTAATAATATTTTTCTTCCATATGCATTAATTGTTATTGAACTTACCCCAAATTTAGCAGCATTATTATTGGTTCTACCAACCATCAATCCTTGCACAACACAACTATGGCCAATATCCAAGCAACAAACCACAACAATAACTTTGCACTACATTACTAATAAAATCATTAGGTCCACCACGTTCTTTCCTTCTGCAGAACATACTCCCCCTTAATAGACATTGGGGTGCCTAATCAGCTTCATGGTTGGTGTATCATGACTTCCACTCTCTTTCAACATGTAAGAGATCATAAGCTTGATTAACGAATTCAGGACCAATACAAGAATTCATCAAGAAGTGCTTGCATGGAATATTCATATTACTCATTACTATGCATGGATATTAAGCATGATTCTCTTCAAAACATGTGTATATGAATGACTACTAAGCTAGACTATGGTACCACATACAAAACAATTCATGACAATGCATGGGTATATGCATCTTAACATAATGATACAACCATGGACTTTCGCTATTACATAGTCCTACTTTCAAGTAGTAAGGATTTTATTTAACCATGCATCTCTACAGTAATTGTACCATTCATGATTTGTCCTTATTCACTAATCCCTATTTAAATTTGTACCTATTGGAATAATCAATTTTGTTTCTTTCCAATAGTTTTCCACACGTCTCTTCAACCAGTACCTCTTATAGATGTCATTTTTTGGGTAGAATTTGTGTTAGAGGTTTAACTAGAACCTTTCTAATCCCTCCTCATTATTCCTTTAAAACATAATATCAATTTTACTCAATTTTTTTTTTGTACATCTAGTTGTTATCATACATATATAGGTGTTTTACCTTCACTTCCGAAACAATAATCTCCACATACTCAAGACTAATTTGGAGAATTTCACAAAAAAATCAACCCAACACAATAAAAAATAATTGGAGGAAAAGAGAAGAAGAAAAAAAAAATATTCTCCTCATATAACGGAATCATTATATATAGGGTTTAACTCTTCTACATAATTCCAAATGAGAAATTATTATCATAATCTCATGCAAACTATTTTTTTTATCCATGTAGTTTTTCCAAGTTTGCCAAAAAGTTTCAATTTATGTTGCACGTACCTCAACAACTGTGATATACAATTAAACAATCACAAGGTTGTTCAACAATAGTTATACAATCGTATAATTAATAAAATTGTGATCATAACGTTGTTAGAACATAATAAGTGTTACATAGCATTTTTTCATTGTCCGTGTACTCCCCATTCCTTGATCCTGGAGGACCTCTACAGTGAACCCCGCATGCTTTGCCTTCATGAAGAAACTTCCATTACGTCCCTCTTCATGAGCAGATCATTTCCCTTTTGCATCATTTCCCCTGAAACTTCTGTTTTTCCCAGTTTACAAAACCGACGCTAATGGCCTTTGTCTCCCCCGCATCGATGTGCAGAGATTAGAACTACTCCTCGCGCTGACCAGAGTGACTGGGTTGTGTCTTAGTCGCATTGGTCCTATTATGGAAAGTTTTTTAAATTAGAGCCAAAGCTTCCAGCTCTAGAAGCTCTGTAACAGAAGTCTAGTAAATGGTTTGGCCGGATGGGGTCGAGGATGACAGTTTGGGCTCCTTTCCCCTATAATGATGGAACTACCTCAAGGGATAATTCATTCTCCCATGAGAAGAGGATACATCTCCCATTCATATTTCCTATATAAACCTCCCTTCTTCTTAAGCACAAACTGGTCACAATTGATACTTTTGGCTGAGTGTGAGTGTTATAGTTGCAAAGTGTTGATGCTATTTTGGAGTAGACAAGCAAGATATTACTAGTTGTAGCTATCTAGTTCTGTGATGGAGAAGTGTGTTTTGGTTTGGAGTGAATCCTAAAGGGAAGAGCTTTAAAACTATTGTTGTTTGAAGCCATCGTGGAATGCTAGCAGAAGTGCGTGCGAACCTAGTCTTGTCAGAGGAAGACTACAATGTCAAGATGAAAGGTTGTAATCTCTCTTTGATATTAATATATGCAACTATCGATTGACTTCCTACATGTTTTGTAATATTACATATTCATGGCTTAATGTTTCTTGACTTGTTAAGTAGGTTGAATTGCAATTTGTTTATTATTACGTTTGTATGTTGTTGTTGTTTACTTGTTTCAGGAGCTTGAAGAAGGAAGCGAGAGATTGTTGGAGCGAGCAAGCGGGGACATCATCAAGCAGGATAAGAAAAAAAGAGGTAGGCCCTCTTGATTGATTCTAACCTAAGGAAATCTTCCATAGAATGTATCTGTTATGGCTAGACCCATTATCGGGCTAGAGGAATTCGTTCGTGTCCGCACTTATAATTTTACTTCACCACAAATTGGCGACTCCACTGGGGAGTCCCATCCTTTTGTTTGTCTTGGATTTCATGATTTTGTGAGAACTTTTCTAATTCCAGTTTTTCCCTTTGGTTATGTTTCCTTCCTCTTGCTTATTGGTCTGAGTCTAAAATTCATAGCAGCAAATCTAGTCCCTATTTCAAAAAAAATTATTTTTTTCCTTAGCTACCTCGATTAGCTTGCTTAATCCACTGACTAGCGCGAGTTGCTGAGAAACAGTCGCGCCAACCAGCCTCTAGTGCTTGTTGTCAGTTAGGTAGTAGCGCTGATGCCTGTAAGTGAAGATTAGGGCTTGACCCAATCTTGGTCAGTGTGTTCTGCTCTTGTGATTTTGACCTCGTAAGCCTTTTGGACCATTTTCTCCCTAACTAGAAAGCTTCATTTAGCTTGCTTTGTGTGCTTTCTTGGTTTAACCCACCCTCTGATGTGTTAAGTCTGGCCCTGTATGAAGTTCTTGTTTATTTTTTCTCTGAATCCCTTGATTGGCACTATTTTTTTCCAAAAAGTCACGTCAATCAGCCATCAGCGCTAGTTGTAGTATTGGTTAGTCATGTCGATCGGCGCTACTTTTGGCCCAAAAGTCGCTTCGGTCTCAGAGATAAGAAAAAATCAAAATTTCTCCCATTCCAATGCCAGTGTGTCTTGACCCTCAGACTCTCTTCTTCCTCCCAAAAGTGACTAGGATGCTTTGTTTTCAGTTGAATGAGTGAAAGAGTCTCGTTTGTTCTCTCATTTTGAGTGTCTATTTTCTCTTTCCAAGCATAGATTACATTGCTTGGTTTGTCAATTGAAGCATTTATGTGTTTGGTTTTTTCGATTCAGGGAAGAAGTTGCTTTGAGTTTCATTTATAATTCTTTGGATTTGATTGAGGATTGTTTGTTCGGAATTGTGAAATTTTTCATTTAAAGTGCTTTATGTGAAAGATTCATTTTGCAATTTATGAAAAGGAGAACATCATTCTAGTTTACTTAAGCGAAAATATTGCATTAGTAGCGTTATTGAGAAGCTAGAATTGCATCATCATAAGCATTGGAAATGAAATGAAATTTCTTATGTTTTTATAGGAAGATTAAGTACATTTAGGAGATTTATTAGAGAAATATTTCATTCTTTGATTGTTGCACTGATTTTGTGTTCTCTATCTCTGAATTAGTGTTAACTTTCATCGAAGACAAAGATCTCTTTTCTCATATAGTTGCATATAGGAGTTTTCAGATGACAGCGGTAGGGCCTTGTAATTGAAACTTAATTCAAGATCAACCGTTAAAATTTATCGAATTATCCTAAGGAAGCATTGAAACTTAACGCTCACATTTAGTGGTCTAAGCTAGAGACGTGTTCCGGCATCTTTAAATCTAGCAATTGACATTCGCTTCGGCACTAGACAACGCTAGTACAGACTTGTGCTCTCCATACTGTCGAGTATATAATGGGAGACCCCTCTAGGCTGAAATCCTTTATCCATAGGAATTCGAGTCGGCCACCTTGCAAATGTGATACACCAAACACAGCATTCAGGGAGATTGCCTACCCATACTTCTCGATTCGTCAGGAGGTATTCTGCAGTTCATGGTTGCCTGGTAATCTTCTTTACCTAGATCATCCAGAGCAGTCATTTGATATTTTTGACTCATTAAATTTAAAAGATCATTCAATCGCTTGTCCTTTCGAGCTCGTTCAAACCGAAAGAGACTAGAGTCACTTTTTTCCCTTTTCTCGACTCTTAAAACATGAAAAGGCAAAGTTTTGTTTCAGTGTTTTAAAATTAACTTCCCACGAAATATTCCTAGTAAAAGTTATCTTCCTTAGTAATTCTTTAGAGTCGATTCCAATGGGAACATTTCTAGAGTCTACCAGTCAAGTGTTCCCCTTAGATGGGAATCCGGGTACTTTTCCTTCTTTTGGGAATGTTGGTGCTCCTTATATGGAAATATTGTCCCTCCCTAGGTTAACCATTGGTTTACCTGTCTGGTTATTTTCGACCTCGGTGGTCCCGAGCATCCCGACTCCTATCCAAATGTCTCCTTCATTTGAATCAAGTCACGATGATTCTAAGGTTGACCTCTCACCTTCTTCCTCTGTTTCTTAATCTTTCCCTTCTACTTCGCCTGGTGAAAGTGTGAAATCCAGTAACCAGGAGGCTAAGAAGAAGAAGAAGAATATGTAGAAGAAGAAGAAGAAGATAGATAAGTGAGAGGCCAACCATGGGGTTATTACTCCAAATGAACCTCCCGTTGACAAACCCTCTAATCCTTCGCGGAAGATAAAATTCCCTTGCAAGTTGTGTAAGGATGACCATCTCCTTCGAGACTGTCCTGACATTCCCAAAGTCTTAGAGGTATGGTCTAAACACCTAAATCGACCATCCCTGTCGACCTCTGGAGATCATGTCGATGTTACACCTTCAGCTAATGATGGTAAGAAGAAAAGGGAAGATTATATTTCCCTGTAGGTTATGTGAAGGAGAGCATCTTCTTCACCTTTGTGCTCTTATGGATAAAGCTTCCAAATTTTTGGAAAACCTTGCAGCTCCTCAACCCCAACTTCTGGTTGGTTATCAGAGGATTTCTTTTGACCCTCTCCCGATTGGTAAAGAGATTGACTTCGATTCATCTCTTTCCCGTCCTGCTCTTCTTGAGCGAGACTCTCTTGTGTCTATCCCTGACCAACCATTGGTCGAAAAGAGTGTTGACTTGGCTCCGCATTCACTTGTTCACTCTATTTTGGGAGAGAGTGGTGATCATATTGCTCATGTTCTTCTTGTCTCCTCAGATTCTCATGAATCGGAGAGTGACCCTCCCATCCCAGTTGTTCAGGAGATTCCTTCTCCTATTCCTGTACAGCATGGGGGCAATCATATGATACCCCCACCAAGTAGTTATGTTGTCTCTTTCGATTGGGGTCCATTGAATACTTTCCGCCTCCCATCTTATGTGCCTTTCCAAATCACAGTACAAGCCTATAATATGGTAGTACCTGGCACTATATTAGATGAAGGCGCATATGTTAGTATCATGTCTTCTACTACTTGGAAAGCTTTGGGTTCCCCACAACTTGTGCCTATCACCCAGAATCTATTGGCTTTCAACGGAGGAACCAATCAACCTTTAGGGATCCTTCTGAAGTTCCTTATTACTTTGGGAGGAAAGATCATCTATATAGACGTTATGGTAGTCCAAGGTCCACTATATTTCAATATTCTCCTTGGATGCGACTATGTTTATGTCATGGGAGCTCTTGTTTCTTCGCTTTTCCGTGTGGTATTTTTTCTGCACGAAGGGAGAATTGTGACTATTGATCAACTATCGTTCATTGGTCACCAGGCGCCTCCGTTGCAACCATCATCCCCTATCGGCTCTTGTTTGTAAGCAGTACCTTCCTCGCCACTGTCAATTATGTGGTTACCCATTTCATCTCCATATTTGTTGATGATCACAGAGATGGTATAGTACATTGTGTACTAGGGGCATTGGAACCCGATCTGTCTATGGTGCCAAATGACATGTATTCTTCCCAGAGCGTGGTTCTTCCATCTAGTGAAGATCTCTTTGGATCCATGGTCTCGTATGGTCCATGATCAGTTTAGTGAGGATAGTTCCTAGTCTTGTGTCAACCTCATTTAAAAATGAAACAAGGCGTCGTGAGGATACTTCCTGGTCTTGTGTCAACCTTGTTAAAAAATGAAACAAGGATTCATGAGGATAGTTCTTGGTCTTGTGTCAACCTTATTAAAAAATGAAACAAAGGGTGTGAGCATGGTTCTTTGTCTTGTTTCAAGCTCGTTAAAAAAATGAAACAAGGGTCCGAGGATAGTTCTTTTACTGTGTCAACCTCATTAAAAAATGAAGCAATTCCATTTTCCAAATCGAGTCTTTGATTAAGATCTTGTAAAATCCCAGTCGAGTCTTTCCAAGATCTCGAAAGTGAACCTTCATTCTATCCACCTCATTGATTGAAATGAAGCTTGGGGGGCATTACCTCGATTGAGTCATTATGTTGAGGGCATGCACACTTATAGCAAGCATAGTTTTTCGTTTCAAGCTTGTGTGAACATGAAACCGAAACCAAGCAGAGTTCTCCATGGTTCAAGCTTGTGTAAAAATGAACCCATGCCAAATTGACATCTCGTGATTGCCATTTTTTATCAACTAATTTCTACTAGATGAGCCTTGGTTGTTTCATTCCATTGCCACCATCTCTTTGGCCGATCATATGCTTTCACTTGGTTGTTTTTCCTTTCCTGAGAGACCGTAGCGATGAGTGGTTTTATTAGCCAGCCTCTTGACCATTACATGTTTTGAGCAGTTCTACCATTGCCAGAACCATTTGCTACCCTTTATACCGCTCGTTCCTCCAAGACGAGTCACCTTTAAGCTCTTTTCTTGACTCATTAAGCTCATATGAAAAGATTGTCGAGTATTTTTCCCTTTTGACTCGTAAAAGAGAATAAAATGGGGGGCCTGCTTTCAGCTCTTTTCTGACCTTTTAAAAGCGAAAAGATGGCCGAGCCCTTGTCATTTCGAACTTGTTAAAGGATACGAAACGTCGTGTGCCCAGTATAAGTTTACCCCTTTTTCAAGCTGGGAGGCACTATTTATGAAAAAGGTACTCCTTGACTGAAATGGTCAAGCGGTTCTCTCAAGTATTGTTTTCTACCTTTTTGGGCTCGAGAGACACAAACGTATGAAAAGGGACCATGTGGAGTTTTCTTTTACGTGTATTTTTCAAACTCTCTAAACATGAAAAATATACTGAGTTACACCTTTGTCGAACTTGCTAAACTATTAAACGACATCGAATTCGTCACCATGACGAACAAGAGCTTCTCCTTCCTAGGGCTCGTTAAACTTACTAGGTCAAATTCGTCATAAGAATGAACTTACAGTGCAAGCATATGCTATCCCCTTCAAGCTTGTGATTAAAACATAATTGGGGTACTCACTAGAAATGGTGGGGGGGAATTTGGAAATCTATCAATCGTGTCGGCAGCTCACTCTTGAACATGACAGTCTTTGCTTCGTGTCGGGTTGGGACATCCTCCTCTGTATCGTTGACCTTCCTGGGTTTGGGCCATTCATTTTTGCCTTCCATTTGATCTCTGCCACGTCATCATGACCACCGATCCCATGGATCCAAAAGCTGCCAAACTTCCAGTTGTGTCACCGATATGTTCAAGAGTTGTCCTTCTGTAGTTACACTTACCTTTGATTCTCTGTATCATCCAAAATCATTTTGCATCCTCTCATCTCACGTCGATGATGTGGGATTCATTATGGCCCTCCTTCGACACGGTCGCTTTCCGTCGACTTCAACTCATTATCCAGGAAGTTGACCAAGAGACTCCCTTCTAGTACCTTAGAGCTTGCATGCCCTAATGGCAAGTTCTTCGCACTCGACAACAAGTTCACATCATTGGCTTTCGATCGAGTGATTTCACGGGTGTTCAACTTCAGTTCTTGTATTCACATTCCCTGAATTGCGTTGATAGTACCTTGAGGACCATTGTCATTATTGGTGGTTTCTCTTGCGCTTGTTATTATTTTACATCATTGACTGGTAATCAAGCGACTTTCTAGCATGTTCGACATCAACACATCTATTCACATGCTAGGATCTGTACTTTGATTAGGTTGTGTTGGAGCACAATACCCTGGACTTAGATCACAAAAATTCTAGGCTACGAAGTGGTGTGACATGATTAGGATAATATGCATGTCTCTTTCAGATGGCTGGCTGCGACCATACCTTGGTTTCATTATGATCCTCTTTGATGGATGGTTGCGCCCATACCTGGATCCATTTACATGATCATTCTCTGGATGGTTGCGTCCATGCCATGATTCATGTATCATTTGACAGAGATCTCATTTTATGTATATGTATATGTACTTGCTTGTAGGTTTTCCGACAACAAACCGGTTCCCTGCACTGATTTATAAAGCATTTCATCCCTCACTCCAACTCGGCCTTCACGCTTTAGGGGGCATCTGTTACACAGCTTTTTGTCACTATCCTTGTACTCTCCATTCCTTGATACTGGAGGACCTCTACAGTGAACCCTACATGCTTTGCCTTCATGAATAAACTCCCATTATGTCCCTCTTCATGAGCAGATCATTTCCCTTTTGCATCATTTCCCCTGAAACTTCTGTTTTTCCCAGTTTACAAGACCGGCGCTAATGGCCTTTGTCTTCCCCGTGCCGATGTGCAGATATTAGCACTACTCCTCACGTCGACTGGAGCGACCGGGTTGTGTCTCAATCGCGCTGGTACTGTTATGGAAAGTTTTTTAATCTAGAGCCAAAGCTTCCAACTCTAGAAGCTCCGTAACGAAACTCTAGTAAACGGTTTGGCCGGATGGGGTCAAGGATGACAGTTTGGGCTCCTTTCCCCTATAATGATGGAACTACCTCAAGGGATAAGTCCTTCTCCCATGAGAAGAGGATCCATCTCCCATTCATATTTCCTATTTAAACCTCCCTTCTTCCCAAGCACAAACTGGTCACAGTTGATAGTTTTGGTTGAGTGTGAGTGTTATAATTGCAAAGTGTTGATGCTATTTTGGAGTAGACAAGCAAGCTATTACTAGTTGTAGCTATCTAGTTGTGTGAGGAAGAAATTCGTTTTTGTTTGGAGTGAAGCCTAAAGGGAAGAGCTTTACAACTATTGTTGTTTGAAGCCATAGTGGAATGCTAGCAGAGGTGTGTGGGAACCTGGTCTTATCAGAGGAAGATAGAAATGTCAAGACGAATGGTTGTAATCTCTCTTTGATATTAATATATGCAATCAATTGATTTACTACATGTTTTGTAATATTACATATTCATGGATTAATGTTTCTTGACTTGTTAAGTAGGTTGAATTGCAATTTGTCTATTATTATGTTTGTATGTTTTTGTTGTTTACTTGTTTCAGGAGCTTGAAGAAGGAAGCGAAAGATTACTGAAGTGAGCAAGCGAGGACATCATCAATCAGGATAAGTGACCAAGAGGTAGGCCCTCTTGATTGATTCTAACCTAAGGAAATATTACATAGAATGTATCTGTTGTGGCTAGACCCATTATCGGGCTAAAGGAATTCGTTCATGTCCGCACTTATAATTTTACTTCACCACAATAAGAAATTTATAGAACAACATAGAGAACGAGGAATTCTTCTTATTTTTGTTTTTTTTTATCACAGATAACTGAGCTTATTAAAAATTTTATGATCTGGGGTTAAGTTTCATCCTTGCTTATAAAGTAGATTTTTTTTATCCCTTGTAGATATTTATAAGTTTAATGTATACATGGTTTCGGGCGGACAGAAAAAAAAGGGTGCCCTCCACCAATATTAAAAAATAACACCTGTGTAAGCAATGAGAACACATTGCAATGCCGAAATGGTGGAATGTTTGCAGGCAAAGGAGGTAAACCAAATGTGAGTGTGTAATATCAATCACAGATCGCCCATAACAACAATGTGTTATGTCACATCAAATCAAACCATCCATGCAATTCCAAACTATAGGGATCTCAACATCATTTCAAGGTCATTAATTCCAAGATTATTACAATAATTAATCCATGATTATCGTAGCTTTGTATATAATCAAAGAGAATGAATGGTTTTAAATAATCAACAGAAAGGTGTCTTAGTAATTGGTCATAATTTTAACCGGTTTACACAACTTTTACTCCTATATATTTTCACGATACTATTGTATTGTGTTGTTCTATTAGCCAATACCTTTACACCATCTTGGACATAATTATATATACTACATATGATAATTCAAATGGTATATAATACATAATAATTTAAAGTAGTGCCACAGACGGTCGTAAAACATGCACGTACTCCTCTGTTTGGTTACCTCTTTCCCCTCTCCAGTTCCATTGGAGACTTAACATTCTCGATCTTCTAGAAAGAAGCATTTGTAATCTGAATGGGCATTTTCGCGGGCTAGCGCTGGCTGTTTGGAAAATATACAACCCGTACATAAACCATTTTGTTGGGATTTATATCTAAGATGCTGATGCAAATTCCCCAAAATAACTAACGACTTGGTGATGGGAGCACTTCGTTGCACGTATCGGATCAATTCTAACTGTCAAAACATTGTGGTTAAATACTGCATATATGTTTTATAAAACAAATAATGGCCGGAGAAAAGGGGTGCAGATGGGGAGGCAAGGGATAACAATGGTTCAACAGCTCGATATGCAATTTCTCAATGAGTTTGTTCAAAGCAATTTTGAATATACGCAGAAATGTCTTAACTTACGTGGAGCCGTCATTTATTAACAGAGATCCTACCTTCGTCACTCAAATATTGTAACCATCCAAACCCGTTCGGATCTCATGATCTCACCACACACTAGTGAATTTTTGTCAGCATCGTCGATTCAATCCTATTCAATAATATCCATTGTCACATACTACTAACTTTTATAGGCAACCCTCCCTCTAATTGGTCAATTTAGCATTCGCGTTTGATGAAGCAAACAGCCACGCTACGGCTTTTCCTTTATCCCCGAAACGGTGGTAAAACAGCCCATAAAGCAGTAATTAAGAAGGAAACAACAGTCCCTTTTTTTTCGCCAGAAATCTTGCAGCTTATCACATATTTCTCCTAATATCAAAGTAAAATTCGCTGCCTTCATGTCGGTATGGCTTATGGTAGTTAGATAATAATACTTTATATTTCTTTTCCAACTGCATTTATCAGCATGCTCGGGGATGATCTTTCTATGTTCGAAGTCAAATGGGTGGCTTTTTGGGATCAAGTCTTCTGAATCATCGTATGCTTCCAAGCCATGGATAAGGTTGGGTATATCCCGCCTTCTTCCATCACTGGAAATGTCCTTGCGCCATGTGTCACTCCTCATATTTTTGGCTTGGATAAATCCTCAAAAGTCACCTATTGATCCATATTTAACTAGGAACGCAACAAAGTACAGAAATAACCATAAATACAGAGATGTAGTAGAAATAATGCTTCATTTCATTAATGTAAAATACTGAAATATGCTTACAAACAGAAATGGAAATAAACCAGCTAGGGCGATGGTAGCTTATCTCTGAGAAGAGATGTGGTGGCTACATGCCTCTGAATTGTCTTACCATGAGGCTCGAAGGCCTATTTATTGTTGAGAAACAACGGAAAACCCTAAACATCCAAAACCATAACCCTAGGAGATGAAACACCAAACTGTGTGCCCCGTTTGGGTAAATTGGTACATCAACTTCCCGGGGTCATAACTTTGGCATACGATCTCTATTTAACACGCACAATACCTCGTAAGAAAGATCTATCCGAGGAATACAACTTTGGGAAGAGCAACATCAGTCCAAGGACCCATGTTGCTCCCATATTTCCCAAAAAACGTCATTTAGGGCCTCAAAACGGCTCCGGAAGTTCAGGACCCGAAAAATTTCTAAAAATAGTAAGTTGTGCTACAATTAAGGAAACTGAACAACCGAAAGAGATTGTTATGAAACCAGCTCAAGAAAAGATAGAAAAGATAGATCAACACCTTAGAATTCCGCCTCTTCGAGGGGGCAACCTCCTTTACATTACATAAATGAACAATTCTTTGATGATTCAAATGACAAAACCTCCTTTCTATATATAGGAGTCTAAGGAGTCACAATATAATCCAGCCGACCTAACAATAATAATATAAAGCCACAAAAATAACAATAAAGGGATTCTATGGGGCACAGAAATAACAATATGGGGGTAATAGGGACACAACAATATAAATAAGGGGTATAACTATAATAGTAATGGGGTAATCACTAGTATTATAGGGACCCAACATGCCCCTCTCCTTCAAAAAAGTGTTGTCCTCAACGCTTGAGTAATTCTGGATACTTCTGCATAAAATTCTCATCCTCCCATGTGGAATCTTCTGCGGATAAGTTCTTGCACTTGATAAGATACTCTGAAATTGATCGATTTCGTAGCTGTCGAGTTCTTGTTTCTGTGACTGCTTCCGGTTCCAATATAATTTTTCCTTCCTCGTCAAGTTCTGGCAATATTGTTTGAATTGGGAGCTTGTCGCCTATAACCTTCTTTAAACATGAAACATGGAAAACTGGGTGCAATCGAGAAGCTGCAGGAAGCTCCAATTTGTATGCCATGGTACCAATCTTTTGCAACACCTTGTACGGACCATAATACTTTGGTGATAGTTTATTATCCTTCTTAGCTTGCTTTAGGGACATTTGCTTATATGGTTGTAGCCGTAGGAATACCCAATCACCTACATCAAAACTTCTTTCACTGCGATGTTGATCTGCCTATTGTTTCATTCTATTTTGTGCCAACACGAGGTTATCCTTTAAGAGTTGGAGGACTTGTTGTTGATGTTCGATGTGATGTTCCACTGCCTGAACCTTAGAATTTTCTCTTAAATATGATGTGATGGATGGTGGTTGATACCCATAAAGTGCCATAAATGGGGTCATTTTTGTTGCTGTATGGAAGGAAGTGTTATACCACCATTCAGCCAGAGGCAACCATTTGACCCATTGTGTCTGTTTATCAGATACAAAGCAACGAAGATATCCTTCCAAACATTTGTTTACTATCTCAGTTTGCCCATCAGATTGAGGATGATAAGATGAGCTATGAGCTAACTGAGTACCAAGACAAGAAAATAATTCTGTCCAAAAATTTCCAGTGAAAATGGGATCTCTGTCACTTACAATAATCTTTGGGTTTCCATGTAGCTTTTGAACTGTTTCCATAAATGCAGTAGAAATTGTATTAGCTTTAAATGGATGTGATAATGCACAAAAGTGTGCATACTTGGTAAGTCTGTCAACTACCACCATGATGACACTCTTTCCCTCAGACTTGGGTAAACCTGTGATAAAATCCATTGAAACCTCCTCCCAACGTTGGCTTGGAATGGATAAAGGTTGTAATAGACCCGGTGTCTTAATTGTTTCAACTTTATTTTGTTGGCAAACCAAACATTCCGCCACAAACTTTTGAATATCTGATTTAAGGCCATCCCAAAAAAATTCCTTCTTAACCCTGTGGTAAGTTTTTAAAAATCCTGAGTGCCCTCCTAAGGGAGAAGTGTGCAATTCCATAAGAATCTTTTGTTTTAGCTGGGAATTCTTACAGAGGTATAAGCGATCTTTGTACCATAACGAATCATTTTGCCAGCTAAATGTATCAGAAGTACTGGAATCTTGTTGTAGCTTTCGAATAAGTGCCCACACTTCTTCGTCATTCTTCCATTCCTCCCTTGCTTCGTTTATCCAATCTGGTTGGATAATAGAAATGGCACACAACAATGCTTCCACATCCTCATCCTTTCTTGAGAGTGCATCTGCCACCACATTTTGCTTCCCTTTTTTGTAGATGATTTCAAAGTCATAACCCAACATCTTTGTGACCCACTTTTGTTGCTCTTCAGAGGATAATCTTTGTTCTAAAAAGTATTTAAGGCTATCATGATCCGTTTTTACCTTGAAGTGTCTTTCCATTAGGTAGGGTCGCCATTTCTTAAGTGCATGGAGTATTGCCAACATTTCCTTCTCATAAATAGCTTTGCTTAAAAACTTTCCCTTGATTGGACGACTTTCAAAAGCAATGGGTCTTTCATCTTGCATTAGAACAGCACCAATTCCATTTCCTGAAGCATCACATTCCACAATAAAGGTTTTTGTGAAGTCCGGTGTAGCTAAGACCGGTGCTTGGCACATTGCCTCTTTAAGATGTTCAAAGGCCTTTGTTGCTTCCGGAGTCCATGAAAATGAATCTTTCTTCAATAATGTTGTTAGAGGTGCTGCTATTCTCCCATAATTCTTAACAAACTTGCGATAATACCCTGTCAACCCAAGAAATCCTCGCAGATGCTTTATGGATGTGGGGATTTTCCATTCCTTAATGGCTTTAATTTTGCTAGGGTCTACCTTAACTCCTTCATGAGATACAATATGACCCAAATATTCCACCTCTTGGACTCCAAAGAAACATTTGGATCTTTTTGCATATAATTGTTTCTCCTCCAATAGTTGTAGCACCCTGTCAACATGTTCAACATGATCCTTCCAAGACTTGCTGTAGATTAGTATATCATCAAAAAATACTAACACAAATTTTCTAAGGAATGGTTTGAAAATTGAATTCATCAAACCTTGAAATGTTGAAGGTGCATTGGTAAGGCCAAAAGGCATGACCAAAAATTCATAATGACCCTCATGAGTTCTAAATGCCGTTTTCAGAATGTCTTCAATCTTCATTCTGATTTGATGATATCCCGAACGAAGATCCAACTTGGTGAAGTAAATTGATCCATGCAATTCATCCAGTAATTCATCAATGACAGGAATGGGGAACTTATCTTTAATAGTGAGCTTGTTGAGCTCCCTATAATCCGGACACATGCGCCATGATCCATCCTTCTTGTGCACCAATACTACTGGAGCTGAGAAAGAACTTTGACTCGGTTGAATTATACCAGCCTCTAGCATTTCTGCAACCATACGTTCAATTTCACTTTTTTGGACATAGGGATATCTGTACGGCCTGATGTTTGGAGGAACACTTCCTGGAATCAGATGAATAGCATGATCATGATCACGCATAGGTGGGAGACCTTTGGGAGTCTCAAATACCTTGGAATGATTGTTCAGGACTTTTTGGAGATCTGGAGAAATAGATGATTCCAATGTGGAAACATCTAGCGAACATAATTGTGCAATTACACCTCTTTGCTCCTTTTTTAGAAGCTTTTCATGCCATTAGAGCTGATTATCTTTCCTGGTTTCCCTGCAATACCCCTTAATTCAACTTCCTTTCCTTCCGTAGAAAATTTGATGAAAAGTTCTTGAAAATTAAAAGCTATTGTACCCAAGGATTGTAGCCATTGGACTCCTAGTACAACATCAGCACCTCCCATTGGAATGGAAAGCATTGGGCTAGTCAATACATATTCTCCCATGGATAGCTTGATATTATGGCACTTTCCAGAGCAATTTATTGTTCCTCCATTTGCAATCATCACTTGACACTCTGGTGCTGGATATAGGAAGCAATTCAATTCTTTTGCTACCCTACAATGAATAAAATTGTGGGTGCTTCCTGAATCAATCAACACTATTACCTTTTTCTTCTTGATTTGTCCTTCTATCTTGATGGTTTGAGGAGTGGTAATTCCCTCCAATGCATTACAAGATATGGTCGGATTTATTTGTTCTTCATCTAGGCTTTGTTCCTGGAATATATCCTCTTCCTTTGACCTTTCTTGCTCCTTTTCTTCTTCCTCTTCACAATCTATGTAGAATAATTTCTTCTCAGCACACTTATGACCTTTTGTGTATTTGCTATCACAATTGTAACAAAGCCCTTTTGCTCTTTTTTATTCCAATTGTTGTGGTGTCAACCTTGTAGGTTGTGGAAGACTAGGGGCAACAACACTTCTGTCTTTATAGTTGTGAGTGGTATGCTTCCTAGTTGCCATAATTTTGCTTTCCATTTTTCTTGCTAACCTAAATGCCTTCTCTAATGAATCAGGTTCCCAAAGGCGAACATCATGTTGGATATTATCCTTTAAAGACCCTATGAACACATCAATCCTATGCTCCTCTGGAATATCTTTTACCCTTATGTTCAATTTTTGGAACTCCTCAATGTGCTCCATTATTGAACCCTTTTGTTTGAGACTTATCAATTGGCTAAAAAAGTGTTTCTTTTTGTATCCTCATAATGTGCTATCAATTCTTCCGTAAAAATTGCCCAAGTGATAAATTGTTTACGAGAACAAAGCCATTGATACCATACAAACTGATTTGGTTCCAAATATACAGTTGCCATACGTACCTTTTGTGCGTTTTGCACATTATTGAGATCGAAGAATTGCTCCATCTGTAATATCCATGTGGCGGGATCCTTGCCATCAAACTTCCTCATATCGATTTTTGGAATATGGTGATTCTTCGATCCAACATTAGCGTCTATGGAATCATGATTAACATTTCTTTTGTTCTCATCATGAGTTTCCTTTACTACCTTTTCACCATTAGTAAGTATTTCTTATAGAAAATTTGTCAAATCTGTCTTCAAATCTGCCATGCCTGTCTTCAAATTTGTGTTCAAATCTATCTTCAAATTGTCCATCTTAGCTTCCATGCCATTCATCTTAGCTTCCACGCCATTTATCTTAGCATCTGTTAACTTTTGTGAGCGTGACATTTGTTGCACTTGTTCTTGTAATTTTGATATATCATGTAGCATTTCTTCCTCTTCTTCATGAGTCATGCTAGAGCTTTCAGGTTCCTTACTAGGTGTTTGCATTTTCTTTCCTCGGGGCATCAGTTACCGATAATAATGCTCTACTATGCCCTTTGAATTCCTTCAAAATAAATTTTCAAACCAAGCTTAAGCAAAAATTTGAAAAAAATCTACACACCATTTTTCACTTTGTAGGAGCTCGATATTGCCTCTGATGTATCTCTGTACTTTCCAATCATCTAGTTCTGAATTTGTGACCTGTAGTAGCTCTCTGTGTCCTCTTTCCAATGCCACCAGTCTGATCCAAATTGGATTCTCCAAGAAAGAGTTATGCACAATCTCCCAAGATGACCTGATTATAGACCTTTCCAGAAGAGCGAAGTTGTATGAAGTGCCACGTGTACAATTTTTTATATTTGGTTCTGAAAAAGATATACAAGAAACTACAGTCTGTCCTCTTTCTATACCTTCTTACGAAATTTCAATCTGATTCCCAGAGAGAAAGTTATGACAATTTTCCCCAGGTCACCTGTTTTGAATGTAATTCAGGAGTCTGCAAAAAGACCAACTTCCTCAGATCATATCTCCGAAAATGTCACGCGAAAAGTTCTGAAATTTGGATCCAAGGTTCAGCGCGATTTCTTCTCAAATGGGTTTTTTTTTGCGACTTCTGAAACGTCACAAAAAAAAAGTTATAGCGAAAATGCCACGATGACCTGTTTGGAGCAATGAAACCCTAGAATCCAAAGCTCTGATACCAAATGTTATGAAACCAACTCAAGAAAAGATAGAAAAGATAGATCAACGCCTTAGAATTCAGCCTCTTCGAGGGGGCAACCTCCTTTACATTACATAAATGAACAATTCTTTGATGATTCAAATGACAAAACCTCCTTTCTATATATAGGAGTCTAAGGAGTCACAATATAATCCAGCCGACCTAACAATAATAATATAAAGCCACAAAAATAACAATAGAGGGATTCTATGGGGCACAGAAATAACAATATGGAGGTAATAGGGGCACAACAATATAAATAAGGGGTATAACTATAATAGTAATGGGGTAATCACTAGTATTATAGGGACCCAACAGAGACAGTTGTTGGGGTCCAAGTGGTATAGGTGGGTGGCCACCAACATCCTTAAGAAATAATGGTCCCCATTGCGTTGAGTTACTCCATGAGATGAGGAAACTTCTGCTGAACTTGGTCCCTGGTGAGTTGTTCCGCAATCTATGATGTGTCAAGTAATGGTCGAGGGCGGTCCACATTGAACACTCGGTGCAAGCGAAGGAATGGCGAAATGTTGTGCTCCAAATCATTGTTTCCCACGGCCTTGGTACTGGCGTAAGGACCATATCAGAGTGGTCTGAGCTTCTAATGGGCTCTTGTAAGGCGTTCTTTCTACAGATGCAACCAGACATTGTCGCCCACTTGAAACTTGTGTGGTACCCAATGTTGATCATGTCGCTGCTTGTACTTGTCATTTTTCAGAATGGAGCAGTGATATATCGGCCCGTTGGGTAGAGGTGCTCTGGGAGTCAGATCGAATGAATGCTTGACCTGACAGTGCAACGGTACCCCTGTGGGTGAGGAGAAGATGTTCTTGTGTTCTTTCATGATTGTATCCATCTGCTACTGCTGTTGCTGCATGGAGGAGCCCTTTGCAAGGGTCATGGATGTGGCGATGATCTTCCCCTTACTTTGGGGGCGAACCAAACAAAAGATGAATTTCCTAGTCTAGGAGATGAGCTTGCTGCATTTCTTAGCAATGATCAAAGATGTGGCGGTAGGTGGGGCTACTTCCGATATCCTATATAATGAATTACCCAAAGAAATAATAACAGCGCTAGGCCTTGACTCATACATAGCATGTCGCCTCCATAAGTATGGTTGGCCTAATAGTACATCACAAACACCAAGAGGTGCAACATCACACAATACCTCTTCTATGAAAGGCTTGATGCTGTAGGGAAGGCGGCATTGCTGGTGGACTCAGAGATCTCATCCTTGGTGAACCACCTAATACTGTACGGCTACAAGTGTGGTGTAGTCGATAAGCCCAACTGCTTCACGACCTCTACTAAAATGAGGTTCTTTTGGTTGCCACTGTCGACAGTGAATTACAGCGACAAACCCTTCACCCACATCTGTTAGTGGAAAAGACGTCCCCCCTCCTCTGGATCTTCGGGCTCATTCTTCTGGATCTTGGCAGTGGCAACAGTGGTGTTGGGCTCTGCGTCAATGATCTGCTTCCCTTTGTCATTCCCTTGTCGGGTTCTGACTCAGAGTCGGAACATGCATCTGATTCAGAAGCCTTCAACTCGGCCACTAGCGACTACTTGGTCCAACACTCACTTGTGTTATGAGTGGGCTCTTATGGAATGCAACAAAGTACAAAAATAACAATAAATATAGAGAATAACCATAAGTACAGAAATAACCATAAATAATGGCTCTGGAAGTTCAGGACCTGAAAATTTGCTAAAAATAGTAAATTGTGCTACAATTAAGGAAACTGAAAGACACAGTTGTGGGGGTCCAAGTGGGATAGGTGGGTGGCCACCAACATCCACCTGGATCATTCCTCCCCCCTTAGGAAGCAATGGTCCCCATTGCGGTTGAGTTCCTCCATGAGATGAGGAAATTTCTGTTGAACTTGGTCCCTAGTGAGTTGTTCTGCAATCTCTAAACTTGGTCCCTGGTGAGCTGTTATACTCAAGGATACTTATAATGGTTGCAGAAAACGAAATCTCACAATATATGTTGAAGATGAATATTGCCAGAATTTATGCTGGAGTTTTGATATTTGAACAATGATGATACACATTTATAATAATGAATAAACCACAAAAGTCTCCAAAAGATACGTCCCTCCACTCAACGATAGAGTCATATTGTTTAGAAAGAATGTTATTCATTGTTAATGTAACAGTTGCAAAGGAGATATGGAGGGAAATTCTCAACACTGAAGTCTTATATCCCTGTTTTCATACTCTAGTTCATTCTTTCCCTAGCCACCATATCCGTTCTAAGGAGAGCAACACTGGCGCGACTCCTCTGTTGTATGCACATAAATTGCCTTCTCGTGAAGAGAAACCTTACGGCCTATTGCCTCCTGAGGGTATTGAAAAGTGTTATAAGTATGTATTTCAATTGGTATAACATCAGTCTATTTAAATAGATTGTTGGATACCATTTAATTGACCCACTGATCCATAACATACAATTTGTGCTTCTTATTAATTACCATGTTTTTTTTTTGTATTGTTATACTCAAGGATACTTATAAGTCCCACTATGCATATCCAATGAAGCACAAATCACATTCCCTTAATCACACATTCTTCCAACTGAAGCACAAATCACATTCTAAATGTATTGTGTATAGATGCATAATTCAAGGATTAAATTGAAAGACAATTTGTACAATTACACAGTCTTATACTATAACATATCCTCATAATCTCAACAATATTTCATGGAACCCTTTACCATGGTATAATACTTAGGGTAGAACCCTCTTATTTCCCACCCAAACTCTCATGAGGTATATAATTTCCCTTTGGATTTTTACTTAAGAACTTGTTACCTTACAAAGGTTTAAATTTTTCTTCCTTATTTAGGTGGGATAAATATACCATTCATAATTTGAATTCTTTGACCAGAATTAATTACTACCTATTCTCTAATAAGCATGGTAATTTCTTTTCTGGTTTATCATGGTCTAATTTTATGAGAAAGTGTGACGAAGGCAACATATGTAAGCGTGCTACATAAGTAATCATATTTTCCTTCCATATGCATTACTTGTTATTGATCTTACCCCAAATTTAGCAGTATTACTATTGATTCTATCAACCATCAATCCTTGCACAACACAACTATGGCCAATATCCAAGCAACAAACCACAACAATAACTTTACACTACGTTACTAATAAAATCATTAGGTCCACCACATTATTTCCTTCTGCAGAACATACTCCCCCTTAATAGACACTAGGGTACCTAATTAGCTTCATGGTTGTTGTATCATGACTTCCACTCTCTTTCAACATGTAAGAGACCATAAGATTGATTAATGAATTCAGGACCAATACAAGAATTCATCAGGAAGTGCTTGCATGGAAGATTCATATGACTCATTACTATGCATGGATATTAAGCATGATTCTCTTCAAAACATGTGTATCTGAATGACTACTCAACCAGACTATGGTACCACATACAAAATAATTCATGACAATGCATGGGTATATGCATCATAACATAATGATACAACCATGGACTTTCGCTATTACATAATCCTACTTTCAAGTAGTAACGATTTTATTTAACCATGCATCTCTACAGTAATTGTACCATTCATGATTTGTCCTTATTCACTAATCCCTATTTAAATTTTTACCTATTGGAATAATCAATTTTGTTTCTTTCCAATAGTTTTCCATACGTCTCATCAACCGGTACCTCTTATGGATGTCATGTTTTGGGTATAATTTGTGTTAGATGTTTAACCAGAACCGTTTTAATCCCTCCTCATTATTCCTTTAAAACATAATATCAATTTTACTCCATTTTTTTATTTTTTTGTACATCTAGTTGTTATCATACATCTATAGGTGTTTTACCTTCACTTCCGAAACAATAATCTCCACATGCTCAATACTAATTTGGAGAATTTCATGAAAAAATCAACCCAACACAATAAACTAGAATTGCGGGGAAAAAAAATAAAATAAATAAATAAAAATAAAAAAGATCTCCTCATATAACGAAAATCATTATCTATAGGGTTTAACTCTTCTACGCAATTCCAAATGAGCAGTTATTATCATCATCTCATGCAAACTATTTTTTTTTCCATGTAGTTTTTCCAAGTTTGCCAAAAAGTTTCAATTTATGTTGCACGTGCCTCAACAACTACGATATACAATTAAAAAATCACAAGGTTGTTCAACAATAGTTATACAACTGTATAATTAATAAAATTGTGATCATAATGTTGTTACAACATAATAAGAAATTTATAGAACAACACAAAGAACGAGAAATTCTTCTTCTTTTTGTCTTTTTTTTATCACAGATATCTGAACTTATTAAAATCTGTATGATCTGGTGTTAAGTTTCATCCTTGCTTATAAAGCACATTTTTTTTATCCCTGGTAGATATTTATAATTTTAATGTATACATGGTTTCAAGCGGATAGAAAAAAAAGGGTGCCCTCCACCAATATTCAAAAATAACACATGTGTAAGCAATGAGAACATGTTGCAATGCTGGAACAGTGGAATGTTTGCATGTAGAGGAGGTAAACCAAATGCAAGTGTGGCATATCAGTCACAGATCGCCCATAACAACAACGTGTTATGTCACATTCAATCAAACCATCCATGTGATTCCAAACTATATGGATCTCAACACCATTTCAAGGTCATTAATTCCAAGATTACTACAATAATTAATCCATGATTATCGTAGCTTCATATATAATCAAAGAGAATGAATGGTTTTAAATAATCAACAGAATGGTGTCTTAGTAATTGGTCATAATTTTAACCAGTTTACACAACTTTTACTCCTATATATTTTCATGGTACTATTGTATTGTGTTGTTCTATTAGCCAATACCTTTACACCATCTTGGACATAATTATAGATACTGCATATGATAATTCAAATGGTATATAATACATAATAATTTAAAGTAGTGCCACAGACGGTCATAAAACATGCACATACTCCTCTGTTAGGTTACCTCTTTCCGCTCTCCAATTCCGTTGGAGACTTAACATTCTCGATCTTCTAGACAGAAGCATTTGTATTCTGAACGGGCCTTTTCGCGGGCTAGCGCTGGCTATTTGAAAAATATAGAACCCGTACAGAAACCATTTTGTCGGGATTTAAATCTAAGATGTTGATGCAAATTCCCCAAAATAACTCACGACATGGTGATGGGAACACTCCGTTTCACGTATCGGATCAATTCCAACTGTCAAAACATTGTGGTTAAATACTGCATATATGTTTCATAAAAAAAATAATGGCTAGAGAAAAGGGGTGCAGATGCGGAGGCAAGGGATAACAATGGTTCAACAGCTCTATACACAATTTATCAACGAGTTTGTTCAAAGCAATTTTGAATATACGCAGAAGTGTCTTACTTTACATGGAGTTGTCGTTTATTAACAGAGATCCTACCTTCATCATTCAAATCTTGTAACCATCCAGACCCATTCGAATCTCATGATCTCACCACACCCTAGTGAATTTTGTCAGCATCTTCGATTCAATCCTATTCAATAATATCCATTGTCTCATACTACTAACTTTTATAGGCAACCCTCCCTCTAATTGGACGATTTAGCATTCGCATTTGATGAAGGAAACAACCATGCTACGGCTTTTCCTTTATCCCCAAAATGGTGGTAAAACAGCCCATAAGGCAGTAATTAAGAAGAAAACAACAGTCCCTTATTTTTCGCTCGAAATCTTGCAGCTTATCACATCTTTATCCTAATATCAAAGTAAAATATGTCACCTTCCTGTCGGTATGGCTTATGGTAGTTAGATAATAATACTTTAAATTTCTTTGCTGACTACTTTTATCAGCATGTTCGGGGATGATGTTTCTATGTTCGAAGTCATATGGGCAGCTTTTTGGGATCAAGGGTTCTGAACCCCCAAATGCTTCCAAGCCATGGATAAGGTTGGGTATATCCCGCCTTCTTCCATCACTGGAATGTCCTTACGCCATGCGTCACTCCACTCAACGATAGAGTCATATTATTTAGAAAGAATGCTATTCATTTTTAATGTAACAGTTGCAAAGGAGATACAGAGAGAACTTCTCAACACTGAAGTCTTATATCTATGGTTTCGTACTCCAGTTCATTCTTTCCCCATCCACCTTATTCGTTCTAAGGAGAGAAACACTAGTGCGACTCCTCTGTTGTATGCACACAAACTGCCTTCTTGTGGAGAGAAAAAATGGTTAAAAGTTTGGAAACATCCAAAAAACCATCTACTTCTTTTCCCAATTCGGCAGACAGTCAACAGAAGGAAAACACACCAAGCTTTTGGCTTTTCCTTAATCCTTACAGGGAACAATATTATTGGCTTTGTTGCAATCTTGCATGCTTCCAACTTGCACCCGAAAGCAGAATTTACCAGGAGAGGGAAACATCAGTAGCCGGGATTTTGTGTTGTTGTCTACACACAATCCACAGTCTACGGTGCAGCAAGTGACCCAACACTTCCATGAAAATTGATGAAGCTTATTGTACTTTTATCAATTTCTTCAGTTGTAATTTCTATAAAAACATTCCAATGCACATCCTCCTGAACCCATGCACGATTGTGGATAATGCGTCTATATTTTGGATTTTTATCGCCATTTTTGTTGGGATGTCTTTCAAGCTTTTCCTATCTTACAATCACAGTTTCATTCTTCCCATCTCAGCAAGATGTAAAACACAAGGAAACTTGCAATCATCTGATCTTGTGTGGTGCTTTACAGTGTACCTCCTTTTTGACACATCGTATGGAAATATTTTACGATGATAATGCCCCGGATGAGATGATCCACTCCTTTGATTTTTTATCCTTTCCATGCTTGTGGTAAATCATATTCACAAGTAATGGCCTGCAGTGCAGTGGAAACCGCAACAGCCGAGTTTTTGCGTTGTAATTTACAACTTCCTTATCAGCGTTGATGATTTCTTTCCATTGATGATCGTAGTCCCCTTGTTTTATGATTGCTAAAATCTTACAGGACCCTTCGAGGATCTTCGTCATGAGCTCAGTACCTAGCCCAGTGAATAGGATTGTTTGGAGGAGCTAGAAAAGGCACCCAGGTTCATAACTGGGATGAATCTCCATTCCTTTCAAGCGGCATATTTGAAAGATGAGGAAGTTCATGAAAAGTGGAACTTGACCGAGAAGGAAATCGCGGTTTTTTATGCCTAAATGTGCTTTCAAATCACTCTAACACTCGTCTTCCTTGCTGATATTCCGCCAAGTGGAAAAGTTTTGGGATGGTTAATTATTTCGATGAATGGTGTATGGACTGTTATGACTATGCCTCAATATATATATCTTGATTTTTTTATACTACGACTGAGGCGCTTATCATATCTAAATTTAAATGATTTATACCATTGTATATATGTACATTATACATACATACATATATATATATATATATATATATATATATATATATATATATATATGTGTGTAAACTTGGTGGTGCTTCCTCTATTAATATTAACTATTCAAAATCAGAACTTCCATTTGTTCCAGGTGGCTTACCTGCCCGAAGGAAACCAGATAGCCACCTGTCTGCATTAAACCCTGTCCAAAATTTGAAAAGGTCTTTCTCTATCCATCTAGCAACATTGTCTTTACTATCTATACTATTGTTCCAATTAAACAAGTAAAAGTTGTTCATCAAAATTTTATAAAAAATGTACTTCAATCCTCGTCCGAGGATATTACTGGGGCTGGCGCTTTGGCACTGGAGCCGAGCATCTCACTCCTCTTCATGTCTTGAAGTGTTTGTTCAATTCTTCCCAATGCCAAGTTGTTTCTGTAAGTTTGTATCTGGACTGTTGCAATCTCCCTGAGGAGTTCTGCCCTGACAAGATCCTTTTCCTTGGTGTCCTCCTTTACCTCTAGTCCTTTGCTTGCTGCTTGTTCCCGATTAAGAGTCATGGCCCATGCCACCACATTCTTCATGACCCAATACTATTGTATTGTCTGTCTGAAGAGAGAGTGTCATCCTCGAGAGTTCCCTGGGTCCGGAACCATACTCTCCCATTCCTCCATGGGGATGTCTTGGTTCCTTATGTTGTCGTTTAGTTCTCGCTCCCATCCAGTAATTTGGGCTCTAACGTCTGGTGGGTTCCCTGCCATGTAGGCGTCAATGAGGGTTTTCATATGTTCACATCTAGACTTTCTCCCTTTCTTTCTTTGCTCTTTGTTTGAGCCGCTCGCCCCCTCTGCCATCTTTTTGTCTCTCTTGCCCTTCTTGGTCGCCATGTTGTCTGCGTGCTTGTTGTCGGCTGCTTCTTTTTGTTTGTTGTCCTCCTCACTATGTTTGGTGTGGTGTGAGGTGAGACCTATCACATAACCATTACGATTATTAGTTTGATCATAAATAAACATCCAAACAATTTCCCTTTTACTTGTGTCCCATTTGTTATCCCTTTCAATGCCAGAACTTATGCTTTGCGAGATTTATTTTAGAATTTCCCATCTCCTCTCATAGTTATGGGTTCTTTCGATTCTTATTTCTCTTATTGTTTTTCTCTCGCGGCAACATATGTCGCTCAAACAGCACGACACAGGCATCCGCTTAGGTTCGCCTCCAAGGTAGGCTAGTTTATTGTTTCTCACATCACAGGGAGTCTTGGTCCCGGGAATGTTTTCCAAGGATCTAGACCTCAAAACACTGACCCTATTTTCTTCCGTCCTAGAGGTATTTTGTTTCCTTGTTTCCCTCTTTTCTCGGTTCTACTTGCTCTCTGAGGTTCTTCGTTTTTTCCTTCTGGTTTTATCTCAAAGTTTCCAATAGGGGTCATTATGATCTCGCTCTCCCTCATTTCGTTTTGAGAGTTTATCGTGGTGGAGACCTTTCCATTCCTGGATTCTATCCCCTCCCTTCCTAGCTTACTCCCTAGGATTTTCATTGCCCATTCTATAGTTTTGGGCCAACCAAGGTCCCAGGAATTCCTCGGTGCCTCCCTACCAAACTCATACCTTCTCCTAAACAAATTTCCTAGATTAATTCAGAAAGACATCTTATGCCTTACGAAGCTGGGGACCAGAGGATTAACATACCAACTTGGAGGACTAGTTCTGCTTCCGTCCGCAAGCTGCAACGTCATTCTTCGGCCACCTTTCCTCTCTCTGGTTCTCGTCTCCTCCCTCTGCATGCGTCTGTCTATGGGCTGTTTTCCCTTATGTTTTATTCCCCTCCCCTTTTTGTATTTTCCCTTTGTTTCCACATGTCTGTCATCATTCCCTTCACTAATCCCTACGCTGACACCTTGGAATGGTGACCCTTTGTCCTGACTTCCACTTCCTCGCATTAACACTCACTTACTCCCAGCTGCTCTTGCCGTATGATCACGTCCCTCGCCCTGCCACTTGTTGGCGTCCTTCTGCCCGCCCTCCTGCTGGCCCCCCTACCATCCTCATTGTCCTCCTTATCTGTCTCCACCCTCCTTCTCTCGGGGTCTATTCCTTCCCTACCCTGCTCGTCCACTTGCCTTTGCCCCTGTCCTCTCACTCCATTTCCCTCGCCTGTCCTTTCGCACACTTGGATGCTTCCTCCCTCTTCCTAGTCCCATCTCCCCTGTCCCTCTTCCTCCCTTGTGTTACATCCCGATCAGGGGTACATTATATATATTTTAAAAACCACATATAAACCATTTTAGATGATATCAAAGCGCTTACAAAAGGCCAAATTTTCATGCATATGTTAATATTTTCCCAATAAACCCTCTTCACATTTCAATATCTATATATATAGGTTGTCCCTTCCTAACGAAAGCGTATTATGACAAACTTAATTATTTGTGCTTCAGGATGCATACAGCAAGAACTGTGCATATGTACTTCCAAATATTTTATATAAACATTTCTAATATTTAAATTCCATTTTAAAGAGTCCAGATTTAACACTTAGACCAGGACCCTTTAGTAGAGGTTGTGGTAGTGAGGCCAAATTAAGGCTTAAACTTGTCCATACCCTATGGAGGCGTATTGGTTCGTAGGCGCAAGGTTTGAACTTCACTGCTCTGAACCATACATCTATACCAACATATAACACTACTGACATAACTTATGTAATATGAATGTAGAAATCATTATCCAGATAGCACATAAGTTAGAAGTAATACATATCCATTATGCCATCCATTTCAATATACTATACTCCTCTACTAATTTAACTTGAAACACATTAAAAATGCATAAACATCATATGCATAAACTGCAATTCTTTCCATACCAACATATAATGCAGCATCAATATAACTGAAACAAATAATAAGGATATAAAGGGTAAGATACCGACATACAAAACATCCCACACATGTGCATCCAACTAAAAACTCACATAGAGCATAGCACCACCACCCAACAATGAATCACCTCTGATTCCCCCTGAGCCGAGGTTCTTGCCAAGGATCAACTGTCCTCAACTGATCAATGCACTAGTATTTAATATCCTCTTTCATGATGTAGTTTCTATTCATGGCATCTCGCTTTTATGGATTTTTCCATTTGCTTATGTCTTTTCTGGAAAAGCTCGTCTTTATCTCCCACGAGGCTTTTCCTCATAAAAGCTTGCCTTTATCTCCCGCAAATCTTTTATGTTCGATGGATCTTTATCTCCCATCCATCCAATGGATCTCCAATCCATCCAAGCTTATCTAGAATCGCATCTAGAAGCTTTATCATGAAAGATTCATCTCTATCCCATTCCTCAATGGGATTTGGCAAGAATATCCTCTCTCTTGATGCTGCACCCTCCAAGTGATTTATTTTATTAATTTTAATAGTACATTTTCTTTTCATATACATATCACACCTAGCTTTCCTCAGCTTAGGTTTAGAATAGTTTAACACACAAAGGAGGGTATCACACCTAGATTTCCTCAGCTTAGGTTTACAATAATTTAGCAAACAAGGGAGGGTATCACACCTAGCTTTAACTCATCTTAGGTTTACCATAATTTAGCACACAAGGGAGGGTATCACACCTAGCTTTAACTCATCTTAGGTTTACAATAATTTAGCACACAAGGGAGGGTATCACACCTAGCTTTAACTCATCTTAGGTTTACAATATTTAACACACAAGGGAGGGGTGTTACAAAAGATGGTTTGGGGAGGAATCATTTACATATGTTTGAGTTTTTGGCAGCCTTGCACAACCTCATGTGTTGCCCCTATATGTCCCCGATAAGCTCCTAGCCCGGGAAATAGCCTACCAGACTGTGGGAAATGGCCTATCTAAGGTCATGAAAGAAAGCAAAAAGACAATGTGGTGTTTGTTCCCCTTTCATTGTGGAGTCTACTTCTTAGATAATTTCAAACATGCTACTAAGGAGATGGAGGAACTCCAGCTAATGAACTTTCCAACTATTCCAAATCAACAATATGATCCCAATGACACTGCAAAAAATATTACAACACAGGCAAAGATCATGAAGTTTACAAACGAGCCTGATAAATTTGACGATCTCTTTGAATCAGCCTCAGATTATGCACACGTTGAAAAAGAAGTAGTAGCACAGCTCAGTCCCGAGGAATTAGTGCAGTTTCATCAATACAGGGTTAAAAGGATTTCCCATTTTCCTAGTGAATTATTGAAACTAAATCAACAGAGCACGGAACAAGACACAAGAACAAGCACATCTCAGAGTCAAGATGTAGCTCATGCAACTCAAACATTAGCACCTTCCCAATCAAAGACAGAGAAGGTTACGACAGAAGAAAATCTGGATGTGATTTGGGATCAGTCTCTTAAAGATACTAACCCTAAAAAACTACAAACTCCCTCCCAGACACAGATCGCTCAAACTCCTGCAATTACCGAGAAGACCTCGTTCACTATTGAGGCTTCTAAAGAAACTATGGACACCAATGATGTGGAAATCATCCCATTTTTTCCGACCTCTGAGGTCATTCTCAAGATTGAGGAGATTCCTCCTCTGGACATATTTTACAATCCCAAACATAGAGCAATAGTCAGTAGACAGAGAAAGAGGAGAAGGGTTGAACAAAGCCAAGATTTGGTCCCTGGAAATACCTCCTTTCAAGTATTGTGGAAAGATACCCAAGTCACGCCTGTTGAAGATCTTGGGAGACTGTCACAATAGGTAGGAGCCTATGCTAGTGCAACAATTGACAAAGCCACAGAAGTGCAACAGCTCCTAAGGGAGAAAGATGATAGAATAAGGCATCTTGAGAAAAATTTAGAAAATGAAAAGCAAGGAATAATTCAGCAATGGCAAGCTCAACTTGCACAATTTCAAATGAGCTTTGATGGCCTAAATATTCAATATGAATCTGACATCAAGAGTCAGGATGCCCATATACAAGAGCTAGAACGTAGGATTGAGCAACTGAAGGCTAATCCTGAGATGGCAAAATTCATTAAAGAAGCAGGGGAGTTGAATAACCTGCTTGCTCATCAACAGGTTGTATTTTGCCAAAAGCTGGCCATTATCGAAGACATGTGCCAATTAGCTAATGCATTTGTGAATCAACTGTCTTATTTGAGGACATATAGCAAGGAAGTTCAAGAGAAAATATCTGATTTCATTGACTGGCAGAACAACTTTAAGGGTCGATCATCTAATCTGCCCAAAATAGAAGAATCTCATAAATACATTGTCTTTCAATAATGGGCCATAAGGCTTAAAAATGTGGAGATGGAAATCTATAGTGCCAGGGACATATCTAGAAACATCATTGAATCAATCAATGACAGCATGTTGCAGGCAAATCTAATCTTGGACTTCCCAGAAGATACCTTGCCTGATGTTAAATTATTGACAAAATCTTGGCAAGAATCATCAAATAAGAAGGTTGAGGGAATAAAATCTCTATCAAAGATTGACTTGGAATGCCATTGGCATTTCCTAGTCAAACCACATGGCCAATGGTTGATGTTGAGGTGTCTTGCAAATACAACCAGTCACTTGCTGCCAGCACTCAGCAATGCGTTATTCACTGCACGGATGCGCATTAGCCCTCAACATCCACCTAAATTGAATTCAATGACAGATATATGCTAACTTCAACAGTGAATGGAAGAGTAGTCCTCCTCCAAGTCTTGATCAAGTTGTTGTAACAGCACTCTATTATTAGCTTGTATTTTTATTTTAAGTGTGGTTTGTTTGAACCACCCCAACATTGTATGGACTTTTCTATATTTGAGTTTTGAATTCAAACTATAAATCCCCTTCATTGTTATGAAGAAAGGGGGTTCTGAATTTTTGCGAGAAGCCTTTTGGTTTGAACTATTGTAGTTGTAAAGAAGTCTTAATAGAAAGAAGAACCACTTTGATTCTACTTATGAGAAGAGTGAATGTGTATTGGGTACTATTATCTCTATGTCGATGCTATGTTTATGAGTTGAATTATTGTTTTATTTCAAGTTTGTCATATATGTTATTGCATGTGATTGGATCATTATCACTATTGATGTCTTTTAATCGAAAACCTTTAAGTATATAGACGAACAACGATATCATATATGTGCAGTGCTTTATATCAACTAATGTAATTAACTATTTAATTAAATCAGCTATCATTACTCGTTTTACATTCATGAATGGCTTCATGATCTACATTATAATGTCATAAGTGAAAAATATCTTAAGTCACATATATTAACGATACATTGTCCTTGGATAGATATTATTTTGATATACATTCATTAGATTCGCATTTATATATCCTTCACTCATATTTATATCTTTTAAAGGGAAATTGGTCCCATATCCCCAGACATAGCCATCATTCCAAATGGAAAAAGAGTTGCATTAAGTTCCAGACCGGGTGGTTTCCCCGACGTTGAGGCGAAGATTTTCGAACCTCATCTCCATTTCATTTCTTAATTCCTTAAAATGATACAATTTTAAGAAATTGATATTAACCTTTTGAATATTTTATCCTTTCATTTGCTTCCCATCTCATATATATATATATATATATATATATAGATAGATAGATAGATAGATATAGATCATTTTAATTTTAATTTGAAGTCAAAAACTACATAAGAAGAAACTGGATGCAAAAAAGAAGGGAATGTTTGGGAAATAATGTAGCTTGTCTTTTAATTATTTCCTTACTTTGATTTTAATGAAAGGGAATGATTAGAAAAAAAAATGTAACACAAAATAAAAGCGGTTTTAGTTTTTATTTTTATTTTGTTTAGCTACTATGAAATAGTTACAATATGTTTTTTATTTGCTTAAATTAGAATTAGAATTGTACAAATCTACATATATTTTTTATGTTGATGATAATTAACTTCTTTTTATAACTTTCTCAGATCCGTAAATCGAACGCGATATTATTTTGAAGCAATTGTATAGCCATATTGGGTCTGTGTATTGGAGCTCTAAACAAATCGGAGGTCTTGTGATATCGCACACTAAAGATCTAAACAAATCGTAGATCGAAGGTAACACTATATCGACGATCGAAGGTTTGAAGGGGTGGTACATAACCAAAACATTGATATGCAATTTCTCTAATAAGGTTTCATTATATAAGATGTGCGTATTTTTTTTTGCAAACTTTGATTGAAAGGTTTTCAAAGTATCAGTTAAATACTCCGACAATGTTTTATTACTCAAAGGGCCCATTTAATGTTGGTTCAATATAAAAGGGTTAAAGGCAGATGGGAATATAAGTCTTGGACTCGGGGGCTATTTGTTTCATTTATTCTAATTAATGAACAATAAAAACAAGCTTTAAAAATAAGATTAAGTCAACTTGAAAAATAAAAGAAGACAACATAAGAAAAAAATGAAATAACAAATGATCCAAAAACTAGTTGCAAATACATAGGGGTCCCCATTATTATTATGATAATAATACAGTGAAAAAGGGGGTGTTGTATTTTTCACCACAACAGTTTGGAAAGCTTGTTCAGAGTAGGTTTTGAGTCCTTTTGTTGTTTGGAAAAATGGCTTCCAACTTCTGTGGTAAGTTACTCCTTGGATAGTTGAAAAGAGATTTGCCAGTAAGTGAGAATAGATGTGTTATATTTTTTTCCCTGTCAAGCGTTTTGAAAGTATTCGATTTGAATTAGAGTTGTAAAACCATGCTCATAAATCACCAAAATGCGAACTTGTAAAGTTTGTTAATTTCATTTTTTTATGAACACAAGTGCACATTATATTTTTTTAGAAATGGGAAAAAAATTGGAATTTTAACTGACTTTCGCAGCAACTATTTGTAAAAGAAAGCAATTATTTTGAAATTGAATCAAAAGTATGCTTACTGAAATGAAATCAAAAGGGGCTAGATGTGAGAATCATACTGTAGGTGGTTGTAAAGACTTTGATGCTAGCATGGATTCCTCTTGTTGCCAACGTTTGATGTAAACATTACCTTACATGCGGGAGTAGCGATTGTAGGAAAATGGTGGAGAGATGCAAAGATCAGCCAAGGTTCGAACTCTGGAGATGGAATTGAATGTTAAGCCTTGTTGGTATGTGTTGCCAATGTCCATTGTCGCCTTTTGGTAATGTCAACCCTTGCGATTTATGTATTGTCAAACTCCATGCCATTCAAAGGGGAATTTTCCTACGAGACCCTCGTGTTATTGGGGGAATTGGAACATAAGATGGTTTGAAGGCATCCCGTGGCGGGCCTTTCTATTGGAATAAGTCAAAAACAACAAAGGATGGTAATTCAAGGGGTTTTGATCTAGGTGCATAGAAAATGGAAACTACTTTTCCAAGTGCTATGTTTATAAGACCTACTTCAACCTACAAGTTACATGTAAGGAAAACCGTTCATTGAAAATATGAACTTTTGCATCCAATTGTTCATCTTATTCATGTGTACCAGTAGGATGGTGGTTCCTTTTCTTTGTGTAGCATCGTGCAATTGGCATGTTCAATTTTTTTAGCATTTTTTTGTTATGCAATGCGATAACTAGGTTGGTTGGATATAGGTGGATTGCATTGTCGAATTCTTGCTTCTCATCGTTTGACAAAAAGGAATTTGTCCTTGACATGAGAAGGTTCCAGTCTTTGATTGTTGGTGTTGCATTTCTGAGATTCGTGAGCAATTGGTGGAATGCAATTTGAAGAGGGTCAGTCCCTTGTTGACGAAAGATGGTAGATAGTGTGACAACCATGTCGAAGCTGCGCTAAAGGGAATTGTTGCGTGATGTGCTGACAAACATGGGGATGTCCTTCAAAGGTGGTAGTTAGCCAAGATCACCAACAAGTATGATAGACTGATTTTCGAAAGGCACATTCTGATACGAAGGAAATACCTCCCTTAAACAATCGTCTATGTGTGAAAGAAGTTTAGGCCTAATAAAGCTCATTTCATCAATTAAAATGTATTTGACGTGACGAAGTTTTTCTTGGAGATGCAAAAGTGGTTGGCCCTCAAGAGGATGCATTGACACTAAAGGAATCTGAAGGGAAGAATGGATTGTAAGTGCTTCTATGTTAAACGCTGCAACACCTATTGGAGCGAGTAGGAGCAATGGACTTGAATTGGGAGCAGATTCAACAAGAAATATATCTTTTAGGCAATCAATTAAATGAGACTTCCCCATGCTAGTAGTACCTTGGATGAGCATTCTAAGTGGAGGAATGGAGGAAGTGGTCCTAAAGTGGGTGAGGACAATGGTGAAAGCAACTTGTTGGGTGGGTGATAGTGAGGTGAGCGAGCGAGGAACTAGAGAGGGGCTAGAATGGATTTGGGTGGATGAGAAACTAAAGTCTATAAAATGTATGGTTGTATCTTGCAAAGGGAGAGGGATGGTAGTATGGGCCCAATTGTGGTTAGAGTAAAATTGATTATAATTAACATTTACTAAGGTTTAAAATTGATTTAATAGTATATATGTCTATATATATAGTTGATGTGCTAGTCCGAGAAGTAAGCAATCCCCCAAGACTTTGGAACCTAGTTCAGGGGTGACGCCTGCAAGTAAGTGTGGCTATTGTTGTTTACGTTTGGGTGGAGAGTCCTTGTCCTAGGCTTGGTTTCCCTGAGTTCAAAGATAAGTATTTGGGTATGTTGTGTATCTTCTAATGAATCATGTCATTGTGTTGTAGATAATGGTTCTGGATTCAAAGACTGCATTTTGTTGATTATGCTTACATATGTGGTACATCCCTGTGGGGATGAGTTTTGTGTGTGTGTGTGTGTGTGTAAAGGTTGAAGGTAAAAATGTGTGTGTATGTGTGTAAAAGATGAAGGCAAAAATATGTGTGTGTGCGTAAAAGCTGAAGGCAAAAATGTGTGTGTTTGTGTGAAAGATGAAGGAAAAAATGTGTGTAATGATTGCTAAAGGTAAACATAGAATATTTGATTCTTAAGAGGAATAAAAAACCGCATGATAACAAAGACTAGGCCACAATGTTATGTTGAGCTTGGATCTACATACATGTTTAACAGCGTGAGAAGCAACACATAAATAACTTATTAAAGAAGAGACATAACTCATTACATGTCATGGTTGAGCCATGAGAGCTTGGATCAAACTTGAAAGATAGTGGGTTATGAGACCCTTTTATTAATATGAAGATTACATGGAAAACCCTCTGCATAGTAGGGTCTGTATTCGCTTGCATGCCTTTTGTTTTCCAAGTTACAAGTTGTTGTGTTGCATGGAAAGCATTGAATTAATGTCAAGGGGAGTTTTCCCTTGGGATGAGTCGAGCTACCAGCTTTTCCTAAATGACCTTCAACTTGACCTTCTCAACAGGCTGGATACCTCTTATTGGTGTCTTAGGATCATTGTCGAGGCACCCGAAGGTTCCGTGAAGTAACATGGAGTTTCTTACAGGCTCAACATAGGGTCTGGTACCATTTTCATGTGGCAGGCGAGGTAGGAACCTCTCATGAGTCCACACCATGCTCGTGGCAGGTAAGTGACGCAAGAGTGCCTATGCCGCCTTGTAGCATTCCCTCCCAGTGAGAAGGGAAGACTTGCGGGCCAGGAACCCATTGAAGAACATATCACCCAAGCTCGAGAGGGATAACATCATAGATCATCCTAAGTAACCAAGGGTATCATTATGAAACCATGAAGCACATCTGGAGTCCACCAGATTCCTGAGATAGAGATATAGTTGGTAAGACTGGCTCGAAGAAGCGTTTGCAACAACAGAGCTTATAATCAGGGAGGTTGTAGATCTCTTCGTATAAGACACTACGCAATGCAGAGTCGAGGTCCCTTGGCCAAGTCATGACAAGAATGAGAGAGAACGCTTTGTTGCAATGCATAGGAGTGAGGCCATGAACTTAAAGGAAATTTTGGGATAACCTTATCCTTTGGATGGTCAAAACCCTAGTCAAGGGAGGCTTCTGATTGGTGGAACCAGATTCCCCCTCACATGATTGGTCGGAATGATGTGGCATAAAATCCATAGAGCCTGAAGCTCGAAAGATAATTTAATTTAGAGTCAGGGACTCAATGGTAAAGGGTGTCGGGGTTTTGTCGAGAGACGATGACGAAATCTTCTTTTGTCACTCAGATCCATCAAGCAGGGAAGATGTTGGAGGTGGCCACCCCGGAAGCCTACATGAAATTAAGTTGTTTTGATAGTCCTACCAGGTTGTTGTTGTGAAAACACAACACCCCCACTTTATTTTATCATAATAGGCATGGGGACCCTTTTTTGCATTTCACGTAGGATTTGAGTGTGTTTACTTCATTTCTAGACTAACTTGCTTTTTATTTACATTTGTATTATTTCTATAGTTTTCCTAAGTTTGACCATAAACTTTGTAAATAAGTTTTTTCTAAACATTTTAGATTAATGAATAAAACATAGCCCCTGAAACCAAGATCTTCATTAGTGGCTATATTTTCCAAATAGTGGCTTTTAGCTTACAAAGCAGATGTGTCTTTCGATAAAGTGGTTGTAGTCTATTGGTCAGAGGAACCTTTTTATAATAGAGTTATATCAGAGTTATGACATCGGAGGAATTCTTTTAGAAATCTTCGATACTAAAACTCTGATACATGAACCAATTGTCCTTTATAATAATAAGCAAATATCTAAACTCCGAAACACATAAGTGATAGCCCTTTTACAAAAATTCGGCGTATTATAATAAGAACTATTGGAGGACTCCACATGGCATATCATACTCCATTTTAGCATATTAGAGATTCCCTATTGACGTTTTTGTTATGTGACACCATGCAAAACCTCTGATCTCTGAAATGCGATAAAGGGTTGTACTCTGATATTGCGATATGCTAATCTCACAAGTTATCTGATATCTTTGAATGCAGCTATTCCGATATGCGATTACCTCTGACCTCTGATTTGCTCGAATCTCCGATATCTGAACCATATAACATTTAGCATTGGTCCTTTATAATAATAAGAAAATATCTAAACTCTAAAACACATAAGTGATAGCCTTTTTAAAAGCTTTTGGCATATTATAATAAGCTTTATCGGAGAACCCCACATGCCATATCATACTCCGCTTTAGTATATCGAAGATTCCCTATCGGTGTTTTTGTTATGTGACACCATGCAAAACCTTCGATCTCCGATATACGATAAAAGGTTGTACTTCAATATTGTGATATGCTAATCTCGCAGGTTGTCTAATATCCTTGAAGGCATCTGTTCTGATATGTGATTACCTTCAACCTATGATTTGCTCCAATATTGGATATCCGAACCTGACAGGTGTATTAACTTTATGTTGTAGTGGTTGCAACACCCTCCAAAATTTTGGCCTGCATCCAAATTTAGGAGCCTTCCTTGGTTTTTCCCCTGATAGTCACAAACACTCAAGCTCATCCCATGAGCTCTTGTTGAGTTTTCACACCCTCTTCACTTGATCGATCACCAGTCATCTTTTGGCATGTTGATCGCTATGTCATGCTTGTGAGTTTGTTCTGGAAATTTTGAAGTTTTTTCTTTGTGTGTATGAGTTTTTTTCGCTCTGTTAACATCATTCGCACTCACACACAAAGTTTTAAACAATGCTGCACAAGTGTCATCATGGTCGTTCGAAGACATATATCAATTGTCGCACTTGTCGCTCTTAACCTTTGAGTCAATCTCACTAAGCACATGTTGTCTTGTTGGTTTGAGGTGTCTTGTCTTCGAGTCGTGTTAAATATGTGATCACATTGTCATGTGTGCACAAGTACACTTACTTTCACACTTAGTCAATTTTCCTGAAAATCTGTCGACCGGACAACCCTCCGTCAACCAGACCTGATCTCAGTGACCTTGCACCGCTTCCTAGAACTGCGCAGAGATTGAGGTTGTCCTCGGGGTAGCCTTCTCTGTGTAATTCTACAAATGAGTCAGCTGAATAACTCCTAGAACTGCACAGAAGTTTCCCCAGAAGCTGATCTAGTCTGCGCTTCCCACAAGACCTCCCATCAAGCCTCCCTCTAGTCAACTAAAATGTATTTAACGTGACGAAGTTTTTCTTGGAGATGCAGAAGTGCTTGGCCCTCAAGAGGATGCATTATAATAATAACTATTGGAGGACTCCACATGGCATATCATACTCCATTTTAGCATATTGGAGATTCCCTATTGACGTTTTTGTTATGTGACACCATGCAAAACCTCTGATCTCCGATATGCGATAAAGGGTTGTACTCTGATATTGCAATATGCTAATCTCGCAAGTTCTCTAATATCCTTGAAGGCAACTGTTTTGATATGCGATTACCTTTGACCTCTGATTTGCTTGAATCTCCGATATCCAGACCATATAACATTTAGCATTGGTCCTTTATAATAATAAGAAAATATCTAAACTCTGAAACACATAAGTGATAGCCCTTTTAAGAGCTTTTGGCATATTATAATAAGCTTTATCGGAGAACCCCACATGCCATATCATACTCCACTTTAGTATATTGGAGATTCCCTATCGGTGTTTTTGTTACGTGACACCATGCAGAACCTTCGATCTCCGATATGAGATAAAAGGTTGTACTTCAATATTGTGATATGCTAATCTCGCAGGTTGTCTGCTATCCTTGAAGGCGTCTGTTCTGATATGTGATTACCTCTGACCTATGATTTGCTCCAATCTCGAATATCCGGACCTGACAGGTGTATTAACTTTATGTTGTAGCAGCTGAAACACCCTCCAAAATTTTGGCCTGCATCCAAATTTCGGAGCCTTCCTTGGTTTTTCCCCTTGATGGTCACAAACACTCAGGCTCATCCCATGAGCTCTTGTTGAGTTTTCACACCCTCTTCGCTTGATCGATCACCGGTCATCTTTTGGCATGTTGATCATTATGTCATGCTTGTGAGTTTGTTCTGGAAATTTTGAAGGTTTTTCTTTGTGTGTATGAGTTTTTTTCGCTCTGTTAACATCATTGACACTCACACACAAAGTTGTAAACATTGTCGCGCAAGTGTCGTCACAGTCGTTCGAAGACATATTTCAATTGTCGCACTTGTCGCTCTTAACCTTTGAGTCAGTCTCACTAAGCACATGTTGTCTTGTTGGTTTGAGGTGTCTTGTCATCGAGTCGTGTTAAGTGTGTGATCACATTGTCATGTATGCACAAGTACACTTGCTTTCACACTTAGTCAATTTTCCTGAAAATCTGTCGACCGGACAACCCTCCGTCAACTAGACCCAATCTTAGTGACCTTGCACTGCTGCCTAGAATTGTGCAGAGATTGAGGCTGTCCTCTGGGTAGCATTCTCTGTGTAATTCTGGAAATGAGTCAGCTGACTAACTCCTAGAACTGCATAGAAGTTGCCCCAGAAACTGATCCAGTATGCACTTACCACAAGACCTCCCATCAAGCCTCCCTCTGGTCAACCGGAAGAAATGACTTGAGATATGACCCAGGGCTATACTGATCTCCAAAATTGCACAGAGTTGTCCTACCCTGACCTTCTTCCCTGCTCTGCAACTAGCCCAGGAATTGCGCAGAGATGTCATGCCACTAGCCCTTCTTCCCCCCTCTACAACTAGCCCAAGAATTGTGTAGAGTTGTCTTGCCCTGCCCTTCTTCCCTGCCCTACAAATAGCCCAAGAATTATGCAGAGTTGTCCTACCCTACCCTTCTTCCCCGCTCTGCAAACAACTCTGAAATTTTGCAGAACTGTCTGGGCCCGAACTCTCTCGCAGGATTGCGTAATTTTGACTAGCAGCTCCGGCAGCCCGGTCTTGTGCTCCTCTGGAAAACTGCGGAAATCCTTCTACCAGTGCCTCCTTTTGCTTGCATTATCTTCCCTGGAGAAATTTTGCAGATCCCAGCTATTGGCATTATGATTCTGGTTTGGCTCTATGGTACAGGTATTGTACTTGATGGCAACTCACTCAAGTGGCAAAATTCTGTTCAGGCTCTCAAAATGATGGAAAATAAGAGGTTCGCAGGTGCATCGTTCAAAAGGTGCGGACCCGCAGGTTCGCCGTCCAGGAAGTGCGGACATACCCGCAGGTTATCCGTTCATAAGGTGCGGTCCCCCAGTTCACTCACTCCAATGCAGAGAAGCGCACTCTCGTGGGGTCTCTTATGTTTGGCCCTTGGTATTTAGCTCGTCGTTCATGATCCTATGGTTTTGGCCCGTGGTATAGGATCTAAATTATTTGAACCCCTGTTTGGATCCCTTGTATTGGTTTTCGATGGTTTTGTCCCATGGTTTGAATAAGGGCTTGCCTATAAAAAGGAAAAGAGATCACTTGGCTAGACACTTGTGAAATTTGAATATCTTAAGATCTGAAAGTTTGGGTGATTGGTTTTAAAAGCTAGATCTAAATCAAGAAGAAAATCTAAGGCAAATCTATTGATAAGTCGGGATCTCACGGGCGCATGATCAGATCTGTGGATCTAACTGACTGTGGCACATTGGAGGACTGTTAATTTGGCCCTAATCAAAGGTTCGCAGGCGATCCATGGCGTGAGTGCAGGGGTATGCAGCGCGGGAGAAGGCGCAGTGTGGAGGTACGCAGGGAAACAGAAGAACAAGTCACAGAGGTAAGCTGTCAGGCGGGCAGTTCAAGTGCGGATCTGAGCAGGGGTACGCAGGGACGCAGAACGAGTGGTGCGGAGATACGCAGAGTAGTAGACCAACCAGGTGCGGATCTGCATAGTTTAGACACAGAAGAGCTGTGGGTATTCGCAGGCCACTATTGGTGAAGTTGCGGACCTATCTTGAAAATTTTGTTGGTTGTCTTTTATCTATTGCTGCAGAGTTCTGGGTTTAGATTTCTGGTATTAATTTTCTGTTTACAGCATTCTGAGAAGTTGGGTGATTCATTGGTTGATTGTATAAGGATATTGGGTGATTTGCATGTACTTGATGATTATTTGATCTTCTTGGATCCAGTTTGAAAATTAATGAAACGTGGTCCCTAAAGAAGTAAAAGAGCAAAGGGGGTTGTAGCTCCCTTCCAGGAGAGACTGGAAAACGAGAGAGAGTTGTAGCTCTCTGTAGGTTGCAGCCTGCGTACTGGTAAAGGACTGCACCAGTACAAAATCCTTGTAAAAGAAGTTTCTAATTGAAAGAAGATAGAGACATATTGCAGCAGGTGGTTTTCACCCACATTGGGTTTCCACCTTATATCTGGTGTTCTTTGGTGTGCTCATCTATTTTTCTTGTTCTTGTTCATTATTATATGGCACTGACATACAAATTAATGATCAATATCTAAAGAATAAATTAAAGTATAAATCTGGAAGGCATATTGAAAAGAATTTGATAACACTGATTCACCCCACCTCTCAGTATTATTTCCAACAATTGGTATCAGAGCAGGTTCTTCAGAAGAATCTTGATCACTTGAAGAAAGATCTTTCATCATGAGCAACTACGAGAGGGAAGCATCAATCAGGCCACCGATTTTTGATGGGACAAACTTCATTTATTGGAAGGTAAGAGTTACTGCCTATCTTCAATCTCTTCTCTTGGTACAGAAGTCTAGGATATCATAGATACAGGGTATGCTTTTCCATCAACAACTCCTACAGATCCGGCTGAGAAGAAGAAATATGAAACAAATGCAAAGGCGGTTAATACTCTATTAGGATTCTTATCTCAATTAGAATTTGTTAAGGTAATGCAATTTAAATCCGCAAAAGAGATATGGGACAAGATTGTTCTGAGCTATGAAGGAGATGATCGGGTAAAACGAGCAAAACTTCAAACCCTCAAAATTCAGTATGAAAATCTCAGGATGTATAATGATGAAAGTGTGGCTAACTATTTTCTTCATGTAGATGAGATTTTTAATTGTATGAAAAATTTGGGTGAAGAAATAAAAGAGGCTGTTGTGGTTGAAAAAGTTCTAAGATCTTTGTCCCCTAGGTTTGAATCTAAAGTTTCTGCAATAGAAGAAAAAGAGAACCTACAAAGCCTTAAAATGTCACAGCTGCACGGAATTCTAACTGCTTATGAAATGAGGAAAGGAGGTCCATCAGACAGGAGAGAAGTTGCCTTCAAGGCTTCAGGCAAAGGAGAGTACTATGAGTCAGGACACGTGTCAGAAGAAGAAGAAGAATCAAATTTTGTCAGAAATCTTCAATGGGGTACTGGTCGTTTCTGAGGTAAGTTACCTTTCAAATGCTTTGCTTGTGGAAGAGTCGGTCACTATGCTGCCAAATGTCCTCACAAGGATAAGATTGACAAAGGGAAGGAACCTGTTAGATGGAACAAGAAACAGAATGCAACTAAGAAAAGTTACTACACTCATGAAGACAGTGATGGCCTATCAAATAGTGACGAAGATGAACGAGGTAATGATTATAAACTTTTAATGGCCTTTGAAGATGATGATTACATGGACGCTATAGATGTAGATGGTTTTTATGAAGAGATTTCTCGACTCAAAATATGTTTAGAAGAAAAGGATATGATCATTGATACTCCGCAATTCCAACTTGATGAAAAAGAAAAATCTCTTCGAGAGGTTAGAATATGAAATTGTTGGCCTTAGAAAAGAAATTGAGAAAACAAAGGCTCTTAATCTTAAATTTGTTAAAGGATCTGAAACTCTGGATGAGATTATCAATGTACAGCGTTCTTCACTAATCAAGACAGTTCTGGGTTATAATGGAGAAACATCTCAAGCATCCACCTCAAAGAGTTATCTTAATGCAGCAAGGAGGAATGAGCAAAAGCCCAATGGAGATCACTAGGTAAGGCAGGGATGAATTACATCAAGAACAAACAAAGACTACCAGGTAAACCAGGGGCAATCCATCTTAAGGGTGAACAAAAGCTACAACCAGCCACAGGTAAAAACTTCTCAATTTGCTTCAAGAATGGATGACAATAGAAATTACAATCATTTGGCTGGTAGATTTGATAATCGCAGAAGTTTCTTCAATGGCCAATGTTTCTCTTGCCATAACTTCGGTCACAAAGCAGCTCAATGTGTTGCTTATAAGACAATCATGACTAGAGAAGCTCAAAAACAAAGAAGTATGACTGGGATTACGAAAAGGACCTATAACAACTTTTCTGCCCTTGAAAATGAAATTGAATGTTCTATTTGTAATAACTTCGGTCATGAAGATTCTGATTGCAAGAGTAGGTTTCGGTAGACAAAGGAACAAGCCTCAAGCACTAGAACATGGAGAATAAAGGAACCACAAACAGAAAGATGTGGGATAGCATTTTATGCAGAAGGACAAGAAAATCTATGGTACATCGACAGCGGATGTTCGAAGCATATGACAGGTGATAAAGAAAAACTTGAATCATATACTGCTTTAGAAAAGGGAAAGAATGTTTCTTTTGGAAATGATACCCTTGCAGCCATAAAAGGAAAAGGCACTGCTCAGTTGAAAGAAAAGGTCAAAGCTGGAAATGTTTTGTATGTTGATGGCTTGAAGCATAATCTACTAAGTGTCAGTCAGATGTGTGATCAAGGAACAGAGGTAATATTTCGATCAAATGGATGTAGTGTTCGTGATCTTGATACAGGAAAAACAGTGATCAAAGGCAGAAGAACTCCAAATAATCTATACATATTTGAAGAAGGACAAAAACAATGCTATTTGAGCAAAGATGATGAACATTGGTTATGACACCGGAGGTTGGGGCATCTAAGCTTTTCACAAATAAGGAAAGCATGAAAATACCAGGCAGTTTGTGGTCTTCCAGATATCAAAATTCCAAACAACACCATATGCAAATCATGTCAGTTTGGTAAGCAAACCAGAACTAACTTCCCTGAGAAGGAAGGATCAGCCAGCAGGCCTCTTGAACTAGTCCATACAGATGTATGTGGTCCATTTAGGACAAGGTCACCTCGAGGAGAAGAATACTTTATATTATTCATTGACGACTTCTCCAGGATGGTTTGGTTGGGACTTATGAAACACAAGGACGAAGCATTCGAAAAATTCAAATCTTTCAAAGCCTTGGCTGAAAACGAATCAGATCACAAAATTAAGTGCCTCAGGTCCGACAGAGGTGGGGGGTTTACCTCAAATGAATTTTTCGATTTCTGTGAAGAACATGGAATAAGAAGGGAATTCTCTACAGCTAGGACTCCTCAGCAAAATGGAGTGGTGGAAAGGATGAACAGAACGGTCCAACAAATGGCTCGTGCTATGCTTGATGAGTCTCGGACTCCCGCCACCTTCTGGGGTGAAGCTGCTTTTGTTGCGGTTGTTATTCTCAACAAAACAAATGTCTGAGTGAATAGCACTCAAACTCCTCATGAGCTCTGGTATGGTGAGACTCCATCGGTAAAGCATTTCAAAAATTTTGGAAGCAAATGCTATATTAAGAATAATGATGAACAGCTTGGCAAACTTGAACCTAGAGCAGATGAAGGCATTCTCCTTGGTTATTCTCCCCACAGCAAAGCATATAAGTGTTACAATAAAAGACTTGGAAGAATTGTTGACAGCATTGATGTAGTGGTTGATGAAAAAGGATACATTTTTAGGCAAGTAAATTATGAAAATATCGAAGAAGATGAAGACTACTCTCCAAATCAGATTGATGATGAAGAAGAACCTCAAGAGGCACCAGAGGAACAGATAAGGATAGAAGAGAAGAATCCATCCAGGTACGTTCAGAAGAATCATCCAGAATCTCAGATTTTGGGGCAGAAAGAGGCAGGTGTACAAACAAGAAGAACAATTGCAGAAGCCTCAAGCTATTTGGCATTACTCTCCTCCACTGAACCACAAAATGTAAGAGAGGCATGCAAAGATGAATGCTGGGTCAAGGCAATGGATGAAGAACTTGAGGAGATCGAAAAGAACAACACTTGGGAGTTGGTTCCTAGACCAAAAGATAAGAATGTCATAGGGACAAAATGGATCTTCAAAAATAAGTTGAATGAAAATGGGGAAGTAATTAGAAACAAGGACAGACTTGTTTGTAAAGGGTATGCTCAACAAGAAGGAATAGACTTTGAAGAAACTTTTGCTCCCGTTGCTAGACTTGAGGCCATCCGAATGTTCCTTGCTCTCTCAAGCTTTCAGAAGTTCAAAGTATTTCAAATGGACGTAAAATCAGCCTTTCTGAATGGAGACTTAGAAGAAGAAGTGTACATTGAGCAACCAGATGGGTTCATCCTTGGGAATAATCCAAATCTTGTATGCAAACTAAAAAAGGCTCTCTATGGTCTTAAACAGGCTCCAAGGGCTTGGTACTACCGCTTGGACAAATATCTTCATCAACAAGGTTTTTCAAAGGGATCAGTAGATAGCAATCTTTATATAAAAATTGAAAATGACAAATTACTAATACTTGTTGTGTATGTAGATGATATTATCTTTGGCAGCAATGAAGAAGCTATGAGTCAAAGCTTTGCCTTGGTGATGTAGAAAGAATTCGATGTTGGCATTATGATTCAGGTGTTGTCCTTGATGGCAAACCCATTCAGGTGATAAATCAAGAAGGACGCAGGAAATATGTTCAGCAAGTGCGTCCCCGCAGGTATACCATACAGAACCCGCGTCCAGGGACGCCGGCCAGCCGTTCAGGAGGTGCGTCCGCCCAGTACACACATTTCAAGGCAGAGAAAAGCACGTGGGGGTTTCTTGCGTGGTATCTAGCCGACGGTTTTGTGTTTCTATGGTGTCGGCTCGTGGTATTGTTCCATGTTTTGGGGAGAAGCTTGCCTATATAAAGGAAAGGAGTTCATTTGGATTAGGCATCATCTTGGTTGAATATCTTTTGGTGAGATCTAGTCCAGATCTATGAAGGCGAATCTTCTAATGGACTGTGATCTCTATGGCGCATGATCAGATCTGTGGATCTGAGTGTTTGGGTTGGTTCTGAAGTCCTCATATCTTTTATATCTGAAGGGACGCAGGTTCAGTGAAGGGAAAGTGCGTCGGGACGCAGTACAGTAAAGGCTCAGGTGCGTCTCTGAGGCAAAGGACGCGGTGCGACTGTGTTATTGGGTGCGTCTCTGAAGCAAAAGACGCGGCGCGATAGTGTTTCTGAGTGCGCCGGTCGCAGCAAAGCATAGAGGAACAGTGCGTCGGCACGCAGAACAGTGGAAGGTAGACTGCGTCCAGTCGCAGGTCACAGAAAGAAAATATGCGTCCCTGTCTTAAGATGATCTGTTGACTGTATATTTCTGTTCATAAGGTGTTCTGGGTTATTTCTGTAATTACTGATCTGATATCTGTAGTGGACTGTATCTGTTGTATACTTGTTGATCATTTGATTCTTCATGAAAAGAAGTAGGGGGTTGTAGCTCCCTTCCAGGAGAGACTGGAAAACGAGAGAGAGTTGTAGCTCTCTGCAGGTTGCAGCCTGCGTGCTGGTAAAGGACTGCACCAGTACAAAATCATTGTAAAAAGAATTTCTTGAAAGAAGATAGAGACATATTGCAGCAGGTGGTTTTCTCCCGCATTGGGTTTCCACCTTACATCTTGTGTTCTTTGGTGTGACTGTCTATTTTCTTTATTCATGCTCATTATTTTATGGTACTGATATGCAAGAATAATTCAAAAGATCAAATAAGGAAGATTTGGTAAATTGCTTGATAATACTGATTCACCCCCCCTCTCAGTATTATTTCCAACAATTGGTATCAGAGCAGGTCCTTCAGAAAAGCTTGATCGCTTGAAGGTAGATCATTCATCATGAGCAACTACGAGAGAGAAGCATCAATCAGGCCACCAGTTTTTGATGGGACAAACTTCAATTATTGGAAGGTAAGAGTTACTGCATATCTTCAATCTCTTGGTACTGAAGTTTGGGACATTGTAGAAACAGGCTATGCTTTTCCTTCAGCTACTCCTACAGATCCAGCTGAGAAAAAGAAGTATGAAACAAATGCAAAAGCAGTCAGTACTCTATTAGGAAGTATATCCCAAACAGAATTCATGAAGGTAATGCACTTCAAATCAGCAAAAGAAATATGGGACAAAATGATCACAAGCTATGAAGGAGATGAACAGGTAAAACAAGCCAAACTTCAAACTCTCAGAATTCAATATGAGACTCTCAAGATGTATAATGATGAAAGTGTGGCTAATTATTTTCTTCGGGTAGATGAGATTGTAAATTGTATGAAAAATTTGGGTGAAGAAGTAAAGGAGTCTCTAGTAGTTCAAAAGATTCTAAGATCATTATCCCCCAAGTTTGAATCCAAAGTATCTGCAATAGAAGAAAAAGAAAATCTCCGTGTTCTTACTATGTCTCAGCTACATGGAATTCTAACTGCTTATGAAATGAGAAAGGGAGGACCATCAGACAGAAGGGAGGCTGCTTTTAAAGCATCAGGCAAAGAAGATTACTATGAAGCAAGCCATGATCCAGAAGAAGAGGAAGAAGAATCAAATTTTGTCAGAAATCTTCAAAGAGGTTCTGGAAGGTTCAGAGGTAAGCTACCTTTCAAATGCTTTGCTTGTGGAAGAGTAGGTCATTATGCTGCAAAATGCTCTTATAAGGATAAAGGAAAGGAACCAGTTAGATGGAACAAGAAACAAAGCGCAAATAAGAAAAGCTACTACACCCATGAAGATAGTGATGGCTTATCAAACAGTGATGAAGATGAACAAGGTAATAAATATAGGTTGTTAATGGCATTTGAAGATGATGATTATGAGGATGCTGTAGATGTGGATAACCTTTATGATGAAATTACTAGACTCAAGAGATGCATAGAAGAAAAGAACATGATTATTGATACTCTACAATTCCAAATTGATGAAAAGGAAAAACATCTTGAAAAATTAGAAAGTGAAATTGTTGGTCTTAGAAAAGAAATTGAGAAAACAAAAACTATTAATCTCAAGTTTGTCAAAGGATCTGAAACTTTGGATGAGATTATCAGTGTGCAGCGGTCTCCACTAAATAAGACAGGTTTGGGCTATAATGGAGAAACTTCTCAAGCATCCACTTCAAAAAGTTATCTTGATGCAGCAAGAAGAAATGAGCAAGAGCACAAGGAAGATCATCAGGTAAAGCAGGGACAAATGTCAAGCAGAAACTATCAGGGGCAATCCAGCTTAAGGGTGAACAAAAGCCACAACCAGCCACAGGTAAAATCTTCTCAATTTGGTTCAAGAATAGATGAAAATAGAAATTACAATCAGTTGGCTGGTAGATCCAATAATCGCAGAAGCTTCTTCAATGGACAATGCTTTTCTTGCCATAACTTTGGTCACAAAGCAGCTCAATGTGTTGCGTATAAAACAATCATGACTAGGGAAGCTCAAAAACAAAGAAGTATGACAGGGATTACAAAAAGGACCTATAACAACTTTTCAGCTCTTGAAAATGAAGTTGAATGTTCTATTTGCAATAATTTTGGACATAAAGACTTTGAATGCAGAAGCAGGTTTCCGGAAAGAAAGGTACAAGAGCAGAAAAAGGAACAAGCCTCAGGCGCCAAAACATGGAGAATAAAGGAACCTCAAACAGAAAGATGTGGGATAGCATTTTATGCAGAAGGACAAGAAAATCTATGGTACATTGACAGTGGATGTTCGAAGCATATGACAGGTGATAAAGAAAAACTTGAGTCTTATTCTAATTTAGAAAAGGGAAAGAAAGTCTCTTTTGGAAATGATACTCCTGCAACTATAAAAGGAAAAGGTATTGCTCCTTTAAAAGAAGATGTTAAGGCTGGAAATGTTTTGTTTGTTGATGGATTGAAGCATAATCTACTAAGTGTCAGCCAGATGTGTGATCAAAGAACCGAGGTTATATTCAGATCAAATGGATGCCTTGTTCGTGATCTTGATACAGGTAAAACAGTTCTCAAAGGAAAGAGAACTCCAAATAATCTATACATATTTGATGAAGGACAACAACAATGCTATCTAAGCAAGAATGAAGAGCACTGGTTATGGCATCGAAGGTTGGGACATCTAAGCTTCTCACAAATAAGGAAAGCTTGCAAATATCAGGCAGTTCGCGATCTTCCAGATATCAAAATTCCTGACAACACCATATGCAGATCATGTCAGTTTGGAAAACAAACCAGAACTAACTTTCCAGAGAAAGAAGGATCAGCAGCATGCCTCTTGAGCTAGTACATACAGATGTATGTGGACCATTCAGAAAAAGAACACCTAGAGGAGAGGAATACTTGATATTATTTATTGACGATTTCTCCAGGTTTGTTTGGTTAGGTCTTATGAAGCACAAAGATGAAGCATTCGAAAAATTCAAAACCTTCAAAGCCTTGGCTGAAAATGAATCAGGTCACAAAATTAAGTGCCTCAGATCTGACAGAGGTGGGGAATTTACTTCAAATGAATTTTTCGATTTCTGTGATGAACATGGGATAAGGAGAGAATTCTCTACAGCTAGAACGCCTCAGCAAAATGGAGTTGTTGAAAGAATGAACAGAACAATCCAACAAATGGCTCGTGCTATGCTTGATGAATCAGGAACCCCCGCAACCTTCTGGGGTGAGGCTGCACATACTGCGGTTATTATTCTCAACAAGACAAATGTCCGGGTGAACAGCACTCAAACCCCTCATGAGCTCTGGAGTGGTAAAACTCCTTCGGTAAAGCACTTCAAAATATTTGGGAGCAAATGCTATATCAAGAATACTGAGGAGCAGCTTGGCAAACTTGATCCTAGAGCAGATGAAGGCATTCTTCTTGGCTATTCTCCACATAGCAAAGCATACAAATGCTACAATAAAAGACTTGGCAGAATTGTTGACAGCATTGATGTAGTGGTTGATGAAAAGGGATATATTCCTAGGCAAATACATCGTGAAGACATTGAAGAAGATGAGAGCTACCCTCAAAGACAGAATGATGAAGAAGAAGAACCTCAAGAAGAATCTCAAGAAGAACCTCACGAAGAAGCAGAAGAACGGACAAGAATAGAAGAAAAGACTCCATCCAGATATGTTCAGAAGAACCATCCAGAATCTCAGATCATGGGACAAAAAGAAGCAGGTATACAAACTAGAAGAACAGTTGCAGAAGCTTCAAGCTATTTGGCATTACTTTCCTCCACCGAACCACAAAATGTGAAAGAGGCATGCAAAGATGAATGTTGGGTGAAAGCAATGGATGAAGAACTTGAGCAAATCGAAAAGAACAACACTTGGGAGCTGGTTCCTAGACCAAAAGATAAAAATGTTATTGGAACAAAATGGGTCTTCAAAAATAAATTGAATGAAAATGGAGAAGTAATTAGAAACAAAGCCAGACTCGTCTGTAAAGGGTATGCGCAGCAAGAAGGAATAGACTTTGAAGAAACTTTTGCTCCTGTTGCAAGACTTGAGGCCATCCGAATGTTCCTTGCTCTCTCAAGTTTTCAGAACTTCAAAGTATTTCAAATGGATGTGAAATCAGCCTTTTTGAATGGAGACTTGGAAGAAGAAGTGTACATTGAACAGCCAGATGGGTTCATTCTTGGAAATGATCCAAATCTTGTATGCCGATTGAAAAAGGCTCTCTATGGTCTCAAACAAGCTCCAAGGGCTTGGTACTACCGGTTGGACAAATATCTTCATCAACAAGGTTTCTTAAAAGGTTCAGCAGATAGCAATCTGTATATAAAAGTTGAAAATGACAAATTGCTAATACTTGTTGTGTATGTAGATGACATTATTTTTGGCAGCAATGAAGAAGCTATGAGTCAAAGCTTTGCCTCAGTCATGCAGAAAGAATTTGAAATGTCCTTGCTAGGAGAACTGACATATTTCCTTGGTTTGCAAATCCAACAGAAGGAAGGAGGAATCTTTTTATCTCAAACCAAGTATCTCAAGCAGATTTTGAAGAAATATGGCATGGAAGATGCAAAACCAGTATGTACACCCATGGTCACAGGATGTAGTCTCAGTGCAAATGATGAATCTACAGCAGTACATCAACCAACCTACAGATCTATGATTGGAAGTTTACTATATTTGACAGGTACCCGACCAGACATCATGCATGCAGTTGGAATAGTTGGAAGATTTCAGGCAAATCCGAAGGAGACTCATCTTCAAGCAGTGAAGAGAATTTTCAAATATCTTCAAGGGACTCAAAATTATGGCTTATGGTATCCTAGAGATACAGATCTTACTCTTCATGCCTATACAGATGCAGATTGGGCCGGAAGCGTGGATGACAGGAAAAGCACAAGTGGTGGTGCGTTCTTTATGGGTCCCAGACTGGTCTCTTGGTTCAGCAAGAAACAGAGTTCAATTGCCTTGTCTACAGCTGAAGCAGAATATGTTGCTGCTGCATCTTGTTGCACCCAACTCCTTTGGATGATGCAGAATTTGCAGGATTATCAAATCACTTGTACTCCTCCAATCCCTATCTTATGTGACAACACAAGTGCAATCAGCATCTCAAAGAATCCGGTTATGCATTCAAAAACCAAGCACATACCAATCAAGTACCATTTTCTCCGGGAACAAGTACTTGAACAGAAGGTCAAGTTGGAGTATGTTCCTTCTAAGGAACAAGTTGCTGATATTTTCACCAAACCGTTGCCCAGGGACACTTTTGAATACCTCAGGCAAAAGCTGGGGGTTGTTGATGCATCATCTTATTGTTGATCATCTTCCTATTGGTAGTATAGGCTCAGGGGGAGCACATAATGCATTGTTGGCATTATGGAGAAGGAGATCTTGGAAATAGCTGCAATATGTCTCTATCTCCTTCATGATGGATTTCTGGTTACAGATCTGGAGATGCATGAGCATAGGGGGAGCATACCCTTTGCTCTTGATGTCAAAGGGGGAGAATGAAGCTGAAGATTATGTGGTTGCCATCAAGTCCAAAGGGGGAGATTGTTGGCATTATGATTCAGGTGTTGTCCTTGATGGCAAACCCATTCAGGTGATAAATCAAGAAGGACGCAGGAAATATGTTCAGCAAGTGCGTCCCCGCAGGTATACCATACAGAACCCGCGTCCAGGGACGCCGGCCAGCCGTTCAGGAGGTGCGTCCGCCCAGTACACACATTTCAAGGCAGAGAAAAGCACGTGGGGGTTTCTTGCGTGGTATCTAGCCGACGGTTTTGTGTTTCTATGGTGTCGGCTCGTGGTATTGTTCCATGTTTTGGGGAGAAGCTTGCCTATATAAAGGAAAGGAGTTCATTTGGATTAGGCATCATCTTGGTTGAATATCTTTTGGTGAGATCTAGTCCAGATCTATGAAGGCGAATCTTCTAATGGACTGTGATCTCTATGGCGCATGATCAGATCTGTGGATCTGAGTGTTTGGGTTGGTTCTGAAGTCCTCATATCTTTTATATCTGAAGGGACGCAGGTTCAGTGAAGGGAAAGTGCGTCGGGACGCAGTACAGTAAAGGCTCAGGTGCGTCTCTGAGGCAAAGGACGCGGTGCGACTGTGTTATTGGGTGCGTCTCTGAAGCAAAAGACGCGGCGCGATAGTGTTTCTGAGTGCGCCGGTCGCAGCAAAGCATAGAGGAACAGTGCGTCGGCACGCAGAACAGTGGAAGGTAGACTGCGTCCAGTCGCAGGTCACAGAAAGAAAATATGCGTCCCTGTCTTAAGATGATCTGTTGACTGTATATTTCTGTTCATAAGGTGTTCTGGGTTATTTCTGTAATTACTGATCTGATATCTGTAGTGGACTGTATCTGTTGTATACTTGTTGATCATTTGATTCTTCATGAAAAGAAGTAGGGGGTTGTAGCTCCCTTCCAGGAGAGACTGGAAAACGAGAGAGAGTTGTAGCTCTCTGCAGGTTGCAGCCTGCGTGCTGGTAAAGGACTGCACCAGTACAAAATCATTGTAAAAAGAATTTCTTGAAAGAAGATAGAGACATATTGCAGCAGGTGGTTTTCTCCCGCATTGGGTTTCCACCTTACATCTTGTGTTCTTTGGTGTGACTGTCTATTTTCTTTATTCATGCTCATTATTTTATGGTACTGATATGCAAGAATAATTCAAAAGATCAAATAAGGAAGATTTGGTAAATTGCTTGATAATACTGATTCACCCCCCCTCTCAGTATTATTTCCAACATTCGAATTGTCTCTGCTTGGAGAACTGACATATTTTCTTGGATTGCAAATACAACAAAATGAAGGCGGGATTTTCTTGTCTCAAACCAAGTATCTCAAGCAGATTTTGAAGAAATATGGCATGGAAGATGCAAAACCAGTATGTACCCCCATGGTCACAGGATGTAGCCTCAATGCAAATGATGAATCAGCAGCAGTGCATCAACCAACCTACAGATCCATGATTGGAAGTCTTCTTTATTTGACAGGTACCCGACCAAACATCATGCATGCAGTGGGAATAGTTGGAAGATTTTAGGAAAATCCAAAGGAAACTCATCTTCAGGCAGTGAAGAGAATTTTCAAAGTACCTTCAAGGAACTCAAAACTATGGTTTATGGTATCCTAGAGATACAGATCTCATACTTCATGCTTATACAGATGCAGATTGGGCCGGAAGCGTGGATGATAGGAAGAGCACAAGTGGTGGTGCATTCTTTATGGGTTCCAGATTAGTATCTTGGTTCAGCAAGAAACAGAGTTCGATTGCTTTATCTACAGCTGAAGCGGAATATGTGGCTGCTGCATCTTGCTGCACTCAACTCCTTTGGATGATGCAGACCTTGCAGGATTTTCAGATCACTTGTACTCCACCTATCTCCATATTATGTGATAATACAAGTGCAATCAGCATTTCAAAGAACCCAGTCATGCATTCAAAGACCAAGCACATATCGATCAAGTATCACTTTCTGAGGGAACAAGTGCTTGAACAAAAGGTCAAGTTGGAGTATGTTCCTTCGAAGGAACAAGTTGCTGATATACTCACCAAACCATTGCCCAGGGAGACCTTTGAATACCTCAGGCAAAAGCTGGGGGTTGTTGATGCATCATCCTGTTGTTGAATCTCATATGTTTCAGAGATTGTTGGTTGTACGCAAGTTTCATATAGGGTATATGCGTACATTTGCTGGGTTGCGGATTGGTCAAAGATCGAATGGCACAGGTTCAGGGGGAGCATATAATGCATTGTTGGCATTATGGTAGAAGATCTTGGAGGAAGTACAGAAGGAGATCATGGATGTTGATCTGAATAGTGCTGCAATATGTCTCTATCTCTTTCATGGTCAATTATGGTGTTTGGTGGATTATGGTTCTTCTTGAAGAAATTTCTTTCCTTTTGCAGATCTGGTTTATAGTCAGGGGGAGCATGTTCTCAGGGGGAGCATAACCCTTTGCCCTTGATGTCAAAGGGGGAGAATGACGTTGAGGATCTTGAGGTTGCCATCAAGTCCAAAGGGGGAGATTGTTGGCATTATGATTCTGGTTTGGCTCTATGGTACAGGTGTTGTACTTGATGGCAACTCACTCAAGTGGCAAAATTCTGTTCAGGCTCTCAAAATGATGGAAAATAAGAGGTTCGCAAGTGCATCGTTCAAAAGGTGCGGACCCGCAGGTTCGCCGTCCAGGAAGTGCGGACATACCCGCAGGTTATCCGTTCATAAGGTGCGGTCCCCCAGTTCACTCACTCCAATGCAGAGAAGCGCACTCTCATGGGGTCTCTTATGTTTGGCCCTTGGTATTTAGCCCGTCATTCATGATCCTATGGTTTTGGCCCGTGGTATAGGATCTAAATTATTTGAACCCCTGTTTGGATCCCTTGTATTGGTTTTCGATGGTTTTGTCCCATGGTTTGAATAAGGGCTTGCCTATAAAAAGGAAAAGAGATCACTTGGCTAGACACTTGTGAAATTTGAATATCTTAAGATCTGAAAGTTTGGATGATTGGTTTTAAAAGCTAGATCTAAATCAAGAAGAAAATCTAAGGCAAATCTATTGATAAGTCATGATCTCTCAGGCGCATGATCAGATATGTGGATCTGACTGACTGTGGCATATTGGAGGACTGTTAATTTGGCCCTAATCAGAGGTTCACAGGCGATCCACGGCGTGAGTGTGGGAGTACGCAGCGCAGGAGAAGGCGCAGTGCGAGGGTACGCAGTGCAGAAGAAGGTGCAATGCGAGGTACGCAGCACAGGAGAAGGCACAGTGCGGAGGTACACAGGGAAACAGAAGAACAAGTCGCGGAGGTACGTTGTCAAGCGGGCAGTTCAGGTGCAGATCTGAGCAAGGGTACGCAGGGAAGCAGAACGAGTGGTGCGGAGATACGCAGAGCAGTAGACCGACCAGGTGTGGATCTGCGCAGTTTAGACACAGAAGAGCTGCGGGTATTCGCAAGCCACTATTGGTGAAGTTGCAGACCTATCTTGAAACATTTGTTGGTTGTCTTTTATCTATTGCTGCAGAGTTCTGGGTTTAGATTTCTGGTATTACTTTTCTGTTTACAGCATTCTAAGAAGTTGGGTGATTCATTGGTTGATTGTATAAGGATATTGGGTGATTTACATGTACTTGATGATTATTTGATCTTCTTGGATCCAGTTTGAAAATTAATGAAACGTGGTCCCTAAAGAAGTAAAAGAGCAAAGGGGGTTGTAGCTCCCTTCCAGGAGAGACTGGAAAACGAGAGAGAGTTGTAGCTCTCTGCAGGTTGCAGCCTGCATACTAGTAAAGGACTGCACCAGTACAAAATCCTTGTAAAAGAAGTTTCTAATTGAAAGAAGATAGAGACATATTGCAGCAGGTGGTTTTCACCCACATTGGGTTTCCACCTTATATCTGGTGTTCTTTGGTGTGCTCATCTATTTTTCTTGTTCTTGTTCATTATTATATGGCACTAACATACAAATTAATGATCAATATCTGAAGAATAAATTAAATTATAAATCTGGAAGGCATATTGAAAAGAATTTGATAATACTAATTCACCCCCCCTCTCAGTATTATTTCCAACACCAGCTAGATGACTTGCCATGTGCTCCCCTAGAAAATTGCGTAGATTGGCCCAGCAACTCCCCAACACCCTGCTTGGCCTTCCTCCCAAAAACTACGCAATTCTGCCTTCCAGTTGGGTTTTTCCCTGTAGCTGTCATTATTGTCCCGGATTGCGAAAATATGCCTCCCAGTGACATATTCGTAGTTTTTCCCGATAGTGATCCGGAGCCTCGCATCTTGTCCTATGTTGTGCTCTCCGCAGTTTCAGTGCCTTGTCCCTCTCTTGGTCACCTGCACCAAAATGGAAAACAATGCATCATGATAGACTAGGAGATTTTTGGATTTGATGTCATCTCATCATGAATGATTGCAGGAACAGGTACATCGATGAAACATGGCACAAAAACGAACGGGATTTAAAAGAAGCTCATGCTATAAGACTTTCTCGCAGTCGAACGAACACATGAAGCACATCGAGCAAGCGAGCAAAAGGGACACATTCACATGCACCATCAAGCAAAGACCAAGACCATTGAAGACCCCACGCACTTTTCCATGCAGAGGTGAAGACATATTACACCAAGAGCATACCATCACTCAGCAACAAAGTAGCTCGACACGGACACCACAATCATCCAGTACATGTTAGCAATGTCATGTCGAGTTGTGTCATGAGTTGTCTCGGCCACATCACTACTATGGGCCATACTTATTGTAATCAATGTAATGTAAAGTGGAAGTCCAAGAGACCCACATATGAAGTCGAAGAGTCATGTAAAGTCGAAAAGTCATAGGAAGTCAAACAGTCATGAGGGAAGTCAAAGAGTCACAAGGGTCAGTTATACCCCCTTGGCTATATATACCCCTTCATTGTATGAGCAAAGGACTTTTCACCTTGGCTCCTCCCACATAGCCTTGAGAGTCTATAATCTGTTCTTTGAGGAGCGAGGAGTGGCTCCAATGTCCCACTACTGGGACTAGTGATGTATGGTGTACAGATGTGTCTTGGATATTTTGCTTAATTCAGAATCCTGTCTCAAGCCAACACGTTTTCATGCATGTTTTGTATCCGTTTGTAAGACTATTCTTTAAACGTTTGTAATGCATGTTTTCTTAACCTGTACTAAGATAGTTGAACTACTTCAGTTATTTTAGTACTCATATTTTTGAATATGTGTTGTATTGTTTATCATTGTTGTCCCATCCATGTGGACTACTCCGTCGGACATTAGATAGACCATCTTTGTGTATTTATTTGTGTTAACGACCGTCACCCCCATGTGGACTATTCTGTTGGATGGTGTATGTGTTGTTCCTTGAACTTTGGTTTTCACGACTTTCGCATCCGCTATGGACTATTCCACTAGATGTTGGACAAACCCTTCTTGTTGTTCACGTGTGTTTCTTCCAGGACTGGGATTATTCCCTCTCATCAAGAGGCTCACTTTACCTCCCCCTTTTGACAGTAAGAGGACCCAGACACAGAGTTACATTACGCACTCACCAGGCACACTCACCTTGCTTTCTTGAAGTTACAAGCATAACACTCTCATGTGCTGAACAGCAAAAGCTAAGGCAAATCTCTAAGAGAATGGAAACCGGACCATCGTACCAGATGGGACTCCTACACCAAATGGTGTGAGGTCTAGTTGGGACTTCTTACTGGTGAGATCCCTTGAATGTTGGTGGGTCCGGCACCATCAACACGTTGATTAATAAGAATTTTGCATCTTCCTTGATATTGGAACTTTTGAATGAAACCTCTAATATCAAATTGCCAGTGGTCGATTCACTTGCAGACCCGATAAAATTATAACATTGGATGTGTCACAATTTAAAATCGCCAATAATATGGATGCGATATTGATATTAAAACGAGTTTAATCATGATTCCACATCCATGCCATATCGGAGTTTCCCATATCGCAAATGTTATGTGTGGTCTCATTTCAAATCGGACGTCCCATTCAAATCGGAGATCGGAGATCAGGGTTTCTCAGTGGTAACACATAAAAGGCACCGATATGATTTCTCTGATGTTCCTTCGTTATCAATGTTCTTCCCTTTGTCCCTTTCTCTTGCACATATGCGGTCTTCCCATGTATCTGCTTTGTGGTTTGGCTCCTGCCTTGACTTGCAGTACAAGTCTGGCCATATGATTGAAATTAGCCTGTAGAATCTAATGGTTTTCCTCTTTGTGAATAACATATTTCATAATTTGAATCACTATATTGATGACGAGGTTGCTTATGGTGTTGCTCGCAACTCCAACGAAAATATCCATGGCTATATAACTTTCTTGATGTTCTTGTGGCAGGAGCAGAGCAGAGTCGAAACAAATAGCGACAGACTACAAGAGGCGAGAGATGAATTTAGCCGAAGTATGCAATTTACGATCACTCAAAAAGAGCATGAAGCAGTGGAGGAAGGAATGGCATCTAGAAATCTTCACAAACTGTCATCATTTGAACTTGAGGATCTTTTCTTTTTCCATGGCTTTAATGGAAATGATCTGGCTTGTGTTTAAGTTTCTCCTGCGGTAGACATTAGCGAACATCCCTTGCCCGAGCTGGCGCCAAAGGGAAAATGTATTTGGGAGAAGATGGATGAGTCGGCATATTGTGATATGTTAATGTGACAAGTTCTATGATATCCTTGAAGGCGTCTATTCCGATATGTGATTGCCTCTGACCTTCGATTTGCTCCAATCTCTGATATCCAGACCCGACAAGTGTATTAACATTAATTAATAAGAATTTCGCATCCGCCTTGATATCAAAACGTTTGAAGGAAACCTCTGATATCAAATCATCAATCGTCGATTCACTTACGGATCTGACAAAATTATAAGATTGGGTTTAATCTAAGATCGCATTTGTGTATCATAACTTTCGCATTGGAGGGGTGGAGGCAATTTAAATATTTCTTCTATCTAAATCATGAAGTTGGGTGGACACAAGTTAATAAAGTTTTTATGTAAAGTTTGGCGGGAAGGGTTAACAAAGGTTTTATATGATAAAATTTCGCGAGGGGCTTCACTCATTTCCTCTCCACATAGATCAAGCCACATCACTCATTAGAGATCACAAGTTTTGGGAATGCAACCAAATGCTACATTGTGAACTCGACGATTACAATTCCCAGATATTATAGAGTTCCAGGCTTGTGTGTTGTGGTCCCATGTGTTACACATTAGAACCATTTGTAGCACAGTATTCTAAAGAATCGACCCCCTGTCCCAATCTAAAGGGCCTAATCCCGGAAGACTAAGTTTATGGCACCGCTCACTAGCTTTATGGCGTAACGTCCTATCCACAGTCATGATGTCATACTTCGCCATATCGCTGGCGCACGGTTATTAATAGTCAAAGAACCTCGGGCGGAGCAAATTGGAGATCGGAGGCCCACGGTCAATCACACTGTCGAAATGGTATATTCTTTTAAGTTATGTGACAAAGTATCCAAAGTAATAACCATATTTGTGAATGTTTCAAATCCCAACAAGGATCCATCATCAGGACAATTTTTGAATGATAATAGTAGAAAAGCTTAGTGAGAGGATAAATAGTTATAAGATAATTTGATTTAAGGAGATAAAGGTTGGCTATTAATAAATTAAAAACTTTAATTTTTATTTATAATAACTATTAACAATATTTAAAGTTTTTATTATAATCTTTTAATAAATTGTTTTTAATTTTATTATTATTAATAGATTTTTTTATTATTAAAAATAATGAGATAATGTAACTAATTTTATATTAGTTTAATACTGTTTGATATAATTAGAATAATTAATTGAATAGATATTATATAATTAAAAAAATTTACTATTATCTCTTAATTCTAAAAGAAAATAATTAGTTAATTAATTAATTGATTAATAGATATCATAATAATAATTAAATACTAATTATTATTATAAATAATTAATAATAATAATAACTATTATTATTATTATAAATAGATTTTTATTATTATAAATAATTTTTATAATTAAATGCTAAATATTATTATAAATACTTAATAATAATAATTATTATTTCTAATTTTATTTATAATATAACATAAATTGTACTTATTTTTATTATTATTAATACTCTTTGATCTAATTAGAATAATTAATTAATTGAATATATATTATAATAATTAAAACTAGTTATTATTATATCTTAATTCTAAAAGAAAATGATTAGTTAGTTAATTAATTAATTGATAGATATTATAATAATAATTAAAAATTAATTATTATTATAAATAAATTATTATATATTATTATTATAAATAGTTTTTATAATTAAATATTAATTATTATTGTAAATACTCATTAATAATAATGATAATTATTATTAAGAATAATAATAATAATAATTTTTTATTTTATTTATAATATAAGATTAGATAGTTATAAGGACAGGAGAGGAAAACAGTGATCTGATTACCTGAGATGTATTGGTGGTCCTAATCTCTCTGATTAAGGGAAGCCAACTTCCACTGATTTCAATACCATTGTCCTTATTGAGATTTTGTGGATGTTTTATAATTTCAAGAGTCTCTCTAATCTTCTGTCTTTGATATTGTTCTTCTCTTGCAATAATTGAAGCACTCTCCAAACAAACCTGGCGCTTTGTTTTTGAGGAATGCTCTGCAAGGGCCGAAGTACAAGACCTTCCATTCTTAATATCTGCTCCATGTTCTTTTAGTCTTTTCTGCAGAGAATGACATGTTTCACCAATGTAACTTCTGCCACAAGAACAATTAATTTTATAAACTCCTTGAGTTGATGTCTATCAATATCATCCTTGGCAGGCCTCATACCTTGTTTAATTGTTCCAGGTGCTGAGAACTGTGTGACTATGTCTTTTCTTCTCAAGATTTTGGAAATCTTATCTGTCACCCCTTGAATATATGGTAGGAATACTCTACCACACTGAGGTAGGTCTTGGGCCTTAGGCTCCTAAGATAACACCCCCCTTTCAGCGCTCTCTATAGCTTTCTTAATTTCCTTTTCTTTATAGCCTATACCCTTAAATACCAAAGATAAATGCTTCTTCTCTTCATCCAGATGCTCAGAGTTAGAAATTCGAAGGGCTCTAATGGCAAGAGTGTTAAGAACACCAAACTTCTAGGACGGAAGATGGTAGGATTCAGCGTGGAGGCCGACGAATCTGCTATAGTGTTGTGAGGAGGAACCTCACGATAAAAAACCTGTCAACTTAATTAATCAAAATGGATATTCTAATAATTTATTTAATTAATCTATATATTCAAATAATTTATCTAAATAATTTAGATAAATAATCAAAAGTGAAAATATAAGATTTCTTTTTATATTTAATGACTTTATTTCCTTTTAAAATTAATATAAACTATGTTACTTCATATATCTCTTTTAGAATCAGTGGCAATTTAATTAAAAAATATTTTATTTTTATTTTAAAAGAATACTTTCTTTTATTACTCTTACTAGGAAGTACTTAAATTGTGTTATTTTAGTAAACTTCTCTAAATACTTAAGTTGTGTTATTTTATTATTTTTTTCTTTTTGAGATATATATATATATATATGAGAATAAATTAATCAAAATAGATATTCAAATAATTTATTTAATTAATCTCGATATTCAAATAATTTATCTAAAATATTTTTAAAAATATAAATAATTATATATCTTTCTTACATAATCAAAAGTGAAAATATAAGATTTCTTTTTACCTTTAGTGACTTTATGTGCTTTTAAAATTAATATAAACTACCTTATTTCATATATCTCTTTTAGAATCAGTTGCAATTTAATTAAAAAATATTTTTATTTTATTTTAAAAAAAGACACTTGTGAAGTACACATTGAATATGAATCATATATATCCCAAATACTAATTTGTATAAAATATGTCTTTTAATACAATAAATCAAATAATTATTCTACCAAATTATCAATTTACCATAAATAAATAAGTCAAATTAAATTAAGGAAAAATAAACATCATAGATTACATGCTATAACTTGTTTTTAAAGGTTTGAACCCAAATAAATGGGATGGCAAGCCACAATCCTAACCACTCAAACTAAATAAACAAGTTTGAACCCAAATAAATGGGATGGCAAGCCACAATCCTAACCACTCAAACTAAAAAACTATTAGCATATGTAACATTTAGTTAAAAATAATAAGTGGAGCTTCCATAGGGATCGATCAGCAAAAGTATTAGCCCTGATTAGGTTGATGCCTACGCTGCAAATTGGTTCCATTGTGCTTATTTGTCAACCTTCGAAATTTTGATGGTGTTGGTAGTCTGAAACCCACTTGTCTTGTTCAGCGTTTTGATCAAAATGAAAATTGTTGGTAGTCTGAAACCCACTTGTCTTGTTCAGCGTTTTGATCAAAATGAAAATGGTGCAGGCATAAATCATGAAAGTCCCCATCTATCTGAGGTAGGAAATGGAATCAAAATATTTATAAGGTACATGCATGAATCATGAGAGATCGGAACATGGGATTAAAATATTTTTTTATTTTTTATTTTTATTTACAACACTACGGCCGACCCACCGAGTGGCACTCGTGGACATCAATTTCAACTATGAGCCATGGTTGGACTTCTCACCAATACTTATACACGGCTTGCCCCAAGGATTTATGGTGCGCTTCTCAATAATGGTTTAAATATGTGGAAACTTGAAAGCTTCCTTTCTTGTATGAGGAAGAGTTTAAAAATAAGAATTATCATTGTATTAGAAAATAAAGAAATAAAAAGAAATGGTATTGTTGAGTTGATAGAATCTTTGGTTTTTTTTTGTTAGATTAGGTAATATAATTTTGAATGAAATTGTCTTTTTAAAATGTGTTTTTGAATGCATAAATGAATTTTTGAGTGAAAATTTTCATAGTTGTGAGTCATAGTGAAGAAATAGTTTATGGAAAAAAACTTTGTGAAAAGAAGTTGAAATGTTTGATGTTTCAGGGGAACACTTCACACATCATCATGGAAAAGATACAAAATTTATATGTAAAAGGGACCTTGCCAATTTATAAGGAATGTGTCGGGAAAGAGACATTACGAAAGAAACATTTGAAAATTATTTCATTAAAGGTTTTTTTAGTATTCCAAAAAATAATGATTAATAATAATGTTGTTGTTAGGGGTGGTAGGAGTGAGGGGAAGGGGGTGATTATTCGTCATGAGAACAACTAGGAAATCAAATTTGCTTGGGGATTGGAAGAGGTGACCAACAATGACACTGAAGTTTATGCTCTTTATCAGGGAATAAAACAAGCAATGCAACTAAAAATTCAAGGTATCATAGTGATTAGGGATTATCTTCCATTTCATACATGATTTCAAATAGATTTATTCCTAATGATATAAAACTTGCTATGAAAATAAAATGGACCCTTGACATGCTCTGACTCATCCCAAAAAATCAATGCTTCCATGTCCCAAGAGTGAAAAACTCGTTAGCAAATGAAATGGCTAATCTTGGAGCGAATCTCCCCAAAGGATAATTAGTCTGTCAAGGTTTGACATAAAGGGCTCCTCTACCCTAATGATCAATTAACTCTACAAAGTGCAATTTTGTAATTACAAGTGGGTCTTCCATTAAGGGCTCCCCTAGGCACCTCATGGCTCTTCACATGGCATTTATGCACCCTTACTTGCCCAAGCCATCCTATGGACTTCTCAGCTTGCTATATAGACATTAGAAGCACGACGGAGATAGAGATGGCCTTTGTACCATCTCCTCTAAGTTACTCAAAAAAAAATGGCCATGAATTACCAAAAAAAAAAAAATGTGTGTGTGTGTAACACACCCCCATATACATAACCATTTTTTTAAAGGTTGATCATCTCTAACCTCACACTGTGCCAACCTATAGTTCACACCTTGGAAATATATCTATGGAATTTTTTCTCAAATGTCCCTCTTGTAATTATAGTCATGAGTCTTAACTGGGTTACTGGATCTTTGGTAGAAATTCCTAAGTGATGGTTACAATAATGATTCAATGCAAGAGGACTGTCAACAGAGTAGTGTACTCTACAACTAGTCACTTCGTTCCCATATGACTGCTACCCATAGAGAAATCATATTCATGCCTTAAGGGAAGGCCACTCTATGTTGTTATATTTGCAGTTGTTTAATACATTGTGCATGTACTATCCACAATGGAATAAACACCACTCTTTAGGAGATAAGCTTTAAATATGAAGGAGATATCATAAGTGTTCCCATTTCATTATGCAAGTATTCACCCAAGGTTTCTCATGTGATATAACTTGATCCATAACTTTAGATGGATAACCAACACTTCCAATGAAACTGAGAATGTGTTATATTTCATTTTCCCTGGAAAGGGTCACTAATTTAGAGTCTAGTTTAAGTACATAATTGAGTTTGTTGAAGACTGCTCCAGAATAACAATACACTTAACTTATCAATTTTGGATAGCATACCTCATGTCATAAAACCAGTCTACATTTCCTCCTATATTTGTAATTGGTTTACTAACGACATTGGAGGAATTGTCTTACTATTTGAGACACTCATACTACTTATGTTACTGCATGGGGATGAAGTAACAACAACAAAAAGGAAAGTTGTAGCAGGTTACTTTTAATTACAATTTGATGCACTCAACTACTTATATTACTGCATGGGGATGAGGTATCAAAACACATGACATGTTGTAGCAGGCTTCTTTTAATTTCAAGTCCATTTAGAAAAATACACTACATATCAAATATAATAGAGGGTAGAGATTCATATTCTTACTATTAGTTGCAGCTATTGGTCATTACCAACCAAGGCATCCAACCACTTCCAAGGATGAGGCATATGTTATAACACGCATGGAATAGTTTCTACATAGCATTACTAAGATGCTCTTCAAAAAAAAAATCCTTCTCGTGCATACTGCAACTGTTGACCTTGGCTTTCGTTCAGATCCTTCAACTCGACCTCAGCTCTTATATCAGTTTGATGTAAGAGGAGGAAAAACACACAACATAACACACACACAAATAAACTTCTATTCTTAAAGTTCTCACATACATCACTCATTGAGTTGTGGCTTTTAGATCTTCTAGCCTCATAACTCTCACAATGACCCAACCACGGGTATATAAAGCCCTAACTTACTAAATATGGAATCTTTCACACTCCAACTAGACTTGACTCAACTTTGGCTAACTTGTTCATGCAAACTCTGTTATGAAACCAGCTCAAGAAAAGATAGAAAAGATAGATCAACACCTTAGAATTCAGCCTCTTCGAGGGGGCAACCTCCTTTACATTACATAAATGAACAATTATTCGATGATACAAATGACAAAACCTCCTTTCTATATATAGGAGTCTAAGGAGTCACAATATAATCCAGCCGACCTAACAATAATAATATAAAGCCACAAAAATAACAATAGAGGGATTCTATGGGGCACAGAAATAACAATATGGGGGTAATAGGGGCACAAAAATATAAATAAGGGGTATAACTACAATAGTAATGGGGTAATCACTAGTATTATAGGGACCCAACAAACTCACACTAAATTAGACTTTTCCAAATATACATTGAACTCAAACTAACTCACACTTACTCCCCATGCATTGCATGCATATGGGAGTAATTTACTATTTCCAACAACTATGATGTGGTTGAGGAGGGTGCTGCACCTAATACGTAAAGTAATTCCTCCATACTATCGATCTATATTGGAAGACAAATTTGCTCTTGGGACAAGTCCTACACAAATGTAATGACAAGAAGGAAAATAGAGTACTTATGTTGGAGTACATCCATATGCAGTTGAAGGATATTGATGGCCTTGTTCCCTGCATCGAAGCAAGTTTTTCTCCCGGTCCATCTCCTCATTCTAATAGCAAAAATAGGGTGTTTTCATTGAGGTGGAAATCTCACTTTTAATTTAGTTTCTTTATCTTTAGTTGTTACTGTCTTTGGGTTTGTATAAGCATAAGCATACTCCAAATATATGCCAGTCCAACTAGGGACTGGCCACTACCGGAAGGAAGCTAGTACTCCCTTGTTGAAGGATCCAACCCTTAGTACCTATGTGGACCACATTTCAAAATCTTTCAAACTAGATCCACCTAACTTAAATACACATCAAAACCTACAGCCCATGTTTCATTCAATTTTCAAACTAAACCCACACCAACTATTATGCTCAATCACTAAATACCAATAACCTCTCTGAAATCAAACACTAAAAAATTGAATATCGATTACCCCTCTCAAACAAGTATACCAAGCCATATCTCAACAACACCAACCAAGTCAAATTCTTTACTCGTTGAATACCAAACTATACACCATCATACAAAACCAAAAATCTTCTATACTTGTCAATAAAAAATTCCTACAAACCAGCTGAAGGAACATAATCCAATGGAAAACCCTAGTAGCCAATCAAGCCAAACAGGTTCCAAACATACTAACCAAAACATCCTTGACAATTAGCAACAAACAACATAGAGCTCTCTCAAAAACAATTCACTGTCATAACCAAACAGCACCACAAATCTTGTCCAAAGTCAAATAAGAATATATATGTGACTATTCAAAAGCATATATGTGTATGTACATGATATTCAGGAATATAAACTGCGTACATATCTTAGAAAATTAGTGCCAAAACAATCTCCAAGTATATAACCAAATCCTTCATCAATCCAGTCATTATGATATTGTTCTCAAGGCAATATGTAATACCAATAGCATCAAACTCAGGACATAGCATAATTATGAACTCAACAACAGATTCATGTTTATTAACGAAAATCAACGACATAGATTTATAACTTCAGTATCCATATGAGTTTCTCTATTCACTGAATCATTGATGCACATAATACCCCTACAACCAACCTCTTCCTTGCATATATTATTATATCTACAAACATTGGTCACAACTCAAATATTAATCATCATTCAACATAAACCCTCTACATTCATCATACAAAGTTAAAATATCTTTTCAAAACCCTCAAGTCGCATACTCTTCTATCATAGCAAGGAAGCAAGATCAATCTGTTCCTCAAATTCAATCTCTGCATACACAGTCAAGACCACATTGTAATATATGCACTCAGAGTCATGCTTACATTGTCAAATATATCCTAGCAACATACTCTCTTCTCTAATGCATCAACAATGAGACAAGTCATCAAAATCATATCACAATCATTAACTTCTGCATAAACCCTCATCACGCACAAATATCGATACACAATCATTTTGATTTGCAATCAATCTACTAATGAATCATGTAAATAAAACAAATTAACCAATTCATTTTCCCTCCAATGCACTTGCAGCAAGAAAATCAAACAAGTATATCCTTTAGCTTTCCAATACATCTTTAGATCTCTCAGATTTGAGCCTCCTCCTTGCGCCCTTGTACACACTTGATCCAAATCATATCACAAAGGAATAACCCACCAAATTCACACCCAATTGTTTGTTCTCCTTCTCTTTTTATAACCTTTTTGTCTTGACAATACCAAAGTCAAATCCCTTGTATTTGTTGTTATTAATTGTTGACGGGATCAAATAGACGTTGTTGTCCCAAAACCTTGAGACAATACCATGGAAAATGCTCATGGTTTTTTATTTTCCATGCACATGTCATGTACGTGACACTTATTCTTGATACCTGCATATGTATGTGACTTTCTCTCACAAAAGTAGCATATGGTTCACAAACTTCACATTTTTCAATCTATTTCAAATGCAACTTGTGACTAAGTTGCCAATACTCTTCCTCATCCTCTGCAACACTTGTACATGCATTCATATTTCTTGCAACACTTATATAATTGTTAAGAACATCCTCCATCCATGATCTAGCTAGGCACATTAGTTTTGCACTCAATCATTAGGTGACATAATGTGATAGGTTGACATCAAGGACAACACATTAGCCATCATGCCAACATTAAATGTGGAAAAAATAAAAAATAAAAAATGACTTCCCATATATGGATCTAAGTAAATTGCATGCACCAAGGATTAAAATTCACACATCTTATAGTCTATATGAAAAGAGCAAGAAAAACTCCCTAAAAACTAGGAAATAAATCAAGATTTTTCTCCAATGGAGTCACCAATTATGTTGAAGGGAAATTCACCAATATATAACCAAATTCCCTCATTAGCTAGATATAAACCATGATAGATAGTGGGATAGATAACATACCTCTTTCATGTAGAGCTAATCATATGATTTCATAAGGAAGGAGAAGAGAAGGAAGGATAAACATACCTTGATTTTGATGGTTGTTCAATGTATCCAAAGCTTCTTGCTAGATCTAGTTCGAAAATGCCATTGCACTTGGTTGCTTGCACAATCATTAGACAAGAACTACCATCCTCGTTTCTTTATAAAATAGAAAATTAAAGCTTGAATGAACTATTCTCTAATATAGTATCTCAAGATTATTTGGATAAACAAAATTATATTCAAGATACAAAATAGATTTATGAAAAACAAGGTTCTAGAGGGAGGAAGAATGTAGATCTTTGTATTAAATGAGTGGGATTCACAATAAATATTATTTACCTTGAGAAGTGTTTTTGTATTCGTAGCTTTAAGACATGAAGCCCTTCTCCTTAGCCACAAGCTGCCCCTATTGAACAAGTATGATTTGGATCCATATTATAGTAAGAAATCAAAAAATAGATCTTACCTAGGCTATATTCACACCAATGTTAATGCCTAACATTCAACAATATACTACAAATTGTAGGCCAAAGATTCTTGCTCCAATCCACTACCATAAGGATGCCCTTATTTAAACTTTATATCTCCATCCTTTATCCCCTAGTCTGAGCCTCTTCATGTAGATTCTTTGAGGAGATAATAATAGGCTTCATGGAATACAAACCAACCAAATACGTCATACATAAATTTCATGAACAATATGAGCTTTTGTCAATACATTGATCATGAATCTTCTCATAACTTTCTAATTCTCGAAACTCTAAGGGGTGAGCATGGTTTTCTATGGGAAACATATTATTGACTACTCATGTTCTAAGAGGAACCAATATCCAACCACTCTTCTACTACGAAGAAGCGTGACCAAGTATTTTTATGAGAAATTTTCCTTGAATGAAGTACATTTAAGCTTCATGATAGCTCATAACATCTTTGTATAACTTATAGTGGTGAATACAATCATAACACTCTCTACACAAACCTACATGTACTTGTGTATGTACCCAACAATAAGGTTGCTCCAACAACTTAGCTTCCAAAATACAACATCAAGTACCTCAATATCCAAAATTTACGTATTTTATTTAATCTTTGTTCGCTTTCAACACTTTTTTGAAAGATGATTTGTCTTCCCACATAAACTACATGAAGTAATATCAATAAAATGCAATGCAATATGGCTAACTTGATGACAATGTTGGCACTATTTGGGTACATCATCAAACTTAGCAACATTGAGTGCATCATCCTTATCATCACTAGTTGCATCAACATCATCATTATCCTTGTGTTCTTCATCATGATCCTCACGGTGAATTACTTCATCCAACATCACCTGCATACAAAGTATGTTGTGGAAAATCATCACAAACAATCCATGTGATCACAATTGTAAACGATATGGAATAATCAAGAATATGAAAAAGAAGTCAGACACATTCTTTTCATGTCCTAATCAAATTTTGTTCCTCTTCAACCACAACTCTTCCCAAGGTCTAATAACTTATCTTGATTCTCAAACTCATCCTTATTTTATGTTTGTCTTTATCTAGTTGTTCATCTACTTTGTAGTGTCAAATAAAATGTCATTGTATACCGGATGCCCTTGTATTAATTTCAACAATAGTTAATCCAAATAATGGATTATGTTGGAGAAGTATTAGTTCAAAACGTTGATGGTGAATACTTTGCAATTCATCATTTAACAATATGTGAATTTGAAGTAGATCATTCTTTTTTTGCGTGATGTGTTGAAGATAGCAACAAGAAATGCTAAAAATAGAAAATGCTAAAAATAGCAATGCTATAAATAGCACTGCTAAAAATAGCAATTTCATCCAGTGTTGAACTTAGCTACAATGGATGAAAAGTGAAAGTGCTAAAAATAGCTTTTCTAAAAATAGCATTTCGGGATCCCTCCCTATTTTAGTCAATCCCTAAACTATAATAGGAAGTAAAATTCGAATTCGGACTTAATAAATGTTTGAAAATAAATTAATTAATTCACCATGAGTTAATTAGTTGTGAAAAATCAAACATGAAGTCTATGTGAGGACATGCAACAGTTTCTCTATTAATTGAGGAATTTATCCATCAGTTAAAGAGATAAGGATGAGTTCTAATTTGAGATGTAATTAGTTGGCTCAGTTAACTGAGTCAAGTCTAGTTAGATTGATTTAAATAGTTTGTTTAAATTAATGTAAGTTCAGTTAGTTAATGCATGCTTGCATATAGCTACTGCTCTTCAGATAACTGAATATTCTCTCATACATAACTCATGCATGTTAGTTCAGTCAGAGACCCAGTTGAGATCAGATGGAGGGACAGTGTACTATCAATTGCTAGGATATTCCTTGGTGAATATTCCTTGCATGCAGAAGGATTTCTTTCCAAGAGAATTGTGTTGTTATTTCTTCTTGTACAGTGAGTGTGATGAGGCCAATTCACACATGTGGCTTCACTAGACCCCAAGAAAAATTGCGCAAAGAAATAGGAGCTTGGAGGACTTGATGAGGATATATACTTGTCTATTCAGTCTATGAGCTTCATTGTTTGATTACAGAGAGAGCAAGAAAGCTTTTGAGCTGATTCTTTTTGTAACTTGGACAAGATTTCCACTTGTATGATAATACAGAGTTGGGGTTTTATGCTTAGGCTTTCCCCTGGTTATATCTTCTATGTTATGTGTGATTGATTTCTTCTTATTAGTTATATGTGTTCAATTGATCTTGCTCAATTCGATTAAGCTTCTGCATAATTGTTCGTAGAAGTAGATGAAGTATTTTGCTTTAGTATATTGCATTATCATGTGATCTACAAGTGGGAATTTCTACATGATGTGCATACATGTAGCCACCTAACTAAGTGAAGTTTTGTTGATTTGAATTACTAATTTTAGTGTAATATTAATTAAAGTGTATATATTTTGAACAAGTATTTGATACTCGTCATCAAGATCCAAAAAAATTGTTCGAGTGGTACAATGCTAACAACAAGTGTCACCATGAAAACCACCAAGTGTTACAAACAAAAAAATCAAAATATCATATGCTCCAAATGTCATAATAAAATAAGTGTCACAATGACAAACAATGACCAATCACACAAATACCCTCAATATCACACTTAGTCCCCTTGTTTAGTTCCCATTAAAGACTTCACATACGTTTTCAAAGTGTAATGAACATGCAAAATTATTGAATTTTTAATATCTCACAAGCACTTATTACAACTCCACCCTAATGTAAGACTTTTAAAGATTTAACAAGACTTTCAAACTTTATAAGTGTGATCAAAGAATGGATGCAAAAGTCATCCAAAACTTTGTAGATTTACAAATGAGCTATTACAAGTGATTATCCATAGAATGTAAATTTTTCAAAGAATTGTGATAGTTTGTCATCAAGTGTGAATGATTGCATTCCTTCGTAAGATCATTTGCTTGCCCTATTTAACATTATAGTGCCTTTTTATATAAAAGTTCTTGAATAGTGTTTGTTTCTAGAAAATATCAATGCAATAAGAATACCAACACAAATTAATAGCCATGAGGCCACATACAATGATCCTATGATCCCCTTATTCAATTTTGTGTTGGTTTAGCCAACAAAAATAAAAATAAAAAATTATTAAGTTATTATCATAGCCATACAATGTCCACTTATAACTATTTAAAATTATAATCCCCTTGCAACTTAAAAATTCCTATAACTCCTTATTTAATTTTTTAAACACTAAAGACTCGCAAGCTCCATAATTCCATAAAACCCTTATAATTTTTTACAATGTTGCAAAAGAAACAAAATATGAAACCTTATAACTCCTTGTAATCATATGTCTCCATAATACGTTGTAACTCCCATACACTAAGTGTTGAAAATGTAACTAGTGTCGGTCTTTATAATGTAATACAAATGCATCATTGATGTACTTATTATATTCATTTATTACATCCATTATTATTATTTTATTTCTAGTCAAAGCATGTTCTTCATGATTATATGGTCAATTGAGTTTAAAAAAAAAATGATTACGTGTCAAAGAAAAGAAATTGAGTCAAAGTCTTATTTGGACTTCTTGGAGGAAAAAGAAGAATTATTTTATTTGAGTCAAAAAGTCAATTTGTCATCCACAAGACCAAGTTAGCGCTGTTGGGACAAGTCAACCTAGAAAAGGTAGTTATTTGACATTCTGGATAGCTATAAATACAAGGCACTTCGACCACATTCAGCCACTCACCTCACACATCGATTTCTGTGCCAAATACAAGAAGAAAAATAGAGAAGTCAAAGGAGAGAGAATTTGGGTATTTTGGCTTGTTTTTGTTCACACATGTGAAGATTCTGGGGTAGATCTACGAAATTACAGGTTCGAATTACAGGTCCAAAATTCTGTGATTTGACCAAATTTGACAAGGTTTGACTTTCATTGACTTTGACTTGGTTGGAGGAGATTTGGAGGAGGGTTGACTTGGGTCTTTGTGGCAGTCTTGGTCTTGGTCTTGGGTCTTGGATATCTCACTTTGATTTGATTCTATAAGAAGAGGATTTTTGGGTTTTCCCCCTTGTGGGGTTTTGCCTTGGCTTGGAGCCTAATTTCTGGTGTTCTTTGTCTCTTTGTGATCTTTATGTTTTTGGTAATTTCTTGATGAAGAGAACATAATATTAATAAGAAGCCAACAAATATTCACAAGTAATTATCAAGTTAAGAGAAATCATCATTATATATAAGCATATTGGTTTCTCAACATGGTATTAGAGCTAAGGTGAAGGAAGGAAGCTTAAAGATCGCATCTTGTTGGAACTCTTGTTTAAAGACATTCTTGAAGTAGTTATGTTCTCTCTCCCTCTTCAATGGAAAGATACATGAAGGAATGTCTCAAGACTCTTAGGCGTCTCCTTGAATCTATTAAAGGATGCATCATCGATTTCTTCTCTAAGTTATCTAAAGAAGACATAGATGAAATTCTTTATTCGGCTCTTACAAGTTCATTTGAAGATGATAATACACAGGTAATCGACAATGGATATTTAACTCAAATGACAGGGGAACGTGGTCAACTCAGAACTCTATCGAAAGGAAATTATCCTCACTCAGTTGAAATTCGAGACAAGAATAACTACTCAGTTAAAGGGATTGGATCTACCTCCTTAGAGTTGGAATCTGATGGGAACATTCATCTCAGCGACATCCTCTATGTTCTAGGTTTGAAAAAGAATTTTCTTTCTATTTCTTGCTTATAAGATAAAGGAGATATGGCAGCATATGTTGATGGCAAAGTTATTGTTTGGGTAAATGGATCTAGTATAGAAAATGAAAAGCCCCAAGGGTTAGCTCAGTTGGTCAAATCAGTGCCTTGCTGATCGAGAGGTCACAAGGGCCATTCTCCCTGAAGCCCTTGGGATTAGGCCATGTTGTTGGCTACGGGGCTAGATTCCCTTCGAGGTCGATCAGCCCAGATTTTTCCGTGGATGTAGCGGCTACTCGATAACTAGGGTTTCCATGAACCACAGCTAAAAAAAAAGTATAGAAAATGAAAGGACTATTGGGATTCGTGAGGGGAGGTTGTGTAAACTTCCAACTCATCCTCCTCAAGCTCTATTACATTTAGACATCAATCCTTGTGAATTATGGGACAAAAGGTATGGTCATCTCCATTACAAGATATTGTCATCATTGAATCAAATGGTTATTGGTATACCCCAATTAAAAGAAGAGCATGAAGGACTCTATGAGGGATGTTCCCTTGGTAAGAATGTGAAGAAATCATTCACTAGAAGTGACATAAGTTCCAAGGAAATCTTGGACCTAATACACTCTGATGTTTGTGGACCGATGTTAGAGAAGTCACTTGGTGGTCATCAATACTATGTAATATTTATTGATGATCATTCCACAAATACTTGGATATACCTCCTAAAGGTATAAAGGTGAAGTATTCAAGAAGTTTCGAGAGTTCAAGATAGAAGTGGAAAATATGACAGAAAATAAGATCAAAACCCTAAGATTAGATAATGGTGGAGAATATACTTCTAAAGAACTTGTGGCCTTTTGCAAAGAAGTAGGAATTAAGAGGGAGCTAATAGTTCCCTATAATCCTCAATAGAATGGTGTGGCCGAAAGGAAGAATTGATCCATTGAAGAATGTGTGAGAGTCATACTACTTGACCAAGAACTTCCCAAATTCTTAAGGGGAGAAGCTTTTGTAACAATAATATACATACAAAATAGAAGTCCTCATAGAATTATTGATGACATAACCTCGAAAAAAGAATTTACAGGAAAGAAGTCGAATGTTGATCACCTAAGAATTTTTGGATTTCATGTTTACATTCACATTCCCAAGGACAAAAGGAAGAAGTTGGACCCATCATGTATGGAAGGTATCTTTGTTGGATATAACACTTCATCCAAAGCATATAGAGTCTACATCAAGGAAGCATGTCATATTGAAGTACGCATAGATGATACATTCGATGAGAGAATTTCATACAAGAAGTCCAAGGATATCCTTATTGACGTCAATGAAGAAGAAGATCTTATCTTTCCTAATGAATAGAATTCAAGGAAAGACAATCCTCCGGAACCTACAACTAATCATCATGAAGAAACAAAAGGATCAATGAACCAGTATAACTAGTCATCATTCCAGAAACTTGAAAAATACTAGCTTGGTTAAGATCAACTCTACAAGAATCCAAAGGACATGTGATAACAAAAGGAACATTTAGAGAAAGCAAGAAACCCAAGAGATATTTAGGATATGCAGCTTACATGACCAAACTTATTGAAGTAGAACCTACCACTTATGAAAATCTAGTTGAACATCAAGTATGGAAGAAAGTAATGTTAGAAGAATATCAATTTATAATGAAGAATGATGTTTGGGAAATTGTTCCTAGACCTAAAGACAAATCAGTTGTGACTTCCAAGTGGGTATACAAAATCAAGCATGCAATTGATGGAAGTATTGACAAATATAAGGAAAGATTTGTGGCAAGAGGATTCTCTCAACAAGAAGGAATTGATTATGAAGAAAATTTTGCTCCAACAACCAGATACACAACCATTAGATCCCTCATTTCTATTGCAGCTACTATGGGATGGAACATTCATAAAATGGACATAAAAACAACCTTTCTGAATTGGACATTTAATGAAGAAGTTTACATTCAACAACCCCAAGGATTCGAAGTGCATGGCAATGAAATACATGTGTATAGGTTAAAGAAGGTTCTATATGGCTTGAAACAAGCCCCTAGGCATGTTATGCCAGAATGGATGCTTATCTAGTAAGAATTGGTTTCAAAAGTTCTACAGATCCAAATCTCTAGATCAAGGTGGTAAGGAATGAACCTGTAATCACATTACTATATGTAGATGACTTACTAATAATAGGTGTGGAGAATCGTATTCGTGAATGAAAGAAGGAACTAGTAGCTGAATTTGACATGAAATATTATGGACTAATGCACTATTACTTGGGACACGAAATGTGGCAAAAACCTAACAAGATTTATCTTGGTCAAGGAAAATATGTGATCAATATTTTGCAAAAGTTTCGTACGATGGATGGTAAACCAATGACAACTCTTGTGATCACTAATTTGAAGAAGTTGAGGAATTCATACTCAAGTTTTGTTGATCCTACATCCTAGCGATAGTTGATTGGCTCCTTGATGTACCTTATGAACACTTGGCCAGGTATATGTTTTGCAGTAAACACTCTTCGCTAATTTCAAATGGAGCCAAGGCATGATCATTGGAAAGTATCCAAACACATTTTGAGATATCTTCATGGGAATATACATCATTTTCTGAGATATGTTGCAAGAAATAAGATTCAGTTATTGGGCTACGCAAATTAAAATTGGCAGGCAGTGATGTAGATGGAAAAAGTACTTTAGGTGGATGTTTTTGTTTGGGATCCTCTATGATTTCATGGATGAGAATGAAATAAGACTTGATTACATTGAGTAGTGTTGAATATTATTATATAACAACCACTGATTCAGTTGGTTGAGAAGCAGTTTGGCTCTGGAAGTTACTTGTAGATTTGTTTGAAGGACCCTTATACTCTACTAGCATATGCTGTGACAACCAAAGCTGCATAAGGTTGATAGAGGACCCAATTTTCCATTCTAGGATGAAGCACATCAATATCAAGTATCACTACATTCGAAGCTTGGTGCATGATGGGGTTGTGAAGCTACAATACATCTCCATTGATGAATAGGTAGTTGATATATTGACGAAGTCTCTTCCTAATAGGAAGCTTGAGTATTTGAGAGACAAGCTTGGGCTTATGGATATTTCCTCCCTGGTTGAGAGGGAGTGAGGATGGACATCGTATTCTCCATGTGTCATGCACTATGGCCAGGACTAACAATCGTAATCCTAGTGTAGGCATTGGTAGGGAGAATGGTGGATTGGATAAGCATCTAGGACTGATATTCTTTAAGGATTTGTATCCAAGATAAGGATAGTCCCGAGGACCTATATTCTTTGAGGATAGGGTATCCAAGATAAGGATAGTCTTGTGAGGACATACTTGGCAAACATTCAAATGGGTTATGGGCCTAGAGCGGCAATGGGTGTCCAAATTTATGCCTCCTAGCATTGTGCTCTGATCTAGTGGAGAGATAGAGCTTGTTAGTCAAGGTCTTGCTATGTTTGACAATGTTGGTTATGATGATGCTTATCAATCCAAATCCTTTCTTATGAGAATATTTCAATTTGAGAGTATCATGTTGTGTCATTATGAATACCTCCCTAGTTAAGAGGGAGTGTTGAAAATGTAACTAGTGTTGGTCTTCATAATGTAATACAAATGTATCATTGATGTACTTATTATATTAATTTATTACATTCATTATTATTATTTTATTTCTAGTCAAAGTATGTTCTTCATGCTTATAGGGTCAATTGAGTCAAAAGAAAATTTATTATGAGTCAAAGAAATGTAATTGAGTCAATGTCCCATTTGGACTTCTTAGAAGAAAAAGAAAACATATTTTATTTGAGTAAAAAAGTCAATTTGTCATCCACAAGACCAAGTCAACCCTGCCTTGACAAATCAACTTAGAAGAGGCAACTATTCGACGTCTTGGACAACTATAAATACAAGACACTTCAACCTAATTCATTCACTCACCTCACACATTGATTTATGTGCCAAATACAAGAAGAAAAATAGTGAAGTCAAAGGAGAGAGATGAAAATTGAAAGGAGAGAGAATTCAAGTGTTTTTGGCTTCTTCTTTTTCACACGTGTGAAGATTCTGGGGCAGCTCTGCAAAATTACAGATCTGAAATTTTGTGATTTGACTAGATTTAAGAATGTTTGACCAACATTGGCTTTCGTTGATTTTGACTTGGTTGGAGAAGATTTGAAGGAGGGTTGACTTGGGTCTTTATGGTAGTATTGGTCTTCGTCTTGGATCTTAGATATCTCACTTTGATGTGATTGTATAAGAAGATAATTTTTGGGTTTCCCCCTTGTGGGGTTTTGCTCTGTCTTGGAGCCTAATTTTTGGTGTTCTTTTTCTCTTTGTGATCTTTATGTTTTTGGTAATTGCTTGATGAAGAGAACATACTATTAATAAGAAGCCAACAAATATTCAAAAGTAATTATCAAGTTAAGAGAAATCATCATTATCTGTAAGCATGTAAAATAATATTTATTTAACCCCTTATAACTCCTTATGTCCCCATTAAAAACAAATAAAAATTGTTTAACCCCTCATAACTCCTTATGTCACATTTAATAAAAAATTAGACATTTTCACCTTGTACCTTCCTTTACAATCTTGTAACTCAAGTATGTGAGATATCCTCTATTTCACCTCTTTTATCTCTTCAATATAAAGTAAATAAATCAAATTTAATATAAAGAAGGATTCTTCAATGTAGGATGAATTGTTATCACCTTTCTCCTTGGAAACACAATGCATTCCTTCAAATGGTAGCTTCAAGTATGTGATATATTCTTTATTCAACATTTTTTATCTCTTCCTTTTGCTTTTGCATGTTATATTTGATAGAATTTTTCTTCATGCATTAGTTGGACTAGTCGACCAGGATATATTGATCCCATGAGGGACTGATAGAATTATCATGGAGCAGTTGGTGCTATTGATGCTAAAAGTGAGATCTATGGACTTATGTAGCATGTCATACATCAGATTCACACCACCTTTTTTAACTATCTTGCATTACAATTTTGAGGAATTGCATACTAAGTCAATTGACAAGAAAATTGACTACTATTTCAAAGCAAATGGATCACATGATCATCATAGTAGTATGTAATATTTCTATATTTGTTTCTTGTTTGATTCACCTTCACGTCACTTAGAGGATTTCAATACTACCTCATGCAGTTCAACTACGGAATTTTGCTACTCCAATATCTAACACGTAGGTTGTCTAGGGGATCATTTGTCAATAGCTTGTAGTACATTGATCTCAATCTCTGACACATAGCTCATAACGAATCTATGACCAATTGCTGACATACAGGTTGCAAAATATAGGTGGATGCTTATTTCTATTTGTGAATCCTTTCATTTCTTACGTAGAAATGTTTCTACATAATAATTGCTTTCAATGTGTCCTTTTCCTCACCAACTCTCAACTCTTCATACCCCATGGAAAGGGCCAACACCATCAAAATGAAACTGCCATGATTGCCCTCACAATAGTAGTGCATTTTCTTACCATAAGAATGCATTGATACCAATCGAAAGCCATAATGAAGAATGAAAAGATCAAGAATAAGTGGAAAGGCATGAAGCCAAAATCATTATTCTCAATATTATTCACATGATAGTATGTACATATAATACAAACTTTTGTTTACCACCTTTAATGGTCTAGATAACTAATCATAAGTTGCTTAGGATAATCATATATCATAAGATATGATTAAGGTGGTCTTAGAACTTAATAATTAGAGAAAAATTCTAACAAAGCTCTCATCCATTTAACCATGATCATTGGATCCCGAAAACTTGTAACCCCTTTTTCACTAGCTAACAATAAAAACAACTTAAGAGCCATTAATTTTGCATAATTGTTGGTGTTAAGCCTAAGAATAGCACTAAACTTTAGCCTTATAATCCTCATGTATTGAGAGAACTCCACTTGCCTCACAGATCCTAGGCTCTCCCTAAGCAACCCCATCAATATCTACAACCATAATTTTCCTGATAGGTTTAACAATTTTGTCTCGAGGAAAACCATTTAAAAAAGAGATCCCTTGAGATGCACACAAAGGGACAATATATCTATCATCAAACAAATTGATGTTCTTCTCTAGCCAGATACCCTAAGAGAGGATCAAGGGTAGATATCTATAATCTTTTACCATGTGATTTTCACATCAATTCTATGACATCCCCACTCTTTAGTTCCCCACAAATATTATTATTGCCATTAATTATGTTAATGATGCTTGTATGGGAAAGTAAATATAAATGGGTCAAAGGAACCTCGAACAATTGTAATATGCATTTTTATTAAACATGTAGCTGAAAACTAAAGGAGAGGACAACCAACAAAGATCCCAATGCTTGAGAAGGAAGCTTGCTTGAGGGAAAAGCAATAAGGTGGATTCAGGAATTTTCTTATCTTACCTAAATTAAATGTATTGATTTTCTAATTTGATATTGAATCAACCACTTGCCAATAATTATGGGAAGGAATGGGAGTGGTATTGAGTTGCTCCAGGAGTATGGGCCACCTACCCAATTTAAAGACTTCTAATTGACCACATAGCTCGAGGAGGGACCCCAAGAAATTATCATGCTAGGAGCATATGTAGGGGTGGTGGAACATATAGAGGAGAGCAGTGGAATGTGAAGGTGCAAAAGAGATATAAAAAAGTGCTTGCAAGTGAACTAGTGCAACCTGCGAGCAAAAATTGAACCACACGTGGAGTTGAAATAGTGACTTTGAACGGGGCTGATAAAGAACCCTCTAATTCACAACAAATCAATGTGGAATTGTGGACTACCTGATTGGTGAGGGAATTTAGTGTTGTAGCCATAAACCTAAACTAGAGACCCAACTGAAAATATTGATAAAGCTTGTTGAATATATGCACAAACAAGCACCAAGAAAGGGAAGTATCGAGGGACTATATGCTTAGTGAAGGGCTTCCTTTTTGTTGTGCAAATCCAAAGTGGTCACATAATGAAAGATAACAAGCCCTAGCTCAATGGTTGAAGGTGACATATTGAATCCCTGTGTATGAAGAAGAGTCGCCTTAATGTTCTCTTTCATGATTAAGAAATTTCATTTAACCCTGAGTGAAGCTTCCTCTTAGGGCATCAAATTTGGCTTGGGGGTGGCTAGATGCAAGAAAGATTGTTTTGTAGTTGTACCCACAGTTGGGTGGAGAGTGGTTATGTCTTCTTTAGTTTCCAATAGGCTAAATAATGGTGGGTAGTTGTGCCTACAATTGGGTGGAGAGTGGTTATCTCTTCTTTAGTTTCTAGTAGGCTATAATGAACCAGATAAGTGTATGATTCTCTTTCTATTGATGAAATGATATTGTTGTGCAGTATTTTATAGTTAGTGTTTAGCTAGAAGTTTGTAAATTTGTGGTAAAATTAATAGGGGCATTTAAATCCGGTTAAATAAATGTTGGTGAGTAATTGTTGACACATATCACAATGCATGTTCCAGTTAGGAAGATTAAAGAGTGTTTGAGCTGTCATAAAGTTTAAGAGTTGTTTGATCATCTATACTTAATTCCATGGTATCTACTGATAGTTACTTTCGCACGAACACAACATGGAATATCGTTGTAAATTAATATTATTTAACGATTTGGATGATTTATTTTTTATATTCTCTTTCACATATTTAAATCCAAATCGTTACTAGGTTGAAATGTCTTAAGTCCTGTCAAAATATTGCGAGAATTTAAGGCATAATATGACTATGTTAAGGAATTAATAATTATCATGGTCGCATGGTTTCTCTAGTTGTAAATTCCTTTATGGGTTACATGGAGACAAATAAAGTTACTTCTATGTGTGCAAGACAAATCTAGAGCCTAAAGTAGATAATTAGGCTTCAATTCACATTAATTATCTAATTGGAAGGATTGATTAAAATTGATGTATTTTGTATAGAAATATTTTAAATGGCACTTACATCAAATTTAAATGCAGAGACAATAAAGACACTCTCCCTTATTTGCTAGATATCTTGCCTTTTTCCCCTCTATTTTGGTGGGCTCTAGTTTGCTATTCTCTTTCACCATTATTATTAGGTTGAAATATCTTTAGTCACAAAATATAGGGAGAAGTTAAGACATAATATGGCCATGTTAAGGAATTAATAATTATCATGGTCATATGATCCCTCTAGTGGTAAATTCCTTTATGGGTTGGGTTAAGTGGAGAGAAATAAAGTATATAATTAGATAATCTAGACCCTGGCCTTAAATTCACATTAATTGTCTAATTAGAAGGATTTATTAAATTTGATGTATATTCTACTAGAAATATTTTAAATGGTACTTACATAAAATTTAAGTAAAGACACTCTCCCTCATTTAGTGGAGATCTTGGCCTATAGTTTTGTTTGGCTAGAGTTCTTCATTGTGTGAAAAAGCCAATATATCCTGATGTAAATTTATCGTTTTTACTTAGTAAGAATTGGAGAGTAATTTATACTTGTGAGACGACATTAATTCCATTAACGAAAATGTGTCTGTATGTATATATGTGTGTGTGTGTGTTTATAACATATTTGATAAGTCTTCTCTGCTTTGAAAATCTAACTAAGTCTAAAGCTTGTGGGAGTAACGTGCGAGAATGGCGCAGAGGGTTGTTTCTGAAGATGGGCTTTCTGAACAATTCTTGAAATAGACTAAGTATGGGTAGTGCAATTTGGAGGGTGTAGAACTTGAGTGCAATTTGAATGATGAGAGATAAAGCTTGTGTAGAGGCAAAGCTTGGGTGGAGGTAAGGGAATGCGCACGAAGAATAATATTAAAATAAATATTTGTTCTAGAAAGTGGTCCAAGTATTTTGACTTGGACATAAATAGTAAATAATAAAGTTTATAGCAAATAAAGCTAAGTGAGTAATAAATTATTATTTATCTTGGTTGAAATTTGACCTAATTATTTAAAATAGGCATTGATGTAATAAATAAATTAGAAGTTTATGGGAAGAAAGGTGATAGAATAAATGTTTACCTGATAAATATAAATCATTTAAGTCACAACCCCCTTTTAAAAAAGGTAAAAGTAATTTATGTGGGGACCGGGAAATGGCATGGCATGGGCATGTGGCCCTAGTGCTAGCAAGGCACACCATTGAGGTGACATGTGGCATTGATTGCCACATCATTTTCCATGTGTCATATGTATGGACATGTTGATGTGGCATTGGTATAAAAGCTCTTAAGGGCCATGTCAAGTTCTCGAAGAGTAGAAGACGATGGTGGAATTAAAAAATAAATAAAGATGGTTGTAAGAGGAGGAATATTTATAACCCTACTTCCTTAAGATGACCTAGGAAGTTGGGTCTGGATACCTCACAACATTAATAAGACATCAAGGGGTTGGGTATGCTATAAATTCCTAACACCTTCCTCCACTATAGTTTTAGACCAACCATCTTTTAAATCTATTAGGGCTTCTATTTCCCAATAAAGTTGTTTAGAATATGACCACGCAATTACCAATCGAAGATTGGCTTCATTGCAACACTTATAAAGGGAGAACCTCCCTAACCCCAAACTATTTCATTTTTGAAGGTTATCTCATGTTAGTGCTTTATTATTTAGTAAGATCCACATAATTTTAAATTTTTTAATTTTATAGGGTAGTTGAATTTGCAAACACCCCTCCACACCCAAACAATCTCTCTCTCCTAACCTCCTTTGCTTGAGGAAAGATAACCCTCTTTTGGTGAATAAAAACCTTAAGAATTTTTAACCCATAATAACAAATATTCTTTCTTGTGAAGCATTACATGGCTTGAATTCAACTAAGAAATAAAGTCACACCAAACTTATACCTCTTCCCTTCTGAAACCTAGATAATCAATTGAGAGTCACTCTTGGCCCCATATATTTTTCAAAGCTATATTTACAACATAATAAAGTTTAAATAGGCCTCCATCCCTTAAGGTTTGAATCACCAACTCATGAAGCTTGTGATCTACACTAGTCCCAACCCAAGGGTCCTCCCCTAATATCACCTTTGCACCATCCCCAACTTTCTAAACCAAACCCTCACCAACTAAGGGAAAGGCCAATACAACAACTTTTTGCACCATTAAAACCTTGTGTGCATTTTTTTATGTCTTTGAATCCAATGTTCCACAAACTCAAGAGCAATGTACTTTTGATGAATAACTTGAATCCATAAGTCCTTTTGTTTGATTAGTCTCCAAATCCTTTTGGTTGCCAATTAATTTAAAAAGAATAAAAATATTTTTGAGATCCAACCTTCATCAACATTTTGGAGCAACCAATCTTTGCTAATTTACCCATGGAATGCCCTTCCTTTCCAGATTCTAACCTGCTTCAAATCATTTTCATCTTTTACCTTTTAAGCACAAGCCCAATCAATTGAAGTTTGTTCCATCCTTTTTAAATTCACTTCAAATTGGATGGATCTAGACTATATTAAATACTCATCATGGGGAACCTAAAGATATTTTACCAATTTCATGGAATCTTGTTATGTTAGCCACCCATGGTTAAATTTGAAAGGGCTAGGTGGTGTTGATCCAAGGACAACCATTTCTATGATAATAAGGAAACGATTTGAATCCCCGCCATAACTAACCCATTGCCTCACTCTAAAATCATCATCTATTATGGTCTATGATGCCAAAATTCTATCAAGTATTTTGGCAATCCTATCGACACCCATCATATCTTATTTCTCCAATTAGGTTTAAGCTTAGTAGGTTCCACATCAAAAATACCTACCCCCTTCATTTTTTTTGGAGTGAAATTAGATAAATAATTCGATCTATCTCCCTAAAAATTATTTAGATCCCCTCCTAGGATAATACTTTCCCTCTTCATAAAATCCTTTGAGAATAACCTCTCCTAGAACAAAACCCTATCATTGGATGGACCATAAACATTTAAAATATACTCTCTTCCCAATTCTTGAGAGTAGAGTTCTAGCCTCAAACCTAATTCAATAGGCCAAGTATTAGAACACTTTAAACACTTATTGTTCCCATCTAAGATGAAACCCCCACATCTCCCCTGAGCATCAACATAGCTAAAACGTAAACCTCCCAATAGGGATTCCAACTCCCTCACAATTTTACCACCTTCACACATTAACTCTTGTAACAATAAAACATATGTTTTGTGGATTTCCACAATCCTTTTTAATGTTGGCTTCTTGGAGGGGCTATCTAACCCTTTGTAATTAAAGCGTAAACAAATCATTGAGTAACCCTCTCAGGGGTATTTAATGCTCTAATAGCCCCATCTAAATACAATTGTCTATTATCTAGGACATCACAAGCGACTTTATCTTGTTCCATATGGATATTAATTATCTGAATGGAAAGTGACATCCACCCATGGTATTTATCTAACCATGGTATTGTAAGTGGCATCTATCCATGGTATTAATCCACCCATGGTATTTACACACCCATGGTATTTACCCACCCATGGTACTCATCCACACATGGAAATCACCCATGGTATTGTAAGTGACATCCACCCATGGTATTGTAAGTGACATCTACCCATGGTATTCATTCACCCATGGTATTTACCCACCCATGGAACTTACCTATGGTATTGTAACTAAAAAAGGCTATAAGTAACAAGTCACATTTTGTAAAAGGATAGATGTTCCACCACAATGTAGCTTTTATGGTTAATCTTCATTTTAATAATAAAAAAATCTTGGTGGTTTTGTTTACTGTGTTTTCTCCTCTTTTCTTTTGGCATTTCAATTTTTTAGATCTTTGGGGCCTCCCCCCAAAATTCGAATCAGTGGTATCAAATTCAAGTTACAACTCCATGGGAATGAGGGTTTGAAGCATATTTCAGTTTCAAAGTTTTGCAACAATCTTCAACAAACTTCATGTAAGTGCTACAACCTCCAAAGAGCATTTTAGAAGATGAAAAATAGCTCATTTGAAAGTATTTTCTTCTAGCTCAAATGTATTTCTTACAAAATTTTATTTTGTTTCCAATTTGAGAGACATGAGCAATTAAAGTTACACATGTCTGGAACGTTGCGCGACCACGCGTACAATGAGTTTCTGAAATCATTTTATCACTCCACAGGTCATCAAAGTTCAAATGTCTTATATCAATGGAAGGATCTCTTTGATACCTCAAATGGATCTTTGACAGAATCTGATTTCATCACCTATAGCAAATGTTATCAGCAAAATTACAAGAGGTTTATAATGTGAAAGAAGCCTTTACAACATCTCATTGTATAGGAGAATCTACCAGACAAGCCACCATGCTTTTAACAAGCAGAATTACAAGCATCACGGTTATGGGTCACCCACAAACCCAAGGTTATGGTCAACTACATAAAACCCTTGTCATCGAAGTCCATTTGCAAGGCCGCACACTGTTAGTATCACAATTGGTCACAAGCATTACATGGTATCTCTATCATCAGATCTTTTTTTGTCATTGTTATGGGTCATCCACAAACCCACGTTTCATCGAAGTCCATTTTCTAGGTTGTAGACTATCATTATCACAATTTATCACAAGCATTACAATTTATCTCTATCTTTATATCTTCATTCATCACGGTTATGGGTTAACCACACAAAACCCCTCTCTTGAGTGGCTCTTCATATTCAACAAAGGCTTCTCAGGAGGGAACTTCACATAATGGGGACCATTGCTTCTTAAGAGGGGATGAATGATCTGAATGGAAAGTGGCATCCACCCATGGTATTGTAAGTGACATCTATCCATGGTACTCATTCACCCATGGTATTTACCCACCCATGGTATTCATCCACACATGGAATTTACCCATGGTATTGTAAGTGGTATCCACCCATGGTAATTACCCATGGTATCATAAGTGACATCTACCCATGGTATTCATTCACCCATGGTATTGTAAGTGACATCTACCCATGGTATTGTAACTAAAAGAGGCTATAAATAACAAGTCACATTTTGTAAAAGGACAAATGGCCCACCACAATGTAGCATTTACAATTATTCTATGTTTTGGTAAAAAAGTTTCTTGGTGGTTTTGTTTACTGTGTGTTCTCCTCTTTTCTTCTGGCATTTCAATTATTTAGATCTTGGGGGCCTTCGATCCAGATCAATTAGACTTTCTCCCTCTGCCCAAAGATTTATAACCCTTACCAACATTCAACCCTAAATCCACAGAGCAACCACTCATTGAAATATCAAGAAAACCTTTATGTGGCCTCAAGTTTTGTTTTATTGCAAATCCTTCATATTCTAAGGAGGTATCTCAACCATGGAAGAACTCCCCCTCTTTAACATAAGCTAAAGTGATACCCATTAAATTTTGACCTAATGGATTCCTACAAAATGACAAGGGTTGGAAGCTAGGATGTTCTCAAGAGGACTTTCCACCCCATTACCCCACATAAAATCATTTTTATCTCCCATAGAATACCAAAAAAAAGGAATGGAATTGAATGAAATTCAAAGGCATTAATTTTCTAACGAGCTTAACTCTAAAAACCACTCCTTCTCAAGGAGGCTAAGGAAATGCACCAACATAATCAATTGGAAGGTTCATAATGTCATTGCTATAAGAGAGGTCACCTATAAGGAAAAAAATGATTCGTTGGACCAAGTAGAAGCCTTGTAAGACTCAAATCATGATAGTTCTCCACCCAACTAATAACATGTTGATGAGAAATCCCCACATCACTTTCCAAAACCAAATTAGCATCCTTTCTAACAATATTTGTCTCATATGTCCTCGATACCTCCTTCAAACTAACCTCTTTTTGAGTTGACAGTGGGATTTATAGAACCCACACCTTCCTTTTGAAAGGTAGTGAATAGTATGCAACAAACTGCCCATACTTATGTATTGATTACACCTAAACAATAGACCTAAACAATTCGAGGTCGAGCATATCTTTAATAACCCTTTTGAAGGTTGATCCTCTCTGCCAACTCATCTCCAAGAACCATAATGACTAAAATACAATTTATCCTCATCAAACCTCACTCCTTGAATGACATATCTACCTCCATGAAAAACCCAAAGGTATTCCCAATTGTTTGAAATACCCTGAAGAACCATAAATCAATGGGTAATCTTTGTAACTCAACCAAAATTAGAACTAGGTCCCATATTTCATGTCTAACATCAAATAAGGGTTTCCACCTCTTTAGTATTAATGGGTTTGGGTCACACTTTCAAGATTCAACTAAAATTTTTACTATATCCATAACAAAGCAAAAATTAAAAATAAGCCAACCCATAGCGGGGACAAAAGAAGCTAGTGTATCTAACCAAAGAGTTATAAGATGAGGAGAGCCACTCCTTCAAGCCTCTGTCACCTAAGAAATGACCATGGAAATAACCCTCTAGTGTCATATCTCCCAACTTCACAATTTTAGGTGTTTTTATCTCCTCACCCAACATAAGGTTTATAGGCGATGATTGTTGTTTTACACATATTTTCTACCTTTGTTATCTCGACCTTGATTCCCCTTCAAAGCCTTAGCTGGACTGCCAAAAGACACATGATTAATTTCAATAGCATGAATAGGAGAAACAATCTCATATGAGTTGTTTGGATACTACACAATTCCAAAACCCCAATCCATTGACTGTTGAAACCCATTCCTAAAGCCATTCGATTAGCCCTCACAACTTCATAATGATGGATAACATTGAAACTCAATTGATTAGGCTTTAGGAAGGCTCTAGAAAAGACAAAGAAACACTTACAAAACCAAAAAATGGATTAGTAGAGAAATGATGGCACACACCTTTTGTAAAAGAGTAAAAAAATCCTGAACATTTTGTCCCTCCAAGACAATTTTTTAGTACCAACCAAACACCTACCCATAGGTATATACAAAGCTCGAAGCAAGTCAAAGTGGGGTCTTACAATCTTGGAATATTCCCCATCATCGACCATAGTACCCACTTTGACATCCAATACTAGAGACTAAACACTTTACCGAATATTGACTTGGGGGCTAGAAGCAATAAAATCAAACCTAGGAGACTTCGTGCCTCCATGGACCATAGGATACCCCAAAATGCTTCTTCATTCAAGAAGATCCTTTGGGAAATCCACCAACTCCTTTGAATAATCCACCAAATCCTCCATCCTAACCTCATTAGTTCCTTGAACACCAAAATAATTGGTTATATTCCACTTTGTTTTTAAATTGGTATCAAGTTCTTCTCTTAATGTGTTTTGGAAATCAACTTTCTTAAACTAGTGGATTCATTTGTATATTGTAAGGAATTTTCCCGTTATCAACATATGATTTTATAAAAATATATATTAATAATTGGTTATATAACTTTTTTACAAATTTTATTAAGTTTAATTGCAAGTGTATCAATCTTCTCTGTAAATCTATCTCACACATAGCTTCATCTTATTTGACATTGTATGAACATTTGTTTATTTGGTTTGAATCGTATTTCATAGTTAATTCTCCAACAAAGTATGTATAGCTAGCAATGTCCCATGAACCCCAAAACAATCTCGAAATAAAGGCAATAATAACCCCTAAAATTGTTAATGTTTTTCCGGAGACAACTTTTTGGGGCTTTTAACCTCAATAGTTTCAATTATGATCTAGGATCATTTTCAAGAGTTAGAAGCTTACTAATGTCCAAGAATTAATAATCTTTGTCTCTCAGAAATACTAGCCAACCTTAATCAAGAGATACGCCATTAATGTTGGGAAGTAATATTCCTTCATGAGTTTTTCATAATGTGAGCCAAGGGCATCTGAACTTCACTTAACTTTGCAACATCATTGCAATTATTGTTATTAGGATGTAACTCGATTTCCAAGGTTTCTCTTAATTTTCTTTTGGTGTAATTTGCTTCCTTCACAATGATTTTTGTATCTTCTAAACACATTTGGTGACTGGTGTTATGAATGTGTTGTAAAAGGGTTCGTCTTTTAGTTCTAACACGTCTCGAATCTAGGCAATGCTCTTTTGACCTTTTATGAATGGATCTCCCTATCTCTTCAATGTAAGGATTGTTACATGGACACAGAATATAGTCCACCCCTTTATATGTTTTAGGATTCGACAAATCTTTTGTTGAATCAACCATTCTGCCAATTGTATTTGGATGGAAGAGGGAAACACCTATTTTTACCTCCTTATGGATTCTTTCTATCTTGTCTATTTCTTGTCGGATATAAGGTAGATAGATTTGGGTACCCCTCTCCTCTTCTTGTTGTCTTGGATCGGAGCCTCTCCTTGATTTTTTAATAGCTCTTTCTAGTTGCTTCCTCTTGTACCCATTCCTCTTGAAAACTTTTGAAAAAATATTTAATCCATGGTCACTATAATCTTCATCAAATATTTTAATCGCCTTGAGCACCAAACTATTGATTACACCGGGTTTTCACATTGGGAAGTGAAGTGATCTTACGTGGAGATATATATCAGTATGGGTTTTTTTTGGGTATATTTACTGCATCAGGGAACCATCATCCTTTTGGGTCAATATAACATATAGAAATGGTAACTCGTTTCGATTATTAAGGTGAATAAAGAACTTTTCTAAAATATATTTTCCATGGGCCCATACCATATTAGTATCATCCACATAACATTTCCATATTTTTGGTTTTAAGGGAGAGGATAATAAGGCGCATCTTTAAAAAAATTGTATGTATAAATTGACAATAATAGGTGAGAGAGGTGACCCCATAGTAATATTATTAATGTGCGCATAAATGGTTCATTGAAAACTGAGGTAAGTAGAAATTAAGCTAACACTCACAAGATCCACAATTTCATTGTTAGTTATATTTCTAATGAATTAATGGTGCATTCAATTGGAATTTTAGTGAATAGTGATACCACATCTAACCAATTAGGATGTCCTCCTCATTGACTTTTATAACTTTTATTTCTCTTATCTAGCTTTCCAGGTCTTTAACAAACTAGGATGTCCTCCTCATTGACTTTTATAGCTTTATTTATATTATCCAACTTTCCATGTCTTTAACAAATGAATTGGTTTGTCCAACAAGTATCTTTAATTTTTTGGTCAATAATTGGGTTAGCTCATATGTTGGAGATCCAATATCTACTATTGGCTTGAGAGGAATACCTTCCTTTGTGACTCTTTGGCAATCCACATATGAGCATAATTATCATATCTTTTAGTAACAACTTCTTTATGGAGTCAACGTAATTTGTGTTTGCACATCCCCGAGCAACCTCTTCAATAGTTAAATTACTTGGTTTATTTGTGAGAACTATGTAGCTATCCCTTTCAGTCAAACGCTCCAACTTTTTATACTGTAGTCTGAGGTGTTCATTAATATAGGAGCATTCCCTTTGTCAACCTTAGCGATTTTGCGCCTTTGCCTTCCCTATTAGCATAGCACATTCTAGTTTTGTTACTTATGCAGTGTCTACGGGAGGATTTTTTATAACCAATAGAATCACATATCATGTCTTCGGCAAAGTTCAAACCATATTCCAATATTTTGCGTGAGGCATCATCCAACTTTAGGTTTAATGCATTAATAATATTAGAGTGCATGGTATCATCTCCCTCTATCCTTTCATATTGTCTTAAATTAAGCAATTTAAACTTTTTTTTTTTCTTTTCTGTTTTGTTCTATTTTTTACGTGTAACTTCCAACATTAATATTTTACCTTTTTGAGAAATTTTTGCATGCACCATACCCCACATGTCAAATCACAAAAAATTAGCTAGCTTAAGATTTAGTTTGTATGCAATGCCCAAATACCAATTTGAGCTCTAGCCTTATTCTCTTTATCTCAACCCCAAATAATTGATTTAGTTTGTACACAATGTTTAATAGCAATTTGAGTCTCGTCTGATTCTTTTTATCTCAACCCCAAATAATGTCAAGGTTGTTTTTGCAAACTTGTGCTTTTTTTTCACTGGTGGTAAATATCATAACTCAGTTGTCAAACCAACAGTCAGGACAACCATCTCTAGTTGTTATCCACGAATGTGAGGACAACCATCTCTATATGCTATCCACGAATGTGAGGACAACCATCTCTATATGTTATCAGCGAATGTTGGTTGCCTCATCACCGTTATTCAAGGAAAACCACGCCACCTAGAATAACTCGTTGGTGGTCCATAAGGGGGCAAGCTTTCACTCCTACCAAATGCCTCTGGGTCTTAGGTCGTTAACCTGTTTCCTTACATTCGAGAAAGACGAGCTCTTAGCCAAGAAAACTTGTGCTTATTTCTATCATAATTTAAATAATGCTTAACCTCCCAAAATATAAAATTACTATAATTTTTAAAAAAATCAGAATTTGCTAAAGAAATGAGAGTAAAAGGAAAAAACTAAAAAGAGACCCCCGCTCAAAACAACCCAAAAAAAAAACAAAAAACGAAATTTATCTAACTTACATCTAAGGGACCATGAGACAAACTAGAAAAAGAACATTAGGAAAGTAAACATAAATCTTGCCTTCTTTCACTTGAATACAATTGATAAGATGATTGATTTAACAAAAGATTTGCCAAATCCTAAACAATATAGTGTACACATTGTATTCATGTGATAAAGTTTACATTGTAAAGATGGAAAAATCAATTCATGTAAGCTTAAAAGATATTATGACCAAACCTTCTAGTTACGTCGTAAGGCATTCCCTTTGAGAAGAACTCCCCTCCCATGCCACATGTACTTTCATGTGTTGTTGATTTGGGTGTTAGATGATAGAAATAGTTTGGGCCATCATATTGATTTAAACAGTATTAGTTGGTTATAATTCCTAACAATATTTCTACCACCATTTATCCTTTTGAATTCGAGGTCTGTTAGCACTCAGAATGAACCTCAAGGCTGAGAAGAGGCAATTCCGAGGTAACCACAGACCAAGCTTTCGACCTGGAATCTAGCCCTGCCAGACCAGAGAGGGCTCTCTCTTTGCCAACACAATGTGGCTGCAATAAGTGAATCTTAGGCTAGTTATGGAGTGCAGGGATTTGTTTAAAAGGTTTTTGGGTCGAAAACAAGAAAAGAAAGGACCATTGGGCTATGGAGTCGATGCCAGTTTCTACCAACAAACTTGGGGCAAATTAAGTGCAATGTTAAGACAGATAAAATATTGCAAATGTGAGAAGAATAGGAGAGAAAGCCCGTTGCCCTACAGGCATCAAACAGGGGATGGATCTACAGTAGCAGTGTTAGACGAAAGAGAAACACAGGGTTACTCGACAGAGCATCTAACAAAGGATGGATTCTGCAAAGACAACCACTACATTTAGCAACAAAATCATCATGAAAGGAGCATCGTGTGTAGATGAATTCCTAACACATCTCTTAGATAATGTTGTAAAAAGGTAGAAAAAACAAAATATGTAAGTGAATTACAGGAAAAACATACTAAACATTAAACACCCTGATGGATCCCAGGTCTAAAGGGTAGAAACTACTTTATTAAAATAATATTCAAAGAAAATTTACACAGTCCAAATGCCTCTTCATGTTGCAAAAATCGAACCCTTACATCTCAAAAATTATCTTATATATACTCTATTACATATTGATTATGATTTCCTAAACATAGGAATCAAAATAATAAAAATAAAAAAGAAAACCAAATATGTGCTACAGTCAAATTACATGAACTAAATTATAACTAAATCTTCATCAAAATGAACAATTGATTCGCTGCCACAAGTCAAAATGCGTGCCAAAGTTTGTTTGGAACCATCACTGGAAATCTAGAATGTTTAACAACGGTTGATTTCAAGCATACAAACTCTGCCACCGATTCCTAAAAAGATTCGAATAGTGCCACATCTCTTTCAAAAATTCGATTGATTGCCAGAAGTCCTTTAATTGCCCATGAAATCTCCTTATTATCGCCCTAAATCTCTGCGCAAGAAACATAATATCATCGTTGAGGATTTCCTTCGCTAATTCATTTTCTACATGCTGCTAAATCACTTTTACTGACTTTGCACCATAACCCGGATCATAACCCATACTACCTAATAGTTCCACTCAACTATCGGTCATTTTAAGGGCGATTCTCCTATCTCTTAACCTTTGTTTGAACATGATCTAGCTTTCATTGGACTATATATTAGACCAGGAAAATTTTAAAATGATGGCCCTACGCGCAACGCCAAAGGACTACGCACAACGCCCCTTGAGGATGACTATACACGCAGTGCATAACATGTCCATCCAATTTCTGGATGAGCTTCAACCATTGGTCAACATCCACAACCTCAACAGCTTTCTGGATAACTCGTCAACAATACATTTGAAGACTAGGTGTTAAAACATGGTGTTCTTCTCATTTTCTCCTGATCTGATTTGATAACAGGCTTCATACAAGGATCATTGTCGGCCTTAACTTTATAGCTCCCTTTACTGGGGTTTGCAAGTAAAAGAGAAATCATCATGACAGTCTTCCCAAGGCCCATCGCATCTGCCAAAATTCCCCCTCTTATTATTTGCAAGGCACTAGGAAACTCAGTCGTTGCCTCTCCCGAGAATGTATTTACATAAATAGTTGTTGCGCTCTTGTCAGCAATTCGATAAGCATTCCAACATGGATGAAGAGTTTTTGCTACCTTATCCATTTCTGCCCCTTTTTCCACTTCAATCATCCAGCGCAGAGCTTGCTTCTGATATGGACACAGATCACACAATAGAGTAGAAGGTGGATCCATTTCCTCCATATGACAACTCTCTTATGCACCGACAAGTTTTTCCAATTCTGAATCAGACAAATCCTCCTCTCCTTCATTCTCCTACTCATTAAAAAAGCGTGAATCCCATTTCGATAGACGGGTTCTACATGCAGCGCCAAGAAGAAACGCGCAATGCCAAGAGGAAACACGCAGCGCCACACTTAAATTGTCTTGGTTTGATTTTTTGACTTGTGTGTGTTGTGGATGCAGGGGCGCTGAGCTGGGCCTTCGGCTCTTAATTAATTTTTTTAAATAAAATTTGTGATTTTTTATGCAGGGCACGTGGAGTTTGAAGCTAAGCGTTTGAAATCGTGGAATTTGCTAATTTCAACTTCATATGCCACAATTTTCTTGAGTGAATGAAATTTGCTGTCAAACGAAATGTTGAAGATGAAATCCTCTCAAATAGAGTGATGTCACTTGAAAGTCTAGAGTATATTAATGCTTCTAGTGCATTACTTGATGGGAGATCATTCAAATCACAATTTTGGACGTACTTTTCTACCTTAGGAATTTTCAAACCATTAGCCTCTTCCTACAACAGGATGCGGAATAGTTAAAACGATTCCCACTCTGTACCGCAATCTAGTTGATTGCATTTTGCAAGGACTCCCATTCTACAATGTTGATTTTTCCTGTGATGAAATAATTTCTTACAAAAGTGTTATTTATAGCATTGTAGTTTCTTGGATTGACACTCTCATCATTAAGCTCCAAGCGTTTAATGCCATTTGGTTTTCAACCCTTCTGAGACTAGAAAGACTGAGATTCTTGAACCAATGCCACAATATTGTTTACCACCACTGGTTGGTATCATTTATCTTTCTATTTTTCTCCTTCTGCCTTCTACGACAAAACCACTTGTGGTCTTGCTGTTCTGATAACAGTAACTCTACTGCAAGTTTGCCTTTCATAGCTTCTATCGGATATTTTTTCTCCTAAGTAGCTACAACCTTTTGTGAGTGGACTTGATCTTGGAACACTGGAAAGATAACGACATTTGTTTCCTCATCAATTGCAACCTCCCCAGAATTCATACTTATAAATCTCCAAGTAATTCCTCTTAAGAACCATGAGACCAACAGCTGTAAACCTTTCACCAGCAATATCCCTATCAACAATGTACAATGGCCTCTGCACAGGTTATCTCTTTCAATCAAAGCAACTCGCCATATGTTGAGATGAGGATTAGCAACACAATAATAGACCTCAAATGCTATGTTCTCTCCTCTATCACAATCTGGCCACAAGACTAGCCACTGACATCTCCTAGCTTCCTCTGGATCATTCAATACATGAACTGTTGCACCGGAGATCTTTGAGTCAATCATTCATTCTGTCATATCTTTGATTTGGGAGTCGGTTTTGGGAGTGTGATATACCGCTAGAAAGCTTTTTCCGAGCTGCTCCTAATGAACATGCTTATGACATGTTTTGCGCTGAAGATCATGTGCAAAACATCTAACAAAATAGACATAATAAGAGGCCCATTTTGATCACTGAAGGAAGGCCAAAGGACTAACTCTAACAGTGGCACCATCTGGGATGGTATCTCCTTGGAGGTGCCAAGAATTGTAGATCTCTAGGAACATGTAGATTAAGGCCTCGTCCATTGGGTAATATGGTCAAACAGCTGCACAAAAAAAAAAAACCTTATACCAATCCATAAAACATACACATACTGCAACCTGTACATAAACAAATACCGGAAACTAAAATGCTACCTTGGGCATCTTATTTATACACAAACCTAACCTACTTTGCAGCAAAATTGATAGATCAAGTAATGTTGTAATGCCAAACCAACCAATCAAGTAACTGTGACAAGGATGCTACTTGGAAGTGCTTGAACCAGGACACAACTGGAAATGCTGACAGCTACACATGCACAAAATGAGTTTGCTTGTGTAAAAGACAATTTGATCTATCATTCAAACTGGAAAAAAAATAATAATAATAATAATAAAATAAATAAAAAATAAAAAAATAAAAAATAAAAAATCCATGTACGTTGCAATAGGATTGAAGAAACCAGACTCTATTTGCTGCCCTAACTCCTCAATACATGCTTCTAGCTGCAAACTGTCAATGCAAACATCCACGAGCAGCCCTATTGTTTCTTGTTTTGAAGGAGGGAGAGTTTCCAAGAACTTTTTGGGATCTCGGAATTCATGTGATTTAATTTGAACATCCAATAGTTCAATTTCATTTTCTAATCTTTCAGCAACTAAGCCAAGAAAACAATATTTACTTTCAGGTGTGAGTCGGCTGGATTTCAAACAAAGAAACATTAATGTTGAGAAATTCTGATCAATCTGAATTTTTTCTAACTCATCCCTTAAAGTCAATAACATTTCACTAGATAACGGATTTGCCACATACCCTGTCATCGGTGATTACCATCAACATTCAGAAATCTAGATTCTAGATTCGTTGGCAGTGAAGTCGCTTTGAAACTTTGAAGCTTGGGATCTTGAACAATGGAGTCGTCAGGTAGATGATTTCAGCCTTCGTAGGTGTCTGACTGTTGTCCACCATGAGCAATCAGATCTGCATCTTGAACGATCTTTCCTGGAGAAGATCTTGTCACCTCATCCCCGGCAACGGCGCCAAAATGTTAGCACTCAGAATGAACCTCAAGGCTTAGAAGAGGCAATTCCGAGTTAACCATAGACCAAGCTTTCGATCTGGCATTTAACCTTGCCAGACCAGAGAGGGCTCTCTCTTTTCCAACACAACATGGCTGCAATAAGTGAATCTTAGGCTAGTTATGGAGTGCAAGGATTTGTTTAAAAGGTTGGGTCGAAAATAGCAAAAGAAAGGACCATTGGGCTATGGAGTCGATGCCAGTTTCTGTCGGCAAACTTGGGGCAAAGTAAGTGCAATGTTCAGCCAGATAAAATATTGCAAATGTGAGAAGAATAGGAGAGAAAGCCTGCTGCCCTATAGGCATCAAACAGGGGATGGATCTATAGTAGCAGTGTTAGACGAAAGAGAAACACAGGGTTACTCAACAGAGCATCTAACAGAGGATGGATTCTGCAAAGACAACCACTACATTTAACAACAAAATCATCATGAAAGGAGCATCATGTGTAGATGAATTCCTAACACATCTCTTAGATAATGCTGTAACAAGGTAGAAAAAACAAAATATGTAAGTGAATTACAGGAAAAACATACTAAACATTAAACACCCTGACGGATCTCAGGTCTAAGGGGCAAAAACTACTTTATTAAAATAATATTCAAAGAAATTTTACACAGTCCAAATGCCTCTTCTTGTTGCAAAAATCGAACCCTTACATCTCAAAAATTATCTTATATATACCCTATTACATATTGATTATGATTTCCTAAACATAGGAATCAAAATAATAAAAAGAAAAAAGAAAACCAAATATGTGCTACGGTCAAATTACATGAACTAAATTATAACTAAATAATCTAACTAAATCTTCATCAAAAGAACAATTGATTCGCTGCCACAAGTCGAAATGCCTGCCAAAGTTTGTTTGGAACCATCGTTGGAAATCTGGAATGTTTAACAGTTGTTGATTTCAAGCCTACAAACTCTGCCACCTGTTCCTAAAAAGATTCGAATAGTGCCAATCTCTTTCAAAAATTCGATTGACGTCCAGAAGTCCTTTAATCGCCCATGAAATCTCCTTATTATCGCCCATGAAATCTCCTTATTATCGCCCTAAATCTCTACACAAGAAACATAGTATCACCACTGAGGATTTCCATCGCCAATTCATTTTCGACATGTTGTTGAATCACTTTTACTAACTTTGCACCATAACCCGAATCATAACCCATACTACCTAATAGTTCCACTCAACTATCGGTCATTTTAAGGGTGATTCTCCTGTCTCTTAACCTTTGTTTCAACATGATCCAGCTTTCATTGGACTATATACTAGACCAGGAAAATTTTAAAATGATGGCCCTACACGCAGCTCCCCTTGAGGATGACTATACACGCAGCGCATAACATGTCCATCCAATTTCTGGACGAGCTTCAACCGCTGGTCAAAATCCACAACCTCAACAGCTTTCTGGATAACTCATCAACAATACATTTGAAGACTAAGTGTTAAAACATGGTGTTCTTCTCATTTGCTCCTAATCTGATTTGATAACAGGCTTCATACAAGGATCACTGTCAGCCTTAACTTTATAGCTCCCTTTACTGGGTTTTGCAAGTAAAAGAGAAATCATCATGACAGTCTTCCCAAGGCCCATCGCATCTGCCAAAATTCCCCCTCTTGTTATTTGCAAGGCACTAGGAAACTCAGTGGTTGCCTCTCCCAAGAATGTATTTACATAAACAGTTGTTGCGCTCTTGTCAGCAATTCGATAGGCATTCCAACACGGATGAAGAGTTTTTGCTACCTTATCCATTTCTGCCCCCTTTTCCACTTTACTCATCCAACGTAGAGTTTGCTTCTGATATGGATGTAGATCACACAACAAAGTAGAAGATGGATCCATTTCCTCTAGATGACAACTCCCTGATGCACCAACAAGTTTGTCCAATTCTGAATCAGACAAATCCGCCTCTCCTTCATTCTCCTGCTCATTGACAAAGTGTGAATCCCATTTCGACAGACGGGTTCTACGCACAGCACCAAGAATAAACGCGCAGCGCCAAGAGGAAACGTGCAACGCCACACTTAAATTGTCTTGGTTTGATTTTTTGACTTGTGATGCAAGAGAACCCGAATGAAGAGGCGATAGCTGGGAGTTGGTTCTTGTTTGTTGTTTGTTTTCTCATTCTATTTTGACAAATAGAGAGGGAAACATCTCAAATTTCTAGTTTATTTAGTTTCATTTTGTGTTATTGTAAATAAAGGCTAAATCAACCATTGTTAGCTTTGATTTAGGCAAGATAGGATTAGATGAGAATTAGTTGAGAAAACTGTCTCAAAACTGGAAAAAAAAGTTCCTCGAACTGCAAGAGGAACTGCCACTAATGTATTAAAAAGGACACAATAATGTAGAGTAAGGGGTTGGCCGAATGGAGAGAAGTTGTAAGCCTACGAGCAAACTGTAAGGAGAACCACATAGAGAATCTGAGTCTAAAAAAAACACTTGTCGTGCTTCTTTTTATTTGTGTGCAAGTCCAATTTAGAAATTGTGTATCTATGACTTCGAATGGTTGAAAGATTGAAATTAATATGAATTATAGCTTCTCCGTATGCATATATTCATGCAGGTGAATTTGGCATGACCAAAGAGGCAGAAAGCTTCCATAAAAGAAACTGTTCACAACACAGCGGAAGCGAGGAAAAGGCTTGTGGACAGAGGAATGCAAGGCTAAGGAAGTGAGACTTAGGAGCCGTCGGATCTAAGAGATCGACAATGAAGATTAGTTCGGCGAAGTTTTTATGTAACTTGGGCTGCAGGTGGGAAAACCCATTTACACAGAGAAATAATGCAAAAACACTTAATGGATTCAAGAAGCGGACTTGAAATATTATAAATCGCGTTTTTGGACCTTATCGAGTCGAATCCGTAATCGCATCACTGCAAAGGAAGGGGACCGGCTTATAATCGCCGAATTTCGATAGCGCAACTTACCCGGACCCGAAACAGTATAGGGGCGATTGGATGGCCTGTCGAGTCCGCAAGGTTATTGCATCAGAGGTTTTTGAAGCGAGGGTTATATATTGTTAAGTGCCATTGTAATCGCCGATAGTGATATCGCATCGGACCTCCGCCGGGGACTAGCGCTGATATTGCAGACCATTGAGACTGTTGAACGCTGATACAACGATTGAATCTGAGCCGTCCGATAGGCTAGATCTCGATCCGCGGCAAAAGCACATATAACTATATAAAAAGGCAGAAAAAGCTTTGTTTCAGCATATAAACGCTTACAATATGCATATATGTGGGTATAAAGCTTAATAAGGGCCATTAAGGGGAAATTAAGTCCCAATAAGGTATTTTTGTGTGGCAGCCTTAGGGTTGCACCATTTTTGGTATCAGAGCAGGTTTTACCTTCTCTTAGTGAAGATGTAGGTAGGAAGAAGGGGTCGAGGAAGAGCCGTCAAAAGAGCAGTGGATGGGGGATTAGGAGAAGAGATCAAAAACCTGACTGCACGTTTGGCAGCATTGGAAATGGGGATCCGTAGAAAGCCGGAAGATGGAGATGATAGTGAAGAGGAAAATGTGGTTATGACAGATGGGTCAGATGATGAAGGGCCAGAAATTAAGCTCTTAAAGTCAGTTTTGTTGGCTAGCAGCAAGCCAAAGCCAGAGCTCTCTAAATGTTGGGTCCCTATAATACTAGTGATTACCCCATTACTATTGTAGTTATACCCCTTATTTATATTGTTGTGCCCCTATTACCCCCATATTGTTATTTCTGTGCCCCATAGAATCCCTCTATTGTTATTTTTGTGGCTTTATATTATTATTGTTAGGTCGGCTGGATTATATTGTGACTCCCTAGACTCCTATATATAGAAAGGAGGTTTTGTCATTTGTATCATCCAAGAATTGTTCATTTATGTAATGTAAAGGAGGTTTCCCCCTCGAAGAGGCTGAATTCTAAGGCGTTGATCTATCTTTTCTATCTTTTCTTGAGCTGGTTTCATAACATTTGGTATCAGAGCTTTGGATTCTAGGGTTTCGCTGCTCCAAACAGGTCATCGTGGAATTTTCGCTATAACTTTTTTTCTGTGACGTTTCAAAAGTCGCAAAAAAAACCCATTTGAGAAGAAATCGCGCTGAACCTTGGGTCCGAATTTCAGAGCTTTTCGCGCGATATTTGCGGAGATATGATCTGAGGAAGTTGGTCTTTTTGCAGACTCCTGAATTACATTCAAAACAGGTGACCTGGGGAAAATCGTCATAACGTTCTCTCTGGGGATCGGATTGAAATTTCGTAAGAAGGTACAGAAAGAGGACGGACTGTAGTTTCTTGTGTGTGTGTTTCAGATTTAAAGGTTGAAACAGTGACTCGTGGCACGTCGTACAAGTTCGCTCTACTGAACCAGTCTAAAAACAGGTCACTGTGGGAGATTTCACATAACTCTTCCTTGGAGAATCCAATTTGGCTCAGACTTGTGGCATTGGAAAGAGGACGCAGAAGGCTACTACAGGTAGCAATTTCAGAATTGGATGATCCAAAATTACAGAGATACATCAGATTCAATATCAGGCTTCTATAAAGTGAAAAAAGGTGTGTAGTTTTTTTTTTTAATTTTTGTGTAAGCTTGGTTTAACGAAATTCAAAGGGCATAGTAAATCATTATTATCGGTAACTGATGCCCCGAGGAAAGAAAATGCAAACACCTAGTAAGGAACCTGAAAGCTCTAGCATGACCCATGAAGAAGAGGAAGAAATGCTACATGATATATCAAAATTACAAGAACAAGTGCAACAAATGTCACGCTCACAAAAGCTAACAGAAGCCAAGATAAGTGGCGTGGAATCTAAGATAAATGGCGTGGAATCTAAGATAAAGGGCATGGAAGCTAAGATGGATGATTCGAAGACAGATTTGAAGAGAGACATGGCAGATTTGAAGATAGATATGAAGACAGACATGGAAGAATTGAAGAAGTTGCTACAAGAAAGGGTCACTAATGGTGAAAAGGTAGTAAAGGAAACTCATGATGAAAAAAAAAAAGAAATGTTAATCATGATTCCATAGACGCTAATGTTGGATCGAAGAATCACCATATTCCAAAAATCGATATGAGGAAGTTTGATGGCAAGGATCCCGCCACATGGATATTACAGATGGAGCAATTCTTCGATCTCAATAATGTGCAAAACGCACAAAAGGTACGTATGGCAACTGTATATTTGGAACCAAATCAGTTTGTATGGTATCAATGGCTTTGCTCTCGTAAACAATTTATCACTTGGGCAATTTTTACGGAAGAATTGATAGCACATTATGAAGATACAAAAAGCAACACTTTTTTTAGCCAATTGATAAGTCTCAAACAAAAGGGTTCAGTAATGGAGCACATTGAGGAGTTCCAAAAATTGAACATAAGGGTAAAAGATATTCCAGAGGAGCATAGGATTGATGTGTTCATAGGGTCTTTAAAGGATAATATCCAACATGATGTTCGCCTTTGGGAACCTGATTCATTAGAGAAGGCATTCAGGTTAGCAAGAAAAATGGAAAGCAAAATTATGGCAATCAGGAAGCATACCACTCACAACTATAAAGACGGAAGTGTTGTTGCCCCTAGTCTTCCACAACCTATAAGGTTGACACCACAACAATTGGAAGAAAAAAGAGCAAAAGGGCTTTGTTACAGTTGTGATAGCAAATACACTAAAGGTCATAAGTGTGCTGAGAAGAAATTATTCTACATAGATTGTGAAGAGGAAGAAGAAAAGGAGCAAGAAAGGTCAAAAGAAGAAGATATACTTCAAGAACAAAGCCTAGATGAAGAACAAATAAATCCGACCATATCTTGTAATGCATTGGCGGGAATTACCACTCCTCAAACCATCAAGATAGAAGGACAAATCAAGAAGAAAAAGGTAATAGTGTTGATTGATTCAGGAAGCACCCACAATTTTATTCATTGTAGGGTAGCAAAAGAATTGAATTGCTTCCTATATCCAGCACCAGAGTGTCAAGTGATGATTGCAAATGGAGGAACAATAAATTGCTCTGGAAAGTGCCATAATATCAAGCTATCCATGGGAGAATATGTATTGACTAGCCCAATGCTTTCCATTCCAATGGGAGGTGTGATGTTGTACTAGGAGTCCAATGGCTACAATCCTTGGGTACAATAGCTTTTAATTTTCAAGAACTTTTCATCAAATTTTCTACGGAAGGAAAGGAAGTTGAATTAAGGGGTATTGCAGGGAAACCAGGAAAGATAATCAGCTCTCATGGTATGACAAAGCTTCTAAAAAAGGAGCAAAGAGGTGTAATTGCACAATTATGCTCGCTAGATGTTTCCACATTGGAATCATCTATTTCTCCAGATCTCCAAAAATTCTTGGACAATCATTCCAAGGTATTTGAGACTCCCAAGGGTCTCCCACCTATGCGTGATCATGATCATGCTATTCATCTGATTCCAGGAAGTGTTCCTCCAAACATCAGGCCGTACAGATATCCCTATGTCCAAAAAAGTGAAATTGAACGTATGGTTGCAGAAATGCTAGAGGCTGGTATAATTCAACCGAGTCAAAGTTCTTTCTCAGCTCCAGTAGTATTGGTGCACAAGAAGGATGGATCATGGCGCATGTGTCCGGATTATAGGGAGCTCAACAAGCTCACTATTAAAGATAAGTTCCCCATTCCTGTTATTGATGAATTACTGGATGAATTGCATGGATCAATTTACTTCACCAAGTTGGATCTTCGTTCGGGATATCATCAAATCAGAATGAAGATTGAAGACATTCCGAAAACGGCATTTAGAACTCATGAGGGTCATTATGAATTTTTGGTCATGCCTTTTGGCCTTACCAATGCACCTTCAACATTTCAAGGTTTGATGAATTCAATTTTCAAACCATTCCTTAGAAAATTTGTGTTAGTATTTTTTGATGATATACTAATCTACAGCAAGTCTTGGAAGGATCATGTTGAACATGTTGACAGGGTGCTACAACTATTGGAGGAGAAACAATTATATGCAAAAAGATCCAAATGTTTCTTTGGAGTCCAGGAGGTGGAATATTTGGGTCATATTGTATCTCATGAAGGAGTTAAGGTAGACCCTAGCAAAATTAAAGCCATTAAGGAATGGAAAATCCCCACATCCATAAAGCATCTGCGAGGATTTCTTGGGTTGACAAGGTATTATCGCAAGTTTGTTAAGAATTATGGGAGAATAGCAGCACCTCTAACAACATTATTGAAGAAAGATTCATTTTCATGGACTTCGGAAGCAACAAAGGCCTTTGAACATCTTAAAGAGGCAATGTGCCAAGCACCGGTCTTAGCTACACCAGACTTCACAAAAACCTTTATTGTGGAATGTGATGCTTCAGGAAATGGAATTGGTGCTGTTCTAATGCAAGATGAAAGACCCATTGCTTTTGAAAGTCGTCCAATCAAGGGAAAGTTTTTAAGCAAAGCTATTTATGAGAAGGAAATGTTGGCAATACTCCATGCACTTAAGAAATGGCGACCCTACCTAATGGGAAGACACTTCAAGGTAAAAACGGATCATGATAGCCTTAAATACTTTTTAGAACAAAGATTATCCTCTGAAGAGCAACAAAAGTGGGTCACAAAGATGTTGGGTTATGACTTTGAAATCATCTACAAAAAAGGGAAGCAAAATGTGGTGGCAGATGCACTCTCAAGAAAGGATGAGGATGTGGAAGCATTGTTGTGTGCCATTTCTATTATCCAACCAGATTGGATAAACGAAGCAAGGGAGGAATGGAAGAATGACGAAGAAGTGTGGGCACTTATTCGAAAACTACAACAAGATTCCAGTACTTCTGATACATTTAGCTGGCAAAATGATTCGTTATGGTACAAAGATCGCTTATACCTCTGTAAGAATTCCCAGCTAAAACAAAAGATTCTTATGGAATTGCACACTTCTCCCTTAGGAGGGCACTCAGGATTTTTAAAAACTTACCACAGGGTTAAGAAGGAATTTTTTTGGGATGGCCTTAAATCAGATATTCAAAAGTTTGTGGCGGAATGTTTGGTTTGCCAGCAAAATAAAGTTGAAACAATTAAGACACCGGGTCTATTACAACCTTTATCCATTCCAAGCCAACGTTGGGAGGAGGTTTCAATGGATTTTATCACAGGTTTACCCAAGTCTGAGGGAAAGAGTGTCATCATGGTGGTAGTTGACAGACTTACCAAGTATGCACACTTTTGTGCATTATCACATCCATTTAAAGCCAGTACAGTTTCTACTGCATTTATGGAAACAGTTCAAAAGCTACATGGAAACCCAAAGATTATTGTAAGTGACAGAGATCCCATTTTCACTGGAAATTTTTGGACAGAATTATTTTCTTGTCTTGGTACTCAGTTAGCTCATAGCTCATCTTATCATCCTCAATCTGATGGGCAAACTGAGATAGTAAACAAATGTTTGGAAGGATATCTTCGTTGCTTTGTATCTGATAAACAGACACAATGGGTCAAATGGTTGCCTCTGGCTGAATGGTGGTATAACACTTCCTTCCATACAGCAACAAAAATGACCCCATTTATGGCACTTTATGGGTATCAACCACCATCCATCACATCATATTTAAGAGAAAATTCTAAGGTTCAGGCAGTGGAACATCACATCGAACATCAACAACAAGTCCTCCAACTCTTAAAGGATAACCTCGTGTTGGCACAAAATAGAATGAAACAACAGGCAGATCAACATCGCAGTGAAAGAAGTTTTGATGTAGGTGATTGGGTATTCCTACGGCTACAACCATATAAGCAAATGTCCCTAAAGCAAGCTAAGAAGGATAATAAATTATCACCAAAGTATTATGGTCCGTACAAGGTGTTGCAAAAGATTGGTACTATGGCATACAAATTGGAGCTTCCTGCAGCTTCTCGATTGCACCCAGTTTTCCATGTTTCATGTTTAAAGAAGGTTATAGGTGACAAGCTCCCAATTCAAACAATATTGCCAGAACTTGACGAGGAAGGAAAAATTATATTGGAATCGAAAGCAGTCACAGAAACAAGAACTCGACAGCTACGAAATTGATCAATTTCAGAGTATCTTATCAAGTGGAAGAACTTATCTGCTGAAGATTCCACATGGGAGGATGAGAATTTTATGCAGAAGTATCCAGAACTACTCAAGCGTTGAGGACAACACTTTTTTGAAGGAGAGGGGCATGTTGGGTCCCTATAATACTAGTGATTACCCCATTACTATTGTAGTTATACCCCTTATTTATATTGTTGTGCCCCTATTACCCCCATATTGTTATTTCTGTGCCCCATAGAATCCCTCTATTGTTATTTTTGTGGCTTTATATTATTATTGTTAGGTCGGCTGGATTATATTGTGACTCCCTAGACTCCTATATATAGAAAGGAGGTTTTGTCATTTGTATCATCCAAGAATTGTTCATTTATGTAATGTAAAGGAGGTTGCCCCCTCGAAGAGGCTGAATTCTAAGGCGTTGATCTATCTTTTCTATCTTTTCTTGAGCTGGTTTCATAACACTAATTATGATGGCAGTTTGTCCACAGAGGCACTGTTAGACTGGATAAATGAATTAGATAAATATTTTGAGTGTGAAGAAATCGGTGAAGATAAGAGGGTGAGGTTTGTTGTCACCAAATTGAAGGGACATGCAGCATTATGGTGGGATAGTGTACAGGCAGAAAGGAGGAGATTAAACAAACCCTTGATTAGAAGGTGGGATAGGATGGTTGCAAAGATGAAGAGAAATTTTCTTCCCAAAGACTATCAGATTGCCCTTTACAGACAGGTGCAGAACCTGAAACAGAGAATGATGACTGTGAAGGAATATACAGAAGAATTTTATAAAATTAACCTAAGAGCTGGTTAAGTTGAAGATACTCCTAATAAGACAGTGAGGCATTCTTTCCCCAAAAACCATAAATGAAGCTTATCAGAGTGCTATAAATGCATAAGAAAAATTGCTAGGAAACAAAATGCTGGGAGAGGACGTGGTTCTGGTAGAGGTCGAGGATATACCTTTGGCAGAGGTAAGACTGCCAGCAGCAATGAAGAGGGTAGCAGTTCGAAGACTTCGATACAGAGTGAAAGGGAAGGTAACACCAGAGGAGAAAGGCCATACCAGCAAGGAAGAGGTAATGGCAGAGGCAAAGGAAATGCCTATCAGAGTTACAAGTGTCACAAGTGGGGACACAGGTCCTTTAAATGTCCTGAAAACAAACAAATTGGGCAGAGGGGAGCATATATTGCTCAACCCAATGAAGCAGAGGCACCACCACAGGAGGTGGAGAATATGCCAGAGACCGGGGAAGCCTTGGTATTGAACAAGGTGTTATTAAAACTAGCCAAGGAAGTAGTTGATCAGACATAGAGGAAAGCATTATTCGAATTGTATGCAAGTCACACAGAAAATGTTGTAAGTTGATTATTGACAGCGGGAGTACTGATAATTTGGTAGCTACGGAGATGGTGGAGAAACTGGGTTTGAAGAGAGTAAAACACCCAACTCCATACAGGGTGTCGTGGTTGCAGAAGGGACACCAATTTTTAGTTGATGAACAATGCGAGGTGGATTTTCAGATAGGCAAGTACAAGGATAAAGTGATTTGCGACATAATGCCGATGGATGTGTGCCATATTCTGCTGGGCAGACCATGGCAGTACGATAGGAAGGTAGTCCATGATGGAGTGGAAAATTGTTACAGATTTGTCAAGGATGGGATAAAGCATACCTTGGTACCTATGAAAGAAGCCAAGGAAGGAGAGGAGACAGCAGAAACAAGCAGAACGAAAGCATTACTGCTGGGAGGAAAGGAGTTTCTGCAACAGATTGAAGAGAGTGAAATGGGTTATGCGGTTGTGAGAAGACCAAGAGCAGCATTAGTACATACCAACCTTACTGATTTGCCAGAAGAGATACAGAACATGCTGCAAGAATTTAGTGATATTGTGGTAGATGATCTACCAAACAAACTACCACCAAAGAGGAGCATTCCTCACCATATTGATTTTATTCTGGGAGCTAGTTTGCAAAACAAGGCTGCCTACCAGATGAGTCCAAAGGATAATGAAGAAATCTGGAAGCAAGTGCAGGAGTTGTTGGATAAAGGACTGATTCGGGAGAGTTTAAGCCCTTGTGTAGTTTCGACCGTTTTAGCTCCCAAGAAAGGAGGTGAGTGGAGAATGTGCATGGATTCCTGGGCCATTAATAAGATTACTATCAGGTACAGATTCCCATTACCTCGAATGGATGATATGATGGATTGTCTGAGTGGAGCAACATACTTTTCAAAGATAGACCTGAAAAGCGGCTACCACCAAATCAGAATTCGGGAAGGTGATGAGTGGAAGACAACTTTCAAGACAAATGAAGGCTTGTATGAATGGCTGGTTATGCCATTTGGATTGAGCAATGCTCCTAGTACATTCATGCGGTTGATGAACGAGATGCTCAAGGAATTCATTGGAAAATTTGTGATTGTGTATCTAGATGATATACTGATATTCAGCAAGACAAAGGAGGAACATTTTCGACACGTGAGGTATGTATTAGAAAGATTGTAGCAAAATAAATTGCTGATAAATTTGAAGAAATGTTCTTTTTTCAAGAAAGAGTTAATTTATCTAGGATTTGTGATTGCTGAGAATGAATTAAAAATGGATCCGGAAAAGGTTGAAGCTATAGTTAGTTGGCCATCCCCCAAGAGCTTGTTTAAGGTGCGGAGTTTTCATGGATTGGAGAGTTTTATCGGAAATTTATTAAAAATTTCAGTGGAATTTGTGCACCTATGTTGGACACCATTAAGAAAACAAATCAGCCTTTCCATTGGATAGAAATGGTAGAGAAGAGCTTTCAGCTGCTCAAAAAGAAAATTACTAAAAGACCAATTTTAAGATTGTCGAACTTTAACAAACTTTTCCAAGTTCGTTGTGATGCTAGTGGGACAGCCATTGGTGCAGTACTCAGCCAAGAGGACAAGCCGATAGCCTATTTCAGCGAGAAACTAAATGAAAGTAGGCAAAAATACACGTCCTATGACAAGGAATTTTATGCGGTGGTTCAGGCACTAAAGCATTGGAGGCATTATCTGTTGGTAAATGAATTTGTCTTATTTTCAGACAATTCAGCGTTGCAGTATATCATGCAACAGCGTAAGCTGAACCATAAGCATGCAAAGTGGGTGGAGTACTTACAGAGTTTTACATTTGTGTTGAAACATATCAGCGGTCAAGCCAACAAAGTGGCAAATGCGTTAAGTAGGAGGAGTCTGATCTTACAGGAAAGTACCATTCAAGTGTTAGGATTTGAACACCTTAAGGACTTGTATGGGGCAGATGTAAATTTTAAGGAAGCTTATGAAGCTTGCCAAAATCCATTATTGAGAGATAACAGTTCGTGGCTAGACTATAACATGCAAGAAGGATTGTTGTTCAAAGGAGGGCAGTTATGTATCCCGGAATGTTCTATGAGAGAGAACTTAATCCAAGAAAAGCATAATGGAGGTTTAGCCAGGCATTTTGACATGGACAAGACCTTGGATCAGTTAAGCCACTTTTACTATTGGCCGAGGATGTGCAGAGATGTACAAAGATTTGTAACTAGATGCAAAATGTGTCAGCTTGCCAAGGGACATAGCCAAAACACAGGGTTGTATGCACCCTTACCTATTCCGAGCAGACCATGGGACTCAGTTAGTTTAGACTTTGTCTTAGGCCTGCCAAAGACACAACGGGGATTCGATTCCATCATGGTGGTGGTGGATCGTTTCACTAAAATGGCACATTTCATTCCTTGCAGGAAAACCAGTGATGCCACACATGTAGCGCATTTGTTCTTTACCGAGATAGTCAAATTACATGGCTTGCCAAAGTCTATTGTTTCAGATCGCGATGTTAAATTTACAGGGCATTTTTGGCGAACCTTGTGGAAGAAGTTAGACACCAAACTAAACTTCAGCTCAGCTTATCATCCACAAACCGATGGCCAAACCGAAGTGGTGAACCGGAGTCTAGGAAATTTGTTGAGGAGTTTGGTTGGAGAAAATTCTTGACAGTGGGATCGTGTGCTTGCACAAGCGGAATTTGCTTATAATGATTCGCCCAACTGGAGTACAGGCAGTAGTCCTTTCTAGATCCTATATGGAATGCACCCACATGGAGTACATGAGTTACGGGATTTGGGACAGTTGGAGCATAGAAGTGTTGATGGTGAAGACTTCGCAAAGGCAATCAGTGATCTTCATGAACAGGTGAAATTAAAATTACAGAACAGCAGCCAAAAATACAAGCAGAAGGCAGATTTGAAGAGGCGAGAGGTGCAATTCAACGTAGGAGACCTGGTATTAGCACACCTACGCAAAGAGAGGTTTCCTAAAGGCGAGTACAACAAGTTGAAATGGAAAAAGATTGGGCCTTGCAGGATTCTTCGGAAATTTTCTGCAAATGCTTACGAATTGCAGTTACCTCCAAGTATTGGAATTTCACCCATTTTCAATGTATCGGACCTATACCACTACATTGCAGCAGAGGATGAAGATAGTTTAGAAAGACGAACACGGGACACCCAGGAAGAGAGTGACATGTGGATTAAACAAATTCCCCCAGCAAAGCCTCTAGAGATCGAACAAATCCTAGATACCCAGGTGGCTAGACGGACTCGACGGAAGGAATATCTACAGTACCTAGTCAAGTGGAAGGGTCATCCTACTGAAGACAGTTCTTGGTTAGATGTTGTCTAGATTCAGAAGGCTGGGTACTCTATTGAAGAGCTCATGGACAAGAGCCATGAATTTCATTCACCCTAGGAGCCTAATGCAGGAGCACCCGAATGAAGAGGTGACAGTTGGGAGTTGGTTCTTGTTTGTTGTTTGTTTTCCCTTTCTATTTTGACAAATAGAGAGGGAAACATCTCAAATTTCTAGTTTATTTAGTTTCATTTTGTGTTATTGTAAATAAAGGCTAAATCAGCCATTGTTAGCTTTGATTTAGACAAGATAGGCTTAGATGAGAATTAGTTGAGAAAATTGTCTTAAAACTAGAAAAATAGTTCCTCGAACTGCAAGAGGAACTGCCACTAATGTATTAAAAAGGACACAATAATGTAGAGTAAGGGGTTGACCGAATGGAGAGAAGTTGTAAGCCTACGCGCAAACTGTAAGGAGAACCATAGAGAGAGTTTGAGTCTAAAAAAAACACTTGTCGTGCTTCTTTTTCTTTATGCGCAAGTCCAATTTAGAAATTGTGTATCTATGACTTCGAATGGTTGAAAGATTGAAATTAATATGAATTATAGCTTCTCTGTATGCATATATTCTTGCAGGTGAATTCGGTGTGACCAAAGAGGCGGAAAGCTTCCATAAAAGAAACTGTTCGCAACACAGCGGAAGCGAGGAAAAGGCTTGTGGACAGAGGAATGCAAGGCTAAGGAAGTGAGACTCACGGGCCGTCGGATCTAAGAGATCGACGGTGAAGGTTAGTTCGGTGTAGTTTTTATGTAACTTGGGCCGCAGGCGGGAAAACCCATTTACGCAGAGAAACAGTGCAAAAACACTTAACGGATTCAAGAATCGGACTTGAAATATTATAAATCGCACTTTTGGACCTTAATGAGTCCGATCCATAATCGCATCACTGCAAAGGAAGGGGACCGGCTTGTAATCACCGAATTCCGATAGCGCGACATACCCGGACCCGAAACAGTGTAGGGGCGATTGGATGGCCTGTACGGTCCGCAAGGTTATCGCATCAGAGGTTTTTGAAGCGGGGGTTATATATTGTTAAGCGCCATTGTAATCGCGATAGTGATATTGCATCGGACCTCCACCAAGGACTAGCACCAATATTGCAGACCATTGAGACTGTTGAATGCCGATACAGCGATTGAATCTGAGCCGTCTGATTGGCCAAACTCGATCCACGGCAAAAGCACATATAACTGTATAAAAAGGCGGAAAAAGCTTTGTTTCGGCATATAAACGCTTCCGATATGAATATATGTGGGTATAAAGCTTAATAAGGTCCATTAAGGGGAAATTAAGTCATGATAAGATATATTTGTGTGGCAGCCTTAGGGTTGCACCAACTTGTGTGTGTTGTGGATGCAAGGGCGCTGAGTTGGGCCTTCGGCTCATAATTATTATTTTTTTTTTAATTGTGATTTTTGATGCAGGGTGCGTGGAGTTTGAAGCTGAGCGTTTGAAATCGTAGAGTTTGCTAATTTCAACTTCATATGCCACAATCTTCTTGATTGAATGAAATTTGCTCTCAAACAAAATGTTGAAGATGAAATCCTCTCAAATAGAGTGATGTCACTTGAAATTTTGGAGTATATTAATGCTTCTAATGCATTACTTGATGGGAGATCATTCAAATCACAATTCTGGATGTGCTTTGCTACCTCAGGAATTTTTAAACCATTAGCCTCTTCCTGCGACAAGATGTGGAATAGTTAAAACGATTCCCATTCTGTAACCGCAATCTGGTTGATTGCATTTTGCAAGGACTCCCATTCTACAATTTTGATTTTTCCTGTGATGAAATAATTTCTTACAAAAGTGTTCTCTATAGCATTGTAGTTTCCTGGATTGACACTCTCATCATTAAGCTCCAAGCCAGTGGCTGCACTTCGGGGATTCCTAATGTTTAGTGCCATTTGGTTTTCAACCCTTCTGAGACTAGAAAGACTGAGATTCTTGAACTAATGCCACAATATTGTTTACCACCACTGGTTGGTATCATTTATCTTGCTCTTTTTCTCCTTCTGCCATCTACAACAAAACCACTTGTGGTCTTGCTGTTCTGATAACAATAACTCTACTGCAAGTTCGTCTTTCATAGCTTTTGTCGGATATTTTTTCTTCTGAGTAGCTACAACATGTTGTGAGTGGACTTGATCTTTGAACACTGGAAAGATAATGACATTTGTGTCCTCAACAATTGCAACCTCCCCAGAATTCATACTTATAAATCTCCAAGTAATTCCTCTTAAGAACCATGAGACCAGCAGTTGTAAACCTTTCACTAGCAATATCCCTGTCAACAATGTACAATGGCCTCTGCACAGGATATCTCTTTCAATCAAAGCAGCTCGCCATATGCTGAGATGAGGATTAGTGGCACAGTAATAGACTGGATGATTCAATACATGAACTGATGCACGGGAGATCTTTGAGTCAATCATTCATTCGGTCATATCTTTTATTCGGGAGCCGGTTTTGGGAGTGTGATATACCGCTGGAAAGCTTTTTCCGTGCAACTCCTGATGAACATGCTTATGACATGTTTTGCGTTGAATATCATGTGCAAAACATCTAACAAAATATACATAACAAGAGGCCCATTTTGATCACTGAAGGAAGGCCAAAGGACCGACTCTAACAAGGTCTACATGGGAGACCTTCTCTTGATAGTATGTCGTTTGGAGGAGAAACCCTACCCAACAACCCATTTTGAATTGATAGGTAATTTAATAGATTGGCAAGATTTTTCCGTAGTCTCGTCTGTTCATTTTTGAAATAGTTCTTATGTAATCTTTAACTAGCTATGTTTTCACTGAGTAGATGGACAATTGTCATCCTTGAATTTTATAGGTGATTTGCATGCAACACCAGGTTCTTGAAGGGCTAAGAGTGGTTTAGGTTAGGGTTTTAGGTTGTGTGTAATTGGTGGGCTCCAGTATTGTAGCAATAATGCTACAACTCCTGGAGCTTCCTATCTCTAATTTTATCAACCCAGTAGTTCGTAACAAACTTGGAAGCGACGGTGCTGTATGCACAAGTACTAGCTCCTGTCGCAGCTGTCACTTGGTCAGCTGGCACAAGTCCGCTAGGGCTCAAGCCAACTTCTATATGCTCTCAGAAGAAGCTTTCTAAATGATGGACGAAGGCTATCTCAAAGGAAATTAATCTACTTTGCAAAAATGAACTGAAAGCCAACCAAAGCATGGAAACCCTAGTAAACCCTAATTTGACTAGCTTGACCCTTACAATGCAAAAATGTGAATGAAACTTCTACCAATGATGCCATTACTTGCAGTGAGTTGAAATACATGAATCTAAGCTACTTGCATCTGAAAAGACATGTTTTTGTATTTTTTCATTAAGTGGTTGGAGTTATTATGATGGTGCTTTTGATTAGGGTTTGACTGTGCAGGAGCGATTTGAAGGGAAGGAAAGCGTGGGAAAGGTCAGGGGGGCTAGGAGAGGTCCCAAGGGATCCTTAGCACCAGTCTACAGAAGTCTACAACGTTTGGATTCTCGGAAACCAAGTTTGCAGGCTCCTACAGGATGTCTGCAGGGGATCCTACAGGAAACTCAGGGATTCTACAGGAAGTCGGTGAAATTCTACAGGATGTTCGACCGTGGGGGTTTTGGGTGATGGTGAAGTGATGGAGTGGTATGGGTGGATGGGTAAGATGGAGATGGAGCTGGTGATGGCTCAGGGGCAGAGAAATATGGTGGAGGAAGAATGCACGAAGTGGTTGGTGGATAGAAGGATGAGATCAACGAAAGGTCAAGACAATGGAGCTATGTGAATCATGGAAGAGTTGGAAGGTATACGAGCTGAACAAAGGTCGATTAGGTGACTTGAGGTGTGGTTGACGAGAAGAGGAAGGAGATGGAATGATGTGGAGCAGTGTAAATGAAACAAATTGCTTATGAATGTCACCAAAACGAGAACTCATTAACCTGTGCTACCTGTGATTTAAACTTAATGAACAGCAATGTAAATTGTGAAGGAAACTCGTGCATGGAAGTGGAATGAAGAAGTAATGCTCAATATCAAAAGTGCATGGGTGGATCTTCAATGAAAATGACTATGTTGCAGCTTGCATGGAAGTAAAAGACTGCGTTCTTTTTGGTGGTTGATGTGGACTGCACCCCAATCCCTAGACAGAGATGGCAGTGAAGACACTAGCAACCCTTTTCTTGGAGCTCCAGTGATTACAAACTCTCCTATCCTGATCTAAGCAACTGAAAGCAAAGTAACCATAAGCTAATCCTACTCAATCACATAAAAACTAAATCAGCAGACTGTAAATTCTAATTGCATGTCAAAGTAAAGAACAAAGTGCTGGAACGAAAGGCAAATAACACTACAAAACAGAGGAGGTCTATTGCTCTCAGGTTGGGCCCTAACCTGAGAGCTATAGCTCCCTTAGAAACTCAGAATTAGATCCAAATCTGCTTGCCTTTATTCATAATCAAAAGTCTAATGTCATGCCAAAACTGGCTTACAAAACAACAAAAACCGAGCTGCAACTCGTGCTCAGAGATTACAATAGTAATTCCAAAAGTCAAAAAGCTTCTAACAAAGGCTACGGCCTTCATATTTATACAAAATGAGGATCAAGCTGGCTGCCTTCATTCGTGGAGCTTTGGCTGTCCAACTGAAAGTCGAACTGCTGTAAGACTGCTGATCCTGTAGAACGTGTTGGCTGCCTTTGAGCTCGGTGGGGAGAGCTGTTAGAGCTCGGAGTTAAGGTGACAATCACGAGGGAAGTCATTTAAAGCTGTAGACAACCTCCCTATAAACATGCAATGCCACCTTGGCTGTCTCCTTGTCTCCTTTTGCGTGGTCTTTTGCTCCCTTCAATGCCAAAAACCTGAAATCATCATGTATTAGTCACGTAGATATAATGCCTGCCCTTCTTCCTACAAACACACGAATATACTAAGAAATGAATGCATAAGTGGTAAAAGATGAATGGTTGAACAAGGTAAGTAGGCCAATATGAGCCCAAATTGTACCAAAAATTGGGGCTCATCAGTAATGAAGACACTTCAATTTAAATGCTTTGTCTATTGAAAGACCCCCATGTGGTCGACTATTGATGTATTTACGTTGAAGGCATTTTTCACTACGGGGTTGCGGTGAGCAGACATTATTCACCCCAACCAATGGCAAGTGTTTATTTTCGTCGTCCTTTGACTAATTAAAATTTGCCATGTGGTATATGAAAAGTGCAAACTACCGTCCCCGTTGGCCGTTTACTAAGCGGTAGACCAATGAAATCGTGTCCCCACTCTCTTCCCTAGTAAGAAAGGCTCAAGAGTCAAGATCTGTGTCGAATTTTGATATAACAAGTAGCCATTTCTTCTATGAAGTCCAGGATCCATCTTCCATGGTTGTGATGGCTACTGCAAAAGATTGTGATAATTTGACAAAGATCCTCATCTACATTGTTTTCAGGATTTAGTCTGCATCGAGTGTTTGATGGACGCTTGGGGACTTCATTACCTCAGTGGATGTGGATGTCAAATGTAGTTATTTTCTCAAACCAGACACTTTCAAAGACAGTAGAAGAGACTAGGCCCCTGTGGGGATGGAGTGAGGACAGTGAAAATTATCAAACAAGGTGTTCTTTATTTGGCTTTCTATAATGCTTTTTCGAATGGCCATTGACAATACCAAGACAACCAACCAACCCCATAGTGGAAGATGACTAATGGTTAAAAGTGTTGCAGTTGCATCTGTAACATTGTCACCAATTCTTTTGGCTCTGCTCCGAAATATTCAAGAAGTCAAGTCCTTGGGTATTGGCAAGGTAGCATATGTTGTTGGAGGAATTTTGGGTGCTATATTTGGAACTATTTGATATTTTACAACCAAGACAACACCCTCCACAGAAATTCTTGTTTCCTTGGGTTGTTGGAGGTTTCATAATGAGTATAGTGTGGTTTTACACCATTGCAAATGAGTTGGTGGTTCATTGGTTTCCTTTGGTGTAATTTTTGAAATAAATAAATCAATCTTGGGCTTGACGTTGCTGGCCTAGGGGAATTCAATGGGTGATTGGATGTCAAATGTTTCTTTAGCATTGAATGGAGGAGATGGGGTTCAGATTGTAATGTCAGGACCTATGCAGGACCTATGTTTAATACATTTGTTGGACTGAGAGTGCCTTTGTTGCTGGGATCCTGGTCCAAGCGACCTACTGCTTATATTATTCCAAAAGATATTAGTTTTCTTTACACCCTCAGATTTCTTGTCACGGGGCTTCTATGGGTACTGGTGGTTTTTCCCATGAATGATATGTGCTTAGGAAAGTTGTTGGGAATTTTCATTTTAACTTTATATTCATCATTCCTTCTTCTAAGATTGAGTAGTGCTTTTGGGCTTCTTTCGATTTCAGGTTTGTATTAACCTTAGACATGTCCAGTCATTAGATTGATAATATCACTTCAAGAAAGCGTGACCTAATCATTTTCTTTGTTTCTCAGACGGTTTGGTGTGCTTATGGCTGCAAGTACTCTCAACCTGGATGCTAATGGCCGGAAGATTGGTCAATATCAGTATTTTTCTCTTCACCACTCAGAATGTCCATATCGGAAATTCCACTTCTCAAATTTGTTTATCTCACCCAACACGATATTTCTCTGTCAAATCTGGGGTTTTACTCTTCATTATCAGCCTCGTTGTACAAAGCATAGGATTTTGCAAGTTGTCTGCACCTTATTGCCTCCATGGCCCAACTGGCCATGCAGGCCAATTGTGCTTCTTTTTGTTGCAGCTGTTCTTTTAGAGCTTGCACTTCAATTTGGCCTTGTTGTTCTGCTTCCTGTAAAAGTGTCATGGCTCCTCAAGACTGGTGGCCAGCTCCTTTTTGCCCTGTTGTTCTTCTGTGGTGTCTTTGGAGGTTGTACCTACCCCTACCTTTAGTTCCTGTAGCTGCAATCTCAACTTCTGGTTTTCTTCCTGTAGAAGCACACGTTGGCAATTAGCCACATGCTTAGCCATGGCGAATTCACTCCTGACCTCCTTGAGTTGCTCTTGTAAGGGACCTATGTCCGCCACACCCTTTGACTTGGCGATCTGCATCCATGTGTGGGAACGGACTCTTTCCTCCTCTAGTGCAAAAAATAGAGGCACAGTAAATTTCTGCGGTATGATTTTGCCCGCCTCTAAAAAGGTGTAGTATGAACTCAGACTAGGTGAAGGGCTAGGTTCTGGTATATGTTCTCTTTCTATCTCTTCGGGTGGCTCTACCTCACCCTCCTTTGGTGGTGATGAGGGTCCTGCTCCTTCCCTCTTTTCCGTTTCCTATAGCCGGGCCAGAGTATCCTGTAGAACATTTTCAGCTTCCTGTAGCCGAGTTTTTTCAGTCAACAGGTCTAACCTTTCTTGCCATGTATTTTTCTTTGGACTCCCCTTTTCGTAGGTGACTGTTATCCTTGAGGGGGACTTTTCTTTGGGAGAAGCAGGGGTATCTTCAATGACAATTGGGCTGCTGGACGGAGGCTGTGGCTTGCCCGTCTTTATCCTAACACTTCTTCGAGCTTTAAAGTACAGAGGGGTCTCCCTCTTCCTCTTTTCTTTTGGCTTAGGTGGCGTGCTGAGGCCAGCTAATACAGCTGCTGCCTCCCGTGCCAGAATATCCACCTTCTTCTCTTTGGGTTTCACCTTTTCGGGGCTTCCTGTAGAAGCCCCTGTTTTGGTAATTTTCGGGCTTCCTGTAGAAGACCCTTTTGCCACTTTCGGGCTTCCTGTAGAAGCCTGTTTCTGCTTTCCTGTAGACACGGGTGTATCCACCTTTGCTTGCTTAGCTGCCTGAGTTTTGCTTTTTGGTTTGGTTGCAGGTGCTGACGAGGTACTTGGGCTGATGTGGACCACCTCAGCTTTGTCCGTTCTGCTCTTCAACCTCTTTTCTCTTGCTGATAAGATGGGTGTGCCACCTTCTTCTTTGTCATCCTTTTCCTCGTGCCTCTTCTTTTGTTCTTTCTTCTGCACTGTGGTCGGGGTCTTCTGGCCTTTTTCTCTCTTTCCCTCGGCCACTGCTTCTTGTTCCTCACTGCTGGAGGAACCACTCTCTTCAGTGAGCATCCTTATGTCTCCATCTCTGGTTAAATTCCTGAATGATTCCCATGAGAGGGGAACCTTATATGAATGAAGTGCATCCTCCACAAGAATTTTGATTAACCCATGGTGGGCTATCTGATCTGGTATGCCCTCTTTCAGTTTCGTAGCACACTCCATTAGAGACTGTAGCAGGAAATAAGGAATGCTGAGTTTCTTTTCTACAGGAAGATCAATTCGGTGCCTTAACTCAGTAAGCAACCGAAAGTGATACCCGTAGACGATGCTATAACGGCCTTCACATGTTATATATTTCATTATTTGCAGGCTAACTTCGTTCCATGGTGGCAACAGACTTGTTCTTCGCACCCCATTTTTGTCCTCCGAGAATTCCTCCTCAGGTGGAAAGAATTCTTTCTTGGCCTGCTGGCTCAGCTTCCATTCTTCCTTATCCCACGGCAGACCCATTGGAAGTTCAGTGATTCGACTGATATACTGCGGGGTGAGCTTGAGGCTTAGGCCCCTGAAAGTCACTGTGGCCAGTGTCTTGGATTTCGGCCTCAGAGCCTGCAAGAATTCTTCGGCCACTTCATCGTCGTAACCCTGCAGCTTATCACAAAAGGATATCCATTGTGCTTGTGTGAAGAGCTCTACCACCCCCTGGTTTTCCCTTAATTTGGCTGAATCAGTGGGTTCTCGCCTAATAAACCCACCCGGCATGATAACACAGTTTTGTTAACCAGAGGTGGTGACTGTGGAAGAGGTTTTGGTTTACTGAGACAGAGCGTAGGATATCATGCACATAACCCACAAACTTATCCCTGAGGAATTTTAACACAATTTAATTACTCGTCATCCTGTAGAATGACAGTATAGGCACAGCAGACAACAATTTCACTGTTTTTCTATGACCCGACTGTGGACAACAATTCCGCCACCTTTAATAACCAGTTGCATGAAGAGTTCAAGGTTACCTCTTTAATTGGCCACCTTTTTTCGTGAGGCACCCGCTCTCCTGTAGAAGACTGCATTCCTGTAGGATGACAGCGTTCCTGTAGAATGCAGTGCGCGATTTTCGGGCAAGACTGCAGTCGGTCTGCGCCTTGGGTGTACTTCTCAATCGCTCTGATGGCCAAAGGCTCGGCGTATCATGTTGCAGAAGGATCTGGATCGCCGCTTGAGTTTGAACCGGTGGTTGATAATTGCATGAATGCAATCTAGCCGATTAGATTTTGAATTCGGCGGAATTCGTGGCGCGGGGGGTGAGCTGTCCCCGCCGGACCGTTGGGTGACGTCACCCCATCATCCAACTGCGTGTTCACTTGCTACCGCACTAATTCCCGCAGATCTGCCGCCGCCTCTCGGGTTAAACTCGTTCTCTGCGACGGGATCGTTCTCACGTGCATGCTGCCCATTCTCTTTGTCATGGCCGCCACCCACACATCCACTAGACCATTAACTGGCCGACGTGGCCGGCCAAATGGCCACACAGTCGCTCAACCAATTCACCTTTACACTTAGCAATCATTCAAAGTAACATTCATGCAGTCTGATGGAAGGAAGGGTCGAGACACTTACCTGCGCGGCTGCACACGATGATTCGGCTCTTTGGACGCTGATGAGTCGATTTACCTGCTGCTGGCGAACTTACACAGGCCCGGAGGTCCATGTTCACGAGCTGTCGTCGATGGATGGGATTCTTCAGTTGCATGCGCCCACGTTTCCTTGCATACGGCCTGGCTGTGAATGGTATCCACTCTAGCAGGCTCAACTGTTACAGGACTCCCGCGGGATGTCTTGGAACAGTTCTTCCTCCTTGGGTGCATGCTGCACGACGATGGATGGCCTCACGATCATGCTCTCGGAACTTCTGGCTGACTGTGATGAATGTGGTGTGAGATCTCTAGCGCTTTTTCCATTTACAATTTGCTTTTTCTCAAGACTCATCGATTTGCTTTGCTGGTGCAGGTAACTTGGTTGCATGTCGACAAGGATGGTGGAGCAAGATAACAGCAATGTGCATGGTTGACAATAGTGGCATGCATGCGTCCAAACCGATCCTTAGCCTTTAGATCTCTTCATGAAATGAATTCTGGGCCGTTCTAGGCTACTACAGGAAGTTTCCTGTAGAAATACAGGGCTTCCTGTAGAAGATCTGCATCTTCCTATAGAAACTGTGCATCTTCCTGTAGAATTTCAAGCTATAATAAAATTGCACATACCTTGGAAAAAATGAGTATTCTTGGAGGGGGTGCTGGTGAGGTGTCTTGACTGCATGATGAGGACCCTTGGCTATGAGTTGAGGGGCTTCCTTTCCTCCATAGAACACCTGCATGCAATTTTACATAATGAATCTGCTGACCTTGTTTTTTTTTTTTTTTTTCTCTTTTTTCTATTTTCTTTTTCTTTTTCTCTGTTTTTTTTTAAAGATAACAGGGGCGCCTCAATGAGGTTTTCACCCTTGCCATCTGCCCTGAGCGCCTCGGAGAGGTTTTCACTCAAGGATCTTTTCAAATCTTTATCTTTTTTTTTTGAAAGACAATAGGGGCGCCTCAATGAGGTTTTCACCCCTACCACCTGCCTTGGGCGCCTCAGAAAGGTTTTCACCCAAGGATCTTTATTATTTATTTATTTATTTTTATTTTTTCTTCAGGGTATGCCCAAAACAGGGGCAGAACCCTTCTCTATGACCATCACTGCCTTCTCCATAGTTTTGATGAACTCTTGTCTTGAGAGAGGCTTCCTGTAGATCTTCAATCGATGCCCATTGACAAGCATGGGGATGGCTTCCTCATCAATGGTCCGAATAAGAACAGATCCATTGTCATGACATTTTTCCACTGAATATGGCCCTAGCCATCTGGTTCTCAGCTTCCCCTTGAAATCTTTGTATCTGGAGTCATACAACAAAGCCCAATCTCCCGGCTGAAATTGCTTGTCATGGAGATGTTGGTCATGCCACACCTTTCTCTGAAGTTGAACCACTTCCGAGTGAAGGAGGGCCTGCATTCAGTGCTCATCCAGTCCATTCAGTTGCAATAACCTTTCTTGTTGTGCATGGCTGAGATCTAGGTCCAGCTGAGCTGCCATCCTCAAAGTGTTGTATTCAAACTCAATGGACAGCAAAGCTTTCTTCCCATAGACCAGCTCATAAGGTGTGAAGCCGGTGGTGGTCTTCCAAGTGGTGTTGTAAGCCCATGTGGCTTCAACCAGGCGATCTGCCCAGTCCTTTCTGCTGCTGCTCACCACCTTAGTCAAGATCCCTTCTAATGCTCTATTGGTGACTTCCACCTGCCCATTTGCTTGAGGGTGATAGGGGGTGGAAGTCCTATGCTTGATCTTGTGATGAGCTAGTAGATCTTCAACCAGGTTGGATGTGAACTGGCTCTCTTGATCGGTGACCAGCTCTCTTGGATAGCCAAACTTATAGAAGATGTTTTCCCTTAGGAACTCGGCCACCTTTTCTTCTGTTGCTGCTTTGATTGCTTTAGTCTCTGCCCACTTTGTCAAGTAGTTAGTACACACAATGATGTAAGACCTTTGCCTCGAAGGAGGGTTGATTGAGCCCACAAAGTCCATGCCCCACTTCTCAAATGGCTCAAGAGTCACTTGAGGTTGGAGAGGCATCTCATCCCTTTGGGTCGGTTTCCCCATTCTTTGGCATTGGTCACACTGACTGACATATCTTCTGACATCTTGATGAAGTGTGGGCCAATAGTAGCCTGCCTGCAGGATTTTGAAGGCAGTTCTCTTTGCTGCAAAATGTCCTCCACAAGGCCCATCATGACAAGTGAGGAGGATGTCAAAGACTTCCTCCTCCCTTACACAACGCCTTAAGATCTGATCGGGGCCAAGCTTGAACAGATTGCCCCCGATCCAAGTAAATGAGGCACTTTTTCTGATGATTCTGCTCTTCTCTCTTGAAGATAGGTGCGGAGGGAACTGTGCTGAAACAAGGTAGTTTGCTATATCAGCAAACCATGGAGAGAGTACTGAAATAGAAAACAGATGTTCATCGGGCATCTGGTCATCCACTGTTCCATCCTCATCTGCAGACAAATCCAATCGAGATAAAAAGTCAGCAACAACATTTTCTCTACCTGGTTTGTCAACAATGGTCAAATCAAATTGCTGCAATAAAAGTAACCATCTAATAATACGAGCATTCACATCTGGTTTATTCATTAAATATCTAATTGCAGCATGGTCTGTATGTACAAAGGTCTGGTAACCAGTAATATAATGTTGGAACTTGTTCAGTGCATGGACCACAGCCAAGAATTCTTTCTCGGTTACAGTGTAATTCAGCTCAGCTTTGGACAAGTTTTTGCTAACAAAGTAAATGGCATATGGAAGTTTTTGCTCAACTTGTCCTAAAGTTGCACCTATGGCTTTGTTCGAGGCATCAATGTGGATGTGGAAAGGTAGGGCCCAGTTTGGACCTCTCAGAATTGGGGCTGACACCAACTTGTCCTTTAATTCATTTAAAGCCCTCTGACAATCGTCAGTCCACTTAAACTCCACATCTTTTGCCAACAGGCCAAACAATGGCGAGGCTAGCTTGCTGAAATCTTTAATGAATCTCCGGTAATATCCTGCTAATCCCAAGAAACTCCGGACATCCCTTACCTTTTGGGGAGGTGGAGCCTTTTTGATGAGAGCAATTTTGTTAGGATCCACCTGTAACCCTTGGCAAGAAATGGTATGGCCTAGCACTGTCCCTTCAGTCATTAGGAATTCACATTTTTCAGGACTAAGGGACAAGTTCATCTCAATGCATTTGGTTAGGACTTTTCCCAGATTGGACAATGCTTCCTGGAAGTTGGCCCCATAAGGAGTAAAGTCATCCATATAGATTTCCACTGCATCATGGACCAGCTCCGAGAAGATGCTCAAGACAGCTCTCTGGAAGGTAGCAGGAGCATTGCATAGCCCAAAGGGAAGAACTCGGTAGGCAAAGGTACCCCAAGGACAAGTGAAGGTGGTCTTATCTTGGTCTTCCGGGCTAATTTGGATTTGGTTGTACCCGCTAAACCCATCCAGGAAAGAGAAGAACTTCTTTCCTGCCAGTCCATCCAGCACTTGATCTATGAAAGGTAGAGGGAAATGGTCTTTCTTGGTAGCTTTGTTCAGTTCTCGGTAGTCCACACAGATTCTCCATTTCCCATTTTTCTTGGGAACCAACACCAGAGGGGACACCCATTCACTATCTGAGATGGGATAGATGAATCCTGCATCCAACAGTTTTTGCAATTCTTCCTTGACAATGTCCTTAAGAGCTGGATTCATTCTCCTCTGGGGTTGCCTAACCGGTTTACAATCCTCTTTGATGTATATATGATGGGTACAGACCGAAGGATGGACTCCTTTCATTTCCTTATAGCTCCAAGCAAAAGCATCTAGGTGGTTGGCCAACAGACTACACAGCTCCTTTTCCTGGGAAGGAGATAGGGAGGAGCTGATCTTCAATGCTCTCTCAGGGCCGAACTCCACATTCTTGACTCTGGGAGTAACAGGGTTGGTTGTACAAAGATCCACTAAGGTGCTAGCTTGGGCATCCTCCACCAATTTTTCTAAGGGTAGTGTACTGGAAGGTGGATTCTGGATCAAGGTCTCGATCAAGTCATCCTCGGTTGGAGGGTCTCTTCTAGTGGTATCTAAGGTGCACAGAGGTGCTGAGTACACCTCATCTTCCTCTCCTTCTTCCAACCAGAGTGGTAAGTCATGCTCTAAGGAGGGTTGGGCAGGAGGGTATAGGACTAGCTGCTTGGACATGGGACCATTTTTGATGGTCATGTTTCCTGCACGACAACTTATTTAAGCATCTGCAGTAGCTAACCAAGGCCTTCCCAAAATGAGAGGATATCCAGTAAGCTTTGCCTTTGGTTGCAGAACCAGGAAGTCTGCAGGGTATTCCCAAGAGTCAATAGAGACCAAGACATCCTCCACAATCCCTTCAGGAGTCACAGTGGAGCGATCTGCTAGTTGCAGTACTGTCGAGGTCTTCCTCAAGGAACCCTGAAGATTAAGTTTGAGCATGGTATCCCTGGTCATCACATTAATGGCAACCCCTAGATCAATCAAGGTGTGAGGTATGATGGTGCCATTGATGTGTACATCTACTACAGGACTTCCAGGATCTAGGTACTTTGGGCAGATGACTTGTCCTAGCATAAGCTCAGACAGTTGTCCTATGACATTAATGGTTAAAGCATCTTTCTTCCGCCTGCCTGGGTGTTTGAAGCACTTTTCCTTAACCAGTTTGTTGTATATTGGCACATCCTTGATGGCTTGGAGAAGTGGAATTTTCACACACAACTGCTTGAGCTCACCCAGAAGCTCATCCTCCTCTGGGTTGGGTTGTGTGGTGGCTGTTAGTCTCTCAGGAAAGGGTGGAATAGCCTTTGGTTCACTTTCCTGTTTGTCTTCCTCATCCTCTGGGGGAGGAGGTTGGCGATCTGGTAGAGTCTTTCCAGATCGAAGATTGATCTCCACAGCATAGGTAGGGCATGAGGTTTCCCCAGTGTATACCTGCTGAGCCTGTCTATTGTTGGGGTTCGGGTTCGGTTGAGCAGGCATTTGAGGTTGCCTTGGAGGAGCAGGAGGTAATGACTGAGGTTGAACTGGTGGTGGAGGCAAAATGGCAGGAGGAGTGTTGTATTGGGGCCTCCACCCCGACTGAGGTGCATTCCATTGAGGCTGAGGCTGGGCATGCGAATGGTATGAATGAGAAGTAGGTTGAGTAGGATACTGAGGTGGATAAGACCATGGTGGAGGCATGGACCAGGAAGGATGAGCAGGGGGACCCCAGGAAGGCATAGAAGTCGATTGGTTGGGGCTGTAATAAGCTTGAGGTGCCCCTTGCATTCCCTACTGATAAGGTCTAGATCCTTGTGGCCTCCTCTGGTTGAGGTAATAGAGAGGTTCAGTGGGAGCTTCTGTCCCTTGGTACATGGCTTTAAACCCTGGTAAGGTTGGACACTGATTTGCGGGATGGTCCTCCTCACAAACGAAACACACTTCAACCGAATGCAATGGGCATTCGTTCTTAGGGTGTCTCCTTGTGCACCTAGGGCAGAAGAAAGCCAAGGCTCTCTCAGCTTCCTCTTTCTTTTGCTGGATCCTGAATGTGTCCAGCTGCATGGCAATGGTCTGTCTCACCTCACTCTTGAGATCTTCTAATTGATTTGCAAGCTCATGTTTGGAGAAAGGGACACTGGTGGAGGGGAAGTTTCCTCTACCTCGTTTCCAAGCTGCCCTGGAATGGTTTCTAAACACAGTCTTGATGTCCTTATAAGGCAGTTGGTAAATGTCCCCCCCAGCTAACATGTGAAGGGTATCTAAGAGGTCTTCAGGGACTCCTCGGAGCAGGACCAACTTGAGGGATTCAGGGTCAAGTGTGCACCTGGCCCGCTTATAGCTAAGTTGGAACCTCTCCTCATAATCCTCTAGGGACTCATCATTTCCCATGGTCATCCGAAAGATTTCCCCCTTGGTTTCCTTGGACCTACAGTAATCCCTGTACTTGGTATTGAAAGCTTGTTGCATCTGAGCCCAAGTGGTGATACTATTCCCAGGTAATCCCATGAACCAGCGCAATGCTGCATCCTTAAGAGTTGAAGGGAAGAGTTTCAGCTTTTGCTCATCTTCAGTATAGTCATAGGTTCTACAAAGGACAGCAAACTCAAACAGGAAGGTATCAGGATCTTCAGTAGTCAGTCCATGGAAGTGAGGTAAGGCGGAGGGGCTAATGTTCTTCATTTTCATCTCTCCATTGGTCTCTCGGATGGGGAAGGCACCTTCTATTCTCTCATCTTCTCTTCTATTGTCAGCCATAGCTTCAAATGGAGTGGTCTCTAACTCTTCTTCTTCTATAGGATCTTTGTCTATCTTAGGATGTTCACCTATAGGTTCTTCTGGGTCACTGTCACCAAAGAAGAGAGAAGGGTGATTCAGTGATGTGGTGGGGGTGTTTGGTAGGAATTTGCCTGATTTATCTCGGTTCCTACGAGGCATGAAAGGGAAAAGGCTTTCTTTTTCTTTTGATTGCTTTTGTTTTTTTTTCTCTTTGGTACCTGCAAAACTGAAACAGATTGATCTACAACTAACTATAAAAGATGCAGAATGAAACTGAAAGCAGGAAAGAACTAATCTACTTTGCTCAAATGGAATTGCAAAAATGGAAATGCTAGTCTACGTTTGCAGAAAGGAAATGCTAGTCTATGAAAGCAGGAAATGCTTAATCTATGAAAGCAGGAAATGCTAATCTATGAAAGCAGGAAATGCTAATCTATGAAAGCAGGAAATGTCTATGCTACTCTTGCAGAATGGAAATGAAGTAAACTACTGAGCAGAAGGTAAGAGTAAGAAAATGGAAGAACAGCAACAATTACTAATACTCTGATGCTTCCCCGGCAACGGCGCCAAAAAGATGGTGGGCTCCAGTATTGTAGCAATAATGCTACAACTCCTGGAGCTTCCTATCTCTAATTTTATCAACCCGGTAGTTCGTAACAAACTTGGAAGCGACGGTGCTGTATGCACAAGTACTAGCTCTTGTCACAGCTGTCACTTGGTCAGCTGGCACAAGTCCGCTAGGGCTCAAGCCAACTTCTATATGCTCTCAGAAGAAGCTTTCTAAATGATGGACGAAGGCTATCTCAAAGGAAATTAATCTACTTTGCAAAAATGAACTGAAAGCCAACCAAAGCATGGAAACCCTAGTAAACCCTAATTTGACTAGCTTGACCCTTACAATGCAAAAATGTGAATGAAACTTCTACCAATGATGCCATTACTTGCAGTGAGTTGAAATACATGAATCTAAGCTACTTGCATCTGAAAAGACATGTTTTTGTATTTTTTCATTAAGTGGTTGGAGTTATTATGATGGTGCTTTTGATTAGGGTTTGACTGTGCAGGAGCGATTTGAAGGGAAGGAAAGCGTGGGAAAGGTCAGGGGGGCTAGGAGAGGTCCCAAGGGATCCTTAGCATCAGTCTACAGAAGTCTACAACGTTTGGATGCTCGGCAACCAAGTTTGCAGGCTCCTACAGGATGTCTGCAGGGGATCCTACAGGAAACTCAGGGATTCTACAGGAAGTCGGTGAAATTCTACAGGATGTTCGACCGTGGGGGTTTTGGGTGATGGTGAAGTGATGGAGTGGTATGGGTGGATGGGTAAGATGGAGATGGAGCTGGTGATGGCTCAGGGGCAGAGAAATATGGTGGAGGAAGAATGCACGAAGTGGTTGGTGGATAGAAGGATGAGATCAACGAAAGGTCAAGACAATGGAGCTATGTGAATCATGGAAGAGTTGGAAGGTATACGAGCTGAACAGAGGTTGATTAGGTGACTTGAGGTGTGGTTGACAAGAAGAGGAAGGAGATGGAATGATGTGGAGCAGTGTAAATGAAACAAATTGCTTATGAATGTCACCAAAACGAGAACTCATTAACCTGTGCTACCTGTGATTTAAACTTAATGAACAGCAATGTAAATTGTGAAGGAAACTCGTGCATGGAAGTGGAATGAAGAAGTAATGCTCAATATCAAAAGTGCATGGGTGGATCTTCAATGAAAATGACTATGTTGTAGCTTGCATGGAAGTAAAAGACTGCGTTCTTTTTGGTGGTTGATGTGGACTGCACCACAATCCCTAGACAGAGATGGCAGTGAAGACACTAGCAACCCTTTTCTTGGAGCTCTAGTGATTACAAACTCTCCTATCCTGATCTAAGCAACTGAAAGCAAAGTAACCATAAGCTAATCCTACTCAATCACATAAAAACTAAATCAGCAGACTGTAAATTCTAATTGCATGTCAAAGTAAAGAACAAAGTGCTGGAACGAAAGGCAAATAACACTACAAAACAGAGGAGGTCTATTGCTCTCAGGTTGGGCCCTAACCTGAGAGCTATAGCTCCCTTAGAAACTCAGAATTAGATCCAAATCTGCTTGCCTTTATTCATAATCAAAAGTCTAATGTCATGCCAAAACTGGCTTACAAAACAACAAAAACCGAGCTGCAACTCGTGCTCAGAGATTACAATAGTAATTCCAAAAGTCAAAAAGCTTCTAACAAAGGCTACGGCCTTCATATTTATACAAAATGAGGATCAAGCTGGCTGCCTTCATTCGTGGAGCTTTGGCTGTCCAACTGAAAGTCGAACTGCTGTAAGACTGCTGATCCTGTAGAACGTGTTGGCTGCCTTTGAGCTCGGTGGGGAGAGCTGTTAGAGCTCGGAGTTAAAGTGACAATCACGAGGGAAGTCATTTAAAGCTGTAGACAACCTCCCTATAAACATGCAATGCCATCTTGGCTGTCTCCTTGTCTCCTTTTGCGTGGTCTTTTGCTCCCTTCAATGCCAAAAACCTGAAATCATCATGTATTAGTCACGTAGATATAATGCCTGCCCTTCTTCCTACAAACACACGAATATACTAAGAAATGAATGCATAAGTGGTAAAAGATGAATGGTTGAACAAGGTAAGTAGGCCAATATGAGCCCAAATTGTACCAAAAATTGGGGCTCATCAGTAATGAAGACACTTCAATTTAAATGCTTTGTCTATTGAAAGACCCCCATGTGGTCGACTATTGATGTATTTACGTTGAAGGCATTTTTCACTACGGGGTTGCGGTGAGCAGACATTATTCACCCCAACCAATGGCAAGTGTTTATTTTCGTCGTCCTTTGACTAATTAAAAATTGCCATGTGGTATATGAAAAGTGCAAACTACCGTCCCCGTTGGCCGTTTACTAAGCGGTAGACCAATGAAATCGTGTCCCCACTCTCTTCCCTAGTAAGAAAGGCTCAAGAGTCAAGATCTGTGTCGAATTTTGATATAACAAGTAGCCATTTCTTCTATGAAGTCCAGGATCCATCTTCCATGGTTGTGATGGCTACTGCAGAAGATTGTGATAATTTGACAAAGATCCTCATCTACATTGTTTTCAGGATTTGGTCTGCATCGAGTGTTTGATGGACGCTTGGGGACTTCATTACCTCAGTGGATGTGGATGTCAAATGTAGTTATTTTCTCAAACCAGGCACTTTCAAAGACAGTAGAAGAGACTAGGCCCCTGTGGGGATGGAGTGAGGACAGTGAAAATTATCAAACAAGGTGTTCTTTATTTGGCTTTCTATAATGCTTTTTCAAATGGCCATTGACAATACCAAGACAACCAACCAACCCCATAGTGGAAGATGACTAATGGTTAAAAGTGTTGCAGTTGCATCTGTAACATTGTCACCAATTCTTTTGGCTCTGCTCCGAAATATTCAAGAAGTCAAGTCCTTGGGTATTGGCAAGGTAGCATATGTTGTTGGAGGAATTTTGGGTGCTATATTTGGAACTATTTGATATTTTACAACCAAGACAACACCCTCCACAGAAATTCTTGTTTCCTTGGGTTGTTGGAGGTTTCATAATGAGTATAGTGTGGTTTTACACCATTGCAAATGAGTTGGTGGCTCTATTGGTTTCCTTTGGTGTAATTTTTGAAATAAATAAATCAATCTTGGGCTTGACGTTGCTGGCCTAGGGGAATTCAATGGGTGATTGGATGTCAAATGTTTCTTTAGCATTGAATGGAGGAGATGGGGTTCAGATTGTAATGTCGGGACCTATGCAGGACCTATGTTTAATACACTTGTTGGACTGAGAGTGCCTTTTTTGCTGGGATCCTGGTCCAAGAGACCTACTGCTTATATTATTCCAAAAGATATTAGTTTTCTTTACACCCTCAGATTTCTTGTCACGGGGCTTCTGTGGGTACTGGTGGTTTTTCCCATGAATGATATGTGCTTAGGAAAGTTGTTGGGAATTTTCATTTTAACTTTATATTCATCATTCCTTCTTCTAAGATTGAGTAGTGCTTTTGGGCTTCTTTCGATTTCAGGTTTGTATTAACCTTAGACATGTCCAATCATTAGATTGATAATATCACTTCAAGAAAGCGTGACCTAATCATTTTCTTTGTTTCTCAGGCGGTTTGGTGTGCTTATGGCTGCAAGTACTCTCAACCTGGATGCTAATGGCCGGAAGATTGGTCGATATCAGTATTTTTCTCTTCACCACTCAGAATGTCCATATCGGAAATTCCACTTCTCAAATTTGTTTATCTCACCCAACACGATATTTCTCTGTCAAATCTGGGGTTTTACTCTTCATTATCAGCCTCGTTGTGGAAATTTTCTCATCGGTGTGATTTGGACGCAAGGTGATTTGGTTTTACCAGAGAGTTTGCTCTTATGTTTTTAGATATGATTCAGCAGCAGACTTCAACCGGGTCTTTCCCTTGGGCTTAGGACAAGGCGACAACCATTACACTACTACCAAGTATAAAGAAACAACCCCAGAGAGGCCTCAACGTCACTCACCTTGAGTATCTTTTTCCTAATGCAGTTCCCAATGGGACGTATCCATCGCCTATTGAAATCTCATATATATTCAAATGTGAGAGTGGGAGCAACTGCTATTGTATATTCTGCAGTTATTTTGGAGTATTTGACTACAAAGTTTTTGGAGTTGGCAGGAAATGCAAGCAAAGATCTGAAGGTCAAACATATCACTCCTACACATTTTTAGCTTGTTATTCAAGGGGATGAAAAACTTGATACTCTAACTAGTTTTCTGCAACTTCCATGATGTTATTGCAGCCTCCTCAAAATGGTAATTTGAGTAACATATACCCCTCCCGCTATTGCGTTGATCGTAAGCTAGAAGCTGGTATATTCGAAGGAATTGAAACAAGTCTTGTATTCGCCTTCTACATTCGAAGGAATTGAACAAGTCTTGTCCTCACCTTCTATCATCTACATATTTCAAATCTTAGCTTCAAATTCTTATACTTATAAAATGTAGAGTTTTTAGATAGTCCAAAATAAACAACCATCATCTGTCCAAAATAAGAGCCATTTATAACACTGAGAATGTTCAAGTAACATAGTTTTAAATAATTTCACCTAAAACATACTTAAACACAAGCAAAAATAGGCCTTATAACATGGCTCAACTAGGCCCAGATATAAAATAGCTTCCTTTTTCAGATTCACTGAAGCGACTTCAGATATTATTTTCTTTTGTTGTTAAGTACCTTGTGGCATTCTTTTTACTGTTGATTTGCCTCTCTGTCCAAAAAATGAGCTATTTATGGTCCCGAGTCTATTAAAAAATAAATCTTTAAATCATATCACCTAAACATACTTAAATACAAGAAAAAATAGGCATCGTAACATGGCTCAACTAGTTCACACAAAAAATATGCCATTTTCAGATTCACTGAAGCTGCTTCTGGTCTAATTACCTTCAGTTATTGGGACAAGACCATCCCTAGATTCGTGAAGACAATTTGGTTTAGTACTCTCAATATATGAATATATTCAATATTGAGTCTTGTGCTTGGTAAGTTATGTCCACCATTCTGCATTAAAATTTTGATGTTTGATGTGTGATCCCATTTTATGATATTCTAACAAGCAGGTAAAGGCTGAACAAGGTTGATGGTAATGTGCATATCTTGTATACACCGGTACCCATGTTGAGGAGGCATTGCAGTTGTATGGAGACCACGAAATCCATGTCAATGAAGAGGTATGTTGCATGCACCATTGCTGAGAGTATCATGACAGACTTTACATTATGAACTTTTATGACTTAAATTACTATTTGATTTTGTATTAGGTAACTATTGGAATCCAACGACATTGTGTTGGGTATTGGAGTAAGACACTTGTTTCTTGCGGTGAGAATACAACTCCTACCAAGGTCCATCTACCTCCAGTAAAATGTCTAGAACTGCAAAGGATACGCTTGTATTATACTCTTTATTCTAGATCTGTGAAGTTTGTCATCCAAGAAATTAGAGAGGTTTATTTTTTCTCTTTTTAGTATTTTGATTCTTACTTTCATCTGAAAAGGGCTATCCACCTAGAGAATCTTTAATAGATGTATACAAATTTTCTAGGTATCAAGTATACAACATTCCAATAGATAATATTTATATTGGACATTCAATCTTATGTAAAATAGACAATTCATTTAAGATTTATTTTTTTCAAGGCAGTTAAAACCATCTAGCTTGTCTTGTAGTGGCTTCCACAATTTTCAAACAATTTTGTTTCCAATTTGAGTTTAAAAGGTCTATTTTATCAACAAGCTACAAAAACCCAATATTATTTTATTAATAATTTCCACTGCAATATTGGAAATTATTTCAAATTGTAACATATATTTTATGTTAATCAACTCTTACAAGATTTTCTCTAGATATCACGTGAGCCATAGTAATAGTTTAACCAAAAATTTTGAAAGAAGCATTGATTTCTGCATTGAGGTCGAATCATCTCTTATCATAATTTCTCTGGATACCATGAGCCATAGTAACAATTTAACCAAAAAAATTGAAAGAAACATTGTTTTTCTATAAATTTGTAGGTGGCAGCCCTACGTTAATACATGATGCCCAGTCCCTATTATAGTATTTTCCAGGAGGAAATAACATTTTACCACCATAATAGGTTTCTATTTATCTTTTTATGATCATAGTGATATTTAACCTCGATTCTTCCTTTTCCCTCGTTCTTTTTGTTTTTTTTGTTTTTCCTTGAAATGGAATTTCAGTTTTTCCAATATTTTGTATATTTATGTTGCAGTATATTTACATTCTTTTATACATATCCTAAAAAGAACAGACACTTTTAAATCTTATACATCAAATTCTAACTGTTGGCCGAGGGAGTGAAGATATTCAATGTTCTTTTAAAGTGATTTGTTATCTTCTAAAAGTTTAGATTGTTCAAACCGAAGACTAGCAGCAGCAGAAATACTCGAGTCTTAACGATTTTCAATTTGAGAAAATCTAAAGTATTTGTAACACATCCTATTACCTGATTAATAGGCAGGAGTCAGAGACATTGTGAATATCGATTAATATGCCTTACTATTTTTGAAAAGTAGATATTTTGCATGTATTATATGTAGCCACAAGAGTTTTCATAAAGAAGGCTCACAAATTGTCATCAATGGGCCTAAGGAAAACAAAACCCTAGAACAGAACATGAATAGGACCGTCTACTAGTGATGGTTGCGTGAAATTGTTTTGAGTGCATACAATGCCAAAAATGCTCAAGTTTTTTCCATTGATGCTTTTTGGGAGTCTGGCCTAGCTGTAAGTTTCCAACTTATTGACTGGATATTTTTTCATGCTGTAGAAACAAGGGCAACTTTATTAACCAGCAATAGAATTGGCTCGTAGATTACTTTCCTTTGTATATTTTTTTTATTACATGAGGGACATGATATTCCCAGCTTATTTTGAAAATATTGATTTCAACACTATGGGTGTAGTCCCTTATATTGAAAATATGTCCTCATTCTCTACTTTTACTAGCCATTGTAGGCCTTCTGATTATATTCCTACAATGCTAGTGGATTGGTCATTTACTGATCCCAAATGGTATAGTGAATATCATGGGAATTATCCTGGCCTTCCCTGCCAAATGCCACATGATCAATGCTTTAATGGGCAAACTGGAATTAGTGAATTACACTCAACAAGATATCTGCATCAAATCCAGACTGCAGATTATCAGAATGTTCCAGTGTTTTATATCAAAAATTATGGACCTTCAAACATGGAGAAAGCTTCAATGGAAGATGTTAAATCTTGGCTTCTTGAATTTCTTAGGAAAGAGCATGGAAGAAAAAGGTACCCCATATTTGTTATTTATTAAGAATTCAACCAGGCTGCTGGTAAAGTTTTAAACCTCAATTATCTGGGGTTTCCTAAACTAGCAAAACTTCTTGAAGAATTTAGGGATATGGCATTGGTCAAGAGGGTGTCACCCAGTGAGGTTTTATATTAACATAGCTATCGATCAAACAGGAAAATTACCTAATACCCGCTTTTTTGAGGTTGCAAAAAATCACACGATTTTGAAAATTGGTGATTCAGAATACACCTTTTTTTTAGCATATTTTTTGCACTTTAAATTTTCTTATGTATCAAGTATGAACATTTTTTTTTAAATGTTAGTGATTTTCATGCAGATTTTAAAAAGTGTTGATAGAGCATCAACACATTTTTTTAAAGAGCTTGTTTTTGACACTTCAAATTTTTTCATGTATCAAGTATGAACATTTTTTAGAATGTTAGTGATTTTCATCTTGATTTTCAAAAGTGCTGATGCAACATCAACCATTATTGTTTAGAGGGCTTATTTTTTACACTTTAAATTTTCTAAAGTATTAAGTGTGGATATTTTTTTTAAATGTTTGTGATTTTCATGTTGGTAATAAAACATACAAATAAAATAAAAAACATGACAATAAAAACTAAAAAAAAAACACGACAATAAAAACTAAAAAAAAAACACCCATAAAAATGTAAAAAAAAAAAACAAAAACAAAAACAAAATTAAATTGTAAAAATTGTAAAAATTAAAAATAAAAAATAAATAAAATAAAATAAAAAGAAAAAATTTCAAAAAAACATATAATTTAAATAAAAAATTTGGAAATTAACAAACATAAAAAACACATCTATAACAATTTTTTTTAGCTAAAAAAATAAAAATAAAACCACATTTAAAATAAAAGAAAAAAAATATATTTCAAAAAAAAAAAAAGAAGAAGAAAAAAGAAAAGAAAAGAAGAAACAAACAAAACAAAACAAAAACAAAATCATAAAAATTAAAACAAAACAAAAAATAAAAAAATTAAATGAAAAAAAAAAACAATTACAGAAAATTAAATTAAAAAATTAAAAATAAATAAATAAATAAAATTAAAAGTAAAAAAAAAACCCCACCACCCTAGGTGGGGTTGGCACACAGCCCGCCTCCCTGTCCGTGCCCGCGACCAACCCTGCCCATGCAGGCTGTCTCCCCACCTGCGCCCGCGGCCAACCCTGGGAGCAACCCACCTCCCCGCCCGCACCCGCAACCAACCCCGCCTAGGGGCTGGCAAGGCCGATTCCAAGAATCGGCCCTGCCAGCCCCTGTGTCAGGCCCATGAGTTGAGTCGGGCGTGCCCATGTCCGACGGGTGCCAGAACTCAATTATGTGTGACAAGTTGTGCAGAGGCAAACTCAGTTATGTGCGATGAGTTGTGCGGAGGCGAACTCAGTTATGTGCGACGAGTTGTACCAAGGCAAACTTGGTTATGTGCAATGAGTTGTGCGAAGGTGAACTCAGTTATATGCGATGAGTTGTGCGGAGGCGAACTCGGTTATGTGTGATGGTGGGTAGACTTTTCGGTTTTATGCGACGAGTCAAGACGGGCGCACCCACGTGTGCGACAAACGCCCAAGCTCGGTTATGTGTGACGATGGGTAGACTTTTCGATTTTATGCGACGAGTCGAGATGAGCGCACCCACGTGTGCAACAAACGCTCGAGCTCGGTTATGTGTGACGAGTCATGCAGAGGCATTCTCGTTTATGTGCGACGAGTCATGCGGAGGCATTCTTAGTTTTGTGCGACGAACGAGCGTTCTTAGGTCCCTATAATACTAATGTATTCCCTTATTATTGTTGTCATTGTCGCCCCATATTATTATTGTTGTGCTCATGTTGTCCCCATATTGTTATTATTGTGCCCCATAGAAGCCCACTATTGTTATTGTTGTGCCCTTACATTATTATTGTTATGTCAGCTCTGATTATATTGTGACCCCTTAGACTCCTATATATAGAAATAAGGTATTGTCATTTTTATCCTCCAAGAATTGTTCATTTTTTGTAATTTAAAGAAGGTTGCCCCCTCGAAGAGGCTACTTTTGAAGTCATTGATCTATCTCTTTCTTCTACATTGTGAACTAGTTGCATAACAATTGGTATCAGAGCTTTGGATTCTAGGGTTTCGCTGCTTCAAATAGGTCATCGTGGAATTTTTGCTATAACTTTTTTCTATGATGCTTCAGAAGCTGAAATTAAAACCCATTTGAGCCAAAATCGCGATGAACCTCGTGACCGAATTTAAAACCTTGTCTTGCTATATTTGCGGAGATATGAACTGAGGAATTTAGTGTTTTTGCAGGTTCTAGAATTCGATCTCAAACAGGTCACCTTGGGAAAATCATCATAACTTTCTCTCTGAGCCTCATATTCAAATTTCGTAAAAAGTGACAGAAAGAGGAAGGACTTTAGTTTGTTGGGTATCTTTTTCAAAGCCGAAGGTCGAAATAGTGACACGTCGTACAAGTTCGCTCTACTGAACTACTCTATAATTAGGTCATTGCAGGAGATTGGGCATAACTCTTTCTTGGAGAATCCAATATCAATCAGACCTGTGGGGTTGGAAAGAGGACATAGAGGGATATCACAGGCTGAAAATTCAGAACTTAGAGATCTTAAATTATAGAGTTATAGTTGTTTGAAGATCGAGTTCATATAAAAAAAAATGTGTAGTTTTTTTTTAAATTTGCATAACTTTTGTTTGAAAAAGTAGTTTGAAGTGATTCAAAGGGAATTGTGAAGCATAGTTATCATTCTTTGATGACCCGAAGAAAGAAAATGGAAACACCTAGTAAGCAACCTGAAATCTCTACTATGACACATCAAGAAGAGGAAGAAATGCAACATGATATATCAAAATTACGAGACCAAGTACAACAAATTTCGCTCTCACAAAAATTAACTGAAGCTAAGATGGATGGTTTAAATAATGGAATGGAAGCTAAGATGGATGGCATGGAAGCTAATATGAATGGTATAGAAGCAAAACTTAAAGGCAACATGGAAGATTTGAAGATAGATTTGACAAAGTTGCTACAAGAAATGCTTACTAATGGCGAAAGGGTAGTAAAGGAAACTCATGATGATAACAAAAGAAATGTTAATCATGATTTCATAGACTCTAACGTTGGATTGAAGACCCACCATGTTCCAAAGATCGATATGAAAATTTTGATGGCAATGATTCCATAACATGGATACTATAGATGGAGCAATATTTCGATCTCCATAATGTGCAAAACACACAAAAGGCGTGCATTGCAACTTTATATTTGGAACCCAATCAATTTGTATGGTATCGATGGCTTTTCTCTCGTAAACAAATTGTCACTTTGGCAATTTTTATGGAAGAAATGATATCACATTATGAGGATACAAAAAGCAACACTTTTTTTAGCCAATTGATAAATCTCAAACAAAAGGGTTCAATGGTGGAGCACATTGAGGACTTCCAAAAATTGAATATAAGGGTAAAAGATATTCCAGAGGAGCATAGGATTGATGTGTTCATAGGGACTTTAAAGGATAACATCCAACATGAGGTTCACCTTTGGGAACCTGATTCATTAGAGAAGGCATTCAGGTTGGCAAGAAAAATTGAAAGCAAAATTATGGCAACAAGGAAGCCTACCACTCACAACTATAAAGATGGAAGTGTTGTTGCTCCTAGCCTTCCACAACCTACAAGGTTGACACCACAACAATTGGAAGGAAAAAAAAGAGCAAAAGGGCTTTGTTATATTTGTGATAAAAAATACATTAAAGGTCATAAGTGTGCTGAGAAAAAAATATTTTACATAGATTGTGAAGAGGAAGGAAAGGAAAAAGAAACATCAAAAGAAGAGGATACACACCAAGAACAAACTCTAGAGAAAGAAGAAATGAATCCGACCATATCTTCTTATGCATTGGCTGGAATTACCACTTCTCTAGAAGAACAAGGTAATAGTGTTGATTGATTCGGGAAGTACCCATAATTTTATTCATTGTAAGATAGCCAAGGAATTAAATTGCTTCCTATATCCAACACCAGAGTGTCAAGTGATGGTTGCAAATGGAGGAATCATAAATTGCTTTGGAAAGTTCCATAATATCAAGCTATCCATGGGAGAATATGTGTTGAATAGTCCAATGCTTCCATTCCAATGGGTGATGTTGATGTTGTACTAGGAGTCCAATGGCTACAATCTTTGGGTACGACAACTTTTATTTTCAAGAACTTTTCATGAAATTTTTTCCGGAAGGAAAGGAAGTTGAATTAAGGGGTATCGCAGGGAAAATAGGAAAGATAATCAGCTCTAACGGCATGACAAAGCTTCTAAAGAAATAACAACGAGGCGTAATTGCACAATTATGTTCGTTAGAGGTTCCCACATCGAAATCATTTATTTATCTAGATCTCCAAAAAGTCTTGGACAATCATTCCAAGGTATTTGAGACTCTCAAAGGCCTCCCACCTATTTGTGATCATGATCATGCTATTCATTTGATTCTAGGAAGTGTTCCTCTAAACATCGGGCCTTACATATATCCCTATGCCCAAAAGAGTGAAATTGAATGTATGGTTGCAGAAATGTTAGAGGCTGGTATAATTCAACCTAGTCAAAGTTCTTTCTCTGCTCCAAGTAGTATTGATGCACAAGAAGGATGGATCATGGCGCATGTGTCTGGATTATAGGGAGCTCAACAAGCTCACTATTAAAGATAAATTTCACATTCCTATCATTGATGAATTATTGGATGAATTGCATGGAGCAATTTACTTCACCAAGTTGGACCTTCGTTCAAGATATCCTCAAATTAGAATGAAGGCTGAAGACATTCTGAAAACAACATTTAGAACTCATGAGGGTCATTATGAATTTGTGGTCATGCCTTTTGGCCTTACCAATGCACCTTCTACTTTTCAAGGTTTGATGAATTCCATTTTCAAACCCTTCCTTAGAAAATTTGTGTTAGTATTTTTTGATGATATACTAATCTAAAACAAGTGTTGGAAGGATCATGTTCAACATGTTGACAGAGTGCTCAAACTATTGGAGGAGAAACAATTATATGCAAAAACCTCCAAATGTTTCTTTGGAGTACAAGAGGTGGAATATTTGGGTCATATTGTATCTCATGAAGGTGTTAAGGTAGACCCTAGCAAAATTAAATCCATTAAGGAATGGAAAATCCCCACATCCATAAAGCATCTGCGAGGATTTCTCGGGTTGACAGGGTATCATCGCAAGTTTTATAAGAATTATGAGAGAATAACAGCACCTCTGACAACATTACTGAAGAAAGATGCATTTTCTTGGACTCCAGAAGCAACGAGGGCCTTTGAACATCTTAAAGAGGCAATGTGCCAAGCACCGGTCGTAGCTACGTTAGAATTCAACAAAACCTTTATTGTGGAATGTGATGCCTCAGGAAATGGAATTGGTGTTGTTTTAATGCAAGAAGAAAGACCTATTGCTTTCGAAAGTCGTCCAATCAAAGGAAAGTATTTACACAAAGCTATTAATGAGAAGGAAATGTTAGCAATACTACATGCATTAAGAAATGGCATTCTTACCTAATGGGAAGACACTTCAAGGTAAAAACGGATCATGATAGTCTTAAATACTTTTTAGAACAAAGATTATCTTCAGAAGCGCAGCAAAAATGGGTCACAAAGATGTTGGGTTATGACTTTGAGATCATCTACATAAAAGGGAAGTGAAATATTGCTTTAGATGCACTCTCAAGAAAGGATGAGGATGTGGAAGCATTGCTTTGTGCCATTTCTATTATCCAACAAGATTGGATAAACGAAGCAAGGGATGAATGGAAGAATGACGAAGAAGTGTGGGCATTCATTCAAAAGTTGCAGCAAGATCCCAGTACAAATGATACATTTAGCTGAAAAAATGATTCATTATGGTACAAAGACCACTTATACCTCTGTAAGAATTTCTAACTCAAATAAAATATTCTTCTGAAATTGCACACCTCTCCCTTAGGAGGCAATTCAAGATTTTTAAAAACTTACCACAAGGTTAAGAAGGAATTTTTTTGGAATGGCCTTAAATATGATATTCAAAAGTTTGTGGCAGAATGTTTGGTTTGCTAACAAAACAAAGTTGATGCAATTAAGACCCCGGGTCTATTAGAACTTTTATCCATTCCAAGTCAACGTTGGGAGGAGGTTTCAATGGATTTTATCACAGGTTTACCCAAGTCCAAAGGAAAGAGTGTCATCATGGTGGTAGTTGATAGATTTACCAAGTATGCACACTTTTGTGCATTATCTCATCCATTTATATCCACTACAGTTGCTACCGCATTTATGGAAACAATTCAAAAGCTACATGGAAACCCAAAGATTATTGTAAGCGACATGGATCCGGTTTTCACTGGAAATTTTTGGACAAAATTATTTTCTTGTATGGGTACTCAGTTAGCTCATAGCTCATCTTATCATCCTCAATCTGATGGGCAAACTAAGATAGTGAACAAATGTTTGGAAGGATATCTTCATTACTTTGTATCCGATAAACATACACAATTATAATTATAATTAATTACTAACTACAATAATTATCAAGTTTTATTATTAATTATTAACTACTGCATGCCAAAATTATTAATAATATTCCTAATAAAATTATAATTAAATAAAATGAAAACTAATTATAATTTAAATTAATTAAATTTATTTTTCAATATTAAATTCAATTAATTCTAAAAAAATTGCATTAAAAAAAAATAAAGAAAAAAATAATAATAATAATAATCTAAAAATTTTAATTATATTGTAAAATTAATTTAAAATAAAATAAAGTTTTGGATTAAATATTAATATTATAAAAAATTTAATAATATTCTATATTATAATTAAATAAAATTAAAATTATTATTAATTATAATCAAAATCATTTCAATCCTAATTTAAAATTCAATTATTCTTATTAAATTACTAACTGTAATAATTATTAGGTTTTATTAATCATTAATTAACCTAACTTAAGACATGTCGGCTACCATCATTCTCGTTCCATCACTATCTCACACCTCTATTTATTCATTCCGTCCAGATCTAGCTTATATACTTTTTTATTTATCTTGATGATGAGCCACGGTGGATGGCTCGAAACGTCGATTCAAATAATTATGGATTCGATTTTTTTTATTTTTATTTTTTTTAGAAGGACCTGTGTCGATGCTCGTCTAGCAACTCGATTCCATTATGTGCAATTTGATAGTTGATTTTAAAATTTCCGTTATAATGAATCGAGTCTGCCCCCACAATGTGTCAATTTCATGGTTGGTCTTTAAGTTTTCATTACAATGGGTCGAGTTCACCTACAATGCGTGTCAATTTGATGGTTGATTTTTAAGTTTTTGTTGCAATATATCAAGTTGTCTTAGGCTAAAATTTTAAAATCATTATATATTTAACATTTAAAGAATAAATTACTCTTGGTATAATAACTCTTTCATTCATGTGTTCATTTTTTAATGTTTTTTATCATAAAATTATTCCATAATGTCATGCTTGAAATATTTTGAAAACTTAAGATTTTTTTGTAGTCATAATCTTTGGTTTCAATTGCATGGCTGAAAAATTGGCAAGATTTTAATGTTTTTCTAATCATGATATTTTATCTTTAATGCTATTGTTGAAAACAATTACAATTCCAGGGTTTTTTAGAGTCAATATATTTTATCTTTAACGAAGCATTCGACTGTGCTGCCGCGAGCCGCTGCCGAGAACCCTTGCCTGCTTACGCTGCGCGTCTCCGCCCTGCCCCCAGGCCTAGCCTGGCCGGGCTCCCTCGCCCTCGCCCTAGCAGAGTCCTGCTTGGACCCCCTCGGGTCCCTCCGTCGCCGTTGCCCTGAACCTCCGCTCTCCCAGCGGGCCTGCCATGGCAGGATCCGCCTCTCCTTCTCTTGGCCCTGAGACCCACGAAGAAATTTTTGACTCTCTGCTATCTGAATCTTCAGATCCAAGACCAAGGCCTTCTCAAACTAAGTTTATCAAAAAGCTGGATGAGATTCCTGAGGTGGATTTGCCCCCTGCTCTGCCAAGGAAATCAGCAATAGCTCTCGCGGAAAGAGGACTGGTTGGCCAGTTTACTGGGCTTTGGCCATCACCAAGAACGGTTCAGAAATGGGTGGAACGCAACTGGAGCCCAATGATACAGGGCAAGATCGCCATAAGATTTTGCGGACGTGGTTTCTTCACTTTCTTGTTCGAATCAAAGGAGGATAAGAACCTCATCTTCCGTAATGGGCCCTATTTCATGGACACAAGAGGCTTATACCTGAACAAATGGACCCCGGAATTTGATCCGGAAATGGATATCCCAAACGCTGTTCCTGTCTGGGTTCGCCTCCCCCATCTCCCACTTCACTGCTGGGGGGATGAATCGGTAAGAGCTATAGGCAATGCACTCGGAAAATACATTGATAGATCGGAACCAAGAGAAAACATGCACGCATGCGCAAGAATCTGTGTTGAAGTTGATCTCGGGAAAGGACTACCAGAAGCCATCAAAATCAAGGTGGACAAGTGGATGCACATTCAGCAGCTGGACTACGAACAACTCCCCTTCAAGTGCAAGGTATGTCATGAGTATGGCCATTTTGCAAATAGGTGCAGTAAGTTAAAAGTAAAAGAAATAGATATTAATGAGGAACACACAGAGGGACCATGGGAACAAGTCAAAAGAAAGAAACCCTCCCAAAACCAGGGCCTCAGTACCTCAGTCCCCCCAGCTTCAGGCATTCCCCCCCGCCTCCTCCCCCTCCCATCTCAACCTTCCCTTCGACCTCAAACCCCTTCGAATCTCTAACTGCTGAAACCCCCTCTTCGCCTCCTCAATCCCCTCGCCCTGCCTCTCCTTGCACAAACCCCCCCCCCCCTCCCCTCCTCACACAGTTGAAAGAATTCTTACCAGAAACAAAGCAAAAGAAACCAACCAGCAATCAGATCCACCAAGGAAAGTGGGTAGGAAATCGAACAAGGAGCTCAGGGATGAGACGGCAGCAAAAGAAATGGCCACAGGGACACAGCAACCTCTGGATTCGTATTTGGGACGGCCAAAAGGCAGCGGCGAGAAAACAAAGGAGAAAGCAGGATCCCACCCTTCAGCGGGCAAATAATGAATTTGGTCTCCTGGAACTGCAGGGGGATGGGCACCCCTCCAAAACTAAAAGCCATCAAGGACCTTCTTAATCAGGAGCAGCCAGATATCCTTCTTATTCAGGAGACCAAACTCACTAATCAGGACTTTCTTCAACAAACACAGCGATTCAAAAACTTCTCAGGACTATCCAATGATTCAGATGGAGCATCAGGAGGGATTGGAACACTATGGAATAAAACAAAGTGGGAAATCTACAACTCTCATCAAGGCACATGGTGGATTAGATCGGATCTAAAGAACAAAAGCTCACAGGAAGTCTATCATATCTACAACATCTACGCCCCCAACCACTACAGGGATAAAGCATGTTGCTGGAACACCTTAGAAGAAGACATCTCCTCTATACAAGACAGCAGATTGATTCTTGGAGGAGATCTGAACCTAATAAGGAATGTGCAAGAAAAATACGGAGGGAAGTATCACTCAGACCCCTCAAGAGACAAACTAGAAAATATAATACAGCTCTTCAACCTAATTGACACCCCTCTGTCAAATGGGAAATATACCTGGTCTAACAAAAGGACAGGTGCTCACAACATTAAGGAACGGCTTGACAGGTTTCTAATTCAAGAAAGGGTAACCGAAAGCTACTCAATTAGAAGTAAACTAATCCATGGATCAGCATCGGATCATAAACCGGTGGTTCTCTCTATGGACAAAAGCCCAAACCTCGGCCCTCTTCCCTTTAAGTACAATAAAAATTGGGATCTCAATAAAGATTTCAGTCAACTTATTCAAACTCAATGGGCAAGAGAAGTGATTGGGTCGCCATATTACGTTTGGGAAACAAAGCTGAAGCAGCTTAGGACAGCGATAAAACAATGGGCAAGGGACCAAGCAATAATAAATAAGAGGAAAAAAACAGTTCTGCTAAACGAAATGGAGCGTTGGCACATTCAAATGGAACAAATTCAATACAAGGCAGAGGATATTGAAAAAGAAAAGACTCTCTACAAAGAGTTCTACCGGCAAAATCGCGCAGAGGAAGAGGAACTCAGAATAAAATCTCGCTGTCTCTGGCTAAGGGCAGGAGATAAAAATACCTCCTTCTTTCATAATAATATCAAGCTCAGAAGAGCATGCAACCAAATAGATAAAATCGAAGTAGCGGGGGTTGAGCTGAAAGGTCAAGATGAAATAAAAGGGGCAGCATACAATCATTTCAAGGACCTTCTAACATCAGACAATCATCATCATGACAGCGAGACCTTCCTCAACATTCTCAAAGGCAAAATCACAGAGGAGAACAATAAGGAGCTGGAACAAGAACCCTCAGAAGAGGAAATCAGAGAAGTCATCTTCAGCATGCAACAAGACAAAGCCCCGGGGCCGGACGGCTTTACAGTTGCATTCTACAGGCGGCACTGGGAAACTATAAAAAAGGATCTGGTAAGAATGGTAAAGAACGCCTTCAGAAATCAAAAAGTAGGGGAAAACACAAAGTCCACCCATATAGCTTTAATCCCTAAGGAGGCAAACCCCAAAACCTTCGATAGATTTCGTCCCATTTCGCTTTGCAATGTCTCTTACAAGCTCATCACCAAAATCCTTGCCAACAGAATAAAGAAATTCCTTCCTTTATTAGTGTCTGAGAACCAGGGTGGGTTTGTCCCAAACAGACAGATCATTGACAACGTCATCCTAGTCCAGGAAGCCATTCATAGCAGCCTCAATAGAGGAGAAAGGGGAATGATCATTAAATTAGACATGGCTAACGCTTTTGATCGAGTGGACCACTCCTTCCTCACAGCAGTCCTTCTTAAATTTGGCTTCTCCTCCCTTTTTGTAAACATCATTAAAGGATGCATCACCAATCCATGGACCGCGCCTTTGATCAATGGACGGCCAAGTAATTACTTTAGAAGTTCAAGGGGGCTAAGGCAAGGCTGCCCCCTCTCCCCCTTTCTTTACATCCTAATGGCTGAGACACTGAGTGCTCATCTAGAAAATCTCCGAAGCAAAAAAGAAATCACGGGTATCCGCATTGAAAGGGGAACAAAGGAGCTCAATCACTCCCTCTTCGCGGACGACACTCTCTTGATTGGAGGAGCATCCAGCCTGATGGCCAGAAGATTTAAAGGAGTTCTGGATGCCTTCCTTCTAGCCTCGGGAGGAAAGCTAAACAACAGAAAATGCAAAATTTATACATGGAATGTCCCTCTTCAGATTCAGCAAAGGATTTCTCAAATCTTAGATATTCCTCTCCAAAGAAGCTGGAGCTCCTTCTCTTATCTGGGCCTCCCTCTGGCCAAGGAGCACATTAAAGCAGAGGTCTGGTCTAAACATATTGAGAAGATGAGAGGCTTATTGCAGAGCTGGGGTGTTTCCTGGTTAAATCTGGCAGGTAGAACTATTCTTATCAAAGCGGTCCTATCCAGCCTTCCTATCTATCAGTACGCAATAATAATGGCCCCTGCAAGTATTCACAAGCATATGGAAATCATCATGAGAAGCTTCCTCTGGCAAGGAGGAAAGCAGGACTCAAAGAAGTTCAGTCTTGTCAATTGGGATCAAGTCACCCTCCCGTATGACAAAGGAGGTTTGTCAGTAAAAATCCCGAGTCTATCCAATCAGGCTATGGGGCTCAAGTTACTTTGGAAGATCATCTCAGGACAAGGATCATGGTGGGTCGAAATAATCAAAAGGAAATACCTTAATGGTCCGAACTCGAACATCCTCCAAGACCCAATCGTGGATAGGCCGTGCACTCCAATGTGGAGATTGGTTAAAAAAGTTCTCCCTCACTTTAAAGAGCATGTCTCTAAGAAACCTGGCAGCGGAAAGAATGTCCAAATATGGCTGGACAGAATCATGGGATCAAGTCCCAGAGAATCTCTTCAAGAATTAAGACCCCTTCAAATTTGGATGCAGACCCACAACATATCCTCCTTATCCGACATTTCCACATGGTCCCAAAATACATGGTCAGATTGGAAGGTCTTAAACCTGCCCCTGGATCTCAGAGATCAATGGCATAAACTAAAAATCTCACTAGCCGGAGCTGCGCCAATGAATAAGGAGACGGAGGACAGTTACATATGGGACACCTGTGGGGGCAGTTTCTCAGTGCGTGAGGGCTACAAATCATTGCAAGATAAGACTCACAGTGCAAGCTGGAACCTTCACAAGGCAGCCTGGAACAATGAGTGCATACCCAAGGTAAAGCATTTTAATTGGGCCCTTCTAAAAGGGAAAATTCTTACTGCAGAAAACCTGAGAAAAAGAGGAATACAAGGTCCCTCAATTTGCTGCTTTTGTCAAGCTGAGGAAGAATCCATTCTTCACACTTTCCTCCAATGCACTTTCGCTCAAAACTGCTGGAACCAGCTCCTTAGCCCTTTAAAAACCAGAAGCAGGAATGACCAGGTAAACAACTTACAGAGAAACTGGAAAAAAGACTACCCTCTGAGCAGGAAAGGGAAAAGAAATCTTCTCCGAATTTGGAATTGTATCCCAGCAACTCTCTGCTGGAATATCTGGCTGGCAAGAAATCACTATATTTTTAACAACGAGCAGATCAAAATTGACAAGATAATTGCAAGGACTATCGCTGGGATCTCTGAGGCAATCAGTGCGAATCACATAACTCTCCCTGATCAGCAGGGATGGACAAAAGAGGAGACGGATTGGTACAAAAGATTCAATCTTAGCCACTCCCAAAATCTTCCTCCTCAGATCAAAATCAGGCAGAAGGGGCAAAACTGGAAACTTAGGGGGGACAAAGAAGAAGTAAATAAATGGATCACAGCCCAGAATCGCCCCATCCTCCTCTTTGATGGAGCATCAAAGAGCAATCCCGGGAAAGCAGGCGCTGGAGGAATAATAAAAGATCAGAAGGGGATCACAGTAAGCTGCTACGAATGGGGTCTCGGGCAAGCAACCAACAATGAAGCGGAAGCCTACAGCTTACTTTTAGGCACATCAATCCTACACAGGCTCGGTCTACAGAATGCCTTAATCCTCGGGGATTCAGCCATAATAATAGCAGCTATGAACACAGGCAAGGATTTTTGCAAAGCCTCTCTCAACCGCATCAAGGCAAGGATAAACGACACCCTCAGCCACTTGGGAAAAACTACTTTAAAGCACGTGCTGAGGGAACATAACGCAGAGGCGGATAAACTCGCAAACAATGCGGTCAATCGCAAGCAGGGACAGGTCAGAGACAACACCAGAACATATGAAAGACCCATCCCATAAGGACGGCAGCTGCCAGTCTGACCACAGGGCAGAGTTCACCAGGAAAAGTCAGAAACATGATCCACACACCCGCGATCATCAATTCCATACCATTATGCCGGCGTTCCCATCCCCTCTCAACCTCAAAACCTCCCCTCATCGTGACAATCTCACGCTTCTTCTGGGCATACATCATTTCGATCTCAGTGATATGAGATCCCTAAATCTGCTACCCGATTTCCCCTCTGCAAAACTTCGGAAATATCCTGAGCATCATCATTATGTTAACCCTCTCCCTCGTCCTTATATCCCACCTCCTAATCCTCCCTTCCACCAGCATTCCGAGAAGCACTTTGGGTGTGAAGTTCTCTCTGAGGCCAATAGACTCCGAGGGAGCAAGAAGTGGATCCCCGCCCCAGCTCACTCAGGAAGCAGTCATCAAGAAAACCAGCAAGACATTACAAGCAACCCGACTCTCCACGAAGATATCAGGTATATCAAAAGTTATTTGCAAGGTTACTCGCTATTAATCTGTTTTGCAGACATGGCAGAGGGACGGCAACCGGAAGCTCAAGGAAGGGCCGGCCCCCGCGAGAACCCCCTCGAAAGAGTCTTGGGTAATGAAGCATGCGCACTGTGCAAAGACCATTGTTATCTGATCTCCCGTTTCATGAAGCACCACAATGACCTGCGTGAAGACTTCATCGCGGATAGCCGGTCCAAACGTAAGAAATTAGAGAAGCGCAAGAAGGAAATAGAGAACCTCCAGGACAGATGTGAGCACCTAGAGGAGGCACTCAAGCACATTCAGTCCATCACAGCGAGTAAGCAGGCAGAAGCCTCCACTAAGGAAAGTCAAAAGGAACAGCAACAAGAGGACCACATGGAGGAAACCGTCAATCAATTTTGGTGTTAATCTCATGACCTGTAAAGTCTGCCTATTAGATGGCATTTTTGTAAGACAGTATAGCAGGCATCTTTTTCAGTTTTTCTTCTTCAAGCTAATCTATAAGGCTTCCAGGGCTGCGTCCCAGTTTAGTTTCCTCTCTTTCACTCTTCTTCCAGCATATATGTATCTTCCTCTGCTCCTAGCAGTTTTTTATAATACATAAGTACTCGATCTTGTTAAAAAAATATATATATATTTTATCTTTAACAACATGGATGGAAATTGTTGGAATTATCGGGATTTGAGACATGATATTTTATCTTTAACATCATGTTCGAGAATTGTTGGAATTTTAGAGTTTTTCAAAGTTCGAATATTTTATCTTTAATTCCATTGCTAAAAAATGTCAAAATTATAACCCGTTTTTTTTTTATTCCAAAATCAACACTTTTTTTAGGGTGTTTTTTTCATCTATTTTGCAAAAAAAAAATGGTTTTTACTTCCATTTAAAAAAAAAAAAAATGTTGAAAATTTACCCTAAAAAAAACATCATTCTCACATGCACCATTTCGTTTTTAGGTTGTTTTTTCATGTTTTTTGGAGTTTTTGGGCTAGAGTACTCGTTTTGAGGTAATAGTTCCTATTTGATTGGTAACTATGTTTATTCCCTGTAGAAACAGAACATTAGAATGAAATTATAAAATCTTCTTGAATCTTCTATTCCTTCGAAGTTCCTTTGCACCTCTCAATGCAATCGCTAGTTTAACTGCAGAGGCTCCAATTCGAAGGTACAGGCGATACTGCAAAGTATTTTACACGGGATGCCACGAAGAAGCTCCTTGTGATGGGTTGGACAACTGCTACAAAACCCACAACTATTGCATCACCTGAACCCACAATTACCTGAACGTCGAGTGCAATAAAAATTTGCTAGACTCCCTGAGCGCTCACGTTACTTTTGGAGAACCTCCGTTCGCAGACACCAAGTGTCACAGCTAGACGGTGGTGAATACCATCGAGTTTGCGAAAAAGGCAGGTGTGTGGGTCTGAAGAAGGATTCCACCCCAAGACCTCCAAAACTCCTCCACCTCCACAGATTTTCACGACCCCTAATAAAACTCGTTGCTTCGAATATGATTTCAAAGTTTGTATTGTTGTTTGAAGCCTATTGCACAAAAATTTTAGATGACAACAACCATGGATATTAATCACAGATGTTCTTTCGGCCTTTGAAATTTGTGGTAGAGTGGGAGTAAATATTGAATGTTAGCGATAACAATAGATATGGCAAGGGAAAGAAACCACTAATATGAGTTTTGACATTTGGTCAAACAACAAGGTTGCCCCCTGGTTGGCCCTGAAATTTTATTCTTCTTTATTATACATATTGTACTTCTGTAAATTCTCGTTCATTGGTCAAAGAGCTTGGGTAACAACGACTTCCAACTGAGTTTTGTCTTCAAACTTTATGTCGTCTTGTTACAGTGAAATAAAATAATTAATAGTGTCTTTTATTATTATTTATTAATGGTGGTTGTAGTATATATATATATATATATAATATGTTATTTCATATTTACGAGTTAACATAGTTATATGTTGATATGCATTAAAACAATGTTACTACTTTGCCTAATATTGCAAACCGAACACTTGACCAACTCCTAAACCACACCCTCCTCCGAGCAGATGCCTATTCCATTCCATACATTGATCTTAGAAATATGGAAAAAGGTATTTATCCGTTGTTATCAAATCATTCTATAGAAAGGGCCCCTTTTCTATCTCATTTCATGTGTGAAATAAATATTCTCCCTCCTACCCAAAATCTCTCATTTAGAGGGATTGGTTTGGGAACAAGAAACATATATATACGCCCCTCTATTAGCTCATGCCGTCAAATAATGTTTGTTTGGTGTGTTGAGATAGATTAGGTTAAAAATAAATAAATAAAATCATAGTTAAATTATAAATTTAGATTAAATTATTAGTATTATTAAGTATGAGAAAAGTTAATGTATTAATTAAATAGATACATAACTTAAAAAATTATGTTCTAAGATTTTTAATTATGAAGATTTATTTTTACTTTACTATAGAAATTTGTAATTTGTGAATAAGTTTTGTTATATTATTATGGGCTAATACAATAACTTACTAATATTACGTGATCAAAATACCCAAATTCATATTCATATTACGCATGTTCATTTGACAATATTTTTTCAATTAATAAATTTAATTAAAGGGCATAACTAGTTAGAGATAAATCTCAACCTTTGATTTGTGACTACTACTAAAAATATTTTAGCATTTTTGGGGAGGTTAGCTCCTTAATGTTCACCTAATAATTGTTGATAATTTGATTAAAATTATGGAATTCTCATTCCAAAATAGACACAATGTAATAATATATATAATTTTGTGATATTTTAAAATTATCTATTGATATAAAATTTTATGTGGTTTAGATATATTAGTTAATAATTATGTCGTAAGGCATTCAAGTGTTGTTGAATTGGGTGTTAGATGGCATGTTGTTCATAGGAGAAACCCTACCAACATACCCATTTAGAATTGATAGATAATGGGTGATTGGAGATTTCCACAATTATTCATATTGTTAGAGATTTCTAGAATAATGTAATATGTGTGATCGGTCTAACGTTTCGGATTGTAACTCCATCCACCATTAGGGACCAAAGAGAGCATTGTGAGTAAACTAGTGCTAGAGAGCCTATTAATAGGAGAAAATGAATTATGTATTCATTGAGTGTTGGAGAGCATATTAATGGGAGAAAATGAATTATGTATTCGTTGGATTAATGGTCAAAATTTAAAAATTAATAAATAATCTTTGACCAACTTCAGGATTTATTAATTTTGAAAAATTAACAAAATTGATATAGAGAGATTAGAAATGAAATAATTGAAATAAGAATTAGATTTTAATTTTAATTTTAAAAAAAATAGAAATGACATAATTGAAATAGGAATTAAATTTTTTATTTAAGAATTAGTTGAAAAAGGGGGTGTAAGCATAAAATTAATAATAAATTAGTTGAATTTGACCAATTTTTAAAATAAAATAAGGATTATTAAGAAGAAAGGGAATTAATAAATTAAAAAGATTTTTATTTTATAGCTAATAGTAAAAAATAACTAGAAAATAAAGAGACTAAAAATTAAAGCAAGAATAAATTTTTTCTTTTAAATTTGGTTGTTATATATATATATATATATATATATATTTGTTATTAATTAGATAAAATTAAGAAATAAGAGTTCTTTAAGATGACCAAAAAATTATTAAAACATTAATAAATATAGATACATATATATATTATAAATCAACAAAGTTTAATAAAAAAAATATTTTAGCTTTACTTTTTAGTTTCTTTATTTGTTACTATTAACTATAAAATAAAAATAAAAATATTAATTCCTTTTCATCTTAATAATATTTATTTTATATAAAAATTTGGTTAAATTCAACTAGTTTGTTATTAATTTTATGCTACCATTTCTCAGCTAATTCTTAAATTAAAAATTTAATTTTTATTTCAATTATGTCATCTCTAATCTTTTTTTTTTAAGTTTCAAAATTAAAATCTAATTCCTATTTCAATTATTTCATTTCTAATCTTCCTCAAAATTAATAAATCCTAATTTATCATTATTTTTATTTGTCAAAAGTGAAATTGGTCAATGATTATTTATTAATTTTTAAAATTTGACCATTAATCTAACGAGTGCATAATTCATTTTCTCCTATTAATAGGCTATCAAGCACTCGTTTACTCACAAGGCTCTCTTTGGTCCCTGATGATGGATGGAGTTACCATCCGAAACGTTGGACATATCACACATATTACACAATGTTATTCCATAAATCTTTCCAAAATCTCTCCAAAATCTCTAACAAATTGATAGATAATTTTATAGATTGGCGGGATTTTTCCTTAGTCTTGTTTGTTCCCTTTTGAAATGGTTCTTAGGTAAAGTTTAACTCACTATGTTTGCACTGACTAACCGGACCATTCAAGGGAAAAATTTAAGAATGGAAATTCATCTTAAAATTTAGAATCTTTGGCGAATCTCACTAGTCCATGATATTTATTTTGTAAAATGTTTGGTGATATTTATGTAAAAAAATCAAAATTCTAGTAATTTTATATAGTCTCTACATAAAATATTAGCAATTTTTAAGCGAAAATAATTTTATACCATAAAATTTGGGTGAAAAATTTTTAGAAAAAATTGAAATTAACGAATCTGTTTTTTGAAAAAAAATGGAAAATTAGCCCACCTGCAAATATTAGCCCTTAAAATTTTCCATGGGTCACCATTGTTGTCCTTGGATTTTATAGGCAATTTGCGTTTGACACCATGTTCTCGAAGTAGGAATTTGGTTTTCCTTCGCACAAGGAGGAAATGATTGCACTCCCTCTACGACCATAGTCGTTGTCACAGAAAAATTGTATAAAATTATGCATTTATGAATGTCTATGGTTTTCTTGTTCATGAATTTTATTTTTAATTTATTGCAGAGTCTCGCCATATAATGTGAACATGATTGTTCTTTGGCATCGAATATATTATGCTTGAATTATTTTTAGAAAACAATCTTTACGACATTATGGATCGATTAGGGTCATGTTTCTTTGTCGTATTTGTTTGAGCACCTGATAAAAAATGATGCTTACAACAAGAAACATCTTCTTGCCTGTATCATCCAAAATGAATTTGGACATAATTTCAAGCATCATGGTTGGAGCCTAGATGCCTACAAAATTGTTGAATTTGGGAGGCCTTGTGTCACTGTTTCACTTGGTGTTGCATTTTCGCACTGCCCACACCTGCAACCATTAACAAGACTTATATTTGTGCTACTTCATGAAGAGGGTGTCCCCACAAACTATTGGATTTATCTTCATTGCCTTTTCGGTGCTCTAGAGCCACGATGCTTCCTGTGAGCTATATATCCAGCATTGTCTTCATTTTTAGCCCTGGATAAGCAAGCACATCCTCTTCATTCTTTAAATTGAGCATCACTTATAACCAGTGGCAGTCTCATACTTTGGGAACTACAAAGGGTTGCGATAGTAAAAATAATTACAGGGGAGCACTCTTTTGCAGTCTTGCATACATTGTTTCTTATACAAGATGTGCAAAATGTACAAAAAATCAAAGTCATCCATGGCCATTAAACTCTTTTTTGGGAATAGATTAAACGACTGGCAAAATTATGACACCGCGAGCAGACCATACTACAATCTCTTTAGGAAAATATTTGTTTAGTGGTTCTATTGATGATCACTACCTATTTGATGGGATCCATGCATCAACTTTTCCAATAGTACTTCCTCGCCATACCTCTGCTGATAAATACAATTTCAAGTCTATCGAAGAGAAGATATTTGAAGCCAAGATGACTAATGTTTTCATTTTCTTCTAATAAAATCATTATCGTTCATCAAACTTGCACACGCATTACATTTGCAATTATAGATACAAAGCAAGTTATCATAGATAGATCAATTGTTCAACCTTTGAGTGTTAATCTTCAACCATTGTTGTGTCAAAATATGTTATGCATCCATACTGATACTAAATGCAATGGAGATGATGTGTAGGTACAACTAATTTTCAATGGTACTTAGATTCGTCATCCCTGTTATGTGGAAGAATATCCTTTTATCTGAATGTTGAGAGATATTTTGGTAAAAATCACATAAAGAAACTTTAAGTTGACATGTTTCGAACAATCCGTCGTTATTGGTATCCCGAGAAAAGATTGGAGGTGGATTTGGGCCTTTGATGCATGGACATCTTCCCTCAAAAACTCTCACATGGATTTGAATCTTCTTTTGAGATCCATAATTATAGAAACAACCAACCTATACATCATAATAGTAATGCTCTTTGCATCAACCAAGAAAGACATTAACAATTTTCCACTCAAGACAACTATATTGGGTATGCACAAGGAAGGAGAAACACAATTATAATAAATCAAATCTCTTTATCACTCACACACAACACACCAACACCATCAAGTTAGCTCGAGGCCTCTGAAGCCCAAAAGAGACACACTTTCATTTTCAGAAGGTTGTAGACCTAAAATATTTTTAAACCTTTTTAAGCCTTCAATTCTAAACTGGTAACATCAGATGAGATTCCAATTTCAACATTGAAGAAGAAATTTCAAACCATATGAGGAGATAGCTTTCTACTGATCTTGTGATTAGTGGCTCATCAAAATCACTCACCTTCATCCAACCTGCACACACATTACAATCTCAATTACTTATAGATATAAAGCAAGTTGTCATAGATAGCTCAATTATCCAACCTTTGAGTGTTAATCTTTGACCTCTGCCATGTCAAAATATGTTATGCGTCCACACTAAACTAAATGAAACAATAGTTTCTTTCATTTTCTTCTGATAAAATCAGTCTTGTTCATCAAACCTGCACACACGTTACATTCACAGTTATAGATACATAACAAGATGTCTGCTATGTCAAAATATGTTATGCATCCACACTAGTACTAAATGCAATGGAGATGATGTGTAGGTACAACTGATTTTCAATGGTACTTAGATTCGTCATCCATGTCATGTGGAAGAGTATACTTTTATCTATCAGTCATTTGTAAATAGAGCTCTTTATAACCACAAATTTTCACATATTCCAAATACATTTGTCATTTTCATGGTAAATATCTTCTTAGGGCCAAAAGAACTTAGCAAATCTATATCAGTATGTCTGTCATGGCCCTCTTCTACCTTAGACAACAAATACAACTACAACAGTGCACCAAACCACTATTTTTAGATTGAGAAAATTGGGGTAATGACGTTCATAATTTGTGTACATAGAGGGCAAGCTGCTTAAATAAGGCAAGTTTGTTTTGCACTCCTTGGCACTAAATTGGAGGGATGTCATGGATGCAAATCATCTAGAAATCACGCTTCTCAAGCGTGCCATGACGAATGAGGTATTTTAGTGTAATTGGAAGACAAGGAAGGGGAAAAAGCTTAGGAAGGCCTTGGTTCAAATCTATGGAGAGGGCATGGATTTGTTCTTTGTCAGGGAAGATGAGATTCAAACATTCCAGTGCATGTCGTGGCTTGGGCAAGAGAAATGTCTGTTGGGTCAGTTCCTCGAGGGTCATATCGAGGAGCTTCTCAACACAAGGGTAATTTTATTTATTCAGTTCTTTGTCTATAATTGTAGGTGTTTTAATTACTATTTTTTCTCTTCTTGAATTTTAGCCATTTTTGGTTGTTTAGAATCCCAATGGTAGGTGCTGATACTTGTGGATTTTTACAAGACACAAATTCCCCCTTCATTTCATCCTATTTCTTACGTGTATCCATTGAAGGGTTTTGAAATATTTTGTATAATATTACTATTTTGATGCCTTTGATATGCATATCCTTTAGTGAATTTAGATGATAAATTTTTGGTATATGTATTGAAGATTGACCCATAATGGTGTTGCATTGCAAGCAAGACAGGAGATCGAGAACACTATACAAATACATTTTAAACCCATAATATCTCTGTAATATTACAGATTGAGAAAAAAGAAGTGATGGCATTGAGGATCTCCGCAATAGTGATGTTTATTTTCCTTGAATTCGCATTGCCATCAAATTCAAAATGAAAATTTTGAAAAATATAAGTTCAAGCCTCTACCTTGCAAGGGCTCTAAGAATTTTGCATTTTGTTGCATTTTTATAGCAATGGAGAACAATCATTCCCAATGTGTCCATGGTGACCCTAATACAAGAATATGTAACACAATGATTATTGGGAATATTTTAATGTCTTGTTTCTCTATTTAGTGTGGCTCTTAGTGGCTTCATCTAAAAACATAATCATCACAATTGTTGCATTGACTATGGTTGTGTTGACGGTGTTGGACCCACCAACATGTCAAGGGGATCTCTCCAGTAAGAAGTCCCAATTAAACCTTAGACCATTTAGTGTAGGAGTCCCAACAGTGGGTCGTAAGGTAATGCCTTGACCGCGATGTCGTACAGAGGCAAGTAGAATAACTTTGTCAGCAGCAAGGGTGTGACTGATGCAGTGAGTCAAGGAAGGTGTATGAGAGGTTCCAACACTTCGAAGGGGGAAGGAGGTGAAGGTGAGTTCCAGGTTGAAAGGGATCAGTCCCAACTCGACTAGGAACACACAACACAAATGACATGCACAGCTTCCGGCGGAGCAGTCCACTCGGATGCGGCAGTCACATCATATAAGGTAAGATAACACATACATCACTCACGGATCAGTCCAAGATGAGTGTGATGGTTGTTATGGCAAGGTTCAAGTGAAAGGTCTGTCTAATGTCTGACAGAGCAGTCGACACGAACGGTGACAACATTAACAACATATGCAACACATTAACAACAAGATTCATATAATTGCATGTGAATTAGTTCATACACAAGTATGTAAGTCAAACAACATATATCGTTAAAGAAACTAGAGCAGTCCAACTACAATAACAACATATGCATGAAAATGTGCTGGCTCTTATTATATAAAGAAGTGTAAGTCACAATCATACAATACATCCATGTAAACCTGCTATCCCCAATAGTGGAATGTTACAACCACATCCGCCTGCTCCTCTAAAGAGATGTACTAGCTCTGTGCAATGGAGAAGCTAAGGTGCGTTACAATATTGTCCAAGCCTTCTTCAAGATAGTCTTAGTAGAAGCTTGGCTGACCAAAAGCCTATACAATGAATTATGAGGGACTATTTATAGCAAAGGGTGGGGTGACCCTTGACATTCCCCTTTATGGCAGTTCAACTACCCTCACGACTCTTCACCTACTCTATGATTGTTACATCCAACCATTGATACTTGACTTACACTTGACATGACTCAACATTACAATGCACATGTACTCATGTGAGACAACATGGTTTGATAAAGCCTTGCAAGACATCATTGACACTCAGTCTGTTGTGGTGAGACCAACTCTTTGACATGCTTGTGATGGTGAAGCTGGTGAGTTGATGCCAAGCTTGGTCATCCACAGTGGTGTGCATGCACCTCATGGTGACATCTTGCTGAAGCGAACTTTTGCTTCTGTTGCAACCGATGAATTGGTTCGACCCCTTCATCCAACTCGTCTGCTAACATGCGCATGGTCTTCTTGGCTGTGGCTGAACCGACAAAACACTAATGCATAATGTTCGTGTTGATCTTCAAGTGTGTGTTGGTGGTCATGCACATCAACTTACCGAAGTACTCGTTCGGCTCCAATTGGACTTGCTTCTTGTCTTCGCCTTGGTGAGTGTGTTGAATGGGTTGGATTGCATGTTGCTGAATCCCTTGCATGCGATCAACCACATTGCTCAACATGTCTGCCCCATGTTAGCTACTGGGATGGATCTTTAACTTGTCTGAGAGTAGTTTCATCCGCGAGTGCACGTCGCGCCCACTGTTGTTCCCGATCTTGCTGCAACTCATTCATCTGTCTGCACAGCTTCATGTTCTTCCTGAGTTGTTGCTTCAGCACATGCAACTCCTTCTTTGTTACATATTCTGCCTTTGCGCGATCTTCATGTCGCGTCATCACTCCATAGCCAAAGTCTCCAAAGTTGCTTTCATCATCAATGGACCTGCTTGAGCTTGCAACCTTGTTCTGCCTCCGTGTTGTCAACAACCCTCCTCTTGCATTCGTTGCATTTGGTATGCTGTCTTCAGCTGTTGTTCATGATGCTGCTCACTGTGATGTTGCCACTTGATGTCCTTGTCTATGAACAACTTGATGTCTTCGTGAGTAGGCAAGCTCATAGACACTTGATCGACTGCATCCCCAAGCGTGCTCTGAACAGTGTCCTCGTCTCTGCTCTCTTGGAAACCATTGTACTTGTACTGCTGAGAGGCAGATGAACACTTGTGATACCTAGAGACATGGCAACACTCATAGCAAGAAATTTGCTAGTCGAAAACCAAAATGAACATGAGAACTGATTTGCAACATACCTGGGTGAATGATCATGAAGGTTGCACAATTTCGGATGGGAGGTCGGGAGACCAATTGCCAAGACTACTCAAGGCATAGTCTGTAGAAATTTTGAATAATAAACACTTATTCAATAGAGATTATCCCGATTATACACTATTTCATAATACATGCATAATACATAACCTCCTCTATGTTGATCATCAATTTAGCAGCATCAAAAACAATGAAACATCAATCGCATGCACACTTTAACACAGTATGTAACCTGGGGAAAGCTTACAGCTGAAAACCCCACACTATCTATATATTAATGATTGAGAACATGTAACATTACATAGTACAATACTCCTCACAAGTACTCAGTACTATCTCCACCTGTTACACACAAAACTAGCTCAAATCCGAACAAGTCACAGGTTCAAATCTCCTCCGCTGCTTTGCCTGCCTCTATTGCACAATACCTGCTGAGAATCACTCACACTGGAAATCACGTGAGCACAGGCTATTCTATTGGGCATTGGCCAATACTGCGCAATACTCATTGGCATAACTCAATCCCTGCTTGTGCAAATCTCATGCAGAACTGATAGCAATCTCAACCTCTAACACCTGTCTCCACTGAACTGTACATGCACTGACATGCAACTGAGTTAACTGATGTATTCTTTAGTTGCTTTATGAGTTAATAATTAATTCACATAACTCATCACTAGTCTATTTGCAGTTAGACTAATTACAACTAGATTAACCAAGTCAAACTAAACACAACTCCATCAACTCCACATTCAACTCCACCAAACTCAACTGCTTGAGTTCTAACTGAAGTCCTACATGCAATAGCTCAACTGACCCACAAAGAAAGCGCATTTCCTTCTGACAGCTGCATGTGCCACATCTGTAGCTCAAACTGAAGTGCTCCAAGAGGATAAGATAATGTTTATAGTCTAAATATTATTATGAGACAATAATATTTGACTTTTCTATTTTTGACTAGCAGTCTAAAAATAGACTCTGATCACTCCTGCTGTGATCCAAAAATAGAAGTCCATCTATTTTTTCCCAACATGACCAATCATCCATAAACAGCATCCTGCAACTCATAGACCGTGATCCATATGTCTAAAAATAGACATAGTCTAAAAATAGACTTTGCGCCATAATTTTCCTACGGGCCCACTTAGTGAAGGCGATTCCTTTCCACTAAGCTCCATCATCTTGTTGCATTCTCAACACTCCCTCTCAACAAGATATGGATTATCAGCAACCCCTATCCTGCCTCGGTGGTATTCGAATTTGCTCCTGGTGAGTGCCTTTGTCAAGATATCAGCATCCTGATCCTCCGTTGGAATGTATGAAAGTAACATGATTCTCCGCTGCACACAATCTCTGATATGATGGCACCTGATGTCAATGTGCTTAGATCTATCATGAAATACAGGATTAGCCGAGAGTTTAATGCAACTCTGGTTATCCCAGTAAATCACAGTAGGATCCAAGTGAGAACCGAACAAACCGACCAGGATCTTCCTCATCCATATAGCCTCGCATGCAGCCAAACTTGCTGCCATATACTCGGCCTCTGCTGAACTGAGTGCCACGGATCTCTGCTTCCTGCTGTACCAAGAAACTCTGTCGACCCGATACTGAAGACCCCTCCTAATGTGCTCTTTCTGTCCGTTGGGCTCCCTACCCAATCTGCATCCGTGAAGCCACATGGCTTCACCTCATCCTCCTGTCTGTACCACAATCCATATCTCGATGTGCCTCTCAAATAATGTAATACATGCTTGCCTGCCTTCCAGAAGAGCTTAGTTGGCTTAACCATAGCTTGTGAAAGCTGGTTAATAGCATAGCATATATCGGGTCGTGTATTGACCAGATACATAAGCGAACCCACCAACTGTCGATAAACAGTGGCATCCACTTCTTTTGCCGAAGTGGCATCCTCCTTCCTCCAACCTCCAGGAAGAGGAGTATCAACAGGCTTGCAGCCATGCATGTTGAACTTCTCCAGTATCTCCCGAGCATACTTACCCTGAGAAAAAAATAGTCTATCACTGCGCTGCCAAATTTCCAATCCCAGGAAATAATGAAGGAGGCCCAAGTCCTTCATCTCAAACTCCTTAGCAAGATCATCCTTGCATGAAAGTATCAACAGCTCATCACCCGTTAGAATCAAATCATCTACATAAAGTACAATGATAAGCAACTTCCCTCCACCACAATCTGGTATAGGTTAGGATCCGCCTCGCTCTTAGAGAATCCAAGTCCGGTGAAATAATTGTCTATCCGTGTGTACCAAGCACGTGGTGCTTGTTTCAACCCATACAACGCTCTCTTGAGCCTGCACACATGCGACTCGCTGCTGAAGATCTCGAAACCTTCGGGTTGTTCTATGTACACCTCCTCCTCAATGACTCCGTTGAGGAACGTAGTCTTCACATCCATCTGATGAATGTGCCACCCCATCTGCGCTGAGAGAGCAAGAATCGTCCGTATGGAAGAATACATTGCGACAGGTGCAAAGGTCTCATCATAATCAATCCCCTTTATCTATGAAAAGCCTCGGCAACAAATCTTGCCTTGTACTTCTCCACACTCCCGTCAGCCGCCTGCTTAACTTTATAGATCCATCTCGAACCGACCACTGATTTCCCTTCCGGTCTAGGAACAATCTCCCATGCATTGTTTCTGACAATCGAATCATACTTTTCCACCATGGCGTCTACCCATGCAAGATACTCCACAGCTTCCTCGAAAGAGGATGGCTTAGTCACAACACATTTGCTCACGAGAGCCATGTATCTAGTGTACCGATCAGGTGACTGTCTCTGCCTGCGTTGGGCTGTAGGTGGTCTTACAACTTTCTCTGCATCTTGAGCCAGTCGCTCAGCTTCTGTCAAGCACTTTCGCCCTCTGATGGTTGGCGCTGCATGAGTGGTTTCTTCCACTCCATGAACCTCGTCCTGTGGCTGATCCACATCCTAAAGCTCATCTTTAGGAACTAATAGCTCCTCATCTACATGCAAGGGTGGCTCCCTCTCAAGCGAACACTTCATGGCTTTCTCCTCCTGAAATTTTATATCCCGTCGCACAACAGTCTTACCACTATCTAGCAAATACACACGATAGTTGTGGGGTGTATCAGTGTACCCCACAAATATCCCAACCTCTGCGGTCGGCTCCAACTTCTTCCTGGCATCCTTTGTCACATGCATGTAAACGTTAGCACCAAAAATCCTCAAATGAGAAAGATCAGGCTTCTTACCAGAATAAGCCTCCTCGGGTGTACTCATGCCAAGTATCCTGTGAGGACAACGGTTCTGCACATAAACTGTTGTATTGCATGCTTCCACCCACAAGTGAAGGGGTAGGCCCTGATCATGCAACATCGCCCGTGCAGCACCCACGATCATTCTGTTCTTCCGCTCAACAACCCCGTTCTGTTGTGGGTTATGGGGAGCTATGAGCTCTCTTTGAATCCCTTCTGCACTGCAGAAATCCTTGAACTCGCCAGAGATGTATTCACCACCATTATCGCTCCTAAGAGCCTTCACCTTATTCCTCGACTCCTTCTCGACCAGTGCTTTGAACTCACAGAACTTTGAGTATGTTTCGCTCTTCTTCTGCATGAAGAAGATCCAGCACTTATGAGAAAAATCATCAACAAAAATCACATAATACCTGTGTTTTGCTGTCGAAGCTACTAAGAAAGGTCCACACACGTCTGTGTGAATTCTCTCAAGGATCGTCGTGGTGTGACTATCCTTCTCGTGAAAGGTGGCTTTCATAAACTTTCCCAAAGTACACCCCTTGCACTGATCTGACTGCGCAAGAGTGCCTTTAGGAAGCCCTGTAGTGATTTGCTACAGTATCTTCAAGGCTCCATGGTGAAGGTGACCCAATCTCCTGTGCCACAGCTCGCCATCATCCCGGCTCACCAATCCTTTTGCCTTGCATGCCATTGCTGCGCAGCCATCTACATGCAACTGATAAAGGTTCCTCACTCGAACCCCTATCTTCCGGGTTTCTCCAGTTGTCTTGCTGCGCAGGAAAGCCTTTCCCTCACTGAAAACAACATCATATCCCTTGTCTTCTAACATCGCCACAAAGATAAGATTCTTCTTCAATCTTGGAACATGCATCACTTCCTTCAATACGAAGGGTTTACCAGACTCCCTCTCAAAGGAAATGGTACCAATACCGGTCGCACTGTATCTACCATCATCGCCCATCTCGATGTGCACTCCAAGATCTTTGTCCTCCACATCAGAAAACAAATCTCGATCTCCTGTCATGTGAAAAGACGCACCACTGTCCAAGAACCATACCGATCCCATCACACTTGAAACCAAGCATGCGATTAATGAAAAATCAAGCTCAAACTGTGAGGCTAGAGCCTCTCCTGCTGCAGATCAAGCAGCTTGCTTGTTCTTCTTCTTCTGCGGACAATTAGTGGCATAGTGTCCGTGCTGGTGATAGTGAAAACACTTCACCTTGGACATGTCCTGCTTCTTGCCTTTCGCACCGGACTGAGAAGCTTTCTTGCTCTTCCCTTTCTTTGCTTTGGCAGCCAAAGCGCAATTTTCTTCATCAGTTCCCTTTGATGAAGATCCGTCCCTAGTATTCCGCCTGATCTCCTCCTGCACAAGATCTGACCAAAGTCTCTCCCATCCTAGCAATTTCTCCCGACCATTGACAGAGTCCTGATAGGAATGCCAACTCTTCGGAAGACCAAGGAGAGCCAAGCTCACCAATTCCTCATCATCGACAGTCACCCCCACACTTCCCAGCTCATCTATGCACTAAGTGAACTTCGTGAGATACTTGGGCATATTGTCTCCCTTCTCACATTTGATGTTTCTGAGTTTATCCTTGAGTGCCAGCTTCCTCTGATCGCTCTTGCTTTGGAATAGATCTGTCAACGCTTTCCACATCAAGTATGGAGAAGCCTTACCATGCAGGCTGGACACAATGTGATCCTTCATGCCCTCCAATAGAATCCTTCGACCCTTTGTTGTCTTCTTTTGCTAAGCATCAACCTGCGCAGCATCAGTAGGCTTTGGGACATCAGCCTCTATGAAATCCTTCAACCCATTATCATCCAACATTGCCTCCATCATGTCCTTCCATGCAATATAGTTCGAGCTGCCCTCAAAATCATACTCTAATCGCAATCCGTTGAAAGACATTGCCACGTTGATACCAAGAAAACACTGCTGCAAATTCGAATTCCACCAGCTCCAAACTCAACCGCCTCTAATCTAGAATTCGTGAGAACAAAGTATTTCTCGTACAGAGATTGATTGTATGGGCTTTTACCGGATATCTCACCTTCCAAAGGAAGGATGAATCCAGAGGCTACCTAGCCCGATTACAGACTCTGCCTGAAGAAATAGAATGTAAACACTTTTTGAATAAGAGATCTGATGATCAACAGCTCCGATACCATGTAGAAATTTTGAATAATAAACACTTATTCAACAGAGATTATCCCGATTATACATTATTGCGAAATACATGCATAATACATAACCTCCTCTACGTTGATCATCAATTTAGCAGCGTAAAAAACAATGAAACATCAATTGCATGCACACATTAACACAGTATGTAACCCGAGGAAAACTTACAGCTGAAAACACCACACTATCTATATATTAATGATTGAGAACATGTAACATTACATAGTACAATACTCCTCACAAGTACTCAGTACTATCTCCACCTGTTACACACAAAACTAGCTCAGATCCGAACAAGTCACAGGTTCAAATCTCCTCTGCTGCTTTGCCTGCCTCTATTGCACAATACCTGCTAAGAATCACTCACACTGGAAATCACGTGAGCACAGGCTATTCTACTGGGCATTGGCCAATACTGCGCAATACTCATTGGCATAACTCAATCCCTGCTTGTGCAAATCTCATGCACAACTATAGTCACAACTGATAGCAATCTCAACCTCTAACACCTGTCTCCACTGAACTGTACATGCACTGACATGCAACTGAGTTAACTGATGTATTCTTTAGTTGCTTTATGAGTTAATAATTAATTCACATAACTCATCACTAGTCTATTTGCAGTTAAACTAATTACAACTAGATTAACCAAGTCAAACTGAACAAAACTCCATCAACTCCACATTCAACTCCACCAAACTCAACTGCTTGAGTTCTAACTGAAGTCCTGCATGCAATAGCTCAACTGACCCACAAAGAAAGCGTATTTCCTTCTGACAGCTGCATGTGCCACATCTGTAGCTCAAACTGAAGTGCTATAAGAGGATAAGATAATGTTTATAGTCTAAATATTATTATGAGACAATAATATTTGACTTTTCTATTTTTGACTAGCAGTCTAAAAATAGACTCTAATCACTCCTGCTGTGATCCAAAAATAGAAGTCCATCTATTTTTTCCCAACATGACCAATCATCCATAAACAGCATCTTGCAACTCATAGACCATGATCCATATGTCTAAAAATAGACATAGTCTAAAAATAGACTTTGCGCCATAATTTGCCTGCGGGCCCACTTAGTGAAGGCGACTCCTTTCCACTAAGCTCCATCATCTTGTTGCATTCTCAACATAGTCTGGGCTGCTGGGAGACTGGCTAACTACTAGAAATGCGTAATACACAGTCCAATCTGGGCTACTGGGGGACTGGATGACTGCTGGAACTATGCAATGCACAGTCCAGTCTGGCTGCTAACTGTTGGGATTGCGCAATGCGCAATTCCAGCTGGGAAGGACTACTGGCCTAGGGACAGATCTGCGCAATTTCTTGGGCCAAGCAGCCACTGTCCTCTAGAAATGCGCAAAACAGTCCTGGAGGCCAGTGCTGGGTAGGAATGCACAAATATAGAGAGGAAGGTGAGCCTTCCTTTCCCAGATTGCGCAATGCAGCCTTGGTGAAGGTAGAGCCCAGCCCAAGGTTAGCCCGACTCGCCGACGGGCGACTGAAAGAAAGTAAATCAGTGAATGCATGGTGACACTAAGTGATAGCAGAAGTGATTGACAATGCATGCAAAACATGAACGAAAGATTCAACAAACAGATCAACATGCATGTGGGTGAGGCAATTCGTTGGTTGGGCAAACGTCCGTGCAAAACAGTTTCATGCATGCGACAACAGTGAGATAGCAACGAAAATTGAAACAGAGCTAGGACAAGCTAGTATATATGTAAACGACAACAAGCATTTAAAGAAATTAAGCAAACAATACTCCTACAAGCGAAAACAAAAAAGCGACAGAAATGCAGCACAAGGCATGGGAAGCAGGCTTACCCCAAAAAAATTGAGTTGAATGTGCCGACTGCTCCTAGATGTGATATGGGATGTCAGAGCTACAAGGTTGATGTGAGGAATGAGCTCTGCGGCATTCAGTTGATGAGTTTTGATAACATCAAGGCTGTGATGCGCATGCCACGAATCTAGGGGAAGCAACACTTGGTGGGAGGTTTTGGAATCGCTCCTTGCATGTAACCTCCAAGCTAAACATAGATCCCTGAAACAAGGAATGACTTTGCATGTTGCCTTTGGAGAAGTAGCCCATGCATGCAAGTCTGCTTTGCTCAGTCCCAGAGGGAATCGGTCAACTCAACTACACATGTAAGAGAATGTTGGACTGCTGGAGAAAAATGTGCATTTCTGGCTCAGAGCTGGACTGGGCTGGCTACCCAGGAAATTTGCGCAATTTCTGGGCAGAGCAGCTGACTGTTGCCCATATTTGCGCAAATATTGGGCTGAACAGCCTACTGCTGGGAAAATTTGCGCAAATTCTGCTGGGAGGGTTGGCTGGCAGGATTGCGCAATCCTAGAGCCCAGCAGGCTGTCAGAGAGGATTGCGCAATCCTGGAGCCCAGCAGGCTGTCAGAGAGGATTGCACAATTCTTGGAGGGAAGGTTGGTTGCCCTCCAGAAATGCGCAATTTTCAAGGGGAAGCTGCTCAGCCTGCAGCTGGACCAAGTCCAGGTGAGAAGCCTATGAGGAGAATGGATCAACTGTGATTGATAAGGTGCCTTTGTGCGAGGAAAACACTTGAAGCTTGAGTACTTGACGAAGCAAGACAAAGTGTTGTGTAAGGTTGGTAGGGAGGCTCCAAAACTGGCTAAGGCAAAATTTTAGAGGGTGGTTGTAACTGCTACAACACTTGGCGACACACTGGTAGAACTCCAGCTCTATGAATGGACCTTGTTCATGAAAAGCAAGTATAACACCTTTAGAAGTATTGCTCAGCTCTCAGCTCATCTTGGCTTCACACTAGTTTAATTATAAGATGTAGCATTTGCCAGACTCTTGGTCGATTGACACACATTCCAAGCCAAGGCAACACAATTATTTCGATTGGGGTTGAGGGGTATATGGTGCACAAGCAGTATAGTCGCCAGAGTCTTAGTTTCATCTCTGGTGTTGCTCCACTGCCAGCAGGCTTGGACAGTACCTCAATGGAGTCACATAGGAACACAAGCATGGCTCCGCTGCCAGCGAGCCTGGTCAGTACCCCGACAGAGTTACTTGCATCACCTCCCTGCGCAAGAAGTATTTCTCTTCTTTTGCCTTATTCATTTTTCATTTTGAATTTTTTGTTTTGACTTTTCATTTTTTTCATTTTCATTGGGCATAGCACTTATTCATTTCAGAGGCGGAAGAGGGATCCTGACTTATTAAGAGCAGAAGAGGTTGTTCCAACAGAGAAGTAGTTTATTATATCTCTGACGTGTCTGTTAAGGTTTTCCCCCTCACCTTACTCTACTTGACTGGGCTGACAAGGGTTAACCCAAAAACAACCGACTAGAGAAGGTGACACTAGTTAACACACAAGCGTTGTGTTTTCACCAAGGTTCACTTCGAACAGTACGTATTTTCCTTCGACGTATCATGGACTAAGAGTAACAAGCTCATCATACAGAGGCAAGATGACAGATAACCAAGTAGTGATAGTTGTACAAGCCCTCTTGTACTTTACCCAACTTGCTTCAAGAGTCATACATGGTTTCATGCAAGACTAACCTACGAACAAAACAAACGAACTAACAAACATAAAAGCAAAGCAAAAGTGAAAGCAAAGCAAGTAAGCAAACAAGAAAGCAAATAAACAAGAAAACAAAGAATGTAAGCAAACAACTAAAAGAAAACACTACTCCTACTCCTACACTAACAGTAATGGGCCTGATCACGTGAAGTGATACTTCCAATGTAGCCGTCGACGCATTGGTAGACCCATGTTGGTGAAGGTTTGGTCCGCGAGCAACCCAGTTGTGCGAACCAGCAAGCAAGAAAGATAAAACAATGAAGACAACTACACTTCGTGATTCAAAGTGCCCACGGTAGATAAGTGAGTGCATGCGCATGACGGGAAGTCCGCGGACTTATCATGGTGTTGTGTGACACTATGTGCAACTTTGAAGCATAAGCACACTCTTGACTGTGACATGCAAGCAAATGAAAGAAACAAAGATAACTTGTGTCGCGCATGAGTGCTTGCAATGTAAGACTCCTCCAATGCATGAGCAATGGGATCGTGTAGTTCGAGTGGAGGAAGTAAAATCTGAGTGTTAGATTGATCTTGAGTGCATACAGATGAGTGATGAGGAGCCTTGAGTGTTTGAACAATTTCCTGATCGGAAGCGAAACCAACCTCAAGACAACGAGGGCTTGACATAACCATCAACTCGGGTTGAAGTGCCTCGACGGTTTATGGGGTTTCGACTTCGTTGATAGATGGATCTTCGTAGACCAGTGGCTTAGACAAATTAACAATGAGTGAATCAACATCGTGATCGGATGATGAGGTGAAGAGATCACGAAAACCAAGATCAGAAAATTCAGGATGTTGGTCGGCATCCTCATGGTTTGATGAATCACACAGAGGGGTATATGAGGAGGAAGGATGTTCATCCTCCGCGTTTTCGGAAAAGGCAGATGAAAGATGAAGTGGATTTCCAATGAATGATTGGTCCTCTCCATTGTTGGATGATGGGCTAACATACGGTGTGTCCTGTGAAAGATCAACAATGGGTGCATCCATGGATGAAGACACACATGCGAAATCATGGATGGCAGGTTCACTAACGATGTTAGGAAAGAACAAAGGGGGCTCAGATGGAAGGGAGTCATCCTTCGCCGAGTGTTGATGCTCAAGTTCCCACTCATACTCTTCATGAATGACAACGCATGTCAGTTGTGCAACACCAACTCAGTCAGTGGGTTGTTCCTCGTTCACAACAAATGAAGAGTCTGCAATGGACGAACATAAGACAACATCATATGGAGGAACACCCGGGTGTGAAGACGGAGGTCATAGAAAAGAATGAATACGAGAACTCGAAGGATTCACAACCAAATCTGCAAGAAAATTGAGTGAAGTGATGTTGGGAGGATGTGAAGGATAAATAGGTGTTTAAGCATGATCCTCAACATCACTGAGCAGTGGTGGAGTTGTTGAACAAGAGGAAGGCGGATAGTCAGTTGAGACAGTGACCGCTTCCACATGAGATTGCGCAGCTCCATCAACAAGAATGTTGAGCAAGGCTTGATCTCAAACTTTCTCTTAGGACGAGCAGATTTCTTAAGGCAGTACTCGAACCGGTCCCAAAGATAAGAAAATTTCATGTGGCTCCTTGGAGCTTGAAACTACAAGTCACAGAAGCGCTACCAAAAATCAATAATGGATTCATGTAGAGCCCTCCGTTGTTGTAACAGTTTCCGGTCAAGATGGTATGGATCAAAATGATAGAACATGTCTTCAATAAGATCACAAAAGTGCTCAAACGAGTGCATGGCATCAGCCGGTAGGCTGAGCACGCAACGAAATGGAGATTCGCGAAGTGTGTATGCAAGCAACAAACTGGTATGTTCATCAAAAAACTCATCTTCCTCATGAATCATGGAAAGAAAGTTATGTAAGTTCTCAGGCTAGGCCACTTCGCCTTCACCACCATACGTGTGAGTGGACAAGAGATCGAAAAGCTTCCCTGAGATGGATACATTTTCACGATTCGAAAAACACCTCGAGGGAAGAAGAGTGCAAGACTCGATGAAAGATATGCAAAGGTTCAAAACTGGATGAGAGGACACTGATTGTTATCAGACCCTCCTTCTAGCGCCAGAAATGTTGACGGTGCTGGACCCGCCAACATGTCAAGGGGATCTCCCCGATGAGAAGTCCCAATTAGACCTCAGACTGTTTGGTGTAGGAGTCCCAGCAGTGGGTTGTAAGGTACTGCCTTGATCGCGATGTCGCACAGAGGCAAGTAGAATAACTTTGTCAGTAGAAAGGGTGTGACTGATGCAGTGAGTCAAGGAAGGTGTATGAGAGGTTCTAACACTTCGAAGGGGGAAAGAGGTGAAGGTGAGTTCTAGGTTGAAAGGGATCAGTCCCAACTCGTCTAGGAACACACAACATAAAGGACATGCACAGCTTCCGGTGGAGCAGTCCACTCGGATGCGGTAGTCACATCATACAAGGTAAGATAACACGTACAACACTCACAGATCAATCTGAGACGAGTGCGATGGTTGTTATGGCAAGGTTCAAGTGAAAGGTCTGTCTGATGTCCGACAAAGCAGTCGACATAGACGGTGACAACATTAACAACATATGTAACACATTAACAACAAGATTCATATAATTGCATGTGAATTAGTTCATACACAAGTACGTAAGTTAAACAACATATATCATTAAAGAAACTGGAGCAGTCCAACTACAATAACAACATATGCATGAAAATGTGCTGGCTCTTATTATATAAAGAAGTGTAAGTCACAATCATACAATACATCCATGTAAACCTACTAGCCCCAACAATGGAACATTATAGCCACATCCACTTGCTCCTCCAAAGAGATGTACTAGCTTTGTGCAGTGGACAAGCCAAGACACATTACAATACCATCCAAGCCTTCTTCAAAATAATCTTAGTAGAAGCTTGGCTGACCAAAAGCCTATACAATGAGTTATGAGGGATTATTTATAGCAAAGGGTGGGGTGATCCTTGACATTCCCCTTTGTGACAATTCAACTACCCTCATGACTCTTCGCCTACTCTATGACTGTTACATCCAACCATTGACACTTGACTTACACTTGACATGACTCAACATTACAATGCACATGTACTCATGTGAGACAACATGGCTTGAGCAAGCCTTGCAAGACATCATTGACACTTGGTCCACTATGGTGAGACCAACTCTTTGACATGCTTGTGATGGTGAAGCTGGTGAGTTGATGCCAAGCTTGGTCATCCGTGATGGTGTGCATGCACCTCATGGTGACATCTTGCTGAAGCGAACTCTTGCTTCCGTTGCAACCGGTGCATTGGTTCAGCTCCTTCATCCAACTCGTCTGCTAACATGCGCATGGTCTTCTTAGGTGCGGCTGAACCGGCAACACACTAATGCATAGTGTCCGTGTTGATCTTCAAGTGTGTGCTGGTGGTCATGCACATCAACTTGTCAAAGTACCCGTTCGGCTCCAGTTGGACTTGCTTCTTATCTTCGCCTTGGTGAGTCTGTTGAATGGGTTAGATTGCATGCGTGCACACAATGACATGCATGCTGTTGAATCCCTTGCATGCGATCAACCACACTGCTCACCATGTCTGCTCCATGTTAGCTGCTCGCATGGATGTTTAACTTGTTCAGGCATAGTTTCATTTGTGAGTGCACATTGCGCCCATTGTTGTTCCTGATCAAGCTGCAACTCATTCCTCTGTCTGTGCAGCTTCATGTTCTTCCTGAGTTGCTGCTTCAACACATGCAACTCCTTCTTTGTTACATCTTTTGCCTTTACACGATCTTCACGTCACGCCGTCACTCCATAGCCGGAGTCTCCAAAGTTGCTTTCATCATTAATGGACCTGCTTGAGCTTGCAACCTTGTTCCGCCTCCGTGTTGTCAACAACTCTCCTCTTGCATTAGTTGCATTTGGTATGCTTTCTTCAGCTGATGTTCATGATGCTGCTCGTTGTGATGTTGCTGCTTGATGTCCTTGTCTATGAACAACTTGATGTCTTCGTGAGTAGGCAAGCTCATAAACACTTGACCCACTGCATCCCCAAGCGTGCTTTGAACGGTGTCCTCGTCTCTGCTCTCCTAGAAACCATTGTACTTGTACTGCTGAGAGGCAGATGAACACTTGCGATATCTGGAGACATGGCAACACTCATAGCAAGCAATTTCCCAGTCGAAAACCAAAATGAACATGAGAACTGACTTGCAACATACCTCGGTGAATGATCATGAAGGTTGTGCAATTTCGGCCGGGAGGTTAGGAGACCGACTGCTCAAGGCACAGTCAGGGCTGCTGGGAGACTGGTTGACTGCTGGAACTGCGCAATGCACAGTTAAGTGTGGCTGTTGACAGTTGGGATTGCGCAATGCGCAATTTCCGCTGGGAAGGAGTGCTGGCCTAGGGACATATCTGTGAAAATTCTTGGGCCAAGCAGCCACTGTCCTCCAGGAATGCGCAAAATAGTCCTGGAGGCCAGTGCCAGGCAGGAATGCGCAAATCTAGAGAGGAAGGTGAGCCTTCCTTTCCCAGATTGCGCAATGCAGCCTTGGTGAAGGCAGAGCCCGGGCCAAGGTTGGCCCAACTCGCCGACGAGCGACTGAAAGCAAGTAAGTCAGTGAATGCATGGCGACACTAAGTGATAACAGAAGTGATTGACAATGCATGCAAAACATGAATGAAAGATTCAACAAACAGATCAACATGCATGTGGGTGAGGCAGTTCGTCGGTTGGGCGAATGTTCGTGCAAAACAATTTCATGCATGCGACAACAGTGAGATAGCAACAAAAACTGAAACAGAGCTAGGAAAAACTAGTATATATGTAAACGACAACAAGCGTTCAAATAAATCAAGAAAACAATACTCCTACAAGTGAAAACACAAAAAGCGACAGAAATGCAGCACAAGGCATGGGAAGTGGGCTTACCCCAAAACAGCTGAGTTGAATGTGCCACTGCTCCTAGATGTGATGTGGGATGTCAGAGCTGCAAGGTTGATGTGAGGAATGAGCTCTGCAACGTCCGATTGATGAGTTTTGATAACATCGAGGTTGTGACGCGCATGCCACGAATCTAGGGGAAGCGACACTTGGTGGGAGGTTTCAGAATTGCTCCTTGCATGTAACTTCCAACTGCTAAACATAGATCTTTGGAACAAGGGATGCATTTGCATGCTACCTTGGGAGAAGTAGTCCATGCATGCAAGTATGCTTTGCTCAGTCCCAGAGGGAACTAGTCAACTCAGCTACACATGCAAGAGACTACTTGATTGCTAGAGAAAAATGCGCATTTTTGGCTGGGAGCTGGGCTGGCTGCCTAGGAGATTTACGCAATTTTTGGGCAGAGCAGCTAACTGCTGCCCAGATTTGCGCAAATCCTGGGCTGAACAACCTGCTGCTGGGAAAATTTGCGCAAATCCTGTTGGGAGGGTTGGCTGGCAGGATTACGCAATCCTGGAGCCCAGTAGGCTGTCAAAGAGGATTGCACAATTCCTGGAGGGAAGGCTGGTTGCCCTCTAGAAATGCACAATTTTCAAGGGGAAGCTGCTCAGCCTGCAGCTGGACCAAGTCTGGGTGAGCAACCTGTGAGGGGAATGGATCAACTGTGATTGACAGGCTGCCTTTGTGCGAGGAAAACACTTGAAGCTTGAGTACTTGACGAAGCAAGACAAAGTGTTGTGTAAGGTTGGTAGGGAGGCTCCAAAACAGGCTAAGGCAAAATTTTGGAGGGTGGTTGTAGCTGCTACAACAGGTTGGTCCTTTTCAACATTTCCTTCCATAGGACAATTGGAAATCTATAATTATGGAAGTGCCAAAGATAAATCATGTTATCACTATATAATTTTAATTTGAAATAGAACTCACATATATTATCTGCAGATCAACGTGCAAGTTCATATTTGCATAATATTTTGAAGTGAATTAATCATAAGTTACTTTGTTGTAGCAACATGGATCATTTTTCTCTTTGGGATAAGTTTTTTTAATCACTTTATTCAATCAACTGCTTGAAATTGTTGCATCATGATAGGTGAGTAAGCCATTTTCATTGAGCTCACAGTTCCATTATGGGAATACAATGCATAATTCAGTAATTACGTCAATATTAATATAAATTATTAATTAATCATATATTCTATTTTTCCATACAATAAGCTAAAATTCTTGAGTTGGCTAGCCCTTTTAAGTAGGGAATCGATATACTCCAAGAAAGGACGAGGTATGTTTGGGGCACTACCCTGTCTTTAGCTCTTTTCCGTAACATAAAGACAACAACCACTCCCCCAAATCTAATCCCCATTCCCATGCCCAATATTGTCAATGACATATTTTCATATATGTGATTTAACCATTCCACTCTTACATTACCACTCTTACTAGCGTTATCAGCGTGTCTTACTCGTCTTTCATTTTCATTACATGAATCTAAAGGGGACAACCCCATAAGCACCTATTGTTTTGAAATGAAGATTCTTAATACCGGGACTAAACGCGCTGGTCGGTTTCTCACTGGTAAGGTAGAAATTGTTGAGTCTAAAAAAAAACAGAACGCAGTCTCCCGAAAATTTTTACAATTTACCCGTCAACCCTAAAATTCCCCTTCAGAATAGAGAGGGGAAAACACAGAAACGAGCTAAGATTCGAAACAGAACCCAGAGGCTCCTTCGGACTCGATTACCCGAGGGGACTGAACAACGGTCGGTTCAATGACCTAGTATATCGAGGAAGGATCTGCAACCTGGCCTTATGTAACTCCTCTTAGCCAGTTTAAGTGAAAACAGTTACTCCTCTTAACTGGGTGCAACCTGGGATTAAACCAACTACCATTGGGTAGTTCTTGAACGACGAACAGCCCAGCCCATACAGCCTAATTGGTGTGTTCGTCTTGCGCTAGATAGCTATTTACGCCCATTGAGGTACTCCCTACTGAGGTTCTGTTCGAAGGGTACCGAGCTTAGTTGGAGGTAATCTATAGAAGTTAACCATGGCTGACGTGGTTCAATACCGACTCGAGAAGATGATTCCGGAACTCGATGATTTAGAAAAGAGAGGCCTCTTCAGTAAGTCGGAGATCAGAGAAATTGTGAAGAAAAGAAGGGACTTCGAATATCGCCTGAAGCGTCCAAGCCCCATTAAGGAAGATTACCTCCGCTATATTGAATACGAGAAACAACTCGAAGCTCTGAGAAAGTTGAGGAAGAAGGAGATAGTCAGACGCCTGAAAGAAAACAACAAAAAATGGTCGTTTTCTCTGTGTGATAAGACAAGTATAGGGAGGATCCAGTATATTTATGGAAAATTAGTTTCGAAGTACAAGGGAGATTTGAACCTCTGGTTTCAGTACGCTGAGTATTGCAGAGAACAGGAGAGTCGTCACACAAGACAGGTCTGTTATTTTTCTTTTAGGTTTTTTCACTACGCGCTCATGCTATTCCGGTTTTTTATTTAGACGTATATTAATTTGTTTTGCCCTTCAGAATAGTATATTGGATGGATTGTTTTGGGTTGTTTCACGTGGTGTGATCCGTATTTTTACGACACTAAACCCAAAACCCCAAATACCAGACCCTAAATCCTATTATGAACTCCTGTTGAGTCGAATTTTGTTGGATATAGGAATTAAATGAGCAATTGTTTGATGAGTGAGTTTGAGACTGTAAATATTATTTTCTTTCAATGTGGAGTAAAGAAGAGAGAAAATGACTGAAATTGTGTGAAAATTCATATTGGAAAGATCGGACAACTAATGAATAAATTGAAACATGCAGGTTCTTGGCGAAGCACTGAGCTTTCATCCAAATGTTCCTGGTCTTTGGATTTATGCTGCAGCTTGGGAGTTTGAATATAACTTGAATGTAAATGCTGCACGTGCTCTTATGCTAAGTGGAATACGAGCATGCCCCAAATCAGAGATACTCTGGATAGAGTATTTCCGCATGGAACTTACTTTTGTTAACAAATTGAGAGCTCGAAAAATAGCTCTGGGACTTGACAACATCTCATCTTTGCACGAGGAGGAAGACGAGAAAACATGGAGAGAAGAGAATAGTGATCTTTTTATGCCACTGAATGGAGAGAAGCTCGACGATGAAGGGACTGTGGAAAATGAGAATAATGAATCGGAAACTAATGCAGATGTGATTGCCATAAGGGAGTTGAGTTTCAAGATGGCTTATGCTATTTTTAATCAAGCAATCAATGCCATTCCATCTAGTCTCAGATTTCGTCAGCTCTTTGTTGAAATGCTAGACAGTCTTGAAGTTGAAAAAGCAACTATCTTAGAGGATGAAATATGCAGAACTATGCTGAAAGACTTTTCAAGCGATGAATGTTGTTGGGACTGGTTAGCAAGGCGACATCTTACAAAATTGCAGCGGGGAAAACAGATAGGGAAAAAAAAGGTTGTGGCTGGATTGAATAAAACAATTCAGGTCAGCCGTGCATCAGAATATTTTTATTTATTTGCATGTCATTTTTTCCCCTCTTTATTTGCATACAATGCAATTACTAGGTAATGGTAATATTCAAGTGCCTTTAATCACATTTATATTTTTCCACAACAACTTGTTGATTAAATTAGAACTAATGTATAGTGATAAAAGTGTGATCTAAAATAGATGCAGCAACGACATGATGATTATTATCAGCTTTCAATGTCCACTGTATTACCCGTATCTGGTCTTTCTATGAATTATGCGTCTGTACTTTAAGCTTGAGTGAACAGTTCAACTAGTGATTGACTAATGAAATTTAAATTTTGAAGCAACATGTCAAAGAACATGGCTGTTTCTATTAGAAACTCCTCTATCATTATTCTAAGGGTCATTCTGGATGGGCTGATTTTTCCTTGAAATACACATCCTGAGGAAACCTGTCAGGTACATCTCTTCTTTTTGAGGAGGGTAAACTGGATTCTGCAGAAGCTTGAGGCTTTGTCAACACATGGGCTCAAGGTTGTTAAAACAACATACTTGTTAAGAACTCAACATGTCACTTGGGAGAATTGAACATGGGTGGGGAGGATAATGCTGTGTCTCACAACTGCCCGGGCTAGACCAAATTGGCAGAAGGGGCTGATGCTTGTTCTTGATGAGGATAAATTAATGTTTGATGAATAAAATTAAAATACAGGGAAGAACTTTCCCAAGGACTTGTGAAGCTACTGTAAGGATGATTAAAATCATCAAATTGCCAGAATGAGTGAATTATAGCTTCATCTTCATATCTTGTTCAATACATATATTCTTGATTCCAATCAGCAAAGCAAAGCTTAAATACTGTTTTTTCCGTTCTCTTAGCTGCCCTGTAGGTTAATCCTGTATACATAATATGTTTATGTGTATTAGAAAAAAAACAAATATACAAAAGAAAACCTGACAATCAAAGAAAGGAAACTGAAAAACTTGCAAAGGAAACTCAAAAACTGTGAGAACGAAGCCCAAAAGTCACATTGTCAGAAAATACAATATCGAAGGACATCATGCAAAGAAGATAATTGATACTATGATTCATGAAGTCTTATTGACAGCCAAGTAGGCTGGTAGTCGTCACCTCATTATTGTTAGTTTTTTGACATGATTGCTCAGTTAGTATTCTCCAGCAGTAATGGTGCACCAGCTGGACTGTTTTTGGTTCCTGTGCGCAGAAGCAGAGAGAGAACAGTTTGTAGAGTGGAGTTAAGTAGGTGCACAGCAGTTTATGTAGGACAGAGATGGAGAGGGTGGTAAGCATGCAGAATTTGCTTTTGCATGGATTATCTAATTTTTCCAGAACTAGAACGGCTCTTCAAATTTGGCTTTCCATTAACTAGACTTTGATTTTTTGCTTTCACCATCTAGGTTCTAATGTTAGAGAAGGGCACAGACCCCTAGGTAGTTAGGGCTTTGGCGTAAGGAGCCAAGTGAGGATGCAGATCCAAGGAGTAGTGTGAATGCATTCACAGTCACCCTCCATTTGGGGTGCACTATATTTGGCATTGCTATTCATGCTGGAGGGTGCACTCGCTGAATTGATTAGAACTAGGGTTTGACTTTGATTCTGTCAGCTAGGGACACTTCATGCATGAGTCCAGATACATTGCATCTTCTCTTGTCTCTATAAAGGGGATGGAGGATGGATCATTGTGTTGGTTGGGGAGTTTATGCTTTTGAGCTATAGCATTAGAATTGATTAGTTGACAGATTGAATTTAAAACAGTGATTCAGATTTGAGAGCTTTGTTTTTCCATGTATTTCCTGTTAGTGTTTCCAGCAGCATGTGTTTATAAATTAGCATATTCAAAGATTTCTGTTTTGGTAGGTTTTCAGTTTTAAAATTACCTAGGGTTTAGTGATTCTTTGAGCGCATAATCTGTTTACCATGGTTTGAGAAATTTCAAAAATTATTGCCATTTGCGTGAACCTATCACTTGGGGAGATGAAGCTTTCCCTTTTTTTAGTAATTATTGGTTGTATTTGCTTGTTTAGAAGAGAATTTTGTTCTAAAGATTATATCTGGCTTTTCGTTGTTATGCCCAATGAATATACAGAAGATGAGTTTTCTGTTCTGCTCTTTTCTTTTTGTTTGAGGAGGAGAGGAGGGGAACAGGCTTTGATGCAAAAAAATGCCACTTCTATGTTTTTGGGAAAACTTATATTGTATCCATCTTTCTCATGGTGGGCAGAGGCTTCAATATTATGTTTTTTCCCTTACTTTCTAAATGAAAGGGATAATAATTTCTATTCTAATCTGAAGTAATTTAGCATGCCTTTTTGCAGGTTTATAGAGATGCTCTGAAACTGTTCCGTGTCAAATAGCATTCTTTTTACCTTACTTTTCAAATGAATTAGTGGATAACAATTTCCATTCTAATCTGAAGTAATTTAGCATGTTTATTTGCAGGTTTATGAAGATGCCCTGAAATCTGTTCCATCTGCAAAGATGTATGGATATTATGCTAAGTTTTTGCAGGACCTTATAGACCTTGATAAATCTGAATCTGTGGATGGCCTGCATTTTATTAGGAAATTTGTATCCAATATAGAAGAAATTATGACAAACTTGCCGAAGCTTTATGAAAGGGCTGCATGCTCTGGATGTTCAAATGAAGATCTTGCAGAGCAGCATGTTTCCTTCCTCTTGAAAGTGGGAGATGTTGATGCAGCAAGGAAGTTAGCAACAAAATTTTGCACAGGCGAGTTTTCAAAGGCAGTGAAATTATGGGTTTTAAGGATGTCGCTGGAAATAAAGTCAGCGATGATGAAGTCAGAAACAATGAGCAATGCTGATTTGCACTACTTGTTTGAACTTTTCAAAAAAACATTGATGGGAATGCCAGTTTCAGATGCTCGTGACTTATGGCACATGGTACGAGGCCATTCAACTGGTTCCATTGCAATTATTTCATTCTTATATGCTATTGGCATGCTAAATATAAAGTCTATACTATTGCATGTATGTTTTAGATAACTTGTAGGGATTCTTTAATGAAAAATATGTACCTCTATCAATTTCTAGTGGCACGTATGTGCCCTTGTGCTGTTGATCGACATTTCATTTGTATGGTTTGAAAACCTCAATCAAGTAGATGGCTAAAATTTCCTTCTTTATGGTAGATATATCCCTTTGGGCATATTTTTTTTTTTTTGGTTTTCTGGTGTTTGGTACTGTATATTTAATTTTTGTTTTGTTATTTCTCTATTTTGTATGTGTCTCTTATGATGTACTTTAATATTTCCACAGCCTTGTGTTTTTTGGGGTACAATCTGAAGATTCCAAATGGGATATCCTATTCTTATTTGAGTTATTTACATTTAGGCTGAAAATATCTAGATCCTTATACGTTATTGCACTTTTTTTTTGACGAGATGCATTTCTGTAACATTTTTTTGCTTTTTGTCTTATTCGAAATTTTCATTGGGTAATTAATTAGATTCCATACACCTTTCAGTTCCCATTTTTGTGACTTTCACCAAAAGTTGTTGAAATTTTATAACATTGCTTTCTTCTTGGAGAAATTCACAGTAGGGTTCCCAAGGGTTGTTTTTTAGGGGGTTTCTTATTTACTACTGCTTATGCACACGTGCATACGTACACATTGTTTTCGAAAGGAAAATTTGTAACTTATATTGTTGAGATGAAAAACAAAGCTATGTTCAGCATGTGCTGAAGAAGCAGAAAAAAATAGTCTACCAAACAGTCCGAAAGTTCAGCCTAGTAACTAATCAATCTCTAGGAAAGTTCAGATTAAAGTCCAGCTTATGCCTCAGCCTTACATATTTTGTCAGAAAGGAGGTGCTTTCATCCTTGGATACAATAAAACGTATCACGAAAATGATACCTGCTTTCATATCTGATCAAAAAACATTAAGAAAAACAATAAGATATTCGCTAACTGAATCTGTGGGCCATTTTCATTCAAGTAATTGCCAGCTTAATTGGCTTGATACTGCTGCTTTGGATAATCCATCAGATTCAGAATGCCATTCTTGATAGACATATTTGAAACTTACTACCTCAAAGAACTCAGCAGCATTCATTATCTGATTTGGAAGGGTCTAAGAGAGGTTCTGCAGTCGAAAAGTGACCTGAACCCATTCAAAAACTGGCTTGGAGTCACTCATGGCTTTGAATAAATTGCAAAGTTTTTTCCCATTGTCAATTTCAAAAGGGTTTAGGAATTCATGCATTCCAGCTCAGTGATTTGTTCCATGCCCTAGGGATAACTTGAATGAGAAGGATGATCCATCAGATAAATACAAGACACCTCCAGCACCACATGGTCCTGCATAGATGATCCATCAAACAAATACAGGACACCTCCAGCACCATATGGACCTGTGTTGCCTTGGCTGGCTCCATCAAAATAACCCAAGCATATGATTTATCTACTGTTGGAGGGTTAGGTCTTCGGGAAGGCTTCTGAACAGTGGTTTGCTTCATGTCCTGATAAATATATTTACTGCTATGGAAGACTTCCAGTAGAGAGAAATATTTATCCTAAAACAAGATTGCATTTTGGATGATCCGTAATGCCCCAACAATAACACATAGGAGGGCTTTATGTTCTGCCTCTCTCATCCAAAATCCTTTACAAACAATATTAAGAATATGAGAGAATGGCCCTTTACTTCATTAAATTATAAAATCCTTAAGGTACTGTAGGGACTGTCTCTATACTATTTTATTTTTGTAAATAATGCAGGTAAATTTGGAATACAATCACAAGCAGATAAACATTGGAAACTCAGAGATATTAAGGCATTTACATCAAACATCCATGAATTACAATACATTCCACCTATCATCTGTTTTACATTCTATTAACCATAGGCACAACAAAATCATATAACAGAACAACACAAATACCACAAGTACCGTTCACCTGTAGAGGAGATTCGATCTTGGCCTTGCGCTACTTGCACTCACTTGCTGTTGTCCGCTTCCAAGTGTGAATGATGATGTGCTTTAACCAAATGTAGTGACCCACCGGTTGACCTCCCAACCTACTCTTTGGGTACTCTTCTTCTCCGCAGACTCCCGAGCTGCAATGGGGCTGTACAATAGAGGAATTGTGCTAGCTAATAGAGGTGAGCACTCCTTGGCTCAAGAATCCCTTTTCTAAAGACCTCTACCACACTAAACTCAACCACAGCTCGTAGCCACTCACAATGACGTAATCTCATCCATTCAACAATAAGGTAAGCAAAAGTAGGGTTGTGGGGGAGCGCCCCCCTCCTTTCGAACCCACTCGCGAAGCAGGAGTGAATTTTGGGAGCACACTCCCTAATTTTTTTTCGCTCCCTGCCAATTCAAGAGTGATAGAAGGAGCTGTTAAAGATTGGAAACAAGTTTTTTGAGTGGGGCAACCTAATGTTCAAGCCTATGGCCTTAGTGTTGATACGCAGTTCATGGTAATGTTAAACTCTTAAAGTAAAAGTGACATTCTCCTTTATCTTCCATTTTCATCCTTTTACTTCAATTTTTAACATTATCATGAAATGATTCGGGATGTTTGAGAGTGGTTTCGACCTCATTGGATTTCATATGGAGAAACTAGAATTTTAGTTCTCACTCAAAATCCAACAAACTTATCATTTTTTCAAGGTTTTAGGATTTCATGTCCTGATAAATATATTTACTGCTATGGAAGACTTCCAGTAGAGGGAAAGATTTATCCTAAAAAAGGATTGCATTTTGGATGATCCGTAATTCCCCAACAATATGGACCTGTGTTGCCTTGGTTGGCTCCATCAAAATAACCCAAGCATATGATTTATCTACTGTTGGAGGGTTAGGTATTCAGAAGGCTTTTGAACAATGGCTTTTCTTCATGTCTTGATAAATATATTTATTGCTATGGAAGTCTTCTAGTAGAGGGAAAGATTTATCCTAAAACAAGATTGCATTTTGGATGATCCGTAATGCCCCAACAATAACACATAGGAGGGCTTTATGTTCTACCAAAGTAGAATCTCTCATCCAAACTCCTTTACAAACAATAATTAAGAATATGATAGAATGGCCCTTTACTTCATTAAATCATAAAATCCTTAAGGTACTGGAGGGACCGTCCATATACTATTTTTTTTGTAAACAATGCAGATAAATTTGGAATACAATCACAAGCAGAGAAACATTGAAAACTCCGAGATATTAAGGCATTTACATCAAACATCCATGAATTACAATACATTCCACCTATCATGTGTTTTACATTCTATGAACCATAGGCACTACAAAATCATATAACAGAACATCATAAATACCATAGGTACCATTCACCAGTAGAGGAGATTCGATCTTGGCCTTGCCGCTACTTTCAATCCCTTGCTATTGTTCGCCTCTAAGTATCAATGATGATGTGCTCTGACCGAATGTAGTGACCCACCGGTTGGCCTCTCAACCTACTCCTTGGGGTACTCTTCTTCCCTGTAGACCCCCGAGCTGCAATGAGGCTGTACAATGGAGGAAGTGTGCTAGCTAATAGAGGTGAGCACTCCTTGGCTCAAGAATCCCTTCTCTAAACACCTCTACCACACCAAATTTAACTATAGCTCGTAGCCACTCAATGACATAATCTCATCCATCCAGCAATAGGGTAAGAAAAAGTAGGGTTGCGAGGGAGCGCCCCCCCCTCTCGAACCCGCTCTCGGAGCATGAGTGAATTTTGGGAGCGTGCTTTCTAAAAAAAATTTCGCTCCCTGCCAATTCAGGAATGATAGAGGGAGCTATTAAAGATTGGAAACAATTTTTTTTGAGTGGGGCACCCTAATGTTCAAGCCTATGGCCGTAGTGTTGATATGCAGTTCATGGTATTGTTAAACTTTTAAAGTAAAAATGACATTCTCCTTTATCTTTCATTTTCATCCTTTTACTTCAATTTTTAACATTACCATGAAATGACTAAGGATGTTTGAGAGTGGTTTCGACCTCATTGGATTTGATATGGAGAAAGTAGAATTTTAGATCTCACTCAAAATCCAACAAACTTATCATTTTTTCAGGATTTTAGGATTGGGGAGTTGCAATGTTTCCATTGGATTTTGTCATGTACTAGGGTATGAAACTTGTATTTAATCAAGAGCAGCAAGCCCTCTATGCAGGGGAGACTCCCAATAATCAAGAGCACCTAGGGTATTAGGTTATAGAACTTGTATTCAATCAAGAGCAACAAGACTGTTCGACTATGCAGGAGGAGACTTCCAATAAAGCATGAGACAAGAATTTAGAAATTTCTCGTGGTAAGAGGGTCAAGCAATAGATAATAGATTTACTTGTCTTTTCTAGTTTCTAGTACTTTTTATAACTATTGATTCTTTCATATTTATTATGGTATTTTTTGTAAACAATATATGGAAATTTTAAGTTTGAAGTTTGATGTTGGTATTTATAACTCATTGGTAATGAATTATGAATATGATGCTTCATGAAAGTTGAAACATTTCATTTCATGTTAGATATTCTTTGTTATCATTTGGTTACTTGGTAATGGTAATGGTTACAAGTACAAGTTACAACTTTAGTGATCAATGACGATTAATGTTATATATTGAATTTTGAAAGCTTGAGACTTTAAGATTGATGCATCATGGGACTCAATATGTTGTATGTTACTAACTTGTGGACGTGGTTGATGAAGATTATAACTTCTAGATGATTGATGTTATATGGTTCAATCCAAGTTTTTTTGAAAATGTTGTTCCCCGCTCCCGCGTCCCGCTTTTGCTCCTGCTCCCAAGTAACCTTGAGCAAAAGTTCTCTCAGTGATGGCTTGCCCCTTCTATTATAGGGGCTTCATAGGTGACACTTGGCACTCCATGCATAATTAATAATTTCTATTAATCCAAAAGTTTGATTATTCACCAAGGTTCTCCAAAATTATAACTCAAATTTTAATTCAAAAATAATAATTTTCCTCACCCCAACAAGACTCCTTATTTCTTTTCCTAGTTGTCTCTTGATCCCCCTTTTCTACTCCTTAATTTGTGTTCATTACTAAAGTCAATTGATAAGTCTCAGATTTGGTCCCCTAACTACCTCCTAGTTTAACTCAATTTGCCTCTTAAGATGCATATTATTATGTTGGCTCTTTGCCACATGGGGGTTCTCTAAATTTCTCCAATTTAATTTATTAATATTTATTTTAATTCACCACCCGCTTTTCTTAATGGAGTTTAACTATTTTTGAATTATTCTTTATAATTAACTCTATGTCCCTCTTCCCCCTTTTTCCAATTAAAATACTTATTTTCATTATCTACCAAGTATTTTTTCCAATGTGGGAAGGGTAGAGTTCTTAAGGTACAATATTTTTATTTCTTGCTATTCTCCCTTTACTCCAAGTTTTATTAATGATTTCACTGCCTTGGTTCTAACCTCATTTACCACCTGATGTGAGTTAGTGGGATTTTCATATCTTGATTATATTTATTAGTTTCTTTTTTGATGCCAAGGGTGCCAAGTCAGTCGTGCCTTTTAAGAACTTCCTTTTGAAGTTCCAAGGGTACCAAGTCGGTCGTGCCCTTAAAGAACTTCCCTTGAAATTTCAAGCGTGCCATGCCGCTTGCCCTTCAAGCATCCAGTGGCTACGACGGGAAATCTAGGTGCAACGACAAAGACTGCTATCATCTCTCGTGTTTTCCGCTATAATGAGACTAACGATGTTGGGGATCAATGAATCTTCCTTGTGAACGCCACCCAGTAAATCCTCGCGAGCAACGTAATTTGGGACCTGCCCCCATGACATCGTGAACTCCAAGGCGAAGGTGTCCCAACCCTTCTAGCCCAAGTCACAACGAGAGTGCTAGCGGGTGAAATTAGGGACATTGTCCCACCCCTCCCATGCAGTTTCATCCATTTGTACAACCCCATCACCCATGTGTGAGTGCAACTAACATGTGCCTGCAACCACTAACATGTCATTAGAATTTATAGCAAGATTCAAACTGAACTTTAAAATTTCAAAGACAAAATATTCATTTCCATCAAACTAGATGTCATCGACTCATCACATGCGAGTGCATTTGGTGGTTTCCTGCCATACTCGATAATCATCAGTAACAAAGTTTCACAATGTTAGTCATTGTCATAATAGCATCATCAACATGACATAGTCATCCACATCGTTATTCATCGTGAACCAAAACTAATGTAAGTAGCCAACATAAGGAACACATCCATCACAACTATCATCATCATAACATCAGTAAAAAACATACATATCCATCAAAGCTGTCATCATCATAACATCAATAGAAAACATGCATATCCATCAAAGCTATCATCATCAATAGAAAATATACATATCCATCAAAACTATCATCATCAATAGAAAATATACATATCCATCAAAGTTATCATTATCCTAACACCAACTAGGAAATAAACACATCCATAACATCCACAAATAGTAGAGTCAACCTGAGGCCCTCAAAGAATAATGTGTGAGCCTTAAGGCTAAATCGATGTTAATGTCATATCAAGGTCAGTCAACTAGAGCGGAGCACTATAGGTACTTCATAAAATAATTCTTTTATGGGAGGATAAACTCTTGTCCACGTGCCTTTTCAAAGGGACAACCTCCAAATGAGCAATGCTTCAATACAATAACAATCTTTGACATTTTATGAGGACAATGTCAAGGAGGACTCCATATTTATTTGTATTTATCTAACAAATCCTAACCACTACTGGCATTTACATTAATGAATGGGGCATATTAGATTTATTGCATTATAACTACCTAGTGGAACTTATTTAATAATTAAAATAATGGACCTAGTCCACATTACATTAAATGGCTACCGTACATATACTATTCTTAACTCTAATGGGTTCTTCAACCCCCAATATATCACTAAGGAGATCTCCACCACTCCATCCCCCTTTGAGAAGTGTTGTGCTCAACTTTTGAACCTAGGATGTGCACCCATAAGCTAGGGTTGTGCATCACTGTCAATGTTGAGTGAGAGTGAAGTAGTCCAGGAATTGTGTCCATAAGGGGCTCATATATAAGGTAGGGTCCCATGTATGGGCACTGTTCTCAGTGCTGAGAATGAAGTCATGCAAGAAATGCACCCATAAGTCCAGATCTCAAGTATTGGTGCTACGCTCAATGTTGAGAATGAAGTCATCCAAGAAATGAGTACACAAGCCTGGGACCCATGTATGGGTGCACATGTTGGCTTCCTACTAATGACACATGAAAGTGATGAATGGTTGAGTGTTGTGTGCAAAATGCCCACCATGGTCATGTTGATCTAGAAAATAGCTACGAACGTCAAAAATTGGTTGTGTATTTGGTGGAACATTGCCATTGAAGAAGATTAAGCTAAATTTTTTTAATCAGCCACATGCTTAAGGCTGGTTATGTTGATTTTGGCTTCATTTAGAGGTGTAGTTTCATCAAATAGAAGGTGAAAAATGTCCATTTACTATTCTTTACAAGTTATTTCTAAATCATACCTTGCAATTGGTTGTTTGTTCTCTTCTCTGGTATTTACCCTGTCGATGGCCACTCAAATGTGAATTTATACATGTCTCCATAATACTTTTACATACTTCCCTCTGTTTTTTGAATGCTTTTCCATCCATGTCTTTTGGTCATTTCAGTAGGGTTTTGAGGCTACAATTGCAAATCACTGTAACTCCCTTAATATGGATCAGAGATATATCATTTGGTATGTCAAATTGTAGTTGTTGAAGTGCTTAACATGGCTTTGATCTGGCTTCATTCTGGGCAGCCTGTCAAAAGCAACACCTAAAATAAATTTGCATCCATAACATATTAAACCCTTAAATCACTGATTTTAAATGAACGATACTCTAGACTCCAATTTTAATGACTTTGTTCTTTTTTTTGAAATCATGTATTTTTTATGAGGATTGTCATACATGCCATCTTTATATATTGAATGTTTGTTATGATTGCTTTTCTGGGGAATGTTTGGCTTTGTTGTTTTTGTATTTCCAGTAAGCATATCAACAAGAGTTTAATCAATCAATACCGATCTGCCGTCAATATATATTTTGAAATTGAAAGGAATCTAGATATGCAATTTGTTCTATAAGATTCTGCAGAGAGAACTTAAAAAATTGATTTGAATGTTGTGACCTAATTTTACCTCTTCAAAATTTGCAAAAGGAAAAAAATAAAGGTAATTTCTTCCCATTATGCCTTAAAAAGGTGTCATGGTACCGCTTGTTATGTTCTTTGATTTTGAAGATGAATAACAAGCAATATATTGAGTAACACGATAGAAATTCCCCTTTACTTTATTAGTTCATTAAAAATCATAAAACCCTTAAGCGAGGGAAACATCATATTGAATGGAATGATAAACTCCTATTCACTTACCTCTTCAAGGCGGGAGCCTCCAAATGAGCAATGCTCCAATACAATAACAACCATTGATGTATTTATTTATTTGTATCTAACAAGCCCTAACCTTAGCCATTATTGGCCTCAATATTAATGAATGGGCCATATTCCATTTATTGCATGATAACTACCCAATGGGCCATATTCCATTTATTGCATGATAACTACCCAATGGGCCTTATTTAGCAATAACAAACATAGTGGATCCAATCCACATTATATTAAATGTCCACCTTACTTCTAATGGGCCCTTCAACCCCTATAGTACATCACTAGGTATGATGCCACCACCATTCCATTGCCCTACTCCTCTAGATAAACTATATACCTCTTTCTAGAGTTATTTTGTAATTGGGCAATCCAATAGAATATTCTAAGTGATCTCCTCTTCTAACCTCCCTAGATAACTGAAACTTGGTCCTTGCCAACGTCTCTTTTGGAAATTGTCCCAAGTTAAAAGACTATGACTTAGAACTAACCAGAGTGAACCTACAATGGCTTCCACCACCTACATTCATTAGTATTACAATCAACTAATATGGCCTCATAATCCATATTGGCAGAGCTATGTTGCAGGTTCATGCCCCCCACCTTGTATCAGTTGTGTTTTTGTATCAAAATGCTGAAACACACTTGAAACATGTTTCACTTGTGGGAAACATGTATCATACAGATTGAAATGTGTTTCAATGTCCATATGCACATTTCCAAAAAAAACGTTGTTTGATTTTTCCTTAATTTGATTGTTGGGACCTGAATTTTTGGTTTTAAAGCCTAATTAGAGGTTAATTATGAATTAAGACTTCTAGAAGCCTTTAAGGTTGGATTTACACCAAAAATGCTAGCAATTAATGGTAATGCTAGACATTTCTTGTATCTTTCCTTTTCCATCCATTTACTTAAATTTTTAACATTGCTAGTAATTGTTTTAGGATGTTTCGTAGTGGTTCCAACCTCATCAAATTTCATATGGAGAAAGTAGAATTTCATATTTCATTTAAAATTCGACAAACTTAATGATTTTTAGGATTTCATGATTGGTAGATTGCAACATTTTCACTAGATTCTATCGCTTTTTGAGGGTATGGGGTTGGCATTTAATCAAGAGAACCAACTTACCATGTCCTTTATGTACCTTGATGTTAGTGATATTGGTTGTTGGACTCCTTTGTTGCGGCTTTAGCAAAAATGTATCCTTCAGGCTTCACTTAAGCCAAAATTATTGACTAGGCATGTTAAGTTTTTTGTATCATATTTTAAAGCTTGGATTAGGTAGTTTCATCAAAATTGGGTGTTGCTAATTGATGCCCTTAGAGGATTGAGGTAGAGGCAAAGGGTGCTACTAATGATGAGGATCCCAATGTAAGAGATGGTGGAAAATTGCTCGACATTTATGATTGTCATTTAAATGTTCTTGCTCATTTATTTATAATTATTTCTTTCCAAGTTTCAATATAATGTGCTATTTACAAAATAGCTCTCTCTCTCTCTCTCTCTCTCTCTCTATATATATATATATAGTGTTTCCCTTTTTTCAAATTTTGGGGGCGTCACATTCCCAACACACTTCCATTTCAAAAATGCATATCATGCAACTTAGTGGCAAAGTATTCCCTTGATGGGTTCCAAGACTAAACCAATGAAGCATCTAGAGGTAAATTTTCCACCAACTCCCCTTTCAAATTTGTTAAGTCTTTTCTCTATCCTTATTTCCTTCCATCCATGCTACTATAATATACCTTTACCTAGATATATAGCATCTACAAGATGTATTATGCCATACTGGCTTAGCTTTGTATTGCCTTTAGAAAGAATGTGCTTGTTTCCACAACTTATCCAAGGGTCAACCCTAGTAGTCTAATGCTTTGGAAAATTCCTACCTTTTAAACCATCCAATTCCATAGAAGGAATTGTTGAAATTGTAACTAGGTCTGGTCTTCATAATGTATAGTTGTCATTAATGTATTTATTATGATTTGTCAGAAGCATGTTCTTCATGCTAGAGTCAAAAGAATTTTTTTTTAGTCAAAACAAAAATTATGTATTTCATGTCCCATTTGGACATTTAAAAGAAAAAGAATTTGCATTTTTATTATGAGTCATAATAAGCCCACAAATTGAACAGTCAACCCTGCTTGGACAAGTTGACCTAGCCCTCCAAGTCACACCTATTTGACCCTTCTAGACAACTATGTATTGAAGATCCATTTGACCCATTTGGAGATCATTCATTCAAAAACACAACAATTATCATCTGCACCTAGCGAAGGAAGAAAAAACACGAGTCAAAGGAGAGAGAGAGGCAAGTCATAGCAAGAAGAAATCAACATCTTTGACCGAATTTCAGACTTTTACCAACTTGCACGTGTGAAGGACTAATTTCTGTGATTAGGCTGAGTTTCTTCTTGGGTAATTGCAAGCCAAATTTTGGCCCTAGTTGCAAGACCAAAATTTTCTGAGTTTGACTAGATTGGAGCATATTTGACTAGCGTTGACTTTGACTTTTGCAGGTGACTTGGAGAAGGGTTTGTCTTGGTATCTTGGGTAGTCTAATATTGGTTCTTGGCGTGGACCAAAAATCACTGTGTTAAATTTGCGTGACTACTGCATTTATTCTCAGAGAAAGTGAGAGTAGAGTAGGCTTATGTGTCTCATGTTTTAGCAAATATTCATGTTTAAAAACATGAACAAAAATCTATGCTAGGTTTGGTATTAAACTGATGCGATTCCTAAAACGAAACCAGGTTGGGCCTACAATTTTCTACATGGTATCAAAGCAACAATGAACCTATCAGCTGAGAAGTGTTGAACAACAAGCATATTCAACCTACATACCCAGAGATTTGGTAGTTGAGACACTATTTCCATTTTCAATGTTGGATAGTTGTGTTGGTTGAGAGGGTCAAATGGCTATTGGTTTGCGGGTGGATAGGTTGAGTGGGGCTGAAAATTTTGGCCCATGGAAGGAGAGGATAATTTTGGTGCTTGAGGAGTGAGTCGTGGGATATTGTCAAGAAGGCAGTACAACCACCTATTGATCTTATTCAGTTGTCAGACTTCAACAAGCGCAATGTGAAGGCTAAGATAATCCTTTTTGATGTGGTTAAAGACCACCTTATACCTTATGTTTATGGGAAATTTTTTTCTTGCAAGGTGTGGGTTTCCTTGATAAAACTTGACAGAGCACTAATGAAAACAAGAAGATGGTGTTACGTGAGAAACTGAGAAACACCAAGATGACCAAGACTGACACAATGACCTCATACCTTACCAATATCACATAGGTGAGAGATGAGTTGGCTACAGTGGGAGAGATTATTCCCGATGACCAATTGGTCAGGATGACATTGAGTGGGTTCCCTAATAAGTAGGATGGATTCGTGGATGGCATTATGGCTAGAGAGCGTCTTCCAAATTGGGGAAGGATGTGGGATGATTTCATTTAGGAGAAGATCAGGAGGAATGCCAAGAGTGGCAGTCAACGTGGTGGGGAGGATGAGGAGGAGAATGTTGCCCTTGCAACCAAGGGCAAGAAGAAGTCCAGGAGCCAAGTAGAAAGGAAACATAAGACACAAGACAAGGACATGAGCAAAGTGATATGCTTTGCTTGCTAAAAAATGGGTCACTATACCTTTCAGTGTCCCAACAGAAGGGAAAGAAGAAGAATGTTGCAGCTTCTGCAGAGATAAATGAGATTGCCACACAGTTAGAGTCTAGACAGAGAGTTTTCTATGGTGGTGAACCTTGTCACAGATTTATCCTCCAACAAGTGCTACTTAGACAGTGGAGCTTCACGCTACATGACAGGTGTCAGAGGGCACTTCATAAATCTGGTTGCAAGAGACATAGATCAGGAAGTAGTGTTGGGTGATGACTCTACAATTAGAGCATTTGGTGTGGGGATCGTATCCTTTCAGAGGGAGTCACATCCTCCCTTGAAAGTGACGGAGGTCCTATATGTTTCGGGGTTGAGGAGGTCCTCATGTATCCCAAGGGATCCAACATCAATTTTTGGAGTTCACTTTGGGAATTTATACAGACTTTTGTTTCAACCAATGGGAGCATAGGTATCCACTGTTAGTAGTAGCAATTTATGTGAGCTATGGCACAGGAGGATTGCATACTCACATCATGTGGCATTGCACATTTTGAGGGAGATAGTTATAGGTGTACCAGTGTTTGGCACAAAGCATCATGATGTGTGCAGGGGGTGTGCTTTGGGAAAGTACACCAAGACAACCTTTCTGAGTAGTGACAACAGGGTGAGTGGTATCCTAGACTTGATTCATTCAGATGTATGTGGTCCTATGCCTTCATCTTCTTTGAGTGGATACTTCTATTATGCCCCTTCATTAATGGCTAATGCAGGAAGACCTGAATGTTTATCTTGAAGGCCAACGATGAGGTATTCAAGAGGTACCGAGAGTTCAAAGCTTTCGTGGAGAACTAGATATGGAGGAAGATCAAGGTCTTGAGGTCTGACAATGGGGGCGAGTACACCTCCCATGAGTTCAAAGATTTTTGTGCTAGTGCAGGCATCAAGAGAGAGTGGACAGTTCCTTACAACCAACAATAGAATGGTGTTGCTGAGAGGAAGAAGGCCATATTTGGGGCTGTGAGAGCCATGTTACATGATTAGGGGTTACCATTCTTCTTATGGGTAGAGGCATGCAACACTGTAGTATATCTGCAGAACAAGAGTCCACACAGTGTGTTGGGGAGCAAGACTCTTGAGGAGGCTTTCCTTGGGAGGAAGCTAGAGGTGGGGCACTTTAGGATTTTTGGGTGCCTTACATATTCACATGTCCCTTTAGAGAAGAGGACAAAGTTGGAGCCCACGATAGAGAAGGGCATTTTTTTTGGGTACAACGAGACCTCAAAGGCTTATCAGATCTATATTCCAACCTTGAGGAAGGTGGTGGTGAGGCAGGATGTGAGGTTCAAGGAGGAGCGAGCCTTGAGGAGGTCAAGAGATTTGGGTCATGTAGAGCAATAGAGTACACAATAGAGTAGTGCGCAATAGGGAGGTTCACCATAGGGTCCAAGATCACAGGGGTTTGGTGGTTCACAGGCTTCAGGGGTGACGGGTCCATAGGTTATAGGTACACTGGGAACTGGTTCCCAGAGTATAGGTTCACTGCAGACCATAGGGCATCATCATCAAGAGTACCGATTATTGAGGAGGATATACCCATCCTAGTTCAGGAGGCTACTTTAGGGAAGAGGTAGCCTAAATGGCTTCGTGATACCTTATAGGAAGCCCAAGAGACAGTGGGAAAGCCCAAGTGGTTAGTTAGGGAAAGCATACCATCCGAAAGGCTTGGTAGCTATTTGGTTGTGGGGAGTAGCATTGTGGAGACCGAGCCATCTAGCTACAAGGAGGCTCCAGGCCAAGTCTAGAGGGATGCCATGGTGGAAGAGTATGCTTCCATCACGAAGAACGATGTGTGGGTGATTGTGCCTAGGTTTGAGGGAAATCAATTGTGACTTCAAGATGGCTCTACAAAATCATATATGCTGCAGATGTCGACGTTGAGGAGTACAAAGCTTGTTTTATGGCATGGGGGTTCTCACAAGTAGAGGGAATTGGCTATGATGAGACCTTACCTGTGGCTCGGTACACTTCGATTAGAGTAGTGATCTCCATTGCAACAGAGATGGGTTGGAAGATCCATCACATGGATGTGAAGACTACTTTTCTCAATGGGATCATCTAGGAGGAGGTATATGTTGAGTATGTTGTCATTGATGTCAAAGCGGGTGCAGGATGTAGAGTGAGTGCAGATATCGTCATTGATGTCAAGGTTAGTTGGAGATCATTGAGGTGATGATATCCACAGGATAATGCAGGTTGCAGCTTGATGATGCTTGATGAAACCCTAGCTTTAGGGTTTGGATTCTCTGAATGATGTTCATACCCTGATTTTGTTGGAGTTTTTCGAGCAACAGATCAGTGAGTTTGTCTTTGTACCATTTGCCATTGGATTCTCCTCGTCATGTTGATTCAATGCTCAGTCAAAGTTGGTACACCCAATTTGTGGCTCAAAGCCCCAAAGGGAGATGATGTGGCATTTTGTTATTGTCTGGAAAAATCATGAAGTCAAGAGGCCTTCTTATTGAAAATCAAATTAAATAGGTGGCATCATTACATTGAAGCATAGTTCTTTTTTAGGAGAAAAATCAAATTTTCAAGTCAAATATTATTTTGGTCCAAAAGGTAAAATTCAAATTTGGTCCAAAATTCGAAGGGAGTATTTTGGCTCCAATAATTTGAGTTTAAAATTCAAATTGTTAATCTCTATTTTGCTTGAAATGTATAAGTCGGCTGCCCATTTAAAGCTCACCTTGACCTATATAAATATGCTAGTTTTGTCCTCCGCAGGCATCATCAAACACACTAATCTTGTGCAATGTTTCTCTGATGAGAAATATCCCTGCGGCCAACATATCCTTGGAAGAGATCGAAGTCTGCTAAAGGTTTTTTTTTATTTTTTTATTCTGGGTTTTGGTTTGTGTTTGGGCTTGGCTATAGGATTCAGTGCTCTATCGTAGGAAGAAGGGTCTCTTCCTACGACTAAAAGGCTTATCTCTGCTACAACGAAGAAGTTAACTAGTATGGTTCAGTGAAGCAGCAAGGACCATCTTTGAAGCAAATCACAGTGACCTAATTGCAGGCATGTTGACTAATTTCTGGGCTACATTTTGATTTGGTTTCATGGGTTTCGCTGGGCTATCATGTTATATTTGTTGGTGATTTGACATAGATCTGAAATAGTCTTCATCCCTCCGTAAGGCAAACTACTGTGCAAACTCATGATAGTTCGGAATGGTGAAGGAAGATTGAAAGAAGTACTTTTCAGTCCTTCATTCACTTCTATTTAGCATCGGTCTTGGTCTCCCAGAAATGGTGGTCTAGCCCTAGTTTCAGTCCTCAAATTGCCGTCGTCTAAGCCCTAAACTTGGGAGCTTCCATAAGTTCTGAGGATAGGCAAGTTTTGCGTCATTTTGTTATGAGCATTTAGTCTTGAAATACGCCCTGGAACAGAACATTTGTTTGTAGTCCTTTCACCTGGAAAGACAACAGTTGAAGGTTGGGATTGAAGCATATGTTGAAAACTAATTCAATCCTTGAAGAACCTCTGTGCAAAGTTTTGTTTTGTTTTTTTTTTCTTTCTGCAGCATTCATGACTGCGGCTTATTGAAATTTTGAGAGGAGCGCACATGATGTGAATTTTCCAGAAACACTTACCTGAAGCAAGAGAACTTTTGAAACACTCTTTGGCCAGTTCGAAGTTTTCTGGAATTTGTGACTTGAAGTCTGTGATTTGCGGACCTCAAGCGAGGTCAGGGTTTCAACAGCAAAACAAATCTCTAAAGCGGACCTAATATGAGATCGTGACTTTTCATATGAATGCTTGTTTTCGTGAATTACTTGAAGGTGGATCTCGCTGTGGCGTAGATCTTTTATGATCTCTATCCTCTGTGGCTAGGAAGGACTATTTTTGTGTGCTAATCCTTATTTTAGGGTCTGGGTTTTTCGTTGATCTCTGAGGCCTTCGGGCCCTGTCCTTCTCCAAGGATAATCCAATCCTGTGCACTGTCTATTGCATTCTGAATCAGATTGATAGGTGTTGATATATATATATATATATATAGAGCATCTGCACATTAAATTATCTGCCTGGACACACTGCATTTTAAATTAGAATAGTATGCACCAATGACCCGAGCGCTTGTCTATGAAGTGCGAATTTGCTCTGCTGGAAGAGGCTCAGATCTGTTGCAAATGAACTCTGGCTAAAACTCACATCAAGTATCATCCTGGAGCAGCTGTTTCTGGGCACAAATACTTAAGTTTTCTGTTGTCTATTTGGCCCTTAACTAAGGGCAGATCTCTGTGCGAATTATGGACGAGACACAATACATTTACACTGTAAAATGTGCATGACTATGGTGTGATGGCAATGGTTGGGTAAAGCAGATCAATGGCATATGCAATAAGTGATGGAGGTTTCGAATGACTGGGTGAGCTGCATTTTAATACGACTGCTATAAGTTGCAGAGATCTATTTGTTGTTTCTCTAATCTAAAGTATACTCAAAGGATTTGACTGAGGTGTAAGCTCTGGGCGTAAGGCACTTAACCAATATACAAGAGTACAGATCATGTTGAAACTGCTGGAGATTTGATTCAATGTTATATTGCTACTGCCAACATGTTAAGTGCAGAAAAGGCTTGAATTGCTGCATATGGAGTAGAGCAATGTCTGCATCATCTGTTCGTGTTGCAAGCATACTTAAAAAAGAAATGACACAGCTACCAGAAGAGCTTGTGTTGTAGATGAACTTATAGACAGAGATTGTTTTGCATTTTCCATATTACAGTTTTGTGTTGATAGCTACTGATGGCATGATGGCACAGCTGTTTGTGTGAGAGCTTGATGAGATTGATATCATTTTGTTGGACTTATGGGATTGATGTGTTGTTCACAGAGATCGTGAGCAGTTAGGTCTGTGCAGAAGGCTATGTTTGCTGAATGTACATGACTGTCAGTGAGATGAGTTTGGTTGTGGATTATTGAAGAAAGGGTGTCAGTGAGAGTTTATATGTTGCCTTGACAGAGTTTGTGACTATGAAACCTGTTTGATAAGGATATGATATGGCAGTAACTTGACAACATTTTTGGCTAGTGTACATCAGCAGTATAAGTGATCTTTGGAGTATTACAACAGTGTGAGCTCATCTGGTTAAGGTATTGTAATAGTGGGGCAACAGTAAGGTAAGCAGGTAGTGGCAACAGTAAAGAAGGTTGGAGCAGCAGTTGCAACAGTGATTAGTAGCAGCAGTGGTGGATAATAACAGTGATGGTAGCAACAGCAGTGGTGGATGGTAGCAGTAATGGTAGCAGCAACAATGGTGGGTGGCAGCGGTGGTGGTAGCAGCAGTAGTGGTGGATGGTAGCAGTGGTAGTGGCGGACAACAGCAGCAACAATGGACAACAGTGGCAGTGAGGTGCAGCTTGATTGTAGTTGGGCCATTATCCCTGGTACGGGAGTCAAAACCATTCAGAGAGTATTTGCTTCCTTTCAGCTTGCTGGTAAAACATTTGGGGAGTCTTGTACTTCCTTCCAGATTTATCTGGTAAATTTGTGTGTACATCATACATAACAAAACACTTGGTTGAGACAAAATCTTTTTGTACTGTTCATTGATATGACGATGATTTATATGTTTGTTTTAATGCTCTAATTGTTAAGAAAACTAACCAATTGTGAATTATTAAGGAAATATTGATTCACCCCCCTCTCAATATTTCCAACAATATATATCGAGCAGCCACAAGGCTTTGAGGTGCATGGGAGAGATTCTCATGAATGCAAACTGAAGAAGGTCTTATATGGGCTGAAGCAGACACCGAGAGCATGGTATTCACAAATTGATTTCTACTTGCAGCAGATGGGTTTCGAGAAGAGTGACGTGGATCTGAACCTATATTACATTGTGGTTGGCGAAGATCCGCTCATTCTTGCACTGTATGTAGACGATTTGTTTATTACAGGAGAGGAGAAACCCATTGAGTACTACAAGAGAGACCTTGCTTTAGAACTTGAGATGACAGATATAGGACTAATGCACTATTTTCTAAGATTTGAGATTTGGTAGGAGGATGGGCATATCTTCCTAGGACAAGGCAAGTACGCAGTGGACTTACTGATGAGATTTCATATGGAGGACTATAGGCCCATGAGCATGCTCATGATTACCAACTAGAAGAAGTTGCATGCTTCTGATTCCGAGTTGGTAGATCCCACTTTATATCCTTAGTTGATTGGCTTGTTGATGTATTTGGTCAATACCAGACCAAATATTTGTTTCGCAGTCAATACATTGAGTCAGTTCATGGTGGAGCCCAGGAGGGTGCATTGGGTGGCTGCAAAACATGTGTTGCGATACCTACAGGGCATAGTGGATTATGGACTGGACTATATCTAGGGGGATGGAGTCAGGTTGACTGACTACATAGACTCAGATTGGGTACGCAGTGCTAGTGACAAGAAGAGTACATCAGGATGTTGTTTCATGTTGGGTTCGACAATAGTGTCATGGTTCAACAGGAAACAAAGATCAGTGGCACTGAGTTTTGTAGAGACAGAGTATATGGCAACTAGTCAGGCTAGTTGTGAGGCCATTCGACTTTACAAGACGTTGTATGGATTATTTGGTCAACAACTAAGACCAACCATGATCTACTGCAATAATCATAATTGTGTCAAACTTACATAGAATCCAGTATTTCATGACAGGGCAAAGCATATTGACATCAAATACCACTTCATTTGGGATTAGGTTTAGATAGTAGCAGTGAACCTAGAGTACATAACAACTGATAAGTAGGTTATAGACATTCTCATGAAGTCCTTGCCAAGGGGCAAGCACATCTACTTCAGGGACAAGATGAGAGTGTTGAGAAATGGTACCATGGAAGTGTTTCCTAGTGCTTTGTGCCTAGCTTAGGAAAAGTGGTAAAGTGAACCCCTTGTGAAAAAGTAACTTTATTTATAAAGTTAGTAAGTGGCTTTTTCTATTTAATTACTAAAAGTGACTCTATAAAGTTTGAGTAGCTTAAGTGATTTTAGAAAGTGTTTTTTTCTAAAAGTGACTTAAGCGATCTCAATGAGAGATTAAGTCATAATCGTTGATCTTGAGATGACAAGAGTTAAGCTTGGCCATTGAGATCAAGGATTAGTGGTTTTTGTTGGAAACTTGACTACACTAAGAGGGAGGTGAATCAATTTAGTGCATTCAATGGACATCAAACTATGTTTATTTTTCTTTTTAACATTTATTTGAACTGTTCAATGAACAACAATACTTCATATAGAGAATAGATTTAACATATAAACAACATTCCATGAAAACATAAAATCAACACGTAAAAGCAATCACATGTGGGCACTAGATATAAGTGGAAACCCATAAAGGGAGAAAACCATGAATTTGTTATTGTTGTCATGCAAAGGCAAGCTCCTATTTCCTCTATAACATCAACTTTTGGAGGCTGCAACTTTCTCTTCTATTTTGTAAGCTACAACTTGCTAGGAAGCTCCTACTCCCACTTACATAATTTTTCTGCAGGCTACAACTCACAAGAGGCTCCTACCTCAATAGGCTCCAACCTGTTCCTTTTCAAGCTACAACTTGAAAGGAGACTACAATCCCTTAATACATAAAAATTATAATGTGTTGGTTTACTTGGACAATAATTTTGAATACCTTCATCTCTGTCTCTGCCTCTTCTCAAATATGCTTTACATCTGCTCTTCTATCTCTATTTCTTTCTTCTAGGTAACTCACGAACAACAACTCAACTCCTCCACATACTCTTACATTTCAGCCTTTCAAAATCACATATTTTATAAACAAACTTCTATAAAAGGAGAAGGGTGAGTGAAGAGGCAATTTTTTTTTCTTTCTTCATGAGATTTGGAGAAGAGGAGGAGAGCCAAGGGAGAAGTTTAGCAGAGAAGGGAAAAGTACAATAGGTACAATAGTGAAGACATCAGCTAGGTAGCACAAATTCCAAGGTAGAGAACATGCACAAAATTCAAGGCAAAGATAGCGTGATTTTTGAGGCAACTGGGCTGCATCTATTAGAGGCACGAAATTTGAGGTTGTTTGAGGGTTGTTGAGCACTATTTTTTGAGGCTGTTAGAGCTCGAATTTCGAGGTAGTTTGAGGCTTGAAATTCAAGGCAACTTGTGGGCATATCAGATACAATCTGACCTACTTGCTGATGGTGGCCACACACAACCCTTTTAGTCCACATACTCCGAACACGTGCTCAGTCCTTTGGCTCCAATCTACAACAACACCAACCTGCCTCTATCAATGAACCAACTCCTTTAGGTCATTGAACACAACTCCAATCTACCATAGTTGATCATTCGTCCAACAATGACTCAACACCTTGGGTCTTCACACCTACCCACTTGCTACTCCTTTGTCCTTTAAGAAGTCAACACCTTTGGGATTTCTTGCCCTACTAGCTGCTCTTTGGTCTTTCAATGACACAACTCTTAGGGACTTTCTTCCCACTAGTGCCTTCCTGTGTTGTCCAATGAAAACACACTTAGTGCATGGAGGCTACACTAGGGCTGATATAATTTGCTCACCTTGACCTCCTTCCTTTGTCCTTCAAGGATCAATCTTGAGTTTACAAAAATCTTCACCCTTTTTACCTCTGCCAAAGTCCTTCTTGTCAACTGATCTAGGGCTACTAAGACCATTGTTAAAATTGGCAACTAGGGCCAAACTCCATGTGGGTATACTTATTCATGGTAGCTGATATTTTTCTTGGATTCCTCTCGTCGAGTGGTGTAGGATTGATCTAAAGATCATTTGATTCTGATAAGTATTCATGGAGATATGAATTTATTCGTGTTATGGGACAAATCGTCAAGGTCGGCCAACAACCAAATTGACCCCACTTGTGCTCAACATTTTAGTATAAAAAGAGGTGGCTTGCTAGTCATTTGGACACACACACTCTTCTTGTGATCTCTTCCTCTCCACTTGTCTTTGGGTTTTGGTGGGAGGAGAGATCCTAAGAAACTATGCAGCCCTAATAAGAAGAAGCCCTAGCTCTACGCTGCCATGGAGGAGGCTTTAATGAAGCTACAATAACGCAGCAAGGAGAGATCTAATCGCAGGTCTAGGAGAGACCCTATTCGTTGTCCTAAAAGGCTTCCTAACGCTATCCTAAAGGAAGGGATCCTAGCCGCAATAAGGAAGAGTCCTAAACACAGAGATCTGGCCACTGCCCTAACCCTAAACGCAGTCTCCTAGTCGCAACACAGAAGGAAGAAACAATGAGGAGATAAGGGCTGTTTTAGGGTCAAAACAAGGGTCTGAGTTGATGTCATGGAGGCTGAGGGTGCTAGCTGTTAGGCCGAGTTCTTGAGGGCTAAACGCTATTGATTTTGACACTTCTTTGGGCATGTTTTAAGGGACCGAAAGCTACAAGTTGCTGTTGTGCTAGGCCGCAGGCCATAGCACCATAGTTGGGCTTGCGTAGGGTAGTCAAGGGCTGGCATATGCCCTAAGGCAACAACGTAGCAAGGGAGGGGCTCTCTTATATTGTGTCGCAATCTTTCAAAGGGTTGTTTGGGGTCTGTTGGAGGAGTCTAGGGCTACAACAGTGTGCCCTAACCAGACAGTCACAAACAATAGTATACAAACAGGGTTGGAGCAACATTTGAGGTTTGTTGGGTCAATGAGTTGACCAGTTTGGATCAGTTTGATATTGCAGCCAATGGGAGCCAATTAGAAAGGTTGACTTGGAGAGTTAAGAGCCTTTCTTAGGAGCACATATTGCAGTGAGTGGATTGGACATCTTTGGACTGTTGGAGGGTAGCATGTGGATGTCCAAAGTAGCCCTAGACTAGTAGTGAATGATGCAAGATACTTGGATGGATGCAGCATGATAAATGCAGTGACTGTTGTGGGCAGCTTGGATGCTGTATGTGCAACATAATGATAATGTATTACAACAAGCATGGATGAGTGTATGTTGGATGCAGCACGGTGTTAGAGACAACATGTTTAGTTACAACAATGATTAGTGCAGCATGATGAATGGTGCAGCACAGTGCACAATGATAGAGGTGCAGTATATAGATGACAGTAAGGATGGGTGCAACATGGTGCAGTATGGTGCAACACAATGGTACAACATGGTGATGATGGGCATGGATGTATAGCAGCAACATGATGCATTGCAACAACTTGTTGATGATGGGTACAACATGATGATGAGGTACTGCTTTGTGATGGGAGCAACACAATGATGAGAGCAGCTCAGTGATGAGGTGCAACACAGTGATGGGTGCAGCATGGTGATGGAGTCACCTTGCAGGATCAGTTGAAGTTGTATGTCTTCACTGGAGTTTAGATCAACTACCTCATGTGTTCATCTTCTTATTGAAGATCTCTGCTCTTATCTTGTCGAGTCAAAGTGTTGACTTTTGATGTATATGTACTATCTCACTCTCTCTGCTGAACTATTGAAGAACATATAAGAAGAATTGATTAAGGGGTTCCCCACATTGGGGTTTGTCCGTGGCTGGCGCCACATCTTGTGTCCTCTTGTCTTCTGTGATTTATGTTTATGTTCTATTTGCATTTTACTATCATGCTAAATGTGATTGCTAATCTGGAATTGATATTGAGTTAATGTGAAAAATTGAAGTAAATTGCTCTCAACATAGAACATACCTAAAATTAACATGGTATCAGAGCTGAGGTGAAGACAAAGCCCAAGCAAGAGTGAAAGAGCAATGATTGAAGATAGTTGGACAAGGTCAAAAGACTCAATGGGTTTCTCATCCCTCTTCAAATTCACCAAGGGTGAAGTCAATGGGTTCCTCATCCCTCTTCAAACTCACCAAGGGTGAAGTCGAAGCAGAGAATATTATCAGAGTGGTGCAACGGAAGCATCTGATGGTCTACCTAAAGATCACTCCAATGGGAAGTCTGGATCTATGGGTGGAAGGAAAGGCAGATGCCTTGCTTGCAATAAGTTTGGCCCTTATGCGAAGGAGTGTCCGAATAGAAGGGAGACATCACTTGATGATGACAACAATCATTCCAGTGGCATCTTGAAGGAATGACAGGTACAATGGCAAAGGAAAAGGAATGCAGGTCATCAAGGAAATGGCAGACTCTTCAAGAAAGCAAGGAACTCCAGGTATGAAGAATCAAATGTTGCTTCTGAGTATTATTGTTAAGTTATGGTATGTTCTATGCTTATAATAGTTTACTTCTTTTTCTTATTATATTCCACCGATTAGCAATCACATGTACATAAAGTAAAGTGCAGATAGAACATTAAACGATCGACAGAAAACAAGCCAAGACAAGAGACACAAGATGTGGCGGCTAGCCAGGGACAAACCCCACAATGTGTGGGGAAACCCTTTGATCAAATCTTCTTTTATCTTCAATAATTCAGCAGAGAGAAATAGTACAATAAATCTGATTCATATCAGCAGTAGCAAACCCTAGATCAGTAGCATCAGCATTAGCGGCTTCATTATCAAACTAGGGTAGACCATATCTCACAAACCGATAGTCGGATTGACTTCATTCCACCACCAAAAGTTTCGGCTTCCAGAGGAGGTTCAGATGAACCTACAGCGCAGTTCAGATGAGGAGATCTTCTAGGCCACGCAAGTCAATCTTTACTTCTGCAGTTGCAGCTTCAGTTTCAGCAGTTTCCGGCTTCAAACTAGGGTAGTCGATATCTTGCAAACCGTTCGTCGGATTGACTTCATTCCACCACCAAAAGTTGCGGCTTTCAAAGGAGGTTCATATGAACCTACAACGCAGTTCCAAAGAGGAGATCTTCTAGGCCACGCAAGTCAATCTTTACTTCTGCAGTTGCAGCTTCAAATTCAACAGCTTCCGACTTCACATGTGAGAGAGAGAGAGACCCATTTCAGCGCAGTAGAGAAGAGACTCATATCTGCGCAGTAGAGAGAGAGAGAGATGTGATAAGATGAGTGAGTCCAAATGAGGAAAATTTCTCTTATATTTATACACAACATTGGTGGGTGAATAGATGCGACTGTTGGGCTTCTGAGCCTACATGAGTTGTAGGTCGGCTTGATAATAATTCCATAATTAAAATAAATTCATATCTCCATGAATACTTATCGGAATCGGATGATCTTTATATCAATCCTACACCTCTCGACGAGAGGAAACTAATAAAAATATTATCAGCCATGAATAAGATGACCCACATGAAGTTTTGCCCTGGTTGCCAATTTTAACACTCCCTCTCAACCATGGAGAACTTCATCTGCAATCTGTCTATCAGTCATTACTATTCATCCATCAAATGCACTGCCCTGTATAGCCTGACCATTGCCCTGCTCTGCTCTATTCTGCCTGTTCTGCTTTGTCTTGTTCTACCCTGCACTGATCTGTACTGTTTTGCTTTGTTTTGCTCTGCTCTTGCATTGTTCTATTCTGCTCTGCTTTTGTCCGAATTATGAAGAAGAAGAAATGATCAAGGATGTATCATACTGACTCAAAGTCAGTCTCAGAGTATGTACCACTGGTCCTAGACCAGTCTCAACCAACCCGAAGTCAGCGTCATAGTGAGTACAACTCCACTGGTCCTAGACCAGTATCATCCTCCACTGACTCAAAGTCAGTCTCAGAGTGCGTACCACTGGTCCCAGACCAGTCTCAGCCGACCCGAAGTCAGCTTCATAGTAAGTACCACTTCTACCACTGGTCCCAGACCAATATCATTGATCTCAGATCAATGGAGGTCATCCTAGCGTAGGGAGTACGGTAGTTACAACGATGCGTCCATCGGTACTACTATGGTCCCTAACTTCATTTCCCTGCTCATTGATCAGATGAGAGGTACTTCCCATGAGTCCCAAACTGCATGGGTAGGATGCCTCGACAGGAGAACTAATCAATCCTGTCCTCACAGGAGAACACATCAATCCTGCTACAATTGCCATGGAGAACACATCAATCCAGGCCTCACAGGAGAACACATCAATCCTGCTACAATTGCCATGGAGAACACATCAATCCAGGCTGCCATGGAGAACACATCAATCTAGGCCTCACAGGAGAACTAATCATCCTGCTACATAGTAGAGCGAATCATCCTGTTCCACAAGAGAGCGAATCATCTTGTCCCACAAGAGAGCGAATCATCTTGTTCCAGTGCTCACCACCAGGGGAGGGTGAGTCACCCTGTGGTCGTATGTTGCTCCAGTAATAACCGCAAGCCCTCAAAGCTCCCAGAGCTCAATGTATGCAACATGTAGGACCCTTGTACAAGGGTTTCTTGCCGACTCCAAGTCATTTGGGAAAATCACAGATTAGATCTTTCCTCAGGGCTTTGACAAGGTGTATCAACCTGTACATCATCTTAATGCGATGGAGCCTCCTTGCTCATCAACTTACCATATCCCAGATGATGTCTATCTACTGGAGCAATCGATGAATACGGGATTCCTCAATAATCGAATCCCACCTCTGGTTGTTATAGAGAATCACAGTGGTATCCAATGTAAATCCAAACATCTCACTGAAGAGCTTTCGCAACCAGACTGCCTCACACGACGTTATGCTAGCAACAATATATCCTGCTTCGGTGGTGCTCAAAGCCACCGACTTCTGCTTCCTGCTCATCCAGGATATCAAAGCAAATCCCAAGGTGAAACAGTAACCGAAAGTGCTCTTACGGTCCACCACACTGCCTGCCCAATCAACATCAGTATATCCAAGTAGTCTCACATCTCCGGCAGTGTATCTTAATCCATGAGAGATTGTGTCCTAAAGACATCTCAGAAGATTCCTGGCATCAATCCAGTGAGGCTCAACCAAATATGAGCTCACAATGCTAACTGCAAAACATATGTTCGGATGGAGGTTCACCAAGAACATCAATGCGAATGAGTTTTTGAAACTCAGAGGCATTTCCCAAGTCTGGTCCAACATCACTACCATATAACTTCTAAAAGTTAAGATCCTCGAGGTAGTCACAGGCTTGCAGTCCATCATACCGAATCTTTCCAATATATTTACCACATATTTTCCTTGAGATAGGAAAATTTCCCTTGGCTTCTGCCACACTTCAAGTCCTAGGAAGTAGTGCATCAGTCCTAGGTCTTTCATTTCAAATTCAGAGGCCAGCTCCCTCTTACATTTGTGAATGAGAGGGTCTGCACCTGTTAGAAAGAGGTCATCCACATACAATACCAGTATGAGAGGCTTGTCATCTTCAACCTTAAAGTAAAGGTTAGGATCGACTTCACTCCTAGTGAATCCCAGCTTCATCAAGTAGCTATCGATCCTCTCATACCATGCTCTGGGTGCTTGCTTCAGCCCATAGAGAGCTTTCTTCAACCTGCATACATGAGATTTTCGATCATAAATCTCAAATCCTTCGGGTTGCTCCACGTAGACCTCTTCTTTGATCGAGCCATGCAAGAACGCAGTCTTGACATCCATCTGATGTAGGTTCCATCCTTGTGAAGCGGCAAGGGCTATGATCGAGCGGATGGTCGTATATCTGGCAACAGGTGCAAATATCTCATCATAGTCTATACCTTCCTTTTGGGAGAAACCTCGAGCAACAAAACGAGCCTTATACTTTTCCGTGCTTCCATCTGCTGTATGCTTTATCTTGTAAAGCCATTTGGAAGTAACAAAAGTCTTGTCCTGGGGTCTGGGAACTACTTCCCAAACATCATTCTTTATGATAGACTCATATTCTTCGGTCATAGCATCCTTCCATACTTGATGCTTGACGGCATCTGAGAATGACAAAGGCTCATTTTGTATGATCGTGCTCATGATGGTCAGGTATCTCTGATACCTGTTAAGTTTCTTACTTTTATGGAAGGTTCCTCAGGGTGCAGCATGTCCTTCAGCATCATCAAGTATCCCCCTAAGTCAGGAAGGCCTCTTCCTAGAAGAGGAAGGCTCATGTGGAATCGGATCCATGGGTTCTTCTACATCAGGCATTGATTCATCATCATTTTCTTTCAGTTCCCTGGTGTTGGCTTCTTGAGAGCTACTCAAAGTCAGCAGATAGTCCACCTTGTTGAGAGCCATATCTTTGTCAAAGGTGACATCATGACTAATCACGACTTCCCTTTGACCGGTGGTGAACATTTCTTCAGGAGTTTAGGAACCCAATGCTCGATGAGGGCATCGATTTTGTACATATACAGCGGTGATTGTAGTTTTAGCCCATAGAAACTTTGGAAGTCTTTGATCATGTAGCATGGCCCAGACAGCTTCCATCATCGTGTGGTTCTTCCTTCCCACCACACCATTCTGCTCAGGAGTATGTGGTGTAGTCTCCCTCTTAATGCCAACCTCAGGTATGCCTGAGTAAACCAATTGTAATATATCGGAGGTCTTGTTTTGGCTTGAGGGGAATGGTCCCCTTTTTGAGCTTTCCTTTGGCACATCCCGGACATACACCTTCTTTCTCTACTTGGAATTCGGGCATCCCTGTTACCATCTGTCTTACATCGGGTAGAGCTTTGTAATGAAGGTGGGCAAACCTCCGATGCTAAAGTTCGGAATAAAGAGTTATGTCACAAGACATGACACCTAGCGGACTTCCATCGACCTGATATAATGAATCAACACTAAACCCAAGAGTAAAGGCATCTTTAACATTATTTTTCCATATACATATCTTGTCATTGCTGAAGTTTACCTTGTAGCCTTTGTCTTCCATTGCCAAGATGGACACTAGGTTCCTTTTGAGGTCAGGTGCATTTAATACATCCTAGAATTTCTAGCCTTCTTGAATGCTTGTCCTCTTCCTTGATTCCCAACTTTCCTCTTACCTTTGCTGTTGAATTTGTCATTCCTTTGATTGCCATCAGAGGGATTTCGAGTTGCACCACTGCATACTGTACCATGCTTCTCTAATCATGATTATCATCATGCTACCCATGTCCATGATTTTATCCATCATAATGCTGCTCAAACTAGTGTGCATCATCATCATGCTATCCTATATGTTCATGATCTCATGTTGCCCTTTATGTCCATGATCTCATTCATCATGATGCTCATGATCTCATACATAGTGACTTGCTTTATCGCAAATGTAACATCATCATTTTCTTCTAGCCTTAGGTCCAGCCTTTCCTTTTGATTTAGTCCCGGAATTATTTCTTTTCTTTGCATGAGAAGAAAAGGCAGCAGGAGGACCTTTAGGCATGGGCATTTCTTGCACTTTTTCCCTTGTTTCTTCTTGAATGCATCTAGCCATTAATTCCTCGAAACCAGGCATTACGTTATAGTTCAAAAGAGTAGTCCTATACCATTCAAATGACAATTCTCCAAGAGTTGTGAGTGCCATTTCTCTGTCAGTAATAGTTTCCCCAATAGATAGGAGATCGTTCTTGATCTCGGTGATTCTTAAGAAGTATGCTTGCATACTTTCATCTTTACCCTTCTTGATTTCCCTCAACTTATTTCTAAGAAACAAAACTTGATTTGCATCATTAACTTTAAATAAACTCACCAGTCTGTCGTAGATTTCTTTGGAGGTGTCCAGTTCAGAGATGTAGGCCACCAAGTGCTTGTCGATAGTATCCCGGATGATCTTCTATTGTTTTGACTTCTCCATTTTTTCATTTGTTCCAGGCAGCAGCGGATGCATTTGATGGAGGCTCAACAATATTGCCTCTCACATGATCCAACACTCCTTGATTCTCAAGGGTTAGATCGATAGACATCTTCCATCCGTGATAGTCAGCTTTCTCACGGAGCTTGTCTTCAGCAGGAAAGAGTGTTGAGGACCCCATAGTTCTTTTAGGATAGCCTTGCCAATATTCTCTTCGATGATTGCTCTTGCTCTTGCTCGGGCTTTGTCTTCACCTCAACTTTGATACCATGTTAAGTTATGGTATGTTCTATGCTTATAACAGTTTACTTCTTTTTCTTATTATATTCCACCGATTAGCAATCACATGTACATAAAGTAAAGTGCAGATAGAACATTAAACGATCGACAGAAAACAAGCCAAGACAAGAGACACAAGATGTGGCGGCTAGCCAGGGACAAACCCCACAATGTGTGGGGAAACCCTTTGATCAAATCTTCTTTTATCTTCAATAATTCAGCAGAGAGAAATAGTACAATAAATCTGATTCATATCAGCAGTAGCAAACCCTAGATCAGTAGCATCAGCATTAGCGGCTTCATTATCAAACTAGGGTAGACCATATCTCACAAACCGACAGTCGGATTGACTTCATTCCACCACCAAAAGTTTCGGCTTCCAGAGGAGGTTCAGATGAACCTACAACGCAGTTCAGATGAGGAGATCTTCTAGGCCACGCAAGTCAATCTTTACTTCTGCAGTTGCAGCTTCAGTTTCAGCAGTTTCCGGCTTCAAACTAGGGCAGTCGATATCTTGCAAACCGTTCGTCGGATTGACTTCATTCCACCACCAAAAGTTGCGGCTTTCAAAGGAGGTTCATATGAACCTACAACGCAGTTCCAAAGAGGAGATCTTCTAGGCCACGCAAGTCAATCTTTACTTCTGCAGTTGCAGCTTCAAATTCAACAGCTTCCGGCTTCACATGTGAGAGAGAGAGAGACCCATTTCAGCGCAGTAGAGAAGAGACTCATATCTGCGCAGTAGAGAGAGAGAGAGATGTGATGAGATGAGTGAGTCCAAATGAGGAAAATTTCTCTTATATTTATACACAACATTGGTGGGTGAATAGATGCGACTGTTGGGCTTCTGAGCCTACATGAGTTGTAGGTCGGCTTGATAATAATTCCATAATTAAAATAAATTCATATCTCCATGAATACTTATCGGAATCGGATGATCTTTATATCAATCCTACACCTCTCGACGAGAGGAAACTAATAAAAATATTATCAGCCATGAATAAGATGACCCACATGAAGTTTTGCCCTGGTTGCCAATTTTAACAATTATCTTATGTCGGCCCTCTCCAGACTCTTTGGGAATCTAGCTTATTGATTGTAGTGCTTCAAAGCACTTCATCGGATAGAAGGAAGCTCTCTCTAATTTGGTAGAGATGGAAACAATCGTGGGGATTATACTTGGAGTCAATGCCACCTATCCCGGAAAGGGTGTAGGGAATGTTACCCCTCAATTGAATGAGGGTAACACAATTCATTTACAAGAAGTTCTTTATGTACTTGATCTCAAGAAGAACCTGGTGTCCATTTCAGCAATGGAAGTCAAAGGTTTCAAGGTGGCATTCATCGATGGAAAGGTACGTGTTTGAAAATGGAATTTTCAAAGATGCTTTTATTCTTGGGTTCAGGGTTGGAAATTTGTATCAAGTTGCAGGAAGTCCATTGGGGACCATGTCAGTTGACACATCTCTTCTATAGCACCGAAGGTCTGCTTATTATGGGGCCCTACCCGATGTGAGTCAGATGGTGACAGGGATGCCTGAATTCAAGAAGAGCATGAAGGTACATGTCCGAGATGTACCGAAGGAAAACTTACAAGGGGACCATTCCCCTCATGTAGCAAGACCTCAGATGTGGAACAACCTGAGGGGTTTGAGATTCATGATTGGGAATCTCAAGCATGCAGGTGGAAGAAAGCTCTCTATGTCTTAGAGCAAACACCCCGGGTTTGATATGAGAGGATTGATAGCTGTCTGATGAAGCTGAGATTCACTAGGAGTGAAGCCGATCCAAACCATTGCTTAAAGGTTATGGATGATAGACCTCTCATACTAGCACCTTATGAGGACGACCTCTTTCTGACAGGTGCAGACCCTCTCATTTGCAAAAGTAAGAGGGAGTTGGATTCCAGATTTGGAATGATGAACTGCAAGCCCATGACTACCTCGATGGAGCTTAACTTTCAGAAGTTATGTGGTAGTGATGTCGGACCTGATTTGGGAAATGCCTCTGAGTTTCATAAACTCATTCTAGCATTGATGTTCTTGGTGAATTCCCATCTGGATATATGTTTTGCAGTTAGCATATTGAGCTCATATATGGTTGAGCCTTACTGGATTGGTGCTAAGAATCTTTTGAGATATCTTCGGGGCACAATCTCTCATGGATTGAGATACACTATCGGAAATGGGATGCTGCATGATTATTCTGATGCTGATTAGCCAGGCAGTGTGGAGGATCGCAAGAGCACTTCTGGGTGCTGGTTCTCTTTGGGTTTTGCTTTGATATCCTGGATGAGCAGGAAGCAAAAGTCGGTTGCTTTGAGCACTGCTGAGGCCAAATACATAGTTACGAGTATGAGCTCGTGTGAAGCTGCCTGGTTGAGGAAGCTCTTCAGTGAGTTGTTTTGACTCGTGCTAGATACCATCGTGATCTTCTGTGACAACTAGAGGGGGATTTGATTGTTGAGGAATCCCATGTTCTATGATCGCTCCAAGCATATAGACATCAGGTACCACTTTATCTGGGATATGGTACAACGGGGAGCAAGAAGGCTCCAACACATTGGGACTGATGTGCAGGTTGCCGATATTCAGATGAAGCCCTTGGGAAAGGTCAAATTCTTGACTTTCCAAGAATGACTAGGAGTCGTGGAGAGACTCTCTCCTGAAGGTCCTGTATGATATGGACATTGAGCTCTGGGAGCTCCGGGGGGCTTGGGGGTACTTCTTGGAGCGATGAGCAACCATAGGGTGAGTGGTTCAACCTTCCCCTAGTGGTCTGCTATGTAGGCAGGATGAGTGGTTCATCCTTCTCTTGCTGAGATAATCATGGAGTGAATGGTTCAACTTGCCCCTAGTGATTTGTTGTGTACAGGGTGAGTGGTTTAGCGTACCCCTAGGATACCCGATGGTGACATGTAGGTAGGTAAGTGGTTCATCTTTCTCCTGCTGAGACATCCTACCCATGTAGTCTGGGACTCATGGGAAGTACCTCTCATCTGGCCAATGAGTAGGGAAACGAGGATAGGGACCATAGTAGTACCGATGGACGCATCGTGTTACTACCGTACTCCCTATGCTAGGATGATATTGATCTGGGATCAATTGGAACTGACTTCGGGTCAGTAAGAGTGTTTTGACACTCTTTATTGGAACTGATTTCAGATCAGTAAGAGTGATATAACTCACTCTCTTTTGGAACTGATTTTGGATCAGTAAGAGTGGTATGATACACTCTCTTTATTTGGAACTGATTTCGGATCAGTAAGAGTGGTATGATACACTCTCTTTATTTGGAATTGATTTCGGATCAGTAAGAGTGGTATGAAACACTCTCTTTTATATGGGACTGACTTCGGGTCAGTAGAGGATGGTATGATACATTATTGATCACTTCTTCTTGATAGTTCAACAGAGCAGCGCAGAGTAGTGCAGGGCACTGATGGCAGAGATAGTACAGTCTGGCAGATGGAGTTCTCCCTAGTTGAGGGGGAGTGTTAAAATTGGCAATTAGGGCCAAACTCCATGTGGGTATAATTATTCATGCTTGCTGATATTTTTACTTGGATTCCTCTCGTCGAGAGGTGTAGGATTGACCTAAAGATCATCCAATTTCGATAAGTATTCATGGAGATATGAATTTATTTGTGTTATGGGACAAATCGTCAAGGTCAACCAACAACCAAATCGCCCCCACTTGTGCTCAATGTTTTAGTATAAAAGAGGTAGCTTGCTAGTCATTTGGACATACACACTCTTCTTGTGATCTCTTCCTCTCCACTGTCTTTGGGTTTTGGTGGGAGGACGCAGCCCTAATAAGAAGAAGCCCTAGTTTTACGCTGCCATGGAGGAGGCTTTAATGAAGCTACAATAACGCAACAAGTAGAGATCTAATCACAGGTCTAGGAGAGACCCTATCGCTGTCCTAAAAAGGCTTCCTGACTTTGTCCTAAAGGAAGGGATCCTAGCCGCAATAAGGAAGAGTCCTAAACACAGAGATCTGGCCACTGCACTAACCCTAAACGCAGTCTCCTAGTTGCAACACAGAAGGAAGAAATAGTGAGGAGATAAGGGCTGTTTTAGGGTCAAAACAAGGGTTTGAGTTGATGTCATGGAGGTCGAGGGTGCTAGCTGTTAGGCCGAGTTCTTGAGGGCTAAATGCTGTTGATTTTGACACTTCTTTGGGCATGTTTTAAGGGACCAAAAGCTACAAGTTGCTGTTGTGCTAGGCCGCAAGCCATAGCACCACAGCTGGGCTTGCATAGGGCACTGAAGGGCTGGCATATGCCCTGGGGCAACAACGTAGCAAGGGAGGGGCTCTCTTATATTGTGCCGCAATCTTTCAAAGGGATTTTTGGGGTCTGTTGGAGGAGTCTAGGGCTACAACAGTGTGCCCTAACGAGACAGTCACAAACAACAGTATACAAACAGGGTTGGAGCAGCGTTTGAGGTCTGTTAGGTCAATGAGTTGACCAGTTTGGATTAGTTTGATATTGCAGCCAATGGGAGCCAATTAGAAAGGTTGACTTGGAGAGTTAAGTGCCTTTCTTAGGAGCACATATTGCAGTGAGTGGATTGGACATCTTTGGACTGTTGGAGGGCAGCGTGTGGATGTCCAAAGTAGCCCTAGACTAGCAGTGCATAATGCAGCATACTTGGATGGATGCAGCATGATAAATGCAGTGACTTTTGTGGGCAGCTTGGATGCTGTGTGTGCAACATAATGATAATGTATTACAACAAGCATGGATGAGTGTATGTTGGATGCAGCATGGTGTTAGAGACATGCTTAGTTGCAACAATGATTAGTGCAACATGATGAATGGTGCAGCATAGTGCACAATGATAGAAGTGCAACAGATAGGTGACAATAAGGACGGGTGCAACATGGTGCAGTACAGTGCAACACAAGTATGGTGTAGAACAATGGTACAACATGGTGATGATGGGCATGGATGTATAGCAACAACACGATGCATTACGTCAGCTTGTTGATGATGGGTACAACATAATGATGAGGTACTGCTTTGGGATGGGAGCAACACAATGATGAGAGCAGTGCAATGATGAGGTGCAACACAGTGATGGGTGCAACATGGTGATGGAGTCACCTTGCAGGATCAGTTGAAGCAGTATGTCTTCACCGGAGTTTAGATCAGCTACCTCATGTGTTCATCTTCTTAGTGAAGATCTCTGCTCTTATCTTGTCAAGTCAAAGTGTTGACTTCTGATGTATATGTGCTATCTCTCTCTGTGTTGAACTATTGAGGAACATATAAGAAGAATTGATCAAGGGTTTCCCCACATTGGGGTTTGTCCCTCGCTAGCACCACATCTTATGTCCTTGTGTCTTGGCTTGTCTTTTGCGATTTATGTTTATGTTCTATCTGCATTTTACTGTCATGCCAAATGTGATTGTTAATCTGGAATTGATATTGAGTTAATATGAAAAATTGAAGTAAATTGCTCTCAGCATAGAACATACCTAAAATTAACAACCATCGACTTGCTGCCCTACTAACAGCCTCAAGATGACCTTCCAATTCCGTCCAAACTAGGACTCCAATCCTCCACCTATCCTCCTTGAAGACATCCACTTCTGCTCTCCAAAACGCTTGGATCTAAGCGAGACTTTTCTGAAGAACTCACCCGTAACTAGGGCAACCTGAAGTAGATCCAACCTACTTGCAAAGCCACTCTATCATCCTTTGATTTCTTTGCCTTTGCTATAGATGAATGTGGGCTATACTTGGCTGCCAAGTAGGCTACTCGACCTTCCAATGAACACAATTTCGTCCACTTGTAGCTGTTCAGAAATCTCGACCTGTTTAGAGAGAGTTTTCATGCTTAGATTTGCCTTCAAAAGCCTTAGCCTTGCCCCCTCTATTCATTGCCTCTACCTGCATTACCACAAACCAAAAACAATCCCAAAAACCAACCTAAACAGAACTACTCTTTTCTCCTTTTAGGGTTGCAACTATCTCAGGGTACTCGACCTCCTTGTTTCAGTCTTCCTTGAGGATCGAATGGCTTGATTGGTGAGGAATGGGGCTCCTCCTCACTCCTATATACACACTTCTTCCTAGGGTGACGTCCAACCTATCAAGAGGGGCACCTTATACTAAGGCTGACTTGATCTTGAGACAAATTCACCTACACAAAGCATTCAAAAATTAATATCTTCACTTTGACAAGGGATCTCATGGTGCTTGAAGTTGCCCCTTGGTCCTTTAAGGGTCCTCTTCCATCGCCATGTGCCAAATCATCAATTCTTCTCATGGTTTTGGCTCCACACCTTTGGGAGCAAAACCCCCACCTTGGGTTCTAAGCCCACAAACCGCTTTTGTGGAACCCATCCTCCAAATCCCTCTAGCCTAGGGTTTGAAGTACCTCCCAAGCTACAAATTTCAACAATCTCTCTCAGCAAGGGAGGTACTCAACACTAGGATGTCTCCATCATCATCACTAATGACACTAGCCCATTTGGCGTCCATCACTGCAACATACTCTGTAGAACGAACCACGCTATCTCAGTAGTGCCTCTACCTCATCTCATTTGAACCAGAAGACCTCAACACTTCCATAAGGTTGCTCCCTCTGAAGCTAGACTCCCTCTAAGTCTACACGATCTCCATTGGCTCAACCTGCTACTGATCTCGTGTTCTACAAGGTCAATCTGAGCTGCGATCGAACACGGGCCATCATCACTGCAACCCAGTCCTGCAAGCACTCATCCTCCTGGATCAAACACAACTCGTGCACATTCCTCCAATCTTGGATATGCAACATCACGATCCAATGAAGAAACTAGCCTGCCAACATGCTGTCCATCACATGAAGTAATCTTGATCATACCAATCTTGTCCATGCCAAAGAAATCTTCGAGTTGTCCCAACGATCCATGACAAGTCATAAGAAGTCCATGATCAATAACCTGCCCTATAACAAACTGTTGTTCACCAGGTTCACCACTAATCCACCAGAACTCCCAGCCAATCTCGCTGCCAAGCCAGTCAAGACCACATCTCCTTGTCTTCAGCTGAACCCTTTGCTCCATGATCCAGACAATCTCAGCTCTCTTTGAGCTGCTTCCTTGTGCACACTCTAATTCATTGGCCCTTCAAAGTAGCTCTGATACCATGTTGTTGTTCCACGGTACTGGAATCAAGGTTAGGGTCTTAAATAACTGACACTACCAATCCAATATACCACAACAAACTACTTTGCATAGTGAAACAAAGTACAATAGTAAATCAATCAGTGCACAAAATATAGACAACTTTTTACAATTTTTCAATAACCCAACTTTGTTATATTAACAAACTGTAATGCAACTGTCGAGGGCTCTCTTACCAGGGATAATGGTCCTCATACATCCATTGATACAAGAATATAAAATAGGGTTTGATGTCACCAATTGTGACCACGAATCAACCCGGAACAAGATACAATCTGACCTACTTGCTGATGGTGGCCACACACAACCCTTTCAGTCCACATACCCTGAACACATCTGCGCAATCCTTTGGCACTGATTTGCAGCAACACCAACCTGCCTCTATCAATGAACCAACTCCTTTAGGTCACTGAACACGGCTCCAATCTGCCCTCTAGTTGATCATTCGTCCATCAATGACTCAACACCTCGGGTCTTCACATCTGCCCACTTGCTGCTCCTTTTTCCTTCAAGAAGTCAACACCTTTGGGACTTCTTGCCCACTAGTTGCTCCTTAGTCCTTCAAGGACACAACTCTTAGGGACTTTCTTCCCACTAGTGCCTTCCTGTGCTGCTTGATGAAGACACACTTAGGGCATGGAGGGTTGCCCACTTATGTTGTAGATGTCCTCCAACCAACAATCTAGGGCTGATGTAATTTGCTCACCTTGACCTCCTTCCTTTGTCCTTCAAGGATCAGTCCTAAGATTACACAAATATTCACCCTTCTTACAGCTACCAAATTCCTTCTTGTCAACTGATCTAGGGCTACTAAGACCATCTAGTTGCTGCCCTCCTAACAACCTTAAGATGACCTTCCAATTCTGCCCAAACTAGGACTCCAATCCTTGAACTTACCTCCTTGAAGACATCTGCTTCTGCTCTCCAAAACGCTTGGATCTGAGCGAGACTTTTCTGAAGAAACTCAGCTCTAACTAGGGCAACTTGAAGCAGATCCAACCTACCTGCAAACTCACTCTATCGTCCTCTGATTTCTTTGCACCTACTGTAGATGAATGCGACCTATCCTTGGCTGCGAAGTAGGCTACTTGGCCTTCCAAGGAACACAATTTTGTCCACCTGTAGCTGTCTAGAAATCTTAGCCTATTTAGAGAGAGTTTTCATGCTCAGATTCGCCTTCAAAAGTCTTAGCCTTGTCCCCTTCTATTCGCTGCCTCTACCTGCATTACCGCAACCCAAAAACAATCCCAAAAACCAACCCAAACAAAACTGATATTTTCTCCTTCTATGGCTATAGCCACCTCAGAGTACTCACCCTCCTTGTTTTTGTCTTACTTGATTGAATGGCTTGATTAGTGAAGAATGAGGCTCCTTGTCACTCCTAAATATACACTTCCTCTTAGGGTGATGTCCAACCTATCAAGAGGGGCACCTTGTACTAAGGCGACTTGATCTTGAGACAAAATCACCCACACAAAACATTCAAAAATTAATATCTTCACTTTGACAAGGGATCTCATGGTTCTTGAAGTTGCCCCTTGCTCCTTTAAGGGTGCTCTTCCTTCTCCATGTGCCAAGTCACCAAATCTCCTCATGGTTTTGGCCCCACACCTTTGGGTACAAAACCCCCACCTTGGGTTGTAAGCCCACAAACCACTTTTGTGGAGCCCATTCCTCCAAAATCCTCTAGCCTAGGGTTTGGAGTACCTCCCAAGCTACAAGTACCAACTAGTGTTGCGAACATCGTGATAGGGATAAAATCAGCGAGGGTCCAAAATCGGAAAAAATCGAAAAAATAGGGAAAAAATGGTAAAAATCGTCAAATACAAAAATATTCATTTTTTTTTTTCAATTTTTTTAATATCTAAAACATCTACAACATAAAATAAATGCATTGACACAAATATGATAAAATAACTAATATATATGATGTGTAATATCATTTATAGTGCTACATCAAACATAACAGCGAATCATGTCTTGAATACTAAGTCCTGAGTCCCAACTGAGCCTCAAAATATCAACAAAAAATATAATAATGTATCTCATATCATGAGTCATAATGTCATATACAATGAAATGAACCAAATAACTAATACTACTGATTTCCTCTGCCCCTCTTGCGAGAAAATGCATTGTCTTTCCCTCTAGATGTAGATAGCGGTGGAGTCGGCAGTGGACTCTGCTGTGCTCTAGAAGCTGAAGAACTAGGAGCTATAGTAGGTAGACCACGTCCTCCACTTGTGACAGGGGTAGCCTGGGTAGGTGGTGTCACCTCCTCATCCTGTTGCTCCTCCTCCTCCTCCTCTACCCCCTCCACTACCTCTTGCTCTAACCAATCAACCTCTAACTCCATGAGAGGCCTCTCGGCCTTAACCCTCCATGCAACAATGGTGTCAATCCCATTCAATGAGATGGCGTCCACATCAGGTGTCCCCTCAAGTTGCCTCACTCACAATTGAAGATTGTAGTAGACGTAGACCATGTCATTAAGTTGTTGGCACTCCAACCTGTACAAGGGTCATAAATTAATAAATTATAAATAATAAAATAATAATTATAAATAAATATTATTTAATGAATTCAAAAAATTAATTGGAAATTTGGAATATTTTAAGTTTTTGTGCTTCTTGGTGTGTATTTTTTCAAAAACACTCTAGTCGCGCTCGTATCCTGAGGAGATACATGTTTGGCTGAGCATTTGAATGGCAAGCCTTCGGAGATTGGGTGCTCTGCCACCATAGCTTTTCCACCATGCATCTACAACAAATAAGATAAACATAAGAAAAAATATGAAATTTGAAAGTTGAAGCAAAGTATGAAGTTATGAACTTGAAGAGACAATGAAATTTGAAACAAACTAAAACACACTTGGAATTTTAGTCTTCCTATCAACCACAACCATGTCAAAGCTAAATGTGCCACCTGCCATCCTGTATATCTCCATTTCTTTGGAGATTTCTGCACGTTCTACTAGAAATGGCACCATCCTCTGAACACAAGTGAAGAATCCATCCATGACCTCAACATCAAATAAGAAACCACAAGAGTAAGCAAATGTGGGGTTCAGGTAGATCCCTGCAACATGAATGGGACGATGGAGTGTATTGTTCCATCGCTCATCAATCACTTCCCATAGGAGGAGTTTGTTGGAAATAATATTGAGAGGGGGGGTGAATCAGTATTATGAAATCAATTATTTTTCATTTCACAATTAGATTTGTATACGCTACTTCAGCTATGGGAAACTGCGTATATACGCTACTGTGTCTAAAGAAACTAGCGTATATCAGAAAACTTAAGATTCATTAATTGTCGATCTTTAATCAGTGCATCAGGAATTCATTAATCATAAGAACAGTAAACAGGAGCAGTAAAACATAACAGATCATCACACACATGGACACAAAGATATAAGGTGGAAACCCAATGTGGGTGAAAACCACCTGCTGCAATTCGTCTCTATCTTCTTTTAATTAGAAAATTCTTTTACAATGATTTTGTACTGGTGCAGTCTTATACCAGTACGCAGGTTGCTACCTGCAGAAGGCTACAACCTTCTCTCGTTCTCCAGCTTCTCTTGGAAGGGAGCTACAACCCCCTTAGCTCTTGTACTAGCTGAGGTACTAGTACGTAGGTGTTGACCTACAAAAGGCTACAACCTTCTCTTTTCTTCCAGGGACCACGTTTCATAAATTTTCAGACTGGATCCATGAATAACATCAATCAAACATCAAGTATATCTGCATCAACCAATCTCTTTTGCACCAAACAAAACTGAATCAAATAGTCACTTCTCTGAATGCTGTACCCAGAAAATAGTAACAGTAACTAGACACCAATTTTGAACCCAGAACACTGCAACAATAAACAGAAGTAGCTAAAACATATATCAAGAGACGTACACTACTTCAATGTGTACAACCTGCGTGCATACGCTTCTGAATTAAGGCCAACCTGCGTATACGCTATTTTGATTCACATAACCAGCGTGTATACGCGCCTTTGCTTCGCTGAACCTGCGTACAGATCTATAAAAGATAATTCATCCTTTTCACTTATTCAGACATCAGTTATACCCAGATTATCAGATTTATAGATCAAGTCATGCGCCAAAAATAACAGATCAAAATCACACAAAGAAACTACTATTCAAGCCTTAAGATCTTGACCCATCCATAGTACTTCTCCTTCTTCTTGCGCTCAGGTTCCTCCTTGATTCAGATCCAGCTATGCACCATAACCCAATGACCAGTATTTTAGATTTAGCTCTTCATCAGATATTCAATGCTTAAGTCCATATCCATGCCTAATGATCTCCTTCCCCTTTTATAGTCTTAGGCCTTACACAATACCATGGTCCAAAACCATAAAGAATCAATACCTTGGACCAAATACCTGGGTTCAACACTTCAGACGAGATACTATGGTCCAAAACCATAGGTCCAAATACCAAGGACTAAATACCATGGACCAAAAATAAGTTTTCCCACACGTACGCGCTTTTTCGTGCATGAAAGTGCGTGCATACGCATACACGACTTTTGATTGGCAATCCCGCGTGTATACGCGACTTCGTCAAAGGACACCTGCGTATATCTCTTTTTCTTTCATTCTAAGAGCCTGAACAATGATCTGCCATCTGAGTGAGTTGCCATCAAGGACAACACCTGTGTCATAGTGCCAAACCTGTGTCATAATGCCAACAATCTCCCCCTTTGGACTTGATGGCAACCCCAAGTCACTCAAAGTCATTCTCCCCCTTTGACATCAAGGGCAAAGGGTTATGCTCCCCCTGAGTTCATGCTGAAATCTCTGCTCTGCTGTGCTGTCCATGCTCCCCCTGACTGTAGGCAAGGTCTGCAAGAAGATGTTCTACAAGAAGATACATAACTTTATACATCATAAATGACCTTCCTACCACCAAAGACTCATACATACATCCATCTCCCAACCAAGTGGGGATTGACTCATTCACCCAACCAAGTGGGGATACACCAAAAGTTTACACAAGATAAAACAAGAACATTACATTATCCATCCCAGGCATAGTGGGGAAACCAAAGTAGGCCGTTACATGACCTTGATAAGAAAAGAAATACATGACATAGAGACGAAATATCTACAACCAGACTATGATAGTTATCAACAACTATCATCAGCAGCATCTGTCAATCATCATTCAGACCAGCAACCATGTTCTCTCTGAAACCAAAACACTGTGATCTTGAACCAAGATCTTCTAGGATAATGCCAACAATGCATTGTTAGAAGAATATATATGCTCCCCTTGAACCTGTGCCAGATGGTCTCTGTCGGACCCATATTAGACTCCTTTCATCTTGAGCCTGGCCCACTGATTGTCTTCAAACCAACATATACGCGACTGTAACCACATAAACCGGCGTATGTACGCGGATTCTCCTTATTAAACTCGTGTACAACCACTTTTCTCTGAAACAGACAAGTTTCAACAGCAAGATGATGCATCAACTACTCCCAGCTTCTGTCTGAGGTATTCAAATGTCTCCCTAGGCAGTGGTTTGGTGAGTATATCAGCAACCTGTTCCTTGGAGGGAACATACTCCAATTTGACCTTTTGTTCAAGCACTTGTTCTCGGAGAAAATGATATTTGATAGGTATGTGCTTGGTCTTTGAATGCATGACTGGATTTTTTGAAATGTTGATTGCACTTGTATTATCACATAAAATAGAGATAGGTGGAGTACAAGTGATTTGAAAATCTTGCAAAATTTGCATCATCCAAAGGAGTTGTGTGCAGCAAGATGCAGCAGCCACATATTCCGCTTCAGCTATAGATAAAGCAATTGAACTTTGCTTCTTGCTGAACCAAGAGACTAATCTGGAACCCATAAAGAATGCACCACCACTAGTGCTTTTTCTGTCATCCACGCTTCCTGCCCAATCTGCATTTGTATATGCATGAAGTGTGAGATCTGTATCTCTAGGATACCATAAGCCATAGTTTTGTGTCCCTTGAAGATATTTGAAGATTCTTTTAACTGCCTGAAGGTGTGCTTCTTTCGGATTTGCCTGGAATCTTCCAACTATTCCCACTGCATGCATGATGTCTGGTCGGGTACCTGTCAGATAGAGCAGACTACCAATCATGGATCTATAGGTTGGTTGATGTACTGCTGCTGAATCATCATTGGCGCTGAGGCTGCATCCTGTTACCATAGGGGTACATACTGGTTTTGAATCTTCCATGCCATATTTCTTCAAGATCTCCTTGAGGTACTTGGTTTGTGACAAAAAGATACCGTCTTTATTTTGTTGGACTTGTAAACCAAGAAAATATGTCAGCTCACCAAGCAAGGACATTTCAAACTCTTTCTGCATCAGCAAAGCAAAATTTTGACTCATGGCTTCTTCATTGCTACCAAAGATGATATCATCAACATACACAACAAGTATTAGCAATTTATCATTATCAATTTTTACATATAGATTGCTATCTGCTGATCCTTTTGAAAAACCTTGTTGATGGAGGTATTTGTCCAGACGATAATACCAAGCCCTTGGAGCCTGTTTAAGACCATAGAGTGCCTTCTTAAGTCTGCATACAAGTTTTGGATCATTTCCAAGGATGAATCCATTTGGTTGCTCAATATACACTTCTTCTTCCAAGTCTCCATTTAAAAAGGCAGATTTCACATCCATTTGAAAAACTTTGAACTTCTGAAAGCTAGAAAGAGCAAGGAACATTCTTATGGCCTCAAGTCTAGCAACTGGTGCAAAAGTTTCTTCAAAGTCTATACCTTCTTGTTGAGTATACCCTTTACAAACAAGTCTGGCCTTGTTTCTAATAACTTCTCCATTTTCATTCAGCTTGTTTTTGAATATCCATTTTGTCCCTATGACATTCTTATCTTTTGGTCTAGGAACCAACTCCCAAGTGTTGTTCTTTTCAATCTGCTCAAGTTCTTCATCCATGGCCTTGACCCAACATTCATCTTTGCATGCTTCTCTTACATTTTGTGGTTCAGTGGAGGAGAGCAATGCTAGATAGCTTGAAGCTTCAGAAATACTTCTTCTTGTTTGTACACCTGCCTCTTTCTGCCCCAAAATTTGAGTCTCTGGATGATTCTTCTGGACGTACCTGGATGGGGTCTTTTCTTCCACCCTTATCTGTTCTTCTGGTGCCTCATAGGTTTCTTCTTCTTCATCATAAGTCTGATTTGATGTTGAAGGATAGTCCTCATCATCTTCGAAATCTTCAAATTTTACCTGCCTTGGAGTGTTTCCTTCTTCATCAATCACTACATCAATACTTTCAACAATTTTTCCAAGTCTTTTATTGTAGCACTTATATCCTTTGCTATGGGGAGAGTAACCAAGGAGAATGCCTTCATCTGCTCTTGGTTCAAACTTGCCAGGGTTTTCATCAGTCCTTTTGATGTAACATTTGCTTCCAAAAATTTTGAAGTATCTTACCATAGGAGTCTTACCATACCAAAGTTCATGAGGAGTTTGAGTGCTGTTCACCCGAACGTTTGTCTTGTTGAGAATAGTGACGGTAGCAAATGCAGCTTCACCCCAGAAGGTTGCAGGAGTTCCAGACTCATCAAGCATAGCTCGAGCCATTTGTTGAACTGTTCTGTTCATCCTTTCTACTACTCCATTCTGCTGAGGAGTCCTAGCAGTAGAGAATTCCCTTCTTATTCCATGTTCTTCACAAAAATAAAAAAATTCATTCAAGGTAAATTCCCCACCTCTATTGGACTTGAGGCTTTTGATTCTGCGATCTGATTCGTTTTTAAGCAAGGCTTTGAATGCTTTGAACTTTTCGAAAGTTTTGTCTTTATGCTTCATAAGTCCTATCCAACACATCCTGGAAAAGTCGTCAATGAACAATATAAAGTATTCTTCTCCTCGAGGTGACCTTTTCCTAGATGGACCACATACATCAGTATGGACAAGTTCAAGTGGCCTATTAGCTGATCCATCCTTCTTAGGGAAATTAGTTCTGGTTTGCTTCCCAAACTGACATGATTTGCATATTGTATTGTCTGGAATTTTGATGTCAGGGAGATCACGAACCGCCTGATATTTGCATGCTTTCCTTATCTGAGAGAAGCTTAGATGACCCAATCTTCTATGCCATAGCCAGTGTTCATCATTATTGCTTAGATAACATTGTTGTTGTCCTCCCTTGAGTATGTATAAATTATTTGGTGTTCTTATGCCTTTGATCACTGTTTCTCCTGTATCAAGCTCATGAACAATACATCCATTTGATCGAAATATTACCTCATTTCCTTGATCACACATTTGACTGACACTTAATAGATTATGCTTTAAACCATCAACATACATAACATTCCTAGCTTTGACCTTTTCTTTCAAAAGAACAAAACCTTTACCTTTTATGAATGCAGGGGTGTCATTTCCAAATGAGACCTTCTTTTCCTTTTCTAAGGCACTATATGATTGAAGTTTTTCTTTATCACCTGTCATATGTTTCGAGCATCCACTGTCGATGTACCACTGGTTTTCCTGCCCTTCCGCATATAAGGCTATACCACATCTTTCTGGTTGCGGTTCTTTCTTCCTCCATGTTTTGGGGCTCAATGAAGCTTGCTCCTTCTGAGTTGTTTGCCGAAACCTACTCCTGCATTCAGAATCTTTATGACCAAAGTTGTTACAAATAGAACATTCTATTTCATTTTCAAGAGCAGAAAAGTTATTGTAGGTTCTTTTCATGATTCTAGTCACACTCCTTTGATTTCGTGCTTCTTTGGTCATGATGGTCTTGTAGGCAACACATTGAGCTGCTTTATGTCCAAAGTTATGACAAGAGAAACATTGGCCATTGAAGAAATTCCTGCGATCATCAAACCTTCCATCTAGGCGATTGTAATAGCCATTCGTTCTTGAGGCAAATTGAGAATGATTTACCTGTGGTTGGTTGTAGCTTCTGTTCATCCTTGAAGTAGATTGCCCTTGATTTACTTGGTGATTTCTGTTCATTCTTGAAGTAAATTGTCCCTGATTTACCTGGTGATCTTCATTGTGCCTTTGCTGTCGATTGTCAACCTGTTCACTTCTCCTTGCTGCTTCAAGATAACTTTTGGAGGTAGATGGCTTCTGTGCTTGAGATGTTTCTTCAGTATACCCAAGACCTGTCTTGATTAGAGGAGAACGCTGCACTTTGATAATCTCATCTAAAGTTTTAGATCCTTAAGCAAATCTAAGATTAAGAGCTTTTGTTTTCTCAATATCTTTTCTAAGTCCCACAATTTCACATTCTAACTTTACATTGTGTTTTTCCCTTTCAGCAAGTTGGAATGTCAGAGTATCTATAATCATATTCTTTTCTTCTAAACAAATTTTGAGTTGAGAAATTTCTTCATAAAGACCTTCTTCATCTATAGCATCCAAGAAATCATCATCTTCAAAAACCATCAAAAGTCTATAATCATTATCTTGTTCATCTTTATCACTATTTGAAAATCCATCACTTTCTTCATGAGTATAATAGCTCTTTTTACTTACATTCTATTTCCTGTTCCATCTAACTGGTTCCTTACCTTTGTCAAGCTTATCTTTATGAGGACACTTGGCTGCATAGTGACCGACTCTTCCGCAAGCAAAGCATTTAAAAGGTAGCTTACCTCTGAATCTTCCAGAACCCCGTTGAAGGTTCTTGACAAAGTTTGATTCTTCCTCTCCTTCTGACATATGTCTTGAATCATTGTAATCTCCTTTTCCTGAGGCTTTGAATGCGGCTTCTCTCCTGTCTGATGGTCCTCCTTTTCTCATTTCGAAAGCAGTTAGGATTCCGTGTAGCTGTGACATTGTAATGCTCTGTAGATTCTGTTTTTCTTCTATGGCAGAAACTTTTGATTCAAACTTAGAAGACAAAGATCTTAGAACCTTTTCAACCAAAACAACTTCTTTTATTTCTTCACCCAAATTTTTCATACAATTAACAATCTCATCTATACGTAAGAAATAGTTAGCCACACTTTCATCATTGTGCATTCTGAGATTTTCATATTGAATTCTGAGAGTTTGTAGTTTTGCTCGTTTTACCTGATCATCTCCTTCATAGCTCAGAACTATCTTGTCCCATATTTCTTTTGCAGTTTTGAGCTGCATAACCTTGACGAATTCTGATTGAGATAAACTCCCTAATAGAGTATTGACAGCCTTTGCATTTGTTTCATACTGCTTCTTACCAGCCGTATTTGTAGGAGTTGCTGATGGAAATGTGTATCCTGTTTCCACGATATCCCAGACTTCTGTACCAAGAGATTGAAGATAGGCTGTGATTCTTACCTTCCAATAGACGAAGTTGCTCCCATCAAAAATTGGTGGCCTGATCGATGCCTCTTTTTCGTAGTTGCTCATGATGATAGATCTTCCTTCAAGCGATCAAGCTTCTTCTGAAGGACCTGCTCTGAAACCAATTGTTGGAAATGACACTGAGAAGGGGGGTAAATCAGTATTATCAAATCAATTATTTTTCATTTCACAATCAGATTTGTATACGCTACTTCAGCTATGGGAAACTGCTTATATACGCTACTGTGTCTAAAGAAACCAGCGTATATCAGAAAACTTAAGATTAATTAATTGTTGATCTTTAATCAGTGCATCAGGACTTCATTAATGATAAGAATAGTAAACAAGAGCAGTAAAACGGAACAGATCATCACACACATGGACACAAAGATATAAGGTGGAAACCCAATTTGGGTGAAAACCACCTGCTGCAATTCATTTCTATCTTCTTTTAATGAGAAACTTCTTTTACAATGATTCTGTATTGGTGTAGTCTTATACCAGTACGCAGGCTGCTACCTGCAGAAGGCTACAACCTTTTCTCATTCTCCAGCTTCTCTTGGAAGGGAGCTACAACCCCCTTAGCTCTTGTACTAGCTGAGGTACTAGTACGTAGGTGTTGACCTACAGAAGGCTACAACCTTCTCTTTTCTTCCAGGGACCACGTTTCATAAATTTTCAGACTGGATCCATGAATAACATCAATCAAACATCAAATATATCTGTATCAACCAATCTCTTTTGCACCAAACAAAACTGAATCAAATAGTCACTTCTCTGAATGCTGTACCCAGAAAATAGCAACAGTAACCAGACACCAATTCTGAACCCAGAACAATGCAGCAATAAACAGAAGTAGCTAAAACATATATCAAGAGACGTATGCTACTTCAATGTGTACAACCTGCGTGCATACGTTTTTGAATTAAGGCCAACCTGCGTATACGCTATTTTGATTCACATAACCAGCGTGTATACGTACCTTTGCTTCGCTGAACCTGCGTACAGATCTATAAAAGATAATTCATCATTTTCACTTATTCAGACATCAGTTATACCCAGATTATCAAATTTATAGATCAAGTCATGCCCCAAAAATAACAGATCAAAATCACAAAAAGAAACTACTATTCAAGCCTTAAGATCTTGACCCATCCATAGTACTTCTTCTTCTTTTTGCGCTCAGGTTCCTCCTTGATTCAGATCCAACTATGCACCATAACCCAATGATCAGTATTTCAGATTTAGCTCTTCATCAGATATTCAATGCTTAAGTCCATATCCATGCCTAATGATCTCCTTCCCCTTTTATAGTCTTAGGCCTTACACAATACCATGGTCAAAAACCATAAAGAATCAATACCTTGGACCAAATACCTGGGTTCAACACTTCAGACAAGATACTATGGTCCAAAACCATAGGTCCAAATACCAAGGACTAAATACCATGGACCAAAAATAAGTTTTCCCACACGTACGCGCTTTTTCGTGCATGAAAGTGCGTGCATACGCATACGCGACTTTTGATTGGCAATCCCGCGTGTATATGCGACTTCGTCAAAGGACACCTGCGTATATCTCTTTTTCTTTCATTCTAAGAGCCTGAACAATGATCTGCCATCTGAGTGAGTTGCCATCAAGGACAACACCTGTGTCATAGTGCCAAACCTGTGTCATAATGCCAACAGAGTTGTTTCTGAAACCCTTTATCCCCCTTATCATCATAGTAGGTCCGAATGGATTCTTTGGCCCTACCCATGGCTTCATACAAGTAGCCCATTGCGGGCTTGTCTCCATCAACTAATCGAAGAACCTTTACCAAGGGTTTAGTAATGTTGCACACCTCCTGCACTCCTGCCCAAAAGCTTTCCTGGTATGAAACTAATTTGCATATGGTCTCTCCCTCTGGTTTGTAGCTAAATGCCAAAGCACGCCACTCATCTGAAAGAAACATTCTCTTCACATCCCACATAGAATTCAAGAGGGAATGAAGAGATCTGAAACTGGCGGCAAACCGTGTAATGGCAAGGTGCACCAACTCCTTGTTGTTGGTGAATGTTCTCATCAAATGAAGCACAAATGCATGATTATATATAAATTTTGTAATGCTTTTTGATGACTCAACAATATCCTTGACAAAAAGAATTTTTCCTATGTCCTCCAACATCAAGTCAATGTAGTGTGCAGCACAAGGTGTCCTCCATAAGCATCTTGCCAGCAACACATAATTTGCAGCACTGTCCGTGATGACTTGGACAACATGTTCTAGACCCACCTCCATAATGAACACATCCAACAAATCACATAATAATCGTGCATCTTCGATATGAGCAGAGACATCAACAGATTTCATAAACATTGTCCCCTTGGGACAATTAACCAAGAAGTTTATAAGGCTTCTACCCTTTTGATCGGTCCAACCATTTGACATCACAGTGCATCTTGTGTGTGCCCATGATGCCCTAAACTCCTCCAATCTCTTGGTGCAGTCAACCTTTTCATTTTGAAGAATGCACCCTCTAAAGTCATCATAAGAAGGGACTTTGTACCTTGGGCCAACAACAACAATAGCATCAACCGCAGTTGGAAAAATGGATTGTTCCTTGCAACGCTGAAAGGAATATCACTCCAAAGAAGAAACTTGCCCAACAACTTGTCAGCTTCTTCTTTCTCCCTTTTTTTAATAATTGAAGAGATAGATGGTTGTGAACCAGGTGTGGTTCTAGGAATAAAAAATGATGAGGCAACTACAGAGTTGGTTGTAGATACTGACACTGAAGTAGAACTAGTACTACTTTCATGTTCACCTCCCAATCCTGACACTCTACTCCCAGTGCTTGCTAGTTGACTCTTCAGAGCTGCCTTGGACAATTTGGTTTCCTCTATTTCTTCCAATGGTCTGAGGGCTCTTTGGATGACTTCTGGATTTGTATTTGTGCAATGCCCTACCTCATGTCTAGGAATTTGTGCAAGTTAATATTTCAATTTGTATACTCCCCTGTCATATGAGGCCCACATAACTTGCAAGTCAAGTTTGATTTGTCAAACCCTCCATCAAGTTCACCAAATTCCCATAGAGGATCCAATTTCCTTGGCATGTTTGTAACTTTGTTGAACTCTTGAGTTTTAATGTAAGATGAAATTTGAAGTTTGAAGTTGAACCTAGGGCACAAGAAGAATTGGAAGTTAAAAAAATAAAAATAAAATTTACATACAACATATTGAATTTTTGACAAAAAAAATCAACTCAATGCAACAATAATGGAAAAAATACACATTCAAACACAAGCAAAAATGATGGAAAAAAAACTAGGGTACAAGAAGAAATTAAACTAATAAATCTAACAATCAAGTTTTTGCATTTTTGACCAAAATAAACCCTTTCCACTATATGCAACAAAAATGAAAAAAACACAATCAAATCCAATAAAAAATCATTGAAAATAAATGGGTGATAGAAACCCAAAGAAAAACAAGAAAAAACAAAAAAAAGGGCCAAATTTGATGCCCATACCTGAAAACCACCCTTTGTTGAAAAAACTTGGTCCAACCTTGAATTTTTCTTGCTTGGTATGCTAAATTCCTTCACTTTTCTCCTCTCTTGCCCTTGTAGATGAATTTTTCTCCTCCTTAGCTCTCACTTTTGCCGTGTCTGAAAATAAAAAAATCGCCAAAAAAACTGGTGATTATATCGGCGCAGCGAAAAAATTGCAATGTTCGCAACACTGGTTTCAACATAGGTAGATCAAATCACAAACTAAGCTTCAAAGGTTATGCTTGGAAGGTGAGAATGAAAAATGACCACAGAATTGTATCATTTAGTCATCATATACCATGGAATAAATTGTGTTCAACTGCACAATGTGATCATGAAATTTAAATCATTATATCAACCAATTGTCTCATCATTATCAAGGATTAAAAAAAACTTGTTATTATCATCAAGAGTTGTATGCCAAGATTTATGTGTTTGTTATGATATGCCAAAATATTACCAAATGTAGTTACGCTGCTAGAGATTGACAAGGACAGGAAGCATATATCGTTACAGTGTATGATACCAGAGTTATACCATTGAAAGTGAGCAAAGTTCATTCAACAGTGATGTTCAATTTACATTCTTAAACGCGAGAACAGAGATCCTTTGTGTGCTTAATGTGAAATTGTATGATGCAAACAGTGATCATTCCATGTGTGAAAAACACTTAGAAACAAGTGCAAATGCGAGTGTTTAAAACATGTTTGCTACTGTACGTTCAGAGCAGATTATAACCATCAAAACAGTGATCCTTTAACAGCATTCAGAGCACATCACTTCAGATCTGTTATTATGATAAGAGCAGATTTAGAGTGTGCCACACAGTACTGGAATTATGTCATTGCAAACAGTGATCAAATGATCCAAATCCATGCATCAAAAGTCCTTCAAAGATACCATTTAGGGTATTCCATATAGTGAGCAGTCCACCATACTCAGAAATCATTAAAGGGTATCTCTATTTAAGGTACATACACTGCTGTGTTTAGGGCAGATTATCTTTAGTGTTCAGTGGTGAACCAAGCAGTAAGATTGTGTCAAGTAAAGAGTGAATACCCATAGTGCTTGTATCAATATTCAAAGCATATCAACCATCATTGCCATCATTTAAAGATCAGACATTAAGAACACGGTGAACATTACTATAAGCAGTGAATAAAATACCCTAAATGCTGGCAGCAGTTACCATAAACTCAAGCTCTATGTGACTCTGAATAAAAGGTACTATTATCGCTCCATTTAGTGGATTGCTGAAGATCGTACAATTCGATATGGTCAGCACACACATGACAGAGACCCATTGTTGCCTCGGCCTAGGTCCCCACTTTGTAAGCCCAACTCCTGCCATAGGGCTATAGGAGGCTTCCCGTAATCTAACTCCAACAAACCACTACAAGACTAGTGCTTTATAATGGAATTTGATGGCTGAAGAGAGGAGTTTCATTCTGCTGGGCTGCTAGGTTAGTTATAAAAATCTGCAGTAAATAAAGTACGAAACTAGCAAACAAATATAATATTGACAAGATATAACATGTAAGTAGTCTAATTTAATATACTAAAAATATGCTAACCATAAATGTAATTATTTCTATGATTTATCACCTGGTTAAAAGAGTTGCTGTACAAATTTACTTGCTCTCCTGTTTTGACAGGTTTGCAGATATGCAAATAGAATACTAAACAAGCAAGAATCAGTCAAATTTTATTAAATATAGTGTAACCAGTCAAATTTGGTGTATAGAAAATTAGCTGACCAATTTTTTTTTCTATGTGGTTCACAGACCCCGGATATAGGTGACCGTTATGTCCAGACTCCACAAAATATTTGTACTAGGCAGATCCACCCGAAGGTCTCAATTCCTGCTGGATCAACCACAGAGATTGACCCCGAAAGTATTGAGAGAATTGAATCTGTGACCTCTTAAGAGCAAAGGTACTTTAACGATGGGGACACGACCAATTGAGCTAACCCTCGGGGCTATTAGCTAACCAAATATGTAGGTACTTTTACGAATCAAACATTTGTTTGGGGGGTTGCTATGTAAAATGGCTTGCTGCCCTGTTTTTATAGGTCTGTAATTGCTGCAGAAAATGCAGAAATCAACACGCTGAAATCCCTAAAAGGCCCCCTAAGTGCCGAAACACTTCTAAATCTTGGATCTACTGGTGGAGAAATTAAAAGACTAAAGATTGGTCAATTTAGACCAACTTCAAGCCTCAGATTTGTTGCAAAATTGAATTTCCAGCAAGCTGAAATTTTACTTTTGGAAGTCTTTGGGTCGAAACCCCTTGGGTATTTGCTCATAAAGTTATTTCAGCTATAAATTAAGTTTCTAAAATTCTGAAACAAATGAAATTAAGCTACAAATATAAGATAAAAGTTATTAAGTCAGATCTGAGCTAAAACAAGACAAAGAGGAATTACTTACATAATGATGCCTTGTTGAGTGCTTGATAGTGAAGATCTGCAATAGGAAAATTCACTACAACAATGTGTTCCTATAGATATACACATAGAAACTAGATATACCTGTGTAAATTGTGGCAAATAAAACTCAAGAAACAAACATCTTTCCCTTGGTTTAAATATAAATTAAGTTTTAATATTAGGACTATTAGCTAGAAATATGTATAATTTTCAGCAAGCTAGTAAATAAAATAAAAAAAGGAAAATATTTTTGGAATTTTTAAAAACTATGTTGCCAGGAAACGTGGGTGCGGGGACGGGGACGGGGACGGCATTTTTGGAAACAAAGTGCGTGGGTTCGTCGGGTAATACAATAATATTAAATTTTAATAATTATATTTTATAAATTATAAATTTATAATTAATAATATATATTAAATTTGAATTTGTATATTTTTTCAACTTTAAACAAGAAAACTTTAATGATAATCATTTAAACATGTTTAGTCTCTCCCATATAAAAACACAAATTTTTCATAGGAGATTCTTCTCAACCTGATAGTGGTCTAGACTTTTCTTGATGTCTAATCATCCACCTGCCCCATGCATGGTGTGCTCTGTGGTAAAGCAATCCCAAAAAGTTAAAACAGTAGCAGCCTTACCCTTCCACAAAACATGCTTATTCTTTTAGGCATATTTTCCTAGTTTTAATCTTAACATGATGTTATCAGAATGCTGTGAGAAATTGGCAGATTTTGATACTTAATTTAGCCATTTTCCAAAATAGCCCTTTGCCATTTAACAGCATCAGCTGATTACAGCTTATGGCTGGTCTCAATCCTACTTTCTATTTGACTGAAAATGTCTGAACCTGTATGTGTGAATTTACAGTTTATAATTTGATGGTTATTAACTTATTTGGCTCGGGAATGAATGTTTCATAAATTCATTCCAAATTGATTTACAAGAATCTACAGGCTCAAATTACAGAGTAAGAGGTCTCTTTTCCAGTTCTGGTTTCGATGCCATATAATATTAAAGGCATTGAAGATCCACAAATACAGGAGATCCATAATTTACATTGAGACTCTAACAAACCTTGGGCATAAGTTTTGAAATTGTTTTTATAAATTTATAGCATAAGACTAATGGAGAGACTGATCATAAGAGTCTCCTGCGGTAGGAAGGGACTCATGAATGTGCAAACAACTACCCTTTTTTTTCCAACTATGGTCATCACCTTATTAAATATTTCCACAAAGCTACAACCAATATGATATGACATTCTGCTTGTGGGATTGTACACCCATAATGTTCCTTTTATAATATTCAGATATCATAATCATATATGATTTCAGAATACTGTGTCGCTCATAAGTTTTGAAAAACTTATCACTGTTGATAAATTTTTACAATGATTCATTACCCTTGAGCAGCACGTCATGCCCACAGAGCAATGCTAAGGCATGTGAACAAAGACAGTCTTTGGAAACTGTAATCTTTGGAAATGATGGCAGAAAATTTCCTTGAGAAACATTCAGAAGACCTTACAACCATCTCTGAAGGACAATCCAGACCAATGACCATCAATGACTCCAAAAATGATATCATTCGTTTATGGCATATATTCTATATTCTATGGCATATCATTCGTTTATGGCATATCATTTTTTAAATTTCAATAAAAAAAATTTATTTGGAAATTAAATTTTTAATATAGTTTTTTTATGAAGAACCCAAAGAACCTGAAGAACCCAAAGAACCCAACCCGAAGAACCCAAGAACCCAAGCACACGAAGAACCCGAAGAACCCAAAGAACCCAAGAACCCAAGCACCCGAAGAACCCAAGAACCCAACAACCCGTTAAAGGAAAAGAACCCAATTTTTTTTTTGAAGAACCCGGTTCTTCATGGAAGACCCTGGTTCTTCTGGGTTCGTCTGGGAAGAACCCGTACCTGAATCCGATACTTGGGTGCGGGAACTCGGGACGGGTTCGAGAACCCCACCCCCGGGTGCGGGTACCCGTGAAACACAGTTTAAAAATAATTAGAGAGTTGGATAGTGAGGCTTTGCTTTCGCCTTTTACTTTTACCAATTCGTAGAGTTGCGATCACATCCCTTCCTTCGTCGATTTTTCCCTTTTGAGACTAAAGACTGAAGAATTGGGGGTGAAACTATTCCACTCTCTTAGCCTTGACCTTGTTCGCAACAAATTCTCACTCACTAGGAGGACATGCTCATTCAAGGTTCCCCAACCATAGTAGAAATAGTAGCACTAATAATTGACAAATTTTGGTATAGAGTCCCTCTAGATGGCTTGTCCAACACTTGAAAGTGTATTCTTAGTGACTAGCTAAGGACAAGATAGAAATCTTCCTTTTTATGTGCTATCTATCCCTCAATGGATCTCTACCTTGATTTTGTGTCGGAAGAAGTGTACTTGCATAACAAATTTCATAAAAGAACGATTATAGAGGCACAAAATCAAGAAACAAGAGAATAGAAGAATCAACTTAATACTCAATATATGAGAATATGTCTTGCAAACAAGTTTCTTTGTATTATGGCAACAAACGAGCTCACAATCAACAACAATTACTAGAGGAGAGGCTAGCCTTTTATGAAACATTCTATAACACTTAGATAATGGCCAGTTAACAGTTAGTTTGACCCCCTCTAGAAAATAATATTTACTAGTCATCCATGTGTGGAGACTTCATAATTTTTTTTTAAAATAAAACATTACATTAAATTCATGACTTCGCCGACTAAAGGGTCGAATTGACTCTCGCAACCCAAGGAACTCAATGTTCCACTAACAAAGGATCCAAAAGTGGACAAGATGAATAATAGTAGCCTTTAGTGCTTCAACATTCTCCTTAACCTTTCTAATAGCTATCTCACCCTTTGACTTGAATTTTCCATGCATAGAAATTTGAACTTGACCGCCTTTTCTAGTTCTCAAATGCCTTGATGAATTTGCTATTTCTGCCACCTACGTTTGTTATAGCTCGGCTTGATTTCATTTGGGTCATGCTTTTTTGGACCAAATTAAGCCCTACGTTGCCACATCATCACTGTCTACCACGTCATCATGCCATGTGTTGGATTTTTAATGCCCTTGGGAATTTGGAATTTAGACATGGGTTTTATTCCTCTTGTTTTGTAGACTAATTGTGACATATTACATGTGAAATTATGACAAAATTTGCCTCTGTTATGCCACCTGAAATCTGTCCCGCCATGACATTGTACCCAAAGAGATGATGTCTAATGCCCTTGAGGATTTGGAAAATAAAAGACACGGGTTTTACTCCTATTGTTGAGTAGACCACTTTTGACATAATGCATGTGAAAATTCGCCCAATGCTCCCCTTGTTTTGTTGCCTAGAAACCTGTGTCACCTGTTTGACTAGCTTTGACCAGTCATATCTTGAGATGCCTTCGCAAAATGGGCTATGCAATCTAAGACCCTGTTACATTTTTTACTTTCAAGATCACTTTGCATTGGGAAACATGAACTGCCATGGGAAGCATGAAATGTTATTGACCACGAGACTACCATATTTGAGAAACATTAAAGGGATACACACCAAAGCCATGTCCACCTACAGATTCTATAGAATCCTAACCATCTGGAAAGACAGGTTCACCCAATGTGGGCTAGACTGGCCCCTACATTGGTGATCACCCCTACATGAGCAAGGCTCCCATAAAACCATGAGTCTAAATATAAACCCATCCAAAGCCCTCCAATCCTATTTAGGACAAAAGGAATCTGAGATGAACTCAAAGGGACCAATGATGGTCTGACCAAAAACACTTTGACTCAACATGGCATAAGGTCTAGGATATCTACAGTGCCTCATGTTTGTTACATGGCTTTTGACTTATGACCATGGGCTTACAATGGTGTTTAAGAATGTTGCAATAGATATAGGTACCCCTGCTGAAAGAGGGGTAACAGGTACTGACAATGAAATGTGTTTGGTTGAGATTATCTGTTGTAATTGTTTACGAAAAGGAGCACAAACTCTGCAGTAAAGAAGTGTTGAAACCCCCAAGCAATTTTTAATTAAGTGTGACATTAGCATTAAGAACCAAGTTGTTCCACCATTTCTTGCATCGATTTGATTTAAGATTGTAAATGTACCAAAACGTTGCCAAATGATGATGTAACGAGACTAAAAATCACCCCGTACGTAACATACCGATCCCCTTAAAGCCTGATTAAGGATGCAGGGTATAAATAGACTTGATCATCAAGGCTTATTATGAAGATGACATTATCAAAATTTTCTCTTTCCCCCCTCATTTCGAATCATAATTCTAATACCACCATCGTTTTTTGCTCGTCTAGAGCTTTCCAATGATATACATTTCATCTCATTTTAAGTCCCATGCACAAATGTATGCCCATTTGAAAATATTACCCTTTTGTGGCTACATCAGCTCCGTACAGGCCACATGGTTGACATGTGGTGGCCCTTAGCCATGTGTCTTCCTCGTACTGGTCCACCTGTGTTGTCGTATATCATATTGTAGCCTCCGCCATATCAACGTTTCTATGCAAGTGCACTTTCCCAATGTTTCGATGCTCTGGTATGCTGATATATTGGTGGCTCGAAACTTTGATACATTGATATCCATCATAATGCACCTTCGAGGTGCCGATACGACAATATCCAGGTTTGTCGATATCCCGATGTTGAAATATCGGGTTATCTAGAATTCGCTTATAACTACAATTCCCCAATAGGCCAGTGGCCAACTTAGCATGCCACCTCATGTCTCTGACATTCAATCACAATTCAACATGTGGCAAAAGTTGACGTGCCCCTCATCACATGGCATTGTTGTTGTGTATACCAAAATACCGAGATATTAGAGATTTTCCATAGTACAAACCTCACAAAATCTAGATATGCCAAAACATAACAACTCAACATGCCACATCATTCTCCAACATCCAATCACCCCTTAACATGTGGTAGATGCTGATGTGTCCTTTGCCATGTGATACTCTTGACGTTTGCCATGTGCCACTCAAAATCTCCTTAGTTGGTAGGCCAAAAATGCCAAATCTAGGTGACATGTGTCCTCCTTGCATTACCACATCATCATTTTTGACGTCAATCTTTAGAAGTCCTGCTGCTCCTATACTTTGGTGTTGTCTATTCGTGTGCTTGGTCAACAGGGATTTTATAGTCAAGAGTTGGTCCATCTACCGGAGTTGTGCTATTTTAGACAACTCCTAATGACATTTCTTTTGATTCTTCCAAGGCTCGAAGTTCCAATAAGCCCCTCCTCCCAACTGGTTCTTGGTCACGACACTTGTGGAGCCATGTGACCAAGGACTAGGATGAGACTCCAATCTCCAAATTTTTAAGGAAACTTGGTAATTCTACCTAGTTGCACATTCGATAACACAAAGATGTTCAACTGCTTCCAAACAAAACAACCCACTGCCTTTAACTAGGCTGCATCAAGCCTCTTTATCTCTAGCTCTTATACCACAGAGAGGCTCACCTATTGGCTTATCTTGAGAGGCATATAGAGGCTTAAGCTCCTACGAACATACTAGCTTCCCTTCATCATTATGGTATACAATAATTCACCATGACCACCGTTATAATACAATAAATAAATGCAACTATTACAACCAACACTGACCTCTTAATCTATGAACAAACAACATACAATGATCTCAAGTAGGATAAATAAAAATCTTCCATCACGTATAACGTTTTTACTCGTAAATAAATGCATTCAACGTTCAAGCAAGCCATGTTAGTTGCTTAGCACATTTATCATACATATTCAATATGACAATACAACAAATTTCAGCCCAGCAATGCCTACATATACAGTGAATTCATCATAGTATTTAAACATGAAGCATTGAACAACATTTACATTTCATTTACAAGGAAGAAATACACTTATCTGTTGCACATAAAATTGCTAGAAACCAAAGAAGGGTCAACCATTCTCCACCCAATCTAGGCTCGGTTACATTGCAAATTTATTGCGGTTGACCACCCTTGAGCCGGATCCAATATTTGAAGGATGCTTTAGTTAGGGAGATTCAACAAGGATTTAACTCAGGGTAGGAAGTATGAAGGCCATTCTCCTTCATTAGCAGGAAACAGGGATGTTACCTCTCAAGCACTGAGTTTGGGCTAATCACACAGCAAAATATGGCCACTGAAGACCTGCACAACACAAAAGGAAATCCCTTCACTGCTTCCTATAGTCCCTTGGGGTTCTCATTCTCTTCAGTGCTTCACGTGCATGAAATAACCAAACAACTGAATTCCTCTTGGTCTGCCCGACTCAGTCTGAGGGCTTTCTCACTAGTTTCGTCAATTAATACAATTCAAACATGGATTCCCTCATAGGCTCGCTATGACCCAGGGGATTGTTATGTGTCCCTTAGTTCGTGTCAACCTTTTGTCGCCGCTATAGTTCAATTTCTAAACACAGGCTTACTAGTTTCCTGCTTACGATGGGTTCACAAGTCGCTACCACTCTGTGGCACGTGATGGGTTCACAAGGATTCACGTCTATAGTCACTCATGGTCTCTGCAATACTTGAACTCCAATTGGCCACAATGCCTACAATGACATCCTCCTTCCACCTCATGCGCATTGTCTCACGTATGAGAGGTCTGGGGACCTGGCTGCAGAGTCAACCAAGACTTTGTTGAATGGTACGTAGCCCATGCTTGGGTAGTCCAGTACCTCCTCCCCCATTCTTCTCATAATTGCTTGGCAGTTGGTAGATCTACTAGAACATCAAGGGTTAGAAACATTAATTTCACGGAACATTGGAAATGTCCCAATCCCCCTTATAGGCTTCTTTAAGCAAGCTATCTTTTCAGACATCGAGATTTGTATAAGCTGGTCCTCCTCTTCAACTTCAACATTTTATAATTTAATTAGTAGAATATTTACATCAATCATTTTTTGCAAGATATCCATGTTGGCCCTCCAACATTATCATTCTTTAATTATATTACAAAACTCAGGGATTAAGAAAAGGAATGTTACACTTTAAGCAGTGTGTAAACACCCTTACCACATGTTGAAAAGTGAAATAACAAGTATTCGTTCATGTGAGTATCAAGAGTGCTATTATGCTATAAGAATTGTCAATTTCACTACGAATAAGTTCAGATTTGAAAAGGAGGACTTAAATAAGACATCAAGCTTTGAGAATAAATTTTAGTTCCAAAACATGCAATTCGTTTAGTAAAAAGTTAGGTTGTTGCACTGTCGCATCGATTCATTCATATCCAGGATATAAGTCATGAAAATAGCTCAACATTGGCATATAAATCATTAAAGGAAACTTCAGCGTAAAAGTGGCCTCCTAGGAAAAATAACAAAATAATAGTTAAAACTTAAAATAATAAAATAAGAGTTCTGAATTTTGTAAGGAAAAGAAGAAAACTGTTTTTTTCTAATTGTATTTTTGGCTTATCTCCTTATAGGTTTACTCAAATTTCAAGTGTAGACACTTGTTGGATGCGGAATTAAATTCCACATCCGACGAGTACCCACTATGCATACTTTTGAGAAGACCCACATTGATAAAAAATGAAGATACATTAAAAAACATGTTCAATTTTTATCAATGTGGTTCTTCTAAAAAATATGCATAATGGGTACTCGTTGGATGTGGAATTTAATCCCGCATTCAATAAGTGTCTACACTTGAAATTTGAGTAAAGGAGATAAGCCAAAAATACAATTAAAAAAATAGTTCTCTTCTTTTCTTTCCTAAATATTTACATGTACCTCTTTTCAAATTTAAAGGATTTTGATTGGTTTACATATTATGACATGGAAATTACATGAAAATTTCATTGGCACGTTTAGGCTGAAATTTCCTTTAATGACTTAAATGCTTGTCAATGGAGCAAGATCAACATTAAACCATATATTTTCAACTTCCAAGCATGAACTAAGCAACCCAATAGGTTTTCTCCACAGGAAAAAACAATTTTCATTCATTTATAAAATGATTCAAAGATTACATTCTGCAGATACTCCCTTAAGTGTATTCCAAGAAAAAGTTGAGTGCCTGTACTGAGAACTAGCATGCTTCTGCCTGATACGTTTTTCCAGCTTTGCCTTACGATTTTCAGCTAAGTCACCGGATTTGTCCTAAACCCCCTGCGAATCCCGAATCCGGCGAATCCGACACGATTCGGTCCGGATTCGTGTCCAAATCACAGGACATGTCGTGTCCGAGGGCGTGTCGCAATTTTCAAAAGCGTGTCGCGATTTTAGGACATGTGTCCGGTTTCCAGGACTCGCTAAGCTCAGCGCGGGAATGAAAAGGGCGTGTTTGCTCATTAAAATTGTCATTTGGCAAGTGATTTGTGCTGTTGGCAAGTGATTTGTGCTGTTGGAGCAAGGAGTAAAGCATTTTGGCAGCTTCATGATCAAGTCTAGGCCCTAGTAAAAGTGACATTCTCCTTAATCTTCATTTTCATCCTTTTACTTAAATTTTTAACATTACCATGAAATGACTCAGGATGTTTGAGAGTGGTTCCGGCCTCATTGGATTTCATATGGAGAAAGTAGAATTTTAGATTTCATTCAAAATCCAACAGACTTATCAGTTTTTCAGGATTTTAGGATTGGGGGATTGCAATGTTTCCATTGAATTTTGTCATGTATTAGGGTATGGAACTCGTATTTAATAAAGAGCACCAAACCAAGAGCTTCTGAATATGTCGCTCCCGCTCCCGCTCCCGTTTTCGCTCCCGCTCCCCGCTTTCGCTCCCGCTCCCAAGTAACACTGTTCCTGATGATATGGGTCTAGACACCACTGTTGAGTTGGCATTGGCCAACATGGATCTCAATGATCCAGTGCTAGAGCTTGTTAGATTTGATGACTTAGAGGGGTCAACCTCCATACCAGCAGATGCAAAGGCGACTATGGATACAACGGAGTAGGAGGATGTAGAGGAAAGCAGTGGGGACCATGATGATGGGGACAGTGATGCTGATTCTGATGCTGATTGATGCCTTGAGGCTTGTATACCTGTAGTTGTTTTATATTTTCTATTTCTATTTGCCATTGGCATTGCACCAACACTACCTATGTAACACATTTTGATTTGATGACTTAATGAGAAAACTACAGTTGTCAGTGTGTTTATCTTACTATCTTGTAGTTGTAAGTTGTCTTTCAGTTATGAATTATGAATCATGATTTAAATTTTTAATAGATTTATCATTTATGTGACCAGTACCACTGACATTTATTTGAATTTTGTGTGTACTATGCATGCTAATAGCTATAGATGAAGATCTATGTTTGAAATCAATAAATTTGTATCATTAATTAAAATTTGTGTAAGAAATATGATAATATCTAATTTTTAATATATATGTATATTTTTTAAATATATATATATATATATATATATATATTTAATAAAATAATATATAACGTGTCCTAACGTGTCCTGTTCCGGGGGGTCAGCGTGTCCGAATCCGACACCACGAATATCGAATCCTACGTGTCCCGAATCCCCGTGTTAGGTGACTTAGATTTTCAGAAATGGCTACATAGATCGTGTTATACAAAAATTGGTTAAAAAAATCAACTGTTTTCACCCTTTTTAGAAAAACTGTCATACGGACTATAAGATTGAATGTATCTTTTCTGTGAAGTGTTCATACAAAAGATTAAGTCCTTTCAGCCTGGACTGTTTGATCTATGTATGGCCTGTGATAGTACTCTTAGGAGGAATCCTCATGCTGCTCCTGGATGTGCCAGAGAACATGATCCATAGTCAAACCTGCTTTTGAGAGCCTATCAGTCAGCCCATTTTGCTACCTGTAGATATGAGAACATACAAAGAAAATATGAGTTTTTGATCCTCCATAATTCTTCCAAGATGGGGATTAGAAGTAGATTTTGCATGCTTGTGATTTTTTTAGCCAGTTTATTATGAGCATTGAATCCCCATAAACTTGGATTTGAGATTATCCTTTTTCGTTTACAAAAATCAACAAATTTTTACATGCCATTGGTTCAGCTCGATTGTTTGTTCTTAGACCAAATTCCATTGTAAAATGAAAAATGTAGAAACTTTAATGACCTGCACCCTTGACACCGTTTACAATTTTGCATAAGTTTGTTTAGGCTAGTATGCAAATTCTGAGATGGATAGGATAGTATGCTTGAACCCAAGTCTAAAGGAGGTCTTGACCTTCGTTCAAGGGGACAGTGAATACACTTAGCACTAATCCAAGGATACTTATGCCCAGGACTTTCGTTTCTTCCTTTAGGGAGACTATAGTGAACTTGAAGATGGATGACAGACTTTTCAAACAATCCGTTTATAATGCACAAGTTTAGAATGAGTCTCGGTCTTCTTATAGGATGTCTGTGATTACACTTTTCTGTTCAGGTAGGGGGTTCGGTTCTTTTCTTCAAACGACTGTAGCTTCACGTTATGCTTCTCAATATGTATAGTTATGCCCAGAACTTTGCAATAGGAGTCTCGGCTCCTCTTTTCAAGGTGGAAACATTTCAATGAACTTGGTCTTGGAGATTCAGCCAAAAGAATTAATATTCATACTCATATTCATACTCAGAAAATTCTGGATCTGAGGTAGCACAAAGATTTCGTATTCCTATAACAATATTTCAGACCATGAAAAACATCCCCAGGACTTTGATCTTTTGCTAGATGAATTCGGCTTTCCTTGACCCATAGGATCAACTCCTCAGACCTTGAAAACAGAGCTCTTAAGGTTCTCAAAAACTCTTCACTCTCTTGGTACAGGGCTGCGAGTTTATCCCTTTGACAAGGGCTAGAAATTATGCCTATATTTTGGAACTCCCTTTTCTAGGAGCTTGGTCCTAGCCAACAGTCGTCCTTTGACTGTGTTGAAGCCTTTAATGATCTCCTTCCTGCCCTTATGCAAGCGAACCAAGCTCTGAAACCATGTTGAGAAATCTAGGGCAGACTGTTAGGGTGATTATTAAATTGATTTCTCTGTAATTCTTGACATTTTCTTGTGAGTTATATTAGAGCATTAGCATTATTATTTAGTTCTGTTCATCATCAAGACAAATGCCAATAAGAAGATCACAATGCAAACATAAGAACACCAGATGTAGGCTGCTAGCTAGGGCCAAAACCTCTCCTAGAGAGGAAAACCCACAAAAATATCTTCTTATAGAATCTCAATGAAGACTTCCAAGACCTTGACCTTGACCCAAGACCAAACCTTCCAAGAGATGAGCCAGCCAAACCCTTAAACAACTTCTCTACAAAACAAGATTGAGGAAACCCTAGGTTCTCCTCCAAAACTCACATGTGTGGGCAGCAGGGACAGAGATTTTGCTGATATTCAAAGAACTTCGCTGGCTTCCATGAGAACTTCACTTTCCTCTTTTCTTCCTTGCCCAAACATCGCTAGAAAACATAGATACTTCACTTGATTGATGTCTACCAAATGAGGTGAGGTTCCTCTTTATATAGGCTTTCAAAAGAGTGAATTAGGCCTCCTTGGGCCGACATGAAGAGGGTTGGACGACTCATCCCTTAGAGGCTTCTAGGCATCACATTATACAATAATAATTTTCCTTCTTTGTTACATGCGACTTCAAGGGGCTAGAACATCATGACTTTTACCTTTTGACTTGTCAACAAGAACCCTAGAGCACTCAATGTGTGCTTTGACCTAGGACCACAACGTGATGGGCAAGAAACCCATGTCAATAAAATAATTTTTCTTTTCTTTTCTTTTGACAAGTAGATCAATAATTACATCAAGTCATGACTCAAGTACAATTATGAAGACCAACACTAGTTACATTTCAACAAGATCAGACTCATAGATGCTGCTTGTCAAGGCCATATAGCTGGAAAATCTGGTTGTTGGTCTACTCTCTTTGAAAGTGATGCTAGGAGCCTCCACATGCTCCTAAGTGATCTCAGCCTCCTCTCGACAGAGCTCGAAGGAACCTCTTGCACCTCCTCTTGATCAAAATATTGTCCTTGTTATTGATGTCGCTAGTCCCTTCTCAACCTTCTATGCCTATCACTCTTGATCCTCTGCCACTGTTGGATCTGTTCGATGGGACCTACTAAAGGTTCTACCCTCCTCAAATCTAACATCCCTCTTGACCACTATCTTCCTCTGTCCTGGAATGTTGACCATGTAGGTCTTTGAAGTTTCACTATATCCAACAAAAATGCCTCTCTTTGAAGAGGGCTCAAGTTTCGGCATCTTCTAGAAGGAATGTGGACATACACTAGACTACTGAAGATGCGAAAATGATCACCTCTAGCTTCAGTCCTATAAAAGTATCCTTAGAAGCCAAGTCCTCCACTGCCTTGTGAGGACTCTTGTTTGCCAAGTATACAACCATATTGCATGCATCTGTCCACAAGAAGATAATTAGATCCTAATCCTGACAACTATCTTCCTCTGTCTTGGAATGTTGACCATGTAGGTCTTTGAAGTCTCACTATATCCAACAAAATGACTCTCTTTGATGAGGGCTCAAGTTTAGGCCTATTCTCTGAAGGAATGTGGACATACACTAGACTACTGAAAATGCGCAAATGACTCACCTCTAGCTTCAGTCCTGTAAAAGTATCTTTAGAAGCCAAGTCCTCCACTACCTTGTGATGACTCCTATTCGACAAGTATACAACCATATTGCATGCATCTGTCCACAAGAACATAGGCAAATCCTAATCATGGGCCATGTATCATGGCCTTGTCTACTCCGACTATACTCCTGTTCTTCCTCTCTGTCACTCTATTCTTCCGCGGATTGAAGGGAACTATCAACTCCTTGATTCTTGCTTCCCTGCAAAAATCCTTAAACTCGTTGGAGGTATACTTGCCGCCATTATTTGATCTCAAGACCTTGATCTTCTTCCTGGTTTGGTTCTCCACAAGAGATTTGAACTCTTGAAAGTTTGAAACCGACTGAAGACCTCATCCTTGGCCTTCAGGAAGTAAATCCATGTTGTCGTGGAATAGTCATCTATGAATGTGACAAAATAACTACATCCCAAGATAGACTCCACTAACATAGGACCACCTGGCACCGATTATGGAATGCACTAGATCCAACACACCCTTGGACCTTGTCTCATTACTAGGAAAAGATGCCTTGACTGGTTTGCCAAGCGCACCTCCCTTACACGATCATGCTCTATACTGAGCTCCTACTAGGAAATGCTACCTTGACTTGTTTGCCAAGTGCACCGCCCTTACACCATCATGCTCTATACTGAGCTCCAGAAAACCATTGACCATCTCTTGTAATACTGCTAGAGCCTTGTAGTGTAAATGTCCCATCCTCTTATACCAAATCCCACTCTAGTGACCATTGCTCTGTATTAGGGCTTTTGTTGGCTATCCTCTCAATAGATACAAGTTATTCTCTCGATTGCCTATAACTCGCCTGATGCTAGGGTTAGCCCCTTTCGGCCTAATAGCTACCTCACCTCTCATGAAACTGACCTCAAGTCCTCTATCCTCCATGGCCAAAACTGAGAGTAAATTCTTTTCCAACCCAAGTACATACATTACCTCCTTCACCTCCATAAGACTCCTTGAGTCTAGTTGGAACTGTATGTTGCCAATGCCCTTCTTGCATACTTGGTGTTGTCACCAAGCTCCACATGTAGATCTCTATGCTCCTTGGCCATACTGGTGAAGATATCACAAGATCTCGTCATGTGATGAGATGCTCCACTGTCCACAAACCACACCCCTCTTGTAATGGTGCCAGAAAGACTAGAGCAAATTCCTTCTCGAATTTTTTCGCCAATTCATCCATCTGTGTAGATGCAACTATTGTTGTTTTTCCCTGCCCTTCTTGTTTGGACATTGTACGCATAATGACCGAACTTGTGACATGCAAAGCAATTGACTTTTCTCATGTCTTTCTTTCCTTGTGCGGGAGCTCCTCCACTCCGGTTCTACTTGGCTTTACCCTTTTGCCCTTCTTTGCTTGCCCATCAAGATCAAGGTTCTCCTCATCTCCACCATTGTGCTGTCCACTAGTTGTGAATTCCCCCCAAATCTCCATTTGGGTGAAATCATTGCATAATCTAATCCAATCAGGAAGTTTATTTTTAGCTAGGATACCTGTCACAAATGTAGCCCACTGCTTGGTACACCCTTTCAATGCTACTTTTACAAGATCCATCTCATCCACCTCTTCCCCAACAGTTGAAAGTTTATCACAAATTTGCTGAATTCTTGCAAAGTATGAGGGCCAGTCTCAGATCTGTTCATCTTAATGCTATTAAATCAGATTCTCCCTTGGCACCATCTTTTTGTTCTGGTTGTCACTATAGTATAGCTTTGTCAAAGCCGTCTACATTTTATAGGTTGAATCCTTCTTTGTTATGTGAGGGATTATGTGATCCTTCACACCATCCAAAATGATGCTCTTGTCTCTTTTTTCTTTTATCTTATGTTCAACTGCTTAGGTAGCATCCTGAGTGTAAGGACATGTGGTTCTTACTACGACCGAAGTGCGACGAGTTGGTTCAACCACCGAGCGCACGAGTTAGCAACACGACAGAGCAAACACTTGGAGTGCGTGCGTACAAGTGAGGAGCGAGTCACACATATATATACGGTGAACAAAGCATGGGCGTTCACTTGGTAAAACTGACGATGGAGAATTATGTTTGGGGCGTTGGTCGAAGGGCCGACCAACCGCAAAGGTAATGAAGGCGTTGGTTTGAAGTTAAATGAAGGTCGGCCGGGAGGTGGAATGACCACACCATGGAGGCGTATAAGTTAGCAAAGCGTGGAGGCTCATTTGGCATCAACGAACTTCGCTCATCATCCACGAAGGAGAAGTGCGCAGGACTTGTGTAGCTGCAACAATAGAAGGATAGGCACAAATTTGGTGATGCGCCCGTTCTTGGGCAAGGCCACACGAAGGTAGCACGTTGTCTTGGTTTTGGGTGAGGGCACGGGTAGGAGTACCCGCCGGTTGATGAAGCCATGCGAAGTTGGTGAACAGTGGAACGTTGTGAAGCCGGGTGCATGGTGGAACGTTGGTGAAGCCGGTTGTGCGAAGAGGGTGTCTTGGTGACTTGGTGGAGTCACCTGCCCGTCGTGCACGAAAACAAGGTTTGGTTGTGAAGTGCGGAAGGCAGCTCGTGTGAGGGCGCACCCGCCCGCCTTGGGCAAGGAAATCTTGGTTATCACATGGAGGTGTGATGAAGTTGTAAAATTGGCTAAGTATGAAACTTGGTGTTTCCAAGTATACTTGTAAAGCTTTGTAATATTGAAAGACTGTATAATATATTATTCGGGCAGACTCATTGTTCATGGAGTTGCCCCTTCCTTTATACTGTGCAATTATGTTCTTCGTGTATAATTGCTGATGATAATAAATGTGTATGGGTGTTCATTGCTATAAAGGAAACATTAATAATTATTTGGTTGCTAAACACAAACTAAGTAGGATAAGTGGTTAGGCGTAGTCCACGAACATAAGTATTGGTGAAAAGAAAGCGTTCGGTGGTGCCGCACCTCGCCAAGAGCGGTTGAAGACTACCGCCGGCCTGGGGGCGTGACACTGAGGAACTTGAATCTCTTGGCTTCCAATTTCCCACAAAACATTTTCCATTAAAACGATGGTGATCTGCTGCTATGTACTGAAGTTTACAGCCCCTCCAACCTTTCCTCATATCGCAGACTTGATGATGCCATATTACTAGATTGACTTTAGCCACAAAACCCTCATTGAAAATAAAATTCTGCTGCAAAAAATAATTCGCTGCCATAAAATCGTTATGATATATAATCTCCACCACAGAGTTGGTATTGCTTTGATACCATGTTAAATCCTTTTATACTAGATCCAGTTTACTTCAACAATTTATTAGAAACCCAGAAAATATTTATCTTAAATATTTCTGAAATTGCTGATAAAATAAGCACACTGGTATATTAACTCTGAAAATAAAATGCAGCGGAAATAAATTGGAGTAATCAATCATACTGTAACAACAAATTTGTATCCAACACAATCTTCCTTCATATTAATTTTCTTAGGAATATTTGGGTCTAGACCCACAGAGAATACACAGAAAAATACTACTGTTGGATCCTGGAACTCGGCTCCACTGGGAAAAATTGGCCTCAAGGAAATCAGCCCCTGGAAATTGGCACTACTGAAGAAACTTGACCTCTGGAAAATTTAGCCTCATTCACCAGCCATTTGGTCCCTCTCTTTTTCCTCCTATGGCCCCTATGCAGTTAAGAAATTCGGCCTCTGGATATCTTGGCCCTCCTCCATCAATTCAGCCCTCCCCTTCAACTGACTCTGCCTCTTTCCTAGCTTCGTCTTCCCTGAAATTTCTCCTGAAGTTCCTTGCTGCAATTCTCCTCACTTCTATTCAGTTTAATTTAGCCTTTCACTTTTGGGAAAATTGCTTCCTCAACAATTGTGTGTCTTTACCTCTCCCTTATGTTTATTTTATAATTTCATTATAAGCCAAAATCCCTAACCCTAATCTCCTAAGTGATCAGTGGCTAGGATTAAATCTTAAGCCTGATTTGAGATCAACGTTTGAGTTTATATCTAAATCACTTAGAGAATTTTATTATTTATCCTTAGAACTTTGGCTTAATGATCCACAGTAAAATTAAATTAATCATTGTACTTTTCCTAAGTTAACCTTAGGAAAGAAATCATGAAATCACTTACTCCACCAAGGAAGGCAATCAAATATCTTCTACATGATAAAGATACCAAGCCAATGTAGAAGACTTCTGAGGCTATAAAATCAACATGGTTTTGTTACATAGCTTTTCAAAACCCCCAATGCATGGGAAATTCAAATGTCTAATCTAGTGTAGATCATGGCATACATCAGACTTAAAAAACACACATGTATGGTACACCGGCCATGTCTTCTACCTCTTCTTGTGCCTTGGGACACTGATTTGTAGATTACTTTACATCCACAGGAATAGGAACCTTGACTGGATTGCATTCTCATTTCTCACATGTTAAACCTCTACATTGTTGTCTCAACATATCTCCTTTGATTTAGCCAGAGTTCCCTCTTTGCCTGATATCTTCTAATTTCCTTGTCCAAAATAAATTTGGAATACCAAAGATATTTCAGATCAATTTCAGAATATAACTGAGTTTTGACATCCTTGATGATTTTCTTGTTTTTTCCAATCAGCGACATATCATCCACATACAAAGCCAATAAATAAAATGATCACCAACCACCTTGGAATACACAAAGTCATTGACTTTGCTTCTAGAGAAACCAAATCCTGATATAAGGCAAACACAAACAAAGGTTGAATAAAGATGACTGGGCGTTTACTTAAAATTGGGATTTCAAGTATTCAGTAACAATATGATCTACCCACAAAACTGATGGCCCTCTTGCATGATATGCAGCTTATCTCTCGGATAATCAAATAAAACTTAAAGCTTACCTCTAGTTTCCCCGTCCAATTCAACTTCAACCATTCCTTCAAGAAATAACAGTCTGCACCAGTTTTTAAACCTGCAAATGAAAGCCTGCTCATGGACCACATTAGCTAAAATAAGACTCTTCAAAAGAAATATTAGCACTGGGAAATGATCAAATCCACTAAATAACATCTTGAGACTCTACCCCTTGGAAAGCGAGAGAGGGAGGGGGGGTTTAACCAATGCACCTTAACAGATATTTTGGATGCGGCTTCAAGCTGCCCTGCTTGAAAGAGGAGCCAAAAGGCATGTTAGAGGGTTTTTTTACTTCAGTATCTGTACGAGATTGATATAAATGGCCCCTCTAGGTTGTCTGGCTTCAGTGTTGGGATATGGACCTAAATGAAATTTTGAATGAATGGGATTGAGTTGAAATTAGACATAAAAAGTTGCATTGATATAGCAACAGTATCTGGAACCTTCCCTGTACACTTAGGACTGCAGTATCTTTAGTGGGAGGACAGGATGATGGATGCAGCTCAGGTGGAACCCTATCCAGAGAATAGATATATTTCTTAATTTCAAGGAACTTGTCACATTGGAGTAACACTGGGCATGGTAAGAGTCTTCACCTGGAATTATGAAAACGTTTTAATCTATTGGTCTACCCATTTTTGTTTCCTATGAAAATATGGTATTTTTGAGATGTTTACCTCTTTTATATGTCAATATTGGTTGTTCTCTTTCCCCTTGATGATTTGACAGTACTGCTTAGTGCTTCTTATTTCTTTGTTGGAGACAGTTCAAAACTTCAAGCACATGCCCAATACTTTTTCACTTTTACAGACTGACATTAAAGCATGCTTTGGTGATAGGCACAAACCACTCTGGCCCTAAAGTCAATTGATGGGCAATGGTCAAGTTTTGGCCTCCAGTCCTCCAAAATCAACCAAAGGGGATGAACTAGAAAGGATCCTGGCTACATGAGAAATTCTCTTCATCTTAAGGCCAATGATGCTAGAAGTAGCCACCCCTTAAAATAATAAAGATCTATTGATTCAACTTCTATCTTCGTTGAGAGAAGGCTGGTCCTATGCTTGCTGGCAACTCGTTATTTCTTTCCAGTCTTGTTTATTGAGCTACTTTTTATTACATGCACATGTCTCTTCAAATTTCATGCCTTTTACTAGTATTTCTAAAAGAATCTGCAGATGAGCAGGCAAATTATGCTGTTAAAAAGGACCCTAATTTCAAAAGTTGATTCCCCCATTCACAGTGCCATGGAATTGCCTATTCTGAAAGTTCATTATCATTTAAATTCATGAAAAGCTGCAGCCCAGTTGTTTCAATCATTGTGTCACAAAAACACAAACTATTAGAATTGCCATTTATCTTAGTTTAATTGCTGTACACTTAATCTCATGGCCCTATCTTTGATCACTAGTGGACGTTAATGATTGATATATAAATTTTTTTCTTTTGTCCATTCTTTTTTTCTTTTGCATGGGTGTCATATTACTTGGTTGTCTCACTGATTTATAGTATTATCTTTTGCAATAACTATTCTTATGAAGAACCCTTTTGTGGCAGAATTGTTATGTTTTGCTTAAGTTGGTTGCATGGAGTACTGTTATTATTTGTTACTTATGGTTCTGGATTATACAATGAAAGTAGAGAGGTACCGAGTTGGTTGCATGGAGTACTGTTATTATTTGTTACTTATGGTTCTGGATTATACAATGAAAGTAGAGAGGTACCGCCACCTATGTGAAGTTTCAAGTATGAGAACTTAAATATCGTAAGGTTGTATGTGAAGAAGTATATGTAGTTATACGTTCAAACTTTTTAAGTTTTTCAGGTTGTGGTTCAGAGTGCAAATATAATTGACGTATAGTTCTTTTCTTATATGAATTCCGTCTTGCATGTGAGCATGAAGTAGTGAGCACTGACTTTTTCTAGTTTGCTGCAGGCCATGGAATTTTTTTCAAGCCAAAGGGATTATTTTGATTGGATATTGGACATGCTTGGACATGTAATTTCTGTTGGAAGTGGAGGAAGGGAAGCAGCTACCCTTGCTTGTACTGCTCTGGATTGGGTTCTTCAAAATCGAGGGGTTCAGTGTGCTAGAGAAATGTACAATCGGTGAGCATATCTGCCACTGCCTTGTATTTTGAGTCAAGCTTTAAACCATTTTGTAGGTGCCAAACTTCTATTTGGTTGACATGAAATTTGTAAAATGATTGCTTTCATTTCTGTCAATTGGACTGAACTCATTTTCTGATTGTTATTGCTTTGGAATATCTGTTATGTTAACAAAAAAAATGCCAGAATAAGATATATATTTAGTGGATGTATTTTCATGTTTTAGGAATTCTCTTTCTGTTTCAAGAATGAAGAAAATATCATGTAGCTTGTGAAAAATTATCCAATCTCTCAAAACAACTTTTCAGTTGTTGTTTTCACTGTCAGTTTTGAATACTGAAAGCTGAGTCTTGACTATCTGTTCCTATTATTTGTGTATTGAAGCAAATCATGCTAATTTGGCTATCATTCAGTGTCTAATGTTTTAGTTTTACAGAAAACAAGCATGTTTTGGGAATACAACCATACACAAAAATTTTGTAGCCTTGTGCCTAGAGTGGTCCTATCTGTGGGTAGATTTGGAGATATTGATAGGTTGCTGAACAACAGAAAGATTCATGCACATGATTATGAAATGAGCCTTTGGGAATTGATAGTTCTCATTATTCTTTTGAAAAGTACGTCTTCATGGTTGGTTTCTACATCATTCATCTACATGTTGCCTGAGATCTTGTTGTATCTCAACTGCTTCCCTGATCCTTCCTTCTCTCGAATTAATCTCATTCTTGACAAATCTATAAGTCGACTTAGTCACTGGGGATTAAAGGTTGGAAGATGATGTCAAATTTTACAATTTTTGTCAGATCTTCACCAAGCTAAAGAGTTGAGACTAAAACAGTTAGTGCATTGGCTTTTTCATGTATAAGTGATCTGTGAACTGGGGCATACAAAGCTCAAAACTTCCTGTTATCATTTGGCCATGGAAATCCTCATTTTGCCCTTGTAAATCAATTTTATTAGTGAATTGATGGTAAAATATCTGTTCCAGCAACCTAAGTAAATTAAATCTTTATGATTTCCTTACTGAAAAATTAATTTAAATTGAATTCTTTAGCTCATGGAATAAAACACACTGGCTTGAAATTTAACGGGAAATAGAAAATCAACAAAAGCTACAGAAAACCAATTTCCAAAATACACACAAATTCCTTCCACTGTTGCAAACATATTGATTTTATTGCGACACAATCTTGAAATCACAAATTGTTGGCCTAGCCAATGTTTGCTGATTTTTACCAATATTTTCTCGATTTTTATGATTTTTTGGTTTTCCAAATCCCTACCATTTTTATCCCGATGCCGATGTTTGCAACATCGATTTTTTCCCTTCAAATATCAGCTTTTTATTAAAATTACTACAAGCTTACAAGTACCCTCCCAAACTGGGAAAATAGCTCACTGAAGGAACAAGAAAAGATTACAGAAAAACATGGCTGTTCTAGTATACTGTACAGCCTGTATGGCCCTACGAAAGCCTGCTGTAAAACCCTGCTGCTACTTCTGGAATTTGTTCCATAAATTTGTATGGCCTCCCTTCCCTTTTGCTTGGTTGTAATTTGTAAAGCCTCCTAAAGTTGCCTCTGCACCTGCTGCGTATGACCCCTTTAATTTTTGAGAGCTGGGTGAATCTTCTTTTGTTGTTGACACTGTTTCTTATTTTCTCCTTTGGACTTGCAAACGGAGTGAAAATCCTTTATCACTCACTTGTGTTTTTTCAAATATTCTGTGTGTATTACACTGTTTGTCTTTTTTTTTTTTTAACTTTATCTTTCTTTTATAACATTGAGTTGATGACCAAGTCTCCATAACCCTAATGTCTTAATTAGATTGACGGTTGAGACTAAATCCCAATCAACATGTAAATCACTAATGTAAATACTTTACATTTTATTAGACATTGATCAATTCACTAATAAAAGATTCTTCACTTTAATTGAAGTGAATTACAAAATAGAAAGGACCTTTTTGGTCGATTTCCAAATTCTGACACTAGACCTGTGTAGAAGTTCCTATCTGATGCTATAAACATCAACACTCCCTCTTAGTGTGGAAGGAACTTTTTGAAGAGTCACCTGGGACTGGCTTTCCCTCTTGTCTTGGCACAACGCCCCACATATCATTCTCCACCATAGCATTCCTCCAAACTTTCCTGTTTTCTGCTTCTTCTTGCTACTTATTAGTGCCATATAGTTTGAGTTGATGACCAAGTCTCCATAACCCTAATGTCTCAATTAGATTGACGGTTGAGACTAAATCCCAATCAACATGTAAATCACAAATGTAAATACTTTACATTTTATTAGACATTGATCAGTTCACTAATAAAAGATTCTTCACTTTAATTGAAGTGAATTACAAAATAGAAAGGACCTTTTTGGTCGATTTCCAAATTCTGACACTAGACCTGTGTAGAAGTTCCTATCTGATGCTATAAACATCAACACTCCCTCTTAGTGTGGAAGGAACTTCTTGAAGAGTCACCTGGGACTGGCTTTCCCTTTGGTCTTGGCACAATGCCCCACATATCATTCCTCCAAACTTTCCTGTTTTCTGCTTCTTCTTGCTACTTATTAGTGCCATATAGTTTGAAAATTTCTTCAAAGGCTTGCTCTCCCTGATTGCCCTCCAAGGACCCTCCATATGCTCCTCAATGTCTACATGAAACTTAGAGGTTTCCTGACAGAACTAGGAGGAGATGACCTCTCCTCCTCATTTGAAGTTTGACTTCCTGAACTAGAAGCTACTGATCTAGACTCAAACTTTGGAGCTTCTTGCTCCGCATCCTCTGTCACTGGTAGAGTTTCATGTGGCTTCTTAGATGCAAGGGTCCTCCTCTAATTTCACATCTTGGCTCACCACAGTCCTCCGCTATGTTGGAATGAAAATACTATAAGCCTCCGAAGTCTTGCTATATCCCACAAACACACATTTTATGTTGGAGGGCTTCATCCTGGTTTTCTTCTCTCCTGGTATTGTCTATACACTAGACAACCAAAGATAGATAAGTGGCTCACCGCTGGCTTCACACCAGTGTAGTGTATGTTTCCTTTGGTGTCTTGTCCTCCAAGATTCTGTGAGGACTCCTGTTTTAGATGCAGACCACCATACCGCATGCCTTTTCCCAAAGGAACATGGGCAAATCTTGATCATGGATCATGGTCTTAGCAACCTATACGATTGACTTGTTCTTGTTCTTCGTCTTCACAACCCCATTTTGCTATCGGTTGTAAGAAACTGTTAGCTCCTTAATTCTTGCCTCCTTTTAGAAATTCTTGAAGTGATTAGAGGTATACTCACCCCCATTGTCTGACCTCAAGACCTTGATCTTCTTTCCTGTCTACTTCTCCACAAGAGTCTTGAACTCCTAAGACTGACTGAAGACCTCATCCTTGGTCTTCATGAAGTAGATCGATGTCTTCCTAGAGAAGTCATCAATAAAAGATATGTAATACATGCTTCTCCATATCGATGCTACTAACATCAACTCACATGCATTCGAATATATCAGTTCCCAAAACTGATTGAAGACCTCATCCTTGGTCTTTATGAAGTAGATACATGTCTTCCTAGAAAATTCATCAATAAAAGATACGTAATACGTGCCTCATCATACTGATGCTAATGGCATCAACCCACATACATTTCAATGTATCATATCCAAAATCTCCTTGGATCTAGACATGATGCATGGGAAAGTAGCCTTGGTATGCTTGCCAAGCGCACACCCTTTTCACGCCCCTTGCTACTCAATACTGAAATCTAGAAGACCAGTGATAATCTCTCTCAGAATCGAAAACTCCCTATAATGCAAGGGTCCCATCCTCCTGTGTCCCAACTCACATAGGTTGTCATTGCTATGAGCACAGGCTTGAATAGGCTCACCTTGTAACCTATATAAATTGCTCTCCCTAACCTAAATAACTTCTGCTGTGTCAGGGCTAGATCCTTCGGTCAAATAAGATTGCCCTTTATAGAACACCATGACAACACCTTTATCTTCCATGACCAAGACTAAAAGCAGGTTCTTTTTGAGCCCTAGAACGTATAACATGCCCTTCACTTCCAACGAGCCACCTGACTCAGGCTAAAATGACATTTCCCTGACTCCTTTTATTGCATAATCAAACTCCACATGTATTTTTGAGTCTTGCTTCATCGACTGGTAAACATATCCCATGATGATTTAATATGGTGAGATGCATCAGTGTCCACATACCATGCATTCTTGGAAATTGTGCTAGTAGAAATGCAATAAACAAGTCAAATTTCGCAGCAAACTCTCTCATCTAAGTTTCTACCAACGTTGCTACCTCATGTTGTTGCAACTTCCCTCTGCCCTTCTCACTCTTTCCTTTACCAAAGCCCTTTCCTTTGCCCTTATTTGATCTGTTGAAAATGTAGCGAGTAAAGGTCTTTTGGCTTGTGCCTTAGCCAGTGAAGATCTCAATTTGTCTTTCTCTAGCACGAGTGCGAGCTCATGAGTTAGACTTCAGTTAGGATGAGGTTATTTCCAGTTTACTGGAATGATCATTAAGATGGGATGTGTAGAGTTGGAGCTTCAGTTAAGTGGAGTCTTCATCAGTTTGATTATAGAACGAGGTGGCAATTATAAGTTCAATTAGAGCGAGTTAGTCTTTAGTCTTGATTGAAGGAAGAACGAGTGAAGACTCCAAGTGTTGATTGGAGAGATAAAGAATATCACTCTCAGTTAACTCGCTATCAAAACTTGACTTCTAAAATTGATATGGGCCTCCCTTGCACACTCAAATTGGGTCTATAAAGAGGAGGACGAAGGCACGTAATACACACAAATTTGTGAGATAATCTTTGATTGTGGAGAGCGCAAAATTGAGCATTAATTGTGCGCAAAGATTTAGGAGATTGTGTGCAGAATTGAGAGCTTGTGTCCTAAGAAATAGGAGATCACAAGTGTGCAAGAAAATAGGGATTTGTGCTAAAGAATAGGAGCTCCCTTGTACGCAAGGAAATAGGAGTGCGCAAGGAAGCAGGGGCTCCAATGCACACGGGAATAGGAGCTGGGATCAGGCAAGAGGTAGGGCAAGTCAAGGCTATTCAGCAGGGCAACAATTGCATGTTATAGGGCTGGGATCAAGCAGTGATCAAGGCAGGCCGAGATCAAATGTATCAGTTGAGATCAATGAGAAGAAGCAGAACACTTTCTCAAAGACAAATTGCTTTGTAATAGATCCAATTGCTCAAGAACGATCAATAAAATACCACATCAAAGAAAACAGGTTTTCCCATTTGGGCTTCTTGGCTAAACAAGCATGTCAATTTGTGTGATATGTTTTTATCTCTCGATTATTCTGTTGCTTATAGATTGTTAAGAACCTTTTTATCTTGGTGAAAGTAAATTTGGTTTCAGTTTTCAGTTTCCTTGTTTTCATTTATTCATCTAAGTAGTTGCAGAGTTTAATGGAAAATTAACATGATTGACAAGAGCCAAGTTGTCATCACCTTCCTGCCTATTGGCTTTAGACTCCTCCGAGTCTCCTCTTGGACACAATCATCCCAAAGTCTCTCAAAAGTGGGAAGGTTCTCCTATGCACAGATACCCTAGACAAATGGTTCCAAAGGCTTTAAGAATCCATTCAATGATGTATTTACCAATTCTGCATAAATCTTCTCCCCAACTGTTGCAAGTTGATCACGGATCTGAGTGATCTTCATGAAGTAACTGATAAATGAATTTGATCTGGACATCTCAATACCTCAATACCATCTCAATACCATCTTCCTGGTTATGTTTTCACTCTCGTAGAGACGATGTTTACCGAAATGCCAAACATCTCTTTGGTTGCCTTCTTCTCAGACAAGTGAGTAATGAAATGATCCTTCACTGCATCCAAGATTACTTGCATGGCTCTGAACTCCTTCTCATGAGCTTCCAATCACTGAGTATTTGTTGATGAAGGAACTACTTTGTCAACAATCTCTCATTGAGTAGCATAGCATAGGTTGACAGCTGGGTTGCTATCATTTTTCTTAATTTGCCTTGAGATGGAATGTGCCAATCAGTGACAGTTTTTTATACAATTTATATCTTTTAAATTTTGAGAATAAATTATTATGGTTGTGATTCTGGTTGTACTCAAGAAAGACTCTTTGAACCCTTCTATGATGGTGAAAACTAACAATCAAAGTTTTGCTTCTGTGTGACCTTAATTTTTATTTGCTTCTTTTTTGCAGTCTCCTAGCATTGCCAGGTCCAAGTCTTGACTTTTACAAACACTGTATTATATTTGAGTCACAACTTGCAGCAGTTGGTTGTGAGGAGGCTGCTCAAAATATGTGCAAACTATATGATTCTGCCTTGAAGCTTTATGATCAGAACATAGAATTATGGCTGGATTATTGCGCAGAAGAGTTAAAGGTCACACTTCTCTTCTGTTAATTTTTTTTTTTTTTCATTTGATTGTCGGAAATCAGAAGAATTGATATGAAAGGAAGTGTATCATATTCAGTTCTTATTTTAATAAATTTTATTTTCATGTATAGGCTGGAAGATCCAATGCAGCTAGTTCAGTTTATTGGCGTGCAAGAAAGACACTCAACGATTCCTCAGCTTTTATTGAGGCATTTCAGTCACTGCAGACTTGAGTTATTAGTATTTTTGCCCCACTTGTAATATTCAGTTGCAATGGCAACGCATTGTAGCTTAGGATACATCCTCTATCTTTAAACATGCTGTGATTCTTTCTCCCCAGCACGTCAGATAAGTGCACTGTAGATTGATATTCCCATGTACATTATACTTGAAATTTGTTTGCCTTATATAATTCCATAATCACAGGATTTGCAGGCATAAAAAAATCAAGGCAAGGAAAATTTAACTTTTCATTTGTCCAGCGAGATAGCTTTACTGGCCTTTTGCATCCAGATGTTCTCAATTTTTTTGATGTGGAATGGATAGATAACAATGCCAAAACTTGGAGATGTTTATGCTTTTAACATGGGCTTTTGTGGATTCCTGGTACACTACTAATTGAAGACCCAAAAATCAGGTTTGAAGTTAGAGATTGTCATTATTTTGTTGAAAATAAACTTCTGATAATATTGATTTGGTTCTGTGATCAACTATTATTTCTTACCATGTTATGTAAATAAGAATTGTGGTACATCAACATGGCATTTAAGCTAGTCAAGTCGTGATATTGTTTACTTAAAAAGTTAAATACCTTCTCTATCTTAAATTTTCAAACATTTTACGATTACTTAATATGGATAATGTATTCTTTTTGTCCATTTGTACTCTTGACTTTACTTTCTATAATGCTATTTCAGGTTGTTTGACATATTATTTTCTCTTGGATAAGGGTTGGTAAAGCGAGTAGTTTAGAGTGTTAAAACTTAAACCCACCATTTCTTGACAATCATTTAGATGGTTTTTGTGTTTCTATCTTGCATACACCTTTGTTTTTTTTGGTTAGGGAGTTAGGATTACCTATGGGTTTTGAATTGATGACCTTAACATCAAGGAGTGCTTTAACAGTACATCAAACCACTGTCTATTTAAAGCCCCGTGGGGGGCATACACCTTTGTTTGTTGTACCTTTTTTTGTTGTTTAATTGTTTCTTCGTTTTCGCATGTATGATGCATTGTTTTAAAAACTGGAACTGAGTTTGAACCATCCCACCTATCTAACCGAGTTTCCAAAAACAATGCTACAAGCTACTAGGCCACTGGACTACTACAAATCAGTGATCAACATGATCACTCATGGAACTCATCATTCATTCACCACTATTGGAAATGGGATCATCAACAACTACATAAAAATCCTCCAGCTCAAAGTCTTTAGACTCAGATTCCTAAACCATATTATTATTATTATTATCCAATTTTAAGGTCACGACCAAGCCCGACACCAAATTGGTGTATGAGACTCCCTTGTTTGTGGGACAAGGGATCCACCTCCGCGCATCAATTTGACTGCTAAGTCTACGAAGGCATACATACTCTACCCCCCTTTGGTTTTGAACCCGTGACCTCGTAGGAGGAAACACATGCTCTTAACCATCAGAAAAAGCTTAACATGCGTAACCAATTATTTTGGTTCGAGTGAAGGGTACATTTTTGTTAAGGCCATGGCAAAGGAGTTCGACAATCAATACCAAAAACATTAGAGGAGTTCAACAATGGATAATGACAACATCAAGGTACTAAATGGGTTCATGCTCTTGATCAAATGCTAATCCTATACCCTCAATACATGATGGAATTCAATGAAAATGTTGCAATTTTTCCAATGCCAAAATCTTGAAAATTGAAAAATGCACTGAATTTCGAGTGTGATATGAAATTCTACTTTCTCCATGTGAAGTTCGATAAGGTTGGAACCACTGTCAAGCATCCTAAAACAATTAATGGTAATGTTAAAAATTTAAGAGAAATGATCATTTTTATCCTTTTACTTTAAGAATTTAACATTACCATTGATTGCTAGCATTCCTAGGGTTGAGTTAGGTTTTTCATTTAGGTTTAGGGTTTATGAGCAATGTTGTTAAAATCACGATAATATCACGATATTATCGTTTTATCGCGTTAATTTCCCGCTGCCGATATTATCACGAGTAATATCCGAAATTTTCGCCAGTTTTTTTTTATACCCGTTTTTTTGGAAAAAATCGTGATTTTTTCCAATTTTATCACGGGCAATCGGGGCAGCGAGGTTTTATAAGGGATGCTAAATGTTCGAAATGCAATTTTTTGAAAGAAACAAATAATTTTTGAGCGGGGCAGCTTAATGATAAAGTCTAGGCCCTAGTATTGATATGCTATTCATAGTAATGTTAAATTCTTAAAGTAAAATGACGAAAATGAAGATTAAGGAGAATGTCACTTTTACTTAAATTTTTAACATTACCATGAAATGACTTAGGATGTTTGAGAGTGGTTTCGGCCTCATTGGATTTCATATGGAGAAAGTAGAATTTTAGATTTCATTCAAAATCCAGCAGAGTTATTAGTTTTTTAGGATTTCAGGATTGGGAGATTGTAATGTTTCCAGGTGACACCACCTGCCCGGACTACCCCTGCCACCAGTAGAGGATGTGGTCTATCTCCTATAGCTCCTACTTCTAGTTCTTCAGCTTCTAGAGCATAGCAGACTCCACTGCCAACTCCACCAGCACCAACATCTACATCTAGAGGGAAAGGGAAAGCTGTGGCATTTTCTCGCAAGAGGGGCAGAGGAAATCAATAGGATTAGACTTTAGTTGTTTTCTTCATTTTATTGTATATGACATTATGACATGATGAGATACATTATTATATTTTTTGTTGATATTTTGACGCTGAGTTGGGACTCAGGAGTCGGGACTTACTATTCAGGACATGATTCAATGTTATGTGTGATTTTAACACTAGAAATGATATTAAACATCTTATATATTAGTTATTTTATCATATTTATGTGTCAATGTATTTATTTTATGTTGTAGATGGTTTAGATATTGAAAAAAATTGAAAAAAATTGAAAAAAAATGAATATTTTTGTACCAAACGATTTTTTCCTCGCGCCGATATTATCCCGATAACGATTAATGCAACATTGTTTAGGAGGGGGAGGATTGGTTTTATAGCCAAGGGCGACTATTTTGGGAGGGAAAACCCCTTAGTTTCCTCCAAAACCACCTAAAAGACCACCATCGAGGCTCTCGATCTCCTCCACACATGAGAACTGACCGGTCGGTTGGGGTTGGAATTGGTCGCTTAGTGCCGATTTGTACTGATTAGGTACCAAACCAACTGGTTTGGTACCTAACTGATACAAATCAAACCCTAGGCGACCTGTTTCGTTAGGTTTTTCTGTTGGTTCATTAGCCATGCCTATTTGACTGACTAGTTTGAATGATTATCAATTCTAACCAACTAGTTTTTAAAACTATGGTGTGTATTTGGTTCATATTATTATTTATAAGATTTTTGATGTGTTTAGTTTTTGCTTCGTAATTTATGAGATGTTTTGAGGAGGTGTTCATGTGGTTGACATAAATAGATAATTGATATTTTCAAGGAATATTAATAATTTCAACAACTTTGAAACAACCCCTTGCACACACTTTTGTTGCACTAATGTGGCCACTTTTTGCGATTCTCCAACCTTCCTGTTAAAGCACCTCCATATATCAAGACATCCTAATACAAAAATTTGCATTACTATATGAATTATATGAATAATAATAATTATAATGATTTATATTTAGGGTCATGGCTAAGCCAAACACCAAATTGGTGTATGAGATCCCCTTATTTGTGGGATAAATCATTTACACTATAAAAAATGACTATACAAGCCTAAAATTTTATCTTTTGACGTGATTTTTCTCTACATTGCTAGGGATTGAGAACAAAAGAGTTCTGTAAAAATTATGTTGTGAATGGTTCTGTTTTGTTTGTTTGTTGAATTTTTAGAGTTTTATACAAGGATTTGCAGAGTGCGTAATGCTTGCCTCTTATTATCAGTGTTGCAAACATTGTGAAAAAATTGTGATAACATTGCCACCTCATGATTCTTTTTCTGGCGGAAAAATTGCCAGTTTTTAAGTTTGAAAAAATAGGGAAAATCACAATAAAATTGGGGAAAAAAATCGTAAAAATTGCCAAAAGATCCAAAAGAATTGCCTCGAGTCACTTTTTATTTGTATTTTTTTTTTTAATTGTCGATGTTTGTCTATCTTTACCAATATTTTCTTGATTTTTACGATTTTTTCATTATTTCTTGACCCTTGTGGATTTTACCTGATGCAGATTTCAGCGATATTGCTTATTATCATTTTTGAATGGGTTAGATAATGAGTTTACAGGTTTATTTTTTAATGAGATTTTTAAATGTTTTATTTTCATGTTTTTGCCCTAGGTTCGAGATTTGACGTTGAACATTAAATTGCCAACATATCAAATCTCTCCACTTTGGCACTATTCCAAACATGAGGATGAGACAAACCAAAATTAAGTTGTAATCTATGTGGGAAAGCGAATATATGTGGAAAAGCTATGATGGGAGGGATTAATTGTTTAGAAACCACTTTGCAAGAATCCCAAAGCATAAGGTTGACACTTGTACCAATTCAAGCCTAGAAATCATGCACATTGCTCATTGTTTTATTCATGAGAAGGATAAGAAGGAAGATAAAACCACTCTCCAACTTCAAATTGTTATTGTAGTAGCTAGAACCTCAAGAACCATAAGCATATTCGAGATGGGGACCATGAGAGGGATTCCTTGGATTCAACTTTCATAAGGACCTCACCTTTCTTTGTTTTGAGAAGGTGACTCAACATATAACATCTCTCATATAAGTGGTTAAAAGAAAGGAGAAGGAAGAAGTAAACAAGGTTGTGGGAGGTGTTTCATATGGAACAATGCTATGTTTAGCATTGTCAAGAACAAGCAAGGTTTGAATGCAATCTTTTTTACTTGTTTTCCTAGGGTATAAGGCCCCTGCCTTTTATGAGTTGCAAGGGCCAATCCTTAAAATTGGAAAGTTCAACATCTCTTGTTGATTGGAGGACCCAAGACAATCATGGAAAGCCATTGATGATTGGATGTATAGTGATGTTAAAAGTGGCAACTAGCGCCAAAACTCCATGTGGATCATCTTATTAATGGAAGATGATATTTTTCTTGGATCCCTCTCATCGAGAGGTGTAGGATTGATCTAAAGATCATCCAATTCCGGTAAGAAGTCATGGAGATATGAATTTATTTGTGTTATGGGACAATTCGTCAAGGTCGGCCAACAACCAAATAATCCCATCTTGTGCTCTACGTTTTAGTATAAAAGAAGAGGACTTTAAGTAATTTGACACACACTCACTCTTGTGATCTCTCTTTATCCTGTTTTTGGGTTTGATGAAGATGAGATCTAGAGGGAGTGCCCTAGGATATACGCTGGCCTAACGATGCCCTAATCAGCAGTAAAAGGAAGAAGCCTCATGATGCCCTAATGCCCTAATGCCTTAAGGAAGATAAAATCACAACCATGGAAGGTGATACTCTATAACGTTGTCAAGAAGGTGAAGGATGATTCCATTACGCTTCAAGGAGAGGCCTATATGCTAAGCAACCTAACGTTGTCTTGAAGGGGTCATATCCATAGAGAAAGAAGACTCCTAGGCTGGAGTCAATAAGGGTTTCATAGGCACCAAAAGGAGGCATGTATTCCCTGTAAAGACAAAGGCTTGAAAAGCTCTAGCCGCAATCCAATCAAGTGTCACAATCTGGTGCCCTAGACGCAGTCAAGGGAGAGATGCACACACAGTCAAGGAAGAGAGTTATATGCTGTCCAAGGAAGGGATTTAATCCGCAGTTTTAACGCAGTCAAGAGGCACTAATATGTAGCCCAATCTAGGAGCCCTAATCCGCAGTTTGATGAGGCTCCTATCTGCCCTAACAGCAGTCCAAGAAGGAGGTTCAAGCCACTGCTAACAAGGTTCCTAGCAGTTGTCAAATTGTCCATTAAACCGCTGTCCAAACAGAAGTTTAAGATGCGTTCCGATATGCCCTCATCCGCTGTCAAAGGAGGGCTAGTGTTGCCCTTTGTCATAGTCCTAATGGAGGACATCCTCGCTACAACAAATATAGGAGGAAAACCTTAATTGAAGGAGCCCTTATCTATGTATGAAAGGACCCTTAGACACAACAAGGAAAGTGGATCTAAAACTGCAGCAAGAGTTATTGTATTACAACAAGATGCTGTAGGTGGCAGCGTATATGTTTGGACATGATTTGTTCCTAGGACTGTTTACTTGGTTGGTGAATCAAAGTGCTGACAACTAAGTCAAGTATAACAAACAATGTTGTAACAAGATTATGTTGGGGTATGTATAAAGGGTTCATGAGATCTGTTGGAAGAATCTCTTGCTACAACTAGCTGCTTTGCTAGGCTGCAAGCCATAGCAAGCAGCTAAGGCTATTCCATGACAGAGCTACAGTATTGCAGTATGCAGCATGTAGGTGACAGCAAGACAGTGGTGCAACTAATGATGAAGTGCAACATAGCAGTCATTGAGTATCGATTAGTGATGGTAAAACATTAGGTGCAGATCCGTGATAAGAGCAGCTTAATGATTGGAGTAGCACAGTGACAGGAGCAACAACATGAAGTGCATAGTATGGTCATTAGTTCCAGCACTGTGATGATAAGTGCAACATGGTGCAGCACGGTGAGGTGCAACAAGTGGACGAGATGCAGCACTACGATAGGTGAAGGAGTCACCTTGGAGAATCAGTTGAAGCAGCATGTCTTCAACTGATCTCATGTATCATCTTCTTAGAGATGATCTATGCTCTTATCTAGATAAGTCAAAGTGTTGACTTCTGTTGTAAACGTATTATCTCTCTCTCTCTCTCTGCTGAACTATTGAAGAACATATAAGAAGAATTGATCAAGGGTTTCCCCACATTGGGGTTTGTCCCTGGCTAGTGCCACATCTTGTGTCTTCTTGTCTTGGCTTGTCTTCTGCAATTTATGTTTATATTCTATCTGCAGTTTACTTTAATGCTGATGGTATTGCTAATCTAGAAAAGATATTGAGCTAACTGTGAAAATGGAAATAAATTGCTCTAAGCATAGAACATACCTAAAATTAACAGATGTCTTATGGTTGCATAGATGGGAAGGGCAAGGCCTGCCTTCATTTCTTGGTGTTGGTTTTTCCTAGTACTTTAGATCGGGTCTATGTCTAATCACGATCATAAACACACTGAAATACACACAACTCGAAGCACTTTGCATAATAGAAATGCAACAACATTTAATCATTTAAGTACACAAATTTTGCAGACCCAAAACTTGTTTTTATTACAACTTTGATAAAACAAACATAGTGCTCCCGTACCAGTGATCATGGCCCTTACAAAGCCCAGATACATGGAAAACTAGGACTTGCGGTCAACTACTTATGATCCTCAATCTGCCCAAACAACAAGAAACAAATCACTGACTTGCTGTAGATGACCTTCACTTACAACCCTTTTGTCCTCTTGCGATTAGTGTACCTGGCAGATCCTTTGCCACCTTTCTCATAAAAAACTTCGCTGCTCCATTGCCTCTGCACTCCAGCTACTCACAAGGTTATTTGTACCTTAAAATATCTTGAATTCTTAGCCCAATAAGGTCAGTTTCTCATAGCGAGTAAGCTCCTTCCACGTCACTATACAATGCCCTTTGACACACTGTTCAAACACACTTAGAAGAACAAACTTAAGGACAACCTCAACAGTGAATCTACTTCACCACATTAGCCCACAACTTGTCCCTCTTGCCTCTTTTCGTCCTTGAGATAACTCGTTGCTTTGCTGTCCAGGATTGAGGCTAATTTTGGCCTCCTTTAGGGCTAAACCTTACCATAGAAACTTTGTGCTGTTCTTGAGGCGTTGCAACTCTCCACAACAAGCTGAACTGAGGCACGGTAGGCATCTTTTAGGTCTCGGTCCTCCACCCTTATGCACAAAACCAAAAACAAATCTCACACAAAATTCAACTTCTTATCTTGATGTGGACATACCTCTTCTAGCGCACACACTTCACACAGAAACTCACCTCCTTTCTTGAGCATACTCAGCCTTCTTCAACACAAGACAAACCATAAGATACTCTTCTTTCCAAGGTTGCGGCTCCTCCTGAGGTATGCGTCTCCTTTCCTGGGCAAAGATAGACATAAGATGATCACTATGATGTTTATTCGACCTCTCTTAGGTCACTTGTATTTATATCCTCTCTAACTATTGACTTAGGGGCTCTTAGCTTCATTAAAGTGCCTCCACAACAATAATTAGAATAAACAATAATTTCTTTTGGGTCTTTAGCCCACCAGCTTTGTCCAAGGCCCACCACTTGGATACATTGCCCACAAAACATCATTTTGGTGGGTCAACTCCACACAACCTAGTACCCCAAGGGTTGTGGGATTACTTGTTGAGAAATCTAAGGTATTACAGATTAGGGTTTGATTCTTCCTACTTGATAATTACTTGTGAAATTTGTTGGCATTTAAATTTTTTTGTTATGTCCTCTTCATTAAGCAATTACCAAAACCATAAAGTACATGAAAATCACAAGAGCAAGAGGAACACAAGATAGAGGCTCCAAGCCAGGGTAAAACCCCTCCAATGCGAAAACCTAGAAAAAATTCTTCTCTTCTTATAGAATCAGTTCAAAGTGAGACATTCAAGACCCAAGGACCAAGACCAAGACCTCCTCAAGCACCATGTCAACCCTCCAAATAATACTTCCTCAAACAAGCTGTTAGTCCAATTTATTGGGATAAATGAGAGAATGTATTTAAATATCAATCTGGGTTGGTAAACTTAGAAGCACACCAAGGTATATGGAACTTAGATTTAACTAACGTAGGAAGTAGTTGTTTAGATGAAAATAATGGAAATGCAAATTATAAATGTAAATTACTGATTGTAAAGAAAGCATTGAAATTCTGATCTAAAAGAAAATGTGCAAAGATTTTATGTGGAGTATAGCCAACAAGGAAGAGACTCTAACTTAGAGGTCCTGGTTGTCCTTCCTCATCATTCCTATTCCAACAAAACCAATTCCACCATAAAGCATAACACTTGATTTAAGAAAATAAGAAAAGATGAATGCATAGAAAGAGATTTCAATCCAATTCTTAGTCCACAAAGAAGAGGCTCCAACTTGGAGGCTTAGGTTGTCCTTCTTTATCCAAACTAGTCACTGAAAGGAGATCAATTCCAAAATCTAAATGATCATAACATGCTAATGAATTTATATAGAAAATATTCACAATATATCATACAAAAAACTAAAATGCTAACTTATTCACAATTATGCACATTAATTCACAAAATAATGTACTTAGCTTAGAATGGGGGCCCTCCACCTTTGCTTGGTACACCTCTAAAACAATCAGCTACAACAATTCACCATTCAAATCCCACAACAATGAAGCATAAGAAATATAGAGCAAGTCTTCAAATGTATTCAAAAAGAGAGTAATCACAATGATAATAATATATGTCCATAGTTGTTTAGTTGTTGTGCTTAAATAAGCTAAAAATATAATTAAATTAGCTATAATGGCTATACCAACCAATGAGAGTCCTATTCCACCTACTAGGGTTGAATTCATCCCTTTGTTGCACAAAATATGAGAAGTTTCCACAAAATGACAACACTGCCCTTAAATCAGGGGATTCCTTGAGTGACTGGTCAAGTTTGACCAGCTTTGACTGGGCATATTCTGACTCATTTGGAGTGTGCCAATAGGAGTCCATTCATTTTTAGTTCCTGTACTTCTCGAATCTATCTTTAGTTTGTGCCCAGGTGTCCTGCATATACGACTTCAATGGAGCCATTACGGGAGATTCTGTTTCTGCCAAAAATAAATTTTAATACCCAATTTTTACTAAAAATTATAAAAATTAAAATACAATTATTTTACCTTAATGTGCAAAAAGAGGCCAAAATATGACAAATATGATCATGATATGGTGTTAAGGGATGATAGAATGGTGGAATGTGCATGGTGAAAAATGTCAAAATTAGGGGCCAACACAAGTCAAAGTGCACAAGGTCAATGTTGGAAACACTGGGAGGGGGGTGAATCGATATTTCTTTTCAATTGTTATTTTTATCAGTTAGATCACTTATATTTAGAACACAAAATAAACAATAATAATAAATGCTTTTATTAATTTATTCCTTACAATGAATCAAGTACAATATATGTAGGGATAGAACCCCAGATGAAGACATCGATCTTCAATCTTCCAGGATCTAACCTGTATTTGTGAAGCACCAACTTGGACTTCCAAGGCTCCAACCTTGTCAATTATGAGGCACCAACCCCAAGGGCTCCAACCCTATATCCGGTTCAAGCTCTGACCTAGTTTCTTGAGGACTTCGATCCTCTAAGGCTCCAACCCTATCTTCCAAGGCACCAACCTTGTCTTTTCGAGGCTCCAACCCTTAGCTTCACTTTGTCAAGATGTATTTGGTTATACTTCATGGCTCCCAATGTCTTCTTCAATGAGCCCTGTCTATCTTCGTCTTCACTGTAGTCTCCACGTTATGTCATCAATGACAACCTTGATCTCTTCACATGAAGGTGTCTCCATTGTCCTTCATGGTACCCAAACAAAAAACTTCAAGGTCACCTCATGATGGCTTCAATAAGCTTTTCCAAGAGTGACTTCAATGGGTTTCTCCAAGAGTGTCTTTAATGGGTTTCTTCAAGAGAGTCTTCAATGGGCTTCTCCAAAAAGTTCTTCAAGATCTAATATTTCTCTTGTGCAAATCCCCAAATGTTCCACTGTTCAAACTCTTAAAGTTATTCAACTTACACAAGCCTCCAAGGTTCACAACTATAGGTCTCCAACACTTCAAAAGACACTTACCAACTGCGCTAAGTTTGCTCTAAATAGGTTGGAAGAGAGGATTGCAAACAAATTCAAAAGAGTCCAATAATCTGCCTCAAAAGATGCCTAAATACAAAACACCGTATTCAACAGCTTCAAAGGTCAGTAGCAATAAATCACCAGTGAACTTCAAGTCTGTTGAAGAATCTAGGGAAATTAAGTGTAGTGTGATTCTTCGTTACTTGATAACAATTTGTGGAGTATTTTTACTTTTCCTTATTAGCTTCTTCTTCTTCTTCTTCTTATTAGTGAATATGTGTGTACTTTATCAAATGCTACCAAAGCATAAAAACAAGAACACAAGATGTTGGCTCTCTCCCAAGGCCAAAACCTCTCTTCTCTTGAGAGGAAAACCCTTCAGTGAATTTCTCTTATTGAAGCTTCTATTGATCAATGCCAAACCCTAGACCCCTGACAAGAATATCCTCCAAGAACAAGTCAAGTCCTTCCCTCTTTCTGCACCTTATTTCCTGACACTTTGTTCATGGACACTTCTTCCGGCACTTCGTTTTCCGGCACTTCGTTTTCCGGCACTTTGTTCATGACTCAATAATATACAAATGATAACATGACTAAACTTTGATGCATACATACCTCATCTTGATTCTCCTTTGATCATATTAGCTTCATTAGTTTGTCCTTGGTGTGGCCCTTCTTGCTTCATATTAGCTTGCCTACATATCATCCTTTTCTTGAATCCCATGAATGGGATTCCCGATGAGACATCTGCTTTGGTTCGTGAACCTTCTTTTGAAGATTCCATTATAGGATCTTAAACACCCTTGCCTTGCAAATGTTTATTTTCTTTTGATGATGGAGGTCTTCTAAGATTCTTAATCATGATCAATCTTCTTTTGTCACAGACGAGGTCCTATACTAGGTATGCTCGTTCTATATGAATATCTTGAGCTATATCTACCATGCTCCTATATTCTAGAAGATATTTCTGCCCATGCATTTTTATTTTCATTATAAATTTATGAGTATCTAGAACTCTATGTACTTCATGCTTCTAGATTCTAGAAGATGTTTCTATTCATGCAATTTTATTTTATTCCGACATTCTCCTATCCTACTCAAAACCTTGAAAGAAGACTTGAAGTAAAGATTTTGACCTAGTCATAGTAGAGATCCAGAGGATCTTCCTTCTTTTGCTGCTTTTCTTCTTCTTTCACCTCTTGAGTCATGTGAGATTCTTCCCTCTTTATTTTGTTTTTGATGTCCTTCTTAAGCTTAGGAAAATTCCTTTTGTAGTGTCCATATTCTTGACATCCAAAACATTGGATTTTGGACATGTCTTTGTTGTTTGTTCTTCGTGGACCAAATTTGCTAAATTTTCTCTTTCTCTTGGCCATGGTAGCAAATGCTTTCTCCTTTGATCCCACATCTTCCTTTGCCTTAAGTTTGGTTTCCTTTGTCCTGCATAGAGACCACATTTCACTGAGAGTGGTTGCTTCCTTCTTGGCATATATGCTTGATGTGAAGTTGCCCCAATCCTCAGGTAGAGCATTGAGTACTACAGTTGTCATTTCTCTGTCAGACATGACTTCCCCAAGCTCTTGAAGTTGATCTCTCATTTCAGATATTTTCATGAAGTAGGGAGCTATTCCTTCCTTTTTTATCTTCATCTTGTACAATTCATTCCTTAGAGATATTACTTCTCCGGTTGTGGATACCGAGAATAACTATACTAGCTTATCATAAATTTATTTCGATGTCTCGAATTTGGAGACATAGGGAATGATAGTCTTTGATTGATTCTATCAGAATCCTTTGAGCTCTTGTCTCATCCTTATTGTACTTGGCTCAGGCTTGAGTTTATTCCTTAGAAGGGATAGTGATATAGTGATATTCCCTTTGACATGTTCTAGGAGTTCATTATCCTTGAGGAGTAGATCAATCCTCTTCTTCCATGCAAGAAAGTTATTGGTACCTACCAATTTATTGCTTTCCTTGCAAAAAGACGTTGATGTATATTCAGAAGGGGACATGTACTTGATAGATTTTTGAAATGTAATGGATTTTCTTCCTCCTTGAAGACTTGATGGCTTGCCTTCCTTGGATTTTGATGTTCTTCAATTTGCCTTCTTCAAGTGGACTTGCTTGATGACTTGTAGTTTAATGTAGGTCCTGCTTCAATCTTCTCTTCTTTGTAGGTGCCTTTATGTAAGGCTCTTCTTCTTGCTATGTAGACTTCCTTGATAATTGATGGATCGTAGACCTTCTTGTCTTGAAGTGATTGAGACTTCCAGGCTTGATGCTTCAACCTTGTAGATGCTTCTCCTTGATGAGTGTTCTTGAGTTGCCCTTTCCTTGGCGTGTTACCTTCACTCTGATACCATGTTGAAGAATCTAGGGCAATTAAGTGTAGTGTGATTCTTCATTACCTGATAACAATTTGTGGAGTATTTTTACTTTTCCTTATTAGCTTATTTTTCTTATTCTTCTTCTTATTAGTGCATATGTGTGTACTTCATCAAATTGCTACCCAAACATAAAAACAAGAACACAAGATGTTGGCTCTCTGCTAGGGCCAAAACCTCTCTTCTCTTGAGAGGAAAGCCCTTTAGTTAATTTCTCTTATTGAAGCTTCTATTGATTAATGCCAAACCTTAGACCCCTGACAAGAATATCCTCCAAGCACAAGTCAAGTCCTTCCCTTTTTCTGCACCTTGTTTCTCGACACTTTGTTCCCCGACACTTCTTCCGACACTTTGTTCTTCTTTCAATTATTGGTAAGTCTTGTTATACTTTCTCTAGAAGACATGCCTTTGATGAGACCCTTCCCTTATGGTGACCCCTTCACTCTCTTAGCCAACCAATGAACCTTTATGACTGTCAAGGGAGGGCTGTTGTGATAGCAGTGTAGCCCCAAGTCTCGCACGTGTGAGAGGTACCTTAGAGAATTAGGGTCCTTTTCCTTTGTTATATAGATAAGATTCTTCTCTTGTCTTGGGAGGCCTTGTAGGCCTAGTTTCAAACCCAAGCAACACAAGATTATGGATTACTTGTCCTTGCTGTCATATTTGCATATTTTTCCTCCTTCTCCTTCACGTGTGACTGTTTCTAGCCCTAGAAGCAATCCCCTACCTTTGTTGTTCTTCCTCCTTACTTCGCTACCCTTGTAGACCCTTTACTTCGTCTTCCTTCGTTCCTCTTTTGCCTCGTTTACTTTCCGGATTTCAGAGTTGATTGAATGCGTTATAGAGGAGTGGACAACCTCTATATATAGAGGACTGTCCCTCCATTTAGGCTGACTTGAAGAGTATACTTTAGATGGTTTCTTTGGTGGTATTGCATGCTTAAAGGAGCTTCTTGATGGTGCCTTAGCATAGGAGGAGACTTGACTTTGCTTGGAGGTATTCTCTTGAATTTAATACATATTTATACAAGGTGTAACATGCCCTTAAGGTCTTCAACCTTTTTATTTTGACTATTTGACTCACCTATAACACTTTAACTAGTGCTAGACCTATTTCAACGAGCAAGAAACTCATTGACATGTATCATAAAAATAATATTTCTTTTCTTGAATAAATACAAATATCAAAAGTACATTTATGAAGACCGAATCTAGTTACATTTCCTTCAAGACTCCCTCTTAACTAGGTAGGTATTCATACATCATTACAAGGTGTTTGGCCCTTATCAATCTTGAAGAATTCACATAAGAGAAATCAGATTTGCAATCCATCTATTATAGCATCATATCCATCAACATTTTCACAGTGAAAGGCCTTTAATAACAAATCCATCTCTCTATGAGACCATGAGCTACAATGCTGGCAAGACCAATGATTTATAAACACTTTCATCATTGTCTCTCAAAGTACATACCCCACCTGGGTGTTCACTGAGTATGACCTTCTAGGACTATTCTTGTCTTGGGTTCCCAACCCTAAAAGAATAACGGTCCTCTTGCCTACTCTTGTCTTGGATTCCCTACACATCCTCAAAGAGTATCAGATGTCAGATGATTACCCAGTCCTCCCATTATTTCTTCCCAAGTGAAGACAAGAATGTTGTGTCTATATTGTGTCTACATTTCCATTCATGGCATTCATCTAGACTTACGACTGTTAGTCTTGGTCTAGTGCATGACCCATGGAAAAACGCAATTGTCACTTCTTTGTAATCAGGGGTGATCCAAAATTCCCTCTTGATCAAGGACTTGTCAGAGATCCCTCTTAACTAGGGACTCTTTCATTCATCAACAACTTCTTCTTCCTGGGCCCTTCAACTGCTCGCTCTTCTTCCTTGCTTGATGTCAGGAAGTCTTTGATCAAACTTCTTCTAGGTAGGGCACCATCCATCGATCACTTTCCTTACTGGTTTTTCATGTCATTGCTTCCTTCGTGGAAAGTGGCTTTCATGTCATTCATTAGGTTTTCTTGTCATCTGGCTACTCTTTTGTCATCTTATTCATGCTTCAGAATACTCTTCTTTTGGATGCTTTGTTGTACTTGCTTGTTTACATGCTTTGACCTAGTAGCCCATCATGACTTCATCTTGATATTGCTTCAACATTGCTTTTTCTTTTGTTGGATGGCTTCTTCATCACGACATCTTCGTAGAGTAGAATCAATTATCTGTATTTTTATATCTCCAAGGCCTTCATCAGTGTCAAGTGTCATTCCTTCCTTTTCCAGAGTTGTCCTGCCTTCTTTCGGGAGATATCTTCAAAGTATCTTGTCAGATAGTGATTCACAGTGATCATGGTGTTCTTCACATGATTTATCTCTTTATTCATTTGTTCCTGCTTTTATATATGGGTCAACCATCTTATACTTCTTGTGAGAGCATTACTTCATTGCTTGCTTCCTGGACTAGTCAACATTTCTTCTTTCTTTGTAGTCATCAATCTTATACTCCTTATGTGAGCATATTATTTTTTTGACCTTCATTGCAATGTAGTACATGCCTTCATGCATGTCCTTGGTGAAAGAGATTCTTTCAAACTTGATCATGTTATAGAACTATTTCTATGACTCAATAATATACAAATGATAACATGACTAAACTTTGATGCATACATACCTCATCTTGATTCTCCTTTGATCATATTAGCTTCATTTGTTTATCTTTGGTGTGGCCCTTCTTGCTTCATATTAGCTTGCCTACATATCATCCTTTTCTTGAATCCCATGAATGGGATTCCCGATGAGACATCTATTTTGGTTCATGAACCTTCTTTTGAAGATTCCATTATAGGATCTTAAAGACCCTTGCCTTGCAAATGTTTCTTTTCTTTTGATGATGGAGGTCTTCTAAGATTATTAATCATGATCAATCTTCTTTTATCATGGATGAGGTCCTATACTAGGTATGCTCATTCTATATGAATATCTTGAGCTATATCTACCATGCTCCTATATTCTAGAAGATATTTCTGCCCATGCATTTTTATTCTCATTATAAATGCTATATCTTCATGAGTATCTAGAACTCTATGTACTTCATGCTTCTAGATTCTAGAAGATGTTTCTATTCATGTAATTTTATTTTATTCCTACTTGCTCCTATCCTACTAAAAACCTTGAAAGAAGACTTGAAGTAAAGAGTTTGACCTAGTCATAGTAGAGATCTAGAGGATCTTCCTTCTTTTGCTTCTTTTCTTCTTCTTTCACCTCTTTAGTCATGTAAGCTTCTTCCCTATTTATTTTGTTGTTGATGTCCTTCTTAAGCTTAGGACAATTCCTTTTGTAGTGTCCATATTATTGACATCCAAAACATTGGATTTTGGACATGTCTTTGTTGTTTGTTTTTCGTGGACCAAATTTGCCAAATTTTCCCTTTCTCTTGGCCATGGTAGCAAATGCTTGCTCCTTTGATCCCATATCTTCCTTTGCCTTAAGTTTGGTTTCCTTTGTCCTGCATAGAGATCAAATTTCACTGAGAGTGGTTGCTTCCTTCTTGGCATTTATGCTTGATGTGAAGTTGCCCCAATCCTTAGGTAGAGCATTGAGTACTACAGTTGTCATATCTCATTTTAAAGATTTTCATGAAGTAGGGAGCTATTCCTTCCTTTGTTATCTTCATCTTGTACAATTCATTCCTTAGAGATATTACTTCTTTGGCTGTGGATACTGAGAATAGCTCTACTAGCTTATCATAAATTTCTTTCGATGCCTCGAATTTGGAGACATAGGGAATGAGAGAGTCTTTGATTGATTCTATCAGAATCCTTTGAGCTCTTGTCTCATCCTTATTGTACTTGGCTAAGGCTTGAGTTTGTTCCTTAGTAGGGATAGTGATATTCCATTTGACATGTTCTAGGAGTTCATTATCCTTGAGAAGTAGATCAATCCTCTTTTTCCATGCAAGAAAGTTATTGGTACCTACCAATTTATTGCTTTCCTTACAAAAAGACATTGATGTATATTTAGAATGGGACATGTACTTGATAGATTTTTGAGATGTAATGGATTTTCTTCCTACTTGAAGACTTGATGGCTTGCCTTCCTTGGATTTTGATGTTCTTCAAGTTGCCTTCTTCAAGTGGACTTGCTTGATGATGAGATTTTCTTGATGACTTGGAGCTTGATGTAGGTCCTGCTTCAATATGATCTTCTTTGTAGGTTCCTTTATGTAAGGCTCTTCTTCTTGCTATGTAGACTTTCTTGGTGACTGATGGATTGTAGACCTTCTTGTCTTGAAGTGATTGAGACTTCTAGGCTTGATGCTTCAACCTTGTAGATGCTTCTCCTTGATGCGTCTCCTTGAGTTGCCCTTTCCTTGATGTGTCACCTTCGCTTTGATACCATGTTGGAGAATCTAGGGAAATTAAGTGTAGTGTGATTCTTCGTTACTTGATAATAGTTTGTGGAGTATTTTTACTTTTCCTTATTAGCTTATTCGTATTCTTCTTCTTATTAGTGCGTATGCGTGTACTTCATCAACCTACTACCAAAACATAAAACCAAGAACACAAGATGTTGGCTCTCTGCCAGGGCCAAAACCTCTCTTCTCTTGAGAGGAAAACCCTTTAGTGAATTTCTCTTATTGAAGCTTCTATTGATCAATGCCAAACCCTAGACCCCCTGACAAGAATATCCTCCAAGCACAAGTCAAGTCCTTCCCTCTTTCTGCACCAAGTCCTTCCCTCTTTCTGCACCTCGCTTCCTAACACTTTGTTCCCCGACACTTCTTCTAGCACTTCGTTTTCCGACACTTTGTCTTCCTTCTTCTAGCACTTCATTCTTATTTCAATTGGTAAGTCTTGTTATACTTGCTCTAGAAGACATGCCTTTGATGAGAACCTTCCCTTATGGTGATCCCTTTACTCTCTTAGCCAACCAATGAACCTTTATGACTGTCAAGGGAGGGCTTTTATGACAACAGTGCAACCCTAATTCTCGTACGTGTGAGAGGTACCCTAGAGAATTAGGTTCCTTTTCCTTCATTAGATAGGTAAGATTCTTCGCTTATCTTGGGAGGCCTTGTATGCCTAGTTTCAAACCCAAACAACACAAGATTATGGATTACTTGTCCTTGCTGTCATATCCACAATTTTTTCCTCCTCCTCACATGTGTGATTGTTTCTAGACCTAGAAACAATCCCCTACCTTCGTTGTTCTTCCTTCTTACTTCGCAGCCCTTGTAGACCCTTTACTTTGTCTTGCTTCATTCCTCTTTTGCCTCCTTTCCTTTGTGGATTTCAGAGCTGATTGAATGCGTTATAGAGGAGTGAACAACCTCTATATATGGAGGAATGTCCCTCTATTTAGGCCGACTAGAAGGCTGACTTGTCACCTGTTTGTAGGCCGACTTGAAGAGTATACTTCAGATGGTTTCTTTGGTGGTATTGCATGCTTGAAGCAACTTATTGATGGTGCCTTAGCATAGGAGGAGACTTGACTTTTCTTGGAGGTACTCTCTTAACTTTAATACATATTTATTTAAGGTGTAACATGCCCTTAAGGTCTTCAACCTTTTTCTTTTGATTATTTGACTCACCTATAGCACTTTAACTAGTGCTAGACCTATTTCAATGAGAAAGAAAATCATTGACATATATCATAAAAATAATATTTCTTTTCTTGAATAAATACAAATATCAAAAGTACATTTATGAAGACCTAACCTAGTTACATTTCCTTCAACAAAGTCTAGGTCTCAAACTATCAACAAGTCATCATATGTCTTCAAGAAATGTAGGCTCCCTCAGATTCACAAGATATGTGATTGCACCATAGAAAATATTGTCCACACTTTGAGCTTCACAGGAGACTTCCTGTCATAGGTGTATAACCCAAATGTTGGTTCAAGAAATGAGCTCCTCAAACTACTGTCCAACCACCTTGACTGTCCACTGGTCTAGTTCCTCCTTCAAGCCGTCACAGGGTCGAGAGAAGTGTCACTACAGGACTTTCCACATGTTGATGACTGTCCTTAAAGGATAGTACACCACTGAGCCTAAAAGTTGTGTCTCCAAGGAGACTGGTCACATGTCTAAAGGTGTAGTCCTTCCACAAGACTTGTCATAGGTTTTTTTCACTAAGAGATCATTGTACAACACTTATTCCGAGCTTGAGACTGCCCATACACCACATGTCCAAGGTATCTAGGTGGTTGTTCTTTTCACTGGTCAGTGCTTAAGTTTATCACTGGTCCAAGCCCTTAAAACTGAACCTTCAAGGTGACTGTAACAAATCTGAGGGTATAATGCAATTTTTCCACAGTTAAGATTGTTCTCTATGCCAAAAACAAAATTGTAATAGATGACTGTCCTCAAAACCTTTAATAGAATTTTCCCAAAACAAATATATCAAGTCCTCGACTTCCTTGTTGTTCTGTCCTCTTCTGCGTTTTATCTTTGAAATTTTCACCAAAATTGCTTGGTTAAATGAATAGTTCGAACCTCCTTTTTATATGAGTTTGACGTTAAGATGAATGGACATGTCTTATGGAGGGAGGCCAACATGACAGACTGAGTGTAGGTCGGCTAGCTTTATAAAATAGGATATATTAACTTAAAAAAATAATTTATCTTAGACTACTTGGAGTTTTTTTTCCAAGGAAAAAAGCAGAGCTTTTCTATTATAAAAATAAAAGAGCTACAAACAGATGAGTTAACATCCAGCAGTTAGAAAACTGCCTGAAACTGAGAGGTAGAAAACCGTCCATCCCCATGCTGTCATCTAAAATGACTGAGATACAAAACAAAAAACACCAAGTTCAAAATGAAACTCGGCCTGAACACAGCCACATCAAAAAATAACAGAGGCTGTCAAGAACCACTGGGCCTCCATTAAGGAAAACGACCCGCGACATAAACAGGAAAACCATACTATTTATCCGGAGCTTCTCCAATACAGGAGCTGTAATGAAATAGTTTGAATGATCATATAACAAAACCGCCAAAAACAATATAAAGACACAATTGTTTCTGACGCCTTCCCAGCTTGATGCAGAAAAACATTAAGTATAAGGGGCCAAATCCGTCTCACGAATCTGGTCCTGAAACTGTTCCTTTATCCTCCACGAACCCACAGCCTGTTGTAAACCTGTCTTAGAATATTCGTCTGCTTCAACATTCCTGTCCCTGTATATGTGATCAAGAGAGAAAACAGTGAAAGATGATTTTAGATTTTGAATTTCTTCTAGCAGAGGCATCAATAAATAATTCCTGCATCTAAATTTCCCATTGACCCAATTTACAACATTTGATGAATCTCCAAAAATCTGAACTGTGAGGACTTGTCTATGAATGAGCCAGCAGAGGAGCAGTTTTAAAGCTGATAATTCGGCAAAGTTGTTAGTGCCCGTCCCGAGCCCCACTGAGGCTTTTAGAGAGTGAGTAGAGCTAAGGTGAATAATAATTCCTGCCCCGGTAATATTGTTTTGAGCTGCCCCGTCGAAAAAGGCCCAGGGGATGCCATCTTTGATCTGAATTTCTGCCCTCTGGTGTGAGGCTGAAGGGGTCTCTGGTTCGGGGATGCTGGATAAGATAGCTGTGATCTGGATTGCTATTGCTTCCGCTGGGGTTGTTTTTTCTTTGAATATGCTGCGGTTTCGGGCTATCCAAATGCCCCAACAGAGGATAGGTGGAAGATTCCTCAGGTTCTTCTCTGGGTGATTGGACCACCAACCTTCCCATGCTGCATTGAGATCAGCCCCTTCCCATCTGGCATTGATATGCAGTAGCCTTTTCGTTTCGTCCCATACTTGATTTGTGAAGGAACATTCCACGAATAAATGATTAATGGATTCTGAAGCTACCTTACATAAAGCACATCGGCTCGGTCCCTCCTTATAACGAGCTAACAGGACATCCCAAGTAGGTATCTTCCTTTTAAGCGCACACCATAGGAAAATTCTGGCTTTTTTGGGGCATTTCAGCTTGAAAAGGGGTTTGTCCCACCAAATGGGGGGATCCCAGCCCTTTCTGTTCATCAGGAAGTTATAGCCAGCCTTTGGGGAGTATAAACCTGTCTCCGCATGTGCCCACACAAGAGAATCAGGGCGGTCCTTTATTCTGACACTTGTTCGCTTAAGCTCATGGATGAAACTCTGCCACTCATTTCTCCATAAGTTGTCAATACCGAGATCCTCTACAGATTTCCATTCCTGACCCCAAATGGACTGTAGCTCCATGTTTGCTATCTGGCTTAAACTGAGGATCCCCCTTGAATCTAGATGTGCAAGGAGACCCGGGGAAAGAGCAAAAAGGTCACTGCATCCTACCCACGGATCCCTGCCTATCCGAATGCTTTCTCCATTCCCCACTTGCCAAGCAAGACCTTGTTCTATAATGAAGAAGGCCTCTGAGGTAGCCTTCCAGACTACCGAGCAGTTTCTTCCTTTTTTGTTTGGGCTCCGAATCCAATCTTCAAGAGGAACTGGGTCAATATACTTCCTTTTTACCACTCTGGTCCACAGGTTTTCTGCTTCTATAATTCTCCATCCTGATTTTGCTACCAGGGACTGACTAAATTCGACAAGTTGTTTAATGCCCCATCCCCCCCAGTCCTTTGGTCTAGCTATCTTGTCCCAAGCTACCCATGGAAGGACTGTGTCTTCTTTTGCACCTGACCACAGGAATCTGCTACATATTTGCTTAATTTTATGAAGAACACCTTTTGGGATCCAGGTCAGAGCAGCCCAAAAGACCGGGATGGCCTGAAGGACGGAGTTAATCAGTGTTAATCTGCCAGCCCTTGATAACCATTTGAAGCTCCAATGGGATATCCTTTGCTCAATTTTTGCCACCAGCCAGTTCCAATCCTGCTTTCTGTATGAAGAAGGTTTTAGCCAGAACCCCAGGTACTTGAATGGCTGATCCATACTGCATGTTTCAAAGGGAAAATATGAAGTGATCAGGATCTCCTCCTGCCTGGAAAAAGCTTCCATTATAAGATGAGACTTCCTGGGATTTATTTGCAACCCTGTAGCTTTCAGAAATATGTCAAGAATGTCTTTGAGCTCTTTTAGTTCATTAATATTTCCATTTGTAAATAATAGAATATCATCAACAAATAGGAGATGTGTAATGAAAAGATTTACAGCTACTTCCAAACCTGTTATCAAACCTGCTCTCTTTGCTTTTGATATCAGCCTGCTGAGGCCTTCAGCAGCCAGAAGAAATAAAAGGGGAGAGAGAGGGCATCCTTGTCTCAGGCCTCGCTGACTTTTGAAAAATTGAGAGGCAGCCCCATTTATCAATACAGCAAAACATACATTTGAAATACACCCCATTATCCAATTTATGAATTCCACCTTGAAGCCGAGGTGTGTCAATAGAAGCCTGAGATATGACGAGCTAATTCTGTCGTATGCTTTGGACAGATCTATTTTCAGCACTGCCCCTTTCTTCTTTGCTTGTCTAATACTATGTATGGTTTCCTGGGCCACCCCAATGGCCTCATGAATTTGGCGGCCATCCAGAAACCCAAATTTCTCATTTGAAATACAAACAGAAAGTATGGGCTTCAAGCGTACCGCTATGACTTTTGCTATGATCTTGTAAATAGTATTGCATAGAGATATAGGTCTGAAGTCTTCAAAGGATTCCGGGTCCTCCTTTTTCGGGATGAGTGCTATAAAGGTTGCATTGAAGGGCCCATAGATTTCTCCTTTCTTCCTTGACTCCTCCACCACATCTGTCAACTCATCGCCAATCTGCTCAAAGAAATGGATAAACAGTTCTATGGTCCAGCCGTCCGGGCCTGGGCTTTTATCTTTTGGCATTGATTTTATGACATTTTCTACCTCCTCTTTAGTCACTTCTCTGAATAGATTTTCTGCCTCCTCCTCCTCCACAAAACGTGGGAAAGCTTGAGCAGTGCGAATGATTTCAGCTATTGAGATCCCCCCTGGATCGGCAAAGAGAGATTGAAAGTGACTCTTCCCCAGGTTAGAGACTGCCTCAAAAGTGGAGTGCTCCCTGCCTTCTGCATCCTTTAGTTTCCAAATTGTATTAGCATTTTTCCTCCCCTTTGCATAATTATGAAAGAATTTTGTGTTCTCATCCCCGGCTTTCAACCAAATTGCCCTACTTTTTAACCTCCATTCCTCTTCTCTGTCAAGAAGGATCTTTGCTCTTCTTTTTTCTAACTCCAAAATTCTTTCCTTCGACTCCTGAGTTATATATGCATCAGCTTCAGGATCTTCTAAAGCGCTTAGGGCTTCATCGATACTGGCCATTTCCTCATATGACTTCCTCCTTCTCTCTGCTGCCCATTCAATGGTTTCCTTCTTTAACCTTTTTAAATTCTCCATGAAATGGGCTCCTTTGTTTTCTAGGGTGGAAATGCCCGGGTGCCTCCAAGTATTTCTGAACATCTGAATATAAGACTCCTCCTGAAGCCAGGAAGAGTTGAACTTAAAGGGAGAAGCCGGTTTGGGAGGGGTCTTAGAGAATTCTAGGAAAATGGGAAAGTGATCCGAGTTTCCTCCTTCCCCCACCCACTGCCTGAAGAGGGGAATGTGGGAAGCCAGCGAATCGTTTATGAGGAAACGATCCAGTCTTTTTGCAATTCTCTCCTCCCCTGTTCTTCTATTTCTCCAGGTCGGTTTTGCCTTAATTATATTGACATCAAGCAGATTGTGGTTCTGAAGAGTTGATAAGAAGAAATCGGCCAGAGGGTCTTCCCTTGCATTTGGTCCCCATGCTTCAGCAATCCCCAGGGAAAAATTTAAGTCCCCTCCAATTAAAAGATTTTTGTTTTGGAGCAGTTCTTTCGAGAGGAGATCATTCCAATAGGAGACACGACCCTGACAGGGGCCATACACATTGATGGCCAGAAAAGGCTGTTCAAAATCCGGGGACTGAATCTCCAATCCAAGGGCGTGGGATAAACCCCAATAATTTAGCACTCTTAACCTTCCCTTTTTGAATCCGATAGCAAGACCACCTGAATGTCCGGAAGCATCCAGAGCAGTGAAAACCCAGCTTGGAAACAGTGAGCAAAGGGAGGATTCAACATCAGTGCTGTTACCCAAAGTTTCCTGGAGAAAAACCAAATCTGGGTTGTGGCATGTAATTAGATCTTTCAGTGCTAGTTTTTTGGGTTTACTAGCCAACCCCCTACAATTCCAAGAAAGGCAGATCATTTGATAACCATCTCAGGGGGTTTTGCTGCTCTAAGCGCCCCAGGGATCGACATTTGTTTACCATCCTCTACATCAAATTTTGCCTTAACTTGTGCTTTGGAAAAAAGAGATTTTCTTCCTCTATTTTTTTTTTTGAGGCTTTTCGACGACTCAGGACAGAGGCCTCCTACTGATTCTAAAACAGACTGGTGATTTGCCGGTCTTTTGCCGTGAGATCTGAGATTGTAATGACGGACGGGGGATGAAATAATTGGGATCTGACTTGGATTGGAAGTGTCCTCACAGTTCAAATTTAGGGAAGGTAGAGCTTCCGAGAGAGATTCAATATTTTGTATGGGATCTTCAAGATTTTTAATCATATTACAATCTGGAGACAATACACCCTTTACAGATTCAGAAATTGAAGAGAGATTTAGAGGAGAAGTCTGCATACCAGATGGATCATCCGCAGAGGGGTTGTCTGGACCATCCGAGGGTATTTCTTTTGGAGGCTGGTCTTCATTGTTGCGCAGAGGGATCGCTTCCTCCCGTTGCACGTCCGCTTCTGCCTGAGCCTCCTGATTTGCTCTTTGATGTTCTGCTTCCAGGTTAATATCCTCCATCGGCTCCTCATTTCTCCTCCGCAGGCCCTCCTTGTCCTCTTCTCTGCTTTTCAGCTTTCTTCTCCTTTTCCCCGTAGGGCAATCCCTTGCCAGGTGACCGTATTCTTGGCATCGAAAGCACCTGAAGGGAAAGAGTTCGTAATCCAACTTCTGTTCATACACATAATCCTTGTAGTGCAATGAAACTGTTTTTGCAAGTCCTTCCGATGGGTTTAGCCTTACAAGAATCCTCGCCACCGCTCTTTCATATGTTTGCAAGAAGGATCTATCTGCGTCCAGAAAAGTTCCCAAGTGGTCTCCAATGGACTTAAAGACTGAGTCGACCCAGAGATAAGGAGGTAAATTTGGAGCTCTGACCCAGACGGGTTGTTCTGTTACCTTCTCCTTTGATGCGTCGAACATGGGCGACCATCGTTTGAAGAAGACAGGTCGGTCCCCGAAAGCCCATAGACGATCCTCGACCCATTCCATAGCCTCTTTGCAATCGAATTTCACCATGAACCAGCCGTTCACCAGCGTAGCAGTCGAGAAATTGTTCGCCGGAGTATGCGACCACTGGCTCTCAGCCCACTGCTTTAGGAAATTACCAGAAATATATCTACCTCTCACTCTGCCCACGAGGGTGCTCTCCGCCACATCCAGCGCCTCCTCGGCCTGAACGTCCATGCCAAGGACCAAATTTGAGACCTTTTTTGATTTCCACGATTTTGTCTTCTTCCTTTTTTCCCCTACCTTCGCTGCCTCTCTAGATGATACTCGTTCCTCTGAGGTAGGGTTTGGAATTCTTGTATCCCCGGTTTTGCCGCTTCCATCTTTCTCAGCTCTCTGATCCTGATGCTCGATTAGGGTTTCGACCAAACCTTCCACCGGGCTCCCTGCTTCTCTCGAAACCGGATGGAATCCTTCGGTTACCTTCCCTATATCGGAAGGGTTGTCAGAAGCCCTCGGAGGGTTTAAATCCCCGGTACCAGCTAAACCCTCTACCTCCTTTGAAAATCTCTGCAAGGGTTCGTTTGGAAACAGGGTTTTGTGAAACGCCGGCTGATTGCTTCCTTCCCCCAAATCTTTCCCTGCACTTTGAACTCCTCCAACAGTCCTCCATACCCCTTTTAAATTTGGAAAGTTTATAATGTCCTCCAAGCCTCCCGACGAAGTGAAAATTTTTGACGGGGAGATAGGCTTATAGCTTTGCACTTCGTCATTCTTGATTTTGGACAGACCTGGCCATGCATGAGGGTTTGTCGCTTCCAAGCCCCTTCCTCCGGCACTGTTTGCTTCTAACGTGCCTCTGCCTCCGACTCCAACCCCGCCTAGGAGCTCCAAGCTTTCATCCAACAACCCTTTTGCCGCGTTTGTATGCCAAATGCCTCCTCCCGTGAGCAGAGCGTTCGCCTGACTGACCGAGTGGCCAAAATATTGCTCAATGTTTTCCGATGAAGCCTCCTTTCCCCAGACGGAAAGGATATCTTCCGGGGAAGGGTCCAAATCAACCGACTCTCTAGGGTTTACCATAGTAAAAAACGGCACCGTTTACCTTAAGACTCCCCTCAACCGTCACCGGATGTGCACAGCGTAACGAGCCTGGTCTTTGAAACCTCCGGATGCACAGGTAATGGTAACAATGCCGAAAGGGTTTCACCATATCGTAAACGCCTTTTACGGAAAGGCTCCAAATCCCGTTCCGCGAAGACCCCAACACCGTTTGCAGGTTCCAGCTGGCGGTTTACACGTCTGTCCTCCTCCCGCTGCTTTGTTGACCCTGCCAGCTGCAGCCCGAAACCTGTACAGCTTCTGCCATGACTGCGACACCTGCATCACCTAGGCCTAGGGCCTAGGGTTCCCAGGTCGAGCCCTATTCCTTCCATCGCATCTCAATTGTGCTTGTCATCTTAGACTACTAGGAGTTAGGAGGCAAGTGAGGGCTCATTAGAAAGAGGAAAGAGTCATCTACAAGATAGTCAAGGAGTCATAATGAAATGATGTCTTCAAGATGTCAAAAATTATTTTTCTTTATGGTTGTTTGGAATTTTTAGTGCAGACCTTGGGATGACAGTTTTGGAGTTTTTAGTGCAGACGTTGGGGATTTAGGATTCTTCATGTATAAGGTTAGGGTATTTTTATTAGGGCTTCAAGTATGGTCTTCAATCATCATCCATTTTCATCAAGTGTGTCATTATGTGGTATCCAACCATCATCCATGTGTAAACATTGGTGTCATTATGTGGTCATCAAGTGTAAACATTCATGTCATCAAGTCCTTCAATAGTGTTCATCAAGTGTCATCATCCATGTCATCAAGTGTGTCACCATGACCTTTAAGAGTGCTCATATTTTTCCCTAGAGCAAGCGTTCTTTAATAGAGGGCTTGTCATCATGAGGGTTGTCATCAAGCAAGGACATCATATTATTAGGGCAAGGGATTCTATACATTATTGGCACTTAGGGATTATACATCAATCTTCATGCTTAGGGCATCATGGGCATCTTAGACTTCTTTATTAATGGCTTGACATCTTAATAATGTAAGGGAAACTTTAGCACCTAGGTTTTTCATGAGGTTCATGTATCACTAGAATATTTTCCATCTCCAATAATGTCATATTGACATCAATGACAACCTTGACCAATAGTCAACAGCTTCAAAACTAACCCAACTTCAGAATTTCGGTCCAACTTCACTGCAACTTCGATCCTGCAACTTCATAGAAACTTCTGTCCCACAATTTCAGAAAATTCTGGCCCAACAACTTGAAAAGATGCCCCAGAACTTTTCACGTGTGAATAAGAGATGACAAAAATTGAAAGATCTTCTTCTTGCTTGCCCTTGCATTTCATCTTCTTGACCTTCACACTATTTCTGCTTCTCTTTCTTTGATATTGGACTTGTGAGTGTGTGTCCAAATGAGATCGAACTCTCTCCCATAAAAAGCCTCTCCATGTGGTCGAATTAGGCCTGCTTAGACCGACTTGTCTTTGGAAGGGTCGACATGGTCTTGGGGTCAAATAGGCTTTTCTACACTCAAAAATAATATTTTCTCTTGATTACAAAATGCCCGAAAGGGACTTTGACTCATGATAAAATTCTTTATTGACTCAAGAAACCCTAGAAGCATAAAGGACATGCTTATCTAGAAAATAATAATAATAATTTGTCTTTTTCTATTTTCTTTTCTTTTTCATAAATTTTACATTGATACAAGTATAAATACAATTATGAAGACTGAACCTAGTTACATTTTGTAACACTTCATCTTAACTAAGGAGGTATTCATAATCACACAATAAGATATATGAATCCTCAAATTGAAAATTTCTCATAAGAAGAGTCAGACTGATAAGTGATCTCTTAAGCATCATTATCATAACCAACATTGCTAAATATCAGCATAGGCCTTTTTACTATCGAGCTCTAACTCTCCACAAGATTATGGCACAATGCTGGGAGGCACACACATATCGACACCTCAGCCTCTCAGGCACATATCCCATCCGAATGTTCACAAGGTATGTCCTTCTAGGACTTATTCTCATCTTGGATTCCAATCCCCAAATAATATTAGTCCTCTTTGACTACTCTTCTCTTGGATGCCCTACCACATCCTCAAAGAGTATCAGTCCACATGACTACTTTCTTTCTTGGATTCCCAATCCTCAAGGAGTACTAGTCCTAGATCCTTATCAATCCTCCATTTCCCATTCTCCTTCCATGGCCTTCACTAGACGTATGGTTGTTAGTCTTGGCATAGTGCATCACACATGAAGAAGAGAGTATAGTGCCCCATATCACTCCCTCTCAAGTAGAGAGGAGATGTCAACAAGTCCAAGATTGTTTCTTACATACTCAAGCTTCTTATTTGGGAGAGACTTCGTTAGAATATCAGCTACTTGTTGTCAATGGAGAGGCAATGTAGATTCACGACCCCATCTTGCACCAAGTTTCGAATGTAATGATACTTATTATTGATATGCTTTGTCTACTTATTATTGATATGCTTCGTCTTGGCGTGAAATACTGGGTCCTTAGTCAATCTTATACTATTTTGGTTATCACAACATATCATGGTATGGTCCAACGGTCCTTTAAACAAATATGATAACAACTTTCTCAACCATACAACTTCTCTTCCAACTTCACATGCTGCTCTGTATTCTGCTTCAGCACTACTTAATGCAACTGAATCTTGCTTCCTACTCATCCATGAGATCATAGAGGATCCCAAGCTAAAACATCCACCAATAGTGCTTCTTCCATCTGTCTCATTGCCAACCCAATTTGAATTTGTATATCCTACTAGCTGAATTTATCTACCAACATATCTCAGATAGTGATGCATTGTTCCACGAAGGTACCTCAAAATATGTTTGGTTACTATCCAGTGATCATGCCTTGGCTCCATTTGAAATTGACTGAGAACATTTACTACAAAACATATATCAGGCCGAGTGTTCACGAGATACATCAAGGAGCCAATTAATTGTCGGTAACATGTAGGATCAACAAGGCTTGATTATGAACTTCTTAACTTCTTCAAATTTGTAATCATTGGAGTGGTCATTGGTTTGCTGTCCATCATGCCAAACTTCTGCAATATTTTGATCACATATTTTCCTTGTCCAAGATAGATTTCACCTAGTTTCTGCCATACTTCCAATCCCAAGTAGTAATGCATAAGCCCAAGATCCTTCATGTCAAATTCAACTGCCAACTGCTTCTTGCATTCTTGAATACAATGCTCTACACCTGTAACAAGTAAGTCATCCACATATAGTAGTATAATCACAAGTTCATTCTTGACTACTTTGATGTAAAGGTTTGGATCTGTAGAACTCTTGACAAAGCAAAGTCTTAGAAGATATGCATCCATTCTTGAGTACCAAGCTCTAGGGGATTGCTTCAAACCATATAGAGTTTTCTTTAGTCTGCAGACATGTGATTCCTTATTATGGACTTCGAATCCCTTTGTCTATTCAATGTAGACTTCCTCATATATTGTTCCATTTAGAAAATCTATTTTAACATCCATCTGGTGAATGTTCCACCCCATAATGGAAACCTCAGAGATTAATGATCTTATAGTTCTATATCTTGCTGTAGGAGCAAAGGTTTCTTCATAATCGACTCCTTCCTTTTGAGAGAATCCTCTTGCTACGAACCTTGCTTTTTATTTTTCAATGCTCCCATCAACTGCATGCTCAATTTGTAAATCCATTTGGAAGTTAGTATGGATTTGTCACTAGGTCTAGGAACAATTTCCCGAACATCATTTTTCATTATAGATAAATATTCTTCCTGCATAAATTTTCTCCATTCTTGATGTTTTGTTGCTTCCTCATAAGTAGATGGTTCTGCTTCAATGAGTTTAGTTATGTAAGCTACATATCCTGAATATATTTTTGGCTTCTTGCTTTCTCTGAAAGTTCCTCTTGCTGCTGCATATCCTTCAACATCCTAAAGAGTTGTTTTTAACCAAGATGGTATTTTTCGAGTCTCTGGAATGATGACTTGCTGCAAAGTTCACTTGGTCCTTGAAAATCTTCATGGTTTGTTGTAGGTTCTTGATTATTGTCATGTTCCATCATTTCTTCAAAGATTGGTAGTTCATCAGAATCAATAGGAATGTCCTTGGATTTCTTATATGCAATACTTTCATAAAAGATAACATCTATGCTCACTCAAATTCTTTGCTCTTCCTTGATGTAGATTCTATAGGCTTTAGATGATGTACTATAACAAAAAAATATACCTTTAATGTGTTGAAAAATGTAACTAGTTTTAGTGTTCATAATTGTCATTGTTCTCATGTCAATATGTATATCTTATATAACAAGCAAAAGAAGAAAGAAAAAATATTATTTTACAACATGGGTTTCATGCTTCTTGTTGATGGTAGTCTAGGTAACAACAAGTTCTTCATGCTTCCAGGGTTTGTTAAGTCATAAGATTTATTGTCATGGGTCAAAGTCATGAATATAAGACTCATCTAGGAAAGATGCACCCTGTAAAAGAATTTATTTTGAGTCTAGAAAGTCTTGAAAACCTCCAAAGCACAAGTCAGCCCTAACAACTTCAAGTTGGCCTAAATAAAGGTACTCTATCCTCTCAGTTGTGTATAAATACAAGCAAATTTGACCTTATTTGGCACTCACTCACTCACAAGTTCGATCTCTCAAGAAAAGTTTGATATGAAGCTGAGAAGACTAAGAAGGCTAGAGCAAAGATCAAGTAAGGAAGAAAAAGTATTGGATATATGTTTTTTGGGCTCTATCTCTCTCACATGGGCAAAAAATTAGGGTTTTTGCAGCTACAAGGAAGGCCAAAATTGGAGGTCCGAATTGCAGAAGAACGAGTTGCAGAATCGAGTTGCTGGAAGAGAGAAAATTTTGGTTTGACTCCATTAACTTTGGGAAACATTGTCTTGCTCAAAGGAAGATCTCTTGCATAATTGTCCTAGGGTTTTTGCAACTACTACAGGGTTGAAGCAAGGGGTTGAATTTGAAGCTAGGTGTTGGTTGGAGCTGAGTTGATCCTTGTTGTTTTGGCTAATATCTAACCTAATCGGAAGGGCTTCTTGGAGGGTTGATTTGGTGCTTGGAGGGGGACTTGGTTTAGGGTTTGGGTCTTGGTTATCTCATTTAAAGAAGATTCTATAAGAAGATAAGAGCTTTTTTGGGTTTTCCCTTTGGAGGGGTTTTGCCCTGGCTTGGACCCTATTTTTGTGTCTTGTCATGACTGATTTTTCTTTTGATGTTTTTTTGATGAAACGATCTAATAAAGAAATACAAGAAGATAAATAAAGTTCACAAGAAAATAGTAAGGAAGAAGGAGAAATTGAATTAATAGTTTCCCTAATACATTCTCCAACATGGTATCAGAGCAAGGTTAACAAGAGAAGGCAACTAGAAGGACACAGTGAAGGGTTTTCTTGTCAAGGGGAATCATTTGCAGAAGGACATAAGGAAAAGAAGAAGAAGAACTATTAACCTAGGAGGGTTACTACATTGAAGATGACACTATCATTAAGTTCTCATTGAAGAAAGAACAAAGTTCTCATTAGAAGTTCTCTAGTATACTTCATCTTGAAAAAGAAGGAAGCAACAAGGAGTTTTGGGATCATCATTCACTCTTTGAAGTTGTTTGAAGACATCATTGTTGAAGTCTTCCTAAAAGATATCATTCTAGGGCATCTTTGAAGTCTCCTAGGAGGTATTGAAAATATCAATATAGTTGGAGGCATCATCGAGAAGGATGACTCTTGGTTGACAAGTAAGTATTAGATTGTTTTCTATGTCTCAATCTACAAATCATATGGCTAAATTTTGCAAGGAAAACAACAAGCTTGTTGGGTGAACAAACTTCCTAGCATGGAAGAAGAGGATTGACTTGGAACTCACAAAGAGTGAAGTCATGGAGTATATACTTGGATAAGTAGTTGAACCAAGCAAAGAGAAGACTCAATAATTAGCAAAATAAAAGAAGGGATACGTAAGGGCACGCAGGATCATCGTTGAATCCTTTAAAGATCATCTTGATCCATTTGTTGCAGACTTGAATACATCAAAGACTATGTATGATAAGTTGGTAAAGTTGTACTCCATAAGTACATAGTGTCAAAAGATTTCCTTGAGAAATCAACTATATAGAATAAGGAAATCAAAGGATGAAGACAAGGTCACCTATTTGATGAAGATCTCACAAATAAGAGACTAGTTGCAAGGGCTTGGGGAGACTATTTCTGATTCTAAAATGACTCTTTGCGTATTGAATGCTCTGCCACCTGATTGGAGTAGTCTTTCAACTAGCATCTACTCAAAGAAAGATATTACACCCTTTGATGAATTATGGGCTCAATGTATCTTGTAAGAGTCTAGGATTAAGGCAAAGGATAATACTGAATCATATGAATATGATTCAGATCTTGGGGGGAGGCCCCCAAGATCTAAAAGATTGCGATGGATCTTGTGGGGGAGGCCCCCAAGATCTGAAGAATTGCAATGCTAGAAAGAAAATGACAGAACACACAATAAATAAAACCACAAAGAAACTTTTTATTAAAACCGATAATAACTATAAAGGCTACATTGTGGTGGACAATCTGTCCTTTTACAAAATGCGACTTGTTAATGATAGTCTTTTTCAGTTACAATCCCATGAGTCAATTTCATGGGTGAATGAATACCATGGGTGGATGTCACAATACCACGGGTCAATTCCATAGGTGAATGAATACCATGGGTGGATGTCACAATACCATGACCAAATACCATGGGTGGATGTCACTTACAATACCATGGGTGGATGAATACCATGGGTTGATGCCATTTTCTATACAGATCATTCCTCCCTCCTTAAGAAGCAATGGTCCCCATTATGTGAAGTTCCCTTCTATGAAGCCTTTGTTGAATATGAAGAGCCACTGAAGAGAAGGGTTTTATGTGGTTAACCCATAACTATGATGAATGAAGATCCGAGGATAGAGATACTCTGAAATGCTTGTGACCAACTGTGATATTGACAGTGTGCGGCCTAGCAAATGGACTTTGATGAAGTGTGGGTTTGTGGATGACCCATAACCATGATGAACGAAGATCCAAGGATAGAGATACCCTGTAATGCTTGTGACCAACTGTGATACTGACAGTGTGCGGCCTAGCAAATGGACTTCGATGAAGTGTGGGTTTGTGGATGATCCATAACCATGACAAACAAAGATCCGAGGATAGAGATACCCTATAATGCTTGTGACCAACTGTGATGCTAACAGTGTGCGGCCTAGCAAATGGACTTCGATGACAAGGATTTTGTGCGGTTGACCCATAATCGTGATGTTGGTTGTTGATGAAGTAGCAGGTGCCTACATAGCCTGGGGTGGGAGGGAACGTCTCCAAAGAACCCAAGCTGAATGCTGCTATGCTGAAACTGATGAATGTGAAGTAGGTGCCTACTAAAGCGGGGTGGGAGGGCACGTCTCCAAAAGGAACCCGCTTCGAATGCTGCTCTAGAATTAAAATGGACATAACTCGGTCAATATAACTCAGATATCTATTATAACCTGTTTTTGGAAACATAATGACCATTTTGCATCTTCTCAAGTGTTGGAAATCCTTATCTCGACACTCTAGAATCTCATATTCGCGTTACAACTTTTACGCCGTCACAAATTTTTTGAAAAATCGCTGATTTTAAATCAGCGATATCTCCCACATCTGAACTCCTATTCGACCCATTTTTTTTGAAATGGAGCAATTTTTCTGAGAGGAGCTCAGATCTACAATCATTTTTTTTGAAATTCTACACAAAAATTGCAAAAAAAAAAGATAGGAGAGCTGCCGTCCATGAATTGTCGTCATAAAAATTTCTGCAACATAGCTGATTTTAAATCAACGATATCTCCCTCATCTGGACTCCGATTTGGCCGATTTTGTTTTTGAATTTGGGTATTTTTTCGCAAGGAATCCAGATCTGTTATTTGTTTTTGTAAATTTTGTACCAAAAATTTCAGATTTGATATGCAAACTCATCGCCCAAAAACATTCCTGCAAAAAAATGAAAAAAGAAAAATTCTTCCCGCTTGGCCCAAGAAAATGCTCTATGGAGGACGTAGCACATGCCTGAAGTTTGTTGAATATTGCTGCAAAATTTGAAACTGAAATATGCATCAAACCCTCATTCCCATGGAATCATAACCTGCTCTGATACCACTGATCCGGATCTTGGGGGGAGGCCCCCAAGGTCTAAAAGATTGAAATGGATCTTGTGGGGGAGGCCCCCAAGATCTGAAGAATTGCAATGCTAGAAAGAAAATGACAGAACACACAGTAAATAAAACCACAAAGAAACTTTTTATTAAAATCGATAATAATTATAAAGTCCACATTGTGGCGGACAATTTGTCCTTTTACAAAATGCGATTTGTTACTTATAGTCTTTTTCAGTTACAATACCACAGGTCAATTCCATGGGTGAATGAATACCATGGGTGGATGTCACAATACCACGGGTCAATTTCATGAGTGAATGAATACCATGGGTGGATGTCACAATACCATGGGAAAATACCATGGGTGAATGAATACCATGGGTGGATGTCACTTACAATACCATGGGTAAATTCCATGGGTGGGTGAATACCATGGGTTGATTCCATTTTCTATTCAGATCAAAATATCTCAAGCCTTCATTGTAATAACCAAGAAATTGAGGAAAGGGAAGTTTGGAAAGTCCAAGAAGAAAACAGACATGCCCAAGATTCAATGCTTTGGGTGCAATGAGTATGGACACTATAAAAGGGATTGTCCAAACATCAAAGTGAACAACAAAATGAAGGAAAGAAGTGAAGCTCACATAACTGAGGAAAGGGGAGAACCTAAGAAGAAGCCAAAAGGAGAAGATCCCAAGGATCTCTATTATTGAAGGAAGCCTCATCTCTATCAGGTTCTTTATGAATTCTTGTCTTTCTTTGATGTATAAAGTAGAGTAGCATGTATTATAATTTATTACAAGAAGAGTCTTGGTTTTATAAAAAGCATGGCATCGTAGATAGAAGCACATGATAGTAGAAATATTAGAGTCTACTTGTTCAATTTTCTTTGGGAAAGATCATCTAGCTTAAAGAGAATGAGAAATTTGGGACCATATTGCATATAATTATTCATCCAAGAAATTTCTAACATCATGTTAGAAGTAGTCATTTTGCAAAGAAGGATCATCAAGATCCTATAAGAACCATCATTATGGAAGATTCTTGGAAGCAACATTATGACTGGTATACATATTCCATCTAGTTTGGAATCGATATGTTTAAAGGATGAAGGAATGATAATGGTCAAGTTATAGTATGAAAGACATAATGAAAGTATTTCTCTTGTTGGAAAAAGGAAACCTATCTCTGACAGGTATAAAGAAGCAAGCTTGTTCAAAGGATAGCTAGATGATTATATGAAAGCAAAGGCATGCATATTATTACCTAGAGCATGGTTTACATCTACAAGAATCCTGAAGAGTTAGTTAGTAATGTGCTTAGTAAGACTTACATATGGCTGCATGATATACTTTGGAATGGATAGAGATCAAGACTCCCCCCAAAAATTGCATGGCATATGACAATGTTGATCAACATCAAGTATAATTTTTGAAAAAAAGAAAGGGAGTTAACAATGACAACTTTGAGGATGGTATTATAGCTTGGTAATCAAGCTCGATTCATGGGCACTCTAATGAATGCAAAGAGAATGGTTCATAGGGAGATGGATTATTCGAAAGGATGTTGATCTCGAAGAATTCAACTGAGATGATGCTTTGATAAGAAGGGCCATCATGACAAGGTACGTCCTATATTTAAAATTTTTGGCATTGGTTATCTGGTTAACATATGGTATTGCTACCTAGTAGGAAATTGCTGGAGTGCATGATGACAATTGAGGAACGTTCAACTCGTAATGATGGGCTCGATTCAAAGAACATATGAATTGAGTAAAATATTTTGAAAATCCTTGGAAGGTCATGAAGTCAAGGTGTTCACATCATCACCTTGAGATTGAAAAGTAGTAGTGAAAGAAGATAGCCTGATGTTCATCAACAAAGATCACTTTTATATTTAGAGGGAGATATGGCTAGCTTGAAGTTTGATAAGGCTCATTATAATGCCTTCATTAATGATGATTGGAAGAAGGTGATGCACAAGTTTGATGGCCTAAATCTTGTCACCAGATTAAAAAAGGAAGATGGCTCTACAACATCCTGGAAGAAGGAAGCTCAATATGATGAGATACAAATGGGAAAGAGGGAGCCTTGCAACTATCTCCATGAAGAAATGATAGTTTATACATTTACGAAAGCAAAACAAAGAGCTTATGGTTATGAATTCCCAATTGAAAGGAAGTTAGAAATCTCCTCTATACTTAAGAGAGACTAATGGAATCTCCTTAAATAGGAGCAAGGATCTATTACCTAATCAAGAGGGAATGTGGATATACTTTCTAGTTGAGAGGGAGTGATGATGAACATCACATGTGTGTTCTCTTCTTCATGTGTCATGCACTTGACCGAGACTAACAACCATAAGTCTAAGTGAAGGCCCTAAAGGGAGAATGGTGGAGGATTGGATAAGCATCTGCGATTTCCTTGAGATCCAAGAAAGGAAATGGAACGACACTATTTGAGGATTGGAAAAGTATCCAAGACAAGAGTGGTCGAACAAGAACAATATTCTCCGAGGATTGGGAATCCAAGATATGAATAGTTCTAAAAGGACCTATATAATGAACATCCATATGGGGTATGTGCCTTATAGAGCTAGTGTGGTATCTCACGTAAAGCCTCCCAACATGATTCTCTTGTATAAGAAAGAGCTTGCCAAGTTAAGGCCTTACTATGTTGACAATGTTGGTCATGATTTTGATGCTTAAAGATGGCTTACCAATTCGATTCTTCTTATGAAAACTCTTCAGTTTAAAAATAACCATGTACCAGGGTGTACAATTATGAATACCTCCCTAGTTAAGAGGGACTGTTGGAAAATTTAACTAGTGCCACTCTTCATAATTTCCATTGTACTCATGTCAATATGTATATCTTATGTAACAAACAAAAGAAGAAAGAAAAAATATTATTTTAGAGCACAAGTTTCATGCGCCTTGTTGATGGTCTTCTAGGTAAAAGCATGTTCTTCATGCTTATAGGGTTTGTTAGGTCATAAGATTTATTGTCATGAGGCAAAAGAGTCAATGTCATGAATATAAGACCCATCTGGGCAAGATGTACCTTGTAAAAGAATTTATTTTGAGTCTAAGAAGTCTTGGAAGCCTCCAAATCACAAGTCAGCCTAAAGGAAGGTTTTGAACCCCTTAGATGTGTATAAATATATGCAACTTCAACATCATTTGGCACTCACTCACTCACAAGTTTGATCTCTAAAGAAAATTTCAATCTAACACTGAGAAGACTAAGAAGGCTAGAGAGAAGATCAAGAAAGGAAGAAAAAGTATTGGATATCTATATTTTTGGGCTTTATCTCTCTCACACGTGTGAAGAATTAGGGTTTTTGTAGCTAGAAGGAAGGCCAAAATTGCAAGTTCAAATTGCAGAAGAACAAGTTGCATGACCGAGTTCATGGAAGAGCGAACATTCTGATTTGAATCCATTAACTTTGCGAAACATTGTCTTGCTCAAAGGAAGATCTCTTGAATAATTATCCTAGGTTTTTGCAGCTGCTATAGGGCCAAAGTTGAAGCTGGGTGCAGGTTGGAGTAGAATTGATCCTTGTTGTTTTGGCTAGTGTCTGACCTAATCGAAAGGGCTTCTTGGAGGGTTGATTTGGTCCTTGGAGGGGGGCTTTGGTCTAGGGTTTGGGCCTTGGTTATCTCATTTGAATCATATTCTATAAGAAGAGAAGATATTTTCTGGGTTTTCCCCTAGCTTGGAGCCTAATTTCTGTGTCCATTGTCTTTACTGTTTTAGCTTTAGGTATCTATTTGATGAAAAGATCTAATAACTAAATACAAGAAAATAAATAAAGTTCATAAGCAAATATTAAGGAAGAAGGATAAAATTGAATTAATAGTTGCCCTACTACATTCTCCAATATCATGCCTGCACGGTCCAACTTCTTGCTTTTATCTTTTGGAATGTGAATATTTACAGGGTATCCAAATATTCAAAGATGGTCAACATTGGGATTCCTTCTTGAGAATGCTTCTTCTGGAGTTTTGTCATCGAGAACATTGTGAGGGCTTCGATTTTGAATATATACTACTGTAATTGTTGCTTCTCCCCATAAGAACTTCAATATGTTAATTTTTCATAGGGCGACATTGTTCTTTTCTACGATAGTTGCATTTCATAATTTCATTAAATTATTAAGATCTACACCATTATACATCAACATGTGCAATAACATAGAAATAAACGACATCACCATCATCATCAATGCAGCGGAACATAAAAGAAACAATAGAAGAAGCATGCACACATATAGAGACACCAGGATTGGTCTAAGACTAGGGAAAAACCCACTATGGGGAAAACCCTTGCAAATCTTCTTCTTCTTATATCGTCATCAAATGATGCAGCAAAAAGAGAGTACACTAATCCATAGCTTTATCTATGCAGCAAAAAAATAATGATATTTATGAAACAAACATAATCATGCTAGGAATCATAATCCTCATTATGATCGCTGTAATAAACTGATATCAACTGATGTATACTACTGTCACTGTGCCGAACACTGCTGAGCACTGTTGTCACTGTCAATGAGCCCAATACATATGTTTGCAGCGCATACTAGCAAATTATATCTACAGATCTACAAATATGTATAACTGTAGAGAGAAACCTAGATCTACCAGATCACTGAAGTCAACTGAAGTCAAGATGTCAAACCCTAGATCTGAACTCGAGTCGCTCTCATCAAAATTGTCTGTGTGCAACTGAAACGCTCTGGTCGCTCTCTCGGCCACTGTATGTGGGCGACTGTGACTGCATGGTCACTCTCAGGAAGTATTTATGCGTGCGATTGTGGCACATTACACCTAAATCCCAAAGTCTCTCCCTTACAATTGTTGTGCGAGTGAATGAGATCTCTTGGTCGTTCTTAGGACAACCCTGTGCGAGCGTTCAAGAACCTGAACCTTTCAATCTACCTATGAAGCCATAGTCTCTCCCATAAGCCTTTGTGCCAGTGTCCAAGGGTCTATAGTCTCTTTCATAGGATTATGTGCCAACGTCTAGGGGCCAGAATTCCCTGTTATATGCCAGCGACCAAGATCTAGAAGACCCTAACCCAGAGCAAACCTTTCGCCTATGATTTTAGACCCTTGAGCGAACTCCTTCCGTCGAACATGTGCGAACCAAGAAAAAAGAGAAGAGAATATGTGTCCAAATGATCTTGAGGTCTCTTCTATTTACAGGCTTTAATAAGGGTTCACTTGGGGTTAATACTGACCCAAGCAGTCACTCATGTTGTTAGAGCTGACCCATTCCATAATATATGTATGAATAAAATAATTCATAACTCAACTTCTGCTTAACCAAATTGGGTGACATTTAGGTCGATTTTGGTCCTATCAAAAAGAGGAATCTAATGCAATCATTATCTAGGTATTTTTAACTGTACAAGGTGGAATTTTACGGCAGTTGCAAAAATTAACACTCCCTCTCAACTAGGGAGAATTCCACTTGACAATATCTGTCCATCGAACAATGTATCATATTTGTCATGTATTCATCGTGCCATGTCCATCACAAATCATCATTGTACATCTCGATATATCCTTTTCTTATTCATGTTTATTTCTTGATTGTTCCTTCTCGTACGTTGAACATTCTCAGATCTAGAAGAAGAAGAATCTGTTACTGGAGGGTAGCTCAAGCTACCACCCTTTATCCATTACGCTGCTATATGGAATCTCTGTTGTCAGGCTGCTACCTGGAATGTTTTCATCGTAGAGCATATCATCAGGAAGAACATCTCAACCTAGAATCACATCGGGGAGCATTAACTTCCACCCATACTGAGAAATAAGATAACTCATCACACAGGGGAGTAAACGCTCGACCTTGGAATTTCATCGGGGAGCTTTACCCTCAAACCAAAATCATACTGGGTCATCTCAACCCATCCTATTGCCTACTGATCTTCCCATCAATGACCAAGTCATGTGGTAGAACACCTGCGTCATAATCGCCTTGGGTTGTACACCCATAAGTACACTCTCAACTCGTTGGCCAGACAAGGAGAAGTACTCCCAAAAAGGTTGACTTGTGGGTATGATGCCAACTGGGGTATACTCTGCAAAGAACAAGATAGGGTGAGCTATTACTCCAACTCAATGGGTAACAGATAGGGGTAACCCCCTATTGTCCAGAGTTCCCTCAACCGCAGGAGCCCTCCATCTCGATTCCTCACCCTATGAGCTTGATAGGGTAGGAAGAGTTGGCTAAGTGTCCTTGATCAGTGCTGCCCCTCATTCGAAGGGGATGCTCTCTGAAAACCAAAAACTTTCTCTTTGGTAATGCCTTTATGAGAGTATCTGCAATCTGCTTATCTTAATAACAATTGTTTCTTGTTCATACAGAACAACAAATCAAATATCATGTCAGATCATATAAAATCATATAAATCACAAAATCATACCATAATCATCCTCCCTCTCAAGGATGTGCCAACCACAAGCTTGAGCTTGTTTCGAACAATGACACTGTCTCAATATGTGAGAGTATATGTCATATCCAGATCATGCTCAAACAACTCTCAAAGGAGCTTTTGTATCTTGCCTCACAGCTAGCCATGCTAGCAACATCGATCAACCTCATTCATGCTATGGACTTCTCATCCAAGATATCATGTCATATCTCATACTAAAGCAACATCCAAATGTGCTTATCAACAATAATCTCAAATATCAGCAATACATCTGTGCAGACACATACCATAGGAGAAATATCTCATTCTAAAAATATAATATCTCATGCAGATATTTCAAATCATGCTTGGTGGAAACTCTACGAATTTATTCAGGTTCTATGCACATCATATATATACAAATGGTTGTTCAAAAATGGAATAAAAAATACTTCAATCAACTATCAGATGCCATGCCGAGTTCAAAAACTTCAAATCAGAGAATCAAGGATTTACAAAAACATTTTTCAATAAATGTGCAATATGGAATCAATTGATCATGCCATGATACATAATTTCGGGCTTCAAAAGCCATCTCCCTCTTACTTAGATCATCAGAGGCTCATCTCCTATCACAAGTAGATCATTAGGATATAAAATCAAAACTATAATCAATATCAAAGCCATATCTTGTAACTCATCCTGAATTCATCAGATAACTATCAAATATAGACATATTTGGATTCTAAGCATAATGCCTTGCTAAGCCATCATAATCATCCTTACATAAATCAATGTTGTATCATCATATCAAAAAAATCATCTCATTAGAGTTTAGAAGCCATATTACGACCATAATCAAAGTCATCATTATCGTAGTATTAATACTTTCAACCAGGAGACAGGTAGAGCTCATATCAAGTCTGAATTCGATTATGCAATATAAGTCTGAGGCTTCATCAAGTCATTCTCATAATCATAAGTCATTCATAATCACAACTATCATTCTTTCAACCATTGTGCTAAGAACAAGGAGGCCAATATCTGAATACCCACATAAGTCATCATGCCCACATAACATTGATATCATGGCAAATCAACAATTGTCAAATCAGATCACTAGACATTAGGTCAAGTCCAAATTACTATTGTAGAGAGATCTATAGTCAAAGAACATCTCAATCATCAATTCAAAGTTATTTTCAAGAATCATGTCAAAACAATTTTCATATATACCAGTAATGTCAAATCATGCCAACCTCTTGTAGCACAAACATAGTGACATATCTATATGTATGTCCTGGTCACCTGTAAACACAAGTTCAGTCTGCATGTTCATGTTATGGAAAATATTCAAGCTTTTCTTGCTAGCAGATCTTGTTGTTATCTACAATACATCTATGGTACTGACATCTTCCATGTGACCATCTGATTTCATGCACAATACTTCATTATATGATCAACAATTTAACTCAACAATTTTAGAAACCAGTTAACAATGGCAGAATATGTCAGAGACACTTTGATTCAGAATTCAAACAACTTCAAAAAGCTTTAGATGATGGTCAACAACAATCAAACATCTGGTCACTCCCTTCAAGTTAGCATGAGAGCGACTTTGGCTGCCTGGACGCTGTCTAAGCCTTAGCATGCGAGTGTCTAGGGACGATATCTCCTAGATTTGTGACTACGTCCAGAGCAAAAAACCTAATTTCTGTATGGGCTTCAGATCTAAGACTCCGTTGTAGATCAATATTGTCAGATGCACATAAATCATACTTCAACAACATAGAATACAAATAGTGATAAGGCTAAGAATCTTGAGAAGAGATTCTCCCTCTGAATGGGGATCTGCATCATTCATCTTCATCCACGTAAGAAACTTGTCTCGACTTGAGTCATGCAACAACAGATCTGTTATATCATAAACATATGACTATCAACATCATGACATCAATATTTCATCAAAGGTTTAGACTTAAAGAAGTAGATAGATGCAACATCATATCTCAAGGATTATGAACACAATAACATTTTCTATCAAGTCACTTCATCAAGTTAGGATATTCAGTTTAACCATGACCATAGTTAGTAAGAAATCTACTTATCAATATTACACTTATACTTCTCACATCAAGGTTACCATGCTCTTCATGACCAATGAAATCAGGGTAGAACATTCAATAAAGCTTTATCAAAACAACAAGAGTGTCAATCATGATTATCATAAGTATTTTCAGCATACTCATGTATAGGAGTTAATGAACTATCCTTCTATATGAAATCCATCATGACAAGTATCAAGAATATCATTTACTGGAGTCAAGGTGCTAGCCTTCTTTATAGGATCAAGATGTCCAACAGATAGATCATAGATGTTAGCAAAACATCAAGTGTATCAATGTATCAACATTAGATAACCTCATAGAATTCAACACTAGGAGTAACATTTCATTATAGGAGACATAGATCCAAGTCACTTTTATATACATGTATGAGCCATTAAAGAAAGAGACATTCTCATCATACCTTAGGGCTTACCAAGCCAATAGCTGAAACATACCATGCATACCTTGTGGTATTACCTGTGCACCTTTTCATTAGACATAGACCGCTTGAAGCACTTTGTCATCTTTTCATCAAGTACCTCTTTGTCTCTTTCCAGATATGCATCTCACAATGATCCTCAAGAAGGATCTACTCATCACATCTCATCAAGGAGGTTAGAAACATCCATATACACAAATACATATGCAAGAAGTACATGCAATAAACATAATCATCAGATCCAACAAGTAAGAAGAATCATAAGTCAATAAATACTTATCTTCAATGAGAGGAGGTCTTCTCCTTCTTGAACCAATCGTCAAGAGCCATCAATGTCCAAGGTCAATATACCAATGTTGCCCGTAAGTAACCAACTAGATCTCCTAGGGATTATCCCATATAGGGCTTCATCGAATCTTCGTCAAGTGCACGAGCTTCTTTACATAGACCATACTATAGTTTCATACATATAATCTCAAGCCTTTGCCATAAACCATGGTTTTCTCTCCAACCCTAACCTCATATAATCCATCAAAACCTAATGATCAAGATACCTAGGATTATCTTCAAACCCTAGAATTCTTTTAGGTCTCCACCATCCTCTTCTTGTTTCCATCAAAGGTGTCATCATCAGAGTGATCTCCATGAATTTTCTTCATCCCAGCTCTGATACCATGTTAATTTTTCATAGGGCGACATTATTCTTTTCTATGATAGTTGCATTTCATCATTAATACATTAATTTCACCCTATATCATAATTACATTATTCAGATCTACGCCATTATACATCAACATGTGTAATAACATAGAAAGAAACAACATCACCATCATTATCAATGCAACGGAACATAAAAGGAATAGTAGAAGAAAGCATGCACACATATAGAGACACCAGGATTGGTCCGAGACCAGGGAAAAACCCACTATGGGGAAAACCCTTGCAAATCTTCTTCTTCTTAGATCGTCATCAAATGATGCAGCAAAAAGAGAGTACAATGATCCATAGCTTTATCTATGTAGCAAAACAATAATACTATTCATGAAACAAATCTAATCATGCTAGGAATCAAATTCCTCATACTGATGGCTGTAATAAACTGATGTTAACTGTTGTATATTTTTGTCACTGTGCCAAACACTGCTGAGAACTGCTGTCACTGTCAATGAGCCAAATACATATGTTTGCAGCGGATGCTAACAAATAAGATCTATAGATCTACATATCTGTATGAATGTAGAGAGAAACCCAAATATACGAGATCACTGAAGTCAACTGAAGTCAAGATGTCAAACACTAGATCTGAACTCGAGTCGCTCCCATCAAAACTATCTGTATGTGACCGAAATGCTTTGGTCGTTGTCTCAGCGACTGTATGCAGGTGACTGTGACTGCACGATCGCTCTCAAGAAGTCTTTATGTGTGCAACTTTGGCACAATGCACCTAAATCCCAGAGTCACTCCCTTACAATTTCTGTGCGAGCAACTAAGATGTCTTGGTCGTTCTTAGGACAACCTTGTGCGAGCGACCAAGGACCTAAACCTTACGATCTACCTCTGAAGCCATAGTCGCTCCCATAAGCCTCTGTGCCAATATCCAAGGGTCTATAGTCGCTCTCATAGGATTATGTGCTAGTGTCCAGGGACCAGAATGCCTTGTTTTGTTCTAGCGGCCGAGATTCAAAAGACCCTAACCCAGAGTGAACCTTTCGCCTATGATTTTGGACCCTTGAGCGAACTCCTTCCGTCAAACCTATGCGAACCAAGACAAAAGAGAAGAGAAGATGTGTCCAAATGATCTTGAGGTATATTCTATTTATAGGCTTTCCTGAGGGTTCACTTGGGGTTAAGATTGACCCAAGAAATTACTCATGTGGTTAGAGCCAATTCCATAATACATGTATGAATAAAATAATTCATAACTCAACTTCTACCTAACCAAATTGGGTGATATGTAGGTCGACTTTGGTCCTCTCGAAAAGAGGAATCTAATGCAATCATTATCTCGGTCATTTGATATGTCCAAGATGGAATTTTACCACAATTACAAAAATTAACACAACAGGTCTTGATCATGAAGCATGGCTTTGATACATTCTTCAATCAATCGATTCTTCCTTTCTGCTACACCATTTTGTTGAGGATTATAGGGAACCATTAGCTCCCTCTTAATTCCTACTTCCTTAAAAAAATCCACAAGATCTTTGGAAGTGTATTCTCCCCCATTATCAAATCTTAAAATATTTATCCTTCTTTCTGTCATATTTTCCACTTTTGCCTTGAATTCTTGAAAATTTTCAAACACTTCATCCTTAGACTTGAGTAGATATATCCATGTTTTTCTAGAGTGATCATCAATGAAGGTCACATAATATTGATGACCTCCAAGATATTTTTCTGCCATGGGTCCACGCACTTTTAGAATGAATAAGGTCCAAAATTTCGTTGGATTTGGTTTCACTACTTGCAAATGGTTTCTTTATATTCTTTCCAAGAACACATCCCTTACAGACTCCTTCGTGCTCTTCTTTCAGTTCAGGGATGCCATTAACCATATGATTCAGAGATGGAAAAATATTATAATGAAGATGACCAAACCTTCTATGCCAAAGCTCACAAGGACTTATCTCTAAGTGTACTAGATCTTGATTAAGAGGAGTAAGAAGTCTATACAACCTCCCCTCACGAATCCCAATAGTCTTAGCATCTTCAATACTAGATCCCTTACCCCATACAATTACTTTGCCATCAATAAAAGCAACCCTATCACCTCTATCTTCCAAACAAGAAATAGAAAGTAAGTTTTTCTTCAAACCTGGAACAAAGAGTATATTGTTGAGATGAATGCTTCCTCCATCTTCCAACTCCAAAAAAGTCTATCCAATTCCCTTGATAGAATAACTCTTCTTGTCTCCAAGTTAAACTGAGTGGGAAGATACTCCTCTTGATAAAGTTTGAATTTGTCTACATTCCCCTGTCATATGTCTGGAGGCTCCACTATCAATTACCCAAATACTATCATCTTCAAAAGTACTTGTGAGAGCAGAAAATAAACTTCCATCCATGACCCTTTTTGATAGCTTGGAGATGTACTTCATGATGCAACTTTTGATGGAGACAAAGAGACTCCTAAGAGTCTTGAGACCTTTCATCATACAACTTGCCATTGAAGAGGGAGAGAGAAAATATATGATTACTTCAAGAGTGTCTTCCAACAAGATAGCCAACAATGATGTGATCTTCAACCTTCCTTCCTTCACCTTAGCTTTGATACCATGTTGAGAAATCAAGGGTATTACAAATTAGGGTTTGATTCCTCTTACTTGATAATTACTTGTGAAATTTGTTGGTGTTTAATTATTTTTTTATGTTCCAAGCCATACCAGGGAAAAACCCCTCCCATTAGAGAACTTTTGAGGTCTAAAATGGGCCTCCTAAGAAAAATGTGCAACCAAAATAATCTTTATAAGAACCAATAGGATTCAAGATGATGATATCAACCATGGGGATGATTCACCATTTTTTGGGTAAAAACGTAAAAAGATTAAAAAATAATAATATAATAATACTACTTTTTCAACTTATCTCCCTAAGGTTTACTCAAATTTTAGTCAGGAGTACGCGTTGGACGCAAAATTTAATTCCTCATCCAAGGAGTACCCATGTTACATACTTTCACTGGACCCTGCTACAAGAAAAACGTGATTGCAATCACGTTTTTCATGTATTTCTCATTTTTCGTGTAGTAGGGTCCATCGAAAGTATGCAACATGGGTACTCCTTGGATGAGGAATCAAATTCTGCATCCAATGAGTGTTCCCGCTTGAAATTTGAGTAAACCCATAGGGAGATAAGTTGAAAATACGAGTTGAAAAAGTAGTTTTTTCTTTTTTCCCTCTAAAATTTGATGATGTAATTTAATCTTATTTTATTATTTCCACTATTATTTTATAATTTCCTTAGGAGGCCCATTTTAGACCTCAAAATTCCCCTAATGAAGGGGAAAACCCATAAAAAAATTCTTCTCTTCTTATAGAATCAATTCAAAGTGAGCCATTTAAGACCCAAAGACCAAGACCAAGATCAAGACCTCCTCAAGTGCCAAGTCAAACCTCCAAAGAATACCTCCTCAAACAAGTCAATGTGCACAAGGTAAAGAACTTTGGTCCTTTGCCACTTTTCTCATAGATAACTTTGCTGCTCCAATGCCTTCACACTCCAACTACTCACAAGGTTATTTGCACCTATAAATATCTTGCATTCTCAACCCAACAATATTAGCTTCCTACAGTAAGCTCCTTCCACGTCACTGTAAAATCATCCCTTTGACACACTATTCAAACTCACTTAGTAGAACATACTTTAGGACAACCTCAACAATCAATCTACTTCACCACATCAGCCCACAACATGTCCCTCTGCCCTCTGTCCCTTAGACAACTCGCTGCTGCCTCAGTAGACTAAGGCTAATTTCAACCTTCTTTAGGGCTGAACCTTACCATAGAAATTTTGTGTTGTTCTTAAGGCCTTATGGCTCTCCGCAACAAGCAGAACTGAGGCACGTTAGGCCTCTTTTAGTGCTCGACCCTCCCCTCTTATGAAAATAACCAAAAACATACCCCACATAGAATTCAACTCCTTATCTTGACATGGACAAACCTCTTCTAGGATGCACACTTCACTCATAAACTCGACCTCCTTTCCTGAGTACACTCAGCCTTCTTCAACATAAGGCAAACCATAAGATACTCTTTTTCCAATGCTGCAACTCCTCTTGAGGTCTGCTTCTCTTTTTTGGGGTAGATATAGACATAAGATGATTGCTATGATGTGTGTTAGACCTATATTAGGTCACTTTTATTTATATCCTCTCTAACTATTGACTTAGGGTCTCTTAACGTCATCAAGGTGCCTCGACAACAATAATTATAATAAACAATGATTTCTTTTGGGTTTTTTAGCCTAGCAACTTGTGTCTAAATCCCACCATTTAGGTACATTGCCCATAAAACATCATTTTTGTGGGTCAATTCCACACAACTTAGTACCCTAAGGGTTGTGTAAGTACCTCCCAAACTATGCATTCCAACACTTAGTACATTGTCCAAGGGATACAATGTTAATTAAATATGTTGATGCATTTTCACATATTATGTATGCTTCATTATTGTGTGAATTGTCAAATGAGTTTGCCCAAGAGGTAGGTGTATACTGCATGCAAGTCATAATAGTTGATGTTTTTAATTATGTGACCACCAATAGATGTTAATTGAGAGGCAGTCCACATTGTTCTAATCTCCAAGAAATTTGTGTGGTATCAATTTGATGCTTGGGGACATATGTAAAATCCACTTTTTGTCCCCATGAGAAATGTATTTATATTCCATTAAGGAATTTATGCATTTAAGGAATATACATATTTCAGTTATCGAGGGATTGCTTAGACTCAACAATAGGCTAGAATCCATTACAACAAAGCTAATCAAATCACTTATGAGAATTGAACTTGGGTGGGGAGGATAACAATCATTCCTCCCAACCACCCGAGATAAACCCAATTAAGAAACTGAAAAGGGTATGGGGGTGGGATTTGATCCACTTTCTAATATCTCTGGGTGCAACCATACATTTGACTGCTACCTCAAGGTGCCCCGATGGCTCCATGTTAGGCCCTCATGGGAATTGAACTTTGCCCAATGGTGAAAAAATCCTCGATTTCAACCATTGGATCTAACTACTTTGGGCAGGAGGAAAAATCTACTTTATCAAAGAGGTCTTTGATTCAAATAGGAGCACTCCCCCACAAAGTTCATATATAACTATGAATTTGTTCTTAGTATGATGAGATGATTCAAATTTCATAGGAAACTTGGAGTTGGTGCAGTTCGTGATCACATGTTTTGGCACCGATTTCATTTCTCTTTAATGTCTCCTTTGTTATATGTCGTAGGTGAAAATAATGTTCATTTTCAATGAGTGGCACATTAATATGTTTAGCCAGAAATAGGAAAGGGGAAAAATCATTGCTAAACTAATGTACTGAGATTTCTTTTCCGTAGGAAAGGAGGTGTGCAAAGGTAGAAAACCTTTGGTAAATGTGTTTTGCTTGGCTGAAGTGGAAAATTGATAATGGCCTACTTGTATGAGGGAATGGAAATGGCCAAAGAAAGTATCCAATCTTATAATGAGGACAAATGTGATCTTGGATATGAAAAATATCTAATGATTTGGGGTTTGATTGATAAACAATGGAATGAGATTTAACTTCATCGCATTCATGCAACAATTCTCATCCTCAACCCTGCTATTGCTTACCCATGTGAATTTGATTTCAATGACCAAGTTATGGAAGGGTTCGACAATTTTCTTCTGAGGATGGTGTTTGATCCAATTTACCACATAACCGTTAAAGATGGAGTTGTATATGAATGATGTCGTGTAAGAAAGGAATACTTCAATGCCAAGTAAGAAATTTGAATTTGAATTATGGGATTTTTAAAATTTTGTTATCTTGTTTTCTATTTGCTATTAGATAGAAATGTAATCTAAGTTTTCCCCTTAGTAGTTGTCTAGGTTTGGTGGATAACTTATGGTGGAAAAACCACTTTTTCAAAATTTGTTGTTTTGGCACTTAGCCAACCTTGTTGCATTTTAGATTGTGAATGCAATTAGTGTATTTGAAAAAAAATACAAACTAAAAAAAGGAACAAGTCAACAATTTTATATTTTTAATAAACCATTTTTTATGACCCTTGTTTATGCCAACTACAATCTCCAGTTATAGAAGAAGCAACATGATTGACTTGATGTAGATGCCACTTCCTTGGATGGCATTGACACCGTGTTTGAGTGGAGGGTGGAGACCAAGAGCCCTATTGTGGAGGACGAATGTAAGTTGTTAGAGCATGGGAGGAGGGTAGGTAAGGATGACTTGGAGCTATTGGAATGGGAGTAGGAGATTGAGAGTGAGGGGGTTGATGTGCTAACCTCAGTAGCACTTTCTACACAAAGTGAGATACCTGCAAGTAGTCAATTCAGCTCCAACCATTGGTCCTTCTACTAGTGTTTCAATTCGTATACTTGTAAAGAGGTAGGGGCATTGATAGCAAGTTCTTATATTGATCATTGTAGATGACCCATGGGGATGAGATACACTGATTATATATTTGATGTAGATTTTATTGTGTATTTAGCTTTGATTCTTGTCTAGGCAGCTATTAGGATTAAGTGTCGACAATTATTGTTGATATATTATTTGGTCTCTTATAATCTATATCAAGTGGATTGATCATTGTAGATGACTCATGACAATGTAATACAATTATCATATATTTGATGTGATTTTGTGTCGTGTATTTAAGCTTCAAGTCTTGATTGGGCAAACTATTACGATTCAACGTCAAGAATTAATGTTTAAAGTATCATTTGCATCTCATACCTTTTGCTATATCATTGCTTGATTGATACTTTAAATGACTCATGAGATACATTTTTTCCATAAGAAAAAATCTTTATATTCAAAATATTATCTCATGAGGTACGTTTATTATATATATGAGGTAATTTTGTATTGTGTATTTATAATTGAGTCTTTATTGGGAAACTATTGGGATTTTGTATCATTTTGCATCTTATACTAATGCTTCACCAAGTTTTCATGAGGTCAGGGTGCAAGAGCGAGGAAATGGACTTGGGGGATAGTGTGGAAATCCCAACGAAATTTTGAGCATCATGTGGGAGAGGCAGACATTGAAATCCCTAATGCCCCACAAAATTTCTATGAGATGGGGAAACCGGGGGAGGGGAGAGAGGAGTGTATGGACTTGGGGACACGTGGAGATAGTAAGATACCATACAAATTTTAGGGATTGTCAAGGGGATAAGAGGACATCGAAGTCCCTAGCACAAGGGACTCCAACTCTAAATTACCAAAGAAATTTCAAAATATATGCAAACATAAAATGATAAATCATATATCTAAAGACTAATTAATTATCCAATCAAGTCTATCAGGAGAACCTCACCAATCCATGCAGAGGTGGGGATTTCACAATCAAATAGTAGTGCGCAATAGCAGAAGATGGGGATAATAGGTAGTGAGGAACCAACCATATGCTAAGAATAACAAATATAGTCATTGGATGGAGCTAGCCCAAAGGATAAGAAATCAATGACTGAAGCATGGTCATAGTAACAAAAAAAGGCAGGGTTGACCCACCGCCATAAAACAACAAGAGAGATCCCACTACCACTTACGGAAAGAGATATCATACCAAGCTGAAAGACTATAATAGTACACTAAAAGAGACATACATAATATAGGTGATCTCACTCTCAGCAGTGCAAGTACTGCCTAACCTTCTAGAAAGTAACTCTGACCTAAGGACCCATGCAGAACTAAGAATAGACAAAAGAACTCAAACCTGCATGCACAAAACCGACCATCTCCAATTAAAGCGAAGAGTGGTCAACCAGTAGGGAAAAAATTAGGTATCACTTCATTAGACAAAAACTCCCAGGATCAGCCACTAGAAGCCTTACACTTAGAAGCAAATATCATTAGTAATCATTCGCCATTGTAAATGAAAATGAGAATCTTCAAAAAAGTTGAGTTAGGCTATTGAAATGTTAAGTTGTTTTTATTTTTAATAAATTCTTTTTTTTCTTCCCTTCTAATGAATTTTTTTCCTGCCCTTTTAATGATTTTTGAACATTTTTGGATGAAATTGCTCGTGTCTTTCTTTTCATGGGTTAGGGGGACAAGAGTCCTCCCCCACATGTGAAACATCCCTCATTTTTGGTGAAGCATTTCATTTTACACTTCGATGTTTCATAAAATTGGGGGACGCTAGGAATGTTTCAATGGGAGTCCTACCTTCCTTGGGGCACATGGGGTGTGGGGCATGGGTCCCTGACCCTGACCCTGACCCTGGAAAGTATGCCTCCTTGTAAGACTGTCTTCTATATATTTGTATATAGTATACAAGTGTATTTGTGTTTTAACATATTAGTGTGATTATTTGATGTTGTTGGTTTCTATATATGAATTTGTTTTATATTTTATGATGTTTTATGTACATCAATTTTATGCTATGATTTTGATGTCTTGAGGTCAAGCCTGTTATGAAACCAGCTCACAAAAAGATAGAAAAGAGAGATCCATGCCTTATAATTCAGCCTCTTCGACGGGGCAACCTCCTTTACATTACATAAATGAACAATTCTTGGATGATACAAATGACAAAACCTCCTTTCTATATATAGGAGTCTAAGGAGTCACAATATAATCCAGCCGACCTAACAATAGAGGGATTCTATGGGGCACAGAAATAACAACATGGGGGTAATAGGGGCAGAACAATATAAATAAGGGGTATAACTACAATAGTAATGGGGTAATCACTAGTATTATAGGGACCCAACATGCCCCTCTCCTTCAAAAAAGTGTTGTCCTCAACGCTTGAGTAGTTCTGGATACTTCTGCATAAAATTCTCATCCTCCCATGTGGAATATTCAGCAGATAAGTTCTTCCACTTGATAAGATACTCTGAAATTGATTGATTTCGTAGCTGTCGAGTTCTTGTTTCTGTGACTGCTTCCGGTTCCAATATAATTTTTCCTTCCTCGTCAAGTTCTGGCAATATTGTTTGAACTAGGAGCTTGTCGCCTATAACTTTCTTTAAACATGAAACATGGAAAACTGGGTGCAATCGAGAAGCTGCAGGAAGCTCCATTTTGTATGCCATAGTACCAATCTTTTGCAACACCTTGTACGGACCATAATACTTTGGTGATAATTTATTATCCTTCTTAGCTTGCTTTAGGGACATTTGCTTATATGGTTGTAGCCGTAGGAATACCCAATCACCTACATCAAAACTTCTTTCACTGCGATGTTGATCTACCTGTTGTTTCATTCTATTTTGTGCCAACACGAGGTTATCCTTTAAGAGTTGGAGGACTTGTTGTTGATGTTCGATGTGATGTTCCACTGCCTGAACCTTAGAATTTTCTCTTAAATATGATGTGATGGATGGTGGTTGATACCCATAAAGTGCCATAAATGGGGTCATTTTTGTTGCTGTATGGAAGGAAGTGTTATACCACCATTCAGCCAGAGGAAACCATTTGACCCATTGTGTCTGTTTATCAGATACAAAGCAACGAAGATATCCTTCCAAACATTTGTTTACTATCTCAGTTTGACCATCAGATTGAGGATGATAAGATGAGCTATGAGCTAACTGAGTACCAAGACAAGAAAATAATTCTGTCCAAAAATTTCCAGTGAAAATGGGATCTCTGTCACTTACAATAATCTTTGGGTTTCCATGTAGCTTTTGAATTGTTTCCATAAATGCAGTAGAAACTGTACTGGCTTTAAATGGATGTGATAATGCACAAAAGTGTGCATACTTGGTAAGTCTGTCAACTACCACCATGATGACACTCTTTCCCTCAGACTTGGGTAAACCTGTGATAAAATCCATTGAAACCTCCTCCCAACGTTGGCTTGGAATGGATAAAGGTTGTAATAGACTCGGTGTCTTAATTGTTTCAACTTTATTTTGTTGGCAAACCAAACATTCCGCCACAAACCTTTGAATATCTGATTTAAGGCCATCCCAAAAAAATTCCTTCTTAACCCTGTGGTAAGTTTTTAAAAATCCTGAGTGCCCTCCTAAGGGAGAAGTGTGCAATTCCATAAGAATCTTTTGTTTTAGCTAGGAATTCTTACAGAGGTATAAGCGATCTTTGTACCATAATGGATCATTTTTCCAGCTAAATGTATCAGACGTACTGGAATCTTGTTGTAGCTTTCGAATAAGTGCCCACACTTCTTCATCATTCTTCCATTCCTCCCTTGCTTCGTTTATCCAATCTGGTTGGATAATAGAAATGGCGCACAACAATGCTTCCACATCCTCATCCTTTCTTGAGAGTGCATCTGCCACCACATTTTGCTTCCCTTTTTTGTAGATGATTTCAAAGTCATAACCCAACATCTTTGTGACCCACTTTTGTTGCTCTTCAGAGGATAATCTTTGTTCTAAAAAGTATTTAAGGCTATCATGATCCGTTTTTACCTTGAAGTGTCTCCCATTAGGTAGGGTCGCCATTTCTTAAGTGCATGGAGTATTGCCAACATTTCCTTCTCATAAATAGCTTTGCTTAAAAACTTTCCCTTGATTGGACGACTTTCAAAAGCAATGGGTCTTTCATCTTGCATTAGAACAGCACCAATTCCATTTCTTGAAGCATCACATTCCACAATAAAGGTTTTTGTGAAGTCCAGTGTAGCTAAGACCGGTGCTTGGCACATTGCCTCTTTAAGATGTTCAAAGGCCTTTGTTGCTTCCGGAGTCCATGAAAATGCATCTTTCTTCAATAATGTTGTTAGAGGTGCTGCTATTCTCCCATAATTCTTAACAAACTTGCGATAATACCCTGTCAACCCAAGAAATCCTCGCAGATGCTTTATGGATGTGGGAATTTTCCATTCCTTAATGGCTTTAATTTTGCTAGGGTCTACCTTAACTCCTTCATGAGATACAATATGACCCAAATATTCCACCTCCTGGACTCCAAAGAAACATTTGGATCTTTTTGCATATAATTGTTTCTCCTCCAATAGTTGTAGCACCCTGTCAACATGTTCAACATGATCCTTCCAAGACTTGCTGTAGATTAGTATATCATCAAAAAATACTAACACAAATTTTCTAAGGAATGGTTTGAAAATTGAATTCATCAAACCTTGAAATGTTGAAGGTGCATTGGTAAGGCCAAAAGGCATGACCAAAAATTCATAATGACCCTCATGAGTTCTAAATGTCGTTTTCGGAATGTCTTCAATCTTCATTCTGATTTGATGATATCCCAAACGAAGATCCAACTTGGTGAAGTAAATTGATCCATGCAATTCATCCAGTAATTCATCAATGACAGGAATGGGGAACTTATCTTTAATAGTGAGCTTGTTGAGCTCCCTATAATCCGGACACATGCGCCATGATCCATCCTTCTTGTGCACCAATACTACTGGAGCAGAGAAAGAACTTTGACTTGGTTGAATTATACCAGCCTCTAGCATTTCTGCAACCATACGTTCAATTTCACTTTTTTGGACATAGGGATATCTGTACGGCCTGATGTTTGGAGGAACACTTCCTGGAATCAGATGAATAGCATGATCATGATCACGCATAGGTGGGAGACCTTTGGGAGTCTCAAATACCTTGGAATGATTGTCCAGGACTTTTTGGAGATCTGGAGAAATAGATGATTCCGATGTGGAAACATCTAGCGAACATAATTGTGCAATTACACCTCTTTGCTCCTTTTTTAGAAGCTTTGTCATACCATTAGAGCTGATTATATTTCCTGGTTTCCCTGCAATACCCCTTAATTCAACTTCCTTTCCTTTCGTAGAAAATTTGATGAAAAGTTCTTGAAAATTAAAAGCTATTGTACCCAAGGATTGTAGCCATTGGACTCCTAGTACAACATCAGCACCTCCCATTGGAATGGAAAGCATTGGGCTAGTCAATACATATTCTCCCATGGATAGCTTGATATTATGGCAGCTGACAGAGCAATTTATTGTTCCTCCATTTGCAATCATCACTTGACACTCTGGTGCTGGATATAGGAAGCAATTCAATTCTTTTGCAACCCTACAATGAATAAAATTGTGGGTGCTTCCTGAATCAATCAACACTATTACCTTTTTCTTCTTGATTTGTCCTTCTATCTTGATGGTTTGAGGAGTGGTAATTCCCGCCAATGCATTACAAGATATGGTCGGATTTATTTGTTCTTCATCTAGGCTTTGTTCCTGGAGTATATCTTCTTCTTTTGACCTTTCTTGCTCCTTTTCTTCTTCCTCTTCACAATCTATGTAGAATAATTTCTTCTCAGCACACTTATGACCTTTAGTGTATTTGCTATCACAACTGTAACAAAGCCCTTTTGCTCTTTTTTCTTCCAATTGTTGTGGTGTCAACCTTATAGGTTGTGGAAGACTAGCGGCAACAACACTTCCGTCTTTATAGTTGTGAGTGGTATGCTTCCTGGTTGCCATAATTTTGCTTTCCATTTTTCTTGCTAACCTGAATGCCTTCTCTAATGAATCAGGTTCCCAAAGGTGAACATCATGTTGGATATTATCCTTTAAAGACCCTATGAACACATCAATCCTATGCTCCTCTGGAATATCTTTTACCCTTATGTTCAATTTTTGGAACTCCTCAATGTGCTCCATTACTGAACCCTTTTGTTTGAGACTTATCAATTGGCTAAAAAAAGTGTTGCTTTTTGTATCTTCATAATGTGCTATCAATTCTTCCGTAAAAATTGCCCAAGTGATAAATTTTTTACAAGAGCAAAGCCATTGATACCATACAAACTGATTTGGTTCCAAATATACAGTTGCCATACGTACCTTTTGTGTGTTTTGCACATTATTGAGATCGAAGAACTGCTCCATTTGTAATATCCATGTGGCGGGATCCTTGCCATCAAACTTCCTCATATCGATTTTTGGAATATGGTGGGTCTTCAATCCAACATTAGAATCTATGGAATCATGATTAACATTACTTTTGTTCACATCATGAGTTTCCTTTACAACCTTTTCACCATTAGTAAGTATCTCTTGTAGAAAATTTGTCAAATCTGTCTTCAAATCTGCCATGTCTGTCTTCAAATCTGCCATGTCTTTCTTCAAATATGTCTTCAAATCTATCTTCAAATCATCCATATTAGCTTCCACGCCATTTATCTTAGATTCCATGCCACTTATCTTAGCTTCTGTTAGCTTTTGTGAGCGTGACATTTGTTGCACTTGTTCTTGTAATTTTGATATATCATGTAGCATTTCTTCCTCTTCTTCATGAGTCATGCTAGAGCTTTCAGGTTCCTTACTAGGTGTTTGAATTTTCTTTCCTCGGGGCATCAGTTACCGATAATAATGCTTTACTATGCCCTTTGAATTCTGTTAAACCAAGCTTACACAAAAATTTAAAAAAAAACTACACACCTTTTTTTCACTTTATAGAAGCCTGATATTGAATCTGATGTATCTCTGTAATTTCAGATCATCCAGTTCTGAAATTGTGACCTGTAGTAGCCTTTTGTGTCCTCTTTCCAATGCCACAAGTCTGATCCAAATTGGATTCTCCAAGGAAGAGTTATGTGAAATCTCCCACAGTGACTTGCTTTTATACTAGTTCAGTAGAGCGAACTTGTACGTCGTGCCATGAGTCACTGTTTCAACCTTTGAATCTGAAACATGCATACAAGAAACTACAGTCTGTCCTCTTTCTGTACCTTCTTACAAAATTTCAATTCGATCCCCAGAGAGAAAGTTATGACGATTTTCCCCTGGTCACCTGTTTTGAATGTAATTCAGGAGTCTTCAAAAGGACCAACTTCTTTAGATCATATGTCCGCAAATAGCGCACGAAAAGCTCTGAAATTCGGACCTAAGGTTCAACGCGATTTCCTTTCAAATGGGTTTTTTTGCGACTTCTGAAACGTCAAAGAAAAAAGTTATAGCGAAAATGCCACGATGACCTATTTGGAGCAGCGAAACCCTAGAATCCAAAGCTCTGATACCAAATGTTATGAAACCAGCTCACAAAAAGATAGAAAAGAGAGATCCACGCCTTAGAATTCAGCCTCTTCGAGGGGGCAACCTCCTTTAAATTACATAAATGAACAATTCTTGGATGATACAAATGACAAAACCTCCTTTCTATATATAGGAGTCTAAGGAGTCACAATATAATCCAGCCGACCTAACAATAATAATATAAAGCCACAAAAATAACAATAGAGGGATTCTATGGGGCACAGAAATAACAACATGGGGGTAATAGGGGCACAACAATATAAATAAGGGGTATAACTACAATAGTAATGGGGTAATCACTAGTATTATAGGGACCCAACAAAGCCCCTCTATGGTTTGATTTTTTTCCTAATGCCAATGTTTGCAACATTTCTATACACTGATACGAAGTTATGAACTCATTGCATGCATGGTCTTTAGGATTATTGTACCTTTGGGCATTGTGAGCATACATGAAATGAATATAGTACACCTAGTTGTCAAAAACTTACGTATACCCATTACGTTAATAATTGTACAATTATTCCAGCTATTTTTTTCAGAGAGCACCTGTTTTATAAAGCTTGATAAACTTGTTTAGTGAAATTTTAAATTATATTATTATACCGAGTGTTTGATAAAGTATTTTACCAACCAGAGATTCTATTCTTCAAACCCAATCTAGTATCCGTATGCAAGGAAAACAAATCCTTCAAAACCAACAGGAGGATCAGAAAAATGGGATGAAGTATTATAAATGCTACTATTCTTGATACGGCAAGAAGGGTCACTGGAGGAAAAAACCTCCCTTCTGTGATTAAATAGCTCATTTTTTATTCTCATTCCTTGAATTCTTTATCTATATCTTTGATTACAGAGAAACCTAGTCTTCTTCATCTTCTCTTATATTGGAAATCACGGGGATATTACAGACATGATTTTGGAGCAAAAAAATGCCCTTCACACCTTCCAGTGCACAGAGAAGCAATTAGGTTTCATCCACAATCCCATAACTTACAGTCCTTATTCACAAGCCTGGGTTGGAAAGAAGATCCAGATTGCTAGACACTCTCCATGAGATGCGGCTGCAAACTGTGCACTCAATAATGCCTTTTTTGCCACCTTTGTTCATGACTAGGGTCAAACTAGGTTGCCAGATGAGGTTGTTGGTGTATTGGCTATAGTACAAAGAGATTGATTGCAGACCCACTGTTGAAGTCTACAATGAAATTCTCAATGTTGTGCCTATATTGAAGGATAATATTGATATTGCATTATATTTCTATGGGGATAGAAATTAGAATGCTGAAGTTTGAATTTAGCACATATGTTTATATCTTTTGGATATTGATAAAGGTGTCGTGTCACTTTCATGAGGCAATTGATTGTTGAAGCCTGAGGCATGAAGGCTGCAAGCTCAGTGTAATGATTTGCAATACTCACATACATGCTTTGTGCAAAAGAGAGAGCTTGGGTGTCCGAAAAATAAAGTTTTGGAGGAAACAATAGAGAGTAGTTGTGAGCCAAATGAGTTGTTTTCCATAGTTCGAGCAGTGCATGCTATAAACAGGGAGAATTTATAGAGGCACTTTTGTTTCTTGGAAGAGGGCTAACCAAGAGCTCTGTTCTGATGCAATCACTTCCAATTCTTGGAAGAGGGTTGACCAAGAGCCCTGCTATGATGCAAATCACAATGTTGAAATTGATTGATGCACCTTCTCAGGAAGGGCATGGAAAACTGTTGCTATAGTTCATAATAAATTTGTCAGGGAACTATGCAAAGCTGGGAAAACACAGAGTGCCCATAGATCTGTGAATGGAATGGAAATCAAGGGCCTTATCCCAAATGTGTGCACTTACCTCATATAATGGTGAATGGTCTTTGCAAGGATGAAAAAGGTAGGGTTGTTGAACTAGTAAGCGGTATGGAAAAATATGGTTGCACCCTTGATGTTTTCACTTATCACGTGATGCATGTGGCGTATATGATAGATAAGGTCAAAGTGGAATTTAAACTTTTTAAAGCAGATGAAAGGAAAGGGGAATGATCCTGGGCTTTCTACTTGTGATGCACTTATTTATGGTCTTCATAGGCATAATGCATGGCCCATTGCAGGTGGCCGCTGAATTCATGGATGAGATGAATCAAACAGGTTGTTTTTTCTGATGTTGCAACTTGGAATTTAGAAATTGATCTTTTGGATGAGAAGTTGAGAGAAGGTCATATACCTCATGGTGTTTCTTTAAGTAGCTTCATGACTGGAATTTGCAAGGAAGGACAATTAGAGAAAATATTGTTTGCTAAATCAAATCCTGGTCAATTGTTACTATACCAATGCCATATCATACACTAATCAACGGATTTTGCAAGGCAAGCAAAGTGCCTAGTGTCATTAAACTCAAGAATGAAATGTTGGAAAGAGGTTTCCCTCCTAATTTAGTTGCATATAAAAAATTGATAGAGGGTTTTGTAGAGAGGGTGAGAATGTGTCTAAGCTCTTACAAGTTACGAGTTGTGAAGTTCCTGTTCCAGACTTTGCAACATGCAAGTATACATTATTTACAAATATAGACAGATGGACAAAGTACACACACACACTCCTTTGTTTGTCTGCTTTATTTCATAAGGGCATCATCAACATAATCAACTTTAATTCAAGAAATATGCTCAGTTTCTATCAAAACGTAAGAACATATCAATTTTTTGTGATGTAGTAAAACTTTTTAATTTAGGTGTGCATGCTCAGAGTTAATACTATGGCAATGAAGATTAAAATCTAGGATGATAGGTATTTTTTTTATCCTTCGGCAAGGTAGAGGAAGTAATAGATTTTTTTTCTTTGTTCATTCGAGCATAACATCTTAGACAATTTGCAATGGCCATTTAGCACACTTACTTTCCCAAAGAATCAAAGATGTTAAATTGTTTCCTTTTTTACATTCATATTGAGTGGGGTAAATAAAAGGAGTATTTCCACTATGCATCACAAATTAAATTTTGTAATACAATTCCATAACTTAATGTGCCTAACATATGTGCAGATTATTTAGGAAGCTCTATTTGTGAATTTAATTTCTTCCATTCTTAACGACTTTGAAGAATGATTTATTTGATTCTCCATAGATTTGAAGATGCTAAGCATGTAAAAAATGAGTTAAATAATAGCTTAATACAAAAAAGAAACTTGTGAATAATACATTTCTGTAACAAAGAATTAAGATCTTTTAAATGATAATGTGTGTATAGTTAAATATTGTTTGCTTACACTATCTCATAATGCATACATTTACATTCATATTAAGTCGGAGTTTAATTGGTCTATGTCCGCTTCTTATCACAGTTTAAAGCTTGTAATACAAATCTGAAGCTTGATGTGCTTAACAAATCTGATTAGATGGTTAATAAACATGTAGATTATTTGGGCAACTCCTGATAGTTTGATTCCTTAAATTGTTAATAACAATATATGTGGCTCATTTTCTGCACACACGAACATATTGACGATGTAGAAAATTGAATAAAGAAGAGTCCCATACTAAATTAAAACATAATTCATTACTAGTACAATTAAACGATACTTTAAATGTAGACCACTATCAATATTTTCATAGTTATCATCGTTAGGATTGTTCGTGTATATTCTTATAATGACTTATTTGGACAAAGTAACCCCAACAGAGAAAAATTGCAGCTAAGTGTTAGGTCAATCTTTTCATCATAATGTGTTTCCCCTGATGATTTCCTTGAGGGACAAATTGTAGCTAAGTGTTGCACCCATTTTTCCAACATTCCAAGGAAGTAGGATCCAAAAGCTTGAAGGAATTTTTTCGAAGTAGAATCATCAACTAGCAATTATTATGTCATTGTAAATCCATTTTGCAAATTTGTAATGTAAATGATGCTAGTACGACTATTAATTATGTAACAACCTAAGTAAGCCTATGATTTTGGCAACGAGTTTCACCCTAGGAGGTTTTTCGTTTCACTAATTATCTGTGTTTCTAAACACGAATGATCGCTAAAGTTTTTCCCTCTAGCCTCACCCCAAAGCTAGGGTGAAATTAATCGTCAAGGCTTTAGGTGAGTCCTAGTGTTTTAGTTGAGTCTACTGTAAAAATGATTTGGGAATAATTTAAGCTAATTGGCTAAATTATTTTATTATAGATCACTTGGTTTACTAGATCATATTGTGTCGCAGAATTAGGTAAGTTTTATGAAGGTCTATAAAGAACAGGTATTCCCCTTTTAGGGTTGAATTTGTAAAACCTAATTTAAAAAATATTTTAGTGCAAGGTCCCTCATACTTAGACACCATGGATAAAATATTTGAGGGTGGAAAAATAATTAATTGACTCAAGGTGGAAAAATAATTAATCTACTGATGAGTCAATTAATTATTTTGTGGCAAAAATTAAATTAAATCCTAAGTGAGAAAATTAATTAATTTAGAGTCAAAATTAAAATGTTAGAGAAATTAATTTCTCCAAGTAAAAAAAATTTATGTCTAAAAGAAACCAATTTTTGGAGGTATGCCGCCAAGGGAATATTGGAAATTTCAAGAAAATTTGGACCCTTGGACTTTGGTGGTTAAGTCAAAATGAAATTTTTGAGAAACTTAGTTCAAAATAATTATTTTTGAATTAATAAAAAATAGTTTCAATGAGAAATTCGAAAATTCTTCAAAAATAATTATTTTCGACGACAAAGATTAAAAGTTAATAAAGGATTTATCATTGGTCGAGATTATTTTGATGGAGATCAAGCCAACTAACCATTGTTTTTCACTTGGAGGAAATTTTCTATAAATAAAAGACATTTTGCTTCTATTTAGATCATGATGATCTTTGGTTTGATGTAATTTTGTAAACGTTGGTGTGAAACCAATGTTCTGTTGGGAACGTTTAAATATCATAATAAAAGACTTTTGGGTACATTTCGTGGTGTCATTGTATAATTGATTCGTGGTATGTGCAGGGTATGTGCTTTCCTATGTTATGTTTTAATTATTTGAATCATTGTTTCATTTGTAGATGATATGAACATTCTATTGGTAAGTTTTGGGTTTATATTAGGTGATTCAATTCATTGTATGTTCTAACGATTTTTTTTTTAGAAAATATGTAGAGTTTGTAGGTTACTCGACCCTTGGGCTCCAAGTTCACAGACCGTGGGCACAGACTGACCTTGTTTGGACCCCAAATATTTTATGTGATTTTCTGACTAGTTAAGGCCGTGATTAACATCTATTTTTCAAAACACATCTAGCCATTGTCATATTTTATAAAAAAATATTTTCCAAAAATATTCAAGCATTGTGTACATTTGTATAATCTGTAACATATTTTTGTAAATAAATTTTATTTTTCTAACCCTTGTTTGTAACTGGGTTTTGGGGTTTTGAATTTTTATGTATATATTGGCGTTTTGGGTACTTGTAAATTTATTTGTGCAGGCCAGATCCAAGTGATTCAAAGGGATTTGCTGGGGTTTTGAGCTAGATCTAAGCCTTCGAGGGTAAGATCTAATCTCTAGAATTTTTGTAGGGTCAATAATTGAAGAATATCACAGTGAATTTGAAGATCTGAATCAAATTCGAGTTTTGGCAAGGGTTTGAAATTTTGTAGGGCCTTGAGGCCCAACGTACTCCATAGCCTTCGTTTTCCCCTTAAAGCCCATGCGTCAGCCTTTTCGTTTGAAATTTTGTAGGGCCTTTAGGCCCAACGTACTCCATAGCCTTTGTTTTCCCCTTAAAGCCCTTGCATCAGCCTTTTCTAGCCTTCCAAGGCTAGTCGTAGGCCTTTAAAAGCCTCAACCTGCCTTTGTAGCCCTTGCTGTGGGTGCTTTTGGCTTGGTCATGAGGCTTGAAGGCCTCAAACTCCCTCAAATCCATCTCGGCCTGATTGTTTAGCCTTGGTCGTGGGATTCTTTGGCCCTTGACAACCCTCCTCTCCCTCCTAGCGCCTGCTGCAGGCTTGTTTAGACCTTCCCTTCCCCTCTACCCTCCTTCCCTGCCTCCATCCAACCTTCTCCTTCCTCTGCTGCACCTATGTCCTCCTCCTTATCTCTCTGTCTCCCCTTCTCTCCATTTTCTCCCTAGGGGAAACCCCCATAGGGCTTGTGGCATTCCTCCAAGGTCTCTTTCCATAGGTCGTAGCCCTTGTGGTGCTTACGACAACCCTTTGTGCATCTTCTTTCACCTTAACATAGACATATTAGGCCTTTGTACCCTAACCGCTATCCTTCCTTGGCCAAATTGTGGCCTTAATCTATCTCTTTGGCCTCTCTCTTTCCTTCCCTAGACCTATTTTCCTCATTGTGGTTTATCATTAAAATTCTTAAGCTAATATTGTTGTTTTTTAGTGAGTTTTCAAGCTAACTTTGGTGAATGTGGGTAAACAAGTCATTTGAAAAGTTGGGAAATTTTCTTTAAGGCCTAGAGCCTCAAGGGTTTGGTCTCTAAACTCTATTTGCCTCGTTGTTCACTACAACAAGCTAATCATTTCCTAATAGTGATAAAATTCTAAGAAAAATGCTCTAAATTACTTCACACATTAAGGGATTAAGTGGATAAACTTGGCATACTTGTTTGGGTAATATTTCAAGTTCTAATGATTATCATATATGCATCACAAGGTCTGATATAACAATGTTAATTACATCATAAGAGGGCTAGAGTATCTAAGATTTCATATTGGTAAGTTTGGTTAGGCACTTGGAAATTGTTTAACACATTTTGGCACAAGATAGCACATTGGTAGCTCACTACTCTCATAATTTGTCACTGCTGTCATAGAATTTACTTATTGCTTGTTGAGTATCATCAGAACATATATGACATAAGTGCTTTCACTTTCTCATATTCTATTGCTCAGATTTAAAGGCATTGCTTTCAATCTAGTGGCTAAATGATTTGACAATTATTGCTAAGAAGAGGACTAACACTTGTGGTTTCATTGTGAGTTTTAAAGTTCTCATAACTTAACATCTAATAAATTCACTCACTAAAGCACTCTAATCTCAAGTTGCATTGTGTTGAATGGTTTAAGTTTTATTAGGGATTTTTCATCTAATTGTCTCTACCAATTGGAAATCAAGTAATTTTGCTCTCTTAAGTGTTTAAATCTAATTGCTAGTGTTGTGTTTCTAAGTGAATCATTGGATAATTTCTCTTGTTCCCCTTGCCATTATTGTCTTATGGTTATTGTAAATCTTGGGCGTATTGGCACATCTTGAGAAGATCTTAATAAAAAATTGAATGTCATTGGATGCCTCTTAAACAATTTGGGAATTTAGTTTGAATCTAATTACATAAAATAGATTAATTGTTGAAAACTATTTTGCAATCATATCATCTTTCAAATAATTGGCATAAGATCATTAATAATATTGTTGTGGAACCATCATTGGAATATGTTGGAAGGTTTCTAATTGTCTCTAGTCATTGTCATTGACATCTTGTATTTTGGATCATTGGATAATTGTATCAAGTGGATAAGTGCTCTTATTATCATTGGTTCATGTATTAAGTTGATATCGCTTGCAGTTATTGAGGTTATACCTTGTATCTTGTTGGCACTTGATAAATTGGCACATTTTCTTGTGGTTACGATTGTATTCTATTGATAAGTACTTGTTGGTATACCGTGAGATCAAATCATAACTAAGAACTTAAACAACTTAAACAATCTTACCTTAAAGAACCACTCATAATCATATTATCTCATCTTATTACTAGTTGCATTAATTAAATTACTTCGAAGCATAAGCTTGGTTGATAGACAATAAGATCCCATTTCTCAAATTTAACTTGATGGATTTAGCACCTCTTTAGTGGTTAACATGGTGACCTTCCAGTCATCAGAGCCACAGTCTCTGCAGTGTCAGAGGCATAAGGTGGTTGGAACACAAGGGGAGGTATTGTTAATCAAATCTCCGCTTTCTTCCCTTTGGCTTCCATCCCGCAACCTACTTTAGAGACTAGTTCCAAAACAGTTAAGAGGAAGGTTGCACCTAGAATAAACATCTAACTTAAAATTAACTGAGATTTCACATTTCACTTGGTAGGATTTCCATTTCATTCGGGTTATTTAAACATTCAAGCAACAATTTTTCATCCAGTTGGTTTGTGTCTAATTAATATAAAACAAGAAGTTGACTCCATAAATCACTGGTCTCACATTCGAATATAATCTAATCCTTAAGTCCTGCTTAAATTAAACAAGTAGCTAGGTCATTCAATTGTATCTCCCGGATTCATTGGTTTCCAACTTGTCCTTCATCTTGACATTTCCATATGGAGTACCCCAATAGCCTGTTGTTGGGAGACAATTAGAACAGAGAGGTCAAGGAATAGAGTGACAACCCTCAACCTATGTCATAATCACAGTGCTTGTACAACCTGAGCGACAACATTTTTTGGCGCCATTGTTGGGGATAGATTTTTTTGTCCTTGGTCCTCACGAGATTTTTTCCATCTTTTATCATTTCCCTTATCTTTCCATCTTTTCATTTGAGCTGACAATGCCACAAAATTTTGCGGCCATTACCGGTGAGGAGTTTATCTCATTCTCAACGCTTCAACGACATCTTCTCAATCTTTCATCTATCATCATTCTTTATTCCATCAATGCCACATTTTCAGGTGCCATTATATCTCTTCATCTTCTCATCACCTTATCTTTTTTCCTCTCACCAATCTTTTCATCTCTTATATCTGCACCTTTAGCAATAGGAAATTTCGGTTGGTTTCCTATTTGGGTGGTGATTCTACTTATTCATCCATTCACAAGAGCTTACTCTATAAGGAATCCTGGTAGCTTGGTTAACCCCACTCCTGATTCTGAAAAGTTTCTAAGAGCTTGGTTAAACAAATTACATTCTAGAGAGTAGTTAATCTTTTTAGGATAGTAAGCCCTCCCTAATATCCATTTTCTTTTCATTAATCCTCCTATTGTCGCACAAAATGTCTAGGCACCGCAACAATGACTCAGATTGGGGGTTGTCACCCTGATCCCCAATCTCTCCGTTTAAATTGTCTCCCTACAATAGACTAAGGTGGGTGGACCCTACGAAAATGGAATAAAGGAGGACTAGTTGGGAACCAACCAGTCCGGGAGACACAGTTGAGCAAACAAATACTTGTTTAGATCTAGCAAGACCTAAATGATTCAATTTATACAATTGATACTAGTGCCTTATGGAGTCAACTATCTTGCTAAGAAATTTAGGACCAAGTACATGATAGACAATTGATGCTAAGGAAAATGTTATTATGATGAAAAGAGATGCAAGATGCGATTAGCAAAGGGATGAGTGAGTAGTCTTGAGGTAAGATCGTTTAAGACTCAAGTACTTAGTATTGATTAAGTTTATGACAAGAGTACTTAATGAAATGAAGAGACAATCTTATACAAGACAAAGTGCAAAATATATCAAGTGCCAATAAGATACATATGATATATGCTCTTAAAGAAAGATCACTAATACGCTAAAACATCATAATAACCACAAGCCAATAATGATATCAATGTCAAGAAAGAGAACTAGAGCATTTATCTAATTTATGTTTCAATGACAATTACTTGAAAATTCCAAAACAACTTAAGAGATATTCAAATAGCCCAAGTTTTCTATTAGATCCAAATCGAATGCAAGCCTTTTCAATGATACTTAGCTCAATAGATTTCGAAATATGTACCATTCAACAAACAAGAAAACCTTTGGGAAATTTAAAATATTAGACTTATATGTTCCAAGTGTGTGAAATGAATTTCCTTTAGGCAATGAGCTTGTGTGTATGTGATTCATACACTTCGAAAATAGGAGTTTAAAATTGGATTTTATTGCCAATAATTGTACCAAAAAATCGTTGACCTGAACTTATGCAAACACTCATCCAAAAGCACTTAGATTTAGGACAACTGAAAATTCTCTAATGACAGCAGTAAAATTAAAATGCCAAACGAAGCCAAACATGTCAAACAAATTCTGAATTGTGTTATGAACTCAAATCACTTGAAATTTCAGAATTTAATCTATGACAACCAATATGTTTCAGTGATAAAAAAAGAGTAGCAAAAAATACTTTATGACATCAAGGAAATGGTTGCTGCAATCAAGAAGATCAACCTTCTAGATTCTTATGACAGTTACTTCCACAACGATATTAAAACTCCTAACTTTCAGATAACTATTGTTTAGGAAATCAGTGAATTATTTAGAACAACAACAAACAAATGTTATGATATCAACAATATGACAATGAAAATAGTAAGCTATCAATGTCATCTTTACACCAAAAAATTTCCAAAATTTTCCCACATGAATTATCAAAAAAATTCAGCCTGTTATGATGTGATTTCCAGAATTATATCAGATCTTATATACTTATTACAATCAGCAATTAAAATATGAAATAGGCTTAATGATGGATTTCCAACTCAAGAAATTAATTCCTTAATGTATTAGACAACTTAGGAACTGATTTTAGGCTAACACACATGAAATTTTGCCACCGTTAGAAAGGTATATGATTGTTGTAGCAAACAATGAGGAAAAAGAGGGTTTAGATATCAAACCCTTAGGCCCTAGGCCTTGAAGATCATTTGTCCAAGTTGCCAAAAAAAAATCCAATACTTGAAACACAAATTTTCATTAATTTTTCTGCAAAAAATCACCAATGATTAGCTTCAAAAAATTAAATCTTCATATCAGAAATGGAGCAAGGGGAATCTAGGGCCAATGAGGGCTAGCACTAGGCTAGGAGAAGGTAGATCTAGGCGTAGGAGCCTCAAAACTTGAAAATCTTTTTCTGAAAAACTTATTTTGCTTCAGATCCTCAAATTGGTTGCAAAATCTTTAATGGTTGGCCCTGTAAAAATTTTGGGACAAGATCTTGCCCTCCAGGGCCTAGATCTATCTCAAAACCCCTAGATCTTCTTGAAAAAATATCAGATCTGAAAATTTCCTTAGATGATTTCTCAAATCTATTTCTGCAAACAATCTTTGAGCCCAAATCTTGCCCCCCAAGGTCTAGATTTCGCTCAAATCTGAAGATTTCTTTGGCTAATTTCTCAGATCTATTCCTGCACAAGTGAAAAGAGAAAAAACCAATACCCAATATTTACAAAAATAGAGAAAATCCAAAAAACCCAAGTGTTAAAATTCAAAATTATCTTATAAAATTTCAGATCTACACAAGTAAATAACAAATCTCTACAAATAATTTATAGATTTATCAGATCTGAGGAGTATGAGTCCAACTCCACTCCCAGATCTGATAATCTAAGGCTCTTAATAGCTAGATCTATCAAATTTTCAACAAAAAATTAGATTTTTTAAATTTTAAAAGGAAGTGCTAACTTGAAACTCTCTGTGTATCAGCGACAAAATATTATGATAAGCTCGGAGCTAATTTAGCTGGGCTCTTTAGAAAACACAGATCAATAGTTGGTTGGTCTAATTGAAAACTTCCCCTAACGCCCGAAGATCTAAAATCAAGATGTCCTTGCAAAACTCAATGAAACCATAAAAAATATAGCGATAAAATAATAATAAAATTCAGACAAATAGAGATACCTACTATTACGTTCAAAATTTAAATTATTATTCAAACCCCAGCGACTGAGCAAGATACTTGTACTCAAATCACTCTTCAAAAGTTATCATCAATGGCTTTCGAAAAATTTATGCATGAAAACAACACATCTTACAGTATTCCCATGAATAGTAACACCAACAGAATTTAACCCCAAAGTCTTTCTTTATTATCCATAAAAAGGATCACACCAGAGCTTCTTGCTAAGCACACGATCAAAAGATCTCATGGATCAACTGAAAAATGACCTCCTATTTAAAGACAAATTCTCCAACGGCTAGTTCGAGTGGTTCTCATTAAAACAATCTCGACCGTTGATGAAGATTAAAATTTCTTTTAATCTCATCCGTTGAAATATTTAAATATTTGAGGAAATTCGAAATTTTTAATTAAATGCATTTTAATTAACTCAAAATTAATTTTTTTTGAGTTAATTTCCCAAAAAAATTGACTTTGATTTAACCTCGAGGGATCAAAGGTTTAAAATTTAGAAAAATAATTAATTTACCTTAGTCCCAGGACCTTTTAAAATTTATTTTTTTAAGACCGACGAATTTTGCCTTTGGAGAATTTAAATTTACCTAGAACCTAGAATTAATTAAATTTCTGGCTTAGGATTTTAATTAATTTTTGGCCAGAAAATTTAATTAATTAACCTATGAGGGGATAAATTATTTTTCCAACCCTCAAGAAACTTTGCATCATGATTTTCATATTTTTTACATCATAAGAGGGAAAGCCCATTTGTAATAAACCCTCACAGACTACCCAATTCTGCGACACAAATATAATCTTGCAGACCAAGCAATTTGTAATAAAATAACCTAACCAAATAGTTAGGATTATTCCCAAATTACTTTTACATAGACTCGATCTAGAACACTAAGACTCGCCTAAGATCTTAGCAAAAAAATTCATTCCAGCTTTGGGATAAGCCTGGAGAAAAACTCTATTGACCATACGAGAATGGATCAGTGAGACAAAAAACCTCCCAGAATGGAGATCGTCACTAGAAAAGTAGGTTTACCTAGGTCGTTACGTACATGACATGGATCTGCTGAGATTAATTACATTATAAACATACAAAAATGGTTTACATAACATCTTGGAAGTCAAGTTGATGATGATCGTTGAACGACACGGACACATCGATCAGACGTTATCCCTTTTGCGAAAAAAGGGGGTGTACTATTATGGGTCGTTGACACATAGTGGTCAACACCTTCCAATCAAGTCTTCATGGATTATTACAGGCCTTGCAACTTTACCAATGTTTAGGGGTATCCTCACGGTCTTCTTGATGGCTCTACTATGAACAAGCTTCCAACCTTCCGAGGGAATAATGCCATTAATGCTGAAAATCACATAAAGAAGTTCAACACTTTTATACAAAGATATGCTCATGCAACTACATACAACCATGAAGATGTCATAATGAAGTTATTTTTCCTTTCATTAGAGGATAATGCATTAGACTGGTTTCATGACAAAGTGGATAATGCTTTTGAGTCTTTTTTGGGCCCTCACTAATGCATTCAAAGATAAATTTGGAGATAAAAGAGAAGGAAAATTCTTGGTCAAAGAGCTTAATACTATTAAGAAAAGAGAAAATGAAGTTGTTGAGGAGTTTGATCAAATATTTAACAGTCTTCTAAAGGATATGACTCAAGATTACTAGCCGCCTCACAAGACAATGTTCGAGCAATATCTCGAAGCCTTCAATGTTGATACTCAATATGAGATAAGACGTGCCAAGCCCGTTACTTTAGTTGTTTCTCATAATGTTGCTGAAGAATTAGAAAAAAGATAAGAAAACTTCAGATAAGTCAGAGATTCCTAGTTTCGAAAGAGGTCCAATTAAATCTAAAGGAAAAAAAATTAAAGATGTAGAGCATGATCCCATTAAAGAATTAACTCAAATGGTTAAGGAAATTAGAGTTGATTATGCTTGAGAGATGAGTGCCATGTAGTCTAGGTTGGTTTAGATGGAAAGAAATCAAGCCCAAAATATGAATCCTAGACATAATAATAATAATAAAAGAGGAAACAATAATTCATGGACAAGAAGGAATAAACCTAATGATCAAAGATCTCCTACTCCACTTGAGTCTGTTAATGATGTTGATCAACATGTCCCATTTTGCAGACCATGTGAAATTTTTTATGAAGAAAGTGCATGTGCTATTGCCAGAAAAATCTTGGATGAAGCAGCAAATGAACATAAATAATGTTGGTCAAAATACTTGTAAGGAAAGTCGTTGCTGTTGAAAATAGCAACAAGAAATGATAACAATAGAATCCAGAAATTCCAGTTTAATTTGTCCTTGAATTAAAATGAGAATTAAAATCGAATGTTATTCTCATAACAACTTGTAATAGTTAACTAGAGTGAGTTGGCTTAGTCAACTTAGGAATTTTGAGTTGGAATTATTTCTAAAGGCATGTATGTGTTCTCCCTATATTATAGGGGTCCGAGATGAGTTAAGTATAAGTTGTAATTAGTTCACTTAGTTTACTGAGTTAATTCTAGTTAGATTAGTTCCAAACTGTTTGAGGAACTAATAGCGAGTTAACAGTCAGTTGGTGCACTAATGCATTAACTAGTGCTACTCCAATTAACTAAAGATTCCCTCATCAAAAAATCATGCATGCTGATTCTAAGAAAGACCCAGTTAGGACTAGAGTGCAGGGACAATGTACTATCTGTTATAGGAATTTTTGAGTTGTACAAAGGGTGCATGCAATCGGGAACTAAACCTAAAAGGGATTACGCAGTTTTGGATGCACTGATTTCCCTTTAAGATGGGCTAATCATCCATAGGAATTGCGCAAGGAAATAGGGACTTGGAGAGCATGAGAATTGGCTAAGTTTTGACGAATAGTTTGCTTGTGAGTTGGAGATTGATTTTACTAAGTGTTAGGATTGTTCTTGTGAGAACAAGCATTGTATTATCATCTTGGATTTCTGATTAATGCAATACAGATAGTGGGGTTTTGAGTTGTGGCTTTCCCCAGATATTTATTGTGTTATGTTCCATTGATGTTCTTCCTCTTGTCGATTATTGTTTTCATCAATCTTTATGGACTTCTGTTGTAAAGAGTAGAAGTAGATTCTTGTCTCTTGTTTTAGTAGATTACATGAGCTTGTGAATCTAAAGGATTTTCTACATGGTATCAGAGTTGAGAACAATATACTAGAGGAGATTTCGAAGTTTTAAGTTCAGGGTTACATGTGAATTTCAAATTCGCAATACATACTTCAAGATCAGCAGATGGTGTTCTACGGTTTGCGGCTTGAGTATGCTTTGGATGGAATCTCGAATTATATAGCTTGGAAGGATAGGATGGAGTCCATGTTGGAGGATAATGGCTTGAAGGAATTCATTGATCATGACATTCCTAAGCCACCAACATCAGATGCTCAAAATCTAGCCGAATGGAAGAAGTGTGTGGCAAGGGGCGAGCAGGATAATCCTTTAAGGAGTTCGAGACCACATTGTCTCGAGTCTCCATGGGAAGGAAACTTTGCATTCTATGTGGAAAGCATTGAAGGACCTTTCCAGAACAACAATGACCAAAGAAAGTTGGCACTGAATGATAAACTTCAAAAAATCAAGATGGAGGTGGGCGACTCAATTCCAAATTACTTGACTAAGTTCACTCAATGTCGTGATGAACTTGGAAGTGTTGGAATCACGGTTGCCGAGGATGAGATGGTGAGTCTTTCTCTTCTTGGACTCCCAAAGAGCTGGCATAGTTATCAGGACTGTCAATGGTCGGGAGAAGCTACCAGATTGGGAACGACTGTGGTCGGAATTGATGCATGAGGAGATTAGGAGGAACAACAGAGATGGGACCTCTTCCAAGGAAGTGGAAGAGGATTTTGCCTTAGTGAGTAAGGAAAATAAGGCCAAGGTAAAGAAGTCCCAAGGCGAGGAGGGCGGAAAGAAGACGGACTTGATGAAAATCAAGTGTTTTCACTGTCATGAGCATGGAAACTATTCCAAGAACTTCCCACCAAAGAAAGCAAGCAAGAAGGAACCGATAGTAGTGGCAATAGGTGAAGCTCTAGCTTCACAATTGAAACTTGATTTCGCTCTCATTGCATGCATGAATGACACTGCCATGGGAGGCGCATGGTATCTTGACAGCAGTGCCTCATTCCTTATGACAAGGAATAAAGATCTCTTTAGTGATTTTGAGGAGAAAGACCTCAACCAGAGCATAGAGTTTGGAGACGACGAGAGGTATAAAGCTACCAGGATCGGTACGGTTACCTTTCAAAGGGAGTTTGGCTTCCCTATCAGGATCAAAAATGTGATGTATGTTCCAAGACTAAAGAAGAATCTTGTTTCAATCACGGTATTGGAATACCATTGCTATGATGTGGTTTTTAGTAAGGGAAAGGTTTTCCTTAGACACATCACCATGGGACAGGTGAAACAGATCGATTGATGGGTCAAGAACCTGTATTCTCTTAAGGTTCAAGATGCATGAAAAGCCTTGAGGAGCAAGGCAAAGGTTAGAGACTTGGTGGTTGATAGGGAGAGTAAATTACCTCTCAAAATGCAGCCCCAGAAGAAGCCTCAGAAGTAGCTTCAGGAAATTGTGGAGCAGCCACAATTAGGGAAGTTGAGAGGAGACCAAGTGGAGAGATCCACTCATGTAGAGAAGAAGCAGTCTAATAAGCAGTCTCAGACAATTGTGGAGCAACCAATATTGGAGAAGCAGAGAGGAGACTGAGTGGAGGCATACACTCATGCAAAGACCTCCAGTAGGGGTAAATTTCGAGCCAAGCGGGAAGAGGGATCACATGCAGCCATACCTCTAGGTGTGAGGTTGGGCGATGTGAAGTGATAGTCCCAAGAGGGCTGAATTGGGCAGGATCCATTGAGAGGTTTTATCTCATGGATCAAACCTTGCTAGGGGAGCCCAAAGTACATAGTAGTGGGAGGAATCAGTGGGATTGATGCAGTCAGAGATCAAAGTGGCAGAGGCTAGAGAATTCAAATACTAAAGAAGCGCAAAGAAGGGTTTACAATAGTGCAAAAAGGCAGAGTCAACAGAAGCGCATGGTTTTAAGTCGACAAAGGCAATAACAGTTAGAGAATTTGATGACAGAGGCATCATTCTGATTCAAGTTAGATGTTTTTTTTTTTTGTTTCTGGAGTTGCTGGAGCAACAACTAGAGATAAGTGTTGCATGCAGAACATTCCAAAGGTTTAGGATTAAGATCAAGTTGAATTCCTTTATTGTTGAGAGGAAGTGTTGAAAATAACAACAAGAACTGATAAAAATAGAATCCAGAAATTCCATTTTAATTTGTCCTCGAATTAAACTGAGAATTAAAATCAAATTTTATTCTCATAGCAACTTGTAATAGTTAACTAGAGTGGGTTGACTTAGTTAACTTAGGAATTTCGAGTTGGAAGTCTTTTTGAAGTCATGTATATGTTCTCCCTATATTATAGAGGTGCACGATGAGTTAAGTATGATTTGTAATTAGTTAACTCAGTTTATTGAGTTAAGTCCAGTTAAATTAGTTCCAAATTGTTTGAGGAACTAATAGTGAGTTAACAATCAATTGGTGCACTAATGCATTAACTAGTCCTACTCCAGTTAACTGAAGATTCCCTCATCAGAAACTTATGCATGTTGATTCTGAGAAAGACCTAGTTGAGACTAGAGTGCAGGGACAATGTACTATTTGTTGTAGAATTTTTTGAGTTGTACAGATGGTGCATGTAATCAGGAACTGAACCTAGAAGGGATTGCACAATTTTGGATGCATTGATTTCCCTTTAAGATGGGCTAATCAGCCATAGGAATTACGCAAGGAAATAGGGACTTGGATAGCAAGAGAATTGGCCAAGAGTTTTCTTGTGAGTTGGAAATTGATTTTATTAAGTGCTAGGATTGTTCTTGTGAGAACAATCATTGTATTATCATATTCGATTTATGATTAATGCAATACAGATAGTGGGGTTTTAAGCTCTGGATTTCCCCGAATATTTATTGTGTTATGTGCCATTGATGTTCTTCCTCTTGTCGATTATTGTTTTCATCAATTTTTATGGGCTTCCGCTGTAAAGAGTAGTAGATTCTTGTCTCTTGTTTTAGTAGATTACCTGAGCTTGTGAATCTAAAGGATTTTCTATAGTTGCACACACATGATTTCTTCATCATTCACCATCAATAATTTCAATGATGAAAATGATCCTATCACGCAAATGTACCGGATGCATGGGGATGCTTCTATCAAGGAAGTTTGTAGCTAACTTGGGTGGATCTATTCAGATCGATATATCGTATGCCACTATTCTTGCAACAACAGGTGGTATGGTCAGGTTATACATGGAAGTTGAAAGAAGATACAATGTTGAATATCCGAAGAGACTAGAAACTAGTAAAGATATTAAGCCACAGGGTCATCCACCGTATTTTGAGGCAAAATTCATCCAACCAATATATCATTTTTCTTCGTCTCTTCGTATATCCTATCTCCCGAGTAGAATTAAAGGAGGATTTAGATTGAAAAAGATATGTAGCACAATGATGCACATTGACATCAACCAAAAAGGGTAAAGTTTCAACAAGGGACATCTGACAAACAACCTATTGATTTACCTGTCAGCAAGAAAATGTTCTAGATTGTGCCACACAAATGACATCTGATGTCGTGGGGAATCTTTTGTACAATATCTCTAAGCCTACTCATTTCATTTATGCCATTAGTTTATGAACTTAAGTAATATGTTTTCTTATTTCAGTTGGCTAGTGTAAATTTTTTCTATTCAGACATATTTTATATGTATGCATGATGATTTCAATTTTGAATGGATATCTATTTGATGGACCTTTTTTTTTCTTGGTTACATGATTCTAGATTCTCACAATGCTCCATTGAAGCGATGTGTCCCCATATGGAGTTAGATGTTGCACCCATTTTTTCAACATTCCAAGGAAGCAAGATTTAGAAGCTTGAAGGAATTTTTTTGAAGTTCAGAATCATCAACCAACAATTATTATGTCATTGTAAATCCATTTACAAATTTGTAATGTAAATGATGCTAGTACGACCATTAATTACGTAACAACCTAGGTAAGCCTATGATTTTGATGACGAGTTTCATCTTAGGAGCTTTTTTGTCTCACCAATTATCTGTGTTTCTAAATATGGATGATCAACATAGTTTTTCCCTCTAGCCTCACCCCAATGCTAGGGTGGAATTTATCGTCAAGACCTTAGGTGAGTCTTAGTTTATTAGTCAAGTCTATTGTAAAAGTCATTTGGGAATAATTTAAGCTAATTGGCTAAATTATTTTATTACAAATCACTTGATATACTATACCATATTGTGTCGCAGAATTTGGTAAGTTTATGAGGGTTTATAATGAACAGGTATTCCCCCTTTTAGGGTTGAATTTATATAATCTTATGTAAAAAATATTTTAGTGCATGGTTCCTCATACTTAGACACCATGACTAAAATATTTGAGGGTAGAAATATAATTGATCTCTTCATGAATTTTCAGTTAGAAAATTTATTAATTTAGAGTCAAAATTAAAATGTTAGAGAGATTAACTTCTCCAAGTGGAAAAATTTGTGGGCCTAAAAATAGTTAATTTTTTGAGGTCCCCCATCAAGGGAATATTGGAAATTTCAAGAAAATTTGGACCCTTGGACCTTGGTGGTTAAGTCAAAATCATTTTTTTAGGAAATTAGTTCAAAATAATTATTTTTGAACTAATAAAAATTTGAAAATTCTACAAAAATAATCATTTTCGACGACAAAGATTAAAATTTGATCAAGGATTTATTAATGGTCAGATTATTTTGATGGGTATCAAGCGAACTAGCCGTTATTTTCCACTTGGAGGAATTTCTCTATAAATAGAAGACATTTTGCTCCTATTTGGATCATGCTGATTTTTGGCCTGATGTAATTTTGTAAACAATGGCATGAAACCAATGTTCTGCTGGGAATGTTTAAATCTCGTAATAAAATACTTTGGGGTACAGTTCCTGATGTCTTTGTCTCATTGATCTATTGTATGTAATGGGTATGTGCTTTCCTATATTGTGCTTTAATTATCCGAATCGTTATTTCATTTGTAGATGATAGGAATATTCTATTGGTAAGTTTTGGGCTTATCTTAGGTGATCCGACGCATTGTATGTTCTAACGATTTTTCTTGAGAAAAAGTATAGAGTTTGTAGGTTCCCTGAACCTTGGGCTCCAAGTTCACAGACTGTAGGCACAAGCTGACATTGTTTGGAGTTCGAATATTTTATGTGATTTTCTCACTTCATTAAGGCTATGGTTAACATCTATTTTTCAAAACACATCTAGCCATTGTCATATTTTATAAAAAAAATATTCTCCAAAAATATTTCAAACATTGTACATTTGTATAATTTGTAAATTATTTTTGTAAAATAAATTTTGTAAATAATTTTTTTTTTTTTAACCTTTGTTTGTAGTTGGTTTGGGGTTTTGAATTTTTTTTGTATATATTGACTTTTTGGGTACTTGTAAATTTATTTGTGTAGGTCAAATCCAAGTGTTTCAAAGAAATTTGTTGGGGTTTTGAACTAGATCTAGGCCCTTGAGGGTAATATCTAATCTCTAGAATTTTTGCAAGGCCAACAACTGAAGAATTTCGTAGTGAAATTGAAGATTTGAATAAAATTAGAATTTTCGCAAGGGTTTGAAATTTTTTAGGGCCTCTAGGCCCAATGTCCTCCATAGCCTTGATTGTTTCCCCCTTGAAGTCCCTACATCATCTTTCTCTAGCCTTCCAAGGCTAGTCATAGACCTCTAAAAGCCTTGACCTACCCTTTTAGCCCTTGCCATGGGTGTTTTTGGCATTTTTAGGCCTTCTCGTGAGGCTTAAAGGCCTCAATCTCCCTCAAATCCCTCTCGGCCTACTTCTTTGGCCTTGGTCGTGGGCTTCTTTGGCCCTTGGAAACCCTCCTCTCACTCCTAGCCCTCTCGACCTCCTCCTTTAGGCTTGCCACAGGCCTGTTTAGGCCTTCCCTTCCCCTCGGTCCTCCTTCCTCTGTTGCCCTTGCGTCCTCCTCCTTAACCCTTTGTCTTCCCTTCTCTCCCTTTTCTCCCAAGTTGCAACCCTCTTAGGGCTTGTGACAGGTCTCTTTCCTTAGGACGTAGCCCTTGTGGGGCTTATGACAACCCTTTGTGGGCCTTCTTTCACCTTAGCAAAGGCCTATTAGGCCTTTGTACCCTAGCCGCTATCCTTCCTTGGCCAAATTTTGGTCTTAATCCCTCTCTTTGGCCTCTATCTTTCCTTCCCTATCCCTCTTTTCCTCACTGTGGTTTATCATTAAAATTCTGAAGCTAATATTGGTGCTTTTCAATGAGTTTTCAAGCTAACTTTGGTGGAAGTAGGTGAACAAGTCATTGGATAAGTTGGGAAACTATCTTCTATTAAAATTTGACAGCTTAGGGATGAATTTCCCCTAGAAGAAATCATATCTTTCAGTTCCGTTTGAACCATCTATAATAAAATTTCATTTCTAACAATTCTATATGACTTTCCAAAAATAGTAAGTCACATCTCAATTTGGAAGTGACTTTCCAAAAATAGAAAGTCGTGTCTAAATGATCAAGGATGATCTTGACATATGGAATCCACTTTAAAAGCAAATCAGTCATGATTATGCCAGTCAAGAATTAATATTTTTATCCTTACTAGTATTATTATTATTATGATACTATTATTTATAAAATAGTCTAAAGTTATTCACCTTTAATGGATTAATAAAAACAAATTCTCTCATGAAATAAGTAAACTAAATTGAGAATCTCTTACTCGGAAAATTGAACCTCTCTCTTGGAATAAAATAGTAACTCTCCCTCACTAATTCAATGTATGACACAAGTGTAACTCCTCTTCACTAAATGCACTTTTAACTCCCTCATCCAATTCGATTTGTAACTCTCGCCAAATATTCTTTCTCCCTAATTTGAATTGTAACTCATCAAGACAAGTGTACCTCTCACTCTATTCTTGGGATTTGTTACTCTTCTCCTCAAGTAACTCCTCCCTCATGGAATTCAATTCTCCTATTATTGGCTCAAGGAATGAATTCATTTTATAACTCTCTGTTGTAACGGCTACAACCACCCTCCAAAATTTTGGCTCACATGCAAATTTCGGAGCCTACTTTGGATCATGCGATCGATTGTTCCTTGGTCACTTATTGGTAAGCTGATGATCTCAATCTCCCCTCCTTGATCTTAAGAGTTGTTCATGTTCTCATCTTTATGCAACATGTGTCATCTTTGGGCATAGGGATTGTTGTTTGTCATGCAAAGGGAATGATGTTTTGCTTCAAGGGAAATCTTGTGCGTATGAGTTGTTTTCATTACATAGACATGTTTCACACTCACTTTACGCACTCTTGTCGTGAAGATTGTTGCATCAAGAAAAGTATATTTTATAAATTCTGGATGGTCTACGTTGTATCACTAAGTGTTCGTGTGTCATCATGGTCGAGTCCTATAACTGTTTACATCTGTTCTATGATCTCACACTTAGCCAATTTTCCAAGCAACCTAGCCTCATCCAGCTTCCCAGAACTGTGCACTTTGCTTCTACAAACCTCAAACTTTTTTCCTTACCCGCTGGAACTGCATAGTGTGCAGAGACCCCAATCTCCCTTGGCATCCAAAACTGCACAGTATTGTCCCTCAGCTGCTTAGTCTGCCTTGAAACCTGAAACTGCGCAAATGTGTCCTCCCGGAACCCATCCCATAGTAGTGCCTTCCATCTAGAAATTGCGCAGTATTGCCTCTCAGTTACCCAGGCTGCACTGCACTCAGAAATTACGCAGAGGTGCCCTCCCAAGACCCCATCCTGCAGCAATGTCCTGTGCCTCAAAGCTGTGCAGTGTTGTTGAAGTTGTCTTGTCTGTCTTGCATCCAGAAACTGCGCAGATGGGCCTCCCAAGGCCTTATTCCAGCAACAGTCACTGTCCATTGAAACTGTGCTAATTTATCTTTCAGTGACTAACAGGAAAAGGTGACAATCTAAGATCACTCCCAAGGAGTTGAGAAGAAGGACCAAGAGACTAAGTGATGGAAAAAAATCAGGACCTTATGCAAACTCCGCCAGATGCATGATCATCTTGAGGGTAAGTATGGTAATTAAATAACACATTTCAAAGTACATCTCATAGTTCAGTTTGCAAGACTGTTTGTCATTGTCATATCATCTTGTCTTCAGTAACATGCATGTGTGCAAACACAATAGTCATTTCATGTATTTCCTCTACATGTCTTGCTTCCTTTTCACTTGTTTCACCAACTGTCATCTTTGGCATGTTGATTGTTATGTCATGCTTACAACCTTGTTCTGGTGATATCGAAGGTTTGCCTTTATGTGCATGAGTTTTTCAACCTATGTAAACACCCATCATACTCACACAAAAAGTTGTAGACATTTTTGCACAAGTTTCATCATGATAGTTCAATGACATATCTTAAGTGTCGCACTTGTCGCTCTCACCTTTAGATGGTCGCACTGAGCACATGTTGTCTTATTGATTTGAGGTGTCTTGTCATCGAGTCATGCTAAGTGTGTGTTCGCAAGCTCATATATACATGAGTTTGATTGCTCACACACTTAACCATTTTTCCATAAAATCTGTCGACCGGACAACCTTCCATCAACTAGACCTCCATTGAGTTGCACTACGCAGTCTCATCCCTCAGTGACCCTACATTATTTCCCAGAATTGCACAGAGCTTGAGGCTTTCCTCCTGGGCAGCCTGCACTGCATGATTTTGGAAATGAGCCAGTTGTCTCTCTCCTAGAACTGCGCAGAATTTTTCCAAGAAGCCATTCTAGTCTGTGCTTCCCGCAAGACCATCCACCAAGCCTCCCTCTCGTCAACCGGAATATCTAACTTGAATTGTGACCCAGGGTTGAACTCATCCCCAAACCTAAGCAGTAGCTATCCAGATTGCCTGCCTACACTGCCTGCAGAAACTGCGGAGACATGAGGGACAAACATCTGCTCCCTGCAACCGCATTGTCTCGGGAAATTGCACAATTTTTCCCGGCAGTCCCCCTGCTGACTTGCTCTTCTCTCCTATTGAAAACTGCGCAGTTTTCACTGACAATCCTATTGCTTACTGACACTCCACTTAGTCTGGAAAATGCGCAGTCATGTCCTGCCTTGACTATCTTCTAGAACTGTGCAATTTTGGCCAGCAACTCCCACATCTTGATCCTGACCTCCTCCAGAAAACTGCACAGTTTTCACTACCAGTGCTTCCTGCTGCTCACACTACCTCCCCGGAAAAACTGCACAATTATGCCTCCCAGCTGAGCCCTCTCCCGCAGATGTCACTATTGTCCCAGACTGCTCAAATTAGCCTCCCAGTGACCTCTGCGCAATTTTTCCCGACAGTGCCCCAAAGTCCCACATCCCGGCTTGAGTTGTGCTCTGCGTAGTCTCAATACCTTGTCCTCCCTCTTGGTCACCCGGACCAATCACGGAAAAAAATGCATCATGGTAGATTAGGATATTTTTGGATTTGATGTCATCTCATCATGAGTGATTGCAGAAGCAGGTACATGAATGGAACATGGCATGGCGACGAATGGGATGAAGAAGGAGTGCATGATGGAAGACTTTCTCGCGGTTAAACGAACACACGAAGCATACCAAGTAGCAAGCAAAGGAGATACATACACATGCATGAACCATCAAGCGAATGCCAAGACCATCAAAGACCCTGCACACTTCGTCATGCATAGGTGAAGATATGATACACCAAAAGCATACTCATCACCCAACATCATAACATCTCAAGACAGACACCACAGTCAGCAGTGTCATGTCATGTTGTCTCATGAGTCGTCTCGGCCACATCACTACTTTGGGCCATACTTGTTGTAATCAATGTAATGTAACGTGGAAGTCCAAGAGACCCACAGATTAAGTTGAATAGTCATGTAAGTCGAACAATCATGAGGGAACTTGAAGAGTCACAAGGGTCAGTTTCACCCTTGGCTATATATACCCCCTCATTTGTACATGCAAAGCACTTTTCACCTTGGCTCCTCCCACATAGCCTTAAGTGTATGTAATATTTTCTCTGAGGAGCGAGCAGTGGCTCTAACGCTCCACTACTGGGGCTAGTGATGTATGGTGTACGAATGTGCCTTGGAACTTTCGCTTAATTCAGAATCCTGTCTCAAGCTATCACGTTTTCACGCATGTTTTGTATCTGTTTGTATGACTATTCTTTAAACATTTGTATATTTTCTTAACTTGTACTAAGATAGTTGAAATACTTCGGTTATTTTAGTACTCATATTGTTGAATATTTGTTGTATTATTTATCATTGTTGTCCCATCCGTGTGGACTATTCCGCCGGAAATTAGACATACCATCTTTGTGTATTTCTTAGTGTTAACAAACGTCACCCCCGTGTAGACTATTCCGTTGGACGATGTACGTGCTCTCCATTGAACTTTGGTTTTCACGACTGCCGCATCCACTGTGGACTATTCCACTGGATCTTGGATAGACCCTTGTTGTTTCTCATGTGTGTTTCTTCCTGGGTTGGGACTATTCCCTCTCATCAAGAGGCTCACTTTACCTCCCCCTTTTCAAAGTAAGAGAACCCAGACACAAAGTTACATTAAGCACTCACAAGGCACACTCACCTTGCTTTCTTGAAGTTACAAGCATAACACTCTCATGTACTGAACAATAAGAGATAAGGCATATCTTTAAGATAATGGCAATCGGGCCATCATACCAGATGGGACTCCTACACCAAACGGTGTGAGGTTTAGTTGGGACTTCATATCGGGGAGATCCCTTGAATGTTGGTAGATCCAACACCATCAACACTCTCCTTTCTCATATATTTAAGCAAGAGCAAGTGAGAGTTGTGTGTAACATGTTCATTGTGAAGAATGAGAGCTAGAGTTGAGTATGTGCAAGAGAAGTGTGAGAGAAAGTGAAGAGTAAAAGAAAGGGAAGAGTTGGAGAAAGTGTGTAGGACAAGATCTAATCAAGAGAAGGAAGATATTTTCCAGCAAAGAGAAAGATCACTTTAGCTGCAAGTTGATTTAACATTGGTGAATTTATTCATTCTCATTCTCTCTCTCTCTATTTGTACTCTACTAAACAATTGAAGAAGTCTAATAGAAGAAGAATCATTTGGGTTTTGCGTTAGTCATTGGAACTAACTCTTAGTGTCTCATATTTGTGCTTCACTGTCTTCATATGATCCTTAAGTTTATGTTCTATCTACAATTGCTATTCTGAGAAGAAATTTGCATTCTAAGTAATTGTAACAACATAGTACATTTAGTTTTATGCAAAGTACATTCAGTTTTCTGCAAAGTACATTCAACTTTATGCAAAGTACATTCAGTTCCATTTAGTTTTCTACAAAGTACATTCAATTTTCTGCAAGTACATTCAGTTTTCTACATAGAACTTTCAAGTTTCTACAAATAATTTTTAAATTTCTGCATAGAACTTTCAGATTTTAACATGGTATCAGAGCCTTGGTGAAGACAAGTCCAAGGAGATCAGAGATCACCTGAGGAGACCCCACTTGCTGCCAAAGTTTTCTGATTGAGATGGCTTCGTCCTACTTCAAGATAGAGGAGAAGTTGAATGATGCTTCAAACTTTAGTCCATGGAAAGCAAGGGTAGATATTACTCTTGAAGAACACGAAGTTCTGGCATATGTTGAAGACACAATGACTGATCCACCAGATAATACAAGTGCTGATGTCAAATCCAAATATAAAAAGGGTGAAATCAAAGCTAGAAAAATTATCTTTGATTCTCTTAGTGATCATCTCATTACTTATGTTTCTAGTTTAAAGAAAGATAAAGAAATGTATGACAAATTAATTGGCATGTTTGCAATTAGTAACTTGAACCAGATTATTGCCTTGAAGAATCAGTTGAAGAACATCAAGATGAATAGAGGAGAGACAGTTCAGGCATACTTCCTAAGAATGACTAAAATCAAGAATCAACTGTCAAAAGTTGGTGAATTTGTACCCGACAAAGAAATTGTGTTGATTGCGCTTCGAGATCTTTCTCATGTTTGGGAGACTTTTATCACCACCATCAACAACATCAACACTATTCCCACATTTAATGAGCTCTTGGGAAAGTGTATCCAAGACGAGGCCAAAATTCCCTCCATAGGGAGAATTTCATATCATGAAGAAGGAGAACCTATTGCATTTTTAGCCTATGACAAGAGAAAGAAAGGTAATAAAAATAAATCTGCTTTCAAATCAAGTAAAGGGAATCTAGACATGTCAAAAGTTAGATGATTTAATTGTTAAAACATGGTCATTTTGCTTGTGACTATAAAGAAAGAAGAAGAACTTCTAGCTTCAAAAGAAAACCTGATTATAGAAAAGACTTTTATGGAAATCAAAGAAAATGACATCCTAAGAAAACAAGAAATCCAAGATATAGAAATAATGCAGCAGAAACTCAATCAAAATATTTTCTTGTTTCTGCTCTTTCCATTTCTTCTGCAGATTCATTTGATAGTTGTTTAGTTGATAGTGGTGCTTCCAAACATTTTATTGGTTACAAAGAGGCACTCTCTAATGATAGGGAGACTAATTCAAATGTTATCCTCAAAGATAATTCTACTCACCAATTTAAAGTTTATGGTTTAGTTTCATTTCAATTAGATGATGGAAAATCTATTTTTTTGCAAGAAGTTTTGTATGTACCAAGTTTGAAAAAAAATCTTGTATCCATATATGCTCTAGAAGATAAAGGAATGAAAGTTTCTTTTATGAATGGAAAAGTTCTAACTTGGCCTTTGAACTCAAGTATGGGAGAAGCCTTCACTCTTGGATCAAGATGTGAAGGGCTTTACGAAGTCAATGGTAAACCCATTCATGCATTGGTCCATGATATTGATCTTCAGTGTGAACTATGGCACAAAATATTTGCTCACTTACACTACAAAGCCTTACCTCATGTAAGGAAGATGGTTTCTGGAATGCCTGATATCATAATGGATCATGAATGAGTTTTCCCAGGATGTGCAAGTGGAAAGCATATAAATGGATCATTCCCTTTAAGTAGAACAAAAACTAGTCAGGTACTTCAACTCACACATTCTGATTTATGTGGACCCATGCCCATTACTTCTCTTTATGGCTACTTATATTTCATGATTTTTTTTATTCTTTTTCTCGCAACACATGGATATTCTTTTTGAAAAAGAATGGGGAAGCATTTAACATGTTAAGATATTTCAAGGCTTTGGTTGAAAATCAAACGGGAAAGTTGATCAAAGATTTCCGATCTGATAATGAGGGAGAGTTGTCAGGCCAGGGTAACTCCAGCAATTAATGAGCGCAAGACAGAACTGATGTTTTATTCATTTAGACAATTGTTATTTATACATATACAAAACGGATCAGTTCATCTTCTAGATGATTGTCCAGCTTCACCTCATCCGTTTCGGATTAGGTGTCAACATTCCCCCCCTTAATCTGAAGGGATGTTGGTGAGTCCAAGCATCGTTCTGAATCTTTCAAGCTTTTCTCTTCCAAGCGCTTTGGTGAAGATGTCTGCAATTTGCTCGTTTGTGGAACAATGACGGAGATGGATTGTTTTGGCCTCAACATGATGTCGGATCAGATGATATTTAGTATTGATGTGCTTAGTACGATCATGGAACTTTGGGTTCTTGGCCAACTTTATTGCAGAGGTGTTATCAATCATGAGTGGAGTTGATTGTATTTGTTTTACCTGCAAATCTTCAAGAATTTTCCTGAGCCACACAATTTCTTTCGTTGCTTCAGCTGCTGCCACGTATTCTGCTTCTGTTGTGGAATCTGCTGGTACTGATTGTTTGCGTGATCTCCAGGAGACAGCTCCTGATCCAAGACTCATAGCATATCCTGAAGTAGATACCCCAGTTTCTTTGTCTCCATCGAAGTCTGAATCAGAGTATCCAATCAAGTTGAAGTCGTCCACCTGTGTATACTTGATTCCAAGGTCTTGAGTTCCCTTCAAGTACCTTAGAATTCTTTTTGCAGCAGACCAATGTCCCTCACAAGGCTTTTGCATAAACCTGGAGAGGATTCCAACAACAAATGAAATGTCTGGTCTGGTAGTAGTGAGGTAGATGAGACTTCCTACAAGCTGTCTATACTTTGTTGCATCCTCAAATTTCTTTCCTTCAATAGATGTGAGCTTCAAGTTTTGTTCCATTGGAGTAGAAAGGGGATTGCACTCTGTCATGCCAAATCTGTTTAACAAATCTCCAATGTATTTCTTTTGAGAAAGAAATATGGACTTTGGATGTTGGGTTACTTCAATGCCAAGATAGTAATGAACATAGCCCAAATCAGTCATTTCAAAAAAAATTCCTAATTCTTTCTTTATGGATGCAATATAGCTTTCATTGTTCCCTGTCATTAAAAGATCATCTACATATACCACAAGATATACAACTGTTTTGCCAACTTTCTTGACAAATAAAGTTGCATCATCAAGATCAAAATGTTTGAAGTTGAGTTTCAGAAGATGCTCAGTTAGTTTTTCATACCAGGCTCGTGGTGCTTGTTTGAGGCCATACAAGGACTTCACAAGTTTGCATACTTTGTGTTCATGTCCTTTCACAGCAAATCCTTCAGGCTGGGACATAAAAACATTCTCTTTTAGATCTCCATTCAAGAATGCAGTTTTTACATCCATTTGATGGACTTTCCAACCGTTCTGAGCAGCTAGTGCAAAGAGTGTCCGGATGGTGGCCCATTTTGCTGTGGGAGCAAAAGTTTCCTCATAATCGACCCCTTCCTTCTGTGCAAAACCTTTTGCCACAAGCCTAGCTTTGTGCTTGTCAAGTGAGCCATCAGCTTTGTACTTGTTCTTGTAGACCCACTTTCAGCCAATTGGTTTGGTTCCAAATGGAGGATCAACCAGCTTCCAAGTGCCATTCTTTATGAGGGCATCATACTCCTTCTGCATCGCTTCTTTCCATTCATCATGAGAAGCAGCTTCTTTGAAGGAAGTTGGTTCAAAATCTGTAGACAAGTTCAATTCACAATCATAAGTAACATCCATATCAACAGGTGAATTAGAGTTATCTACATCACCTCCATCTTGTCGGTTTGAATTTCTGGTTCCTGTTTTTCCAATTTCATCAGGATGAACACTTTCAAGTGTCATTGTCAGCCACTTTGGGGGACCTTTCTGAGATGGTCCAGGCTGTTCTGTTGATTGAGTTGGGACTGAATCAAGATTGAGTCTCCCAATTCTATCAATTACATCACTTAAAGCATCATCCGTTGTTGGAGTGTCATGTAGGGGAGATTGTTCTTCAGAAGGAGATTCCACATGTTGATCTAGTATAGGAATCCCCCCTTCAAGATGTGGAATCTGATTATCAAACTCTTGGAATGATTTCGGTTTTGTGAATCTATCCAAGCGATCAAGTTGTCGCTCAACAACACTGTCAGATTTGGATGATTCAAGAAAAATGACATCTCTAGATAAAACAAACTTTTTATTTACTTCATCATAGAGGCGGTATGCTTTAGATGTGTTTGAATACCCCAGGAAGATACACTTACGACTTCTAGAACCAAGTTTGTTTCTATGTACCTTTGGTATTAAAGCATAACAGGTGGAACCAAATATCCTGAGATGTTTTACCAAAGGAACATGTCCATACCACAATTCATAAGGAGTCTTGTTTCTTATAGCACTAGATGGACATCTATTCTTTATATATGCAGCACATAGAACAGCATCAGCCCAAAACATTGTCTTTACATTTTTGAAGAAAAGCATGGATCGTACCATATTCAAAATTGTTCTGTTCATTCTTTCAGCTACACCATTATGTTGAGGATTATAAGGCACAGTTGTTTGATGTTTAATCCCATGTTGGCGGAGATAGTGTTCAAATTCATTTGATGTATATTCTTTTCCATTATCAGTGCGAATAGACCCAATATGAGATTGTGCATCATTTTCAATCCACTTATGAAAATTCTTGAATGTTTGAAATGCATCAGATTTGTTCTTCAATAAGTAAACCCAACACATTCTGGTGTAATCATCAATAAATGTCATGATATATTTATTTCCATTTGCAGAAGGAACAGGCATTGGACCACATAAATCTGAATGAATAAGTTCAAGCTTCCTATGTGCTCTTGAATGTGAATCATGAAAAGACTGTTTGCTATGCTTTCCTAGAATGCAAGCATCACATTGTTTATGTTTTCTAGGAATTGTAGGCAAACCAGCAACACCATTTTTCTTCAACAAGCGGAGACTATCATAGTTTAAATGTCCAAATCTAGCATGCCAGAATAAACTTGATGGAAGTGCACCTTCTTCATGATGAGAAATATATGAGAAATGTTGTGCATGAGCAGAGGTTCCTTGCAGTTTAAGGAGTATTTCTTCTTCTATACCCCTCATGACAAGTGAGTGGTCAGATGCCTTTCTTACCTCAAGCTTACCATCAAACATGTGAATGGAGTGACCTTGCTGGCGGATGTGGACCAGGGACAGCAAGTTTCTCTTCAGCTGTGGGAGATATAGAACATGATCCAGAAGAAAGTCTGGAAGACCAGGCAGTTTAAGCCTGATTGAGCCAAGCCCTGATGGCTTGATTTTTGACTGATCTGCAAAGTATACTGCTCCATCAACATTGTCAGTGAAATCTTCAAAGAAATCTTTCCTATGAGTCATATGACAGGTTGCTCCTGAATCAAGCAACCAGTCATTTTTCGAAGAAGCAAGTGAATCATTAAACAAATCTTCATTTACTCCAATGTTACATTGTGCCTCAATATAGTGAGCGGATTCAGGTGCTTTACCTTTGTCTATGTCATCAGTTTTACCTTTCTGCTGATTTCTTCTCTGCTCAACTTTGTCCCATGGTAGCTTGCATGTAGAAGCATCATGTGATCCATTTCGTTTGCATCGAATGCAATGCAGATCTGCCCTTTCTGCTTGAGGATGTCTGCCCCCCCTGCCTCTGAAATATCTTTCTCTTTCTTTTGAATGCATACTGTAACAAAAATTATTTTTGCTGATGGAAAAATAATTTTGCTGATAAAAAGAACTTCTACTGATGTACAGTGAAAGTATACTCAAAAGGGCAACAGATTCTTTATGCACTAAGTTTTCTTCAAATGTCTTCAAAATAAAATATCCTCCACTAAGTATGTCAAAGGAAACATAAACAGAATAGCCCAACACATCTTTAAAAACTGAAACTGCGAATGAAAATTCACTTTAGCATATGGACTGAAAATAAAGCAACCATGTTCATTTAACATTATAGCTTCAGCAGTTTTGGCAGATCCACATATTCCAGCATCTATCGCGCTTCACAGCAATACGCTCAAGCATGGCATCGTAGACCCTAGACATGCATTTCCAAATTAAATTAAGAAGCCTCTGCTGCGGGCTGAGCGAGATTCAATTTCTCTAGTAGCTTAGACAGAGATTCGGGCGAGTAAACCTGGTACTTCACTTCTCCAGAAGGCAACAAAAAAAAAACTCCGCTAGTTCCAACTTCTCGGGAGAGATAGCAGTACTTAAATGAATATATGCTGCTACATAAAACAAACTTTTTATTACAGCGGTTAGAGCGTGCAGTTATCGTTAACGATCCAATTCGTTTCAGCAAAGAGGAACTGAAACAAATGCATTATATGCACGCGTGTCTTTCGGAGACGATAAGGCTTTACCCTCCCCTGCCCATCGAGAGAAAACAAGTCTCGGAGGACGTGGTGTTGGCAGACGGCACGGCAATTAAGAAAGGGACTGTCATACATCATTTACGCCATGGAGCAGTTCTTACAATAAAACCGAGCGAATAATAAAAACGCAGCAATACACAGTCATATTTCAGGTGAGATGGGGGTAGAGTAATAAACCCAACGCAGCAACTGTTCTACCATAAACCACAGTCATATTTCAACGCAGCAATACACTGTTCTACCATACGCAGTAATAAACCACAGTCACCATTACAAAAAATGATACCTCAGTTCTCAGCATACCACAGTCACCATAAAAAAAATGATACCTCAGTTTTCAACGCAGCCACCATTGCAGTTACCATTAAAAAACGCAGTCATGGTTCGACAGCAGAGCTTCAACGCAGCGTTCCAGGGAATACATGAATGCATCAGGCTCAAAAACGCATCAACGCTCAAAACGCATCAACGCACATCAGTTACTCATGGTCAGAGGGCGCAGTCTCTGGCAGTCAGAGAGCGCAGCGAATTCAGGCAAAGGCAGAGGCAGAGCCAGGGAATCACGCCAGAGCATCTCTCAAGACAGGAGTTACTACTATTTTAGGGACTGGGACCTGAGCTCTGATACCATGTCAGGCCAGGGTAACTCCAGCAATTAATGAGCGCAAGACAGAACTGATGTTTTATTCATTTAGACAATTGTTATTTATACATATACAAAATGGATCAGTTCATCTTCTAGATGACTATCCAGCTTCACCTCATCCGTTTCGGATTAGGTGTCAACAAGAGTTCACCTCAAATGAGTTTAATGATCTTTGTAGAGACGCTAGAATAAAGAAATAAACCACCATGTCGTATAATCCACAATGAAATGGTGTGGTTGAGAGGAAAAATAGAACCATTATGGAAGCAGTTAGAGCCATGTTACATGATCAAAAGATACCGAAGTTTCTATGGGGAGAAGCTGCAAATACTGTTGTTTATGTGTAAAACAAAACTCCTCATCAGGCTTTATACAATAAAACTCCTGAAGAAGTCTTCACTAGTAAAATGCCTGAGATGAGCCACTTGAGAATCTTTGGTTGTCCCATGTACTTCCATGTGCCGAAAGAGAAAAGGAACAAATTGGAATCTTCTAAGTAAGAAAGGTACGTTTGTTGGTTATTGTGATAATTCAAAATATTATAGAATTTATGTACCTAGTTAAATAACTATTGAGTTTAAAAGAGACATAACATTTGATGAAGATGCAGCTCTTAGAAAATCAAGAGACTCTCCTCCTCCATCCATTTCTAAAAGACAAGCTATTAATGAAAAAAGCCCGCATTTGAGTCTGAACCGGAACCGAAGAATGAGCTTGTTGATAATCCAATGGGTTCCATCGATCCTCTAGATCCTCCACCACATTATCCTCCTACCAGAAAGATGCCACTATGGTTGTGAGATACCTTGCAAGATGTTGAACAAGATGTTGCCCCAAGAGGAATGTTCAGAGAAGGTAAGAAGCCAAGTCAGTTTCAAGGGTACATTACTGCCATGAGAAAAATCATTCAGGAAGAACCATGCACCTTTGAAGAATCTGCAATAGAACAAGTACGGAAAGATTCCATGACTAAAGAATACGATTCCATCCAAAATGATGTCTGGGAAGTGGTTCCTAGACCTCAATGTAAATCTATTGGCATTCCAAATAGTTGTTTAAGATTAAACATGGCGCAAATGGTAGTATTGAAAAATATAAGGCTAGATTTGTAGCTAGAGGATTCTCTAAGAAAGATGGAATAGATTATGATGAGAATTTTTCACTTGTATCTTGATATACTACTATTCTATCTGTTGTTGCCTTAGCTGCTAGCTAGGGATGGGATCTTCACCAAATGGACGTGAAAACTACTTTCTTGAGGAAGAGGTATTTGTGGAACAACCACAAGGCTTTGAAGAGAATGACAGGGAAACTCATGTATGCAGACTGAAGAAAGCCTTATCTGGGTTGAAGCAAGCTCTAAGAGTATGGTGTGCTTGCATTGATAACTACATGATAAAGCTTGGTTTCACAAGAAGCAACGTAGACCCAAACCTCTACTTCAAGACAGTCCAAGGTATACCTTTGATTTTGGTATTGTATGTTGATGATTTATTCTTGACAGTTGGAGAACCTCTTATCCTCCAATGTAAGAGGGGGTTAACTTTTGAATTTGAAATGAAATACCTTGGTTTAATGCATTATTTTCTGGGACTAGAGGTCTGGCAAAGACTTGGTGAAATTTATCTTTCTCAAGGAAAATATGTTGTTAAGCTTCTTGAAATATTTGCTATGGTAGAATGTAAGTCAATGCATACTCCTATAGAAATGAACTTTATGAAATTGTGTGGAAAAGTTGCAGGACCTTGTCTAGCAAATCCCACAGAGTATAGACAACTCATTGGTGCTTTGATGTTTTTGGTAAACACTGGGCATGATATCTTCTTTGATGTAAACATTTTAAGTCAACACATGATTGATTGCTTTCATGCCCACTAGATTGCTGCAAAACATGTACTCGGATACTTGCATGGAATTGTAAATCTAGGATTGAAATATACTGCTGAAAATGTAAGACTTCATGGATATACTGATGTTGATTGGGAAGGTAACTCTGCTAATAGAAAGATCACTTATGGGTGATGCTTTAGCTTGGGATCTGCCATAATCTCTTGGATGAGTAGAAAGCATAATTTTGTTGCACTAAGTACAACTGACGCTGAGTACATCATTGCTAGCATGGCTAGTTGTGAGGCAGTTTGGCTGAGAAATATTTTTGGGGAACTATTTGAGCAAGTTCCAGACACAACAGTTATATGACAAGTATAAGAGCAGGATTCGTCTTGCAAAAAATCATGTGTTTCATGACAAGTCCAAGCATATTGAGATCAAGTATCACTATATTCGGGATATGGTGCAAAGAGGAGTAGTGAGTCTCCATCACATCTCCATTGATGATCAGATAACTGACATTCTTACCAAGCCTTTATAGAAAGGGAAGTTCTTGGTTTTTTGAGAGCAGCTTGGACTTATGGACATGACCCTTCCGAGAGGTGGTCATAGTTGATCAATAGCACTGAGATGCCTTTCCCCCCTATCAGAGCTCACAAGATTAGGGAATGATGTCGGGAAGTTTCTGAGGATGAGGGACCTCTTGTGTAGTGTGTGCCACAAGAGTAGGCCCCAGTATGCATCCAATCCACAGTCTGGGACATGGGAAGAGCCACCTATCTGGCCAATAGGTGTAGTGAGACTTATCTAGGATGCATGTATTCCCCCACTTGACACTTGGATGTGTTTGATTCTTGTCTATGTGACTTGTGCGAGTCTTGTCTGTTAGGGTCCCACCCTAACCCCCTTATTTATGTCTTGGGATCACGTCATAGTCAAGAGTCAATAAAGCCCATATTAATATTTGTAAGTGGTTAACCCGCAATTAATGACGGGACCACAGTTAGTTGCAAATGGGCAGAAGTATTAGTTAGATGGTAAATAGGCGGTAGTATTAGATAGATGGTATTAATAAAACCCACGATATTGGCTCGTGGTATTGCATGTATGAGTCATATATAAAGGATAGAGACTCCCTGCGAGGAGCATTGTGTCTTGTTTTGTAATCGAGCTCTGCTCTATTGGAGGTCGCCCCCTCGAAGAGGCCTGTGAACATTTCTCTCTGAATAATAAAATCATTGTTATTCTGTGTTGCAGGTTAAGAGCATAACAAGTGGTATCAGAGCACTTTCCAGGGCTCGGTGGGATCTCCAAATTTTAGCAAAAAAAAATTTTGGCTAGAGACGTGTTCCGGCGTCTTTAAACCACGGGATCTGTCGTTAAGCGCATAAACCTGCGGATTTGGGGAGGCATGCACGCAGGAAATACAAGAGGTGGTCACGTCTGTTGGACTCCCTTGTAACCCCTGTGGGTACCCCTTCGATTATTAGCGCATTAGACAGAACCGCGCACGGACTGTCTTCCACGTACCCTCTGGGTATATAGGAAGCCCCCTAGCTCCCTTGAAACCTCGCCATAGATAAACCTTCGGCCGTCTTGTGGCTACAGTACACCGAGAACAGCACTCGGAGAGATTACTCGCCCGTACGATAGGGTAGTCGGGTTGTACGGCTAAGGGTACGGTCGATCCTCCTTAGTTAGAGCCCTGAAACATTGGGCCGAGTACTACTGCCAGACCCTTATGTATATTGCGATCTGTAGCACCTGACACTCCCCAAGACCATAGTTCCCTTTCTATCGGGGGATCACACATCATCTATTTCAGATCAGCAGCAGCAGTTGTTCCACCATTCAGATCTCTCAGATCCACCAAATCGGATATTCCAGATCAGCAGCAACAGTTGTTCCACCATTCAGATATCTCAGATCCACCAGATCGGAGTAGTTGTGAAGGGTTCCTGTACCTGGATATAATTTTCGCAGGACTTTTGGCGGCATTTACATTTTGAGGATTTGGCGACTGCAGTATTGATCAGGAAGGAGTAAAACTCCGTTAGGAGTTTTCCAAAAAACAAAAAAAAAGAGTCTGAGATCTTCCGGGGCGCTTATTGGTGACCTAGCCCATTAGTACCAGGACGACGAACTGAGCAAGGTGGTACCATTCAATTTCTTAGTAAAAATTTTTAGGCGGTCCCAATTTTTCATCAGGTTGGTGTATGGTAGAAACTCGCGCTCAAGCGATGGCCAATGAAAGGATCGACAACATTGAAAACCATGTGCACTCCCTCCAAACTGCGGTGCACAAGATCGAAGTTGAGCTTCAAGGAATGAGTAACCACATAGAACTTGAGCTTAAAGGAATAAGTAACCAGTTACAGGAGGCATTCCCAAAGGGCAAGAAGCCAGCCCACAAGGAGGCGTATAATGGCCATGAATACCATGAGGGTGAGTCTAGCCACTCTCCTCACGTTTGGCACTCCCAGCCACCACCCAGTCAGCGACCTCCCAAGTTGGATATGCAGAAATTTGACGGTTCTCACACGTCCGCATGGCTAGCACAAATGGAGCAGTATTTCCAATTGAATCATATCACAGATGAGGGGACTAAGCTTATGGTGGGCACCATGTACTTGGACAATGAACGATGGCAATGGAAGGAATGGCATCAGCGTTGCAATGGACATTTTCAGAATTGGGCCCAATTTGCCAAAACTCTTCGCAGTCGCTTTGAACAGGAAGACTCTTTCTTGGGGCGTCTCACTAAGCTCAGACAGACCGGTACAGTGGAGGAATATATTACTGCTTTTGAAGCCTTAGCCTTCCGCACTAAGGGTCTCACAGATGAGTTCTACATGGAATGCTTTATCAGCGGTCTTAAAGAAGCCATCAAAGCTCAGGTTCTACTCCACCACCCTCCCACATGGACCGAGGCTTGCCAGGTAGCCCGTAAGGTGGAACGTGCATTAACATCCCAATCCAGCCGCCCCAACTTCCCCGCTAAAGGTCGTCCCTCACAGGCTCCCAATATGACTCAGACACTTAAGATTCAAAAGGTGTCACCTGCGGAAATGGCCGAAAGAAGGAAGCAAGGACTATGTTACTACTGTGATGAAAAATATTCACCGGGTCATAAATGCAAAGAGCACAAGTTTTTTCAAATAGATGCCACTGACTACAGCTCCACCGAGGAAGATCCACCACTTGAGGAACCAGAGGCGATCGAAGAAGATAACCAACAGGAGATTGTATCTGATGAACCAATTATTTCGCTAAATGCATTGGCAGGAATTTCTTCCCCTCAAACTCTCAAAATCAGGGGTTTTCTTAAACATCGCCCTATAGTAGTATTGATTGATAGTGGAAGTACCCATAATTTCATCCATCAAAAGATTGCTGAAGCAGCACATTGTTTCGTCTGGGCAGTTTCTAATTTCCAAGTCCAGATTGCAGATGGGGGCACAATGAAATGTGAAGGTCGCTGTGAAAATGTCAAAATTCAAATGGGGGATTATCAGTTGAAAACCCACATGTTTGCAATACACATGGGGGGTTGTGACATTGTCCTAAGCGCGGAATGGCTCCGCACTCTTGGGCCAATCACAATGGATTTCCAGGAGTTATATATGAGTTTTAAGCAGAACAACTCCACACATACCCTCCGTGGACTTCAGGCAGGAGCCCCCTCTATCATCAGCTCGCATAGGATGGAAAAATTGTTAAAAAAGGGCCATCATGGAGTGGTAGCTCAATTTAATGCCATCCAGGTAGTAGACACCATGTCTCCGCCAGTTCATCCTGAGATGCCACAGATTTTAAATAAACATCGGACGGTCTTTGACAAGCCTCATGAGCTTCCACCCTCGCGAGGGGAACATGATCATAGCATCACATTGGTTCCAGGGGCCCAACCCCCAAATGTGTGGCCATACAGATATCCGTTCACCCAAAAGAATGAAATAGAAAAAATCATCAAGGAATTGTTGGAAGCAGGTGTCATTCGTCCCAGCATTAGTCCTTATTCATCCCCAGTGGTCATGGTCCTCAAGAAAGATGGGGAGTGGCGGATGTGTCCCGACTTCAGGGCCCTCAATAAGTTAACAGTCAAAGATAAATTTCCCATCCCAGTGGTTGACGATTTGCTAGATGAACTCAATGGGGCTCAATTCTTCACTAAGTTGGATCTTCGCTCAGGCTATCACCAAATTCGCATGAAGGAAGTCGACATTCCCAAGACAGCTTTCAGAACTCATGAAGGCCATTATGAGTTCCTCGTCATGCCATTTGGTCTCTGTAATGCTCCCTCTACTTTTCAGAGCCTTATGAATCACCTCCTCAAACCATATCTCAGAAAATTTGTCCTGGTCTTCTTTGATGACATCCTCATCTATAGTGGCACTTGGGCGGCACATCTTCAGCATGTAGATCTACTCTTGCAACTGCTCCGAACGTATAAATTATTTGTCAAGATGTCTAAGTGTTCGTTTGGCATGGAAGAAGTTGAGTATTTGGGCCACATTGTGGGGCGCGAAGGTGTCAAGGTGGACCCCAAAAAGATCCAGGCAATGCAAGAATGGCCTCAACCTAAGACCTTGAAAAGCTTGAGAGGATTTTTGGGTCTCACAGGCTATTATCGTAAATTTTTCCGCAACTATGGCCGCATAGCGAAGCCCCTAACGCAACTCCTAAAGAAAAATTCCTTCTTCTGGAATGAGGAAGCACAACAGGCATTTACCGCTCTAAAAACCGCCATGTGTTCCACTCCTGTCTTAGCACTACCGGACTTCACCAAATCATTTGTCATTGAATGTGATGCTTCGGGAACAGGTATTGGAGCGGTCTTAATGCAGGAAGGGCGACCATTGGCCTTCACCAGCCAACAACTAAGTGGGAAGAATCTGGGCCAATCTACCTACGAGAAGGAAATGATGGCCATCTTACATGCAGTCGAGACCTGGCGACCTTACTTGTTGGGGCGACGTTTCCAAATCCGCACAGATCATCACAGTCTTAAGTATTTTTTGGAGCAACGCCTATCTTCCCCACAACAAAATAAATGGTTAGCCAAAATGCTGGGATATGATTATGAGATCATTTACAAGAAAGGGAAAGACAACAGGGTAGCAGATGCATTGTCGCGCCAATTTGAGGAGGAAAGTACTCTGCTCGCAATTTCCCTCCCCATTCCAAACTGGATTGAAGAAGCTCGCAGGGAATGGTTTTCACATCCAGGGCTCTCCCAACTCATTTCTCAATTGCAGGTAGATCCTAATTCCAGCAAGGGCTACTCGTGGCAGAATGATATTCTTCGCTACAAGGACAGAGTCGTAATATCGCCAACATCCACCCTCAAAAGTCTCATTTTGGCAGAATTGCACTCATCTCCCATTGCAGGACATTCGGGCTTTCAGAAGACATATGCTCGCACCAGAAGATCATTTTTTTGGACCGGCATGAAACAGGACATCCTTACCTTCGTAGCAGAATGTGACGTCTGTCAATGCCACAAAGGGGAAACCGTCAACACACCGGGCACATTACAACCATTGCCCATTCCGGCGTCAATTTGGACAGAGGTTTCCACGGATTTCATTACAGGTCTTCCAAAGTCTGGGAACAAGTCAGTCATCATGGTGGTTGTGGACCGACTGTCGAAGTATGCTCATTTCTGCGCCCTACCCCACCCATTTACACCAACCTTGGTTGCTCAAACCTTCATGGATCAGATCTTCAAATTGCATGGCATGCCCACTTCTATTGTATCCGACCGTGACCCAATCTTCACCAGTAATTTTTGGCAGGAGCTCTTCAGAATACAAGGCACTCAACTCAAACTCAGTACTTCATATCATCCGCAAACAGATGGTCAAACCGAAGTCGTCAACAAATGTCTAGAAACCTACCTTAGGTGTTTCACTTCAGAAAAGCAACACCTTTGGGTACAGTGGTTACCTCTGGCGGAGTGGTGGTATAACACCAACTATCATGCCACCACCAAAATGACTCCCTATGAAGCAGTCTATGGACAACTTCCGCCTTCCCCTACTTCTTATCTCACGGGGTGCTCCAAAGTACAAGCCGTGGATCAACTCCTACAACACCGCGCAACCATGCTTGCCCATCTGCGCGAGAATCTTCATCAAGCTCAGAACCATATGAAGCAACAGGCTGACCAACATCGCTCAGAGCGCCAATTTCAAGAAGGGGATCAGGTCTTTTTGAGGCTGCAACCATATAAACAAACATCACTCAAAGATAAGGGTTGTCAAAAGCTCTCCCCAAAATTCTATGGACCATACCAAGTACTTCAGCGCATTGGAGAAGTGGCTTACAAGTTGGCTTTGCCACCTACAGCAAAAATCCACCCAGTTTTCCATGTATCGTGCCTCAAGAAAGTGATTGGGAACAATTGCAGAGTTCAAACCAGTCTACCTGAATTGGACGAAGAAGGGTCAATCTGGCTTCAACCTGAACAGGTTCTAGACACACGAGACAAGCACCTGTGCGGCCGCATGATTAAGGAGGTCCTCGTCAAATGGAAAGACACCTCTCCGGAAGATGCAACTTAGGAACCAGCCACTATTCTTCAGCAGTTTCCGCAGCTTCAGCCTTGAGGACAAGGCTAGTCTTAAGGGGGAGGGCATGTTAGGGTCCCACCCTAACCCCCTTATTTATGTCTTGGGATCACGTCATAGTCAAGAGTCAATAAAGCCCATATTAATATTTGTAAGTGGTTAACCCGCAATTAATGACGGGACCACAGTTAGTTGCAAATGGGCGGAAGTATTAGTTAGATGGTAAATAGGCGGTAGTATTAGATAGATGGTATTAATAAAACCCACGATATTGGCTCGTGGTATTGCATGTATGAGTCATATATAAAGGATAGAGACTCCCTGCGAGGAGCATTGTGTCTTGTTTTATAATCGAGCTCTGCTCTATTGGAGGTTGCCCCCTCGAAGAGGCATGTGAACATTTCTCTCTGAATAATAAAATCATTGCTATTCTGTGTTTTGGGTATATTTTCTTCGCATATTCTGTGTTCTCGGTATCTCTTCTTCGCTTGGGTATTGCTTTGCAGGTTAAGAGCATAACATTGTCTATGTGATTTTTGTGTTTTTTCACCTATTTTTTTGATATGAAACTGGCTGAGTATAGTCCTTGTTTATGTCACATGTGATAGTTCTTTCCTTTACAAATTTGTGTCAACTGGATGATTCTTCTTTAAATTGTGACTTCATTGTTACAAAGGTTACTTAGTAGAGTTGAACTGAGATGAATGAAAGAGATCAAAGGAAGTAGAGATCTTTGATGTAGAAAGAAATTCCTCCCTAGTTGAGAGGGAGTGTTAAAATTTGACAACTCAGAGATGAATTTCTCCTAGAAAAAATCATATCTTTCAGTTTCGTTTGAACCACCTATAATAAAATTTCATTTCTAACAATTCTAATATGACTTTCCAAAAATAGTAAGTCGCATCTCAATTTGGAAGTGACTTTTCAATAGAAAGTCATGTCTAAATGATCAAGGATGATCTTGACATATGGAATCCACTTTAAAATTAAATCAATCATGATTATACAAGTCAAGAATTAATATTTTTTATCCTTACTAGTATTATTACTATTATGATAGTCTAAAAGTCATTATTATTATAAAATAGTCTAAAATCATTCACCTTTAATGGATTAATAAAAACAAATTCTCTCATGAAATAAGTAAACTAAATTGAGAATCGCTTACTTGGTAAATTGAACCTCTCTCTTGGAATAAAATACGAACTCCACACTTAAGAGAATGTAACTCTCCCTCACTAATTCAATGTATGACAAAAGTGTAACTCCTCATTAAGTGTACTTGTAACTCCATCATTCAATTCGAAATGTAAGTCTCACCAAATACTATCTCTCCCTAATTCGAATTTTGTTAAAATTGGAAACCAGGGCAAAACTTCATGTGGGTCATCTTATTCATGGCTAATAATATTTTTATTAGATTCCTCTCGTCGAGAGGTGTAGGATTGATATAAAGATCATCCAATTCCGATAAGTATTCATGGAGATATGAATTTATTTTGATTATGGAATTATTATCAAGCCGACCTACAACTCATGTAGGCTCAGAAGCCCAACAGTCGCATCTATTCACCCACCAACATTGTGTATAAATATAAGAGGACTTTTCCTCATTTAGACTCACTCATCTCATCACATATCTCTCTCTCTACTGCGCAGATATGAGTCTCTTCTCTACTGCGCTGAAATGGGTCTCTCTCTCTCACACATGTGAAGCCGGAAGCTGTTGAATTTGACGCTGCAACTGCAGAAGTAAAGATTGACTTGAGTGGCCTAGAAGATCTCCTCTTTGGAACTGCGCTGTAGGTTCATCTGAACCTCCTTTAAAAGCCGCAACTTTTGGTGGTGGAATGAAGTCAATCCGACGAACGGTTTGCAAGATATCGACTGCCCTAGTTTGAAGCCGGAAACTACTGAAACTGAAGCTGCAACTGCAGAAGTAAAGATTGACTTGCGTGGCCTAGAAGATCTCCTCTTTGGAACTACGTTTTCATTTCATATGAACCTCCTTTGAAAGCCACAACTTTTGGTGGTGGAATGAAGTCAATCCGACGAACGGTTTGCAAGATATCTACTGCCCTAGTTTGAAGCCGGAAACTGCTGAAACTGAAGCTGCAACTGCAGAAGTAAAGATTGACTTGCGTGGCCTAGAAGATCTCCTCATCTGAACTGCATTGTAGGTTCATCTGAACCTCCTCTGGAAGCCGAAACTTTTGGTGGTGGAATGAAGTCAATCCGACTGTCGGTTTGTGAGATATGGTCTGCCCTAGTTTGATAATGAAGCCGCTAATGATGATGCTACTGATCTAGGGTTTGCTACTGCTGATATGAATCAGATTTATTGTACTATTTCTCTCTGCTGAATTATTGAAGATAAAAGAATATTTGATCAAAGGGTTTCCCCACACATTGTGGGGTTTGTCCCTGGCTAGCCGCCACATCTTGTGTCTCTTGTCTTGGCTTGTTTTCTGTCCATCGTTTAATGTTCTATCTGCACTTTAATTTATGTACATGTGATTGCTAATCGGTGGAATATAATAAGAAAAAGAATTAAACTGTTATAAGCATAGAACATACCATAACTTAACATGGTATCGGAGTTGAGGTGAAGACAAAGCCCAAGAAAGAGCAAGAGCAATCACCGAAGAGAGGATTGGCAAAGCTATCCTAAAAGAGCGATGGGGTCCTCAACACTCTTTACTGCCGAAGACAAGCTTCGTGAGAAAGCTGACTATCACGGATGGAAGATGTCTATCGATCTAACCCTTGAAGATCAAGGAGTGCTGGACCATGTAAGAGGCAATATTGTTGAGCCTTCATCAAATGCATCTGCTGCTGCCTGGAACAAATGGAAAAATGGAGAATTCAAAAACAAGAAGATCATCCGGGACTCCATCGACAAGCACTTGGTGGCCTACATCTCTGATCTAGACACCTCCAAGGAAATCTATGATAGACTGGTGAGTTTATTTAAAGTTAATGATGCAAATCAAGTTTTGTTTCTTAGAAATAAGTTGAGGGAAATCAAGAAGGGTAAAGATCAAAGTATGCAAGCATACTTCTTAAGAATCACCGAGATCAAGAACGATCTCCTATCTATTGGGGAAACCATTACTGACAGAGAAATGGCACTCACAACTCTCGGAGGATTACCATCTGAATGGTATGTGTTCAGGACTACTCTTCTGAACAATAATGTAATTCCTGGTTTTGAGGAATTAATGGTTAAATGCATTCAAGAAGAAACAAGGGTAAAAGAACAAGAAATGCCCTTGCCTAAAGGTCCTCCTGCTGCCTTTTCTTCTCATGCAAAGAGAAGAAAGGACTCACACCGGGACGATGATCAAAATCCCTCTGATGGCAAAGCAAAGGAATGACAAATTCAACAGCAAAGGTAAGAGGAGAGCTGGAAATCAAGGAAGAGGGCAAGCATTCAAGAAGGTTAGAAATTCCAGGATGTATTAAATGCACCTGACCTCAAAAAGAACCTAGTGTCCATCTCGGCAATGGAAGACAAAGGCTACAAGGTAACCTTCAGCAATGGCAAGGTATGTATATGGAAAAATAATGTTAAAGATGCCTTTACTCTTGGCTTTAGTGTTGATTCATTATATTAGGTCGATGGAAGTCCGCTAGGTGTCATGTCTTGTGACACATCTGTTTAGTCCAAACTTTGGCATCGGAGGTTTGCCCACCTTCATTACAAAGCTCTACCCGATGTAAGACAGATGGTAACAGGGATGCCCGAATTCCAAGTAGAGAAAGAAGGTGTATGTCCGGGATGTGCCAAAGGAAAGCTCAAAAGGGGACCATTCCCCTCAAGCCAAAGCAAGACCTCCGATATATTACAGTTGGTTCACTCAGGCATACCTGAGGTTGGCATTAAGAGGGAGACTACTACACCACATACTCCTGAGCAGAATGGTGTGGTGGGAAGGAAGAACCACACAATTATGGAAGCTATCCGGGCCATGCTACATGATCAAAGTCTTCCTAAGTTTCTATGGGCTGAGGCTGCAAACACTGTCGTATATGTACAAAATCGATGCCCTCATCAAGCATTGGGTTCCAAGACTCCTGAAGAAAAGTTCACTGGTAAGAAACCTGATGTTTCTCATTTCAGAATTTTTGGAAGCCCTGTATATTTTCATGTGCCGAAAGAGAAAAGAAATAAATTGGGTGCATCTGGAAAGAAGGGAATTTCCATGGGCTATGGTGAAAATACTAAAGGCTATAGAATCTATGTAGCCGGTCAAAGGGAAGTCATAATTAGTCATGATGTCACCTTTGACGAAGATATGGATCTCAGCAAGGTGATCAATCTTCCGACTTTGAGGAGCTCTCAAGAAGCCGACACCAGGGAACCGAAAGAAAAGGATGATGAATCAATGCCTGATGTAGAAGAACCCATGGATCCGATTGATGCTCCTCCATATGAGCCTTCCTCTTCTAGGAAGAGGCCTTCATGGCTTAAGGGGTTACTTGATGATGCTGAAGGACATGCTGCACCCCGAGGAACCTTTCGTGAAAGTAAGAAACCTAATAGGTATCAAGGATACCTGACCATCATGAGCACGATCATACAAAATGAGCCTTCGTCATTCTCAGATGTCGTCAAGCATCAAGTATGGAAGGATGTTATGACCGAAGAATATGAGTCTATCATAAAGAATGATGTTTGGGAAGTAGTTCCCAGACCCCAGGACAAGACTGTTGTTACTTCCAGATGGCTTTACAAGATAAAGCATGCAGCAGATGGAAGCACGGAAAAGTATAAGGCTCGTTTTGTTGCTCGAGGTTTCTCCCAAAAGGAAGGTATAGACTATGATGAGATATTTGCACCTATTGCCAGATATACGACCATCCGCTCGATCATAGCCCTTGCCGCTTCACAAGGATGGAACCTACATCAAATGGATGTCAAGACTACGTTCTTGCATGGCTCGATCAAAGAACAGGTCTACGTGGAGCAACCCGAAGGATTTGAGATTTATGATCGAAAATCTCATTTATGCAGGTTGAAGAAAGCTCTCTATGGGCTGAAACAAGCACCCCGAGCATGGTATGAGAGGATCGATAGCTACTTGATGAAGCTGGGATTCACTAGGAGTGAAGCCGATCCTAACCTTTACTTTAAGGTTGAAGATGACAAGCCTCTCATACTGGTGTTGTATGTGGATGACCTCTTTCTAACAGGTGCAGACCCTCTCATTCACAAATGTAAGAGGGAGCTGGCCTCTGAATTTGAAATGAAAGACCTAGGACTGATGCACTACTTCCTAGGACTTGAAGTGTGGCAAAAGCCAGGAGAAATTTTCCTATCTCAAGGAAAATATGTGGTGAAGATATTGGAAAGATTCAAAATGGTGGACTGCAAGCCTGTAAGCGGTAGTGCTTCTGGACCTTTTTTACGAAATGCTACCGAGTATCAGCAACTCGTCGGAGCATTAATGTTCTTAGTGAACTCCCATCCAGATATATGCTTTGCAGTCAACATGTTGAGCCAGCATATGGTTGAACCCCACCACATACACTGGATTGGTGCCAAGAATCTGCTGAGATATCTTTGTGGCACTATCACTTATGGGTTAAGATACATTGCCAGAGATGTGAGACTATTTGGATACACAGATGCTGACTGGGCAGGCAATGTGGAGGACCGTAAGAGCACTTCCGGGTGCTGTTTCTCCTTGGGATCTGCTTCGATATCCTGGATGAGCAGGAAACAAAATTCGGTGGCTTTGAGCACCGCCGAAGCAGAGTATATTGCTGCTAGCATGGCTTCTTGTGAGGCAGTTTGGTTGCGAAAGCTCTTCAGTGAGTTGTTTGGATTCACATTGGATACCAATTTGATCCTTTGTGACAACCAAAGTGGGATTCGTTTGTCAGAGAATCCTGTATTCCATGATCGCTCCAAGCATATTGATATCAGATACCATTATATTCGAGATATGGTGCAACGGAGAGCTATAAGGCTCCATCATATGGGTACAGATGAACAGGTCGCCGACATTCTGACAAAACCCCTTGGGAAAGTAAAATTTCTGACTTTCCGTGAACAACTTGGAGTTGTTCAAAGACCCTCCAATGAGGGTCATGTATGATGCATTGAGCTCTGAGAGCTCCAGGGGGGTGCGGGGTGCTTCTTGGAGCAGCATATGACCACAGGATTATTCACTATCCCCTGGTGGTATACATGTACACCCCGTGGCGACATTGTAGCAGGATTGATGTGTTCTCCTGTGAGGCCTGGATTGATGTGTTCTCCATGGTAGCCTGGATTGATGTGTTCTCCATGGCAATTGTAGCAGGATTGATGTGTTCTCCTGTGAGGCCTGGATTGATGTGTTCTCCATGGCAATTGTAGCAGGATTGATGTGTTCTCCTGTGAGGCCTGGATTGATGTGTTCTCCATGGCAATTGTAGCAGGATTGATGTGTTCTCCTGTGAGGACAGGATTGATTAGTTCTCCTGTCGAGGCATCCTACCCATGCAGTCTGGGACTCATGGGAAGTACCTCTCATCTAATCAATGAGCAGGGAAATGAAGTTAGGGACCATAGTAGTACCGATGGATGCATCGTTGTAACTACCGTACTCCCTACGCTAGGATGACCTCCATTGATCTGGGATCAATGATACTGGTCTGGGACCAGTGGTAGGAGTTGTACCATACTATGACGCTGACTTCGGGTCAGTTGAGACTGGTCTGGGATCAGTGGTACATACTCTGAGACTGACTTTGAGTCAGTGGAGGATGATATTGGTCTGGGACCATTGGAGTTGTACTCACTATGACGCTGACCAAGGATAATTTTAGGGGCGAATGTTCGCCCTTTGGCGAAATTAAGGGGTTTTAAATTTTTAGTGGGCGAATATTTTGTATCATAGTACATTTTTATAAAACACCTCAAATAGCCCACCTTATTTTAAGGGAGAGGGTAAAAAAGGTAAATTTAGCCCTTGAAATTAGGACATACAACCTTCCATTCGCCCATTTTCAAGAATAGGTTTTATTGAAGTGAATCCATTTGCCCATTTTCAAGAATAGGTTTTATTTAAGTGAATCCTATGGGCCAAATACCATATTTATAAAAAAGGTATGGTAAATTAATAAAAATATAAATAAATGAGAGGTATGGTAAATAAATAAAACATTTTTTATATTTACTCCATAAGTCACATTATATACATGTAAGGGTGTAAACAAATAAAAATATAAGTAAAGTGGAGGTATGGTAAATAAATAAAACATCTTTTTATACTTACTCAAAAGGTATGGTAAATAAATAAAAATATAAATAAACTAGACGTATCGTAAATAAATAAAACCTCTTTTTATATTTAGTCCATAACCCTCGTTCTATTTATGAAGGCTCAAGAAAGAGGTTTTATTTAAGTGAATCCTATGGGCCAAATACCATATTTGTAAAAGAGGTATGGTAAATTAATAAACCTCTTTTTATATTTAGTCCATAACCCTCGTTCTATTTATGAAGGCTCAAGAAAGAGGTCTTATTTAAGTGAATCCTATGGGCCAAATACCATATTTGTAAAAGAGGTATGGTAAATTAATAAAAATATAAATAAACGAGAGGTATGGTAAACAAATAAAACATTTTTTTATATTTACTCCATAAGTCACCTTATATCTTATATTTACGAACACTAAAAAAATGGGTTATATTTAGGTGAAACCTATGGCCAAAATACTATGGGACAAATACCATGGACTAGATTGTTATTAATACCATGCAAAAAAACCATTATTAACCATAATATTAGAATTAATAAAATAAAAATGGCACATGGTATTGACCCATGGTATTCACCAAAATGGCACATGGTATTGACCCATGGTATTCACCTGGAATGTAGCCTATTTAAATGGGGGAATTAAACCAGCATGTAGCCTATGCTAAGATTCACTAGGACTTTACAAAGTTTTATTATTTAGTGAAAGACTCGCCAAGATCTTACAAGATTTTATAATTGAGTAAAATATTCGCCATGCCTGGTGAGAGATTCGCCAAAAAATTATATATACATATTATATTATTGATAAAATCGCCTTCCATTTTTCCTATATACCATGGAGATTCGCCCATTTATTATATTTATAAATTTGGGGGGGTTCTTAAAATTTTCCCTGACGCTGACTTTGGGTTGGTTGAGACTGGTCTGGGACCAGTGGTACATACTCTGAGACTGACTTTGAGTCAGTATGATACATCCTCGATCATTTCTTCTTCTTCATAATTCGAACAAAAGCAGAGTAGAACAGAACAATGCAAGAGCGGAGCAGAACAGAACAAAACAGTACAAATCAGTGCAGGGCAGAACAAGACAAAGCAGAACAGGCAAAATAGAGCAGAGCAGGGCAAGGGTCAGGTTGTACAAGGCAGTGCATTTGATGGATGAATAGTAACGACCGATAGACAGATTGCAGATGAAGTTCTCCATGGTTGAGAGGGAGTGTTAAAATTGGAAACCAGGGCAAAACTTCATGTGGGTCATCTTATTCATGGCTAATAATATTTTTATTAGATTCCTCTCGTCGAGAGGTGTAGGATTGATATAAAGATCATCCAATTCCGATAAGTATTCATGGAGATATGAATTTATTTTGATTATGAAATTATTATCAAGCCGACCTACAACTCATGTAGGCTCAGAAGCCCAACAGTCGCATTTATTCACCCACCAACGTTGTGTATAAATATAAGAGGACTTTTCCTCATTTAGACTCACTCATCTCATCACATCTCTCTCTCTCTACTGCGCAAATATGAGTCTCTTCTCTACTGCGCTGAAATGGGTCTCTCTCTCTCACACATGTGAAGCCGGAAGCTGTTGAATTTGAAGCTGCAACTGCAGAAGTAAAGATTGACTTTCGTGGCCTAGAAGATCTTCTCTTTGGAACTGCGTTGTAGGTTCATCTGAACCTCCTTTGAAAGCCGCAACTTTTGGTGGTGGAATGAAGTCAATCCGACGAACGGTTTGCAAGATATCGACTGCCCTAGTTTGAAGCCGGAAACTGCTGAAACTGAAGCTGCAACTGCAGAAGTAAATATTGACTTGCGTGGCCTAGAAGATCTCCTCTTTGGAACTGCGTTGTAGGTTCATCTGAACCTCCTTTGAAAGTCGCAACTTTTGGTGGTGGAATGAAGTCAATCCGACGAACGGTTTACAAGATATCGACTGCCCTAGTTTGAAGCCGGAAACTGCTGAAACTGAAGCTGCAACTGCAGAAGTAAAGATTGACTTGCGTGGCCTAGAAGATCTCCTCATCTGAAATGCGTTGTAGGTTCATCTCAACCTCCTCTGGAAGCTGAAACTTTTGGTGGTGGAATGAATTCAATCCGACTGTCGGTTTGTGAGATATGGTCTGCCCTAGTTTGATAATGAAGCCGCTAATGCTGATGCTACTAATCTAGGGTTTGCTACTGATGATATGAATCAGATTTATTGTATTATTTCTCTCTGTTGAATTATTGAAGATAAAAGAAGATTTGATCAAAGGGTTTCCCCACACATTGTGGGGTTTGTCCCTGGCTAGCCGCCACATCTTGTGTCTCTTGTCTTGGCTTGTTTTCTGTCCATCGTTTAATGTTCTATCTGCACTTTACATTATGTACATGTGATTGCTAATCGGTGGAATATAATAAGAAAATGAAGTAAACTGTTATAAGCATAGAACATACCATAACTTAACAAATTTTAACTCCTCAAGACAATTGTACCTCTCTCTCTATTCTTGGGATGAGTTACACTTCTTCTCAAATAAATCCTCCTTCATGGAATTCAATTCTCTTATTATTGGCTCAATGGATGAATTCCTTTTATAACTCTCATTTTTCATCTATTTAAGCAAGAGCGAGAGTTGAGGGTAACATGTTCATTGTGAACAAAGAGAGCTAGAGTTGAGTGTGTGCAAGAGAAGTGTGAGAGAAAGTGAAGAGTAAGAGCAAGGGAAGAGCTGGAGCAAGTGTGTAGGACAAGATCTAATCAAGAGAAGGAGGAGATTTTCCAGCAAAGAGCAAGATCACTTCAGCTGAAAGTTGATCAAACATTGGTGACTTTGGTCTCTCTCTCTCTCTCTCTCTCTCTCTCTCTCTCTGTACTCTACTGAACAATTGAAGAAATATAATAGAAGAAGAATCATTTGGGTTTTCCCCTTGTGGGTTTTTCCCTGGTCATTGGACATAACTCTAAATGTCTCATATTTGTGCTTGGATGTCTTCATATGATCCTTAAGTTTATGTTTTATCAACAATTGCTGTTTTGAAAAGTTGTGAAGAAGAAATCTGCATTCTAAGTAATTGTAAAAATATAATACATTCAATTTTCTAGCAAAGTACATTAAGGTTTTTGCAAAGTGCATTCAACTTTCTGCAAAGTGCATTCAATTTTCTGCAAAGTACATTCAACTTTAAAGTACATTCAGTTTTCTGCAAAGTACATTCAACTTTCTACAAAGTACATTCAATTCCATTTAATTTTATGCAAAGTACATTCAATTTTCTACAAGTACATTCAGTTTTCTGCATAGAAATTTCATGTTTCTGCAATTTGTTTTTTAAATTTCTGCATAGAACTTTCAGATTTTAACATCTTCAAGGCCTAGCGCCTCAAGGGTTTGGTCTCTAAACTTTATTTCCCTCACTGTTCACTACAAGACACTAATCATTTCCTAACAGTGATAAAGTTCTAAGATAAATACTCTAAATTACTTCATACATTAAGGAATTAAGTGGATAAATTTGGCATACTTGTTTGGATAATATTTCAAGTTCTAATAATTGTCATATATAGATCACAAGGTCTGATATAACATTGTTAATTGCATCATAAGAGGGCTAGAGTATCTAATATTTCATATTGGTAAGTTTTGTTAGGCACTTGGAAATTGTTTAACACATTTTGGCACAAGATAACACATTGGTAGCTCACTACTCTCATAATTTGTCACTACTATCATAGAATTTACTTATTTCTTGTTGAATATGATAAGAACATAAATGACATAAGTGTTTTCACTTGCTCATACTCTATTGCTCATATATAAAGGCATTTATTTCAATCTAGTGGCTAAATGATTTAACAATTATTGCTAAGAAGAGGACTAACACTTGTGGTTTTATTGTGAGTTTTAAAGTTCTCATAACTTAACATCTAATAAATTCACTCACTAAAGCACTCTATTCTCAAGTTGCATTATGTTGAATGGTTTAAGTTTCATTAACCATTTTGTATCTAATTGTCTCTACCAATTGGCATTCAAGTAATTTTTCTCTCTTATGTGTTTAAATCTAATTGGCACTGTTGTGTTTCTAAGTGAATCAGTGGATAATTGCTCTTGTTCCCCTTGCCATTATTGGTTTACGGTTATTGTAAATCCTTGGCATATTGGTACATCATGAGAAGCTCTTAATAAAAAATTGAATGTCATTGGATGCCTTTTAAACAATTTGGGAATTTAGCTTGAATTTAATTACATAAAAGAGATTAATTGTTGAAAAATATTTTGCAATCATATCATCTTTCAAATAATTGGCACTGAGTAATATTGACATAAGATTATTAATAATGTTGTTGTGGAATCATGATTGGAATATCTTGGAAGGTTTCTAATTGTCTCTAGTAAGTGTCATTGACATCTTGAATTGGGGATCATTGGCTAATTGTATAAGGTGGATAAGTGCTCTTATTATCATTAGTTCATGTATTAAGTTGATATCACTTGTGGTTATTGAGGTTATACCTTGTATCTTGTTGGCACTTGATAAATTTGCACATTTTCTTGTGGTTAAGATTGTATTCTATTTATAAATACTTGTTGGTATAACATAAGATCAAATCATAACTAAGTACTTAAAAAACTTAAACAATATTACCTTAAAGAACCACTCATAATCCTTGCATCTCATATTAGTACTGGTTCCATTAATTAAATTACCTCCAAGCATAAACTTGGGTGATAGACAATAAGACCCCCTGTGGTGAAGTAAAATTATAAGTGCGGACAGGAACGAATTCCTCTAGCTTGATAATGGGTCTAGCCACAATAGATACATTCTATGGAAGATTTACTTAGATTAGAATCAATCAAGAGGGCCTGCCTCTTGATCGCTTATCCTGCTTGATTATGTCCTCGCTTGCTCACTCCAGCAATCTCTCGCTTCCTTCTTCAAGCTCCTGAGACAAGTAAACAACAACAGCACATCAACATAATAATATAAAAATTGCAATTCAACCTACTTAATGATTCAAGAAGCATCAAGACACGAATATGTAATATTTCAAAACATGTAGGAAATCAATCGATAGTTGCATATAGTAATATCAAAGAGAGATTACAACCATTCGTCTTGACGTCGCAGTCTTCCTCTGACAAGGTCGGGTTCCCACACACTTCTGCTAGCATTCCATAATGGCTTCAAACAACAATAGTTTAAAGGCTTTTCCCTTTAGAATTCACTCCAAACCAAACACACTTCTCCCTCACACAATTAGATGGCTACAACTAGTAATAGATTGCGTGTCTAATCAAAATAGTATACTCACACTCAACCAACACTCTAACTAGCCTGTGCTTGGGAAGAAGGGAGGTTTATATAGGAAAAATGGATGGGGGATGGATCATATCCTCATGGGAGAAGGACATATCCCTTGAGGTATTTCTATCATTATAGGGGAAAGGAGCCCAAACTATCATCCTCGAGCCGATCTGGCCAAACCATTTACCGGACTTCCGTTACGAAGCTTCTAGAGCTGGAAGCTTCGGCTCTAATTTAAAAAACTTTCCATAACAGGACTGGTGCGACTGGAACACAGCTCAGTCACACCGATCGGTGCGGGGAATAGTGCTAATCTCTACACATCAGTGCGGGGGAGACAAAGGTCATTAGCGTTGGCCTTGTAAACTGGGAAAAACAAAAGTTTCAGGGGAAATGGTGCAAAAGGGAAATGGTCTGCTCATGAAAAGGGACATAATGGGAGTTTCTTCATGAAGGCAAAGCATGCGGGGTTCACTGTAGAGTTCCTCCAGGATCACAGAACGGGGAGTACAAGGATAATGACAAAATGCTTTGTAACAGATGCCCCCTAAAGCATGAAGGCCGAACTGGAGTGAGGGATGAAATGCTTTATAAATGAGTGCAGGGAACTGGTCTGACGTTAGAAAACCTGAAAGAAAGTATAGATACATATACATAAACTGAGATCTCTGTCAAATGATACATGAATCATGGCATGGATGCATCCATCCAGAGAATGATCATGTAAATGGATTTAGGTATGGGTGAAACCATCCATCTAAGAGGATCATAATGAAACCGAGGTATGGACGCAGCCATCCAATAATGAGATGGATCGCATATGATAACTCATGGTCTAGTCACAGCCAGCCATCTAAAAAAGACACGCATATCATCATAAACCATGTCACACCACTTCACAACCTGGACTTGTGTGATCTGAGTCCAGGGTCTTGCGCTCCAACACGACCCGATCAAAGTACAGATTATAGCATGCGAATAGATGCGTTGACGTCGAACATGCTAGAAAGTCACTTGATTACCAGTGAATAACATAAACAAGCATGAGAGAAACCACTAATAATGACAATGGCCCTCAAGGTACTATCAACACAATTCATGGAATGTGAATACAAGAACTAAAGTCGAACACCTATGAAATCACTCGATCGAAATCCAATGATGTGAACTTGTCGTCGAATGTGAAGAACTTGCCATGAGGGCATGCAATCTCTAAGGTACTGGAAGGGAGTCTCTCAGTCAACTTCCTGGATAATGAGTCGAAGTCGACGGAAAGCGACCGTGTCGAAGGAGGGCCATAATGAATACCACATCATCGATGCAAGACGAGAGGATGAAAAATGATTTTGGATGATACAGAGAATCAGAGGTAAGTGTAACTGCAGAAGGACAACTCTTGAACATATCGACGACACAATTGGAAGTTTGGCAGCTTTTGGATCCATGGGATCGGTGGTCATAATGACGTGGAAGAGATCAAATGGAAGGAAAAAATGAACGGCCCAAACCCAGGAAGGTCAACGATGCAAAGGAGGATGTCCCAACCCGACACGAAGTAAAGAGTGTCATGTTCAAGAGTAAGTTGATGACACAACTCGATAGATTTCCAAATTTTCCCCCACCATTTCTGGCGAGTACCCCAATTATTTTTTTAATCGCAAGCTTGAAGGGGATAGCATATGCTTGCACTATAAGTTCATCCTTCAGACGAATCTGACCTAGTAAGTTTAACAAGCCCTAGGAAGGAGAAGCTCATGTTCGTCATGGTGATGGATTCGATGTCGTTTAATAGTTTAATGAGTTCGACAAAGGTGTAACTCGGTATCTTTTCATGTTTAGAGAGTTTGAAAAAAACACGTAAAAGAAAACTCCAGATGGTCCCTTTTCGTACATTTGTGTCTCTTGAGCCCGAAAAGGTAGAAAACAATACTTGAGAGAATTTCTTGACCATTGCAGTCAAGGAGTACCTTTCTCGTAAATAGTGCCTCCCAACCTGAAAGAGGGGTAAACTTATACTAGGCGCATGACGTTTCGCATCCGTTAACGAGTTCGAAACAACAAGGGCTCGGCCATATTTTCGCTTTTAAAGGGTCGAAAAAGAGCTGAAAGCAGCTCCCCCGTTTTTATTCTCTTTAATGAGTCAAAAAGGGAAAAATACTCAGCAGTATTTTCATTTTGTACGAGTCAGAAAAGAGCTTAAAGGTGACTCGTCCTGGAGGAACGAGTGGCATAAAGGGTAGCAACTGGTTCCGACAATGGTGGAACTGCTCAAAACATGTAATGGTCAAGAGGTTGGCTAACAAAACCACTCATCGTTGCGGTCCCTCAGGAAAGGAAAAACAACCAAGTGAAAGCATATGATCGGGCAAAGAGATGGTGGCGATGGAATGAAATAACCAAGGCCCATCTAGCAAAAATTAGCTGATAAAAACGGCAATCAAGAGATGTAAATTGGGCATGGGTTCATTTTTACACAAGCTTGAACTATGGAGGACTTTGCTTGGATTCGGTTTCATGTTTACACAAGATTGAAATGAAAAACTATGCTCTCTATAAGTTTGCATGTCCCCAGCATAATGAATCAATCGAGGTACACGCCCCCCAAGCTTCATTTCAGTCAACTAGGTGGATCGAATGAAGGTTCACTTTCGAGATCTTGGAAGGACTCAACTGGGATTTTACGAGATCTTAATCAAAGACTCAATTTGGAAAAGGGAGTTGCTTCATTTTTTAACGAGGTTGACATAGTAAAAGAACTATCCTCAGACATCTATTTCATTTTTTAATGAGGTTGATACAGGAAGAAACTATCCTCGGGACCCTTGTTTCATTTTTTAACGAGCTTGATATAGGAACAAACTATCCTCAGGACCCTTGTTTCATTTTTTAACGAGGTTGACACAAGACCAGGAACTATCCTCATACATATGTTCATGAACCATACGAGAACATGGCTCCCAAGAGGTCTTCACTAGACGGAAGAACCACGCTCCGGGAGGAATACATGTCATTTGGTACCAAAAACAGATCGGGTTCCAATGCCCCCAGTACATAATGTACTATACCATTTGTGTGATCATCAACAGATGTGGAGACGGAACAAGTAGGCACATAATTGACCTATGGCGGGGAAGGTACTGCTTGAAAACAAGAGACGATAGGGGACGATGGTTACAAAGGAGACACCTAGTGACCAATGAACGACAGTTGATCAATAGTCACAATTCTCCCTTCGTGTGGAAAACAAACCACATGGAAAAGTGAAGAAACAAGAGCTCCCATGACATAAACATAGTCGCGTCCAAGGAGGAGATTGAAATCTAAGGGACCTTGGACTACCATCACGTCTATATAGACGGTCTTCCCTCCCAAAGTAATAGGGAACTTTGGAAGGATCCCTAAGGGTTGACTGGTTCCTCTGTTGAAAGCCAACAGATTCTGGGTGACAGGCACAAGCTGTGGGGAACCCAAAGCTTTCCAAGTAGTAGAAGACATGATGCTAACAGATGCACCTTCTTTTAATATAGTTCCAAGTACTACCATATTATAGGTTTGTACTGTGATCTGGAAAGGCACATAAGATGGGAGGCGGAAAGCAGTTAAGTGACTCCAATCAAAAGAAATGACATAACTACTTGGTGGGGGCATCATATGATTGCCCCCATGCTCTGCAGGAATAGAAGAAGGACTCTCCTGAACCGCTGGGATTGGAGGGTCACTCTTCGATTCATGATAATATGAGGAGATGAGAAGAACAAGAGTAGTATGATCACCACTCTCTTCTGGAACAGAGTGAGAAACTAGTGGCGAAACAAAGTCGACACTCTTTTCGACCAATGGCTGGTCGGGGACAGGCACAAGAGAGTCTCGCTCAAGAAGAGTACAACGGGAAAGAGATGAATCCAAGTCAATCTCTTTACCAACTGGGAGACGGTTAGAAGGAAGCCTCTAATAACAAACAAGAAGTTGGGCTTGAGGAGCTGCAAAGTTTTCCAAAACTTTGGAAGCTTTATACATAAGAGGACAAAGGTGAAGAAGATGCTCTCCTTCACATAACCTACAGGGAATGTAATCTTCCCTTCCTTCTTACCATCGCTAACCGAGGGTGCAACATCGACATGATTTCCAGAGGTAGATGGTGATGGTCGATCCAAAATTTGAGACCATACCTCTAAGATTTTGGGAATGCCAGGACAGTCTCAGAGGAGATGGTCACACTTACACAGCCTGCAAGGGAATTTGACCTTTCGTGGAGAATCAGAAGGTTTGTCTACAGGAGGTGCATTTGGAGTAACAACTGCATGGTTGGCCTCTCGCTTATCTGACTTCTTCTTCTTCTTCTTCTTCTTCTTCTTCTTCTTAGCCTCCTAGTTACTGATTTTCAAACTTCCACCAAGCGAAGTGGAAGAAGAAGAGGAAGAAACAAGGGAAGAAGGGGAGAGTTCAACCTTAGAATCAATGTGATGTGATTCAAATGAAGGAGATGGCAAGGCAAGATTTGGGACAATTGGAACCACCGAGGTCGAAAACAACCAGACAGGTAGACCAATGGTTAACCCAGGAATGGACAACGTTGCCATATAAGGAGCACCAGTGTTTCCAAAAGAAGGAAAAGGACTAGGATTCCCATTCGAGGGAAATCTTTGACTGGTAGAGTCTAGAAATGTTGCCATTGGAATCGACCCTAAAGAATTACTATGGAATATAACTCTAACCAGGAATATTTCGTGGGTAGTTAATTTTAAGACACTGAAACAAAACTTTGCCTTTTCATATTTTAAGAGTCGAGAAAAGGACGAAAGGTGACTCTATCACTTTCGATTTGAAACGAGCTCGAAAGGACAAGTGCTCGGGTGATATTTTAAGTTTAAAGAGTCAAAAAGATCAATGACTACTCAGGATGATCTAGGTAAAATGATTACCAGGTAACCGTGAACTGCAGAATACCTCCCGGCAAACCGAGAAGTACAGGCAGGCAATCTCCCCGAATGTTGTGTTCGGTGTATCATGTTTACAAGGCGGCAGACTCGGCTTCCTACAGATAAAGGATTGCAGACCTAGTGGGGTCTCCCTTTATATACACAACGGTATGGGGACCACAAATCCGTACTAGCGTTGTCTAGTGCCGAAGCTAACAACAACTGCTAGGTTTAAAGACGCCAGAACATGTCTCTAGCCTAGACCACTAAACGTGAGTGTTAAGTTTCAATGCTTCCTTAGGTTAATTCAATAAATTTTAACGGTTTGTCTTGAATTATGTTTCAATTACAAGGCCCTACAGTTGTCATCTAAAAACTCCTATATGCAGCTATATGAGAAAAGAGATCTTTTCCTTCGATGAAAGTTAACACTAATTCAGAGATAGGGAACACAAAATCAATGCAACAATCAAAGAATGAAATATTTCTCTAATAAGTCTCCTAAATGCACTTAATCTTCCTATAACAACATAAGAAGTTTCGTTCCATTTCCAATGTTTATGATGATGCAATTCTAGCTTCTCATAAAGCTACTAATGCAATATTTTCGCTTAAGTAAACTAGAATGATGTTCTTATTTTCATAAAATGAAAAATGAATCTTTCACATAAAGCACTTTAATGAAAATTTTCACAATTTCGTACAAACAACCATCAATCAAATCCAAAGCATTATAAATGAAACTAAAAGCAACTTCTTCCGTGAATCGAACAATCCAAACACATAAATGCTTCAATCGACAAACCAAGCAATGTAATCTATGCTTGGAAAGAGAAAAGAGACTCTCGAAACAAGAGAACAAACGAGACTCTTTCACTCATTCAGTTGAAAACAAAGCATCCTATTCACTTCTAGGAGGAAGAAGAGAGTTTGAGCGTCAAGACACACTGGCATTGGAATGGGAGAAATTCTGATTTTTTTCTTACCCCTGAGATCGGAGTGACTTTTGGGCCAAAAGTAGCGTCGATCAAGGGATTCAAAGCAAAAATAAAAAATAACTTCACACAGGGCCAGACTTAACACATCAGAGGGTGGGCTAAACCAAACAAGCACACAAAGAAAGCTAAATGAAGCTTTCTAGTCAGGGAGAAGATGGTCCAAAAGGGCTCACGAGGTCAAAACACAAAACCAGAACACACTGGCCAAGATTGGGGTCTAGCCCTAATCTTCACTTACAGAGATCGGCGTGACTGCCTAACTGACAACAAGCGCCAGAGGCAGGTTGATGCGATTGTTCCTCCGTAATTCACGCTAGTCAGTGTGACTATTAGCCGATTGAATGTGCTGTCTGAGGGAACTAAGGAAAAATAATAAAAAAATCAAAACAAGGACCAGATCTGCTAATATGAATTTTAGACTTAGGCCAATAAGTAGGAGAAAAGAAACAAAACCAAAGGGAAAACGTGAAACTAGCAAACTTCTCACGAAATCATGAAATATAAAACAAACAAAAGATGGGATCTCCCCAGTGGAGTCGCCAATTTGTGGTGAAGTAAAATTAATAAGTGCAGACACAAACGAATTCCTCTAGCCCGATAATCGGTCTAGCCACAAGAGATACATTCTATGGAAGATTTCCTTAGATTATAATCAATCAAGAGGGCCTACCTCTTGGTTGCTTATCCTGCTTGATGATGTCCTCACTTACTCGCTCCAGCAATCTCTCGCTTCCTTCTTCAAGCTCTTGAAACAAGTAAACAACAATAACACACAAACATAATAATAGACAAATTGAAATTCAACCTACTTAATGAGTCAAGAAGCATCAAGACACGAATATTTAATATTACAAAAAACTGTAGGAAATCAATCGATAGTTGCATATATTAATGTCAAAGAGAGATTACAACCATTCGTCTTGACGTCGCGGTCTTCCTCTGACAAGACCGGGTTCCCACACACTTCTTCTAACATTCCATAATGGCTTCAAAAAACAATAGTTTAAAGGCTCTTCCCTTTAGAATTCACTCCAAACCAAACACACTTCTCCCTCACACAACTAGATGGCTACAACTAGTAATAGCTTTCTTGTCTAATCAAAATAGTATACTCACACTCAGCCAACACTCTAACTAGCTTGTGCTTGGGAAGAAGGGAGGTTTATATAGGAAAAATGGATGGGAGATGGATCCTCTCCTCATGGGAGAAGGACTTGTCCCTTGAGGTAGTTCCATCATTATAGGGTAAAGAAGCCTAAACTATCATCCTCGACCCCATCTAGCCAAACCATTTACCGGAATTCCGTTACAAATCTTCTAGAGCTGGAAGCTTCGGATCTAATTTAAAAAACTTTCCATAACAGGGCCAACACGACTAAAACACAGCTCAGTAGCACCGATCGGTGTGGGGAATAGTGCTAATCTCTGCACATCGACACGAGGGAGACAAAGGTCATTAGCGCTGACCTTATAAACTAGGCAAAATACAAGTTTCAGGGGAAATGGTGCAAAAAGGAAATGATCTGCTCATGAAGAGGGACATAATGGGAGTTTCTTCATGAAGGAAAAGCATGTGGGGTTCATTGTAGAGGTCCTCCAGGATCATAGAATGGGGAGTACAAGGACAGTGAAAAAATGTTGTGTAACACCCCCCTTTCTCAAATTTAGCTTGAGAGATTTAGCACCTCTTTAGTGGTTAACACGATGACCTTGCAATCATCAGAGCCACAGTCTCTGCAACACCAGAGGAATCAGGTGGTTGGAACACAGGGGGAGGTATCATTAATCAAGCCTATGCTTGCTTCCCGTTGGCTTCCATCCCACAATCTACTCTAGAGACTAGTTCCAAAATAGTTAAGAGGAAGGTTGTACCTAGAATAAACATCTAACTTAAAATCAACCAAGATTTTTCATTTCGCTTTGTAGGATTTGCACTTCATTCAGGTTAGGTAAGAATTCAAGCAACAATTATTTATTAGGTTACTTTGTGTCTAATTAATATAAAGCAAGAGGTTTACTCCATAATACACATGTCTCACATTTGAATGTAATCAAATCCTTGAGTCTTGCTAAAATTAACCAAGTAGCTAGGCCATTCAATCGTGTCTCCTGGAGTCATTGGTTGCCAACTTGTCCTTCATCTTCACATTTCCATAGGGACTACCCCTGATAGCCTGTTGTTGGGAGACAACTAGAACATAGAGGTTGGGGAACAAAGTGATAGCCCCCAACTTGAGTCATTGTCACAGTGTTTGTAAAATATGAGCGACAACATTTTTTGGCGCCATTGTCGGGGATATATTTTTTTGTCCTTATTCCTCACAACATTTTTTCCAACTTTTATCATTTCCCTTATCTTTCCATTTTTTCATTTGAACCGGCAATGCCACAACATTTTGTGGTGCTATTTATGAGAGGAGTTTACCTCATTCTCGATGCTTCAATGACATCTTCTCAATAGTTCATCTTTCATCATTCCTTATTCCATCAACACCACATTTTCTGGCGCCATTATATCTCTTCACCTTTTCATCACCTTATCTTTTTTCCTCTCACTAATATTTTCATCTATTCTATCCACACTTTTAGCACCTAGACATTTAAGTTGGTTTCCTGTTTGGGTGGCGGCTCCACTTATTCATCCATTGACAAGAGCTTACTCTAGAAGGAATCCTGGCAGCTTGGTTAACCCCGCTCCCGTTCCTAAAATTTTTCTAAGAGCTCAGTTAAAAAATTACATTCTAGAGAGCATTTAATATTTCTTGGATAGGAAGCCCTCCTTGATATCCATTTTCTTTTCGTTAGTCCTCCCAATCAAGTCTTCATGGTTTATTACAGGCCTTGCAACTTTGCCAATGTTTAGGGATATCCTCACAATCTTCCTAATGACTCTACTATGAGCAAGCTTCCAACCTTCCAGGGGAATAATGCCATTAATGTTGAATCTCACATAAAGAAGTTCAAAATTTTTATACAAAGATATGCTCATGCAATTGCATACAATCATGAAGATGTCATAATGAATTTATTTGTCCTTTCATTAGAGGATAATGCATTAGATTGGTTTCATGACAAAATGGATAATGTTTTTGAATCTTTTTTGGGCCCTCACGGATGCATTCAAAGATAAATTTGGGGATAAAAGAGAAGGAAAATACTTGGTCAAAGAGCTTAATACTATTAAGAAAAGAGAAAATGAAATACTTGACGAGTTAAATTAAATATTTAACGGTCTTCTAAAGGATATGACTCAAGATTAAAAGACGGTGTTAGAGAAATATCTTGAAGCCTTCAACGTTGATACTCAATATGAGATAATACGTGCCAAGCTCGTTACTTTAGTTGTTGCTCAAAATGTTGCTAAAGAATTAGAAAAAGATAAGAAAACTTCGGGTAAGTCAGAGATTCCTAGTTTCGGAAGAGGTCCAATTAAATCTAAAGGAGAATAAATTAAAAAGGTAGAGAATGATCCCATTAAATAATTAAATCAAATGGTTAAGAAAATGAGAGTTGATTATGCTCGAGAGATGAGTGCCATATAGTTTAGGTTGGTTAAGATGGAAAGAAATCAAGCCCAAACTATGCAGCCTAGACATAATAATAATAATAACAGAGGAAACAATAATCCATGGCCAAGAAGGAACCCGCCTAATGATCAAAGGCCTCCGACTCCACTTGAGTATGCCAATGTTGTTAATCAACATGTCCCATTTTGTATACCATGTGAAATTTTTCATGAAGAAAGTGCATGTGATATTTCCAGGAAAATCTTGGATGAAGCAACAAATGAACAATAAATAATGTTGGTCAATTTTTTTCCAAGGAAATCTGTTGCACGAACATGATTTCTTCATAATTCACCATCAATAACTTCAGTGATGAAAATGATCCTATCACGTAGATGTATGGTGAAAAGCCATCTCAAGAACAAATTCTGGAAATTGCTAAAAGTAAGGGTTATACTTATCAAAGAAACCAGAATCAGAATAAACAAGTTGTAGCTAAAATATATAAGTCACGTTTGAAAATATATTAGACTACATGGATTAATAGTATTAAGATGTTTTTCCCATTGCTTGAACTCCTGAAAATTCCATCTCAGCGGGCATCATTCTTCAAAGCTTTGGTATGATTCAACAGGGTAATATTGATAACAATCCTAAGGATGAAGAAATTAAGTTGAATTATTTAAACTGCTACATGACTAATGAATATCATCAAACTTTCTTCTTAACTTTCGATATTAATGAGTGTTTGCTTCATAATTTCATGCTTGATTTCGGTGCATCAAAGACTATTATGACTAAGAAGGTTATGGATCAGTTGAACTTAAGAATCTGTAGGCATTACCACAATATTTTCTCGATGGATTCTAGAAAGGTTGAATTCCTTCGTGTGGTCAAAGATTTACAGATCTCCTTGGTTGATTATCCATACAAGATCATCACCATGGATATAGCTATTATTGATGTACCAAATGTATGGGGGATTCTTCTATTAAAGAATTTTGCAGTTGACTTGGGTGGATCCATTCAGATGGATCCATAAGAAGATGCCATGTTGAATATCTGAAGAGATCAGAACTAGTAAAGAGATTAAACCACAGGGTCATCCACCATATTTTGGGACAGAATTCATCCAGCCAGTATATCATTTTTCTTCATCTCATTGTCCATCCTATCTCTTGAGCAGAAAAAGAAGAAGGCTTTAGATTAACAAAGCTATGCAGCACAATGATGAACATTCACATCAACCAAAAAGGGTAAAGTTTCAACGAGGGAAATCTAACAAACAACCTATTGATTTACCTGTCAACAAGAAAATGTTCTATATTGTGCCACACAAATGACATCTGATGCCATAAGACATATTTTTTATAGTATCTCTAACCTTACTCCTTTTCATTTATTCCATTAGTTTATGCACTTAAGTTATATGTTTTTTCAATTCAGTTTGTTAGAGTAGATTTTTTCTATTCCAACAGATATTCTATGTATGCGTGATGATTTTGATTTTGAATGGATATCTATTTGATGTAATTTTGTTTTCTTGTTTACAAGATTTTGGATTCTCACATTGCTCCATTGTAGAAATGTGTCCCCATATGGATCCAGATGTTGCACCCATTTTTTTGACATTCCAAGGAAGTAGGATCCATAAGCTTGAAGGATTTTTTTCGAAGTTTAGAATCATCAGCCAACAATTATTATGTCATTGTAAAACCATTCTGAAAATTTGTAATGTAAATGATGCTAGTACGACCGTTAATTATGTAACAACCTAGGTCAGCCTTTGATTTTGGCGATGACTTTCATCCTAGGAGGTTTTTCGTCTCATTGATTATCTGTGTTTCTAAACACGGATGATCGACAAAGTTTTTCCCTCCAGCATCACCCCAAAGCTAGGGTGGAATTTATCGTCAAGGCCTTAGGTGAGTCCTAATGTTTAGTCGATTCTATTGTAAAAGTGATTTGGGAATAATTTAAGCTAATTGGCTAAATTATTTTGGAACAAACAAAGTTCATTCTTCAGGTTAAATACTCCAGAAGACTTGGAATATGTAGGTCTCCATTGAGGATACAAGAACATATATTAAAATGTATAAATGAGAATGATGATACAATTGAGAGTGAGGGTCCTGTATGTATAGCCAGGTAAGTACCATTTCATGAATGGTCATGTCTATATAGACATGCCTCTTCCTACTAATTATTAGTTAATTAATCGTTGTTTATGTCTTAATAATCTCTTTTTCCTGTTTCAGATGTCTTTTTGTTTCGGAATTTTCATCTTCGTCGAAACAAGATGATATGATCTTCTAAGTGATAAACAAAACTGTCCCACTGAGAATGGATCTGACCATCATAAATTAATCTTATGTGGAATCATGCGGTGACTGGAAACTTGTTATGAATTGTTATCACATGAATGGATTGCACTGACATTAGGATTGTTCGGAACATCAATTTATTGTTTATGTTCTAAATACGTGGCTCGATTGAGTTGTATACTCTCGTGATTCAGATGTCGATAAGGAATTATAGTGATTTGATTTCCATTATCTTGTTTGTGTCGTTTCCTTGCTTTATTTGAAGCACCTAATTTCCTTTAGTTATGGAAGTTGAATGGTTAATTTCTAGATCTTCACTTGAATATTTTGTTGTTGGAACTGCAACTTCTGAGTACATCTTTACTTCATCTAGTTTGTCCTCTTCTTGAGTTGTGATATTGACTGGATCGGTATTAGTTCCCTTATCTTCAACCTAGACTGTTACATCTAGAGACTTTGATACTTCTTGAGTAAGTTGCTCTAACTTGTCTTTTAATGACTTCTTGTCATTCTTAAGCTTCTTGATTTGTGTTAGTAACTTTTCGCTATGGTCTTTAAGCCGAGAAACTTCTTCATTTTTGTTAGTGGTGATCTTATCAACTTCTCTTTGCATATTTTGTAGTACTTTTTTACCTTCTTGAAAATTTACTTTTGAGATATCTAGTATGTCTTCTGGTATTACTTAATTCAACTTCACTATAAGATCTTGTAGCATTATTTTTTTTATTTTTGTAAGAAAATGTCAAAAACTTCTTCTTCATATTTAGGATGAAGGAATCTAGGGTTTCCATCCATGGTGATCCCAGAATAATGTCACCTTGATCATTCCATAGAGATCGAACAAATAATTGCAATATAAAAGTATAATCGCCAATGTTTAATTGTAATTCGATTATGTCATATTGTTTTCTACCCAAGCAGTCTAATTTTTCGATTATATTTGACTCCAGAATCACCAATTAGTTAGAAAGGTTAGAGTTTATATAAGGTTTCCCTTTAGTGGAAGAGATAGAAATAATAACATTTGTTGCAAGATTCCCTTTAATTTTGAATAGCACTGGAGCAGCGCAGCATGAGGCTCCTAAAAACCTCCCTTACTTCAATTCTGATTTATATTCCATTTACGTTTATCGAGGTGGACTTGGGTTTTTTTTATAATAAAGGTAACCCCTTGTTAATAATAAAATATTATTTTCTCTTTAATAAACCTTCAAAACTTTATTCCTTCAAACTAGTATTGAATCCTTTACTAATTGTCTTTTTATGTTTTTTTTTTTTTTAATTTGGAATTTCCCTTTGCTCTTCTTACTTCAGCTTTCTTTTCCCTATATACTTTATAATACTTTTTTATACCTCTCTCTCTCTCTCTCTCTCTCTCTCTCTCTCTCTCGCTATATATATATATATATATATATATATATATATATATCTATATATATATATATATATATATATATATAAACACACTTAATTATTAATTATTAATGCCCTTTTCACTTTCCAAATGAAGTGACAATATGACACAACGATTCTATACACCTATTCGGACACACCAATTAACCATAAGATATAGTGCGTTGACCATACAGTACTACGACTACAGATGAGATCGCTCGTGGTTAGTCGAGAACAAGTTACTAATCAGAATAGGAATGCCTATTAATTGTGCAATCAACAAGAAGAAGAGAAAAATAGCGGTTGGAAAATGCAGGACCATGTTGCACATTCGGCTTGTAATGAAAATATTGTTGTAGTGATGATGGCACAACGAATTGTTCTTGGACGAATTTGCAGCGATGGTTCTAGAGAATCTTTTTGTTTGATGGTGGTGTTCCACTGGGTGGGTCAGCAGTGCGTTGGCCCAGCGAGGATCAACAACAATGCATTCGACAACAAATCGATAACCCGTACGGTAGTAGTCATACCTAGATGACATGCAAAATTTATTTGTAGGGGTTTTGTGTTTGTTTGTGCCGTCCAACTGCGGCAGCTCGAGCAGCTGCGACTTTAGGCATTTGTTACACATGCCAACCAAGTAAGTGTGTTTCTTTTTAATTGATTTTTTTGTTTTAGTTTTTAATACATATATATATATATATTCCTATATTATTTTTTTATAATTTTGAATATTTTTCTTTTGTTGTTGACTTTTTATTTATAGTTCTCTTTAATAAAAATTTTTTTAATTTCAAAATATATATAATCCTGCTTTTTCCACTTTATATATATATATATATATATATATATATATATATATATATATAATTTGACCTTTTTTTTAAATGGACAATGGCCTGACGTTAACCTAGAGAGCCTCCAAAAAAATTTAGTGAAACACTTCAACGAAAACGAAGTTTACAAATTTCAATGGTCAAAGCCTTGGGTCAAATTGGCTCTATGAAGTGGTTGAGTAGCTAGAGGTTCGAACAACTCTAATACCAAATGGTACGAACAAAGTTCATTCTTCAGGTTAAATACTCCAGACGACTTGGAATATGTAGATATCCATTGAGGATACATGAATATATATTAAAATGTATGAATGATAATGATGATACAATTGAGAGTGAGGGTCATGTATATATAGCCAGGTAAGTACCCTTTCACGAATGATCATGTCTGTATAAACATGCCTCTTCCTACTAATTATTAGTTAATTAATCGTTGTTTATGTCTTACTATTATTTATATTATTTCTACTATTTATATATATATATATATATATATAATTTATTCCTAACATATTTTATTACATATCACTCGGTCTATTAGATCATATTGTATCGTAGAATTTGGTAAGTTTTATGAGGGTCTATAACGAATAGGTCTTCCCTCTTTAAGGGTTGAATTTGTAAAATCTTATGTAAAAATTATTTTAGTGCATAGTCCCTCATACTTAGACACCATGGCTAAAATATTTGAGGATAGAAATATAATTAATCCCCTCATGAGTCAATTAATTATTTTTTGTGACAAAAATTAAATTAAATCCTAAGTCAGAAAATTAATTAATTTAGAGTCAAAATTAAAATGTTAGAGAAATTAATTTATCCAAGTGGGAAAATTTGTGGGTCTTAAAGAAGTTAACTTTTGAAGGCCCCCCACTAAGGGAATATTAGAAATTTCAAGAAAATTTAGACTCTTGGACCTTGGTGTCAAGTCAAAATCAATTTTTTGAGGAAATTAGTTCAAAATAATTATTTTTGAACTAATAAAAAATGGTTTTAATGAGAAATTCTAAAATTCCTCAAAAATAATCATTTTCAACAACATATATTAAAAGTTGATTAAAGATTTATCAATGGTTGATATTATTTTGATGGTGATCAAGCCAACTAGCCGTTATTTTCCACTTGGAGGAATTTATCTATAAATAGAAGACATTTTGCTTCTATTTTGATCATCATGATCTTTGGTTTGATGTAATTTTTTAAACACTGGTGTGAAACCACTGTTCAACTAGGAATGTTTGAATCTCATGATAAAAGAATTTGGGGTACATATCATGGTGTTTTTGTTTCATTGATCCGTGATATGTGTTGGGTATGTGCTTTCCTATATTGTGCTTTAATTATCTAAATCGTTATATCATTTGTAGATGATAGGAACATTCTATTGGTAAGTTTTGGGCTTATCTTAGGTGATCTAATTCATTGTATGTTCTAATGATTTTTTTTGAGAAAATATATAGAGTTTGCAGGTTCCCTGATCCTTGGGCTCCAAGTTCATAGACTGTGGGCACAGACTGAGTTTGTCTGGAGTTCGAATATTTTATGTGATTTTCCCACTTCGCTAACGCTGTGGTTAACGTCTATTTTTCAAAACACATCTAGCCATTATCATATTTTATAAAAAAAAATATTCTCCAAAAAAATTTCAGGCATTGTACATTGTATAATTTGTAAATTATTTTTGTAAAATTATATTTTGTAAATAAAATTTATTTTTCTAACCCTTGTTTGAAGTTGGGCTCGGGGTTTGGGGTTTTGGGTGCTTGTAAATTTATTTTTGCAGGTCATATCCAAGTGATTCAAAGAGATTTGTTGGGGTTTTGAGCTAGATCTAAGCCCTTGAGGGTAAGATCTAATCTTTAGAATTTTTGCAAGGCCAACAATTGAAAATTTTCACAGTGAAATTGAAGATCTGAATCAAATTCGAATTTTGGCAAGGGTTTATTTTTTTTTAAGGCATCTAAGCCCAATGTCCTCCATATCCATAGTTGTTTTCCTTGAAACCCCATGTGTCAACCTTTTCTAGCCTTCCAAGGCTAGTCGTAGGCCTCTAAAAGCCTCAACCTACCCTTGTAGCCCTTGTCGTGGGTGTTTTTGGCCTTTTTAGGCCTAGCCGTGAGGCCTAAAGGCTTCGACCTACCTCAAATCCTTCTCGGCCTACTTGTTTACCCTTGTACGTGGGTTTATTTGGCCCTTAGAAGCCCTCCTCTTCCTCCTAGCCCTCTCGTCCTCCTCCTTTAGGCCTCTTTAGGTCTTCCCTTCCCCACGGCCCTCCTTCCATGCCTTCGTCCAACCTTCTCCTTCCTCCATTTCCCCTGTGCCCTCCTCCTTATCCCTTCATCTCCCCTTCTCTCCCTTTTCTCCCAACCAGCAACCCTCTTAGGGCTTGCGACATGCCAACAAGGCCTCTTCCCTTAGGTCGTGTCCCTTGTGGGGCTTATGACATCCATTTGTGGGCCTCCTTTCACCTTCACGCAGACCTGTTATGCCTTTGTACCCTAGCCGTTATGCTTTCTTGGCCAAATTTTGACCTTAATCCCTCTCTTTGGCATCTCGCTTTCCTTCCCTAGACCTATTATCCTCACCATGGTTTATCATTAAAATTTTGAAGCTAATATTGGTGTTTTTCAATGAGTTTTCAAGCTAACTTTGGTGGATGTAGGTAAACAAGTCATTGGAAAAGTTGGGAAATTATCTTCAAGGCCTAGGGCCTTAAGGGTTTGGTCTCTAAACTCTATTTCCATCACTATTCACTACAAGAAGCTAATCATTTCCTAACAATGAAAAAAAATTCTAAATTACTTCACACATTAAGGAATTAAGTGGATAAATTTGGCATACTTATTTGGGTAAGATTTCCAGTTCTAATGATTGTCATATATGCATCACAAGGTCTGATATAGAAGTGTTAATTGCATCATAAGAGGGCTAGAGTATCTAAGATTTCATATTGGTAAGTTTGGTTAGATACTTGGAAATTGTTTGACACATTGTGGCACAAGATAGCACATTGGTAGCTCACTACTCTCATAATCTATCAATGTTGTCATAGATTTACTTATTGCTTGTTGAATATCATAACATATATGACATAAGTGCTTTCACTTGCTCATACTCTATTGTCATGTTTAAAGGCATTGCTTTCAATCTAGTGGCTAAATGATTTGAAAATTATTGCTAAGAAGATGGCTAACACTTGTGGTTTCATTTTGAGTTTTGAAGTTCTCATAACTTCACATCTCATAAATTCACTCACTAAAGCACTCTAATCTCAAGTTGCATTGTGTCGAATGGTTTAAGTTTCATTCGGCATTTTTGATCTAAATGTCTCTCCCAGTTGGCATTCAAGTAATTTTTCTCTCTTAAGTGTTTAAATCTAATTGGCATTGTTGTGTTTCTAAGTGAATCATTGGATAATTTCTCTTGTCCCCCTTTCCATTATTGGTTTATGGTTATTGTAAATCCTTTTCATATTGGCACATCTTGAGAAACTCTTAATCAAAAATTGAATGTCATTGGATGCCTCTTAAACAATTTGGGAATTTGGCTTGAATCTAATTACATAAAAGAGATTAATTGTTGAAAAATATCTTGCAATCATATAATATTTTGAATAATTGGCATTGAGTAATATTGGCATAAGATCATTAATAATCTTGTTGTGGAATCATCATTGAAATATCTTGGAAGGTTTCTAATTGTCTCTAGTAATTGTCATTGGAATTTTGTATTGAGGATCATTGGCTAATTGTATCAAGTGGATAAGCTCTCTTATTATCATTGGTTCATGTATTAAGTTAATATCCCTTGTGGTTATTGAGATTATACCTTGTCTCTTGTTGGCACTTGATAACTTGACACACTTTCTTGTGGTTAATATTCTATTCTATTGATAAGTACTTGTTCATATAGCATGAGATCAAATCATAACTAAGTACTTTAACAACTTAAATAATCTTACCGAGCCCCAAGGGTTAGCTTTCCAGTTGGGAGGTAACGGGGTCAAATCTCCTCGATGCCCTTGGGGTTAGGCCTTGCTTGTTTGGCTAGCGGGTAGATCCCTTTAGGTTGATCTGCGTGGATTTTCCTGTGGATGTAGCGTTCACCTAATGTCCATGAACCACCCTTAAAAAAAAAATTAAACAATCTTACCTTAAATAACCACTCATAATCCTTTCATATCATCTTAGTACTAGTGGCATTAATTAAATTACCTAAAAGAATAATATTGGTTTGATAGACAATACAACCCCATTTCTCAAATTTAGCTTGAGGGATTTAGCACCTCTTTACTGGTTAACATAGTGACCTTGTAGTCATCAGAGCCACAATCACTACAGTGCTAGAGGCATAATGTGGTTGGAACATAGGGGGAGGTATCATTAATCAAGCCTCTGCTTGCGTCCCATTGTCTTCCATCACACAACCTATTCTAGATACTAGTTCCAAAACAATTAAGATGAAGGTTGCACCTAGAATAGGCATCTACCTCAAAATTAACCAAGATTTCACATTTCACTTACTTGGTACGATTTTCACTTCATTCAGGTTAGTTAATAATTCAAGCAATGATTGTCCATCCAGTTAATTGGTGTCTAATTAATATAAAGCAAGAAGTTGACTCCATAAGGCGATGGTCTCACATTCAAATCTAATCTATTCCTTAAGTCTTGCAAAAATTAACCAAGTAGTTAGGCCATTCAATCATGTCTCTTGGATTCTTTGGTTGCCAACCTATCCTTCATCTTCACAGTTCCATAGGTACTACCCCCCATAGCATGTTGTTTGGATACAACTAGAACAAAGAGGTCGAGGATCAAAGTGACAACCCCTGACCTGAGTCGTTGTTGCAGTGGCTGTACAATCTAAGTGACAACACATTAGATGGCCATTGTCAGTCAAATATAAGCCGCAATTAAAATACTTTCCAAAACCATTGGTTACCATAATCAAAACTTGTGCCATCTTATTTTTTCCAAATTCAATCGTTCATTTTCAAAATTTTGATCTGATTTTTTAGATGGACTTTTTTGTTTGACCCTTGATCAAATTTTAAGGTATATGGACTAAGGTTTATTAACTTATTTCATCTCATTTACTATGTTTTTCGGAATTATAAAGTTATAATATTAAGTAGATTGAAAGCTATTTCAATACAATTCAAATCAATATAGCATCAAGATCTTACTCGGACATTGTTTAATCCAATGCACTAGAATATGTAATTTATAGTGAAGGAAATAAAATCCAAAGGGTATTTTTCTCAGAAACTCATTATTAGCCTTATAAATAAGAATTAAAGGATAATGGGCTTAGTGATTTAAGAAGGGCGATGAACCTTGAGGTTTACATGTTATCATTCTCCACATTTTTTTTAGATCACAAGTTTATATTTGAATATTAATACTCTTTTATTCAAGATTGGAATCGATGGAGATAGACCTTGTGCATATTATGTGTGTTACTTATGAAATATGCATCTTGAGGAAATCCATTGTACACTTCCCCTCATTTTGGGGATGGTACCTAGGATAAATTGAAGAAAAATGGAAGCCCAAGGCTTTGTCAAAATAAGGCTCATGGCTGTTACAACAATATACTCATTAAGAACTCAACCATATGACTTGTTGGAATTGAACTTTGGGTGGGGACAATACATGTCAGTGAGCTCCTTAGGCTAGATCCATATGATTAATTTTGGAATATATATCTTTGAAAACCTTTGAGAACTTCCTTCATTTTAAGGATGTTACCTAGTGTGCATCAGGTTATGCATAATCTCAAGGCTTTGTCTACATGTCACTAGTAATAATAGAATCTAGGTTGGACGCATAATAATTATTACTCTTAACCACTTTGAGTTTTACATGTGATGATTTACTCATTTTGTCATTAAATCATGATATGATATATAACTATTAGTACTCTTTAATTTTATAAATATAGGAACTAAGGTTCCATAAAAGAACTTGTCTTTTCGATGATGAACATTTTTTATTCCTCAGATAAACTAACAATCACATTATGATGTTCGATTTTTTACTTTACAAGCTTATAAGTAGGGCTTGTTATTTAATTTTGGACACTTTGGCAAGTTAAAATTTAATTACAAATTTGTCATGTAATAAATTAAATACATGTAATTAGGGTTAATTTAGAAATAAGCGCATGATCAAAAGATTATGCCCCTTCTCAAAAAGGCATGCAAGGTCGTACTTAAGCGAGGAGCCCTTTCTATAAAACTTGTCAATCAAATTTTAATACAATAATATATTTGATTTCTTATTAATTGAAGATATTCGTTCCATTTAGTATTAGGGGTTGCAGAGCCACAGTAGAAAACAAGCTAGGAATCATCCATCTTGCAAAGTTCCCTGCTTCAAAAGATATTAAAGGGTCTTGGCAAAGGGCTACAAGAATGTGTCCCATATATGCCCATATCACAGCAATTGGTACAATAAAGAGTAACAATTGCTCTCTGTAGTTGAATCCCAAGCAAATGATATTGCTTTGCTCCATATGCTTGTCCGCAAAGTGTCTCTAATGCACCTGCCATCCCCATCTGTTCATAGACACACGAATAATTAAAAGATATCTGATCAGTCTAATGTTGAGGACTTTCGAAGATTGAACGATCCATTTCTCACTTCCAGCTTAACTTTAAGTGTATTTACTTACATATCATTCTATAAACAAAATATCAAACCTGATAAGTTTGTACTTCAAGCAACTACAAGTTAAAAACTGTATTAAGGATCACTTTTCACTTACAAGTTAAAACTGTATTAAGGATCACTTTTCACTTACAAGATAAAACTGTATTAATGATCACTTTTCACTGGCAAGTAATTGAGATGGATTCATGTACACTTTTTAAGTTTTCTGCAGGTATTCAAGGAGGTTGTTAAGCATGCTGCTATGTGCTAAGCATACGGTAAAGAAAAGCTCCTTATTTATGTCACTTTAAATGATTGTTCCATAATGCAGGAGCATCTAATTTGGAAAAAAAAGAGTATTAATGTTATTATTAGTTGAGCATGTAGAATATAAAAGTAGTGGTACCCTATCCTCATAGGTAAGAGAATCTTGGATAGTTTTAGTGATAATACGAATTTCAAATTTCTCTAAGCTCTTATGTGTTGTTGGGGAAGAAAGGGAATTGTTCTTTCTTTGTTCTTGTTTGTGGATGATATTGTCGTGCACTCTAAAGGCTGTACATTCAGTTGTTGCTTTGGCAACCCCTGGCTGTGCCACCATCATGGTATCAGAGCAGTGGACAAGATGGCCGATAGAAGAATTTCAGTATGGCAGTGGAAAGAAGCAAGGGCTGAAAATCGATGAGTGGACACCTAAGAGTTACTTCATAGATTGGAAACATTTAGCACACATGCTTTGACTTCCTGGATATTGCCTCTTGTTGATGGTGATCTGGATAAGCATAGGAGTTTTCTCTCTATTTGGAACCCTCCACCCAATGCAATCCCTCTTTCAAGATGTGAGCAATAGCTCTAGAAAACACCAATAGTGAACTGCGATTGGAATCGCTGGATATAGCAATGTTTTTGAAAATGTAACAGGAAAAACCATTTTCTAGGGTTTCTTTAGTCAATCTTACTAAAAGATGATATTTTGAAATCCTTAGAATCCTTGATAGCATGACAAGGTTTGTCTTAAATGATTCATTTCTTCTTGTCATGCTACATCCTCATTTTCATGAGCATGCATGCATTATTAACTCTTTATGCCCAAAGTCTTATCACTGATATTTGATTTTCTGTTATTTTTCAAGGATGTGCATTCAAACTTGAGGTAGCATAAAAATAATCAATTTCAATCAGGATATTTTGTCATATTAAAGTATTCTAACATGAATCTATTTTGTTGTTGTCACTATGCAGTGCTTCTAAGCTCACGGAATGGTGGAAAAGTGGACACTATGCATTGAAGTATCATGCCGCCCAAATCCGGGTCGAGCATCTTTAAAATTTGTCCTTCACAATGGGGCAAAAAATCATGTGGTTTATAGAATATGGGAAGTGCAGGGAAAGACAACCAATAACGAAGCATACTACATTACACTTGTTGCGGGGTTAAAAGAGGCAAAACACAATGGGGTGAATAACATAACAATGCTGACAAACTCAAATTTAATCTGTAATCACATGGAAGGCATCTACAATGTTCGCACAGACAATTTGAAGCCCCTCTACAGAGAGGCAAAAATCTGGAGTGCTCGATTTAATTCTTTTACGATAAAGCACCTTGCGGAGATCCATAAAATGTCTACTGATCTAATGGTTGGAGCAATCTCAAGTGTAGATGCAGGTGCCAGAGATGATTCAGGATCATCGTTCATTCCACTGGAAAACATTGATCAGCATCAGTATAGGTCTTGACTATGTGTATACACCATGGTTGTCATTTTTCTTGGGATTCTCATACCGTGGTTCTTTCAGTGAAGAACTCGTTAATGTACTTTTTTTTCATTTTGTAATATCATTCACCTTAGATGTCCACTCATGTTATAACTGAATTCATGTGTCCAATTATGTACATTATATTTGAGGTGAACTAATTATTCTTAACCTACTAGTGGTTCAACGAAGATTATTGTAGCTCCGTTTGAATTTAATTTTAATTTCAAGTTTCAGATGCTACCTCTTTAATATCGTCTTGATTTCCACCTGGATGGATGCCATGGGAATAAATGAAAGTAACAAAATAGGGTTATTTACATCTGGTTTGTTGGTTTTCACAACATTTAAGAAGTATAAGTCATTTCTGATGCAAACCCTAGCTATATCCATATCTATATGATGACACGCTGGAAATAGTTGATGTGTGATCTAATGTGAGATGAAGAATTTCATACCATGAAACCCTCCTAGGAACATTGATGCATAATAATGACAAACTCTAACCTAGTATGAAGTGAATTTTCTTAGGTACATGGTTTGCCCTAGAATGATGCAATGTATGCATATATCAATGAAGCCCTACATGCCCATGATGCCTTTGAAGATGCCATAATCTTAATAAATAAAGAACACAAGTGAAGAAACGCTCATCTTTCAAAATTGCCTAAAAGATTAAAAATATGGAGTCCCTAAACTTTGTCAAAATCATAATGATAAATTCTGCTTCAAAAAGCTTAATCCCCCATTTTCTTGACATTTGTTTTTCTTGACATGTCCCTTGTTCGTCACACCCACACTAATCTTCCAACTAGGACACCTTTCTTACATGCACAAGAAATGCTCTAGAGTCTAGTGTCCCATGTTTCCAGCACCGGAACCAAAGACTAAGGCTTTGGAATTTGCAAGAATGACACCAACAATAACAACTAGAAAGTTAAAGCGTAATGCCCCATAATATTGGCCATCTCGTTACCACAGGTCTAACTCAGCTAATGGCCATAGCTCATCGTCTAATCAAGAACACTCACTATTGACTTTACACCAGAATCAACGGTGATGTGCGACCATAAAAAGTATGCCATAAACCATAACAGGGAAGTACATCATCACCATCCATATTCATCAAAGTGTAACGAAGAAAGATGTAATAAAATACCATGCTTATTAACATATACACAACAACTACATGAATCTTGATGGAACATAGTAGGTTATCAAACATTTAGAACAATGCTCCATTCAGTATTCACACAATATGGCAAGAACCCTTCAATAGCATGCCAAAACTAATTAATGTTACCACTTGTAACAACCCAAAACTAGCAACAACCCTAAACGGTTCAGAGCTCAAGTTCTTGTACACCACTACCTGCTCAATGGCAATTTAGGTAACCTTTGCAGCGTTTTGTTACCCTGATGTACATGCATCTTTCACATCCAAACGAGTAAGTAAAGCAGAGTCGTTTTCAAAGAAACGCTACAATGAGTTCGAAGCTCTCTTAAAACTTCCAAGTTTAAAATGAATATCACTTTACATTTGACCAAGTCAAATAATATATCTAAAAGGAGGATTACTCGATGTACCATATAATTCATCTTTAGATCCTGTGTAATGCATAAAGAGGTGGAATACTATGTTATGGAGCCCATGTACTATTATCACAAGCATCACTTTCATTTATATCAAGGTGTCAAGGTTATTTCTATATTATATGTTAATTAGAGTCTAGCAGTGAGCAGCTTGATTAATTCATATATCCTGAAGCCTTATGAATAATTGTATAGCTATGTTTTTATAGAGATGTAAAATTGGTTGTGTGAATGGCCTAGAGATGGCCTGTGCTCATGGTTTTTTGGAGCCAAGGCTAGTTTACATATGACATCACTATGTTTTCACAATCATAACAGATTATATCAGTTCATTTACTAAATGAACTAAATTATGGTGCATCCAGAAACCAAATTAGTGTGATATTAGAAATTTTATTCATTAGATTTTAAATCCAGAATGTTTCAGTGTAATGCCTTCTGGACCTATTTTCACAATCATAACAGATTAAATCAGTTCATTTACTAAATGAATTAAATTATGGTGCACCCAGAGACCAGATTAGTATGATATTAGAGCTTTTGTTCATTAGATTTAAATCCAGTGTAATGCCTTCTGGACCCTCTTTGGTATATGGGTTGTTATCTATGTAATGTCCATAATAATTGCAACTTTTACAATAATACTATCTTTCCTCCTCCTCACTGATTGAAGAACAAGGATCCATTAAGCTTCCAATATCCTCCATAGACAAGATAACCGCTTAGCCGTATAGCTAGTTACACATATCAAATTAGTAATTAAAGCAGAGTCATTTTCAAAGAAACGTTACAATGAGTTCGAAGCTCTCTTAAAACTTCCAAGTTTAAAATGAATATCACTTTACATTTGACCAAGTCAAATAATATATCTAAAATGGGGATTAATAACTCACCGACCAAGTCAAATAATATATCTAAAAGGAGGATTACTCGATGTACCATATAATTCATCTTTAGATCCTGTGTAATGCATAAAGAGGTGGAATACTATGTTATGGAGCCCATGTACTATTATCACAAGCATCACTTTCATTTATATCAAGGTGTCAAGGTTATTTCTATATAATATGTTAATTAGAGTCTAGCAGTGAGAAGCTTGATTAATTCATATATCCTGAAGCCTTATGAATAATTGTATAGCTATGTTTCTATAGAGATGTAAAATTGGTTGTGTAAATGGCCTAGAGATGGCCTGTGCTCATGGTTTTTTGGAGCCAAGGCTAGTTTACATATGACATCATTATGTTTTCACAATCATAACAGATTATATCAGTGCATTTACTAAATGAACTAAATTATGGTGCATCCAAAAACCAGATTAGTGTGATATTAGAAATTTTATTCATTAGATTTTAAATCCAGAATGTTTCAGTGTAATGCCTTTTGGACCTATTTTCACAATCATAACAGATTAAATCAGTTCATTTACTAAATGAATTAAATTATGGTGCACCCAGAGACCAGATTAGTATGATATTAGAGCTTTTGTTCATTAGATTTAAATCCAGTGTAATGCCTTTTGGACCCTCTTTGGTATATGGGTTGTTATCTATGTAATGTCCATAATAATTGCAACTTTTACAATAATATTGTCTTTCCTCCTCCTCACTGATTGAAGAACAAGGATCCATTAAGCTGCCAATATCCTCCATAGACAAGATAACCGCTTAGCCGTATAGCTAGTTACACAGATCAAACTTTACAAAAAAAAACTCGTTGAAAAACCATGGTGCTTTACAGGCCTTATCTTCCCAAGCATATACTAAAAGAATACAATTTTGTATAAATATAGTGAAATATGCTACAAATTACAATGACATTTGAAAAACTCCATCACTAACTCTGCTTTCCAAAGCAATGGGTGTCTCACTTGGAGGAGGCTCACAACACAAATAGCCATGGAACTGCTATTATAGCTCTGTTCCGAAGAATAGATAACTCTTGATACATAATATAGCCGAAAAGGTATAACAGTAACCAGATCGTTCTGCAGGAAAGTGATCTAAGGTTAGACTTCACATCTGAAAACAAATCTAATATATTCTTAGTGTGAACAGGACTTTATTAGTTATGACTTCCACCTGTTGCACCTTGTCACCATCCTATACGAACCAGCTGACTCCCTGATCAGAGAATCTGTGAGATGGCTTTCCAAACAAACTTGGAAAGGCTGATTTTATTCACTTTCATGGACATCAAAAGACAACTATAACTGCAAGGAGATGATGATTCTGCCATAAAAAATTAATAATCAGCTCAAGATTGCAGTCGATTGCCACACAAACTGCTAGGTGATTCCTGGCGATTAAGTTCCTGGAAACATGAAGCACAAAACAATTTAGAGAATTGATTTCATAGGGTTCGAACAGTTCAAGTCTGACAAGCCAAGAGGTTTTTCCCAGCGTGCATAAATTCATAAATTCGTCTGAATTTTCTGTAAGCACAGAGGTTAATTTACCTCACGCTTGAGGGCGCACCGTGAGCGGACTTGCGAGGTGGGTGAGCGAGCACTGTGAGCGCGGGTGGTGTATGCTCGAGACGGGTTGCAGAGGCAGAGCAGCGTCGACGGGAGCACGAATGGAGCAAATGGCTCTTTTGGCGCGAGCGCTGGTTTGAAAATGGGCCAGTGCCAGCTCGGAGGTGGTGGGTCCCGCGTTCCCGGAAAAGGCATGATGCGATGGGCCGTCCTGCTGCCGGATAAACGATGGATGGACGATGGATGCGGGCATGAAGAGCATCGACATGCATGGTAAAGGCCGCCTCCATACGGGCATTTAATGCCCTATGGCAGGCTGGTTAGCTCTTGCCGAGAGGCACCATGAGCACATCGACAATGTTATTCTAACGAGGATCTCTTAGGAAAATCACGAAGTTTATGTATTATGCTCCCGTGGAAAAATTTTAAGAGCCACCATGCCAATTTCCTCTCCGTGTAAGGTAGTGCTTACATCATCTATCAAAAAGTTTGTGGAATTATTTTAGTGGTTAAATTTTTCCATAACTCTATGTGTATGGCATTATTGTCCAACACTTACGTCATCCATGAAAAAGTTCGCGAAATTATTTTAATTGTTAAAGTTTTCCATAAATTTTTGTGTGTGACACCATCTTCCAGCAATTATGTCATCCATTAAAAAGTTTGTGGAATTATTTTAATTTTTTATTTTTTCCATAACTCTTCGTGTATGACATTATCGTTCAACAATTTTATCATATGACCTTGAAATTCATTAGAGGGACCAACTCCAATTGGTTGAATTGGCTGACTTGCGAACTAAAATATTTGAATTAAACTATTATTAATCATCACATTTAGAGCATTGGAGGTGATTTCATTACAACTTAAACTATTTTATAAAGTGAGTTCAATTCTTTCTATGTTCTATTTCGGTTAGCTTGCTATTTCATATGATTTAATTCATTGTATGGAATAGTTTACAGTTTGGAAGTCAAACATTAGAGGTGTACAACTTATCCTCCACTTTGTCAAGGTGTACGACTTATCCTCCACTCTATCAACCAGGTCACAACAAGGGGATTTGAATCTTGGATCTCATAGTTACCATAGACTCACATTACTTCGATCACCAATTGAAGTGCCACACGAGCTCGTTTTTAAAATATATTATATGATTATTTTTATTATTTATAAGTAAAATATTTTTGCAATATTCACTAAGAGGTTTGCCACGAAGGGTGCAAAGAAACACAACTCATCCAAATTTATGAGGAAAGGAAGGGCATGCTACCATCCTTCTAGCAGAGAGAGAATATGAGAATTTGAGTCTAGAATTATTTTAATTGTTAATGATTTCCATAATTGTTTGTGTATGACACTATCATTTGACAATTTTATCATATGACCTTGAATTCACTAGAGGGACAGACTCTAATTGGCTGAAGAGGCCGACTTGCAATCCAAAATATTTGAATTAAACCATTATTGATCATTACATTTAGAGCACCTAAGGTGATTTCATTACAACCTAAACTATTCCATAGAGAGAGAGAGAGAATTGCAATAAATGACTGAAAATGTCATAATACACTATGAATGAATAACATCAACGCCTTTTAGGTCTAATAATAAAACAATTGCAACAAAAGACTAAAAATATTATTCTATGATGATGTATTATATACTTACCTTCATTTAACTCTCTTATCCCATAAGAGATTCATGTGCTTATAAGTTTTATAACATTATGACATAAAAAATGAATATATTTGAAAGTACTTTTAATAATTCCAATATTCCATCATAATGATAATGTCTTATAGTTTTATACTTTGTAAGATAGAATTAGTATGATGTCGTTGGTTGAAAATATTCCATATATACATGTTAATGAATATGGCTTAATAATAAACCAGTAATTGATAGTGATAATCATGGCATAATAATAAAACCGACTAACTCTTATCCAAAGAACGATAACCTCTAAATCCAAACTTACTACAACATTTTCACTAACAATAAAACCCACTCATATCTAAGGAATAATCTAATAACCTCTTAACTAATCAAATATTAACTCCTAATTCACTCAACAACTAATTGTTAATAAATGAACTATTATGTTTTTACCTTACTAAATAAAAATAACTCTAGATTTGCATTTTAACTCAATAGTCTCTGCACATCTAGAGACCCAGAAGGAAACTACAGTAGACAACAAGGAACTACAGTCAGATACTTTCCAGGCAGAGACTCAGCAACAGAGGACAAGCATGGACCCAAGCATGGGAGGCATCAAACGGCAGCATCATTCAGATACATCCGATTCAGATAAAGAAACTGGACAACAAAACGAAACAACCCAGTTAGTCATTGTATCAACCGAGCCCATAGTGGGAGAGTGGCGCAAGGTTGAAAAGAAAAAGGGGCGAAAAACCTGAGCCGAAAGCCAGCCTTTTTTCGTTTTTTTTTTTTTTTTTTTTTTCTCTTCTCTTTCATATTCTTTGTGCACGTTAGTTCACTAACGATGCGAGCCCTTGTGGCAACATATCTGTTTCAGGCAGTGTTTTTAGCTGCCGGATGTTAACTCATCTTTTGTAGCTCTTTTATTTTTATAATAGAAAAGCGCGGTTTTTTCCTTGGAAAAAAAAAACTCAATAGTCTCTGCACTTGATTTGATTAATTTTATGAAAAATATAACTAAGTTACCAATTTATTAGCCATTATCCTCTAACTCATTCACCAACTAATATTTAATACACTAATCATTATACCTTAGCCCATAACTAGAGTTGGTGTAGATTTAACCTAATCAATACCAAACTTGAATTATTGCATTTAAAAATAAATAAAAACTTTTCAATGAACCATAAAGTTAAAAAAAATTAAAGAACATTTACCTTGTATTTTACACTTTAAAGTAATTCAAATTATATATATATATATATATATATATATATATATATATATATATATATATATTAATATTATTTTATAAAGTGGTAAAAAAAGTTATAATTTAATTATAGTAAGGATAAAGTGCTATGTAAATGAGGATAATAACTATTTATCACTATCCATTAATTCAAGTTGACTAATCATTTTTGTTTCAAAAAGACATAAAAAACAAAAAAAAAAAACAATGTCATAAATGAGAATAATAATTATTGGACTTTATCTATTATTCCAAGTTAACTCACCATTATTATTCAATGAAAACAATGCGATTAAAAAGGCTCTGTGGGTGCTTCATAAAAACAACATAGTTATGTTCGTGACAAACACCTAAATATTTTGGGAAGTTGACCTATTGCTTTATATTTTAAAGTATGACTTCTTAACCAATTAAAAGAAGTTTCAAATTTTATTAACTATTTATAAGAAAATCAACATCCACCATCTCTTTACTAAACTTAAATTATAAAATTATATATTTTGAAATAATATTTAAACTCAATCCCATATATGAAATAAATAAAGCATTAATATAGTTATTTTTTTTATGTCTTTACTAATATTTCTTTGGTGAGATCATACCATTTATATTACTTTCAAAACTATAGATACATATTGGGAAAAGTAGCATAAGCTCAAAATTTTATGATTGTCAATATAGTTCTCAACTTCAGACTCTGATAAACAAAAATAAGAAGGGTTCATATCATAGAAAGAAGAAACTAGAAACTATACATAAAAACATAAAACCAATATTAAAGGAGTGTGTCGTTGCATAATGTTGTTTTATTGGTCTCCATTCTCTGGCCAAATGTTTGTGACTCTATGCTAGAGTTGAATGAGGAAAAATCTATGTTTTTTGAGTTCTTGGCAAGAAGTGTGACCTTTTTGTTAAGTTTATTAACCTTTTCAACAACCCATGCCATGCATATGTTTAACTCTTTATGTGTCTCTCCCTAGTCTATGAGGACTCTTCCCACTAACGTTTTTATATGTGAGCACAAATTGAAATTTTGTATTTAGGATTTATTTTATCCCTGGTAGAATTCCCAACATCATGTACCCAATCCTTGGTCTCCTACTCTATGTGTCTATCATGGATGAATCTTATAGGTAGCCTAACTTGTTCCTCCATATCATAAATAACCCTTTGGACAACTACAAGGACTGTGTTTTTGTAGCATTCCATTGGTACTTTAGGAGCTGCTTGGACTTGCATGTGGTGAGCATTAGATGGTTGAGTCATCCTCATCAACATCTACATTATGTCCTTGAATTTTTGCATGTAAATGTGATGGAGGGGATAGAACAAGGGGGTGGAGCACTATAGCAGGGAACCTCAAGCAAGCAGAGTGAAAAGGTTGAAAAGGTATAAAGATAACGTAGAGAGATGTGGAAAGTTTGAGAGAGAAATTCGTGAGAGGGTGTATAAGATATGTCTGGAGGAGAGCTTAGAAAAGGTGGGGGAGAAAAGGATCAAAGTATTAGGGAGGAGAGAAGACTCTAAGAGAGTCAACTCAAAAATGAAAAAAAAAACGACAGGGGCTCCAAGAGGATCATAATGTGAGGCCAAAATGGGAGAGAAAAAGGAAAATAGTGAGAGAGGCGAATTTAGCTAAGAGGAAAAAAAGTCACCCTAGGATGATTAAACGTACAGAGAGGATGAAAATATAAAAACCCACAAAGCGAAAATTTAACCATTGACTGGAATTTCTAAAACTAAAATTGAATTCTAGACTGGGATGAATAAAGCCCAAAGATGCAATTCCTTAATGCATTGCTATATGGCTCTTATGATGGAGATTTTTTCCTGAAAAACTTCTACAAAGTAGGAAATCTAGAACCCCTCAACAGTTCCATGAATCGATTTTGTTAAGCAGACAAATCATTCCAACTTTATTCTAATATCTCCATGGTCCACTGAATATATCCACAAAGAGGCGTTCAATACTTACAGTCTAAGCCCCATCCAACCACCTCTAAGCATAAGTCTCTTGTTTCTCCCCATTGCTACCCATAATTAATTTCGACCTTCCTCCACAGTTCAAGATCCAAGTCTAATGTACCTTCCCCAAGCATAGCACAATCCATTTCTGTTGCACTGCAAATTTCTCCATGTTCCCTAGCTTGGTTCTACTCATGTTGCATACAATATTATATGAAGACTACTAGATGGATGTCATCATGACCTTCCTTTCCTCCCAAATTTGGATGATTTGTGCTTATGTGTTGCCTCTGTGGCAAACCTTTTTGTGAATATTGCAAAAGAATTTTACTTATAAATAATAAAATTAATCAAATTAATAATATAATATATTTTAAAAACGAGTTTGCATGGTAGTTCAACTGGTGATTGAAGTAATGTTAGTCTATGGTAACTAATATATCCAAGGTTCAAATACCCTTGTTGTGACCTGGTTGACAGAGTGGAGGAAAAGATGTACACCTCATATGTTTATCAGAAGCCTATGACGTGTGAGTTTCCATGTTTATGTTGGTTTAAAATAAAGAGAGTAGCGACAATGTTATTTTGACAAGGGTCTCTCGGGAATATCACAAAATTTATGTATTATGTTCATGTTGGAGAAAATTTGAGAGCCACCATGAACACATCGTCAGTGTTATTCTGGCGAGGATCTCTCATGAAAATCATGAAGTTTATGTATTTTGTTCCTGTTGGAAAAAAATTGAGAGCAACACATTGACAATGTTATTTTGACGAGGATCTCTCAGGAAATCATGAAGTTTATGTATTCTATCCCAGTTGGAGAAAATTTGAGAGCCACCATGGACACATTTTGTTAGTGTCCTCTCCAGACTATGTGTAAGGCAACGTTTACATCATCTATCAAAAGGTTTGTGGAATTATTTTAGTGGTTAAAGTTTTCAATAACTTTGTGTATGACATTATTGTCTCGCAATTACATCATCCATGAAAAAAGATTGTGGAATTATTTTAACTGTTAAAGTTTTCCATAACTTTTTGTGTATGACACTATCCTCCAACAATCATGTCATCCATGAAAAAGTTTGTGGAATTATTTTAATTTTTAAAGTTTTCCATAACTCTTTGTGTATGACACTATCATCCGAAAATTTTATCATATGACCTTGAATTCTCTAGAGGGATAGACTCCAATTCGCTGAAGAGGTCGACTTACAAGCCAAAATGTTTAAATTAAACCATTATTGATCATTACATTTAGAGCATCGGAGGTGATTGTAGGTTTTAACCTTGTACAGAAATTATCTGCATATGAATTTAAAAAACAAAAATAAACAATGGCAAGAGCATAAAACATAAAACAGATGTACACAAATATTTTCCCCGGGATCCCAAAACCAGGACTACCAGATTGATTTTTTGTTATGTTCCTTTCAATGTTACAATACATATATATACATGTTGAAGCATCCATAAACCCCAATCCATTAACCCTAGATTAGAACATAATTGTAATTCTCTTGATTGGATCTACAAAATACCATGAACAGAAAACCATCATGCCCAAAACCATGTGTGAAATCCATGCACAAAACCATAGGTAGGTTCACCCACATAATATAGGGTCCAATTTTTTTTTCCTGGGGCACTACCCTGGACCCCGTGTAGGGGGGCTACCGCCCCCTGCATAAACCAATTAACTCTTATCCAAGGAATGATAACCTCTATATCCAAACTTACTATGACAATGTCACAAACAATAAAACTCACTCATCTCTATGGAATAGTCTAATAACCTCTTAACTAATCAAATATTAACTCCTAATTCACTCAACAACTAATTATTAACAAGGTTAATAGTTGTAATGCATCATAGTCCCTACCTCTACTGCTATCAATGAAATCAAAATTCCATTAAAATTTGCATTTTTGTCTCTGCACATGTTTCCTCCACACACACTCCCTCTGCACAACTTCCTCATATTTACAATTTTTGAAGTACATATATGTATACAAGAGGGGTGTAGAATTAAAATATGAATGTGACTTATTTATATGGCATTTTTTTTCATGGAATTCCTTGCTATAAAAAGTTATATTTTTCGTTTATATGCAAATATTTGAATTAGTTTTTAATTGATGTTAATTTATTTAGATCAATGCTATGCATTTTTCATTATGGTTAGTTGAAATTATGAACTTATTTCCATTATATTAATAATAAAAATATTTCATTCATACTCTGGCCGAAGTCTTGATTTAACTAATATTGCCCGATAACTCAACCCTCACACAAAAAACTAATGTGGTAGTGCAGAGAAATTGATTGTGCAAGAGGATGGAGAAAACACACTTCTTCGTACTTTCGCACAATCAACTTCTCCGCACTCAAAAGAAACTCCACACTCCTACATTAGTTCATTGTGTCAGCTTTGAACGACTTGCAAACATCGATTTCTTATGGAACTATGAGGGATCATTTAAATACTTGACAAATTTCTATCGCTTAAATATTTGTCGTAACGTTAATTGATGATATGTAACTACTAGGGATCGATTGTGTGCCACTTTGTTAATTCCTGCAGCAATCATCCAAAAAAATATTACAGTGCTTCAGGTCCCCGTGTTGCGAGAGCCACACTTTGTTAATTCCTGCAGCAATCATCCAAAAAAATATTACAGTGCTTCAGGTACCCGTGTTGCGAGAGCCACAATTTTTGTTAACCAAGCCACTTTGCTTATGTGGAAATTGAATTGTGAACTATAGTCAAAGGAAGCTAGTGTGTGTCTTATGAAGCATTAGTTCGCTGCACTAAAAGGTGGTGCATCGTGGGTGGCGGGACACCTGCTGGTCTGATCATAGCAATGCGAGATTCAATATATGTGACCATAAGAAGAGCAAGCTACGCTGTGGAGCATAATGCATGACCTGTGTTCTTGAGATTTTTATCGAATGGATTTGTAAGAAGGTCATGCCCTGCAACTCGTTTGATTGCACTAAAAATTATAATTTTTGTGAATGTCCTTAATTATCAGAACGTTGCTATGAAGGATTTTGTTCTTATTTTTTCATATTAATAGCTATTAATAGTTGCATAGCATAAATATTAAAATAGGTATCACCGATATCAACATAGGATAAGCTGAAATGTCCACAATATGCTATTATCCTCATTATCAAGGTAAACATACTTAAGTCCTAGCTATATATTCCTAGTTAATATTTGGTAGTTGTTTGGTAGTTGTTGATATCACTGATTTGCTATTGAATTATATATTGTTGTTATATTAGATATATTAGCTATTAGTAGTATAGCGATAGTTGCATGGAATTTTTTTGATAGTTTGTGTTAGTTCTATTAAGGTAATTCTACTGATTAGTTGAATTATGGATTTGCTATTAGTGCTAAGTAGAAGTAGGGTTGGAATTTGGATTTCTTTTTATCTATTAAACAAAAAAAATTAAAGCTTTGGATTTTCATACTTCCTGTCAAGGAACGTAATGTTTAAAATTTCTCCTTTTAACAATGATGTTTTGATTATAAATTAACCATTCACGATAAAGTTTTGAGTAAAAAATTACCCTTTATGTTACGTTAAAAATTTTCACATATTTATTATAAGAAAAAAGACCAAATGACCATAAAACACAAATGACTTGTTGAATCTTATTATTTATTTATAATTAATAATTATAACATATTTTCTATTTTTAAAACTCTATTGATATCAAAATTTTCTCAATAAAATTGACAATCAATTAATTGTCAAAAATTAAAATGAAAGTACTTTTTTTGTCCTTCAAAATTGCTTTCATTAGATTTTCAACAGGATGCAGCTTACAGAGTTCATCTCAGAAGTCCCCACTCTCTCATTCCGACCAGAATTTTTGAGATTAGGGATTGGAAAATACCAAAAAAGACAACATACATACATTAATTCTGGGAGGCTTTCGAGCCTTAGCATATCTGAAGTTAACAAAAAAGAAGCCATAGCTAACAGCAACATATCAAGGGGGGGTAGAACAAGGAACGCCGATTCAGAACGAGGACGAGATGGTGATTTGGCTCGACTCGCCAAGCCCAGACAAAGGAAAGCAGGAGGCCTCATTCGACCAGCCAGTCTAATCCTCGGGTGCTCTGTTTTGTTTTTTTCTTACTGTCATGGTAATGCAAATCGTGTTGTGTCTTTGGGTCCTTTTTTGTGTCCAACTCAGTCCTAGGGCTCGGTTAGGCCACTGCTGCAAGTCTCAGGCTTCAGCAGTTTGTTATTTTTGTTTAATGGTTCATGATGTAAACTGGCTCTGTCCTGCCAGTAGATATGGAGTTTTTGTCAGCTTGAGTCCAGACTATATGACGTCCAGGAACTATAATGGACTGTGTTTTATGAATCGGTTAAAGCTTCTTCAGCTTGAGGACTGGCTTCGGTCTCCTCGCGGGATGTAAACCTCTGTACATATTTTCTTTTCTTTAATATAGCAGTAGTCTTTACATAGAAAAAAAAAAAACATATCAAGGGGGGGTGAGGGGGAGTAAAGGGGGAGCTGCAAAGAAACTTACTGGATCATGCATATGGAAATCGATATGTTCCACCCTCGCTTCCAAACTGCGAAGATGGTCATTCATGCGATGGTGATGGTGCCAGAGACTGTCGACCTGCTCCAGAATTTCATTCTAGTTATATTGTATGTCATTGAAGTAAGCCATAATTTCATTTTTGTCTTCATACCTATGGTCCCTGAGGATTTCCATATTAATTTGAATGCATCGGAGTTGTTCAGCAATAGATTACATGATGAGCAGAGCTACTACATGACTAGGCGAACGAGCTGGAGAGAGAGTCTCAGTATCCTCAGATTCCCAGCTACCCGAATTGGCCGAGGACGCACTAACACCAAGCTCAGGACGCCTCCTTTGAAACTGTTGCCCACGCTCGCGGCGAGGGCGACGCCGTTGATGGGGCATGGAGAAGAAGACCGAGCTGGCCAGATGGTAGAGGAAAGCCCCCAAAAGAGCAACAATGGAGCACCTCAAAAACCTAACACAAGTACTAGAATCAGAAAACCACCCCAAAGGAGAAGACTGCATCGGGGCACTCACCACCTACCCTCTAAAGGAAGACAAACAAACAACTTCCCAAACAGGAAGGACAAGTGGTAAAAACTAATTCCACCACCCTAACTGCCCTCCACCATAGACAACACAACCACAATCAAACAAGAAAGAACACACAGGTTCCTCCCCAGTCACCCCAAAGTCGCCCTCACACCAAGAGACGCCTATGATATACCACGAAGATCCTGCAACCTCGCACCCACCCAACACCAAATAGGTAATCTTCAAAACATACAGACAAACAAGGAAGCTGAGATACACAAATTTATTACCCCACTCAAAGATTTGAATGCCCAGAGAGAGGATTTTGTTGAGCATGAGCTAATGACAGGCCAAATCTTGGATCCGACTCAGTTCTGCGCCCGTTTGTGTGCTTGGGTCCCAAGGACAGAGAAAATGATAAATTCCAAACCGCACCATAGATCCTCTAACCTCCACAACGCCTCTTAACCAAGGTTGAAACCTTGGGGAGCCACCATGGATGCAAACCCACACACCTCTCTTTCCAAAATTCATCGCTTGAGCTTCTGTACTGGACTGCGTTCCAAACTTGTCTGCGAATTTATCTAAGAGGAGAGCAAGATCTTCCCTCGTACTGACGGAGTGAATACACATATTTCGCAAGATGTAGAGTTAATGTGCGTGTGGAGTCGAAGCAGGTACCAAGAGCCGCTCATTTGACACATGTGCTGACATTTGGTCACCCCCATCGGGGGAAAATAAAAGTACTTGATTGTAAGTCTTGTTCAAAAAAACTATGCACATTAAACCATTTATTTTTTATTTAATTTATACACAACCATATTATTTTTTATTCTTGTAAACAACCATATTATTATTTGTACACAATTGCTATTATTAATTCCAATTAAACTCAATCAAGTGTCATTCTTTACCTAAGTTGTCAAATTCCAACCCTACAGAGGGCTACTATAAGGACCCCATCGAGCTAAAGAAAGCAATTCCTTTTGAAAATAAATTTTTGTCCGATTACATAGCATTTCAAAAATAAATTTTTATCCCATTACACAACTCTCCAAACAACCACTGGTGAAACTATTAACACAGATATGGTATGAAAATTTGACCTAAACACAGTGGTGATAGGAATAAAATATTATTATAGAACATGTGATAGGTATAAAATATTTCATAGAACATGCATTTCCGATTTCAAACCACAAATACAAATGATTAGTACATCATTAACTTGTAGTCTAGTGAAATTGGTTTAAAAAATGTTGGTATAAGGCAAAGTTGATTAAATTACATTTTCAATTTCCACCATACATTACATATTTATAGATTCTCTAATAACTTGTGTCCCTCTTTCCCATATATGTAATAGTAAATCTATATTCAATAACTGTTATATCCTCTTCCTCATCTTTTAATGTATCATTACCCTCTACTTTGGGCATGGTTGTCATGTCACTCTCTTATAATTATGTCTTCTCATTGTGCACATATTTTAATTTTCATGTGAAATTATAGTCTTTTCCTCCACTCCACTCCCAATGTCTCATCCTCAAGCTAACTTCTCTTTTTTTTTTTTGTAGAATTCCATAATATATTCTTTATACTATATTCCTCAAACAAATTTTCGCTCATTTTCCTTCTCTTACATTTGAAAAACCTTTTAGCACCTTTGTTTAATTTAATTCTTTCTTGGCCAAAGTTATAATTCATATCAAATTGAAACTAAATTTAATTAAAAGTTTTTTCGCCAGAGGAATATTAATTGAAACTAAATTTATTTTTATTTTTCCAAATTTTATTATAAAATATTTAATAAATTTTATATTAAAAACCAAAGGCTACAACAAAGTGAAGTTAATCACCTCATTTGGCATCTCATGACAACATTATAATAAACCAAGTGCAGTTAATCACCTCATAGTTGGCCCTTCAAGGCAATGTTATCATAAACCATACTTGCTTCATGTAAACACAATTAAAAACATGTTACTTCACCTCATAGTTGGCACTTCAAGACAACATTATAATAAACCATACTTGTTTTTCATGTAAATACAATTAAAAAGATGTTAAAAAATATAATTTAGGAAGATGAATGAAAAAGAATATAAATAAATAAATAAATTTCGTTCCAGCATCAAAAGATGAAGAAACTTGTCCATCTGTGGTGAACAAATATTGTCTTTGAATTAAATGGAATTTGTATGCTTTATTTTTTATTTTATTTTTAATCTTGATAAATTGATAACAATTTTCAAATTGTTTTTGATAAAAGTACACTCCAACAAAAATTAAAATACGCAAGATGCTATCAGCCAATAAAAAAACACAAAAATCTATGTGAAAGTATAATTCACCCTTTATAAAATTTCCTGACATAAACACAATCCAAAGGTATAATCTACCCCTTATAAAGTTTCTTGACATAAACACAACCCATCTTTGCAAGTTTTGATGTATTGTTCATTGTTGGGTGATTTTGAATTTTTTATTGGTTAATTTTTCTGTTAATTCACCAATAACTCCACTACCTTAAATCTGTCCATTGAAATAATGGTTTGCTAGAGTTGTTCAGATTTGGTAATAAATTCAAATGTAATAACCCAAAAAGTTGTTAGACTGTGTAACCCAATCTCTCAAAGGCTATAATTGCATCACCAGCATGTCTAATTAATTCATTAGCTACAACATTGTGCCAGACTTGTTGGATCGCTAAGTAATGTAAGCAATAACCCCATATGGTAGCTTATTAACCCTACAAAGCTTAAGAAATATCATGTACAACATCCCTGTGACCTAGTCATTCAATATTAACAAGTTCAAACATATATTCATACATGATACATCTAAATCTCACAACCCCACTTTCAAAAAATTATATCAACACCAAATTTCAATGATACTTTTTCTTGATTTTCTTTGAAATTTCTCTTTTGAAAAAAATAAAAAAATAAAAATGGCAATAATAACAAAAACACATCATTAACAAATAAACAAAAACTTCATAATTTTAAGATAATATAACCTTTAAGAAAACAAAACAAAGAAAATTTTATCTATACATGACTTTATCTTTTAAATAATATTCATTACGTATTAACAACACTTCCAACGCAAATTTGAAGCAATAGAAATCATGTTCTCTTTTATATATATTAAACAAAATAATCATATATATTTATTTATTTATTTTAAACAAAATAATCTTAATGTTTTATAATAAAAAATTACCCATCGCAATATTAAAAAAACAATTATATATATATATATATATAATCAAAACTAATTAAATAAACTATATAACTTTACCAAAATTTAAACAAAATAATCTTAGCTTTTTATAAAAAAATTACCCATCGATTACAGCTCAATCACAATAATAATACATTTATAACTTTTCCTTCCCTTCCTCTCTTTCCAACACGATAACACTATTCCACTTTAGTATACAAAACACTTTTGAGTGCTTCTCTCTCCCATGCCGTTCCACTTTTTAATACATAAAACACTTTGAGGGAAGGTTTCTAAAAACTTTGAAACATTTAAACACTCACACAAAGACCTATTAATGTTTACATTCTCGCTTAAGCACTAACTTTTATTGTTCTTTCATGTTATGATGTGTCATACTTTTTCTAGAAAATTTCATTTCACCGGACCCCATATTTTGGTGACATAAAATTCCATGGTCAAAGACAATAAAGTGAAGGTGTGGGTTTCTAATGAAGCTATGGTGTCATGGTTCTAACTTTACATCGAGTAAGCTTTTTATAGTGTTAGATTGTTGACGTTTTTAATTATAAATCTTTAAAATTAATTTTAATTAGCATTTGCACCCAATGTTGCAAAGAAGACGCCGTAAGGCATAGCGTGTGGAAGAATATCGAAATGTGAATAGGCTTTTGCGGGCTTTTTTGAAAGCAAGGGTCGATGATTTCAAGTTTTAATTTGAGGAAGCCATGCCAAAAACCATTGAAATGGAATGTAAGTAGCCATAAATATGCATCAATATTCAAATGGGAAATTAAATTAATATGCGAACAACAACCGGGAAGCCATATTGAATTGGAAAAGGCTAGTTAAGAAATCATTATTCAAATGGGAAATTAAATTAATATGAAGATATATTGAAAACATGTATTATATTCGTTAAAATCAATTGACTTTGTCAACTAAATATGTTAAAACCCATTGACAATGAATTGGTTGTGAGGACATAAACTATCAAAATGGTATTGATCTTGAAACATCCCTTCTTAAGTTTGAAATGGAAAACAGAAATAGTTGTGAAGACATAAACTATGAAAATGGTATTTGATGTTGAAACATCATTTTCTAAGTGTGAAATGGAAAATACAAATAGTGTATTGTAACATCCTTTTTAAAGTTTGAAATGGAAAATACAAATAGTGTATTGTAACATCCTTTTTAAAGTTTGAAATGGAAAACACAAATAGTTGTGAGGAAACAAACCATGAAAATGGTATTTGATCTTGAAACATCATTTTTCAAGTTTGAAATGAAATACAAACAGTGAATTGTAACAAAAGAGGTTTGAAACATCATTTTTCAAGTTTCAAATGGAAAATACAAACAGTGAATTGTAACAAAAGAGGTTCGAGAAGGAATATAATAGTCTAAAGAACACTGTGCTTGTCATTCCATATTTGAAGTTGTATGAAAAAATGGTGGAGGTAGTGAAGACCTGAAGAAGCAGTAATGGACCTGCAAAATGTATATGTAGTTAGAATTAGCAATATGTAAATCAGTTGCAGAAATTTATTAGTAATACTTTGCAGGTGAGCTGTGTTAAAATGAATCTGGAATGAATGGAAATGAAGTTACCTCTGCTATGGGGATTTATATATTGTTAGTGGAAGATGCATGGTGAACAACGCCATATTGAACACCACTGGAGGTTAATGCGTAGCTGGAGATGCAGTTTTTTTGCTTGCCATGCGACTTGTAGTTGTGCAGGTATGTTATTTCTGAGGCCATGTGCCCTGTTGCAAAAGAAAGAAAAGGCTAGAATGAGATGTACAGACAATATAAAGACATTCAAATATTTGCTTATTTACTAATATTCATTAAAGTTGGTTGTTGAAAGATATGAAAAGTATGTTATGAAATAGAATGAGATAAATAAATGGAGGAAACCTTTTGCCAAATTCTGCCCAAGAAGATTTTGACTCATTAAAGATAAAAGCGAAGCCTGTTTCTGAAGAACTCCCAGCAGCTGCAAATACTACTATCAATGCAAGTGAAACTGCATGTTCATGACCTTCCACCTAAAAGCAATCTATGTCAATTTTAATTAAACTTTTTTTCATCATTGGTTTTTTTTAATAGGTGTAACTTCTTTTAGAGCAGTTTGTTTTAGAGTGACCTAGGATATCTGCGAAAGTTAGAAGTACAAAGAAGCTCATTAGAAATAAGATTCGCGAGGAGAAAATTAAAATAATATACACAATATTTTTTAATTTAAATAATTATATAATGTAAGTGAACATCACTTACATGTAGGTATGCAACCATATAAAAGAAATTGACATCAAAAATGATGTTAAGCATTGTAATTATAAAATCTTCATTTATCGAAAACCAAAAAAAGACACAACCCTCAAGTTGTCATCCTCTCAGTGCCAAAACTCCCCTTTCCAACCTCTACAGTTGACCTTTTCATTCTTTTACAAAGCTAGGCCTTTGCCTAGAATCGTAAAACAAATTCTAAAAACAGAAATGAGCTTGACAGTGTGACACCTATGGCTAAGTGCCGTCTCCAACTGCTCAACAAACCAAGAAAACTCTGCCACCTATTTTAACCTACTGTCATATAACAAATGATCTTCTAGTGCATATTTACTTGATGCTTGGTAATTCTCTTTGATCAATTCCTTCTTTAATATCAAGAAGTATTAGTAGGAATGGACCATGACCTATGATTTTTTCCAATTGAATTGAATTGGATTCCTATTGCTCTCCATTTAAATAGTAGCTTACATTATGCTAAGTAACATTTCCAGAGAAAACAATCATTTTCTGACAATCTGAAGCAACATATTCGTAACTTGATTTTGCACTCAATTTCTTGTGGTGTTCCTCGTAAATAGGTTTAGGTGGTCGACCAAATACAGCAACATGCAATGCCTGATTTTGACATCGAAGTGTTGCATATGATTGCAGATTTAGTAAGTTGAGGAAAAGCTTCAGGGAAATTGGAATATTGTAGCCTGCAGAAGATAGGCCTGAAGTTGCTATGATATATTAATATCCTTATGTATGTCCCTAGCTGCATCAGAAGAACACCTGAAACTCATAAAGGCACTGAATAGCTTGCCTCGATCTTACAATTTCTTTTGCCAAATTCTGCCCAAGAAGATTTTGACTCATTAAAGATAAAAGCGAAGCCTGTTTCTGAAGAACTCCCAGCAGCTGCAAATACTACTATCAATGCAAGTGAAACTGCATGTTCGTGACCTTCCACCTAAAACCAATCTATGTCAATTTTAATTAAATTGTTTTCATCATTGGTTTTTTTTAATAGGTGTAACTTCTTTTAGAGCAGTTTGTTTTAGAGTGACCTAGGATATCTGTGAAAGTTAGAAGTACAAAGAAGCTCATTAGAAATAAGATTCGCGAGGAGAAAATTAAAATAATATACACAATATTTTTTTAATTTAAATAATTATATAATGTAAGTGAACATCACGTACATGTAGGTATGCAACCATATAAAAGAAATTGACATCAAAAATAATGTTAAGCATTGTAATTATAAAATCTTCATTTATCGAAAACCAAAAAAAGACACAACCCTCAAGCTGTCATCCTCTCAGTGCCAAAACTCCCCTTTCCAACCTCTACAGCTGACCTTTTCATTCTTTTACAAAGCTAGGCCTTTGCCTAGAATCGTAAAACAAATTCTAAAAACAGAAATGAGCTTGACAGTGTGACACCTATGGCTAAGTGCAGTCTCCAACTGCTCAACAAACCAAGAAAACTATGCCACCTATTTTAACCTACTGTCATATAACAAATGATCTTCTAGTGCATATTTACTTGATGCTTGGTAATTCTCTTTGATCAATTCCTTCTTTAATATCAAGAAGTATTAGTAGGAATGGACCATGACCTATGATTTTTTCCATTTGAATTGAATTGGATTCCTGTTGCTCTCCATATAAATAGTAGCTTACATTATGCTAAGTAACATTTCCAGAGAAAACAATCATTTTCTGACAATCTGAAGCAACATATTCGTAACTTGATTTTGCACTCAATTTCTTGTGGTGTTCCTCGTAAATAGGTTTAGGTGGTCGACCAAATACAGCGACATGCAATGCCTGATTTTGACATCGAAGTGTTGCATATGATTGCAGATTTAGTAAGTTGAGGAAAAGCTTCAGGGAAATTGGAATATTGTAGCCTTCAGAAGATAGGCCTGAAGTTGCTATGATATATTAATATCCGTATGTATGTCCCTAGCTGCATCAGAAGAACACCTGAAACTCATTCTTTCAAATTCACCTGAAACTCAGCTATAGGTGTCAAGTAATTCATCGATCACGTGGTGATTCTTCTCCACGCCCAACCATGAACAACACAGCAGCTGCGCATCAAACTTGATGCCAGATAAATGAACTTGTTTGATTCACATTGCCATGATTTCTAGACTGTCTTACCTTCATTCCAATCGCATGCAGAGTTATCACAGGGTACAAAAGGACGAACGGCCCTGGCTTCATCGTTGAATCCACCAGTGCTAACCAAAGTACCGTTGGATGCAAAGGCGCCATATGAACACCAACTATCAGTCATGACCATCAATGACCTCTATACCTTTCATGAGGCAATTGTGCCCTTTCTGGAATGCTTCGAGGATGCTTATCCTGCGTCAAAATGTGCTCTAATATGCATTGCACAAGATCTATATCCCATTTGTGTGCGGTGAAGATGGAATCAACAGTTCATTAATTAAAGCTTCTTCTAACGGAATGCATATCCACCTTCCAAGTTTCATTTCAGATGAAGCTTTATTTCCCAATATAGTAGCAACTTTCAAATTTCAATAACTTCAGCAAAAAGCTACAGGAAGTTGATCCTTTTCCTAGTGGTAATAAGCTCAAAATAGTTTCCACAAGCTTTCTATGTTTTGTTGTTGTCTCCACATCATTTGAAATTGACCCATTTTCATTTTTCAAAGCACTTTATGGTTGTGATCCTTTGAAATTCCTGGTAACCACCGAAGAGGGTATTCATTCAGGGTCTCATAGCATCCAAATTACGCATAGCATCCAAATTCAATAACAGAACAGAGATTAAACAGCATGCAAGATGATCCGAGAACAAGTAGTAAAGAAAAAATTACCAACACTTCCTCCAAGGTGCGTAGAATATTGAATTCAAGATGAGCTCGTAAGGTTGTTGGATACAAAAATGAATGAAAGAGCAGGAGAGCTTGAAACCAGAGTAGGTGAGTTGGAAGGCAAGCATAGAGAGATCTCTGCTCTTCAGAAATTGTTGTTGTTTTCTCTGCAAGAGAGGTTTCTAACAGAGGGAGGGAATGGTGTGTAAGAACCTCCTTTTGATGCCCAAAGAAAACGCAGCAAGGCATAAGGTTTCCTTTGATGATACATTGACAAAGATTTTTTACCTCAAAGATGTCATCTTACAGGCATGGATATCATCTTATTCTTTTTGCTTGGAAAACAGAATGCATGCTGTAAGAATCATCCCACCCGCAGCAGTGCCTGCAGTGGTACTGCCTCTTAAGAAAGTGTAAGTATGAGCAAGGCAAACTCAAGTCTTGTAAAATCAAAAACCTTGGATGCTTGAGCTAATCCATAACTATATTCTGGGGTATCACATGACAGAATGTATGACATTATTGGATGGGTTTGTGGGGTATGTAAATTGGAGCTAAATTCTCTTACTCCTGCCCATACAAATTCATGGTATACAGAATAGTCCTCGGGATATCTTTAATCTGATATGTTCAAAGCCATGTATGATGTAACTGTCTAGTTTCCTAGGACCGAAACAAAAAAAATTGTTGGTTTCTTAATTGAAATAGATTTTACAATTTACATAATCAGTTGTCTCTGTTAATGAAATGATATTTTTCTTTATTTACAAGTGAAGCTAGAAGAAACAAGCTTTAACAAAATGGTTAAGGCAATATATGTTTGGCTATGTACATTGCATTAGCCTGGAAATAAAATATATTGATCTATGAGTGAATGGCCATATATAGCTTGCATTCATTCTGTCAGTGCTGCCTTCGAAGCAACTTATTTTGTTTTAAGCACCCTACAGTTTTCATAGAAACAAGCTTTTTTGTGTTGTGCAGGTTTGGAGCAAAGAAAAATATGAAAGTATAGAACATACGGTGGTGGTGAATGACAAGAAGGAAAGGTTCCCTATCCCATTCTTTTTAAATCCTTCAAATTTTGTTATGGTGGGACCTGTACCTGATTTGGTCAATGAGGAAAATCCACCCAGATACAGAGAATACAGTTTGGGGGAGTCGTCCAGAGCTTGAGTCACAGCAATTTCAAGAATTTAAGAAAGAAAGATGTTAACAAAGCAATCAATAAGTTCTCACGTGAAGGCAATGTTATAGATACATCTGATGGCATTTGTAACCATTTGTTTTGAAGGTGTATCTTTCCAAGTTAAATACACCAAATCATAAGATACAGGTCTATTTGAGGCATTATATTTATCTCAAGTTTTATTAATTTTTCTATGCTAAAGTTAGCTACAGTCAGGCTTGAAAGCATTAGTAGCTAGACAATGGTGGCTTTGGTTCAAAGGGTGCTCTCAGCTCTAATTATTGAAGACGGCCTCCAAGAAGGCAGCATATTTCTATGTGATGGACAACAAGACAGCTCTGTTCAATGCACTAGTGAGGATTCTCCTTATGATACTATCTAGATTAGCAGTGACACTAAGAACACAAACAGCCACAATGCCTCAGGTAAATGGCTCCTCAAAAATCTCAGAATATATACCATGAACAAGTAGTAAAGAAAAAATTACCAACACTTCCTCCAAGGTGCGTAGAATATTGAATTCAGGTGTGCCCTGTTCTCATAAAGGCGTTGAATAGCTTGCCTCGATCTTACAATTTCTTTTGCCAAATTCTGCCCAAGAAAATTTTGACCACAATGAATCAGAAAATTAATTGACAACAGGGGATTCAAGTTATACTAACTAGAAGCACACCTTGCAAGAAAAGTTCTTATTGAATATTTGGTATTAGGCAACTAAATAAACAAAAAAAAATTCCCAGCTAAACAGAGATGCCTCTTTTACAATGATCAAGGCTTATAGTACAAGACTATGCCCAAACTGTACATTTTGATTCAATGAGAAGTAAGCTCCTGGAATTAGTTAAAATGAATGTTGGTGAATCACCAATGGATGACTAATCTAAAGGTGTGCAAAACGATATCAAGAGAAGGAAGGATCTGATTTCTTTTATCTAGAAGTTCCAGCTCATCTGAATACATAGCAACAATCTGGTATGAAACCGGACAGTGTTACCTTCGTCAATGTGTTGTCGGCATGCTGTCATGCAGGCCTAGTGGATGAGGGCCGAAAGTACTTTAATTCTATGAGTCAATGTGACCAGATCACACCTGTGATAGAACACTATGGTTGCATGGTTGACCTTGTTGGCTGTGCTGGGCACCTGGAAGAGGTTAAAGACTTGATAAGAAAAATGCCAATAACCCCTGATGCTACAGTCTGGGGGTGTTTGCTTGGTGCCTGTATCATACATAACAATACAGAGTTAGGAGAATACGCTGCAGAACACCTTTTTGAGTTGGATTGGAAAAATGCAGCAACTTATGTTGTGCTCTCAAATATCTATGCTTCAGTGGGTCGGTGGGATGGTATTGAAAAGCTGAGAAAAACCATGAAAGATAGGGGGATTAAACCAATGGCTGGATGCAGTTGGATTGAAGTCAACAAGCGGGTGCATGCTTTCCTTGCACGAAATGGGTTGCACCCGCTATAACATAAAAAGCTGGAACTAATCCATGGTCACAAAATAATTTTAAGCAGATCATTGCAGCATGATTTGTCCAGCATGCTGTGGAGAATCAGAGATGAAGTTTAAAGGGCAGGGTATTCCTTTTTATGGAAAAGGCTTTGCCATTGGGAAGAAGTTAACCTGTTAACTCCAAAAACCAATAATAATACTCACGGTCCAAAAAGTGAAAATCAAACCAATATCTCCTACCAATTGGAGTAAAATTCAAATGCAGCTTTTCAAATGGAGTGGAAATATTCATGATTGATCTATGAAGAGCGAAATGATAGTTGGAGGTTATTGAAATCTTCAAATTCAATCCTCGAGGAGCTGAATCAACAAATTCTTTTTACAGCGAGATTTAAGCATATCTGGGTTTTAACTAACAACACTTGGGAACAGGATGTTGGGGATCTAATAAGGAAGAGAGCTCCCTTATTTGCACTACAGATGAAATTGTTCATTGCGTGCAAAAGATGGCCACCATTTTTAGCATGGATGATATCTTTTTGAACTAAAGGGCATTCAAAAAGAGACTTGAGACAAAAAGCAGTTATAAAAAATTGAGATCTATTTATTCCAGGCCATGAATCCAAGAGAACACTCTCTAAATCTGATAAATTACAAAATACAGAGACCCGTCGGGCTTACAAAAAAAGACACAACCCTCAAGCTGCCATCCTCTCAGTGCCAAAACTCCCCTTTCCAACCTCTACAGCTGACCTTTTCATTCTTTTACAAAGCTAGGCCTTTGCCTAGAATCGTAAAACAAATTCTAAAAACAGAAATGAGCTTGACAGTGTGACAGCTATGGCTACTGCACTGACCCTCACTGTTTCCAGGAAAATTTACGAGCCTGGAAAACGGCGGGCCAAGTTTCTGTCAAACTCAAGTCATGTCATTTTTTTTTCCATGCGCACAGGGTTGCTATTGATATAACAGCACAAGGACACGCATGCAGGGAAGAAAGACATGAAGAGTCTCTGCGAAGAGTCTCATCGCCAGCAGAAGAGTCTCATCGCCAGCAGGCAGTCTCTGCGAAGAGTCTCATCGCCAGCAGAGGAGTCTCAGTGCCAGCAGGCCAGTCCTGGCCTTTCATGGCCCATTACCATGGGAAAAAAACCATTTTTCTATGAAAAAAACAGATTAAACGAACGGGAGAAAACACTCCAATCATCTAACACACATAATCAATGGCTCAGGATCGCACAGGTCACATTTTAGGGATGTCTTTCTCAGAGGGAACGCCTTACGGCGTAATTATTATTTTTTAATTCAAAAAATAGTTTTAAATATTAATATTTTATAATAACGATGATAGTTAATTTTTATTAAGATTAAAATAGTTTATATAACTTAAAAGGTGAGAGATTACTTGAAATTTTTTAGAGTTTTATTTCTATGCTCAAAATTTATTAAAAGAGGCATTCTAGGATCACTATAATTTTGCTAAGCTAAAAGGTCAAGAAGGATGATGGTGTGATAAATAAATTTTAATTTAATGTGAGTATAAGCCGAACAATCTAAGAGTAAGTGTTTTTTATTTTCAACCCTCCTAGTGTCCCAAAGGTGATTGGGTGTTTTGGGAATTAATTGGTGCCTAGTTTTCATATCGAACTCACGAGAATTTGTTCTTATTTTAGCAATATTTATTTTCTTCTTTACAGTAGCCTAGATAGAGAGATATTTAGTTTTCAGAGATTAGGGTTGATCACCTCCTTATAATATCTTAACTTCATTTTTCCCTCTATTTCTTTATGAGACTACAATTTATCCTTAAATTTTGTTGTAACAATATTTTTAATAGTATCCTTATTCTCCAAAATGATCTCCTTCTTTATGCCCCTATGGTCTAGCCAAGACCAACATCCTTATGCCATCCCACTTGAACCAAAGATGGTGGCTTTAGCTAGAGTTAGAAGCATTTTTAGGAAGCCTCTTGTCTTCCATGGTGTTTAACCTCTTCTTATACATAAGATACCTAGTCATAGTTATGCTTTCAATGGGAGAAAGGCTTGCTTTGATGAGGAGGATAGGATAGGGTGTATTTCCTTTAATCTTGACATTGTATGTTATAAAAAAGAATTGGATTTATTTTATCTTCATCCTCAACTCTCTGAAGACATTGCAACCCCAAAACTCACATTCATCTAACATAACAAGGGTGACGAGAGTCTCAAATATGAGTTTCTTTTTATCCCATATCCAAAGATATGTTGACTTACAATTGTTTTCAATTCCATAATAAGCTTTCCATCCCGCTTTTATTCTTTTCTGAGTGTTATAATTCTTGATGAGCTTGTGATGGATATTGATTGCAAATATTTATATGAAGTAGCTTCAAGTTGTTGTTGTCATATATGAAAGTATCACATGTGATCTTTGTGGATTTGATTATCGCGAACTTTGTTTTATCAATATTAACAATAATACCCATCTTGGAACATCTTGGAGGATTGTTGCTTGTCAAGATTGTAAGAATTCATTGCTAAGAGAACAATATCATCCACGTGAAGGAGAAGAATTGTGACTATGTCAATGAGTGTGGGGCTAGCACAACTTGCATCTTCCAAACATTACTTTAACTTATCAATGTATTTGCTTAAAATGGTATGAGACAAGCAGTACCCTTGCTTGATTTCGATATTGCAGTTAATTTCTTCTGACCAACCATCATTTGTCCTAAGCTTAGCAATAATGTTTGCAGACAACCTTGTGGCAATAACCCTCAAATCAAGAGGAACCATTATCTCTTTCAACCTCTTCCATATTTTTGTCCTGAGAACAATGTAAAAGTCTTTTCTAAAGTCAATGAAACAAAAAAAGTGGAAAATTTTATTATTATGACAGTTCTTCAGAATGATCTTGAGAATAATAAGGTTGTCCATAATTGAAATTCATCTCTTAAATCCAGCTTGGCCTTTAGTTCTTTATCATGGCTTTCAAGCCATAAGATAATCTTCCTTTCCAAAAAAATTCGTACAACTTGGCTAAACTTGGGATAGTCATAATTGCCTTATAATTAAAGGGAATGTTTTTTCCTCACTTTTAAACATAAGTACAATGAAGGTATGTGTGTGTATGGGAGGGATGAGAATGGGCCCTCCTATCTTCAAAGTTTCAACTTGGTAGCATTCAATGCACTTAGCTTTCTAAGTTGTGAGCTAATTAACCCCAAACTCAATGTCTTTAAAAGAAAATCTTCCATCTTCTATAGGGACATTCAAAATAGTGTTCGTTGTGTTGGGGATATCATAAATATTTTTAAGGTTACTCCATTTCTTCAAGGGAATCATATTTTTTTTTAAGTTTTATGTATATATATATGTACATTAATTTAAGATTAAGTAATTTTGATTAAATTATTTTGATAAGTGGAAAGTAAAAATGGACATAACTTTTTCACTATGAAAACAATGTTTTTCAACGTTATTTTTATTTTCATTATAAGTTTATGGTAATCTCATGTTTAAAAGAAGGCATAATCTTCACAAAGTATTGAGAGAAAATACAAAAAGTACCCTCGAAGTGGGAAAATTCAAAGATTGACCATCATCGGGATGAACCAAGCAAGACCTTTAAAAATCTTTGGAAACTTTCATAGATGTCATAGTTCCATCATAAAAAATGTGATACTTTAAAGGCAATGATATGGTCATGGTACCATAGGCAAATTTTCTCCCATGAAGTAAGTTAATCTTATAGAAAATGGAGATTCTTTTTCAATCTCAAACATAATAAATATTCAACAAAAAATTAGGCCCAAGTAGAGTTCTAACATTATCCAAGATTTATGCATGGTGAAACAATACCCTTAAGGGTTTTGCCCGATTTTGAATTGACCTAGATTATCACATGTTCAATTAGATTTTTGGATTCATTTAAATACTAATTTTCTATATCATCTAGTTCTAGCAATCATAAGGAATTTTACTAGAAGATTAGATGGATCCCTCTCCCATTAGTCGCATTATATAAAGACTATTTTGGAAAATAAAAGAGAATGCATGAATCAAATTATCCAAATCAAGAAAGGGATATAGTTTCCACAGATCTATTGAACATGACAAAGCAATTATTGGTGATATACAATCCAGTAGTTCCTAATCAAGACCTTCATAAGAACGAATTTAGACAGAAAGGGGAAAATAGTCAAAACAACTCTTTCTTTTCCTTTCTCTCAAAATGTGATCTTATTAATGTCTTGATTAGGAACTATTGGATTGTATATCACTAGTAATTTCTTTGTCATGTTCAATAAAGCTATGGAAATTAAATCCCTCTCTTGATTTGAATACTTCAATTCATGCATCCTCTTCAGTTTTCCAAAAAATAAAAACGAGACTAGGGGGGAGATATTCATCTAATAGTTGAAAGTGAACTTCAACCAAAGGATTTTTGAATTAGAGAACATTATTATCAAATTTTGTGAATTAATAAGGCTAGAATCTATCTTTAACAAAAAAAATAAACAATTCAACATTTAAGGATTTCTGACATAAATTATATATTCCATATTTAAATCACCCATAAAACCCTTGATCTATACTTTGAAGGTCATTAATCATTATATGTTTTAATAAATGCATCATTTTTATTCCAAAGAAAAACCATGCAAGGAAACTCTGGGCCATTTCCTCATATTTGTGGTTGATACCCGCTACCAATATGTTGATGTTGATTATGACACCTAACTTGACACAAACATCAAGTAAGGCATGCAACAAAAGCATTCAATCCAAGGAATTGACATTAAGACCCCATGCATAAAGCTCAAATTACTCAATCTAGTCTATTAGGATATATTAAATAATATCATTTTTATCATATTTATTTATCTTTCCTTTGTTACTAGTGCAAATATATATATGTGTGTGTGTGTGTTGATGTTGATTATGACACCTAACTTGACACAAACATCAAGTAAGGCATGCAAAAAAAGCAGTCAATCCAAGGAATATGTGTGTGTGTGTGTGTGTGTGTGTGTGTGTGTGTGTGTGCGTGCGTGTTGATGTTGATTATGACACCTAACTTGACACAAACATCAAGTAAGGCATGCAACAAAAGCAATCAATTTCCAACGGCATCTAGCTTCGGGGGTTAAGACAGACAGAGTAAAGAAGGTGGGCCAGCCAAGAGGTACTTTCTTTCCCTGGCATACTACCCACAAATGGATTAGAAACTACCAGAACGTATCTCCGGGTCATCGGGCAATCATTTCATATGTGGTATTCTATCTTGCACAACGTGCACCACAATGCCTCTCATGTGCTTGATTTTGCCTTCAGCAGCTCCTAAATATGATCAGATAAAGCAGTCAATTGATAGTTCATTTGCCTTGATTCTGCCATGTCGTCCTGACTTGTATTGTGCTCCTTTGCCTTTGCTGCCGAGCCTCACTGACACTTCTTCATATGATTTTGCTCTTCGGTATAACTCCTCTTCCTGCCATATTTCATTATGATAAGGCCACATGTACTTGCATATTGAACAATGGCGTGACACTATGAGGGTCATGTCTTCTAAATCTTTCCTCTCCAAAGTGGTAAGAGGCTAGTGCCTCTCCTTCTTCTCTGGCAGCCTTAACATTTCCCAGACCATAATAACCTATGTACAAAGGCAAAGCGGGATAGATTAAATAATATCGTTTTTATCATATTTATTTATCTTTCCTTTGTTAATAGTGATATATATATATATATATATATATATATATATATATATATATATATATTACAAAGCTAACAACTAATTTATATGGCTATCATAATGGTACAGGATGTTATATAAGCGTTAAAATACCTTCGCATAAAATAATTTGTGAAATGGATAGTGTAGAGGATGAAAAACACTTTCTCTTGGAACGTCCAACAAATAAAGGCATTAGATTTAGTTTTAAAAACATTTCTAATAAAACTAAACTCCATAACTTGTCAATTTATAAAATTCAAAGTGAATTGAGAGATTTCATTTCCAAGTTATTTGATTATAAACATAGCTTGACAAATCAAAGTGATTGATTTAAATTTGCAAGTTTAGCATACCATGTTTGGTCTTAGTAGATGGTAATCAACATCATCATTGTGATTGTAAGTTTTTCTTGGATGAATTCTAAATTTTGTAATATTTAGACACATACATGACTTAAATTTCTAGACTAAAGTCACACGACTTATAGTTTGGAAATAACTCAAGGGTTATGATTAGATTATCAAAATCACATAATTATAGTTCATTGGGCTACCTCAAGTGGCTAAGTGCTTTGAGCTTCATGTAGAAGGTCTCTTTTTTTACCCCTTTGGTTGTTTTGTCTCTATTGTGAGTCTCACTTAATATCCATATTAGGAATTGTAATTAACATTGATGTATTCATAGTAGGTACCATTCATGAAATGCAATAAATTACCTATGGATTTCCTTATGATATTTTCTTTGGAAAAAAGAATTCCAATGAAAACCTTGCAAGGAAACCAAAAGGATACTTCCAAACATTTGAGGATGGCATCCCTGGTAAACATGTGTTGCATAGAGTAGTGCACATTTCCTAGGGAGATTTGAAACACACACTTGTTAACATGGAACTATCAAAATGTCCAACAACATTGGAACCAATCAGTTGAACTAAATCCTTTGACTCATATATATATATATATATATATATATATATATATATATATATAAAGAGAGAGACTCTGAATTGGGTAAACAACAAAAGTAAAATTGATAATATCAAGTTAACCACAACAATAAATCAAGCCCTAAAGGTGAAAGAAAATTTTGATGAAATTTATTTTACTTATATAGAGAGGGAATTCAATGTTAATAATGATTATTTATATGACAAAATTGATATTAGGATTGAAAACAATGAAGATAGTGCGCGCTATGGAGTTTAGGGTTCGTGCTCTTGTTGCTTTCTCTCATGGCGTTGCCACAGTTTTTCAGGGCTTCCATCCTTCATTCCCTCTAGGTCATTGAGGTCACACCAATATTGGACGCTTCCCCAAAGATGAAATTGATGTCCATTTTTATTGTGTGGCTGGGGGAGAGTTTTTTTTCTCAGGTCTTAATGGGTGCTCATTTTCTGCAAGAATCCACCGCCTTTACTCAAACCAACCCGCAACAGATACTTTGGTTTTTTCTCGCTCTATCTTACATTTTTAATAAGTCCTTTGGATGGTTATGTTGGCATATGGAGGCCTCAACCTCCTTCAGCAGTATCCTCCTTCTACAACACTACTTTTCCCTTCCATCAAGCCACACATTGTCCAAGGTCGGGGGAGTCTTTGTCTTCTAAATACTTACAGGATGTCCCTAGAATGGCGTTTTCACAATCTGAGACAAAATATGTGACATGCATGCAACCGCCAAGATCTAGTAGGGCGTCTTGTTTCTCAATCTTCATAAAAATACTTAGTTGGGAATCAAAGATCATTTAGGTGAATAGCTCTTTCTTAGTTTTATTTATCAAAATTCTAATTGAATCTTGTTGGGGCATTCCAACATGCCATCAAGTGCTTCTACATAATGGAAAAATTCTAACAAAATCTTCAAATTTGGGAGATTACAACATATAAAAGGATTCTTCCATCATACTGAATACAATACTTCAAGGAGGGGCTCTGGTTCCTCTTCTGCCAAAGGACTTTTTGTTTCCTTTAAAGAGGTGTTTCAAAGGAAACCTACAACCCCTGCAACTCAAATTCAAAATATCTTGGGTCCATATATAATTGAATAAATGGAAAATACTCCTTCAATGGAAATAAAGCTTCCTGAGGTAAAATCCTTGCTCTTTGTCCTTCAAGAAAAAGCTATCATTTTCAGATTTAATGGCTTTTGGCTCATACTAGAAACACTCATTTAATGGATTGCAACAACTTGGACTTTTGATTTTGAATTTTTTCTATGTTTAAAAAGATTCTTTATAGTTTAGTGTGGAACAGATAAGGACATGAAATATGCTTTAAATTTAGGACCCTAGTTTTGGGGAAGAGTCACGCACTTCACTACTCCTTGGTTCCCTGAGTTTGATGCAAACTCTATGGTGGTATCCAGGATGTCGGTTTGTGTTAGGCTACCAAATATTCCACTCCCATTCTGGCATCCAAAAGTCCTTGAAGATATTGGCAATGCTCTCGCGAAATTCAAAAAGGTGGATATGGAAAGAGCAGAAAATGGTATCTTCCTATATGCCAGAATATGTGTCGAGATTGACCTCAGCAAAGGAATTCCCAATCATATAAATTTGAAACATAAAAAAATTTGTTGGTCACAAGTTTTATACTATGAAAATACGAAATTTAGGTGTCGTATTTTTTATCATACAGGTCATTTACAACAATAATGCTCCCAGGAAAATAAGAATTCCAAAAAGAAGAAAAACCAACAAATAGAACAAAAGGATGGCAGTTTATAGAACGAGAACACTCTGAGGATGAAGAAGAAGATAAAAAAGAAAACCATCTAGGCCAAGAAGGAACAAGAGGAACAGACATGCAGGACGATGTCTAGGATGGGGGAGCCACAGTACAATAGAACATTGAACTGGTGCATTAGGTTGAAAAGGAACCTGAACACACCATGACTCAAGATGGATTTGGTGGCTCCAAAAGAGCTCGTGTATTAGAGAGTTTTGATTCTGACAAGGAGGCTCCTCCTAAGAGACTAGATTTGGCTTTGGTTCTTGTTGAGCCAAACTCGAATGGTTGGCAAAAAGTACACAAACGAAAAGGAAAGAGAGAAAAACTATGCACTAGTTAGTCATAACTCTATGTACATAATATGTTTTTTTTTTTTGAGGCATATTGTATGATGACCCCGCATGTCGATACTCCATCCTTTTTTTTCTCTTTTATCGATCCTCTTTGTTGGATCTCAATTGCATACACACTTGATGTGTCTACAAAGTGTAATTTTTATTTTTATTAATAGAAATTACGGGTTTTTTCTACGGGAAAAAAAATATATGACAAAGTTGTTTCTATGCATGAGGGGACCCATTCTAAACAAGAATATGGAGGAGCGGCCCAAATTACATCCTTAGAAAGATTAATTATTAATTCTAAAAATGAGATTTATGTATTTTTTATGTTATGTTGAGTTGCAGATATGAAAGGACCTTTTTTCATTCTTTATATATATATATATATATATATAAAGATTGTCTCTTAAGAGTTTAAAATGGCTATAATTAAATAGTTATAAGGATGATATATAAATTGATAATGCTATATTTTTTTTGTCAAAGTATGAAGTACATTATTTAGGACATATCAAGATAAGTTGATGTATATTTTGATTTCACACAATATTGTGTGTGTGTGTGTGTGCATTTTGTATATGTATAGTAAAAACACATTTCAACGTGTCTCTTTATGGAGAGAGTATATGTGTAATTCAAAGAAAATTCATAATCATAAATTACTTCATCATGTGCTTCAAAAAAAGTCTCAAAATCATAAAATTATCATACTAGTCACCTTGTGTTGTAACTCAGGTAGCATATAAACAAAAAATGACACTTACAATATTTTTTATAAAATTATTTCATATTTTTAACTAGGACTACATCTTGGAGCGAGGATCTAAACAAAAGGAATATGTGTATATTTAGTGGATTGTCCTTCCAGTTACTCAATATGCCTTCACATGTACCCAATAGAAATCTAGCTCCTAAGACCCCATCAACATCCACATTATTTTCTCCAAAAACATGAAGAAAAGAGATTAAAATAAACACAACTCTAGCAAATTGGATCTCATCAAATATAGGCCTCAACAAATAATTGTCTATAATATATAACCCATTAATCCAATTAATATAACTAAGGAATCACCATAAACTTGAATTTTAGATATACCCTTTTCTCTTGTTAGCTTTAGTAACAAGTTTAATGCTAGAAGGTTTACATAATTCTTAGTTCCCCTCGCAAATCCAACTTTAAACTTTATTACATGTTCATCACTAAGGTAAATAACATTAAAAATCAAGATAATACTTAGAGGGGGGAGTGAATCAGTATTATGGCCAATTTTATTAATTATTAAAAATATCTAATCATTCAGCAATTCATCATATAAACAACACATGAATCACACAACGACACCATAAATAACATACACATATGAGACACATATATTTATGTGGAAACCCATAGAGGGAGAAAACCACAAAACTTATGGATGAATATTATTGTAGGTTGCAACCTACAATTACATCAATTTTCCTTACTCCAACCAAAATGACACACCCATCCCCTAAATTTATAAGCACTAATTTTGAAGGAAGCACCAACTCCCCGATCTTTATAGGCTCCAACCTTAAGGAAGCACCAACTCCCTAATCTTTATAGGTTCCAACCTTAAGGAAGCACCAACTCTCCAACTTTTTAGAAGCACCAACCTGAAGGGAGCTCCAACTCCCTACTATTTTACAAGCATGTTGATGGTGTTGGATGTTGCCAACATTGTAAGGGGATCTCCCCGATGTGAAGTGCCAATTAGACCTCACATCATTTAGTGTAGGATTCTCATCCGGTCATACGGTCTAGCCACCATTGGAATGATTTAAAGATATTCCTTAGTTACCAACCAACATAAGAGAACACACACTACTTTGGGGCAGCAAGAATGTGATCTTTGTGAGACATCCAATGTAAGGTATACAAGGGAGACTTCCACGGCTGGTGAGGGAAACGAGCCACCGGTTAGAAAAGTAATAGTACTATCCTAAAGGGGGACACGGAATAAAGAGAAAGACTTGTTGAATACCTGCATATTAGTCCACATAATAAACAACAATCATTAAAGCATAACAACACTCATTCAATAATAGCCATAGCTAAGCAACAAATTAGTTCATTAACTTAGTATGTAAATAAAGCAACATATACCATAAACATAACCATAGTAGTCCAACTACATCTATGATACATGTGTGAAGGAACGTCGGTGCATTGAGATTCCGATTAAAAGTGTAAGATCCCAAGTACATTGTTACATGGATGAAACATTGTATCCAATAGTGGAACACGAAGCCACAACTTGATTCTCCAAAGAATGATCTATCTCCTATGTATTACAAGAGAAGCCAAGGCAAGACCTCTAGAATCTCAAGCCTTCAAAAAGCCCTTTGCTTGAGTTATGAGGAGCTATTTATAACAATTGACAATGACCTTTGAGCTTCCTCATGACTCTTTGACTCCTATGACTATTCATATTCTATACATGACTCATTACATTCCAATGTGTGGCTTTTCACATTCCACATGTGTCCCTTGGACTTCATTACATATCATTTATTACATAAGACAATTTACAAATGAGATAGTGGCCTAATAAGACAAAAATGATAATGGGACAAAGACTCATCAAATAGATAAATCATTTGCTTCCTCATGGAGTTCACTTGTAATGTAAGTGTGTCATGCTCTGAACTCCTGTGAGATGGCTTTGACCCGAACTGGCAAGTCCCCTTTGTAGCACATCTTCACCTCCAATGCCTCTGTTAGTATGTTCTTGGAGCTTGATTGTACATTATTCCACAGCCATGAGAGCTTCATGTGCGCTTTGACTGGTGCAAAGGTGTATTGTTGAATAATGTCTTTGGTTACCTCCAAACCTTCCCGTTTCATTGTCTGCTTGATTTGTTCAATAGATTTTCTAATCTCCTGGAAAACGACTTCTCTGCTTCTGATAGCTTCAAGATATCCAATGGTAGGAATCTCATGTTTTCGTGTTAGAGACTTAAACCCAATATGCAGTCGATTATACGTATCCATAATACTAACTAATTGTGCTCTAAGATGTGAGTAGTTCTATAGGTGGAGTCTCAACTAAACTTCATCTATTTCTTCGGCAATCTTTTCCTTCTTTTCCAAATGTTGCGGAGCATCCAGATATTTGGCAGTCTACTCCTGCATCTGGTCAAATGCTTTATTTGTTATCTTCAGGAGTTTCACGACTTCTTGTGCGTTCTTATGAATACCAATGGGAGGAGCCATGATGTGTTGTATAAGTATCATCTCATCATATAGTCGTACCATGGTGTCCTACAATGGCCCCATTTCTTCATGCATGGTTGACTTCCATTCTGCAGTGTTGAAGTTCTATGATGATAGTCATCGATTCTCTGTTGCAAGATGTTTCGTTTGTTTCTTCATCGAAACGAGTTCTCTTCTCAGCCTGGCATTCTCATTCAAAAAGTACTCTGAGTTATCCTATGTCATTGTAGCGAATGCAACATTTGTCGCCATGACTACCCTTATATTCCTTCTGGTGTTAGCATTTATCACCTTCTTAGTAAACACTGAGACTGGATTCTAAGGATCCTTTGAGAAATATATACGCCTTTGTTGCATGATCCTCCAACAGTTCGAACATTACATTGCATACATCCATGATTTTGTATATTGGTGGAGGTTTGATCCCCATCTCTACAAATGGAAGATGACCACCTGTGAGAGGATGTTCTCCTGAAGTATCTGGTTCTTACTCCATTGGCTAGATGGTATCTTCTTCCTCAAACTGTTCCTCTTCCAACTCTTGAGTCAATTGTTCTTCTTCTAGTCTATGTGTTGCTTCCTCCTCTTGGGATTGCCTCTGTTGTTCTTCTTCCATCTTGCTCTTCTCCTCTTCTTCTACTTGTTTCTTCTCCAACAATTCATCCCGTTGGCTCTTCCTCTCTTCTTTTTCTGCTCCTACTCTGCTTGAATTTTTCCTAATTTTAAAGGATCAACTTTCCATTCCTTATTGTTCTCGTCTATCGAGGAATACATGATCCTTTTCTTGTGAGATACTTTCTTTGCTTGAGGTGTTATCTCCTCCTCCTCCTGCACTTCCAAGTCTTGAGTTGGTGAATCGTAGGGTGAACTAGTCTCCATTGTTGGATGTGTCTTCATGTTGGCATTGTACCAATTCTTTATCTTCTCATATTCTATTATGGACATCGATGAGTACCCAATATTGTGACCGATCCTTTGATAATGTTGCCTAATAATTCGCCTTGGATCATATCCGTAGAAATATTTAGTAGTGAAATGCAGGTGTTCCAGCTCATGTCTCTCTATTATTGTCACCTTATGGCTCTTTAACTCATATAGTCTAATCCTCAACAGAAAGAGAGGCCAAGGGGGTTTCTTCCTCCTTTGAAAAATTCTTGACAATCCCTTGTCCAGTTGATTAGAAACTTCTTGCATGAACACTTTGTTAGTCACGTATTGCGGCATAAGATGAAAGGATATATGACAATCGAAGCACCTAATGTATGTACCCTCGTCTTGTAGCGGCTACAACCACCCTCCAAAATTTTTCCTTAGCTTCGTTTTGGAGCCTCCCTACCAACCATCCTTAGCAACATGTCTTGCACTGTCAAGTACATAGGCTTCATTAGATTTTCAGTAGCTTTCCAGCCTGTGCATGTTAGTTTGCTTCTCTCCCCTCACAGGTTGCCATTCTAGACTTGGGTTAGTTGCTGGTTGAGACACTCCCCCAGAAAATTGTGCAATTCTGGAGGGGACCCAGCCTTCCCACCAGAGATTGCGCAAATCATCCAAGCATCCTACTGGGCTCCAAAATTGCACAGAACAGTCAGACAGGCTTCCTTACAAAAACTGCGCAATCTGGCCCAACACTCCAGCTAAGCCCAGAAATTACGCAATTCTAGGCAGCAGTCTCCTGCTCCTCCCAGAAATTGTGCAATCCCTATGGTACAGCCAACCATCTCCTCCTAGAAATTGCGAAATTCTGGGCAGCAGTCACCTGCTCCTCCAAAAAATTGTGTGATCCCTCTGGGACAGCCAACCTAGCTCAGCTCAGAAACTATGCAATCCATCCCTCAGTCAAAAGGTTGTCACATGTGTCTTCAGGTTGACCACTTCCCTCCGGGACCAAGCAAAACCGATTTGCATGCATGGGCTTCTCTTCCCAAAATAGCAAAAGAATTCATGCAAAAGGCATCCCTAGATCTAGGGATCTATTCTTAGCAATTGGAGGTTACATGTAAATCTCATTTTAGAAACCTCTCGCCAAGTGTCGCTTTTTCCTAGATTTGTGGCATGCGTGACATAACCTCGATCTTATCCAAAATTATGAACCGGACGCTACAAAGCTCATTCCTCACATTGATCTTGCAGCTCTGACATCCCACATTGCATCCAGGAGTCTTTGGCACTTTCAGCTTAGTTGTTTCAGGGTAAGTCTAATTTTCATGTCTTGTGCTGTGTTTTTGTCGCTTTTTGTGTTTCTCTTTGTGTGAGTGTTGTCTACTTGATTTCAATGAGCGCTTGTTGTTTTTCAATGTATGTTAGCTTGTAGAAGCATCGTTTCAGTTTTCATTCACATCTCACTGTTCTCAAATGCATGACACTGTTTTTGCACCAACAGTCATCGTTGCAACGACTCACTTCACACACATGAATGCTTTCCCATTTATGAATCCTGCACTTAATGTTTGCGAGCATGACCATTCACTCTTGTTTACACTCAGTTTCGCCATGCGTTCAAACTTCTCATGTTTTCAGTCACCCGTCGGCGGGTCTGGGCTGCCTTGGCCTGGACCATGTATTGTCTGGCTAGCATTACACATTTCTGGAAGTGAAGGCTCTACCTTCCCTCCAGAAACTATGAAATTCTTTCCCAACACTGACCTCCAGGCTTGCATTTCACAATTCTGGGAGGTAGTGCCTTGCTAGCCCCAGAAACTACGTAATGCAGTTTGTTGGTTTGCATGTCACTACTGGCTGATATTGCAAATTGAGCAGTTTTAGTCCTCAGCAGGCCAGGCTGGATTGTGCATTACGTAGTTCCAATAGTTAGTCAGCCTCTCGACAGCCTGGACTGTGCCTTGCGCAATTTTGGCAGTCAGTCTCCCAGCCTTCTAGTGAAAATTGTGCAACCTTCACAGATAGTCACACAGGTATGTTGCATGTCATTCCTCCAATTTGTTTTAGTCTTCGACTGACATATTGCTTTTCATGGGCATTGCTATGTCTCTAGGTATCACAGGTATTCATCTTCCTCTAAGCAGCATAGGTACAATGGCTTCCAGGAGCGTAGAGTTGAAGACACCATTCAGAGCACAACTAGGGATGAAGTCGATCAAGTGTCCATGAAATTGCATATCTATGAAGGCATCAAGTTGTTCATGGACAAGGATATCAAGATGAAATAGCAGTGGCGTTACAATGAGCAGCACCATCAGCAACAGCAAAAGGTAGCACACCTACATGCGACAAATGTAAGAGGAAGGTTGTTGACAACACAAAGGCAGAACAAAACTACAAGCTCAAGAAGATCCACTTGTGATGAAAGTATCTTTGGACACTGAGGCTATGAGGCAACGAAACGACAAGAGGATTGCGCGAAGGAAGAACAGGAGTTGCACAGATGAGAGAAGGAGTGGCAGCAGGAACAGGTACAGAAGGAAGCACAACATGCATAGACTCATGAAACTACGTCCATACAAGTTATAGATCCATTCAGCAGTCAGCATGAAGTAGACAGGGTGAGCAGTGTTGTCGATCGCATGCAAGGGTATTTAGGAGCATGGTTGTGCGCACACACGCGATCCCACCCATTTGGCACACTCGCCGAGGCGAAGACAAGAAGAAAGTCTGACTGGAGCTGAACATGTATTTTGACAAGTTGATGTGCATGATCACCAACACACACTCAGAGATCAGCACAGACACCATCCATCAGTATGTTGTTGGTCCAACTGCACTCAAGACAGCGATGCGCATATTATCAGTTGAGTTGGATAGAGGATCCATAGTAGTGTACCCGGATGCAACGGAGGCAAGAGTTCTCTTTCAGCAGGATGTCACCATTGAGCGCACGGACACCATCACGAATGACCAAGCTTGGCATCAGTTCGCCACCGTCGATCATCGCAAGGATGTCAAAGAGTTGGTCTCACCACAACTGTTTGAGTCTTAGTGATGTCTTTCATGGCTTGCTCAAGCCTATTTTGTCTCACATGGGTACATGTGCAGATTGTATGTAACATCTTTTCAAGTGGAAGTTCAAGTGTCGATAGTTGAATGTAACAGTCATAGAGTAGTTGAAGAGTCATGAGGGTAGGTGAATAGTCACAAAGGGGAATGTCAAGGGTCACCCCACACTTTTTTATATATATTACCTCATAACTCATTGTAGAGGATTTTGGCTAGCCAAGCTTCCAATAGGAGTATCTTAGAGAAAGCTTGGAGAGTATTGTAATGAGCCTTGGCTTCTCCACTGTGCAGAGCTAGTATATCTCTTTAGAGGAGTAGGCGGTAGTGACTGTAACGTTCCGCTATCAGGACTAGTGGTTGGTCATGGTTGTACTGTATGATTGGAACTTTCACTTCTTAATATAACAGAGCCAGCATGTTTCATGCATATGTTGTTATTGTATTTCAGTTATCTTGGTTACTCTAATGATATATATATTTGTTTTCTTACGCATGCATGTATGGACTCTTTATGTATATGTATGAATCTTACTGAGATGTGTTGTTGGTTTAACCATCACTTTAGATTGTTAGCTTACTTGCTTTCCAGTTTGTGATGCATCTTCACTCGTGTGTTCCCTTCCAAGCTGCGTGCTTCCACAGGTTTCCAAGGGGCGCACTCACCTCACTTTTCGTGTGTTAGAAATGTTCATGCACCTTCCTTGGCTTGTTGCGTATGTCACACCCTTGCTACCAACAGAGATATCCTACTTGCCTTTGCGCGAAACCATGGTCAGGGCGATATCGTACAACCCACTGATGGGACTCCTACACCAAATGGTTTGAGGTCTAGTTTGAACTTCTTACCAGGGAGATCCCCTAACATGTTGGCAGGTCCAGCACTGTCAATATTTTGGCGCTAGAAGGAGGGCGAGATGACAAGCTGAGTCCTCATCATCTGTTTTGATTCTTCGCACATCTATCATGGATTTTGTTATAGTTCTCCCTCTGAAATGTCTGTCCAACGGACATATCTTTCACATCAAGAGGGAGTTTTGGGATCACTTGTCATAAATCACATGTGATGGTGAAGGTGAAGTGGCTTGGCTTGAGCACTTAGATAACTTACATGCGCTCATGAAGGGCATGGAAGATTTTAATGAAACATAGGTATGTTCGTTGCTCGCACACAAACTTCGCGACCACCCATTGCAATGGTGTGGCACACTACCTCATAACTCTGTGCACTCATTCAAGCAGTTTAGTGATCTAATCGAATATGTTTTCCACCATTTTGATCCTGAAGTACTTGATAAAAATTTGTTAAAACAACAGAAGGCCCCGCATGAATCACCTATGGAGTTTTCGGAGTGCTTCCGTCTATTCATTTTTGAAGCCCTGAAAAGTCAAATGAAATTCTAGTATCTCATGGACAGATTTGAATATTGCCTTATCAAATTTGTCAATCCCAAGAAGAAGTTCAAGCTCAAACCCCACTCATCATACTTCGGTGATGGTGTTGCATAATCATAGACGGTTATGATCATTGTCACAAGTGATTGTTTGTCGTGCCCTCATCAAATAACTCCACCACTGCATAGTGATGTGGGAGAATATGCACACACATTCGTTCAGCCGTCACATCCTCCCAACATCACTTCTTTCAATTGTCGCGTAGATTGGGTTGTGAATCCCATGGGTTATCACATGTATTTCGTACCTCAACCTCCATCTTAGTATTCTGATGATCCTTTGGATAACATTGTCTTGCATTCTTCCATTCTGGACTCTACTCTTTTTATGAACGAGGATCAAGCTATCGATGGAGTTGGTGTTGCACAACCAACCTGCACTGTCATTCATGAAGAGTGTGACTGGGAGATTGAGCATCAAACCTCGGCGAAGGATGACTCCCTTCCATCTAATCCTCCTTCGTTCTTCCCTGACATCTTTGATGATTTTTCCATCCTTGATTTTGCATGTGTATCTCCATCTACAGATGCACCCATTGTTGATCATTCGCAGAACACACTGGATGTCAGCCCATCATCCAACAACAGAGAGGACCAATCATTCATTGAAAATCCACTTGATTTTTCATATGCTTTTTCTGGAAATGCAGAAGGTGAACATCCTTGCTTCTCATCTACCCCTCTGTGTGATTCATCTAATCATGAGGATGCCGACAAACATCCTGAATTTTCTAATCTTGATTGTCGTGATCTCTCTACTTCTTCATCCGATCACGATATTGATTCAATTGTTGTTAAATTGTCTAAGACACTGGTCTACGATGATCTATCTATCAACGAAGTCGATACCCTGCAAATTGTCGAGGCATTTTAGCCCAAGCTGATGGTTATGTCAGATCCTCGTTGTCCTGAGGTTGGTTTCACTTCTGATTAGGAAATTGTTCAAACACCTGAGGCTCCTCATCAATCATCTGTATGCATTGAATATCAATCTCACACATAGATTTTGCTTCCTCTACTCGAACTACATGATCCCATCGCTCATGAATTGGAGGAATCTTACACAGTAAGCACACTTGCACAACATAAGTGGTGTACCTTTCTCACATTTGCTTGGATGTCACAATCAAAAGAATGTTTATGCTTAACATCTACACGCAGTATAGCACAGCACCATGGTAAGTCCACAAAGTACATGTCATGCACTTTCATTCACTTCTTTTTTGTGGATGTACTTAAGCCCAAAGTGTGTTTGTCTTCATTTTTATAACTTTCATGTTTGCTGGTTCGCATTGTTGTGTTGTTCGCGAACCATGCCTTCACCAACATGAGTCGACCAATGCACGGTGGCTGCATTGGAAGTATCAATTTACATAAGTAGACCCATGCACCATTAGCCTAGGAGTAGGAGTAGTGTTTGCTTTTGGTTTGTTTGCTTGCATGAATGTTTGATTTCCTACCTTGTGTGTTTTCTTTCTTTCTTGTTTGTTTGTTTGCTCGCTTTTCTTACACATTTACTTCTGCTTTTTGCTTTGTTTTCTGGTTTGTTTGCATTCGTAGGATAGTTTCCCATGAGACTGTGTGCGACTATTGGAACAAGCTGGGTAAAGTACAAGTGGACTTGTGTAGTTATCAATACTTGGTTGTCTGTCATCTTGCCTCTGTGTGAAGAACTTGTTGTTTTTAGTCCATGACACATCAATAGAAAATAAGTACTATTCGAAGTGAACCTTGGTGAAAACACAACGCTTGCGTACTAACTAGTGTCACCTACTCTAAGGGTTAATCCTTTACAACTCAGTCAAGTAGAGTAAGGTGAGGGGGAACACCTTAACAAGCACGTCGGAGGTATATATAAACTACTTCTCTGAAGGAACGACCTCTTCTGCTCTCAATAAGTCGAGATCCTTCTTCCGCCTTTGAAATGAATAAGGGTTATGCACAATTACGAAAATGAAAAATGAAAATGTGAAAAATTTCGAAAAAATGAAAAATGAAGAAGGCGAAAGAAGAGAAAGGCTTCCTACACAGAAAGGTGATGCAAGTAACTCTGTCGAGGTACTGACCAGGCTCGCTGGCAGCGAAGTGATTCTTGTGTTCCTGCGTGACTCCGTCGGGGTACTGTCCAGGCCTGTTGGCAGCGGAGCAACACCATAGATAAAACTAAAACTCTAACGACTATACTGCCTGTGCACCAATATACCCCTCATCCCAATTGAAACAACTATTTTGGCTTGGCTTCGAATGTGTGTCGACCGACCAAGAGCTTGGTAGATGCTACATCTTACAATCAAGCAAGTGTGGAAACCAAGATGAATAGAGAGTTGAACAATACTTTCGAAGGTGTTAGACTTGCTTTTTAAGAACAAGGTCCATTTAGGGAGCTAGAGTTCTACCAGTGTGTCGCCAAGTGTTGTAGCAGCTACAACCACCCTCCAAAGTTTTGCCTTAGCTTCATTTTGGAGCCTCCCTACCAACCATCCTTAGCAGCATGTCTTGCATTGTCAAGTACATAGGCTTCATTGGTTTTTCAGCAGCTTGCTAGCCTGTGCATGTTAGTTTGCTTCTCTCCCCTCACAGGCTGCCATTCTGGAATTGGGCTAGTTGTTGGCTGAGACACTCCCCCAAAAAATTTCTAATTCTGGACGGACCCAGCCTTCCCTCCAGAAATTGTGAAAATCAGCCAAGCAACCTGTTGGGCTCCAAAATTGTGCAGAACAGTCAGATAGGCTTCTTTGCAAAAACTATGCAATCTAGCTCAGCATTACAGCTTAGCCCAGAAATTGCGCAATTCTGGGCAGCAGTCACCTGCTCCTCCCAGAAATTGCGCAATCCCTCTGGGACAGTCAGCCAACTCCTCCCAAAAATTGCACAATTCTGGGCAGCAGTCACTTTCTCCTCCCAAAAATTGCACAATCCCTTAAGGACAGCCAACCCAGCTCAGCTCAGAAACTCCGCAAATCCCTCTTTCAGTCAAGCAAGATATTGCATGTGCCTTCAAGTTGACCGGTTCCCTCCGGGACTAAGAAAAACCAATTTTCATGCATGGGTTGCTCTTCCCGAAATAGCAAAAGGCAGCATGAAAAAGGCATCCCTAGATCTAGGGATCTATTCTTAGCAGCTGGAGGTTACATGCAAATCTCATTTTAGAAACCTCTCGCCAAGTGTCGCTTTTTCCTAGATTTGTGGCATGCGCGTCATAACCTCGATCTTATCAAAACTTATGAACCAAATGCTACAGAGCTCATTCCTCACATCGATCTTGCAACTCTGACATCCCACATTGCATCCAGGAGTCTTCGGCACTTTCAGCTTAGTTGTTTCAAGGTAAGTCTACTTTTCATGTCTTTCGCTACGTTTTTGTTGCTTTTTTTGTTTTGCTTTGTGTGAGTGTTGTTTGCTTGATTTCAATGAGCGCTTCTTGTCATTTCAATGTATGTTATCTTATAGAAGCATCGTTTTAGTTTTCGTTCGCATCTCACTGTTGTCGCATGCATGACATTGTTTTTGCACCAACAGTCGTCGTTATCGCGACTTGCTTCACACACATGCATGCTTTCCTATTTATGAATCATGCACTTACTCTTTGAATGCATGACCATTCACTCTTATTTACACTCAGTTTCACATTCATTCAAACTTCTCATGTTTTCAGTCGCTCGTCGGCGGGTCTGGGCTGCCTTGGCCCGGACCTTGCCTTGCCCGGCTAGCATTGCACATTTCTGGAAGTGAAGGTTCTGCCTTCCCTCCAGAAACTGCACAAGTATGGCCCAGCACTGACCTCCAGGGTTGCATTGCGCAATTCTGGGAGGCAGTGCCTTGCTAGCCCCAGAAACTCAATGTAGTTTGTTGGTTTGCATGTCACTGTTGACTGAAATTGTGCATTGCACAGTTTCAGTCCTCAGCAGGCTAGGTTGGACTATGCATTGCGCATTTCCAACAGTTAGTTAGCCTCACGACAGCCCGTACTATGCCTTGCATAGTTGTTGTAGCGGCTACAACCAACCTCCAAAATTTTTCCTTAGCCTGTTTTGGAGCCTCCCTACCAACCTTCACAGCAGCTTGCCTTGCTTCGTCAAGTCCTCAAGTTTCAATGTCTTTCTTGCTCAAAGGCAGCCTGTCGATCATAGTTTGATCTTTTGCCTTCACAAGCTACTCATCCGGACTTGGTCCAGCTGCAAGATGAGCAAATTCCCAATGAAATTTACGCATTTATGGAAGGAAACCAACCTTTCCCTCCAAGAATTGCGCAATTCCCTCTGACAGCTTTCTGGGCTTGAGGATTGCGCAATCCTGCCAGCCAACCCTACCAGTATGAATTGCGCAAATTTTCCCATCAACAGGCAGTTCAGCCCAGGATTTGCGCAAATCTGGGCAGCATTCAGTTGTTGGGCCCAGAAATTGCACGATCCCCTTGGGCAGTCAGCCCAGCTTATAGCCAAGAATGCACATTTTTTCTCCAGCAGTCTAGCAGTCTCTTGCATGAGCAGCTGAGTTGACCGGTTCCCTCCGAGACTGAGCAAAATAGACTTGCATGCATGGGTTTCTTCTCCCAAGGCAACATGTAAAGGCATCCCTTGTTTGAGGGATCTATGTTTAGCAGTTGGAGGTTACATGCAAGGAACAATTCAAAAACCTTCCTCCAAGTGTCGCTTCTCCTAGATTTGTGGAATGCGCGTCACAACCTCGATGTTATCAAAACTCATCAACCGGACATTGTGGAGCTCATTCTTCACATCAACCTTGTAGCTCTAGAATCCCACATCACATCTAGGAGTAGTCGGCACATTCAGCTCAGTTGTTTTGGGGCAAGCTCGCTTCCCATGCCTTGTGTTGCATTTCTGTCGCTTTTTGTGTATTCGCTTGTGTGAGTGTTGTTTGCTTGATTTCTTTGAATGCCTGTTGTCGTTTACATGTATACTAGCTTGTCCTAGCTCTGTTTCAGTTTTCGTTGCTATCTCACTGTTGTCGCATGCATGAAACTGTTTTGAATGGATGTTTGCCAACCGGCGAACTACCTCACCCACATGCATGTTGATCTATTTGCTCAATCCTACATTCATGTTTTGCATGCACTGTTTATCACTTCTACTATCACTTAGTGTCTCCATGCATTTCATCGACTTAATTACTTTCAGTTGCCCGTCGGCAAGTCGGGCCAACCTTAGCCCAGTCTCTGCCTTCACCAAGGATGCATTGTGCAATCTGGATAAGGAATTCTCACCTTCTTCTCCAAATTTGCGCATTCTAGCCTAGCACTGGCCTCCTAGCCTAAATTGTGCATTTCGGAAGGTCAGTGGCTGCTTGGACCAAAAATTTGCGCAAATCTGTCCCTAGGCCAGCAGTATTTCCCAGCTGGAATCACGCATTCCGCAATCCCAGCAATCAACTGCCCAACTGGATTGTGCATTTTGCAGTTCCAGTAGTCAGTTAGTCTCCCAGCAGCCCGAACTGTGCCTTGTGCAGTCTTGGCAGTTGGTCTCCCGACCTCCCGGCTATAATTGGCAACCTTCATGATCATTCACCCAAGTATTTTGCAAGTCAGTTCTCATGTTCATTTTGGTTTTCGACAGACATATTTCTTGCTATGAGTGTTTCCATGTCTCCAAGTATCACAGATGTTCATCTACCTCTCATTAGTATAGGTATAATGGTTTCCAAGGGAGTAGAGACGAAGACACCATTCATAGCACACTTGGGGATGCAGTCAATCAAGTGTCCATGGGCTTACCTACTCACGAAGACATCAAGTTGTTCATGGACAAGGACATCAAGTAGCAGCATCATGAACAACAGCTGAAGGCAGCATACTAAATGCAGCGAATGCAAGAGGAAGGTTGTTGACAACATAAAGGCAGAGCAAAGTTGCAAGATCAAGAATATCCACTGATAATGAAAGCAACTTTGGAGACTCAAGCTATGAAGTGATGGCGCGACATGAAGATCATGCGAAGGCATAAGATGGAACAAAGAAGGAGTTGCATGTGCTGAAGCAGCAACACAGGAAGAACATGAAGTTGCATAGATAGTCCCATGAGTTGCAGCAGGAACAGGAACAGCAGTGGGCGCAACATGCACTCGCAGATGAAACTGCACCAATACGAGTTAAGGATCTATCCCAGCAGCTGCCATAGAGAAAACATGGTGAGCAATGTTGTTAATCGCATGCAAAGGATCCAGCACCATGCATGTTGTTGAGTGCACGCATGTGATCCAACCCATTCAAACACACTCACCAACGCGAAGACAAGAAGCAAGTCCAACTGGGGCTGAACTTGCACTTTGGCAAGTTGATGCGCATGACCACCAACACACACTTAAAGATCGGCACGGACACTATGCATCAGTATGTTGTTGGTTCAACCGTACCCAAGAAAACCATGCATATGTTAGCAGACGTGTTGGATGAAGGGGCTGAACCAATGCACCGGTTGCAACAGAGGCTAGAGTTCGCTTTAGAAAGATGTCACCATGAGGTGCATGCACACCATCATGGATGACCAAGCTTGGCATCAACTCACCAGCTTCACCATCATAAGCATGTCAAAGAGTTGGTCTCACCACAGCGGACTAAGTGTCAGTGATGTCTTGCAAGGCTTTCTCAAGCCATGTTGTCTCACATGAGTACATGTGCATTGTAATGTTGAGTCATGTCAAGTGTAAGTCAAGTGTCAATAGTTGAATGTAACAGTCATAGAGTAGGTGAAGAGTCATGAGGGTAGTTTAACAGTCACAAAGGGGAATGTCAAGGGTCACCCCACCCGTTGCTATAAATAGTCCCTCATAACTCATTGTATAGGCTTTTGGTCAGCCAAGCTTCTACTAAGAATATCTTGAAGAAGGCTTGGACAGTATTGTAACGCGCCTTGGCTTCTCCACTGCACAGAGCTAGTACATCTCTTTGGAGGAACAGGCGGATGTGGCTGTAACATTCTACTGATAGGGCTAGCAGTTTACATGGTGTATCATATGATTGTGACTTGCACTTCTTTATATAATAAAGCCAACACATTTTCATGCATATGTTGTTATTGTAATTGGGCTACTCTGGTTGCTTCAATGATATATGTTGTTTAACTTACGTACTTGTGTATGAACTGATTCACATGCAATTATATGAATCTTGTTGTTAATGTGTTGCATATGGTGCTAATGTTGTCACCATCCGTGTTGACTGCTCTGTCAGCCATCAGACAAACCTTTCTCTGAACATTGTTATATCAACAGTCGCACTCATCTCGGACTGATCCGTGAGTGTTGTTCGTGTTATCTTACCTTGTATATTGGGATTGTTGCATCTGTTTCGACTGCTCTGCCAGAAGTTGTGCATGTCCTTTGTGTTGTGTGTTCCTAGCCGAGTTGGGATTGATCCCTTTCAACCAGGAACTCACCTTCACCTTCCTCTCCCTTTGAAGTGTTGGAACCTCTCATACTCATTCCTTGACTCACTGCATCAGTCACACCCTCACTATTGATAGAGTTATCTTACTTGCCTCTGTGTGACATCGTGATCAAGGCATTACCTTACAACCCAATGTTGGGACTCCTACACCAAATGGTCTGAGGTCTAATTGGGACTTCTTACCGAGGAGATCCCCTTGAAATTTTCGCGGGTCCAACACCATCAACAGCAGTTTTAGCAGTCAATCTCCCAGCCTCTCGGTGAAAATTGCTCAACCTTCATGGACAATCACATAGGTATGTTGCATGTCAGCCCTCCTGTTTGTTTTGGTTTTCGACTAACAGATTGCTTGTCATGAGTGTTTCTATGTCTCAAGGTATCACAGATGTTCATCTTCCTCTCAATAGCATAGGTACAATGGCTTCTAGGAGAGCAGAGTTGAAGACATCATTCAAAGCACAACTGGGGATGCAGTCGATCAAGTGTTTATGAACTTGCCTATCTATGAAGACATCAAGTTGTTCATGGACAAGGATATCAAGATGAAATAGAAGCGGCGTCACAACAAGCAGCACCATCAGCAACAACAGAAGGTAGCACACTTGCATGCAACAAATGCAAGAGGAAGGTTGTTGACAGCGCAAAGGTGGAACAAAGTTGCAAGCTCAAGTAGATCCACTTGTGATGAAAGCAGCTTTGGAGACTGAGGTTATGAGGCAACGACGCGACAAGAGGATTGCGAGAAGGAAGAATAGGAGCTACACAGATGAAACTGCACCCATACAAGTTATAGATCCATTCAGCAGCTGGCATGGAGTAGACAGGGTGAGCAGTGTTGTTGATCGCATGCAAGGGTATTCAGGAGCATGGATTTCATTGTGCACACGCGTGCGATCCCACCCATTTGGCACACTCACCGAGGTGAAGACAAGTGTTAGAAAATTATATATTACAAAGCAATGGAACACATAAAATATTGCAGAAGTATAAACACATAAAACAAGAGAGACACAGATATACATGGTTCAGCCAGTTTGGGCTACGTCCACGGAGAAATAGCCAGTCCTTTTTATTATATTATCCAGCAAACTAAAGAGATACAATCTACCGCAGATCCGCTGTAACACCCTCTTCGCTCTCAATCTCCTCTCTCTTCCTCACTCAGAATACAGATGTGCATAGAAGCAATAAAATTCCCTCATATATAGTGAGGGTTTGCCTTCTAGGGCAAAAAACCCTAAAATAAACATAACTTCTACCGTTAGATCATCCGCCTAATGAACAGCCCAGATTGACTAGAAATTACTAGACTTTTACAAGGCAATTTTACATCTATTTTTAGCTTCGGGGGCGTTGCCCCCGAACCCCCGCGGGGGGGACAAGTCCCCCCTACAACCCCCCCCCCACCGTGGAGGGGTGTACAGTCTTCCTGGGGTATACATCCAGCTGAAACCTTTGAATACAGAAGATAATCAGGCTCCACACCCAGCAACAAGAAGCAAGTCTCACTAGAGTTGAACATGTATTTTGACAAGTTGATGCGCATGATCACCAGAACACACTCAGAGATCAGATAGACACAATGCATCAGTATGTTGTTGGTCTAGCTACACTCAAGAGAGTGATGCGCATATTATTAGACGAGTTGGATAGAGGAGCCATAGTAGTGTACCCGGATGTAACGGAGGCAAGAGTTCGTTTTCAGAAGGATGTCACCATTGAGTGCACAAACACCATCACGGACGACCAAGTTTGGCATCAGTTCGCCACCATCAATCATCGCAAGGATGTTAAAGAGTTTTTCTCACCACAATTGTCCAAGTCTTAGTGATGTCTTACATGGCTTTCTCAAGCCTATTTTGTCTCACATGGGTACATGTGTAGATTGTATGTAACATCTTTTCAAGTGGAAGTTCAAGTGTCGATAGTTGAATATAACAGTCATAGAGTAGTTGAAGAGTCATGAGGGTAGGCGAACAATCACAAAGGGGAATGTCAAGGGTCACCCCACCCTTTTCTATATATAGTACCTCATAACTCATTGTAGAGGCTTTTGGTCAGCCAAGATTCCGATAGGATTATCTTAGAGAAATCAGGGAGAGTATTGTAACGAGCCTTAGCTTCTCCATTGTGCAGAGCTAGTATATCTCTTTGGAGGAGCATGCGATAGTGACTGTAACGTTCCGCTATCGGGACTAGTGGTTGGTCATGGTTGTACTATATGATTGGAACTTTCACTTCTTAATATAACAAAGCCAACATGTTTCATGCATATGTTGTTATTGTATTTCAGCTATCTTGGTTACTCTAATGATATATGTATTTGTTTGCTTATGCATGCATGTATGGACTCTTTCTATATAAGTATGTATGAATCTTACTGAGATGTGTTGTTGGTTTAACCATCACTTTGGATTGTTAGCTTACTTTCTTTCCAGTTTGTGATGCATCTTCGCTCGTGTGTTCCCTTCCAAGCCGTGTGCTTCCACAAGTTTCCAAGAGGTGCACTCACCTCACATTCTGTTTTTTAGAATCGTTCATGCACCTTCCTTGGCTTGTTGCACATGTCACACCCTTGCTACCAACAAGGACATCTTACTTGCCTCTGCGTGCAACCACGGTCAAGGCGATACCGTACGACCCATTGTTGGGACTCCTACACCAAACGGTCTGAGGTCTAGTTGGGACTTCTTACTGAGGAGATCCCCTGACATGATGGTAGGTCCAGCACCATCAACACCTCGGGAGCTACAAACCAGTCTACGATATCTCGAAGTGAATCCTTTACTTGATCGGTCATGCAAAGAGGATCGATCTAAAATATCATGTTAAATATAACTGCAAAGAAGTGTTCACCTAATTTTTCATATACATCTATGAAGCTTGCTTTTGATAACACTCTGCAATGGAAGTAAATTGAGAAATTATCCTCAGGGGTCCAATCCTAGTTCATTCTTGGGAGCGCATACTGTCTGCAGATTCCATCTAAGAGAAATGCATACATGTAGAATTTTGGTGTCTAGTTCACCTGTAAAGATTCTTTTGCCTGCCTCATCTGATGTTGCGACTCAAACGACAAGATATCATCCCAATTGAAAGTTCCTCCATGGGTCACTACTATAGTGAGTGTGTATATCCAATTATCTTGGAATACCTTAGCGTTATTAAGCCCATATGACTGACAATACATGGCTATCAAGCATTGATATACATATCTAAGGATCTTTCTCTGATACACTGCGGATGGCGATAACTAAACTTGGCAGGATCTCGACACCATGATTTGATAACATCACTAGTGTCGAGGGTTTCCCATCTTGTGTAGAAGTTGTCTTTACCAAAATAAGTAGTGAGTTGATTGCCACTCTCACTGTGTAGCACACGGTGAGATCCATACATATGTGTAATGATCCATTCAATCACCTTTGCACATGGCATGACCGGGAATCTGCATGCAATCATGTGCATATTTGACTTCTTGATGTTGATGTATGTATGAAAATCTTCCAAATCCTTAGCAAACCTTTCCTGCATGAATGTGTTGTAAATCTTGCTCCATGTGACCTCTGTATCCTTATTAATAAAGCACTGTGTATATGCGTATATGGGGATATTTGGCTTTATAACTTCTACGGGTTCATCAACGCTTGCTTCTAAAGGTTCTTTGGAGGTCACTTTTCAAGGCAGCATGTCTCCAACAGATGACGATAATGTGGTAACACTTGTAACACAAACACCTATTTAAGGAAACACACTCATAGTGACAATATTGGATTAAAACAACCTAACTATTCAGCAATACTCGTAAATCACATACAAAGAGCCATCACAGATGATTGAACATGAAAAATTGTGATCGATGTCATAAAACAACTTGCATGCATTAGAAAATGAGCATGCAAACTAGGAGGGTGCACTTTCAAAGCGTGAAGGGGCATATAGTGCGCTCATGCACTCAAGCAAGAGGAAACATTCATCTAGGGTGGACTAGTGCATCCTGAAGGGTCAAAGGGATGGAATTATGGGCCTTCGGGTCTTCCCCATGTGCTCATGTGCTCAAGGAGACAAGGAGGAAGTGTTTTCATACTCTAAAGGGATGAAGGAATGGGTTTACAAGTCTTCAGGCCTTCACAATGTGCCCATGCACTCAAGGAAAAGGTGGGCGCACTATTGCATGTCGAAGCGCTGAAGGAAGATGATTTGTGCCTTCATGATGGGCTCAAGAGAGGACACAGTTGTTCGTGGTGAAGAAGTGTGCTCTAGAGAAAAACTTTATCAAACAGGGCGTAGTTTTCGAGGTTGATCAGGCTTCAAGCTCAAGAAGTGTGCTCTACCTATTGGAAACTCAGAAACAAGTTTGAACAACAAGATTTGATGCTAGGATGAGAAGAATAAATATCTACAAGGTTTTATAGTTGTTGTTGCATTCAAGGTGGAATCTGAAAGGTTTGAATAATGTGAAGATTTTTTGCATGCAACAACAGATTAAGCAAGATTCGACAGTGAAATCATGAAAAACAATGAAGAGATTTGACATGCAAAACTTACTTTTTGCACTAATTGATGAAGAGATTCTTGATTCCCAATTGTGCACCCAACTCAGATGGAATGATTATGCAAGAAGAATGATTAACTGAGTTTATTTAAAGAAATTAACATGCAAAATTGATTCATGCATGAGCGCCACTTGTCATCGCATGAGAGGGTTAATTAAAGAAGTTAAGTGGGCTCCTATTTTCTAGGAGTGCGCCCACATGCAACAAGGTTGGTTCATGCATGCATTCAGGAAGGCCGCATGTCTTCGACATGAAGAAGTGCGCTCACAGAGGGCGTATTTGTTTAGCATGAAGGAGTGAGAAGGAGTGCACTCAAGTTGAGTGCATGTCTTCGTCAACTTGGAGTGCGCTTTTGATTTTGTGAATGTTTTCCTTTCTTTTATTTTCTTTTTCGTGCTTCTCAGTGTTTTTTTTAGCATGTGAATGGCGATAAGGCAAGTTTCTAAGTCAAGAAAGATCATGATTTCACCTAACCAAGAACTAACTAACTCAAGTTCTTTTAATGGTTAACTCATGACGCTTAGGAAACATTGACTTAGGAGGATTCGACACTAGGAGGAAACACATAGATAACAAATCAAACAACATGATGGCTCAAGGGGTCTTGAAATGACAATTAAGGTAAGCTCCAAAATTGACATAGGCAAAAATTTTGGAGGTTCCTTGTCGCACCGACAACAAAGCACCAACCTAAAGGAAGCATCAACTCCTTGATGTTTTACAGCATCCAACCTGAAGGAAGCACCAACTCAATAATGTTTTATAGGCTCCAACTTGAAGGAAGCACTAACTACCTAATATTTTATCAGCTCAAAATTTGTTTTACCCAGCAAATCCTTCTTTCATAAAATTTTCAAACTTAGATCCACATGAGTTTTGTTAATAGTTTTATTTTGTATAGCTACTTTGTTATGTGATTCAATTCCTATTCCAAGTCCTCTGCTTGGATTCGCAGACAATCTCTAACAATTGTTTGCAATTACATGTCTTCAACAAACTTCATTTCACTCCTTTACTTCATTCCTTCATGCCACAAAATAATGCAAACAATCCTTTTGATAGACTTCACAAATGATCAAATATTATTTACCCATTTAACTGTCAAACTCTATGGCTTATTTATATTGTATCTTATCAATCAAATATAGCAAGGCCAATGCTTAACCTGTAATAAAAAAATAAAAATAAATAAATAAATAAATAAATAAAATAAAATAAAAAAATAAAAAATAAAATAAAATAAAAATTAATAAAAATAAAATAAAAATAAAAATAAATAAATAAAAATAAAAATAAAAATAAATAAATAAAAATAAAAAATAAAAATAAAAATAAAAATAAAATAAAAAATAAAATAAATAAAAATAAAATAAAATAAAATTTAAAATTTAAAATTCAAAAAAATAAAATTAAAAATAAAATAAAAATGTTAAAAAAAATAAAATTAAATAAATAAATAAGTGGAGAATATAGATGGGAGGAAAGAAAATGGAGGCGCGACGAGGATCTAGGGTTTCTGTGGAAAAACTATGCGCAGTCGAGGTCCAAAACGGCCTGATCCGTCTTGGATCGGCTAGATGCATGGTCGAGGGAGATCTAGCGATTGATGCCACACAAGGTTTTTGGTCTGGAACGGCGGATGGGAAGATCTCTTTCGAAACAAATCTCATCAAGCGGCGTCTGGGGCGATCCGACTCTGGTTTGCAGATGGGTTACCTCACGGCGGCAACGAAAACCCTCTGTCTGGAGTTTATTTTTCCAAATCACACAGTTCTTATCCTGTTCAGGTTTGATACGGCCGTATTCAAGAACACACTGCATAGATATGGGAACTCTGTTTTGGAATACGAAGAAAAGAGGAGCATGCCAGCTCTCAAGGCTCGTTTTGGTCCGCCGGGGCTTCTTTTTGCAGATCTAGGGCGGCCTTATCAAAGCCATGAAACAAGTATGGGGTGGAGTAGGGATTCAGGCTCGCGGGGGAGTTGGGATATGGGCTATGAGGTCCCTATACCGTCGGCAGCGCAACAAATTTTAACAAGGAACCAGAATAAGGCAGACATAGCAGATCTGAAACAAATTTTTGTTAGATCAACAGACGAGAGGCACTTTTGTGTGCAGATCTATGCATGGATGACAGTATTGGATTTAAAAAAAGAGATACAGGTCAGATTGGGCATTCCAGCTGCATCACAAAACCTATTATTTTCTGGGTTATGCATGCAGGATCAACACACCCTCCAGCATTACAGGGTTGCAAAAGATTCAACTGTTATTCTCAATCTCCGGCTGCGAGGCGGATCAAAGGGATCTACATCAAAACCTACAGGATCCTACAGAGATGCAGCAAAGGGGACAGGAACTCAAAAGGGGAAAGAACATGCAAATGTAAATACCCCCCCAGGGCAGTATATCGTAGATGAAGCACCAGTGAGCCCCTCCATTCTGCTGGATATCCCAGGGGTAAAGGGCATTTTCACAGATCTACAAAAAAATGCAATCATTTGTAGATTTAACGGCTTCTGGCCTAGATCGGATGCATTGTACCAATGGATACACATGACATGGACAAAAAACTGCCGGATTCAGCTATGCTTGAAAGGTTTCTTCATAGTAGTCTTTCGAGTCGAAGAAGAGAGGGATAAAGTCCTCACCGAAGGACCATGGTTCTGGGGCAGTGCGGGATTATTTGTTACCCCCTGGTTCCCGGAGTTTGATCCAAACTCCATGGTGGTATCAAAAATGCCGGTATGGGTAAGGCTACATAATCTTCCGATGCATTTTTGGCACTTTTCTTCCCTAGCAGTTATAGGAAATGCTCTCGGAAGAATGTTAAAGATAGACGCAGAGAGACATCTAAAAGGGATCTTTACATTTGCTAGAATTTGCGTCGAGGTAGATCTCAGCCAGGGATTACCAGAAAGCATCATACTGAACTTCAACAATACTCAATGGAAACAATCTTTGGACTATGAGAACACAGCATTCAGATGCAGGGGATGTCAACAAACAGGTCATTTGTTCAATGCATGCAAAAGCCAAAACAAGAACAAGCCACAACAAAGGAAGCATAAAGGATGGCAAAACATAGACAATGTCATAAAGAAGAAAGCCGAGGAAAAGAAAGTACCCACAGTATCAGAAGATGCAGAAACAGAAGAAGAGGAGGACGATACAATCATAGAGGAGGTTGATCTGGAGACCCAACAGGAAACTACAGTAGTCAACAAGGAGCAACAGCCACTTTCACTCCAGACAGAGACCCAGCATCAGATAACAAGCGTGGATCAAAGCATGGGAGGCATCAAACGGCAGCATCATTCAGATACATCAAATTCAGATAAAGAAACTGGACAACAAAATGAAACAACCCAGTTAGTCATGGTTTCGACCGAGCCCACGGTGGGAGAATGGCGCAAGGTCGAAAAGAAAAAGGGGCGAAAAACCTGAGCCGGAAGCCAGGTTTTTCCCCTTTTTTTTTCGTTCCTTTTTCTCTTCTCCTTCATATTCTTTGTGCACGTTAGCTCACTAACGATGCGAGCCCATGTGGCAACTTATTCGTCTCAGGCAGTGCTTCTATCTGCTGGATGTTAATTCATCTATTTGTAGCTCTTTTATTTTTATAATAGAAAAGCTCGGTTTTTTTCCTTGGAAAAAAAAAATTTAAATAAATAAATAAATAACAAATAAATAAATATAAATAAATAATATATATATATATATATATATATATATATATATTTGCTAGATATCTGATTTTGATGACCGAGATGCGACTTGGTTCCTTGGCTCTTTGGGGCTTAAATTGAACTGCATGAAACCATATGATGTGACCATATTCCAGAAAATCCATATTTAGATCCATCTGAGCGTGGAAAATTATGTTACACGTGGATTGTTTACAACCCAGATTATACAATTTAGCATTGATCTGAATTTTTTATGAATACTTTCTTAAACAAAAATCTTCATTTTGCAGGACCTTTTATTGAAACTTATATTTGTTTGCATGTGAAACATGAACAATACATTCTCTAAACAATACTTCACCAATCCATCAACAAAAATAAGAAGAAAATAACCATGGAGCAATCATAACACAAGACATGATATTAACGGAGTTCATCCAGTGTGGACTACATCTTCGGGCCCTTGGTCAATAGTGGGGAGGTCGCTTCATTAGTCTCAGCAAAAGATAATGAGTACATGGCAGATCTTTGTCAACAGAATGATATATCCCTCATCTTGAGTGGCAATGTCTATCCTACAAGAGTCTTGGTCTTTTAATTCCTTTTTAAGGAGGATTATTTCTTCTTATATATTTTTTCACATTCCTTTCCTTTCTTATTCGGCTATTATGACAAGGTGTCTTGAATGTTCTTTTCTTCTTCCAACTTAAATTTCATAGGAAGAAGTGATCAATCCTCAAATTTATCCTTTTCAAAATTTTCCAACATCTCCTTTAGATTTTTGTTCTTTTTCCTGAGCCTTTGAATTTCTTACAGGGCACTGATCAGTACACCTTGCAGATCTACTTCAACTTTGTCTTATTCTTCTTCTTCCTCATTTTGACCTTTATCTATAGTTTCTAAGGCCATGTGCATAATGTCCTTTGTTTTTTCTTTTGTTCTTTCTTCATCAGAGGGTTGTTTATCTCCATCTTCTAAGGAATTGTTATATTCTTGTGTATATAAGCTCCTCTTCTTGAACTTATTTTCCTTCTTTCCTTTCCCATATTTATTCCTCTCTTTATGGTCATAGTCATTCATTTCTTCCTTATATGAACATTTAGATGCATAATGACCTACTTTTCCACATTTAAAACATTTGAAAGGGTTACTTATAGGTTTTTTACCTCCCATATCTTCTTTTTAATCTTCTGACAAACTTTGCCTCGTCTTCATTAGATTCATAGCTCCAGTCTTCTAGATTTTCTTTTTTCTTTTTGTCAGCTTTGACAACAACCTCCCTTGATGTAGATTTTCCTTTTGAATTTTGCATTTCATAGGCTATCAATATTCCATGCAGTCAATCCAATGTCAATGTGTTGAGATCATGCAACTCCTCAATGGTTGATACTTTTGCATCAAATCTGGTTGGAAGAGATCTCAACACCTTTTGAACTATAAAGGAATCTTCCATGATTTTCTTCAAGTCCTCTCATGGTGTTTACTATCTCTTCCACTCGAAGAAATGATTTGTCTATATCCTCGTCCTCTTTCATTTTTAATGCTTCAAATTGCATTCTGAAGCCTTGGAGTTTGGCTTTCTTTACTTTGTTATCACCTTCATAAAAACTTGTTAACATATCCCATATATCTTTGTTTGTTGTGCAGTGCATGATTTTAACCAACTCGGATACAGGAAAACCACTCAGAATTGCATTCATTACTTTAACATTGTTCGTGAATTCAAGCTTCTCATACTTACTAATCAATACATTTGTATTTTTATAGACATTTTGTACTATTTTCCAGATATATGAACCAAGAGACATTATATATGTCCTCATTCATACCTTCCGGAATGCATAAATTATTCGAGTGAACATGGGAGATTTGTTGGTGGAATATCCATCTTGGTTACCCATTATCTCAGATCTACCTCCTCGTTGTTAGACTATTCCTAAAGGAACCTGCTCTAAAATCAATTGTTAGAAACCAAGATAATATTGTGGGGTGAATCAATATTCTTTCCAATTTTTTCAATTATTAACAATATTAAATCATTCAATTAATTAATCATATAAAAAACACATGAATCACACAACAACACCATAAACAACATACACATATGAGACACAAATATTTATGTGGAAACCCATAAAGGGAGAAAACCACAAAACTTATGTTTAAATATTGTTGTAGGCCACAACCTACTATTACATCGAATTTTATGTCTCTAATCAGAAGGAGACACCCATCCCCTAAATTTATAAGCACCAACTTTGAATGAATCAACAACTCCTTGATCTTTACAGGCTCCAACCTAAAGGCAGCACCAACCAGAAGGAAGATCCAACTCGCCTTTATTTTATAGACAACAAACTGAAGGAAGCACCAACTCCTTAATGTTTAACAGGCTCCAACATGAAGGAAGCACCAACTCCCTAATGTTTTAGAGGCTCCAACCTGAAGAAAGTGCCACCTCACTGATGTTTTACAGGCTCCAACCTGTTTTAGCTAGTAGATCCTTCTTTCGTAAAAAATTTCAAATTCATATCCACATGAGTTTCATATACAACTTTGTTTTGTACAACTACCATGTTTTGTGATTGTATTCATGTTCCAAGTCCTTTGCTCGGCTTCACAATTTTTTTTTGACAATATTTTGCAATTACATGTCTTCAACAAACTTCATTTCACTACTTTACTTTACTCCTTTGCACCACAAAAACTGGCAGACAATCCTTTTCATATAATTCATATATGATCAAAGATTTCTTACCCACTTAACTACCAATCTTTGTGGCTTATTTATACTCTACCCGGTTGATCAAATATAGTAAGGTTGACGCTTAACTTGTATATTTTTTTTTCCTTTTTGGATATCTGGTTTGGATAACCTAGATGTGACTTGGTTCCTTCATTCTTTAGGGGTTAAATTAAACTACACAAAACCATATGATGTGATTATATTCCAGAAAAATCTGGATCTAGATCCATTTAACTATGGAAAATTATGTTACACTTGGATTCTTTATGACCTAGATTATACAATTCAACACCAAAAAATCCATGATTTATTCCTCAGGACCAGGAGTCATGATTGAGGTATACTTCTTTTTCGGCTTGCCACTTTGCCACTCATTAGCCTTTGTTTACATTTTGTATGCTCGAAATGTTGATGGCCAATAGGCCCCTTAGCGCTTACCTGTCTAGCGCCTACAAACAAGGGATGTGACCATTCTCTATTACTCACTACTTGTTACTTGTTAGTGTGCATAACACTTTACTAGCTTGACAGTGATTGAGAAAATGGATCATCATTTGACAATGTTGCCTTTGACAGGAAAACTTGTGTCCAATACTTGTTCCCTTACCATTAGGCAGTGGAGAGTTGTCGATGGCCCCAACTTCATAGACTCACAAAAATTATATTTAACATTGAAATGTTTCACAAAACCATTCCTTGGAACTTATCCCAAGACATATAGGGTTGCCACATTGAAACTTCAAGAGTTAAGAAAAAAATTTGCCACGTGCCATGCCACAACACCACCATGTGTGACTAAAAAAAGTGCCACTTAGCCACATAAAATGGGCCAAATATGCTTTCCATGTGCCATGACCACAGAGTGCCACATAGCACTATATACATGTTATTTCCAATTATCATTTCCTCACTGGGCCACATCATTTACTTACCACCTATCTAGCCACATGGAACCTCGAAATTTGTGCCAATGTTTTTTGTTTGTCGCCTCGTCATTGCGTTCATTGCATGCACTTCACTCGTCCCGATGGTTCGATAATAACCTTGGTGCCAAAGGTTGAGCACCTTGTGATCAGGGACTAAGACCGAGGGCTTGCCACCCTACCACTCCCACTAATTATTTATGCATTGATAGGATCAAGTGATCTGACAAGAGCCTAAGAATTTCATCTTAATGCCCTGTTCTTAGGGGCTAGGCCCAACCACCTACCACTCCCCTGCTTGTCGCCCATCATTGATTTTCTCAAAGACTTTACTATTACATGTGGGTCTCGCGATAGGCCTGTTGGAACCATTAGCCTCTGGGAACCTTGCTTGATCTACCAAAACATTAAACTCGAGTTTCTCTTCATTGCTTGGGATTTAGCTCAAGTTTCATACATAGTTGGAAAAGTCATGGAGAGGACTATCTAACTTAGGACTTGAAATGTACTTTTAAATACATAACCCACAAGAAAATTTCTTACACAATGAATCTCAACAAGCTCCCTTATACTTGACATCACTTGTTGACATCAATGACTAAACTTGTAATCAATGACAACTACTAGCAACTTGATTAACTACAACTAAGGAGTCACCGTAAACTTAAATTTTAGATATTCCATTTTCTCATGTTGGCTTTAATAACAAGTTTAATGCTAACATAATTCTTAGTTCCTCTTGTTAATCCATCTTTAAACTTTATTACATGTTCATCACTTTGGTAAATAACACCTACACCACAAAACAAAGGATTTCTTTGATAGGAACCATTAAAGTAAACTTATGCTTAGTCTTTTCAATTTATTCCACAATAATATATCTTTAGGGTTTCACTCCAATGACCTACTTGAATCCATCAAGTATGGACATAATATGGACAAAAGACTAAATGGGAAGTGTAAACATGCTTTCAATTGTTTGTGCATTTTGTGTCATCCATATTGTCCATGAAATGATAAGCGGGAGTGCTTTATATTTCTTGTTAATAGGGTTATTGCACCTCTTACTCAAAATCTTTGTTATTATAATCCCCCCACCCATATATCCCTTAAACTAGTAAGTTCCTCGAAGTCTTTCCAAACCTAAGTAATACGACATCAAAACATTCAGAGATGTTTAATGTTTTCATCATTTGCCTTACACAAAATACACCAACCAAATCCTTGTTTTCCCCTCTTTTGTAATATATCTCAAGTATGAGATTTATTTTTTAGATACCACCTAAAAATACAAGATTTTAAGGGGTATGCAAACTTCGATATGCTTTCCACCATTATATTACTTCCCCTACTCCTTTTAATTGATTTAATGTCTTATATTATGACTTGGTAGTATATATTCCTAAGGTGGGAACTTTCCCCGCATGAGCTTATCTTCGACTTCCTCAATTATCACATGGTGCTTGCCCTTAAAAATGAAGTATATCTCTCCCAGTCAATAACATCTCTACCCTCCATACCAATCAACGTACCTAGTTTCCAATCTTGACTCCACATAAAAGTTAAATATTGATATGCAACTTGATCAATAAAGAAAAATCAATTCCTATAAAGAACTTCAATCACCCTGGTGGATAGTTTGTACCCTTTCCTATTGCCAACCCAAGGGTTTGTGTCTATCCTCACTCTCTCCCAATTCCCATTCCTCCATACAATACATTGTGCCACTAGTGTAAAGGATAACACCATTGTCTTCCATGTTACAAATACCTTTTTCGATATTTTCTTTGGGTTTCTAATCCAGTCTTCCACAAACTCAAGTGCAATATAATTTTGTATCATAACTAGACGCCAAAAACTCTTACCTCTCATCAACCTCCACACATATTTTGTTACCAAAAAATTTCTTTATAAATAAATATTCTTCATACCCCACTTACTTGTATATTTTGAAAAAGAAATACACTTCCATTTTATTTAGGCAACCAGTTTTGCTCTTTAATGTACCAAAAGAACCTAAAATATGTTTTTTGGAACTTTTCCAATATTTTATTAGGTATAAAAACTAATGACATCCAATATACATGGATTGCATCTAATATAAATTTTACTAGAGTGAGCCTATTCCCATGAGATAATGATAATTACATCGTATAAATGACCTTTTTTCCACCTTAGCTATAAACAAGTTCTAGCCTCTCTTACAATAAGCATAAGATTTAAGATAGAACCCTTGATACTTTAGCCTATCCTATGTATATATCTAGTGATAAGGAAATCATAGAGAAAAAAATGACCTCCTCTACATCTACTCTAGTAAAGGATATTGAAGACTTACGAAAATTTACCAACATACCTATAGTTGAACAATAAAGATCTAAATTTCTTTAAGCTCGATGGTATCTCTTCATGATCCATCACAAAAAAGAAATATATCATCTACAAATAGGAGGTGGGGAAATTAAACCATTCCTAATTTTGATGTCGTTAAAAGAGTTAGAATTTTTGAACTTCAATGAGAATGTTACCCAAACCCTTGGCAAATGTTAGAAGCAACAAAGAAGAAAGATGGCATCCTTACCTAAATCCATTGCTAGGTCTAAACAATGAGGTGGGTCCATTTATGAGATTTGAAAAGGAAACATAATTTACTAGAAAATCAACAAATTATAAGCAAAAAACTAAATGGACTAGCATCAACCTCAAATTCGCCCAACTTGCCCTATCATATGCATTATACAAATCGAACTTGATAACCACCGAAGAATTTTTCTTTGGCTTGATTGTATGAAGCCCCTCTTTACCTACACATGTAGCCTCGTGAGTCTACTTGCCCTATAAAAACCCAAATTGCTTAACTAAAATAGATTTTGATAACAATCTCTTAACCCTCAAAGCAATATCCTTTGTCATATCAATATGAGCTTGTATTCACGAAATGATATAGGATTCTCATATTTTGGGATAAAAGAAATTAAAGTAGCATTAAAGGATGCTATTCCTGAAGATATGAAATAATAGCTCTCATAAATCCTTTTCTATTAACTCATAAAATCCTAAGTACAATTAAATGGGCCAATCGACTAGACTAGGATTCTTGCCCTTTTAAAATTTATGCAATATCAATTAACTTGAAGGTATTTTCCAACATCCTTTATTTTTATTCATCATTTACAAAGCCTGGAAAAGAGTTTTTCCTTTTAACCACCTCGACAATGGACACCTAATGTTCCTCTTTGTAAATACTCTAAAAATTCTCCACACCCAAACAATCAATGTCTTCAAACCTAGAGGTTATAGGACCGTCACTATTTTGCATTTTCCATATGTATTAACATTCTTCCAATGTTTTGCACACTCATGAAAACATTTGGTTTTTCACCATCCTCGCTAGCCACAAGGCCATGGTCTCAAGCCTCCACACTCATTCCTTATCTACCGATATGATTCTCCTCCTCTATTCAAATGTCTTAACCTTATTTTTTGTAGTGATTGTCTCAAAAGCCAACCTATTCACTATTTTAGAAATCCTCCAACTAAGATTCCACACACAAATAACTCACGTTCATTTTTTAATATTTATTTTGTTCCCATTCAATTGATTTCTATTTAATACTCTTTAAATTCCTTTCAAATTAAATCACAACTGATTTTTTAGATGTCTTGTCAAAAGGAACCCAAGTTGCCTTAATCATATTACCATAGTCGTCCATTAGCCATACAAGGATAGATTTAAAAGGGTATGAGGTTCCCTCTCCACCTTTGTAATTTCTAAAAAAATGGCATGTGATTAAATTCACCACTTAATCTAATCTATTGTCTAATTCTTTTAGAGTCATCTATGAAAAACTCATTGACCCATAACTTGTCAAGTCATTTAGTGCAACAACCCCGGGTTAAAAGTTCATGTAATAAAAGTTAATAAAGGCAAAATAAGACCAAAGTCATGGAACACATATTCCAAGTTGAATGTTGGATAAGCACTATAGTGGGCATCACTTGTGGTTTACTAATGGCTATGGAAATTGGAAAAGGAAAAGAGGCATTAATTGGCATTTATTTATGATAAATAAAGGAAAATAGGAGAAAAGGAAGGTGAAGGGACACAAATTTCCATGCTAAGGAAATTAGAAGAAAAATTAAGGAAAATGAAGAAAAAATAGACATCAATAATAAAAAGGCTTCAGAGAACTAGTTCACACCTTTTGTCAGTTTGGTTTTGGAATTAGTTTGAGAGAGAGAGAGAGCACCAAGAGGATAAAGAAAGAAATCAAGCAAAGGAAGGTAAAAGGAAAGCAAAGGACAAGCAAGGAAAGCAAGGAGAAGGTTGGATCAACAATTTCGAAAGGAAGATGTTTGCAGGTAATTGTTGGGTGTGTGCTATATTCTTTCCACGACTAGCCCCAGTAGTGAAGCCGGGGGTTAAAGGCGGGGCGTCCAGTACCCCCTTTGTTGTGCCAGGCGCAACGAGGGGATCATGGGGGGCGACAGCCCCCCCTATCAGGGGGTTTGAGGGGGGCAGTAGTCGCCCTCTACAGGGTCCTGGGCAGTGACCCGAGGAATTTTTTTTTTTTTTAACCCTATATTAGGTGGGCGGACCAACCTATGGTTTTGTGCATGGTTTTTGCACATGGTTTTGGGTGTGATGGTTTTTTGCCCATGGTAATTTTTAGATTCGGTCAAGGGAACTATGGTTTTGTTCTAATCCAAGGTTAATGGATTGGGTTTATGGATGCTTCAACATGTATAGATATGTATTGTAACATTTAAAGGAATATAATGAAAAATCAATCTGGTAATCTCGGTTTCGGGATCCAGGGGAAATATCTGTATATATATGTTTTATGTTTTATGCTCTCGCCATTGTTTATTTTCTGTTTTTAGAATTCATATGCAGGTAATTTCTATATGGGATTAAAACCTACAGTAACAAGTTGCATGTGTGATTTCCTAGCTAAGGTGTGAATGCATGGTACATGCATTTGTGTATTTGGTTCATTTCTTGTCATTGGCATGGGTTTTGTCAGTTTGAAAGTGGTTTCAGCCTTGCCTTTCCATTTCCTGGATAGTCATGGTGTGATGGGATTCATTTCTTGGTTGATCTTTGGATTGTTGGAAGGTTTTGGAACCGGGTGAGGTGGTTTCAAGAAAATTCCCAAGGCTTGGGGGTGGAGATGGTTTTCTCTGGGAATCCCTCGACAGGTAGGTGGAGACAAGAAATTTCCTCAAGGTATGGTGAAGAAATTCTTAGGCACCCAAGCTTGTTTTGGTTTTGTGATCTCTTGACCAGTTTTGGCGAGATCACGGTAGTTTGAGAGTGGAAGTGGTTTAACCTCTAGATTCCCTTGGTTGATTATGTCCTGGTTTATCCCATGGGATCCCATATTCATGCTTGGAACATGGAACATGGGTGATTGGTTGAAAGAAATATTTGGTTCAGCTCATTCTATGGTTGGGTGGTACGTGGAAGTCCCTGACTTGCTTGGCTTTTGCATATGTTAATAAGAGTTATTTTCCTGTAGTACTCTATAAGCATTTGTACCTATTATTATGTTGCTTTGATGGTTGTTTTGTTATGGTTAATATTATTGTTATAAGCATGGTTTATGATGTGCTCTGGTTGTGCCTCTTGTTATGCTTTGATAAGTTAATGAATGCTTGATTAATGCATGGACTAACTAGTGTGGTTGCAACTACTTGAGAGGGAATTAGACCTTCTCGGCACTTTTCAACTAAAGTACAAAGATTTACACTCAAATATGCATTCATGACCTGTAACTCACATGGTTACCATATGTTTGATAAAATGTCTATTTTGTTCTAGTCAGTATAGGTCAAGTTCTGACTTCAAGTTTTAATTAATATCATTGTCGTTATGAGAAGTATGATCCTGGAAAGCTACATGAATTTTTGGGCAGTGGTTTGGAGACTAGCCTAAAAAAGTGGCTCAGATCTCGGGACCGCAGGCACAAAACTGAGGATCTGAGGTCATAACCACATGGAGCAAGGCTTATAAGCGTGGTTGGAGGCTCACAACCACATCAAAGAAGTGTCAAGGGTGCGTTTATAGGTCTACGTTAGAGAAAAAGGGTTCCAACTCAAGGATTGGTCACTTGGGGTGGTTGTTCAACCTCTGAGTGATCTGTGGTTCCTGAGGAAGATTAGTAAGGCTCAGTTATAGGCCCCATTTCCTTAACTGGAACTAGGAGGTCGGGTCATGTCATAGTAGCACTTTGCTTCACATTTACCGAGATTGCTTGTAAAAGCAAGTAAATGTGGGTAGGGGTGTGTTACATTTAGCTATTTTACCTTCATCAATCCTCATATTTCTCCACATAGGTTTCAACTTCATGGGCTCAATATCATATAAACTAATATGTTTGAGCATTTACACAAAATTTGAAGCTAATACATCCATGTTTGTTGTTGAGCCCCAAAATTCATCCCTCCCCAATGTAAAATTTACATTTCCATGAACCTAAATAAGTTCATGGCAAATATCTAACCTCGATAGAATACCCAACCAATGAGTGGCACATGGGGATTTAGCATAGGGAACTAATGCCCAAGCTCTTGATCATATAACACTATATGTGATCTTGAGTAAAAGCAAAAGACATTTTCCACCATCCCAAAATAATACACTAGAATGATCCATTTCATCTACATAATAAAAGTCCCAATCGTTGAGAATTTTTTCTACATCATAAACACATTTACAACCACCACAAATTATTTCTTGGAGGTATAAAACACCCAATTTGTGTAATTCCATAAGGTTTCAAATGGCAATTTTTTCTTAAAGGGCTACTCATCCTTCTCATAGTCAAAGACATAACAATCATGGAGCACATTTCCAAGGGGTGTGGGATTCTTTAAAGACACCTTCAATAGGACATCATTTTCCAGCTAAAACTTCCTTTTTTCATTTCACTTAGTTATTGACATAAATGAATGTCTATCCCTTATAACCCTAGAGGTTCTAGAACAATAATTCATACCCAAACCACCTTAAACCCCCATGTCCATACTCCTAGCCTACAAAATTCTTAGCATGAGAAATTATTTGGATGAAAACCCAATTGTGCTACCTTCCTCAATCAAAGTTCAAAGTCAATCCAATGGTCTAGTACCCCTAAGCTTATTAGGGACTTCAATTGACTTCACCACCCCTACATTGATCAATTGAATGGAGGGTGAAACCACCTCAATGACCTTGTTTCCCTAAGACAAAAATAAAAGGATGGAAAGGGAGTCCTTCTTGTTTAGTCCTAAACTCAACTTTATACTTAACACAATATTGATCATGTTTTCATGAATAATAAGGGAGGAAACTAAAATAAAGTTATCTTTGTCATCAAAGCCTTAGATCTATAGTGGCACAACCTTAAAAGTCTTCTATTTCATTCTATTAACATGATCGAGCAATTATGCATAAGGGATTTTGTACAACTCCATCCTCTTTTGATTAATGTACTTTTAGACTACCTCAACCCTTGTCAACTAAATATCCAATTTTTTCTATATATATTCAAACTTTAGATCATTTTTACATCTAATATTGATAGTCCCCTGCCCATATGTTAACCTACTTTTTTGACCCAATTTCCTTATTGAGATTTGGTTCACGTTTTGCAACTTGATGTTCACATTGATGACATCTAAAAGGGATTCCCAAGTAATCCAAAATCTAGGTATGAGAAAAAATGTCTTTTCAAGTAAAAATATTCTTTGCCGATCCTTCATGAAGATCCAAACTCACAAAAATTTTACAAATAATCACAACCGTTGACTCAATAAAACTCAAGTTTTCACCCATGAAATTTCCTATTGCATTGTTCATTTGCTTAAAGACATTTGGTGACTATAATTCCAGTGGCAATCCCAATAACTTAACCCAAACAAGCACCTTATAGACTTATCCAAATTTCTATCAAATGAAGAACACCATTTCTTGAGGATTGAAGGAGTACTCTCCCATACTTACATTACCTTAACATATTTTATGCATCCATTACACATCGAAAAACAAAATCCACCCACCCTCTAACTAATACATGAAATTCAAGACAATATCTTAGAGTTGATTCCTAACTTAGTTTCAACCATTTCTTAAGGGTTTTATCACACAGTTTCTTGCCTTGAAAATGGCTAACTAATACAAATTTTTCTAAACTAATGGAGTGGTGCACTTGAATGTTATTTCCCAACACCATTCGGACTGGAATCCCTTCTTATAAACACATCTCTTACTTCATTTCAAGCTATGATCACCCCAACTTATTTCACACATACTCTTGCCCTAAAAATGGGCAACTAGCATGTGCTGCTTAACTGACAACTTCACACAAACTCCCAACACTAATTGACTTGGGCTACCCTTCTTACAAGAACGCCTATTACTTCACTTCAAACTATATCACAACCACTTCTTTTTTTATTCCCCTCTTTCTCACTACTTTTCAAATTGTGATTTGTTACATTTGCACCTTCATTCATCCTTAGCTTCACCTCTTAAATTAATTATATATCCTCCATAAACCCTAATAACTCACCTGCTCCTAATGTATCCAAATACTTCACCACATGATCCTCCTCGATCTACATAAGCTTTGAATTATATCATCAACCTACACCATTGTTTTCATGTAGAAGAATGATTACATGTGGAAGACAATGTGAGAATCTAGTTTTGAACCTTGAACCCAATAAAGGTGCACTAAAGGAACTTTTAATACATCCATCCTCCCCATCCTGCTAGCCCATCACAATTAGATGCTTAACACCATTGATCAAAGGCCACTATGTCTATAAATAATATGCTCCCTTTATTTCAAAGAATGACCTTATTGACATATCTTTTGAGTACACCCTTTGGCAAGTAGGTTAGTTAGGGAAGATCTACACTTTCACTAGTGGATCTTCTCAATAATCCATAATGTCATGATATTTCATCCTTAACAGAAATGGGCTAAATCTTATGCTTCATGCACCATCTATGTATCTGTGTGTGTGCTTTTCCAAGGAAAAACAGGAAACCCAAGGGATGCTCTCCCACATTCATGGATTGGATACTAGTAAACTTGTTGACATAGACTAGTGTGCCTTACATAAGGGGATTCAAACTGAGCACCTACCTACAAAGAATTGTCCAAGTGCCTAGCAATTTTTTCAACAAATGTTTTAGTGAACCCCTGGGGTTCACATACACTCATGAATCCCTTAACCTGATCTAGTGTGCTTTTCCACTACCTCAACCCTTTTCAACTAAATATCCAATTATTTCTATATATGTTCAATCTTTAAACAATTTTACATCTAATTTCACTAGCCTCTTCTCTAGATGTAAAACCACTTTTTTTGACCAAAAGTTCCTTATTGAGCTTTAGACCATAATTTGCAACTATACGTCCATATTGATGACATCTAAATGGGATACTTAAGTAATCCAAAATCTAGATATGAGAAAAAGTGCATTGTTGAATAAAATTATTCTTTGGTAATCCCCCATGAAGATCCAAACCACACAAAAATCTAACCAATAGTCATAACCCCTCACTCAATAAAACTCATGTTTGCATCCATGAAAGTGTCTGTTGCATTCTTTATTTCTTTAAAGACTTTTAGTGACTATAATTCCAGTAGTAACCCCAATAACTTGACCCAAACAAGCACACAATAGATATCCAATTTTCCATCAAATGATAGACACCATTTCTTGAGGATTAAAGGAGTAATCTCCCAATCTAACATTGCCTTAACATCTTTTCTGCATCCATGGCAAACTGAAAACAAAAGACACCGACCCTCTAGCTAATATGTAAAATTGAGGACAATATCCAAAAGTTGATTCCTAGGTTAGTTTCAACCATTCACTAAGGGTTTTATCACACATTTCGTTGTCTTGAAAATAACTGAATAACACATGTGTTTCTAAACTAATGACATGGTGTGCATGGATGTCATCTCCTAACACCAATTGAATAGGGCTTCCCTTCTTGTGAACTCACCTCTTACTTCACCTTAGATTATGATTAACCCCACTTCTTTCACACACACTCTTGGCTTGAAAATTGTTGAAAAGTGTAACTAGCTTCAGTCTTCATAATGACATGCATAATTGTGATTTTATGTAATTGATGAAAAGAATAAAAATAAAATTATTATTGTAATGCTTGTCTCATGGGTTTCATGAGCAAGGAATTTTATTTTTAGTGATGGCTCCCATTGTGAGCCCTTAGGATTTGTCATCTAGTCATAAAAGTCAATTTGAGTCTATGTCATCTATGAAGGACCCTTCTTGGGCATGTTACATTTTGTATGAGTCATTAGATTAGTATAAATGTTCCTCCAATACAAGCACAAGCACATCCCTTCAATTCAGCTTCAAAAGGAATAATAATGTCTCTTCAAAGGTCATGTCGGCTCATCTTCCTATCAAGTCGTCTTATTATCATGGAAAACAACTATAAATAGGCCACTCGGCCTCATTTCAGAGCAAGGATTTTCGGTCAGGTTGTGAAGTCAGCAAGTGGTGTGAAGATCAATGAAAGGGTCAAGAAATACAATCCTATAGCCAGTGAAGTGAAGCAAAGGGAGAGCGAGGTCTGTGATATCAATTAGATTTGTTTTTGGGTTTGTTTTGGGACACACGTGCGAAGAAGGAGGATGAATTTTGCTACAGAAAGTGCTTAGGCGAATTACAATCCTCTTAGGTAGCCGAGTTGGAAGTAGGATAAGTCTAAGAGGAAGTTGAGGCAAGCTAGAAGGAATCCCTCTACAAAGAATGCCTAATTCTAGAAGGCCAAAACTAGTGAAGATCTAAAGCATAAGGTTGCCAAAGTTGAAGGGAAGCTGAGAAGAAGGAAGAAGTAGAAGGTTGACTACGGATCTCATCAAGGAGGCTTTTGTGTCATGGTCTCGGAGTGGAAAATAGGTCAAGGGTCTTGGTCTTCGTATGTGTCAATTGGAATCTCTATAAGAAGAAGAATTTGTCCGAGTTTTCCTCTCAAGTGGGAGAGGTTTTGGCCCTGGCTGATATCCTAAATTATGTCTCTTGTCTCTTTATGGTTTATGCATTGGTAGTTGTTTGATGAAAAAAACTAATAATCTAAGTAAAGGAAGATCTAAATATAAGAAAGTAAAAAGCATTCACAAGTAGTTACTAATAGAAGAGAAATCACTTGATCTTGATGCCCTAAATTTCTGGCCATCTAGCACATGTGTTGTGAAACTGATGAATTGGCACATTTGGATATCATCTCCTAACAACAATTGAACTAGGTTACCCTTATTACAAACACACCTCTTACTTCACCTTAAACTGTGATCATTCCCATTTATTTTTTGATTCGCCCCCTGCCACTACTCTCTAGCTTTTGATGTGTTACATTTACACCTTCATTCATCCTTAGCTTTTCCTCTTGAATTATTTTGTATCCTCCCTAAACCCTGGTAACTTACCTTCCCCTAATGGAGCCAAACACTTCACCACATGATCCTCCTCAATCCGCACAAGCTTTGGATTAGATCACCAACCTAAATTGTTGTTTGCATGTAGAGGAACAATTAAATGTAGAAGACAATTTCAAAAGATATTTTTGAACGTTGAGCATAATAAAGGTTCATTAAAGGAATTTTTAATACCTTCATCCTCCCTATCTTGTTGTCCCATCCTAATTAGATGCTTAACACCATCAATCAAATGTCGCCATGTATGCAAACAATCCTCCCCCTCCATGTTGAATATTAGCCTTATATTGACATGCCCTTTGAGTACACCCTTTGGCAAATAGGTTAGTTAGGAAAGATTTACACTTTTACCAATGGAACTTTTTGTTAAAAATAGCAACAAGAAATTCCAATTTATTTTTCCTTGAATTAAATTGTGAATTAAAATTATAATTTTATTCTCATAGCAACTTGTAATAGTTAATTAAGTTAATTGACTTAATTGACTTAAGGAATTCAAGTTGGAAGTCTATCTAGAATCATTTAGAGTGATCCCTAAATTTTAGGGGCCTTGGTTGAGTTCTTTGGAGTTGTAATTAGATAACTTAGTCTAACTAAGTTATAGTCAGTTAAACTAGTTCTGATTGTTGGAGGAACTAGTAGAGGTCTAGTAATGGAGTAGTCCACCAATGCATCCCCAGTACCACACCAACTAACTTAAGATTCACTCATAAATAACTCATGCATGTCAGTTCAGAGGAAGACCCAGTTGAGACTAGAGTGCAAGGGCAGTGTACTATCAGTTGTATAATTTTCTGAGTTGTACAGATGGTGTATGCAATCAGTTGAGGACCTACTTTTGGATTGCGCAGTTATGGAGGAAGGATTTCTCAATTAAATATGGGCTAATTCTATCAGGAATTGCGCAAGGAAGTAGGGGCTTGACAGACAACAAAATTGGCTAAGTGTTGGCTTGAGTTGGCTTGTGACGCAGTGAGTAAGATCACACTTGTGCAGAGATTGTTCTAGTGTGAACAAGCATTGTATTTTCTTCTCAGCTCTTTTGGTTAATGCAATATAGGTAGTCGAGGTTTTGAGCGGTTGCTTTCCCTAGAGAAATATTGTGTTATGTGCTATTGATATTCTTCTTCTTTCTACTTATTGTTTTCATTGATCATTTTTGGTTTTTGCTGAGAAGAGTAGAGTAGATTATTGTCTTGTGTTTTAGTATATCACATGAGTTGTTGAATCTTACAGAAAAATCTACATGGTATCGGAGCTGAAGACAATATAGAAGAGGAGATTTTGAGTTTGTTGTGCAGGTGAAAATCGAATTTGTTGTTCACACTTCAGAGTCGACAATATGGCTTTCTATGGTTTGAGACTTGAGTATGCCTTGGAAGGTAGCTCGAATTACATAGCCTAGAAGGGCAGGATGGAAGAAATGTTGGAAGACAATGGCCTCAAGGAATTCATTGATCAAGACATTCTTAAGCCTCCAACATCGAATGTTAAAGATCTGACTGAATGGAGAAAGTGTGTGGCAAAGGTGGGGTGGATTATCCTTGAGGGAGTTCGAGACCACATTTTCTTGAGTCTCCATGGCAAGGAAACTCCATACTCAATGTGGAAGGCATTGGTAGACCAGGACCTGTTTCATAATAGAAATGACCATAGGAAGTTGGCACTGAAGGACAAACTTAGAAAGATCAAGATGGAGAAGGGAAAATCTATTCCAAAATACTTGGCCAAGTTCACTCATTGTCTTGATGAGCTTGGAAGTGTGGGGATTACTGTTGTCGAGGATGACATGGTGAGGCTCTCTCTTCTATGAATTCCCAAGATTTGGCATAGTTATCAGGACTCTGTCAATGGGAGGGAGAAGCTACCAGATTGGGAACGACTATGGTCAAATTTGGTATAGGAAGATATTCAGAGGAACACCAGAGACAGATCCTCAGCAAAGACTAATGATGAGGAAAATTTTGCCTTAGCAGATAAGGCAAAGAAAGGGAAAGGGAAGGTGTCCCATTCCAAATCAGATTCTTGTCATGGGGGTAAGAACAAGGATATATCGAAAGTCAAGTGCTTTCATTGTCACGAGCTGGGACATTTTGCTACAAATTGTTCACTCGAGAAGAAGCCCTCAGAAGGAGCAGCAGGTGAGGTTCTTGCCTCACAATTCGAACTGGACTTTACCATCATGGCATGTATGGTGTCATTCATGATTGGTAGTGTATGGTACCTAGACAATGGAGCTTCTTTCCACACGATTGGTAACAAGGAGCTCTTTAGTAACTTGGAGGAGAAGGATCTCCAGACGCATATCGAGATGGGTGATGACGAAAGGTATAGTGCTACCGGGCTTGGTACAGTTACCTTTCAGAGGGTTTCGGGTGCTCCCCTCACTTTGCGAGATGTTATGTATTTTCCTGGTTTGAAGAAGAACTTGGTATATGTTTCCATGATGGAGGATAGAGGTTACGATGTGATCTTTAGTAAGGGAAAGGTGTTCCTTTGCCACATAGGCACGGGACAAGTAAAGAGGATAGGGATTCGGGTGAAGAATATTTACAAGTTGGAGGTAGAAGATTGTTCTGCCTTGAGCACAAAAGCAGAAAAGGTGCATAGCTGAGACATCGGTGAGTTGTGGCACAGGCGGTTGGGTCACTTGCATCATGGTGCTTTGAAAATCATGCAGCAAATTTCTACCAGTCTTCCCAAAGGTACACTATACCAAGTTGACACATGCAAAGGGTGTACTTTGGGAAAATACACCAAAGATTCGTTTCACGACAAAGACTGTCGAGCATAAGCGATCCTCGATCAAGTCCATTCAGATGTGTGTGGATCGTTCTCGGCAACATCCATGTCCAAGCACAAGTATTATGTTATATTTGTTGATGATTTTTCTCGTACATGTTGGATCTTCTTCATGCAGAAGAAAGATCAGACTTTTGCAAAGTCTTGTGAATTTAAATCATTGGTTGAAAAAGATATTGAAAGGAAGGTTAAAGCTCTCAGGAGTGATAACAGTGGAGAGTATGTGTCGAATGAGTTTACAAACTTCTGTGCGACATAAGGCATTTGATGAGAGTTGACAACACCCCATAACCCATAGCAGAATGGGGTGGTTGAGAGGAAGAATATAAGCATTGTAGGGGCAGCACGGGCGATGTTGCATGATCAGGGCCTACCACTACACTTGTGGGCCTAGGAATGCAACACAATTGTTTATTTGCAAAACAGAAGCCCTAATCAAATTCTTGGGATGAGTACACCAGAGGAGGCTTTCTCAGGGAAGAGACTAGATGTGGGTCACTTCAGGATTTTTGGATCATCAGTATATTTCCATGTGACCAAGGATGCACGGAAGAAGCTTGAGCCAACATCAAATTTGGGGATATTTGTGGGGTACACTGATACACCTCACAACTATCGAGTGTACCTATCGACCAGTAGGATGACATTAGTTTGAAGGGATGTAAAATTCGAAGAAGAGAAGGCCATGAGATGTTCCCTTGAGAGGGAGCTTCAACTACATGTAGTTGAGGAGCTTTTAGATCCTAAGGAGGAGCCTCTGATTGATGTGGAGCGGCCACATGCAAAGGATCCGAGAGTGGAGACATCCACTCAGGCAGAGTCTTCCAGATATGGGAGAAAACACGCCAAAGAGGCTGGCAAGTTATTGCATGATGCAAGAGAGAATGTGGGAGCACCCACATCGCAGAGCAGGCAAAGGAGGTCACCTGAGAGGTACAATAGATACATGCCTCTTATGAGAAGATGTGTTGAGACAGAGCCATCTTATTTTGAGGAGGCAGTGCAACAATCAATTTGGGTTGATTGCATGGTTGAGGAGTATGACTCCATTTTCAGGAACAATGTTTGGGATGTGGTCCCAAGACCAGCAAACAAGTCAATGGTGAGTTCCCGATGGCTTTACAAGGTAAAGCAAGTAGCGAATGGTAGTGTGGAGAAACATAAGGCCAGGTTTGTGGCCCGAGGATTTTCTCAGGTGGAGGGGATTGATTACGATGAGACCTTTGCTCTTGTTGCAAGGTACTCATCAATCAGATCCATTTTGGCACTATCAACACAGATGGGTTGGAAGATACATCAGATGGATGTAAAGACAACCTTCCTTAATGGCATGATTGAGGAAGAGGTGTATATTGAGCAACCTAAAGGTTTTGATACCTTTGACTGAGAGTCGCATGTGTGTCGACTCAAGCAAGCATTGTATGGGCTGAAGTAAGTGCCCTATGCTTAGTACACTAGGATCCATAGCTACTTCACTAGGTTAGGCTTCACCAAAAGTGAAGCAAATGCGAACCTTTACCATATTGTGGTTGAAGGTAAATTGTTGATTATTGTTTTATATTTCAATGATTTGATTATGATAGGTGATGATAAGTTGATGAAGTCTTTCAAAAAGGATCTTGCAAGAGAGTTCGAAATGAAGGACTTGGGGCTCATGCACTACTTTAAGGGCATGGAAGTATGACAAGGTGATGAGGAACTTTTTGTCTCTCATGGCAAGTATTCCAACGAGATACTGACAAGGTTCCACTTGGAGAGAAGTAAACCTACTGAGACTCCTCTAACAGGTAATTGGAGGAAGGAGGATGCTATTTCTGGTGAAGTGGTGGAAGTTACTATTTACAGACAACTTGTGGGTTCACTCATGTATTTGGTGAACACACGACTAGACATGTGTTATGTAGTTAACCAACTTAGTCAAGCGATGGTTAGGCCGACCAAGTTGTATTGGAAGGCAGCCAAGCATGTGTTGAGATACCTCAGAGGCACTACTCAGTATGGTTTATGGTACAAACAGACAGAGGGAGTGAAGCTTCAAGGCTTCACCAATGCAGATTGGGCAGGGAGTCCATCTGACAGGAAGAGCACATCAGGAGGGATCTTCAGTATTGGGTCAACAATTGTTTCTTGGTACAACAGGAAACAGAGATCAGTTGCACTCAGTTCAGCAGAGGCAGAGTACATGGTTGCTAGTCAAGCAGCTTGTGAGGCCATCTAGATGAGGAAGATTCTGGTTGGTTTTTTTGGTCAGTAGATGGATCCAACTATGATTTACTATGACAATTAGAGTTGTATCAAACTATCTGAAAAATCCATTTTTTCATGTTCAGTCCAAATTCAGTATCATCATCTTCGAGATCGTGTGCAAAGGTGGATTATGTTGTTGGAGTACATTCCCACAGAGGAGCATGATGCAGATATCTTGACAAAGGCATTGTCAAGATGTAAATTTGAGTCACATAGACATGATCGGGGTAGCTGATAATCCCTTTCTTGTTAAGAGAGAGTGTTAAAAATAGCAACAAGAAATTCCAATTTAATTTGTCCTTGAATTAAATTGTGAATTAAAATTGTAATTTTATTCTCATAACAACTAGTAATAGTTAATTAAGTTAAATTGACTTAATAAATTCGAGTTGGAAGTCTATCTAGAGTCATGTAGAGTGATCCCTAAATTTTAGGGGGCCAGGTTGAGTTCTTTGGAGTTGTAATTAGATAACTCAGTGTAACTGAGTTATAGTAAGTTAAGCTATTTCTAACTATTGGAGGAACTAGTAGATATCTAGTAGTGGAGTAGTGCACCAGTGCATCTCCAGTACCACACCAGCTAATTGAAGATTCACTCATAAATAACTCATGCATGTCAGTTTAGAGGAAGACCCAATTGAGACTAGAGTGCAGGGACAGTGTACTATCAGTTGTATAATTTTCCGAGTTGTACAAATGGTGCATGCAATCAGTTGAGGACCTATGTTTGGATTGTGCAATTATGGAGGAAGGATTTCCCAATTAAATATGGGCTAATTCTCTTAGGAATTGCACAAGGAAGTAGGGGCTTGGCAGGAAGCAAAATTGGTTAAGTGTTGTCTTGAGCTGGCTTGTGAGGCAGAGAGTTAGATCATACTTATGCAAGGATTGTTCTAGTGTGAACAAGAATTGTATTTTCTTCTCAGATCTTCTGGTTAATGCAATATAGATAGTCAAGGTTTTGAGCAGTTTCTTTCCCCAGAAAATATTGTGTTATTTGTTATCGATCATTTTTAGTTCCCTCTGAGAAGAGTAGAGTAGATTATTGTCTTTTGTTTTAGTATATCATATGAGTTGTTGAATCTTATAGAAAAATCTACACTTTTAAATAATCCACAATGTCATCATATGTCATCCTTGCCAAAAATGGTCTAAAACTTATGCTTCATGCACAATCTACATGCCCAAGGAAAAATAGGATACCCAAAGGATGCTTCCCCACATTCATGGATTGGGTACTAGTAAACCCATTGGCATAGATTAGTGTGCCTCACACAAAGGGATTCACACTAAGTTATCAACAAAGAATTAGAAAAATCCCTAATAACATTAGAAACTATTAGTTGAGTGAACCCCTTGGGATCACATAAGCAAACACACCAATTAAGCTCAATGTGTTAGATCAATTGATAACTTGACCAATTTTATTTGAGCACCTACCAACATAGTATTGGCCAAATGCCTAGAAACGTTGACAACAATTGGATGAGGGACCCTTTGGGCTCACACACACATACATAACCAATTAAACACAAGGGATTAGCTCAATTTCTATATATATATATATATATATATATATATATATATAACACCGAGGGTTGTGGAAAAATATATATTCTAAGAAAAACCTTGAGTGATCCCCCTCTCTTCCCTCAAATATTTAGATAGAGGGTGTTTCAATCACTAGTGACAATAGTGACTCGTAACCCTAAGGAACTTGATCAGATTTGACCTTACCCTGGATGGATGACTCAATCAATATGACCAATCCTTGTGCTTCTCCTCCCTCAAATATTTAGATAGAGGGTGTTTCAACCACTTGTGACAATAGTGATTAGTAATCCTAAGGAACTTGACTGGATTTGACTTTTCCTTGGATGGACAACTCAATCAATAGGAACAATCCTTATGACACATTCACACGTGTTTTTTTGCCATAAAAGTTTTCAATTTTATAAATCTTTTATTTATATGGAAAACTTCCTCAATGTCTAACCACTTTCTCATGTTTCCTGGATGGTGCCTAAGGTAAGTGTCATTAATGAATACCATGTATACTTAACTTCAACAAAATAGAAGATTTGACCTTATGACTAATGACTTTGACATAATAAATCAAAGAATTTAAATTAACACCCTCTCTATACATTAAAAAAAAAAACAAAAAAAAAACTCAATCAAATAAATTAATTATTAATTTGTTTTAATTTATTCATTATTAATTTGTTTTAATTTATTCACTTTGTTATTATTTATAAATTAATTCCAAAATCGTCATTATTTAAAAAATTACCCATAACAACTTCATTTTTAAACCACTAATCAAACTTCCATTAAAAATATATAAAATTACTATGATTGATTTTAAAGTAAATCATTTAAAAAGTTACCCTAACAACTTCACTTTTAAACAACTAATCAAACTTCCATTAAAAATATAGGTGATTTTAAAGTAAATCATTTAAAAAATTACCCATAACAATTTCACTTTTAAACGACTAATCAAACTTCCATTAAAAATATATAAATTTATGTGAAATTATTGATAGGTGATTTTAGAGAGAATTTTTAAATGGTCAAATCTCTAAGTCAAGTCGTTTAAACTTATCTTAATAGTTTTATATACCACAGATATATATAATAATAATAATATATTTAATATGAATTAAATTTAATTTAAAATAATTTATTAAATATAATATATATATTCATTTAAGAATTTATAATATTTATAAGTACAAAATTATTATATCAATATTTAATGTTTATTTATAAGTACAAAATTATTATATCAATATTTATTAAAACATTATAGTTCATCATATTACTTATTTAAAAGTTCACAATATTCATAAACGCAAACTCATTACAATAGTATTTATCAATACATTATAATTCATCATGTTACTTGTTGAATAATTCACAATATTCATAAACACAAAGGCATGACATTAGTGTTTATCAATGCATTATAACTCATCATGTCACTCACTTAATAGTTCACAATATCCATAAGCACAAAGTCATCTCAACAATATTTATCAAGGCATTATTGCTCATCATGTTATTAACAAGGATTTAAATCTCTATGGGCAAGATAACAAACATTCCATCCAACCACCTAAAGTAATTCACTCTAACTTATTTATTAATAAATAGTGAAATTATTGAATATATATATATATATATATATATATATAAAAAAATCAACTTTTAATAAATATAATAAGCGATTATATGGTGAGGTGGTGTAGTATTAGCAAGTTCATTCTAAAATTTCTTTCTTTACAAAAAAATATAATATTTTTTTTAGGTAAATTTCAAAGCTTTGTATTAATCATGAAAACTTAAATACATAGATAGATTAACGCTGACAGAGGGAATTCCAACTGAAGATCTCAACCCCTGCCACATATACCAAACTGAAACTAATTGCATGCATACTAAGATTTACAAAAATCTACCCATTTGAGCTTACATACTTTCTGACCAAACATCACCAAAAACTTGAGAGGAGCTATAATCATAAGACCAACAAACGTGTGGCCTCTATCAACTCCAAATGCCAATGCTGTGAGAAACCAGGGAAATGCACAAAACCCATCAAAATAATAATCGTCGTGAACTAGAAGCAACCAAAACCATACCAAAAACAAGGTTGCGAATCCATACGTCATCGTAATCCCAAGAGTGAGTTTCCCACATAGGGCCAAACTAGAACACGAAATTAGAAAAATGAGGGAATAGACCAAACCTCCTCCTCCCCCACCCTTCTTCATTAGTCTCCATCTGATGAAGAAACATTTGTCGGAGCACAAGCACTTGAGCCATGTGGATCATTGAGGTCTCCTCCCTCTGATTCACAAGGGACATGACTCTCTATGCGCCTTAGGTGGGCATCAATCCCATCAATACATAAGCATAGATTTCTCAACATCCTCTTGACATCTTCCAGAGATGCAAAGATTATGTACTTTTCAACTTGTTTGTCTCTAAGAACTGAGCCCAACAATGTCTTCATTTGTGAATGAAGAGCCAGCAAGTTCATGTATTGTTTATTTATGCCTCTTGCGTGTCTAGGGTCTAGAACCCACGCATCCAAGTTTTCAAGTGAATCTAAATCAGATGATGACTTCCTCTCTTCTCCCACTTTTGTGTAACACCCTCCTCCCACATCTACCTATGTAACTGGCCAACCAGAGTAAACATGTGACGAGAGGCTATTATGATTGGATTCAACCTCCTATGCGACCTTAAGGAAATGGAATCGACAAAAACACAACATACAAAACTTCCACATCAACTACAAGAACCCTAAGAACCATGCCAACACTTCAGGCAACTTTCCCCTAGGTCCCACTGAAGTTTTTTATCACTTGACCTCTGGACGCTCTCATGTTATGGGCATGCCAGAGTCCAGGGACCTTTGGACACTCTCACAGGCTTGCAAGCGAGCGTCCCTGGGATTTGAGCCACTTTTTCAGGCCCAAAGCCTAGGTCACTTCCCATAATGGAATGACATCTTCAAAGTAGTAAAAAGACAGGGAAATGATGATGCAAAAGCAATTAGTTGAACAAGCCCTTAACCAAACCCCTACTAGCTAATATGATAACATAATAACATGACAACATGACACCCATACCGTTTATTGGAGCTTTATAACATAGCTCATCGTGGTATTCACATCCATATACATATGTACATATACCAAAACATCATCAAAACATGCACCAAAACATATACCAAAGACATGTACCAAAACACCATACCAAAATTGCTTTGCCTCAACTGGCAAACAAGCAATGATACATAACCCACATCTGATTCGCCATCTCCCATGTAGCTTCATCGAGCCCAAAGTTCTTCCACTGCACTTTAACTTGCTTGATTGCTTGGTTCTTGAGCATGAGCACCTTTTTCTGCAATATACACTAAGGCTCCGACTAGAATTCTCCATTTGGTTCCACCTGCAATACAGACCAGTCAATAACATGATCAACATCTTTAACATACTTCTTAAGTAATGACACATGGAAAACATCATGGACTTTCACTGTTGGAGGCAGTGCAACTAAATGTTAGGTAAACTTGACTCAGGATAGAGTCAAAGTTGACCAGGTTAAACAGTGATGGTTTTGGGGCACATGGTATTGTGCACCCATAGTATTCTACCCATGGTATTATATGTAATGGAGCTTATAAAAGGCTGGAAGGACTTCATTGTAATGCAAGACCTGGAGGTGAGCGGTGAAGGCTCACTTGGTCGGATTGGCCAGGGTTTTGGCCAATGCTAATGAGATCTTATTAGGTTGGGTTTTTCCCCGGATTTGGGGTTTTCTCGGATAAACATTTGTGTTTATGTGTTTATGGTTGTTGCTGGTTATTTTTATATTTATTCCTCTTAGTAATTATTTATGTTATGCAGTAAATTTCTTAACATCTGGTATCAGAGCCAGATATTGGCTTCAAAGTGACTCTTTGATGCCAGGTGTTTATAGTGCATGATGAGATCAATGCAGCGTTTTTATAGATCTGGGTCTAAAAAATAATGGTGGAACAATCGTACGCGGAAGATCCTTGAGGAGAATGTGTGGAAGATAGTGCCGTAACTGCCAGGGATCGCAGTCCATTTGTGATATTTACTGGTTTGGAACATGTTGACGAATTGTTCGGCATTCATGCGGCTATTTAACGAAGGTCAGCAGAGAAAAAATAAAAATAAAAATAAAATAAAATTGTTCATGCGGCTTCGAAAATTGTTCGTTTTCTACTACGTGAGGCCACCGGTGCTGGAATCTAGGAGGTTCTCGTCGGGCTCGCAGTTGGAGCGATTTGATAGAAGTTTTTGAGCAAATCAAAAGAGGATGGATCATAATCGTAGCAGCAATAAACAAAAAAAAATGAAGTCAAAATTATTGCATGTAAATGGGCATACTACTGTAAGACCTGGTAAGGCATGTGTACCCCTCGGTGATCATCGGTAAAGTCTGGGTTAGACTTAGGTGATAGGGGGGATGTCGGGTTAAAAATACCCCAGGTAAAAACTCTGAGGGGGGTAAGAGCTAGAGTGAGTGGGATTGTCTCACTTAGCAGGTTTGGCTGGAGTTAGTCAAGGAACCCCAAGTCAAGTTTAAGGGGGGAATTGTTAGGTAAACTTGACTCAGGATAGAGTCAAAGTTGACCAGGTTAAATAGTGATGGTTTTGGGGCACATGCTATTGTGCACCCATAGTATTATGCCCGTGGTACTATATGTAATGGAGCTTATAAAAGGCTGGAAGGACTTCATTGTAATGCAAGACCTGGAGGTGAGTGGTGAAGGCTCACTTGGTCAGATTGGCCAGGGTTTTGGCCAATGCTAATGAGATTATATTAGGTTGGGTTTTTCCCCGGATTTGGGGTTTTCTCGGATAAACATTTTTGTTTATGCGTTTATGGTTGTTGCTGGTTATTTTTATATTTATTCCTCTCAGTAATTATTTATGTTATGCAGTAAATTTCTTAACACTAAATAGGCTACTAGCCCAGTCCTCTAAACAATATTGAAGGGTCCATAAAATCGTGGTGCCGACGTGGCACATGATCCAGTCCGCAAGGGGCTCTTCTCTCATTTGATGCTCAAGTACACCTATTCCCCAACTTGTAACTCATTGAACAACATGTTCTGATATGCATATCTCTTCTGCCTATCTTGTGTTTCCTTTAGATTCTTCTTTATAACCTGCATCTCTTATTCCATGTCCGCCAACATGTCTGGTCCAATCAACACCCTGTTAACTGGATCGCTCCAACTGATGGGAGTATTGCAACTCCGCCCATACAATGCCTCAAAAGGACTCATCCTCAATGACTCCTGATAACCATTGTTGTATGCGAACTCAACCAAGGGAAGATACTCCTCCCACTTCCATTGTTGATGCATCACATACATCCTCAACATGTCCTCCAATATCCTTTTGACCCTCTATGTCTGTTCATCAGTCTGCGGATGATAAGTTGTACTTAATGCCAACTATATGCCCAAACCTGCAAACAAATCCTTCCAAAACTTGGAAGTGAACTTTTCATCCTGGTCTGACACAATCTTCTTTGGAACACCATGCAATCTGACCACATCTCTAATGAATACCTGTGTTACATCACTATCTAAGAATGTAGGCTTCATTGGGATGAAGTGTGCAACCTTTGTCAACCTGTCCACAACAACCATGATGTAATCATGTTGTCTTGTTGTCCTCAACAACCCTGTGATGAAATCCATGGAAATGACCTCCCATTTCCATTCTAGAATCACAATCGCCTGTAGCAGTCCACCTAGGTGTTTACACTCTACCTTCACAAACTGACAATCAAAACACCTACCCACAAACTCTGCTACATCCTTCTTTAGGTTCAGACAATAATAAAATATCTTCATTGTTGTTAGTGTCTTCTGATAACTTGGGTGACATGAATATTGTTTCGCATGAAACTTCCTCAAGGTCACCTTCTTGAGCTCATTGTTGTCTAACACATATATCTTGCCTCTGAATCTAACCAGTCCATCTGTTGTAAGGCAATAGTCGACATCCCGTGCACATGCACCTGTACATGTACCACTACCTGTACCTGTACCTGTACCCTACTGCAACCTGTGTATAATCTCAATATATCTGACATCCTATTGACCTACCTGCAAAATCCTATCTTGTAAGTCTGTCCCATAGGAGCTCATAGCTGCTAAGTGATTTACCTGTATCCACTTACTAAGAGCATCTACCACCCTATTCTCTTTTCCTTTGATGTAACTGATCTCGAAATCAAACTTGTTGATTGTGGCCAACCATCTAGCCTGTCTGGAATTCATATTCGGCTGGTCAAACAAATACCTCAACCCAATATGATCACTCATCAGTACAAACCTCCTGCCAAGAAGATAATGCCTCCACATCTTCAATGCATGTACGATCGCTGCTAACTCAAGATCATGTGTCAGGTAGTTCTGCTCGTGCTCATTCATTTTTTGCGACTCATAGCACACCACCTGTCCATCCTGCATACGGACCCCACCAAGTCCTCTCTTGCAAGAATCTGTACATACTGCAAACTCCCAGTCCGGATCTGCAATCTTTAACACTGGAGCATGTGTAAACAACTTCTTAAGATGCTCAAAATTGGCCTCACACTCCTTCATCCATTCAAACTTCTTACCTTTCCTCTGCAATGATGTGATAGGATAAGAAATCTATGAGAATTTCCTAATGAACATCCTATAATAGCCTGCCAACCCCATGAAAGACCTCACCTCTTCTACATTCCTGGGAGCTAATCACTCCATAATGGCCCTTATCTTTTTTGGATCTGTTGTAGTGCCCTCCTTGGAAACAACATGTCCCAAGTAGTGTACCTCAGTCTAAAAGAAGTTTCACTTGCTAAGATTAACAAACAATTGATGCTCTATCAACAACCTCAACACTTCCGCTAAATGCTCAACATGCTCTTCCTCATTTTTAGAATATACCAGTATATTATCAATGAACACAATAACGAACTTATCCAAATACGAACGCAACACATTATTCATCAAGCACATAAATGTAGTTGGAGCATTAGTTAAACTGAATGGAACTACAACAAACTCATAATACCCATACCTGGTCTGGAAAGTTGTCTTGTAAATGTCCTCCTCTTTGATACATACCTAGTGGTATCTTGACCTCAAGTCGATCTTAGAGAACACTGCTGCTCCCTTCAACTGATCAAACAAATCATAAATACTTGGTAATGGATACATGTTCTTGATGGCCACTTTGTTCAATTGTCTGTAATCAATGCACAATCTGAGAGTACCATCTTTCTTCTTCGCAAACAATACTGGTGTGCCCCAAGGTGATACACTTGGCCTAGTGTATCCCTTGTCCAACATTTCCTTTAACTACAACTTCAACTCGACCAAATCTGGTGTGCTCATCCTGTAAGGTGCCTTTGATGCCGAAGCTGCCCTTGGCACTAACTCAATAGAAAAGTCTACCTCCCTATGAGGTGGAAACTCTGAGATGTCCTCAAGAAATACATCCTTGAACTGTTGTAGAACTAGGTACTTGCTCAACACATTTGCATCCTCAACTTCCTTACTTTTCTCACTTGAAATGTGCTCTACAAATAACATACACCCTTTCCTGCGACTACACTTTGCCTGCATAGCTATCACCATCCTAACTAATGTGGCTTTCTTCTTACCCTATAAGACTCTTGGTTCCCCATTGTCATCAACACACTCAATGCCTTTGTCATAACAATACACTTTGGCACTGTGAAGATACAAGAAATCCATGCCCAACAACATATATGATGATGTCAACGGTAATACATTCAGATGTGTTGCAGTAGGCATACCATTCAAATCAAATGTGCAAGCTCTAACCCAATGATGAAATTGCTTCTTTGTACCTATAACCAAATTCACTAACCAAGATTTTGCATGCAATTCCTTACTCAAACCACACTTAGCCACCAAGTCAAGACTAACATAGCTATAATTAGATCCAGGGTCAATCAAAACAGAAATAACTTGATCACAAAGCTTACCATCCATATCAATGATAAATTCTTGGTGCTCTTCAAGTCTGTTTTCCGCGACTGCATAAATACGAGGAATACTTTGCCCCACATCCCCAACAGTATGCGCCTCCTGTGCACTATATATCTTAGGCCTACCACCTTGATTCTACATACAATCTCTCCTAAGGTGTTCCTCACCACATGTCCAACACTCCAACCGTCCAATACCATTACCTCTATGTTGCTGTTGTGATCCATGTCCTTGTCTAGCTGCATTAAACTTCTTTTGAGGTGCCACATTTTCTTTCTCCTCTGCATTTTGAGGCCTTGCTCTCTTAGGCTGCCATTTACCTTTACCTTTGTCTTTTCCTTTCCATCCTTGTTGAGATTCATTCTTACGCTTTGACTGTTCATATCAATGCTTCAATTTCCCAATAACTTCCTCAAGTGAACGAGGCTCATCATACTCAATCCAGTCTCTAAATGCTAATGGCAAACCACTGACAAATCGTTGAACTTTAGCCATCTCATTTGTAAGATACGATACATACCTCAATAGATCCAGAAACTTTTTCGTGTACTCTTCATCTATCATTAACCTCGTCTTTAGCTCATATAATTTTTGGCCTTGCTATCATAGTACCTTTATGACAAGTATTTCTTTCTGAAGAGCTTCTTTAACTCATGCCAACTCAAGTCATCAAATCTGATGTCTCTGACCCGCTTCACGTCTTCCCACCAAATGTATGCTTTACCTTTCAAGTTGAAGATAGCAATTATGTCCTTCATGTTATCTGTGTACTCATGCAACTCAAAGAACTTGTTCATCCCAAGTATCCAAGCCTCTGCATCTTCCATCTTCTTCACATCTCCATCAAAAGTAGGTGGCTTTGCTTTCTTAAATTCATCTCGCAAGTATCCCCTATCATTCCTCATGTAAGAATGATAACGGTGACGATCATGATGCATGTCAAAACCAAAACTAGAATAGTACCTGTACTCATCACCCCTCCTATCCAGAGTGTCCAACAACCTGCCATCTCTCACCATGTCAGCTCTATTTGACCTGTGTCTACCATGAGACCTACTACCATATGCCCCATTAGTTTTGTCCTCTTGTATATGGCTCATTCGAAGTGGCCCTTATCACTGCAGTTCTGACAAACTTTGAAGGAGTATTGCATTAACCTCTGCTTGTTTCTATTATGCATGTATGATCCTATCATTGTCTGCCTTACAACTCCTTATCTCTTCCTTCAAGCTTCTCAATGTGTCTGCCAAATCAAAAGAGTGCCCACCATGCTGCTCATCTGATTCATAGGGAGAGTCTTTGTAGTCTACCATCTTGCTAGCCATTTGATCTCTTTCCTGCAAGGCATACTATGTCAGATAAACCAAATCATAATAAACCAACATAACTTAGTATAATTTGGGGAGGATACCTCATCTACAAGATCATCCAAATCAACGTGACACATGTATAACATAATCATAATAGCATATAGACATATACAAATAAGTGCATCAACACATAAACATCATTCTAGCTAGAATCCAATCATCAATGCATGACCATATTGACTACACAAACCATGAACTCATGAATGACAACAACCATTACGCCATTGTACACATGGCCACATGCAAACATCAACATGCATAAGCAATGCGTAATCAACCACACACACGCTTGAACGCATGTAATCAAGCATAAGCTACTTGTAACCAAACCTACAAGAATGATACATGTAACCAAGCATACAAGAATGTAACCAAACATACGAAAATGTAACCAAGCATGAAAAATGATACATGTAAGTGACATATAACAACATGTAACCAGTCATACACTCATGACGATGCACTCCACAATGACAACATCAACTTCCACATGACGACATCACTACAACCATGATCAACATCATGCAAATGAAACAAGCACATGGAATGCAAGCGTAAGAGACACACATGCAACTGACATGCATGCATGACCAACACACAACCCATCCAGTCTGAGGGGTGAACCATGCTCTGATACCACTCTGTAACACCCTCCTCCCACATCTACCCAAGTAATCGACCAACTAGGGTAAACATGTGACGAGAGGCTACTGTGATTGGATTCAACCTCCTATGTGACCTTAAGGAAATGGAATCGATGGAAACACAACATACAAAACTTCCACATCAGCTATAGGACCCCTGAGAACCATGCCAATACTTCAGGCAACTTGCCCCTAGGTCCCACTGAAGTTTTTGATCACTTGACCTCTGGATATCTCATGATAAGGGCATTCTAGTGTCTAGGGACCTTTGGACGCTCTCACAGGCCTGCAAGCTAGCGTCCAAGGACCATTTTGTCTAGTTCTGTGCCAATGTCCCTGAGATTTGAGCCACTTTTCAGGCCCAAAGCCCAGGTCATTGCCTAGAACTTCAAAGCAATAAAATAATAGTGAAACAATGATGCAAAATCAATTAGTTGAACAAGCCCTTAACCAGACCCCTACTAGCCATGACAGGCATTTTGTCAAACATATCACGAACATATAATATTTAGGTGTAAACAATGGATTTAAGCATAGGGATCTCGTACTTAACTGAGAATCACTAAGAACCATTGTTCCCTCATGTCATTTGTTGCATTATCATCTATTAGGTCATAGATACATTGTCCATTCATTTACATGATGAGATCCATACATAGTCGTTGTCATAAAACATATACATAATCAAAATACTAACAACAGAAATACCATAAATACATCAACCATAAAATTCATATATAAACCAATACATTTACAGATGATAACCAAAGGGATGAATTTCTCATTAACGAATGTAGAAACCAACCGGGGATGGGACTACCATGTTCCACTTTACCATAGATTGGTTGAGCCAAATCTCTCTTCAGTCAATCACCCTCGTGCCATATTCCAAGCATGAATGTGGGACTCATAACTAACCGAAAAGAACCAAACAAGCATGGATGGTACCTGTAGAAATTTCCCACTGTAGATCACCTGATAATGCAATATACTAAAGCAAAATACTTGATCTACTTCTACAAACAAACTTGCAGAAGCTTAATCGATTTTGAGCAAGATCAAATAGAACACATATAACAGAGAATGAGAAATCAATCACACATGAACATAGAAGAATACTCTAGGGAAAGCCTCAGCTAAAAACCCCGATCTCTGTATTATCATACAAGTGGAAATATGTCTGGATTACACAAAACTTTAGCTCACAAGCTATCCAGCTCTCAGTACAATCCTACAATACAGCTCACAGACTGAATAGACACAACATATTCCTTCCTTCAGTCCTCCAAGCCTCCTATTTCCTTGTGCAGTTTCTCCTGGGTCCTCCAGCTATAACCTGTGTGATTCTCACCTCACACACTGCTCTGACCTCTGAAATAACTGCGCAATCCTAAAGGAGATAATTCCTTCTGCATGGATGAGTTTCCTTTATAGGAAAATTCCTCCAACTAATAGTACATTGTCCCTTCCTTTAATCTCAACTGGGTCTTTCTCTAAACTGACATGCATGAGTTATTTATGAGAGAATATTCAGTTATCTGGAGAACACTAGTTGCATGCATGCATGCAATAACTGACTGAACTCACAATTAGTTCCTCTAACTGTTTGGAACTAATTTAACTAGAGTTAACTCAGTTAATTGAGCTAACTAATTACAACTCAAATACAACTCATACTTATCTCCTTAATTAAAGGACAACTTCCTCAATCAAAGGGATAACTGTTGCATGTCTTCACATAGACTTCATGTTTGATTTTCTCCAACTAATTAACTCAAGATGAATTAATTAATTATTTTTCAAACAGCTACTAAGACTAAATTCGAATTTTAATTCAAGGACTAATTAAAATTGGAATCTATCTCGAAATGCTATTTATAGCAATGTTATTTTTAGCATTTCTTGTTGCTATTTTCAACACTACCGAAGTTCTCTACCTACATCGTGAGGAATTTGAGTGCCTCCTAATCTCTTAGACTTTACTGCAATCCACAGTCTGATCCAAGGATCACTAGGCCCTACAATGAGACCCACTCTCCAGGCTTTACCGTACATCCCATCCTAGGACTACTAGGCCCAATGGAGAGAAATCCACCTCTTGCCTTTCCCATATATCCCACCATTCAAAGACAAGGATTGCTAGGCCCACCAAGGCACACAATCCTCGCTTTACTACAACCCATAGTCTGGCTTAAGGGTTACTAGGCCAGTGGCTTTACCATGATCCATAGTCTGGTTCAAGACCACTAGGCCATGTGTTTATCATTTTGGAGATCCACCCCACTCAGCTTCGAATCCATCCGACAATCCAGCTCAACCGAAGTATGAGAACCCATCTCATCAAGGCTATTAGGATGATCTAAATCGGATCCTTAAACACTCTGAAAGTTTCCTGAACTTTGTAAAACTCACGCCGAAGTTTCAAAGTCTTATGGATGTCAAGCTTATCAGAAATAACCTCTAAACAATGGCAATTTGTGATCAGCATGGAGCAAAGAGGACCCTTGGTCAAAGCGCGTAGACCGTTGGCCCATGGTAACCGCGCGCTGGCACAAATTGACAAATGAGAGGTCAAATCCAGAAACAGGGGTAGTTTCTGATACGCGATTAGCGCTAAAGTGCTAATCACGTATTGTAGCGCGTCCCCCTCAGTGAAGGAAAGCCCCTAAGCGCTCTGTCCGAGGAAAGCATAAAACTGTACAGAAATCACCGATTCCGTCAGAAGGCGGGTCCCACACTAAAACCAGTAGGATATCGGAAGGACTTCAAGCAGTAAGCGGGTTCGACCGAGTCCCACCCGATGCCATACACTGGGTGACACGCATCCGGCGGATGAGAGAGAAAACCGCTCACATCGAACAGGTAAAAGTCATGCTACTTACCCGCCCGATATGGATGGAGACCGTAGGATTTGGAGGCTCCAGATCAATGGTGGAGAAATGATCTGATGGATGACCGGATTCGACGGGGAAATAGGACGAGTCACATAAGATTTGAGATCCGGCATGACCGATGAGTTGGCAGAGGAATCAGTTTCACGGGCAATCTTGGAGCAACGGAAATAACAACTGTTCAAAGAGAACTGATACTCAGTTCGTGAGGAAATGAGTGGCCACCTCTCTATGAAGCGTTACACAGTGATGATGATGCAGAGCAGGGGAATTCAAACGGACAAAGGTAGGATATCTAGACAGCCGAGAAGCGGAAATGAACAGTCAAGAAGCGGATTGGATTTAAGCCACGAACTGACAGAGAGTAAGACAGGCAGAGAGGAAGCAGAAAGCCGAGAGGCCAAAGAGAAGTGAATTGCAGAGAACAGAGAAGAAGTTGAGCTGACCTGCAAAGCAAAGGAAGTATCGAGCCAAACAGAGACAGAGAGAGTCCGAGAGTTTGTGAACTCCAGAGAAGGCTTGTGAGGTTCAAGCTAACTCCTTTGTGTAAACCTGTCAAGTATTGAGTCTCAGATTGGACTCATACCACTGTGACCAGTTGAGGTCAAGATTCAGTAAGAGGAGTCTGTGTACTCTAGAGTCTTGGGGAATCCAAGTACAATCCGACTGATCATCATCTGTTGTGAGACTCAAATTGAGCTCATTGTTGTAAAAACTCTGCTTTTTAAGACACAATAGAAAGGCCACCACTGAAGGCGAAGACGTAGCCTAGGAGGATTGGGTGAACTCCTCATTAAACTTGTTGTGTTTATGTGTTTGCTTATTGTGTTTCTCTTACTGCTTCATCGTCTGTGTATTTCATAATCTTATCAATCCATTGCATTAAATAACATAGGCACACCCCAGCACATGAGTCTGTAATACCTTCATTAATTCTCTGAGATCATTCATGGGTGATTTCAGATCAAGTGGTATCAGAGCTCTAGGTTTTTAAGGTTAGACAAGCTTGTGCTGGATTTTGTTGTTGAATGCTAACTAGATCAAAGCTTAAATTAGGAGAAGGAGAATTGGCTAAAACTAACCCGGAAATTGGAAGAGTCTATTCTAAGAGGAAAATGTCAGGAGAAAATCCCTTGGAATCAGGCCCCCAGTTCATGGATAGTTTTATGACCCTGAAATCCATGGTGGAGGAAATGTATAGGGACTATAAGAAACATAAAGATGAAGATGCATCAAGCTCCAAACAAGACAAAGGAGTAGAAGAGTCTCTCCTCCATGACCACTCCAAGGGCAAAGGGAAAGAAAAAAATTTCTCACGCCTCCTAATAGCCCTGAAAATAAAAAGAAGACAAATTTGATTAAATTAGATGTTAAATTTGATTTACCAATATACGATGGAGAGTTGAATGCAGAGAAGTTGGATAATTGGATCATATAGATTGATGTTTATTGCAGAGTGCAAAGTATTGACTCAAACAAGAGTAAGATTTAGCTGGCCAACCTACGCCTCGGAGGCACTGCCTTGGTATGGTGGGAAGGTCAAACACAAGCTGACATGAAGAAGCATGGTAAAATTCTATCTGTCTGGAGTGAATTTGTTTCTGCAATTAAAAAACAATTTTATCCACTAGCCTATATGCAACAAGCCATGATGAGTTGGAAAACTCTTCGACAATTGAAAGGACAAAGTGTACAAGGTTACACTCAAGAATTTAGGAAAAGAGCTTTGATTCTAGGAATTTCTTTAGACTCACCTGAGACTCTATTGAAGTATATAGGTGGTCCACACAGCTACATGAGGCACACTATCCTCATGTTTAATCCCACTAGTATAGATGAAGTATCCGTTCAGGCTACGCATCTCGAAGCTAGAGGTAAGAATGGGAACCCAGAAGTTGGGGGATCATCCAAACCCACTGCAAGCAAGAACAAGGAGAAGAGAAAACATAAATGGAAAGAGAGGAAGGCCAATGTTGTACAAAAGACAAAGTCTTCATGCACTCACTGTAAGAAGGATGGGCATGATGATGAACACTGTTGGATTCTGCATCCGGAGCTGAAACCTAAGAAGTTCGAGGGCAAGAAGAAGAAGACTACTGCAGCTATTCAAAAAGATTTGGGGTCAGACTCGGGAGATGAAGCAACAATCGCAGCCACAGGTATAAAAGGTAAAAATTCTGAAGCATCTACTAGTAATTTTGCACAATCTACTGACAATGAAAATGAGAGAAAAAGACGTGAGATTTTTCATATTCGAGTTATTTCCAATCATCAAAAGATTGATACTTTGTTTGATAGTGGCTCACAAGTAAATTTAATTTCTGAAGCAATTGTGAAGAAGTTGGGATTACTAACCACACCTTACAATAAACCATATCCATTAGGTTGGCTATGTGATAAAGCAAAGCTACAAGTGACTAGATAATGTAAACTTAAGTTTTCTTTTGGGTTAGCATTTGTAGATGAGGTTGAGTTAGATATAGTTCCTTTGGATATATGTGGAATTATTTTATGAATTCCTTACTTGTATAATAGAAAAACTATTTTCTATAGAGCTGAGAACAAGTATCTACTCGTTAAAGATGGAATCGAATATATTGTAAGAGCTCATAAGCTCAAGAATAATTATACTCTCATAAACTCAGGGCAGATGAAACGAATTGTAAATTCATGCAAACAATTTTTGCTGATGGTTGTAGAGGAAAAGAAACCTGATAAAACCAATGTATTTGAGGGCTGTGATACTAAATAGCAAGCTGATTTAGAAAAAGTTGTTTCAGAATATGATGTATTGTTTCAAGAACCTAAAGGTCTGCCACCCAAAAAGGAAATAGTGCATAATATTAATTTGCAACAAGATGCTCCATTGCCTAACATCAGAATGTACAGGTTGTCTGCTTTAGAGAATGCAGAAATCAAGAAGCAGGTACAGGAGTTTCTCGAGAAGGGGTTCATCAAACCTAGCACATCACCATGTGGGTCTCCAATCGTTTTGGTGAAAAAGAAAGATGGCTCATGGAGAATGTGCATTGATTACCGAGCATTGAATAAGATAACGATAAAAAATCGTTATCCCCTTCCTCGCATAGATGATATATTAGATCAGTTAAAAGAAGTTGTTTATTTTTCCAAGTTAGACTTGCATAGTGGCTATCATCAGGTCAGAGTTGCAGAACAAGATGCATGGAAGACTGCTTTCAAAACAAAGCAGGGATTGTATGAGTGGTTGGTTATGCCTTTTGGCTTAACTAATGCTCCTACTACTTTCATGAGAGTAATGAATGATGTACTCAGACCTTTTCTTGATGATTTTGTTTTGTATATCTGGATGACACTCTTATATTTAGCAAAACGTGGGAAGAACATTTAAAGCATGTTAAGCAGACACTAAATGTTTTGAAAAGAGAAAAAAATTATGTTAAACTCTCAAAATGTGAATTTGGCAAAACATCTTTGAATTATTTGGGACATATAGTAGGGGGTGGTGAATTGAAGATAGATCCCTCTAAGGTTGCAGTCATTGTAAACTGGCCTAAACCCAAATCTGCTACAGAGGTTAGAAGCTTCTTAGGAGCAACACAATATTGGAGAAAGTTTATTTCTAACTTTTCCTTAATTGTAGATCCCTTACATGCTTTAACATGATTGAACAAGGTGTTTCAGTGAGGAGGCAAACAACAGAAAGCCTTCGACACCTTGAAAGAAAAGATTAGTACAGCACCAGTACTAGCACTGCCTGATCTTCAAAGACCATTTGAGATTGAAACAGATGCCAGTAACTATGCCATGAGAGCAGTGTTGATGCAGCATGGTAAACCCATATGTTATCATTCTTAGACATTTAATTCTGCAGTAGTTAACTATCCCACATATGATAAAGAATTGTATGCATTAGTATAGAGTGTAAAAAAGTGGAAACATTACTTAATGGGCAAAGAGACAGTTATACATACTGATCATCAACCACTTCAATATCTACACTCCCAAACTAAGTTCCAGCAATCAAGACACTATAGATGGATGGGTTTTCTACAACAGTTTCATTTAGTCATCAGATATAAAAACGACATACACAATAAAGTTGCAGATATGTTGTTCGGACCAATCATCAATGCATCTACTATACTTAAGCATAATTCAGTATTGCATGAAATCTACATTGAACATTATGCTCAAGATATAGATTTTAAAGATGTATATGCAACTTTAAGTCATGGCAAACAAATAGAAGAATTGGATTATCATATTAAGGACCGACTCTTGTATCATTTGGGAAAGTTATGCATTCCACAAACTGAAAGAGTAAAGATAATTCGAGAAGCACACACTTCTCTAATATCAGGTCACTTTGGTGTAAGTAAAACAGTTGCACAGCTGCAAAGATTTTGTTATTGGCCTAAAATGAATGAGACAATTTCTAGATATGTAAGGGGGTGTACTATGTGTGCAAAAAGCAAGCCCAGCAATAGAAAACTAGGCTTGTACACTCCACTACCAGTACCTTCTCATCCTTGGGAAAGTGTTTCCATGGACTTTGTTAGGGGACTGCCCAAATCTAGAAAAGGTCATGACTATCTATATGTTGTTGTGGATAGATTCAGTAAAATGTGTATTCTAATACCATGTGACAAACAAATTATAGCTGAACAAACAACAAAATTGTTCTTCCAACATGTTGGGTTCATTTTGGATTACCCACTTCCATTGTATCTGATCGAGATTCCCGATTTGTTGGGAAGTTTTGGTCGAGTCTGCGGGAACTGATGGACACCAAACTAAAGAAGAGCACAGCCTTTCATCCACAAACAAATGGCCAAACAGAAGTGGTCATGTTATGAAACCAGCCTCTAGCATTTATGCAACCATACGTTCAATTTCACTCTTTTGGGCATAGGGATATCTGTACGGCCTGATGTTTGGAGGAACACTTCCTGGAATCAGATGAATAGCATGATCATGATCACGAATAGGTGGGAGACCTTTGGGAGTCTCAAATACCTTGGAATGATTGTCCAAGACTTTTTGGAGATCTGGAGAAATAGATGATTCCACTGTGGACACATCTAGCGAACATAATTGTGCAATTACACCTCTTTGTTCCTTTTTTAGAAGCTTTGTCATACCATTAGAGCTGATTATCTTTCCCGATTTCCCTGCAATACCCCTTAATTCAACTTCCTTTCCTTCCACAGAAAATTTCATGAAAAGTTCTTGAAAATTAAAAGCTATTGTACCCAAGGATTGTAGCCATTGGACTCCTAGTACAACATCAACACCTCCCATTGGAATGAAAAGCATTGGGCTAGTCAATACATATTCTCTCATGGATAGCTTGATATTATGGCACTTTCCCGAGCAATTTATTGTTCCTCCATTTGCAACCATCACTTGACACTCTGGTGCTGGATATAAGAAGCAATTCAATTCACTTGCTACCTTACAATGAATAAAATTGTGGGTACTTCCTGAATCAATCAACACTATTACCTTTTTCTTCTTGATTTGTCCTTCTATCTTGATGGTTTGAGGAGTGGTAATTCCCGCCAATGCATTACAAGATATGGTCAGATTCATTTCTTCTTTATCTAGGCTTTGTTCATGGAGTATATCCTCTTCTTTTGACCTTTCTTGCTCCTTTTCTTCTTCCTCTTCACAATCTATGTAGAATAATTTCTTCTCAGAACACTTATGACGACCTTTAGTGTATTTGCTATCACAACTGTAACAAAGCCCTTTTGCTCTTTTTTCTTCCAATTGTTGTGGTGTCAACCTTATAGGTTGTGGAAGACTAGCGGCAACAACACTTCCGTCTTTATAGTTGTGAGTGGTATGCTTCCTGGTTGCCATAATTTTGCTTTCCATTTTTCTTGCTAACCTGAATGCCTTCTCTAATGAATCAGGTTCCCAAAGGCGAACATCATGTTGGATATTATCCTTTAAAGACCCTATGAACACATCAATCCTATGCTCCTCTGGAATATCTTTTACCCTTATGTTCAATTTTTGGAACTCCTCAATGTGCTCCATTATTGAACTCTTTTGTTTGAGACTTATCAATTGGCTAAAAAAAGTGTTGCTTTTTGTATCCTCATAATGTGTTATCAATTCTTCCGTAAAAATTGCCCAAGTGATAAATTGTTTACGAGAGCAAAGCCATTGATACCATACAAACTGATTTGGTTCCAAATATAAAGTTGCAATACGCACCTTTTGTGTGTTTTGCACATTATTGAGATCGAAAAATTGCTCCATCTGTAATATCCATGTTGCGGGATCCTTGCCATCAAACTTCCTCATATCGATTTTTGGAATATGGTGGGTCTTTGATCCAACATTAGAGTCTATGGAATCATGATTAACATTTCTTTTGTTCTCATCATGAGTTTCCTTTACTACCCTTTCACCATTAGTGACCCTTTCTTGTAGCAACTTATTCATATTTATCTTCAATTCTTCCATGTCTGTCTTCAAATCTATCTTCAAATCATCCATCTTAGCTTCCATGTCGTTCATCTTAGCTTCTACACCTTTCTTTAAACAATCCATCTTAGCTTCTACGCCTTTCTTTAAACCATCCATCTTAGATTCTGTTCCTTTTTGTGCAAGGGACAGTTGTTGCACTTGGTCTTGTAATTTTGATATATCATGTTGCATTTCTTCCTCTTCTTCATGAGTCATGCTAGAGCTTTCAGGTTCCTTACTAGGTGTTTGCATTTTCTTTCCTCGGGGCATCAGTTACCGATAATAATGCTCTACTATGCCCTTTGAATTCCTTCAAAATAAATTTTCAAACCAAGCTTAAGCAAAAATTTAAGAAAATCTACACACCTTTTTTCACTTTGTAGGAGCTCGATATTGCCTCTGATGTATCTCTGTATTTTCCAATCATCTAGATCTAAATTTGTGACCTCCAGTAGCCCTATGTGTCCTCTTTCCAATGCCACAAGTCTGACCCAAATTGGATTCTCCAAGGAAGAGTTATGCGAAATCACCCACAGTGACTTGATTATAGACTAGTTCAATATAGCGAACTTGTCCGACGTGCCACGAGTCACTGTTTCGACCTTTGGATCTGAAAAATGCATAAAAGAAACTACAGTCCATCCTCTTTCTTTACCTTCTTACGAAATTTCAATTCGATCCCCAGAGAGAAAGTTATGACGCTTTTCCCCAGGTCACCTGTTTGGAATGTAATTCAGGAGTCTACAAAAAGACCAACTTCCTCAGATCATATCTCCGCAATTATAGCGCGAACAGCTCTGAAATTTGGACCCGAGGTTCAGCGCGATTTCTTCTCAAATGGGTTTTTTGCAACTTCTGAAACGTCGCAGAAAAAAAAGTTATAGCGAAAATGCCACGATGACCTGTTTGGAGCAGCGAAACCCTAGAATCCAAAGCTCTAATACCAAATGTTATGAAACCAGCTCAAGAAAAAGATAGAAAAGATAGATCAACGCCTTAGAATTCAGCCTCTTCGTGGGGGCAACCTCCTTTACATTACATAAATGAACAATTCTTGGATGATTCAAATGACAAAACCTCCTTTCTTTATATAGGGTCTAAGGAGTCACAATATAACCCAGCCGACCTAACAATAATAATATAAAGCCACAAAAATAACAATAGAGGGATTATATGGGACACAGTAATAACAATATGGGGATAATAGGGGCACAACAATATTAATAAGGGGTATAACTACAATAGTAATGGGGTAATCACTAGTATTATAGGGACCCAACAGGTCAACATGACAGTGATCCAGTTGCTCAGATGTTATTGCAGCAAGCATCCCAAACTTTGCGATGAACATTTATGTTATGTGCAGCATGCTTACAACCGTGCTAAACATTCTTCTACACAAATATCTCCTTTTGAGACATGTTTTGGTTTCACACCAAGGTCTCCATTGGATTTTGTCTTTGGTAAAGACATAGCAGTTGATGGACACAGTGATGTGGACAAGGCAACCAAGTTCATTGAACAAATCCAAGAGATTCACCAGGCAGTACAGGAACAGCTGGAAAAGAGCCAAGCCAAATACAACGCAAGGCATGACAAGCATCAGATGGAGCACAGTTTTCAAGTTGGTGATCAAGTCTGGCTGTATATCAGCAAAGACAGAATGCAAGGTGAAGGTAAGAAGTTGAAGCCAATAAAGTATGGACCTTTCAAGATACTTGAGAAAATTGGTGAGAATGCTTTTCGCCTTGATCTACCAACTTACATGCATATCTACTCAGTTGTTAATGCAGACAGCTTGAGACTATTTGAACCTTCATTAATTGAAGATCCCGAAGAGCAGAGTCAATTGCCTTCTATTGATGATCTGTTACTTGAATATCTTAATAAGTTGTAGGAAGATACAATTCTGGACAGGAAGGTAAGAACTACATGCAGAGGGAATGTCGAGTACCTTAGGATCGGACTCAAAGGTTCAAAACCAAGCAGTGCAAAATGGATAGAGATTAGACAAGTGAGACAGCTATACCCTCACTTAGTCGATGCTTGAAAACCAACTTTTGGTGGTCCAAAAGCTTTTTCAGTGGGAAGGCCATGATCCGAATCGGATCCTTAAACACTCTTAAAGTTTCCTGAACTTTGTAAAACTCATGTCGAAGTTTCAAAGTCTTATGGATGTCGAGCTTATCAGAAATAACCTCTAAACAATGGCAATTTGTGATCAGCACAGAGCAATGAGGACCCTCGATCAAAGCGCGCAAACCGTTGGCCCATGGTAACCGCGCGTTGGCACAAATTGACAAACGGGAGGTCAAATCCCGAAACGGGGGTAGTTTCTGATATGCGATTAGCGCTAATCGCATATCACAGGGCGTCCCCCTCAGTGAAGGAAAGCCCCTAAGCGTTAGGTCCCGAGGAAAGCATAAAACCATATGGAAATCACCGATTTCGTCAAAAGGCGGGTCCCACACTAAAACCGGAAGGATATCGGAAGGACTTCAAGCGGTAAGCAGGTTCGACCAAGTCCCGCCCGATGCCATACACTCGGTGACACGCGTCTGGCGGTTGAGAGAGAAAATCGCTCACATCGAACGGGTAAAAGTCATGCTACTTACCCGCCCGATATGGACGGAGACCGTAGGATCTAGAGGCTCTAGATCAACGACGAAGAAATGATCCGATGGATGACCGGATTCAACGGGGAAATAGGCCGAGTCACATAAGATTTGAGATCCGGCATGACCGATGAGTTGGTAGAGGAATCAGTTTTGCGGGCAATCTTGGAGCAACGGAAATAACAACTGTTCAAAGAGAACTGACACTCAGTTCATGAGGAAACGGGTGGCCACCTCTCTGTGAAGCGTTACACATTGATGATGACGCAGAGTAGGGGAATTCAAACGGACAGAGGTAGGAGATCCAGACAACCGGGAAGCAGAAACGAACAGTCAGGAAGCGGATTGGCTTTAAGCCACAAACTGATAGAGAGTAAGACAGGCAGAGAGGAAGCAGAAAACCGAGAGGCCAGAGAGAAGTGAATTGCAGAGAACAGAGAAGAAGCCGAGTTGACCTGCAGAGCAAAGGCAATATTGAGCTAGACAGAGACAGAGAGAGTCTGAGAGTCTGTGAACTCCAGAGAAGGCTTGAGAGGTTCAAGCTAACTCCTCTGAGTAAACCTGTAAGGTATTGAGTCTCAGATTGGACTCATACCACTGTGACCAGTTGAGGTCGAGATTCAGTAAGAGGAGTCTGTGTACTCTAGAGTCTTGGGGAATCCAAGTACAATCCTACTGATCATCATCTGTTGAGTGAGACTCAAATTGAGCTCACTGTTGTAAAAACTCTGCTTTTTAAGACACAATAGAAAGGCCACCATTGAAGGCTGGACCAGGAGATGTGGCCCAGGAGGATTGGGTGAACTCCTCATTAAACTTGTTGTGTTTATGTGTTTGCTTATTGCTTTTCTCTTACTGCTTCAGCCTCTGTGTATTTCGCAATCTTATTGATCCGTTGCATAAAATAACATAGGCACACCCCAGCACATGAGTCTGTAATACCTTCATTAATTCTCTAAGATCATTCACGAGTGATTTCAAATCATAGGATATGGCAAGGCTATGTTGAAAAACATTGTCACGCCTAACAAAACCCATGCCATAACAGCAAAAGAACCACATGCAATACCATGCATTCCAGATCAAGCAAGGAAATCAAACATGCAAATCAATACCTACAAAGAATCTTGTTATAGCTATCTGATCATGTTTTTCCTTGCTTGATCTTCGCTTCCTCTTGTCTTCTTTGCCTTTCTTGATCCAATGCCCAAGTGCTCCATGAAAACTCTAAGTGTCCAAGAGAGGGAGAGAGAGAGAATAGCGAGAGAGCTCCAAAACTGAACTAACAAAAGGTTACCAACTGATCCTCAAAATCCTTTTTATGAATGAGGCCTCTAATTTCTTCATTTTCCTCCTCAGATGCAACTTGTGACTTTTCACCTCCCTTTTCTCCTAATTTCCATCATTTTCATAAGTAAATATGCCAAAAATGCCATTTTGCCTTTCCAAAGCCTTAGCCATTGCCTTTGCCAACTTCCTTAGCCATAATAAACCAAATGAACACGCTCTAGGATGTCTTGCCTAACATTCAACTTAATAAGTGTCTCATCAACCGTGGTTATTATTTTTTTAACTTTTATTACATGGAAATTTCACCAAAGGTGTTACATTTTGTCTCTAACTCTCTTATATCCAAACGCACTTATGGTGTAATTGCGTTAAAATAAGATGCCATCAACTTATGAGCAAACAACCTCACTCCCCTTTGACCAAGCCGAGAAGCGTCCCCTCCACCTCTTCTGCTTCTTTTTCGTTGCCCTGGTGGCAACTCAGAGTCGTCAAGGGGTTGACTTGAATCTTTATAGAGACTACTCCTACCTGCAAAAAGACAGACAAACCAAACTCTTTCCTTCTCGACCAAATCAAAACACCAACACACCAATTTATCACAATAACCCCAAATGAAATGACTAAATTTAAAAAACAAACGACCTAAACATAATAATTTTAATTAAATAGATAAATTAATTAATATTTTTTAATTATTAAAAAATATTCAAAATTAAATATTAATAACCATTTTTTATTTAAATACAATTTTTACCCAAAATTCCTTTAAGAAAATGAACATTGAAATATAATACATAGTCAATAATTTATAATTGCGTAAAGAACTTAGACTCAAATAAACATGAATATGAAACTTGAAAACACAACCACCCCGTTTTCAAACAACCAATCAAACTCAGGTTGAAAACACAACCACCCTGCTTTTAAACAACCAATCAAACTCATATTAATAAATATTACCAATACACTAATGATTAAAAGTTTGTTTTATATAAATATTCTCTTGAATCATGTAAAAGTGAATCCTCTGTCATGGCAGGGAATAAATATTATTTAATTGACAACATAATATATTAAAACGACATGGTTGAGGTAAGGGTAAATTTGAATATGGTTGAACTAATAAATGTTGTTTGTTTAGTTTTTTAAAATCAGTCTAGTTATTTGATTTTTGACAGATGAATATTGGTAGATAACAACTCGAAGAGTTATATTATTTAGAAATAGAAATTTGTCATTATTTAACACCCTACATGATAACAATGAAACAAAATATATGATAATATTTTTGTTTTAAATAAAATAAATATTTATGTAATTAGTTTTTTATTAATCACGTTAAATATAAATTTGATAATGATTATAATATTAAATTAAATGGCTGATATTGAGTTTGAAGCGAATATGTTTCGTCCGAGTCCTTATAGATGGATGAGATTTCACTCGCGCGAAAACATCCATCAATTAATTTAATTTCAATCGCTCGTGTGAGGTTTTATGGATGGATGAGATTTTCAGAACGAAAAAAAGCATGATTGTATTATATTGAGATAATATAAAGAATTAGATAGTACATCATAAAGCTTTAAAAAGTTGGAGAAATCTATATCAAAAAACAAAATTAGATGAGATGTCCATCCAAAATGAAAGCGATTTGAGCTGTCACACAGCTAACATATACAAGACTTTTTACACAGCGCATGAAATTTTTTGAAGGATAAATTTGTTGCAGAGATAGCTCGGCCATTCATAAACCATACATATTCGAGGAGATTAAGCAAAAGGACAGAATAACAGTGCATCCCTGGAGAGAAGCAAAAAGTGAATTAATCTCATACATGGATAGATGAGATTTTACTCGCGCTCCTCATTCATCAATTGAAAAATATAATTTTTATTTAATTTTTAAAGGTGTTATTTTTTTTGATATTCCAAATTATTTTTGAGTGGACGCTGAGAAATTCATTCTATAGCTTAGTATGATGTATAAGGCTGGCCATCCTAATCAAAGTTGAAATTTTGTTTATATCGCCTAAAAAAATTTAAATTTTTTTATATAAAACATTTAAGTATTGAGGGTTTTCACAGTGCATTATATTAGACATCACTGAGTTGAATCCCAAAAAATAATGTTTAATATAATGTGCTACAAAACCCCTCAATACTTAAATTCAAAAGAGTGAAGGGAACTCTACTTGAATGGTTCATGTGGCACAATACTTGCTAAGGTTTTGCAAATGACGTAGCACACTAAGTGGACTTGATTGTGGGGAAAACTCCACAGTTAACCACCCTTGAACTAGAAGTGATCTGGTTCATTTCACTAGTTTCAATCTCACTTTTCAATTAAAACTTATTAAATCATATTAAATCCATATTTAAAATAGATCTATACTAATTATAATTGAAATTAAATTCCATTTTTAAGACTTCTTTCCAAGCACGCTGACTGAGGACTATTCTCAGGCTACAGAGTGAGGGCAAAGATGATGACCTGGTTTTTTCTGTTGGGTCATAATGTGTTTCATCGTTATCGCTGGAAGATCAAAACAATATGTATGGACGTATATATATTCTATTCATTATTTTGGAGGTTGGAGCATTGTTTTCAATTTTCATCGTCTTGATGTGATGTCAGAATTAAAAAAATAGCACCATACGTACAACATCGATTCATAACAAACTATATTCGCAAATTATTTTTAGCTACATATATATAAAAATTATTCAAGCGATTTAAATAAATTATTTTCACGTAGATAAACATATTTATTGAATTATTTCAGGTGATTTAAATGAATAAATTAATATCTTTCTGTGAGCGAGTGACTGAACTCTTAACTTAAAAGGAAGTTCAAAGTGATTTGAGAACCATCTTATTAAAATAATCTAATATAAATTTATATAAATTTATTTTAAATATAAATTTAATATGAATTGAGGGGATTTAAATTTTTTTGGGTGTAATATTTTTTATGAGATCATATTTTTTATTTTTTGAATCTAAAATTTGACAATACATCTTTCATTCTAAAAAACATTTGGAATTTCATATATTCTTTTTTTCAAACACAAAAGTATTAATTTTCCATATTGTTGCCTATTAAAATTATCAGTCCTGTGAAACTAATTGTCGTCTTCAATTAGTCTATTTGTCGAATTCAGTAAGATAGATTATCACTGCAATGGTATTTATTTACATGGAATGTAATTGTTCTTTTATTTTAATTAATATTATTGAAGATAACTGCATTGAATGAGATCTCTTTATGCGTTCAAGTTCTAAACCTACACTTTGAACATCTTGTAAAATAATTTATAAGAATATATGGAGAAAACACACCGTGTGCATGAGAGTATCTCCTCCACTTGATCGTAAAATTACGAACAAAATTATTCTTTTCATTTATCTTTAAATTCCACTTTGTAACATATAATGTAATAACGACTTAAAAAAATAATTCTAACAATACTAACAATACTAGACAGAAAATGAAATGAAACACATCACATTCAAAATGAGGACCTTGTGGTGTCAAAGACACTACAAAGTGAGGTGAGCATGAGTTATGAACAAGTTAATTCATGGAGCATAAAAGTACACTCCAAATGAAACTCCATACTTTATAAAAAAAATACAGTACCAAAAATTTATGTGTGGCCCCCCGTGGTAGGGAATACAATACCATAAATCTACATGTGTCATTTATGTGTCCCCCTCATTCTTTAAAATTGACCCCAATTTATTTGTTTTTTCCCTTTTTTCCTTGTTTTTTGTATATAAAAATAAACAGGGCATGGTTGACTGACACACAATTTTAAAAATGTCAAATTGATGGTTATATTAAAAAATTAGAAGTATCAAATTATAATTATATATATATATTTAAATATCTATTTAGACGAGGCTGGCATTCGGATTACACTCTCTAGATTTGCGATGGCTACTCACAACTTTTGCTTGCATCATGAATGAGAAGAAATCATCCATTAGTTTTCAAGATAATAACGTGAAGTAAAGTGAAGTGTGTCCCATCTCATTTAATGTAATATCTCATTTGATGCAATATCTGAACAATCGTGAGAAAAAATGTGGATTTGGTGTGAAATTTATAAATGTATAGTTATTGTAGCAACTCCTGCATGTGTACCTATTACAAATGAATAAAACTAGACTCAAAGTTTGGTAGTTTTCCAGCCACGCTGAACAACTATATGTTTGTTTGGGTTGATTCAGATGTTGAAGCTGCGCCTGCACCTTCGTGGTTTACTCTCCCACTCTCCCAAATACGTAATGTTTTTTCTCAACCTCAGTGTGCATGTATACAAGTATTTTGAGGTTTTATTTACCAGAAAACTATGCAATGTTTCAAGAGAAGGGTAATGCGTTTTTCTGTTGTAGGTCCTTGCTATACAAGCCACTTCAGTGTGATATTCACAGTTCCACATGCTATATTGTGCAAGAATGGTTCGACAGACTCGAAAATGCTTCGATGTATTGTATACGCATGTATGTTTCCTTTGCAACATGATCTTTCTTGGCTCTTAGTTTTAGTACCAACTTTATTATAAATATTAAATCGTCTATGCATTTATTAGTAGTGCAGTGTAGAAGATTACTGAAGAAGTTTTATTTTTTGGTTTGTTTTGACCAATTTGTTTTTTTGGAATCATTTTGTTAAATGAACTTAGGGAACAAACAATGGAGCCATGTGTTAGAAAACATTTAGCATGAATGTTGGATACCATTAAAATTTTGATTACCTGTGTTTATTTCATCATTTTCAATCACCAGAACCATGTTTCATGGAAAAAGAAAGGAAGTTTACGCTTAACCTTGTATAATAAATGAACTTGAAGTCATTGGGGAGTGGACTATCTTTGGGACTCACCAACATGCTTTGCCATGATGAGAAATCTCAAACTTTCTGCTCTGATTCGAACCTTTGACCTCATCTGTATCAGGATGCCAAGACCCAAGATCCGTTTGAAATTTCACTGATTATAAAGGTGTATGATTTGGAATGCAAAATCCTTGTGAATTCAACAATGTTGTATTGCATTTATTTATTCGGGTGAAAAAGCAAAGAAATACCACGGTCATATTTCATTTCTAGTGTTCTCCCATTCATTAGTGTTTCTCTCGAAATATACTAAATTTATCTTTGATTACTATGAATATTCTAGTTTAACTATTTCAAGCCCCCAAATTGTGGTAACTTGGAAAGAAATGCAAATAAGCAAATTTTCTTCCCTATAGGGTGCCCATCTGTCTAATTATGGTTTTGATAATAGAAAAAAGTAAATATTAAAACTCTGGTTAAAGACAGTTTAAAAATAAAACCGTCATTAAAAAAAAATAAAAAAATTGATAGATAAAAAGACTCATTAAATTGTCATAAAAAAATTTCTCGATGGATAAGAGGACCCGTCAAACTTAACCCCTGGTCCCCCTTGTGGTAGGGAAGAATCATTCTCTTACAATAAAAGAAACATGGAAATTTACATCAAATAAATGTAGACTCTGTAGTGAAAAAAATGATATGATCACTAAACATTAAGTGTGATGAGCTCTAGATTTCCTAATCAAATCAAAGCTCTTACAATGATTTTGTCTTTCATAAATGGTACTTGTTTGCATCGATTTGCATAATTTTTCCAAGATAACCACTAACTATAGAATGGATGCGAGTTTGATTCCTTGATCATAAGTATACTTTCAGAATTCGAATATAGTATTGAAATTGGATGTTTTATTTGAAATCTTAACATTGAGTCCTTTCTTGGTTGAAATCTTACTAATGAGCATTGGCTGTTGGGAATTTTTCATATTAAGTTTTTGAAGTCATAAAATGCTAATGTGAAATATACTTGTGGTTATGGAGCATCTTCTGGATGCAATTAAATTATTTGAATGAAACTATTTAAGGATGTTCAAACTTGATTTATATTAACACAATTTTTTAGATTAAAATTATTTTAAAGAGCCTTAAAACTTGATTTAGTTGTGAGCAATATAATTATAATTTAAATTATTTTAAAGGATGTTCAAGCTTGATGTAGATTAACGGAGTTTTTATGATCATAATTATTTTAAAAATATTCAAACTTAACCTAATTCTTAAAAATATTCAAACTTGACCTAATTTTGATGAATCTTAATAATAACATTTTAATGGTAAAGAAAATATCATCATTCTCCGTGCAAGCCATAGACAAAATTCATATCCAAAGTTCAATTTGATTGTGAAGAAAACAAGATAAAAACTAACACAAATTGGCGTATTGGCTTTTAGGGTTTCCCCATCATTTCCATGTGGACATCCGTTGTCTTGCGGCATACGTAAAATGAAATAAAACTTTACTTTACAAACCTCCTTTATAGATGTTCATATATCATCTGCCAAACACAAGAAAACACGATAAAATTTAATAGAAAAGTTATTTTAATATAATTTTTAATTTTAATATATACTTTTAATAATTTAAAAGGTTTAAATTAATATATTCTTAATTTATATTTTAATTTTAACTTAACTTTACAAGCAAATATGACTGCCCACGGAATAATCTATATATATATATATTCATGATAATATTTCTAAAATATCCCAGATAATAATTATAACAAGCCAATTATATTTTATTTTACTAAGCTTTTAAAAAGTATTTACTTTTGATCATTAAATTTATTTAGAAAAAATATAAATAAAATTTTATTAAAAAATAATAATGATATAAAACTTACACCCAGAAGAGAGTAATGGAGGAACTGAGTGAGAATGATAGAAAAATGGACGGCATAGGGTTTGATCTGAAACCCTAGGCCCTAGGCCTAGGTGTTGCAGGTTGTCGCAGTCATGGCTGTACGTTTTCAGGGCGCAGGACGCAGCTGGCAGGGTCACGGCGGGTCGATGACAGGTGTGTAGGACGTAAGTTGGAACCACGAAACGGAGTAGGGGCCTTCACGGAACGGGAGTTGGAGCCGGCGCGTAAAACCCTTTTTTCGTTATGATGAAGTCATTCCGGCTTATAAACCATTTTCTGTGCAGCTGGAGGATTCTTAGATCTGGGACGTTACACTGTGCATTTTGGGAAACGGCGGGAGGAGTTATCAAGGTAAAAGTCCGTAAGTTACCATGGTAAACCCTAGGGAGTCGGTGGACTTGGACCCTTCCCCGGCGGATATACTTTCAGTTTGGGGGAAGGAGGTTTCCTCGGAAAACATTGAGCATTTCTTCGGTTCCTCAGCAAGTCAGGCAAGTGCGCTGCTCACGGGAGGAGGTTTTTGGCATACTCATGCGACATCGGGTCTGCTGGATGAGAGCCTTGAACTACTGGGAGGGGCTGGATCGGCTGGCAGGTTCACGCAACAATCAGAAGGAAGGGCATTGGAACAATCAAACCCTCATTCATGGCCAGGTTTGCCTTTAAACAGAATTGATGGAGGGCAAAGCTCCAAGTCTATCTCCCCGTCCAAGGTCTTCATTTCGTCGGGAGGGTTGGAGGACATCATAAACTTTCCAAATTCGAAAGGGGTATGGAGGACTGTCGGCGGAGTTCAGAGTGCAGGGAAAGTGCGGGGGGAAGGGAACAATCTTCCAGAGGTCCCAAAGGCCCTGTTTCCTTCCAATCCCTTGCCAGGAATCTCAAAGGTAGTCGTGGGTTCTGCCGGCACCAGGGATTTAATTTCTCCGAAGGCTGATACTTGCCCATCTGAAAGAAGGAGTCTAGCTGAAGTTCTACATCCGCCTTCGCGAGAAATCGGGAGTCCGGTGGAAGGTTTGGTCGAATCCCACAGCGAACATCAGATTCGAAGACCTGAGGTTTTTGGTAGCGGGAGATCAGGAGAACCAGGAATTCCAAACCCTCCTTCAGGGGGAAGTGCACCCTCAAATTCGACAGCGAAGGTAGGCGAAAAAAGGAAGAAGACCAAGCCGTGGAAAACAAAGAAGGTTACAAATTTGGCCCTCGGCATGGATGTTCAGGCTGAGGAAGCGTTGGATGTGGCGGAGTGCACCCTCGTGGGCAGGGTGCGGGGTAGATATATATCAGGGAACTCTTTAAATCAGTGGGCAGAGAGCCAGTGGTCAAACTCTCCGGCAAAAGAATTCTCGACCGCTATACTGATGAACGGATGGTTCATGGTGAAATTCAAATGCAAAGAAGCTATGGAGTGGGTCGAGGAGCGCATTTGGGCGCTTGGCGATAGGCCTGTATTTTTAAAGCGTTGGACGCCCATGTTCGACGCAACAAAGGAAAAGGTAACTGAACAACCAGTCTGGGTCAGAGTTCCTAATTTACCTCCCTATCTTTGGGTCGACTCCGTTTTCAAATCCATTGGGAACCATTTGGGGACTTTCTTGGATGCTGATAGATCCTTTCTGCATACCTATGAACGGGCCGTGGCGAGGATCCTTGTAAGACTAAACCCATCTGAAGGGCTTGCAAAATCGGTTTTATTACAGTACAAGGATTATGAATATGATCAGAAACTGGATTACGAACTCTTTCCATTCAGGTGCTTTCGCTGTCAAGAATATGGGCATCTGGCAAGGGATTGCCCTAGGGGAAAAAGGAGAAGGAAGCTGAAGCGCAGAGAAGAGGATAAAGAGGGTCAGAGGAGAAGAAAGGAGAAGCAGATGGAGGACAATGCTATGGAAGCGGCTCACCGAAGCTCAAATTTGGAGGATCAGGAAGTCGAGGACCAGCATCAAGAGGAAGGGATCCCTCTGCGCAACACAACAGATCAGTCTTCAAAAGACCCACCTCTGGAAGGACCTGAAATCCCCTTGGCGGAAGATCCATCGGGTATGCAGTCTCCTCTTCCTATCCTCTCCTCTTTTTCTGAATCTATAAAGGGGGGTCTGTCTGATGATTGTAATTTGATTAAAAATCTTGATGAACATATTCAAAACATAGAGTCCATCTCGGAAGCTCTTCCGGCCCTAAATCTGAACTGTGTGGAAGCCCCCATTCCGAGTCAGACCCAAATCAAATCATCCCCTGTTCATCATTACAATCTCAGATCCCATGGTAAGAGACCAGTAACCTGTCAGGGTACCTTAGAATCTGTTGGAGGCCTTCATCCTGAGTCATCGAAAAGTAATATAAAAAAATCCAGGGGTAGGAAATCCCTTTTCTCCAAAGCTCAAGTCAAGGCAAAATTTGATGTTGAGGATGGCAAACAAATGTCGATCACAGGGGCACTTAGAGCAGCTAAACCCCATGAGTCGGTTATTAAATGATCTGCCTCTCCTGGAATTGTCGAGGGTTGGCTAGTAAACCCAAAAAACTAGCACTAAAAGATTTAATTTCTTGCCACAATCCAGACTTGGTTTTTCTACAGGAAACTTTGGGAAATAGCTCAGATGTTGAATCCTCCCTTGGCGCTCTGCTCCCGGGTTGGGCCTTCACAGCTCTAGATGCCTCTGGACACTCAGGAGGTCTTGCCATTGGTTACAGAATTGGAAGACTTAGAGCCTTAAATTCTTGGGGTTTCTCCCATGCACTGGGTATGGAGATTCAATCCCCGGATTTTGAGCAGCCTTTCTTGGCCATCAATGTTTACGGGCCTTGTCAGGGTCGTGTCTCCTACTGGAATGATCTGTTATCAAAAACTCTGCTTCACGGGAAAAAGCTTCTTATTGGAGGGGACTTAAACTTTTCCCTGGGGATTGCTGAAGCTTGGGGACCAAATGCAAGGGAAGATCCTCTGGCTGATTTCTTCTTATCTCTTCTCCTGAATCACAATCTTCTTGATGTTAACATTATAAAGGCTAAACCTACTTGGCGGAATAGGAGAATAGGGGAGGAGAGAATTGCAAAAAGACTGGATCGTTTCCTCATAAATGATGCTTTGGCCTCTCATATTCCCCTTTTCAGGCAGTGGGTGGGGGAAGGAGGAAACTCAGACCATTTTCCTATTCTTCTAGAATTTTCTAAGACCCCTCCAAAACCGGCTTCTCCTTTTAAGTTCAACTCCTCCTGGATCCAGGAGGAGTCTTTCATCCAACTGTTCAGGAATACTTGGAGACATCCGGATCTTGACTATTCAGGAAGCAAAGGAGCTTTTTTCATGGAGAATTTAAAAAGGTTAAAGAAGGAAACCATCAATTGGGCAGCGGAGAAAAGGAGGAAGTCATATGAGGAAATGGCTAGTATAAATGAAGCTCTAAACACCCTAGAAGACCCGGATGCTGATGCATATCTATCTCAGGAGTCGAAGGAAAGAATTTTAGAATTAGAAAAAAGAAGGGCAAAGATTCTTTTGGACAGAGAAGAAGAATGGAGATTAAAAAGTAGGGCTATTTGGCTGAAAGCCGGGGATGAGAACACAAAATTCTTTCACAATTATGCTAAGGGGAGAAAAAATGCAAACACAATTTGGAAATTAAAGGATGCGGATGGCAGGGAGCACTCCTCCTTTGAGGCAGTCTCAAATATGGGGAAAGATCATTTCCAATCTCTATTTTCTGACCCAGGGGGGACCACAATAGCTGAGATCATTCGCACTGCACAAGCTTTCCCCCGTTTTGTGGAGGAGGAAGAGGCAGAGAACATTTTTGGTGCAGTGACAAAAGAGGAGGTCGAAAATGTCATAAAATCAATGCCCAAGGATAAAAGCCCAGGTCCGGACGGCTGGACCATTGAACTGTTTTTGCACTTTTTTGAACAGATAGGCGATGAATTGACTGAGGTGGTGGAGGAGTCAAGAAGGAAAGGGGAAATCTATGGGCCTTTCAATGCAACTTTCATTGCACTCATCCCGAAAAAGGAAGTACCGGAATCCTTTGAAGATTTCAGACCTATATCCCTTTGCAATACCATTTACAAGATTATTGCAAAAGTTATAGCGGTCCGTTTGAAGCCCATCCTTTCTACCTGTATCTCCAACGAGCAATTTGGATTCCTGGATGGACGACAAATTCACGAGGCCATTGGGGTGGCTCAGGAAACCATCCATAGTTTAAGAATCTCTAAGAAGAAAGGGGCAGTGTTGAAAATAGATCTATCAAAAGCTTATGACAGAATCAGCTGGTCATATCTCAAGCTTCTTCTGACACACCTCGGATTCAAAGTGGGATTCATAAATTGGATCATGGGGTGCATTACAAATGTAAATTTTGCTGTTTTGATTAATGGGGCAGCCTCTCAATTCTTCAAAAGTCAGCGTGGTCTGAGACAAGGATGCCCCCTCTCCCCTCTTCTTTTCCTTCTGGCTGCTGAAGGTCTCAGCAGGCTGATCTCAAAAGCAAAGAGAGCTGGCTTGATAACAGGTTTGGAAGTAGCGGTAAATCTTTTTATTACTCATCTTCTATTCGTAGATGATATTCTTCTATTTACAAATGGGAATCCAAATGAACTAACAGTTCTTAAAGACATTCTTGACATGTTCCTAAAAGCTACAGGGTTGCAAATAAATCCCAGGAAGTCCCAGCTTATAATGGAAGCCTTTTCCAGGCAGGAGGAGGACATGATCACTTCTTATTTGCCTTTTGAAACATGCAGCATGGAACAGCCTTTTAAGTATCTGGGGTTCTGGCTAAAACCTTCTACATACAGAAAACAGGATTGGAATTGGCTTGTGGCAAAAATTGAGCAAAGGATCGCTCACTGGAGTTTCAAATGGTTATCAAGGGCAGGCAGATTAACTCTGATAAACTCTGTTCTGCAGGCCATCCCGGTCTTCTGGGCTGCCCTGACTTGGATCCCAAAAGGTGTACTTCACAAAATTAAGAAAATTTGTAGCAGATTCCTTTGGTCGGGCACAAAAGAAGACTCAGTCCTCCCTTGGGTAGCCTGGGATAAGATAGCTAGACCAAAGGATTGGGGGGGATGGGGCATAAAACAACTAGTTGATTTTAGCCAGTCCTTGGCTGCAAAATCAGGATGGCGAATAATAGAAGCAGAAAATCTGTGGACCAGAGTGGTAAAAAGGAAGTATATCGACCCGGTGCCCCTTGATGACTGGATTCGGAGGCCAAATAAAAAAGGAAGAAATTGCTCGGTCGTCTGGAAGGCTACCTCAGAGGCTTTCTACATCATCGAACAAGGTCTCGCTTGGCAAGTGGGGAATGGAGAGAGCATCCGGATAGGAAGGGACCCGTGGGTAGGTTGCAGTGAGCTCTATGCCCTGCCCCCCGGTCTCCTTACTCATCTAGATTCAAAAGGGATCCACAATCTAAGCCAGATTGCAAACATGGAGCTTCAGTCAATTTGGGGACAAGATTGGAAATCGGTAGAGGATTTAGGGATTGAAAATTTATGGCGGAATGAGTGGCAGAGGTATTTAAATGAACTAAAGCGTACAAATGTTAGGATAAAGGATCGGCCGGATCTGTTGGTATGGGCTCATGCTGAGACAGGCTCATATTCCCCAAAGGAGGGATACACTTTCCTGATGAACAGAAAGGGATGGGATCCTCCCATCTGGTGGTCAAGACCTCTTCTTAAGCTGAAATGCCCCAAAAAAGCCAGGATTTTCCTATGGTGTGCACTCAATCGGAAGATACCTACCTGGGATGTTATGACAGCCCGTTATAAGGAGGGACCTAGCCGCTGTGCTCTATGCAAGGAAGCTTCAGAATCGATCAACCACCTTTTTGTGGAGTGTCCATTCACCAAACTTGTTTGGGAAGAAACAAAAAGATTATTGAAAATCAATGCTAGATGGGAGGGAGCGGATATCAAGGCGGCATGGGAGGGTTGGTGGTTAAATCATCCAGAGAAGAATATGAGGAACCTTCCTCCCATCCTCTGTTGGGGCATTTGGATTGCTCGTAACCGCAGCATCTTCACAGAAAAATCGCCCCCAGTGGAAGTTATTGCAATTCAGAGCACAGCAATATTATCTAGTATCCCCGAACCTGAGACCTCCCCTGCCTCTCAGCAAAGGACAGAGCTTCAGATAAAAGCTGGTATTCCCTGGGCTTTCTTCGACGGGGCAGCTCAAAACAATTCCACTGGCGCTGGAATTATTATCCACCTTAGCTCAAATCACTCTCTAAAAGCCTCTGTGGGTCTTGGTCCGGGTACAAACAACTTTGCCGAATTATCAGCCTTAAAACTCCTCCTCTGCTGGCTTATTCATAGACAAGTCCACACTGTTCAGATTTTCGGAGATTCCTCAAATGTAGTAAACTGGGTCAATGGGAAATTTAGATGCAGAAATTATTTATTGATGCCATTGCTAGAAGAAATACAAAACCTTAAATCCTATTTCACTGTTTTCTCTCTTGCACATATCTACAGGGACGGGAATGTCGAAGCAGATGAATATTCTAAAACAGGTTTACAACAGGCTGTGGGCTCGTGGCGGATAAAGGAACAGGTCCAGGACCAGATTCGTGAGACGGATCTGGCCCCGTATACTTAATTTTTTCTGTTTTGTTCAAAAGATCGGATGGGGCCAAGTATTAGTTCTTTTTTTTCCTTGGCGTTTTTCTGTGTTTATATGAACCAAAAAAAAAAACAAAAACTTAAAGCTTCTTATTTTTTGAGAATTTTATGGATAAAACTTTTATGGAATATTTCTGTAAAGTTGCGGGCTGTTTTCCTTTAATGGAGGCCCGTGGATACTCGACAGCCTTTTATTATGCGGCTGAGTACAGGCAGTAGACATCAGGGATCTTAGGATCCTATACTGTGTATTAAAGTCATGAAAAATGACGAACCATGGGGAAGGTTGGCACCTCCTTGTATCAGGCAGTTTGTTGAACTGCTGGATGTTAACTCATCTCTTTTGTAGCTCTTTTATTATATAATAGAAAAGCTCGGCTTTTTTCTTTGGAAAAAAAAACTTACACCCAGAAAATAAAACTTACCCTGATGGATTAGCATAACTTAACTTTACAAGCAAATATGACTGCCCACGGAATAATCTATATATATATATATTCATGATAATATTTCTAAAATATCCCAGATAATAATTATAACAAGCCAATTATATTTTATTTTACTAAGCTTTTAAAAAGTATTTACTTTTGATCATTAAATTTATTTAGAAAAAATATAAATAAAATTTTATTAAAAAATAATAATGATATAAAAAAATAATAAATGATAATAATAGTTATAATGAGATTAATTTTAAGAAGGTAACTAATTATGAAATATATTTATTTATTTTGTGTTACAATTTTTTAAAAGATTGTTTTAATATGAAAGATTAGATCATGGTTAACCATGGTCTAATGCCACATTGCAATATATATTGTCTCAATACGAAAATTAATCATGGTCAACTATGATTCAATGTTGCATTGTGAGAAAGATTATGTCAATATGAAAATCAATCATGGTCAACTATGGTAGATCATGTTCAACCATGGTTGATCTTGGTCAACCATAGTCAATACGAAAATCAACCATGGTCAACCATGTCTCAACCATGGTCAACAATGTCTCAACCATGTTCCAATGTCACATTATGACAAAGATTGTCTCAATATGAAAATCAAGCATGGTCAATAACCATGGTCACATTGTGACAAAGATTGTCTCTTTGTCCAATGTCACACTGTGATAGGCACGATCATCCATGGTCAACCATGTTCCAACGTCGCATTGTGACAAACACTGTCTCAATATGGAAATCAACCATGGTCAAGAATGGTCAACCATGGACACATTGTGGCAAAGATTGTCTCTTGGTCCAACATCACATTGTGACAACCATGGTCATCCATGGTCCAATGTCACATTGTGACAAAGATTGTCTCAATACGAAAATCAACCATGGCCAACCATTGTCCAATGTTGCATTTTGAGAACGACTGTCTCAATATGAAAATCACTCATGGTTAACCATAGTCCAACATCACATTGTGCCAAAGATTTTGTCAATATGAAAATCAACTGTGGTCAACCATGTTTATTTTAGGGTTTATAATATTTATCTTAGGGTTTATATAACTTTGGTTTCTAATATTTATCCCTTGGGTTTAATATTATTCCCTTGGGTTTATAATCCCTTGGATTTTTAGTATTATTCCCTTGGGTTTATAATAAACCCAACCATCATCAACCATGTTCCAACGTCGCATTATGTCATAGATTGTCTCAATATGTAAATCAACCATGGTCACACTATGACAAAGATTGTCTCTTGGTCCAACATCACATTGTGATAATCATTGTCCAACGTCGCATTGTGACAAAGGTTTTCTCAATATGAAAATCAACCATGGTCAACCATCTCAATATGAAAATCAATCATGGTGAACCATAACCCAACGTCGAATTGTGACAAAGATTGTGTCAATATGAAAATCAATCATGGTCAATTATGGTCAACCATGTTTATTTCAGGGTTTATAATATTTATCTTAGGGTTTATATACCTTATGTTTATAATAATTATCCCTTGGGTTTTTAGTATTAACCCCTTGAGTTTATAATATTTATCTTAAGGTTTATATACCAAGGGTTTATAATATTAATCCATTGGGTCAGCCATGGTAAACCATGGTTGACCCAATGGATTAATATTATAAACCATGGTAAACCATGTCTCAACCATGGTCAACCATGTTCCAACGTTGCATTGTGACAAAGATTGTCTCAATATGAAAATCAACGATGGTCACATTGTGACAAAATTGTCTCTTGTTCCAACGTCACATTGTGACAACCATGGTCGTCCATGGTCAACCATGTTCCAACGTCGCATTGTAACAAAGATTATCTCAATATGGAAATCAACCATGGTCAACTATGGTCAATAACCATGGTCACATTGTGACAAAGATTCTCTTGGTCCAACGTCATATTGTGACAACCATGGTCATCCATGGTCCAACGTCAAATTGTGACAAAGATTGTCTCAATAGGAAAATCAATCATGGTACCATAGTCCAATGTCACATTGTGCCAAAGATTTTGCCAATATGAGAATCAACCGTGGTCAACCATATTTATTTTAGGGTTTATAATATTTATCTTAGGGTTTATATACCTTAGGATTTATAATATTTATCCCTCGAGTTTAATAATATTCCCTTGGGTTTATAATACTTATCTTAGGGTTTATATACTTTGGGCTTATAATATTAATCCTTTGGGTTTAACCATGGTCAACCATTATCCAACGTTGCATTTTGAGAAAGGTTGTCTCAATATGAAAATCAATCATGGTCAACCATAGTTCAACATCACATTGTGCCAAAGATTTTGTCAATATGAAAATCAACCATGGTCAACCATGATTATTTTAGGGTTTATCATATTTATCTTAGGGTTTATATATCTTGGGTTTATAATATTTATCTCTTGGGTTTAATATTATTTCATTGGGTTTATAATCCCTTGGGGTTTATAATATTAATCCCCTGGGTTTATTATTCCCTTGGGTTTATAGTATTAATCCCTTGGGTTTATAATATTTATCTTAGGGTTTATACTTTGAGTTTATAATACTAATCCTTTGGGTTTAATATTATTCCCTTGGGTTTATAATACCTTGGGATTTTATAATTAATCCCTTGGGTTTATAATATCAATCCCTTGGGTTTATCAATCTAAGGGTTCATATTCTTAGGGTATAATATTATTCATAAGGTTTACAATATTAATCCTAGGGTTTAATATGGAAATCAAACATGGTCAACCATGTTCCAACGTTGCGTTGTGTCAAAGATTGTCTCAATATGTAAATCATCCATGGTCACATTGTGACAAAGATTGTCTCTTGGTCCAACGTCACATTGTGACAACCGTGGTCACCCATGGTCAACCAAGGTCCAACATCGCATTGTGACAAAGGTTTTCTCAAAATGAAAATCAACCATGGCCAACCATTGTCCAATGTCACATTGTGCCAAAGGCTGGCTCAATATGAAAATCAATCATGGTGAACTGTAGTCCAATGTCGAATTGTAACAAAGATTGTGTCAATATGAAAATCAATTGTGGTCAACCTTGATCAACCATATTTATTTAGGGTTTATAATATTAATCTTAGGGTTTATATACCTTGGGTTTATAATATTTATCCCTTAGGTTTAATATTATTCCCTTAGGTTTATAATTCCTCGGGTTTTTAATATTAACCCTTTGGGTTTTTAATATTTATCTTAAGGTTTATATACACCTTGGGGGTTTATAATACCTTGGGGTTTTAGAATTAACAATATTTATATTAATAATATTAATTAACAATGGTAGTAATATTATTAATTAATATTACTACCATTGTTAATAATAATCATAATTATACGCCTTCGATATATATCAACCACATTTACTAATGTGGTTGTGCTAGTTAATATCTTATATTACAACCACTCTATCGACCTTTATTCCACACCCCTTTTCAAAACAAGTGCTACGTAGTAGCTAGTACCTCTCGCTTAGTTTAAATATAGCTAATTAGAGTATGAACCGCTGACAATGTGTGAAATGATCAATTAAAGCCTTCATAAAAAAATAGAAATGAAAGTGAAAATTTTGTGCTAAAATGTTGTTTTTTGGTGAAAGTCCTACCTCATTGGTTGTAATGAAGCTTTATAACTTTATTTTTTTGGTAGTGTTTGGTTCAAATTGATATGGAGAAACATAGTTTCAACTTAATGAAATGTCAATTCCAAGAAATTTGTTTCGCACAACCAATTGTCTCCTACAAAGTTCTTGGGAATTGAACATGATTGATATAGAGTTGAATGCAATTGTGTTTGTGACAGTGAATGCATAAGAATATGAAACACAACTTTTATTGTTATCACTCAAATGGCCTCTCTTTTTTTGCAAAGCAAAATTGAATTGAGATGATCTATAATTTGTGATTTAGTATTAAATTAAATTGTAAGGACATATGATCCGGATTTAAACAGGAACGCAACAAATTACAGAGATAACCATGTACACAAAGATGCAGTGGAAATAATACTTCATTTCATTAATGGAAAATACTGAAATATGCTTACAAACAGAAATGGAAATAAACTAGCTAGGGCGATGGTAGCTTATCTCTGAGAAGAGATGTGATGGCTACATGCCTCTGAACTGTGTTACAATGAGGCTCGAAGGCCTATTTATTGTTGAGAAACAATGGAAAACCCTTAACATTCCAAAACCTAACCCTAGGAGATGAAACGCCAAACTGTGGGCCCCGTTTGGGGGTAAATTGGTACATCAACTTCCCGGGGTCGTAACTTTGGCATATGATCTCCGTTTGACGCGTACAATAGCTCGTTAGAAAGATCTATCCGAGTACTACCACTTTGGGAGGCAATGGACCCATGTTGCCCCAGATTCCCAAAAAAACGTTGTTTAGGGCCTCAAAACGGCTCCGAAAGTTCAGGACCCGAAAAACTGCTAAAAATAGTAAACTGTGCTACAATTAAGGAAACTGAAAATGCTGAGAAGGACAATGGTGGGGGTCCAGGTGGACTTGGCAGGTGGCCACCAATATCCACCTGGATCATTCCTCCCCCCTTAGGAAGCAATGGTCCCCATTGCGTTGAGCTCCTCCATGAGATGAGGAAACTTCTGCTGAACTTGTTCCCTGGTGAGCCACTTGCCCTGCTGAAGGAGTTGGCCTGCTTTGACAACTCGATACAGTTGGATATTCTGTTGGCGAGTGTTCTTGATCTGTGTGTCCATGATCCGATCAGTTGCAGCTTGTTCCATGCAATCTGGATTTAATTCTGTGGGTTTGAGCTGTTCTGCAATGTCGGATGTGTCTAGCAATGGTGGAAAGTATGGCCGAAGGCGGTCCACATTGAACACTGGGTGCAGGCCAAGGAATGGGGGAATGCTGAGCTCAAATGCATTGTCTCCCATAGCCTTAGTAATGGTGTAAGGACCATATCGGAGTGGTCTCAATTTCCGATAGGCTCCAGTAAGGCGTTCCTTTTGCAAATGCAACCAGACTTTGTCGCCCACCTGAAACTTGTGTGGCACCCGATGTTGATCATGTCGCTGCTTGTACTTGGCATTTGATTTCTCAAGGATGTCATGGACCTGCTGGCGAATATGTTGGATGCGCTCAATGAAGCTGGTGGCCTTATCTGTTTCGGACTGGACATGAGCTGAATTCATGTGAGTAGCTGCAAGTGGCATGGCCACATCAATGGGGCATAGTGGCTGGAATCCCAAACCCACCTGAAAAGGGCTATGGCCAGTGGAGCTGTGAAGAGCTCGGTTGTAGCTGTGCTGAACGTAGGGGAGGCTCTCGTCCCATGTGCGAGGATGCTTTGAGTTATACATGCGCAGAATGTGCACAATCATCCTATTGACAACCTCTGTCTGGCCATCAGTTTGAGGATGGAAGGCTGTGGACTTCGTGAGTTTGGTGTCCAACATTGACCAGAGACTGGACCAAAAGGTGCTGAGAAACCGACTGTCCCGATCTGAGATGATAGACTGTGGGATCCCAAAGTGCACCCACACTCGTTCAAAGAAGAGTTTAGCAGTGGCTTCTGCTGTGATATTCTTCTTGCAGGCCATCATAATGGCCATCTTTGAGAACCTGTCGACGACCACAAAAACACAGTCATTTCCATGCTTAGTGGAAGGAAGGCCTGACATGTAATCCATGGAGATGGATTCCCAAGGTCGACTAGGGGTAGGCAACGGGGTATAGAGGCCTTGCTTCTTAATGGTCGGTTTGGCAATGGCACAAGCAGTACATGATCGGATGTACTTCCCAACATCTTGTCGAAGATTCGGCCAATAGAAATAGTTTTGCAGTACTGCCACTGTTTTCTCGACCCCGAAATGCCCAGCAGCCCGACTGTAGTGTGCTTCCCAAATCATCTTGGCACGCTCGCTTGAAGGAACACAAAGGTGACCGAGGTGGCATAATAGGGCATCCTGGAGGTGAAAATCTGCAACCTGCCGACCCTCCAAGAGTGTCTGGTATGTGTGGCCGAATTCTGGGTCGCTTTTGTAGAGAAGTGGCCAATCAGAAGTCTCGTGCCCGCAAGAGTTAAGCACGGTGGTCAGCGCCATGATCGGTGGTCGACTGAGGCAATCTGCAACATTATTGGTGCTGCCCTTTTTATACTTGATATTCAAGTGAAACTGTTGCAGGTATGTAGACCACTTCTGATGGCGATCATTCTGCAATTTCCCTTGGGTCTGTATGAACTGCAGAGGTCGGTGGTCTGTGTGGATGACCGTTTCCTTCCCCAAAATGTAATGCTTCCATTGTCGGCAGGCCTGTACAATGGAATACATCTCTTTATCATAAGTGGGGTACTTCCGGACTGTGTCTGAAAGTGTTTCACTGTGATATGCCACTGGATGTCCATGTTGAGTAAGGACTGCCCCAATAGCATAGTCAGAGGCATCTGTCTCGACCTCAAATGGTTGTTGTAAATCTGGTAACGCGAGCACTGGTGCCGTGCAGAGGCGATCCTTCAACTCCCTGAATGCCTTCTGTTGAGATTCAGACCAAAAGAATTTTGCTTTCGCCCCGCCCTTGGTGACTTGACTCAAGGGCCAAGAAATATGAGAAAATCCCAACACAAACCTGCGGTAGAAGTTGGCAAGACCTAGAAAGCTGCGGAGCTCTGTTAGAGTGGTTGGAGAGGGCCAATCCCGAATGACTTGGACCTTGGCTGGATCGACATGCACCCCCTGTTCATCAATGATGTATCCCAGATACTGAACCTCGGTCATGCCAAAAGTGCATTTCTCCAAATTGGCACATAGCTTGTGTTGCCGCAGTGTTTGGAGAACCTGTCGGATGTGGTGGAGGTGCTCTTCCCAACTCTGGCTGAAGATCAGAATGTCATCCAAGTATACTACTACAAAGGAGTTGGTGAATGGCCGCAAGATGTCATCCATTAGCCTCATAAAGGTTGCAGGAGCATTCGTCAATCCGAAAGGCATGACCAACCATTCGAAGAGGCCCTCCTTGGATTTGAAGGCAGTCTTCCACACATCTGAGGGCTCAATTGGTACCTGGTGATATCCTGACTTCAGATCGATCTTGCTGAAATATTTCGCCCCCTTTAGTTGGTCTAGGAGGTCATCAATCCGCGGGATCGGGTACCTATTACGGACAGTGATCTTGTTCAGCGCCCGATAGTCAATACAGAGTCTCCACGTCCCATCCTTCTTCTGTACCAACACTATCGGGCTCCCACAGGGCGAAGAACTCGGACGGATGTGACCTTTCTGCAGGAGCTCCTGAATCTGCCTCTTGATTTCATCGTTCTCCAGAACGGAGCGCCGATAAATTGGTCCATTGGGTAGCGGCGCACCTGGGGTCAGATCGATGGAGTGCTTGACTTGACAGTGCAGAGGAACCCCTGCCGGGGAGGTGAAGATGTCTTCGTACTCCTCCACAATCTTATCCATCTGTAGCTGCCGTGCAGAGGGACCCCGTTTGGAGGCCGCGGCCACTGTCTTCTTCTTCCCTTGAGGGCGTATCATCAGGAAAACAAATTTCCTGGTTTTGGAAATGATCTTACTGCATTGTTTTGCAGTAACCAAAGAGATGGCGGCAGGTGGTGCTACCTCTGGTATCCTGAACAACTTATTTCCCAATGTAATAATAACAGCACGGGGCCTTGATTCATACACAACATGTCGCTTCCACAAGTATGGTTGTCCTAGTAATACATCACAAACTTCAAGGGGAGCAATGTCACACAATACCTCATCCGTGAAGGGCTTGATGTTGTATGGAAGGCGACACTGCTGGCTCACGCGAAGATCTCGCCCTTGGTGAAGCCACCCAATGGTGTATGGTTGTGGATGTGCTGTGGTCGGTAAGCCCAACCGCTTCACGACCTCTACCGAAATGAGGTTCTTTTGACTCCCGCTATCAACAATGAACTGTATCGGGGAGCCCTTTACCCACATCTGGGAGTGGAAGAGACGCTCCTCCTCCTCTGGATCTTCGGGTTCATTTTTCTGGATCTTTGCGGTAGCAACAGTGGCGCTGGGATCCGCATCAATGATCTGCTTCCCTTTTTCATACCCCTTATCGGGTTCTGACTCAGAGTCGGAACATGCATCTGATTCTGAAACCTTTAGCTCAGCCACCAGTGACTGCTTGGCCCGACACTCACTTGTGTTGTGAGTGGAGCTCTTATGGAACTCGCACCATTTTCCAGTGTCCTTTCTCGGCTTCGCGACGTTGCTCTTTGCTTGCAGCTTCGGCTGGTTGTCTTGGGCTGTCCCGCCTTGGCTTTGTCCTTTGTTCTGTGGTTTAGGGGCACCTTTCCCCTGCTTTGGATTCGCAGATCCAAAGTCTCGCTTCTTTTGTTTAAACTTCTGCTCGACCTTGACGGCATACCGGTATGCTGCGCCGAGCGAGGGGATGTTTAGGAACTGTATTTCTTCCTGGATGTACTTGTGCAGGCAACCACGGTATTTGAGTATCAAATGTTGCTCCGAATCCTTGATACCCAACTTTGTGCGAAGGGTATGGAAAATATTGGTGAACTCCGGCACGTCTTGGTCCCTTCCCTGCCGCAGCGTGGTCCACTTTATGTATTCATCCTCATAGCTTCCGACAGGGTAGTACTGCTCCTTGATGGCATCCCGGAACGAATCCCAGGTGGGTGCGGCTGAAAATAGTGAGCCAGTACTTTCATCCTTCTGCTCGCAGTAGGTTTCCCACCAGTCCTTGACGTGGGGGGCTGCTTTGAGAAGGGCAAAAACAATCTTTTCCCGACTCGAAAATTCATGAACAGAAAAATAACCCTCTAGCAGATTTAACCATTTATCTACGGCATCGGCGTCTATCTGACCCTCGAATATGGGGATTTCAAAATTAACTTGTACCTTAAAGGGTGTGGCGTTTCCAGAGGAGCTGCTAGAAGCCGATGCGCCGCTTTTGGGTAGCCGCTGAAGGATCTGCGCAAAGCTGTCCATCATCGCGTTCCGTTGTCGCTCGAGCGCTTCTTCGAGCAAGATTTTGATGGGATCTCCTGCCCCCTCGTCTTTCTTCTCGTCCGCCATGGGAGGCCGTCGGGATTTGCGAGGCTGGTCTTGCAAAGGTTCAACCAGTTCAAGCCCTAACTCCTTATATCCCGACCTTGTTGGGGACATGCAAAGAAAAACAGAGAAAAAGCAGACCGCTCTGATACCACTGATCCGGATTTAAACAGGAACGCAAAAAATTACAGAGATAACCATGTACACAAAGATGCAGCGGAAATAATACTTCATTTCATTAATGGAAAATACTGAAATATGCTTACAAACAGAAATGGAAATAAACTAGCTAGGGCGATGGTAGCTTATCTCTGAGAAGAGATGTGATGGCTACATGCCTCTGAACTGTGTTACAATGAGGCTCGAAGGCCTATTTATTGTTGAGAAACAATGGAAAACCCTTAACATTCCAAAACCTAACCCTAGGAGATGAAACGCCAAACTGTGGGCCCCGTTTGGGGGTAAATTGGTACATCAACTTCCCGGGGTCGTAACTTTGGCATATGATCTCCGTTTGACGCGTACAATAGCTCGTTAGAAAAATCTATCCGAGTACTACCACTTTGGGAGGCAACATGGGTCCAACATGGGTCCAACATGGGTCCATGGACCCATGCTGCCCCAGATTCCCAAAAAAACGTCGTTTAGGGCCTCAAAACGGCTCAGGAAGTTCAGGACCCGAAAAACTGCTAAAAATAGTAAACTGTGCTACAATTAAGGAAACTGAAAATGCTGAGAAGGACAATGGTGGGGGTCCAGGTGGACTTGGCAAGTGGCCACCAATATCCACCTGGATCAACATATTAATTAATATTTATGAATAATTCGTAGTAACAATTGTTTTACTATTAATTTAACAAGTAAATTATAACTAGCATAGTTATATACATTAAATCGCTAGTAATTATAGATGGATATCAAAACACTTAGTTTCTAATCAAAATACTTAGTTCCTAAAACATTTCATATCGTGAAAAAAATCATTTAACAAATTTAAATATTAAAATAAATAAAAAATATCATTAGCCCTTTTCATTTTATTTTATTTTATTTATTTATTTATTTTTGTTGTTCTAAATATTATACGTTTGTTTATGATTTGTAATTTAGTATTAAATTGATTGAATTTGACAGTTACTTTGAATAACCGCTTTAGCAAAATTCACACATTAACTTTTTGCATGGTAATTGAGACCAATCTTTTTTGTGTTTGATTCGAGGAAAGAAGATAAAACAAATTTAACAAAACAATTGAAACATATGAGAAATTGAAGACTAATCTCCCAATAAATGCCAAACAATCTCTAGAGACTTGAAACAAAATATGGAACTTCAAAGTGAGAAACTGATAATATCCCAACTGGGGTTTCAAATCCTTTGACTTACGAGAACAATAAACATTTATCATAAACACACCAAAGCAATTAACAATAAAATAAAAAATTCTTCAATTCAAGAAGATTAATTTCCTTAATTCTTGAATTTTTGATATACTTGCACCCAAAAATTATAAAAACTATGCTTAAATAAAACAAATTCAATAAAGTTAAGAAAAAAATACTCACGAGATCCTAAAAATTAGTAACTATACATCAACAATTTTTTTTTAAAATAAACTTAGGAAAGAAATGTTCACATGATTCTAAAAAGTAATAACTAATTATCATAATAGTTTAATTATAAAAACTATATGTAAAAAAGAAGAAAAAATTATGATTAATGTAAAAGGAATTGAAAATAGAGAAAAAAAATATAGAAAAAGACAAAAAAAATTATAATCCAAATTAAAAAGTATGAAAACTGAAAAAAAATATTGGGAAAATATTTTTAATTATTTTTTCCTCTTTAAAATTTGTCATCTTAAAAAACCCATAAAAAGGACAAAAAAATATAAGTCAAATTAAAGAGTAATAAAACTAAAAAAAATAAAAAAAAGTTTTTTAAATTGTTTTTTCCTCTTTAAAATTTGTCATCTTAAATTGAAAATATGGAGAAAAAAACTATAATTAATGAAAATGGAAATAACAGGAAAATGAAAAAAAATGAAAAAGTTAAATAGAAAGAAAATCAAATAAAAAATAAAAAATTAATAACTAATAAAAATAGAAATCGCTAAACAGCCCATAATAAGACCTCAACCAATCACCTTACAAATAAATAAATTTAAGTAATAATAAAAAATAGCAAAAAAATAAATTCTTAATGTTAAATTATGGATAAACAAAATAAACTAATAAATATTCAAAAACAAAACTACAAGCTACCACGTAGCAAATATAAAAATAAAAAACCAACCAAAGCTACCACGTAGCAAATATAATAATAAAAAACCCAACCATTATAATAATAAGAAAACTCTCATTGTAAAATTAAATATGCTCAAATTGAATATGTTCACCCATTGATGCTGAATGAAGATGAATGTCGACCTTTCTTTCTTTTACAAATAGGAAAACTCTCATGGTAGAAATTGAATATGCTCACCCGTTAATGTTGAATGAAGATGATTCTCCCCTCTTCAATAATCTTCGACTCAACATGTCCAGCGATATGACCAAGGATATCGATACATACTTCATTCTTACCGCGAAATCACTGCGAAGCTGTCCGAAGTAGGGACTCGAGAGTGCTCTAGGGCAGCTTCTAAAATCGTACATTTTCTTTCCGACCCTCGTAGCCCGAGATCGAGACTTAAGAATTAACATGGAAAAAACATAAAGCCTTTATTCCCCGTGCCCACGAAGTCTCGCGCTCACCTCAGTGGTGGTTACTATTACAACTACCTTTTACAGTGCGCCACATGATCGCAAAAACAATCTTGAAATTTCGTGCACTCTTCAAAAATGTAACCTTCCTCTGCAATGCTCAGATTCTCATTTCTGCAATTCTTAAACTCCCTCTTTTCAGTAGTCTTTCGTGAGATGGCAGAGATTTTGTTGATCATTTCCTAAAGGGCCAAATTTATATGAGCATGCCGCTGAATTGAAGTAACAAACAGCAATGGCGGACACCAGTTTGTTTGAAAAAGTCCTAGAATGGATCAGGCGGCAGAAGCCTCTGTATTTGAAGGCAACAGATTATGTGGGTTTTGCAGTGGAGCAAAATTGGCCAATAATCTCTACTTGGTCGGTGCATTTTGCAAGGTCGTTTATGTGGGTTTCTGCTCTGTGGTTAGAATCCAGTCTGAGAGGCCTGAAATCTTTACTTCAGCTGAGCTCAACGGCGTATTTCCTTTTACTTTGGTGCAGCTTTCTTAGCATGACTGCTATTTCAGGCCTTCTTTATGTGATCATAGGTTCGGTGAGTTCATTCACTATGTGCTTTCATGGTTCTGTTACTCAATCCAGCTAATTTTTATATGTTTGCATTATCAGTTTCGCTCTTTGATACTACTTTTGCTACCGTTAGGTCACTTCATATATACCCGTAAGTCAGGTAAATTGAATCGCAGAGCTCGTTATGTTAAACTCAATTTTAGTGATAGTGTATATGTTGACTTATTTGAGATACCGTTACTGAAATTTAGGGCGGCATTGTGCTGTCTGTAGAAGGAGATTTATTAAAATAGTATGGAGGCCCCTTTAACGTGGTCGATTAACTAGGCTAAATTAAATTAGCAGCATATCTATAGATGTGGGTTTTGACATATGAACTTTTGGGTTTCGGTGAGTTCATCCACTATGTGCTTTCGTGGTTCTCTTTCTCAATCCAGATACTGTTTTTTTGTTTGTACTATCAGTTTCAATTTTTTTGTAGTACTGTTTGCTAGTGTTAGGTCACTTCTTACATAGCTGTAAGTCAGGTAAATAGATGTTAAACTCAATTTTAGTAATACTGTATCAAATGAGTTATTTGAGTTATTGTTACTGGAATTTGGGGCGGCTTTCTGCTGTCTGTTGAAGGAGATTGTTTAAAATATTATGGGGCCTCTTCAACCTGGTCGATTAATTAGGCTAAATTAAATTAGCAACATATGTATAGATGTGGGCTTTGGCAAATGAAATTGTTAAAATCTCTTTTCCAACCCTAGGTAGATTACTTCTTTATGGTTCTTAAGCAAAACTACTTACTGAATTAAAACAGAAATTTCAGATCATAGAATAATTACACTAGATGGAAATTTAACTGGAGAATCAACAGCAGAAGAAATAAAATATTTTTCCAAATACACAGCGAATTTTCTGCCCTTCAAAATCAGTTTTTCATGAACAGTATTCCAAATTTACAAGGGCTTCCCACACTGGGAAAATTCACTCGCCGGGAAAGATTAACACACAGCAAAACTTGGCTTCTGTACGGCCTGATCTCTACGGCTTCCTCCAGAAAATTGTACAGCTGATATGCTGGGCAAATTGCTGGTTGAATCAAACCCCCTGCTGCTGCTGCGACGTCCAATTGTATGGCCTCCTCCTGTTGGTGCTACTTTCCTTGTGGTTACGGATAGGCTGAGGTCAATTGTCTTGTTGCTGCTTTCCTTCTCTCTTTGCCTCGCATACTGAGCGAACTCACTGTTTCACTGTGCAACTGGGTAACTATCACAAATTACAATGACTTTGATGACTAAGTCTCCACAAATCTAATCTCTCATTGAGATCAACACTTGAGTTTAAATTCCAATCGATGGTGGAGAGTACATCTAAATCATTAATGTAAATACTTTATATTAACATTGATTAATTCACTGATAAAAGACTTTTCATTTTAAAAAATAACTTTAATTAAAGTGAATTATAAAATAATTTATTTTTTTGGACGACTTCGACACGTCTAGCACTAGACCTGTGCAGAAGTTCCTGTCCGATGCTACAAACATTAATGCTTTGTAACATGGATAAAGTCTGAGAAGAACCTATTGCTTATATTACTGGAAGGGATACAGTTTTGATCCTTTGAAAAAGTAAATACAAAGTCAACATCATACCAAAATAGCTTTTTATCTGCTTGCATATGCAAGTATGGCAAGTGCATCAAATTTAACTCCTAAATCTATCTCTTCAATAAGCCTTTGTATGGGCAAATCTTATCCTGGCATATTGATTTTGACAAATGAAGTAGTTAGTGACCATTGTTGTAGCACTGAAGGATCCCTTGAAGAACAGCTTGCTAACAGAGCCGTGAAGTGGACATACTCATAAGAAGACTCTGAATCAAGGATTATACCTCCTTAGTGAATGGACACCTCATCAAAACCCAACAAACATCCTCAAGTTTCCCACAAAAATTGTAATTTCCATCTGTGAAGCTCATTTCGTTAAACTTCCTCTAGTTAGGATTCGGGAATGCCTTGTACAAAATGAATCAGGCAAGGAGCTCCTTTTTTGAAGAATCCCTTACATCTCAGATAGATTGCACCCTTTTGAGTGATTTATGTTCATCATTATTGAGATCCACCTTCTATTAAGTTAAGTATCAAGAGAAAGATTGGGGATCATTTTGTGGATTATATTCTTGTATAATTCCCATGACTTGTATGTTGAAAATGTTGTCCCATAACTTTAGCTAGCTTCAATCCCTCCAATTTTGAGAAAGAGGGGCAGCTAGTCCTATGCTAGTCTTTTTTTCTTTGGGACTGGCTTCACACATATTCAGAGAGGCGAATTCGCCACTCCCTAATATCCCTTTTCTTTTGCCTATACCTCTCCACACAAGTCACCCTTAATTTTGAAAGTCGCAGAGGTCTTTCCAATGTTTAATATTGTTATTGCTCCAATGCTTCCTCTCATACTTGTACAACAAGCCTAAAGAGCCTTCGCTAGTCCAAAAACTCAAAATATTATTATTATCAATGCTAGGTTCATTCTAAGATGACTACATTTCATTTAAAATTTATGGAGACCTCTTGCGACATGTCCTCATTCTCTTAGGCCTAGGAGTACCTTTTATGCCAAAGTTTCACAAAAAGGGATGATGTCATTAAGTGAAGGGTCCCTTAATCCCTTTATACACCTAGCTTGTTGTATTGCATGCCTACCAAAATTCTTCTACGGTTCATTGCTTGAGATCGATCTTGCATGAAATCTCTAGGAACCCGATGTTTCGGGCTGTACCCATATCCGAAACTCTGAAACTCGATCATCATGTAATCATCCATGAGAGTTAATATAGACTTGGTTTTCATTCTAAATTGTCATTTATGGGTCTTATTCCCTTTTTTCTTGCAAGATAATGTGTTACTCACTTTATATCAATGTTATCAGAACCGGACGGGAACTGGTGGAACGAGCCGGTCTGGCCGCTTTTGGCCCAAAACTGGTTCGAACCGGGCCTCTGAACCAGAATAGGCCAGTTTGGTATTGAACCGGCCAGTTCAAGACCGATTTTGCGTAGTTTGTACCTTCCTAGGTTAGTGTAAAAAATTGCGTTTTTTATTTTTTTATCTTTTCATTTGGTTGGCCCACTTCTAATTCTCCCTTAGGCCAACCTAATATTCAAGCTTATGGTCTTCTTATTGCTATGCTCCTTAATCTTACATTTCCATCCTTTTACTTAAATTTTTAACATTACAATGAAATGACTCATGATGTTTGAGAGTGGTTCCAACCTCATTGGATTTCTCATGAAGAAAGTAGAATTTTAGATTTCACTCAAAGTCCAACAAAAACAATTTTCCAGGATACTAGGATTGTGGGGATTGCAACGTTTCCATTGGATTTTGTCATGTACGGGTAAGGAACTAGTGTTTAATAGAGAGCACCAATCCCTCTATGTACTTTGATGTTAGTGGCAATGGTTGTCGAACTCCTCTACCACGACTCTACTAAAAATGTACCCATCACTCAAACAAAATCTTGACTTGACATGTTACATTTTTTCTATCTTATTTTAATGCTTAGAGGGTTATATTGATGACAAAGATCCCAATATAGACAATGATTTCATACTTGGATGCAGCTCATTCTTCAAATGAGGATGAGGAAGATGATGATTCCGATGATGACATTGACAATTAGCACTTGTAGGTTGTAGATGTAGTATCATACTATCGTGTTATTTTGTACTATAAAGGCCTTTTAGAGCTTGCTTCTTGATGTTTTTTGGTTCAACGATGTTTTGCACTAAGTGCAATTTTGGTTATATGCACTATTGCTATATAAATGAGAACTTTTGCATATTTGTGTATAAATGGTTTGGATCAAGGTTACTTGGGAGTGAGAGCTGGAGCGACATTTTCAGAAGCTTCCAGTTTGGGAGCAATTCAGGGAGTGATTTTTTATATAATATATATTATTTTATATTTTGATGAATATATGTCAACTAAAGCATGTAGAATGATGAATTAGATATAAAAAACATAAAAAAACATATATTGAACCATATAACAACAATCATCTAAAAGTTATAATCTTCATCAACCATGTCCACAAGTTAGTAACATAGTAACATACAACATATTGAGTGTCATGATTCATCAATCTTAAAGTTTCAAGCTTTAAAAATTCAATATATAACATTTATCATCATTGATTACCAAAGTTGTACTTGTAAGCTAAGTGTAACCATTACAAAAAATAATATCTAACATGAAATGAAATGTTATAAAATGAAATGAAATGAAACGACTTTCAACTTTCACAAAGCATCATATTGATAATTCATTACCAATGAGTTATAATTGCCAACATCAAACTTAAATTGTCATATATTGTTTACAAAAAATATCATAATAAATATGAAAGAGTCAACAATTATAAAAACTACTAGAAACTAGAAAAGACAAGTAAATCTTTTATCTATTGCTAATGCTTGGGCCTCTTGCTGCCATGAAAAATGTCTAATTTTTTAGTCTTGTTGGAAAATCAGGATCTTTGTCATTAATATCACCCTCTAAGCATTAATATCCAGAGGTATCTTTGTCATTATTTTTGGATCTGTATAGGGAACCAATTGATGGAAAATCAACTTCTTGGAAACCTTCTGCTTCTATGGATATTCAAAGTAAACCCACGTTTAAGCTATTAAGATGGTTCACTTAATGAAGAGATGTTAGATGCATGGATCCTGAGTTTATAGGACTAATTTCAAGCTCAAAAGAATATTGTTGATAATCAAAGAATCATGATTATTCAACTTCATATGGGGGATCAAGTTCTCACCTGGTTGCACTCCCACATCCATACACTTACAACCTTCAATCAATCGGCTATTATCTTTTGGTTTGATTTCAAATTTTCAATAACGAAGAGGTTCTATCCTCTTGTCTATATACAAGATGTGTTGACATGTTGCTTCCTCCTTCAACAATCTTCTGGTCAGATAGTTCAATCAGTACATTGACAATTTCAACAAGTTGTCCATGCAGCTGGAGGTGCAAGATGATGATAAATTCATCTGTATTAAGTTCTTTGATGGACTACTTTTCACCTAAGTCACATGACACGAGGACATGAGACACGGAGGACACGTAAATATGAGTATTCAATACGAAACGCAGCGACCTGGAAACAGGACACGGGGGACACGTTTTATATATATTTAATAAAAATATATATATATACCGAAAAATAGTTTTTTATCCATATTAAATTGCAGGTTGCAACTTATCTAATCAAATTAAAATATAATTACTTCTCAAAGTTCATAGTTCACTTTAAAAAAATAAATAAAATCAAAATTTACTATTAGAAATTAGAATGTGATATGCTTGGTCTTGATTCTTGAATATTCAATGTTCATTGTTCATGTACAACTTACAAGCACATAAGAAAATAACTAAAGTTTAATCCTATTGATTTCCTCTGCCCCTCTTGCGAGAAAATGCCACAGCTTTCCCTTTCCCTCTAGGTGTAGATGCTGATGCTGGTGGAGTTGGCAATGGAGTTTGCTATGCTCTAGAAGCTGAAGAACTAGAAGTAGGAGCTATAGGAGGTAGACCACGTCCTCTATTGGTGGCAGGGGTAGCTCGGGCAGGTGGTGTCACCTGGAAACATTACAATCTCCCAATCCTGAAAAACTGATAGGTCTGCTGCATTTTGAATGAAATCTAAAATTCTATTTTCTCCATATGAAATCTAATGAGGCCGAAACCACTCTCAAACATCCTGAGTCATTTCATGGTAATGTTAAAAATTTAAGTAAACGGATGAAAATGAAGATTAAGGAGAATGTCAATGAAGATTAAGGAGAATGTCACTTTTACTTTAAGAATTTAACATTACCATGAATAGCATATCAATACTAGGGCCTAGACTTGATCATTAAGCTGCCCCACTCAAAAATTATTTGTTTCTTTCAAAAAAAATTGCAGCTTATGCAGGCAACGTTTTCTATCAACGGAATACGCGTTTTCCAGATGCAGGACACGACGAAAACCGGCGAATACGTTTTACATTTTACAGGACACGATGAAAAACGTTTTCGACACGTTTTAGGGCCGTTTTCGTGTCCGACACGTAAAATACGGGACACGGGACCTTGGAGGACGTGTCCTGTGACTTAGCTTTTCACATATTTGCAGGAATCAGAGTTACTCTAGATTACTTCTCTTGAGCAAGATTTCCAGCTCTCACTGAAGGTAGAGCCCAAGCTGCAGAAAGCACCTTCTAAGCAGATTCTCCTCTTGACAGTTTCACTAAAGAAACATTTTTTTCCAAAGTCAATTTCTTTTTCAACTCTCTTTTCTCAACCTTCAATTGAAGGAAGAGCTACAATTCAACTCTAACATCTTCCCAAGGTAATGGGTAGAAAGGAGTACTGCCTATATTATAAGAGGCATGGCATTCCATTGATGAGTGTTACAAACCACAGGCTAAGAAGGCTGAATCTCTAACCTTAAAATGACAAGGGGTAGGTAGTTAGGTTGATATCTGTAACCCTAAATCTTCTTCTAAACCCAATATAGTTCATATGGCCAATAACTACTCTGTCAACAATAAAAAATCTCTCTTTAACCAAAATTGTTATATCATGATTGAGTTGGCTAAGATGATTATAGACAATGGCAGTGAAAAAAACCTTTTATCTCATCATCTAGTTGAAGAAATTCAATGCCCTACTTTGGCACATCCAAATCCTTGTGATATTGGATGGCTCAACGAAACAAGACACTACCTCTGTGTGACTCAAATGTTCTGTTACTTTTGCTGTTGAGCCATCAATGCATTGTGTGGATAGTGACTCGACACCAACTGGTTGTTGTGACCTACTTCTTGGTAATCTTACTAGTATTCTAAGAACACATTTTGTTATGGTTTTCAAAAGATTGATAAGATATATAATGATAGATGACAGCATATGGAAATTGACTTCTTTGGTTAGTTCCAATTCGTCTACTAATTTAGAGCTTTCAGAAAGAACCATTGTTAAGCAGGTTAAGTCTATGGTGCTTTGTGGCTTGAAAAGTGAAAGAAGACAATATCCTCAATCTTCCTATTGCTATGAAACCCCTCCTAGATGCACATGTAGATGGTTTTTTAAGAATCTAAGGGGCTTCTGCTTGCATTTTATCATTCTATTTTGTTCCATGATCTACCCAATTAACTTTTTTATAAGGCTATTGTTATTGGGAGTGCAACACTGACAAGCAGATTGTGCAGTTACTTGAAGAAGGTAAGATTTCCTCAACATTTCTCCTGTGTTTATTATACCCAAGAAGGAATAGGGTGAATGGTGGTTGTGCATAGACTACAGGGCACCGAATATGGTAACAATGAATAATTGTTTTCCTCTTCACATAATCAAACACCCACTACATCAAACTTAGGGCGGTTGCTTCATTAGAAAGATTGACTTGGCATTGGACTATCATTGGATTCATGTTTAACCTCAAGACACTTGGAAGACTGCCTTCAAACCTAGGTTTGGGCTTTTTAAGTGGTTGGTGATGTCTTTTGGGTGTACCAACACTTAATGCTAATTTTCAGAGCATTATCATTGATATTTTTAGGACTCATTTGGGTAACTTTGTGGCAATCTATCCAGTTGACATTTTGATTTCCAACAAAACTTGGGAAGACCATATGTGACATGTACAGGTAATGTTGGATTTTGCTCTGTCAAAACAAGCTGCAAGCTAAGATGAAGGAATTCTTCTGTGGCCAAACTTTGTAAAGTATGTAGGCTTCATCATAAATGAGCATGGCGTTCATGTAAATCTAGGTAAAATTAAGGTGCTCAGTGATTGGCCATGTCCTACTACATTTGCACAGTTGAAGAGCTTCCTGGGTGGTAAAAATTTCTACAGGCAGTTAACCCACCGTTTCTCTCATATACCGTGCCCTCTACATCGGCATACTAAGAAGAATTTCACATAGGCACCCTGATATGAAACTGTCTTTTAGAAGTCCGATACTCTTCAGTGCCAATTTTGGTTGTTCTTGACCTGCAAAAGCTTTTTGATTTAGAGACAGAAACTTCACAGTATACCGTAGGTGCATATCGTATGCAGGGAAGACATCCTATAGCTTATTGTTCATAAAATTGTGTCACAATCTAGACTGAATCACAACACTGTTGACTAAGAGTTTTATGCGTCGGATCAGTATTTAAAACATTACCGACATTACTTGCTTGGAAAGGAGACTATCTTGCATTATATTATTGTGGTTCCTTGTAATTCTCAAAACTGGAATGGTTCCAAGGTAACTAGAGAATGTAAAGTCACTGCGTACAGCGTTTTTGCACTTCAGATTATTGCTTGTTAACCACAAGGGGGAGTCCCTTTGCAACCTGCAAGCAAACTGTGAACCTTAAGATCAATGAATTCTGTCAACTGCGATAAATGCTTGCTGTAATTTAAAATATTAGACCTGTAATCTGCATTAAAACACATTAAACGGCAAGCCAAAATGCAGATTTACACCTAAGGATGATTTCTGCCTTGGGAAACCTGTAAATCCATTGTTAGAACATGAAAAGCCGCCCTTAAAAATGTAGATCTGTGCCTAGAAATACAAAACCCAGCAAGTTAAAATATCAAAATTAAGTGCCTTTAATCCTATGGGTGATGGAGTTTAGAAAATTGACTACCAGGGAATGGTTCCTGATGTTAACCAATTCGACAGATTAAAGCAAAGTAAGAAACACAATAAACACATGAGATATAGCTTCCAAATAGATGTTACCTTTATTTGCAAAGTTGTAACCACAAAGTTTAGGGGAATGTTAGCTTCAACTACTGGAACTTCAGGGGGATGTCCAATCGCTTCTGAAGTACCTTTTTAACACTATGTTCAAGGATGAATTCATGTGAACAAAGTCTCATTGAAAACTATGAACTCTCACACTCAAAAGAGTGGTGTGAAGACAAGAGACTAAAAAATAGTCACTACTTAACAATAAGATCTAACCTTTCTTAATGATACCCCTTCAACCTAGTGTTCCGCGGAGATGTGTCCTTGGGGCGGGGGACATTCTCCCCATGTTTCCAATGCTTTGGGGGCTGGGGGACATTTGGGAAACATTTCCCCATGCCCCCCCACAGAAACACATGGAGAAACCTTTCATAGTGTGGGGGATTCATTTTCCCCAAAAGGGGGGGGGGTGGTGTTCTGGGTGTCCACTCCTCGAAGGGGGACCGTTGGGCACCCCCACCCCCTTGTTTTCTTGTCCAACACACCCTTTAAGATAGAACACTGATAAGGGATAGAGATTTGAGGAGTTTGTGACCTTGGTAATTAATAGTAATGTTAAATTCTTAATGTAAAGTGGCTTTCACCTTTATCTTACCTATTCACATTCCCCTTTATCTTACCTAAGTGGCATTCTCCTTTAGCTTACCTTTTCGCATTGTCCTTTATCCTACCTTTTCTGTCCTTTGACTTAAATTTTTAACATCACCTTTAATTGTTTCAGGATGTTTGAGAGTGGTTCCAACCTCATTAGACTTCATAGGAGAAGGTAGAATTTCATATTCCATTCAAAATTCAGCAGAATTAATAGTTTTCAAGGTTCTCTCTTGAAGTTTCCCAAAAATCTGGGGGTGTTCTCACATATCCCCATGTTCTTTTTGGTCGAACATTGCTTCAACCTTCACAGAATAGGCATAAGTGTGTACAAAAATATCCCAAGTATCAATAGAAGCAAAAGTGGGTGCATGAGGTAAAGAAAGATAACACTTGGGGAGAATTTACTCCCCAAATTGTGCAGTTTCTTCTTTGATGAGAATAGCCTAGGTAAAATAGGAAAGTGCCACAGATCACCCTCTCCAAATCCATGTGCTCTATCCGTTGATAAAATAGGATCCCATAAGAAGGAAAGTCCACCACTAAAACTCCAATTGTTCCATAAATATTCTCCACAACACGGGTGTGCTCTATCCATAAGAGAAATGATGATGATGAGGATGGTAGTTAACGTCCACTGAGACCAAATTGGTCTATTGGACCTACAATTTTCTTAGTTTTTAATTCTCTGGCTCCTCGTCTTTCTTGAAATAAAAGGCTTCAAAGTTTCAAATTAGGAAACCACCAAGAACCCCATCCTTAAGCCATGTGCTACTCTGAGGATGAAAATAACACATGTATTTGCCGATCTGAGCGACAACGACTCAGATCGGGGGCTGTCACCCTGATCCCCAATCTCTCCGTTTAAATTGTCTCCCTACAACAGACTAAGGGGGGTGGACCCTACGGAAATGGAATGAAGGAGGACTAGTTGGGAACCAACCAGTCCGGGAGACACAGTTGAGCGACCAAATACTTGTTTAGATCTAGCAAGACTTAAATGATTCGATTTATACAATTGATACCAGTGCCTTGTGGAGTCAACTATCTTGCTAAGAAATTTAGGACCAAGTACATGATGGACAACTGCTGCTAAGGAAAATGTTATTATGATGAAAAGAGATGCAAGATGCGATTAACAAAGGGATGAGTGAGTAGTCTTGAGGTAAGATCATTTAAGACTCAAGTACTTAGTATTGATTAACTTTATGACAAGAGTACTTAATGAAATGAAGAGACAATCTTATACAAGACAAAGTGCCAAATATCTCAAGTGCCAATAAGATACACAAGATATATGCTTTTAAAGAAAGATCACTAATATGCGAAAATATTATAATAACCACAAACCAATAATGATATTAATGTCAAGAAAGAGAACTAGGGCATTTATCCAATTTATGCTTTAATGACAATTACTTGAAAATTCCAAAACTACTTAAGAGTTATTCAAATAGCCCAAGTTTTCTATTAGATCCAAATCGAATGCAAGCCTTTTCAATGATACTTAGCTCAATAGATTTCATAATATTTACCATTCACCAAATAAGAAAAGCTTTGGGCAATTTAAAATATTAGACTTATTTGTTCCAAGTGTGTGAAATGAATTTCCTTTAGGCAATGAACTTGTGTGTATGTGATTCAGAAACTCATAAAATATGAGTTTAAACTTGGATTTTATTGCTAATAATTATACCAAAAGTTTGTTGACCTGAACTTATGCAAACAGTCATCCAAAAGCACTCATTTTCAAAGATTAGATTTAGGACAACAACGAATTCTCTAATGACGAGTAAAATTAAAATGCCAAACTAAGCCAAACATGTCAAACAAATTCTGAATTGTGTTATGAACTCAAATCACTTTAAATTTCAGAATTTAATCTATGGCAACCAATATGTTTCAGTGATAAAAAAGAGTAGCAAAAAAGACTTTATGACCACAGGGAAATGCTTGCTGCAATCAAGAAGATCACTCTTCTAGATTTTTATGATAGTTACTTCCACAACGATATTAAAACTCCTAACTTTCAGAGAATTGTTTTTTAGGACAACAGTGAATAGTTTAGGACAACATCAAACAAATGTTATGACAACAACAATATGACAATGAAAACAGTAAGCTATTCATGCTATGTTTATACCAAAAAATTACTAAAAATTTTCCCAACTTGTCCACATGAATTATCAAAAGATTTCAGCGTATTATGATGTGATTTCCATAATTATATCTGATCTGATATACTTGTTACAGTACGCAATTAAAATATAAAATAGGCGTAATGATGGGTTCCCGCTCAAAAAATTAATTCATTAATGTATTAGACAATTTAGGAACTGATTTTAGGCTAACCCACATGAAATTTTGCCACCATTAGAAAGGCATATGATTGTTGTAGCAAACAGTGAGGAAAAAAAGGGTATTGAGATCAAACCCTTAGGCCCTAGGCTTTGAAGATCACTTGCCCATGTTGCCAAAAAAATTCCAATACCTGAAACACAATTTTTTACCAAAATTTCTGCAAAAAATCACCAATGATCAGCTTTATAAAATTAAATATTCAGATCAGAAATGGAGCAAGGGGAATCTAGGGCAAATCAGGGCTAGCACTAGGTCCAATAGGGCTAGAGTTGAGCTAGAAGAAGGCAGATCTGGGCTTAGGAGCCTCAAAACTTGAAACTCTTTTTGTGAAAAAATTATTTTGCTTAAGATATTCAAATTTGTTGCAAAATCTCTAATGGTTGGCTTTGCAAAAATATTTGGGACAAGATCTTGCCTTCCGCGGCCTAGATCTATTTCAAAACCCCCAGATCTCCTTGAAAAAATCTCAGGTTTGAAAATTTCCTTGGATGATTTCTTATATCTATTCATGTAAACAATCTTTGAGCCCAGATTTTGTCCCCCCAAGGTCTAGATCTGACTTAGTTCTGAAGATTTCCTTGGCTGATTTCTCAGATCTATTCCTGCACAAGTGAAAAGGGAAAACCCAATACCCAATATGTACAAAACTAGAGAAAATCCAAAAAACCCAAGTGTTAAAATTCAAAATTATGTTATAAATTTTCAGATCTACACAAGTAAATAACAGATCTATACAAATAATTTACAGATCTATACAAATAAATTACAGATCTATCAGATCTGAGGAGTATGAATCCAACTCTGTTCCCAGATCTGATAATCTAAGGCTCTTAATAGCCAGATCTGTCAAATTTTCTGCAAAAAATTAGATTTTTAAAATTTTGAAAGAAAGTGTTAACTCAAAACCCTCTGTGTATCACCAACAAAATCTTATGATAAGCCTGAAGCTAATTTAGCTGGGCTCTTCAGAAAACATAGATCGGGAGTTCACTGGTTCAACTTAAAACTTCCCCTAACACCTGAGGATCTAAAATCAAGATTTCCCTGCAAAACTCAATCCAGCAATAAAAAATAGAGCGAAAAAATAATAATAAAATTCAGACAAATAGAGATACATGCTATTACGTTCAAAATTTAAATTATTTTTCAAACCTCAGTGACTGAGCAAGATACCTGTACTCAAATCACTCTTCAAAAACTATCATCAATGGCTTTAGAAAAATTCATGAATGAAAAGAAAACATCTTATAATATTCCCATGAAGAGTAACACTAGTAAAATTTAACCCCAAAGTCTTTCTTTATTATCCAAAAAAAGATTAGACCAGAGCTTCTTGCTAAGCACACGATCAAAAGATCGGATCAATCCACTGACAAATGACTTCCTATTTAAAGATAAATCCTCCAACGGCTAGTTCGAGTGATTCTCCTCAAAGCAATATCGATTGTTGATGAAGATTAAAATTTCTTTTCATATCATTCGTCGAAATATTTAATTTTTGAGGAAATTCGAATTTTTCAATTAAATGCATTTTAATTAACTCAAAAATATTTTTTTGAGTTAATTTCCCAAAAAAGTTGACTTTGACTTAACCCCCAGGGATCAAAGGTTTAAAATTTGGCAAAATAATTAATTTACCTTAGTTCTGGGACCTTTTAAAATTTATTTTTTTAGGACAGACGAATTTTGTCTTTGGAGAATTTAAACTCACCTAAAACCTAGAATTAATTAAATTTTAGGCTTAGGATTTAAATTAATTTTTTGGCCAGAAAATTTAATTAATTAACCTATGAGGGGATAAATTATTTTTCCAACCCTCAAGACACTTTACATCATGATTTTCAAATTTTTTACATCTTAAGGGGGCAAACCCATTTGTAACAGACCCTCATGGACCACCCATTTTTGCGACACAAATATAATCCAACAGACCAAACAATTTGTAATAAAATAACCTAATCAAATAGTTAGGATTATTCCCAAATCATTTTTACATAGGCTCAATCTAGAACACTAGGACTCGCCTAAGAGCTTAGCGACAAAATCCATTCCAGCTTTGGGGTAAGATTGGAGGAAAATTCTGCTGACCATCCGAGAATGGATCGGTGAGACAAAAAACCTCATAGAATGGAGATCGTCACTAGAAAAATAGGTTTACTTAGGTCGTTACATACATGACATGGATCTGTTGAGATTTTTTACATTATACACACGCAGAAAGGGTTTACATAACATCTTGGAAGTCAAGCTGATGATGATAGTTGGATGATACAGACACATCGATCAAGTGCTATCCCTTTTGCGAAAAAAGGAGGTGTACTGCTATGGGTAGTTGACACGTAGTGGTCAACATCTGGCTCTACTTGGGGACACGCTGCTGCACCGGAGGAATGTGAGAATTCAGAATCTGCATCCCCTGTAATACACAATATAACATAAGTAGCGTCCATCCAAAAATCATCATATAACATTAAGCACAAGAAAGATACAAGCTCTTCATTTATTAACTATCCTAATAACATGAAAAGCATCTACTTGCAAACATAAAATACTGAAATAAAAGGGTGTAGGGTTAGGAATACAATACAAAGGATGCCCAATGGCATCATATGCGTTCAATGTAGTGCATGCTGAGCATTTGTTTACTTTCAGGCAAATCTGCTGGTTGTTTCTCGAATGTGACATGTCCAATCCTGCACACGGTAGGACTTTTTCCTATTTGAAAATCAAGTTGCTCGCGGCCATTTGATGCATCAAATCACTTTCTCATTCTCTTTTTCTTGCGCTTTTTCTTTTTGGTACGCTGTATCACTGATGATGTGGAACATTCAGTTTGAAAACTCTCAGATGAAGTATGTAACGTATGCGTGACATGTCTTTCTTCATTCTGCATCTGCTCTGTCAAGAATGATGGATCAGTCTCACGGGTGTCATGAGTTATAAGTTGATCTTTTTTAATTTCTTCTTTGATCATGTCATTCTTAGTTAAATTTTCGTTAATGGAGTTAGCCTCTTTCTTGGGATATTCACAACAAGACGGGACCTGTGATTTCCTCTCTTCCAACCTCTTATGTAATGAACTCATTTCTCTGGCATGTCTTACTATTAACTTCGCTTGATTGAGTTCAGTTTTCACGAATCTTTCTTGCAGAGTGACATGATTAGCTTGCATAGTCTTTATTAGATTCTGAATAATGGACATTTGATTAGAATGATTAACTTCCATTATTTTTAATCTGTTTTCGATGATATCTATTCCCTTTGTATTTATGACACATGGTACCTGCTTTTCCTCTATGGCCAATAATCTATTCTAAAGAGATATTTGACCAATTTCTAGGTCCTTTATAATTTTATCATTCTTTGCTTTCATGCCCATGAAGCAGTTTTGCATATAGTTTATCTATTTCTTAGGATTTGCTTGCATGGTAGCTAACTGATTATTATAATCGAATCCCATGATGGTCATTTTTTCATCCATAGTTGACATTCTGTTCTGAATCGAACTTATTTCTTCTTGATAACTTGCTTCCATGGCAGTCACTTGATTTGAATGATTAAATTCCATGATTGTCATCTTTTCCTCTAGGGCTAATAACTTGCTTTGCATAGAATTAATTTCCCTGGTATGATCAGTTGTTAATCTTGCTTGATTAAGTTCGATATCTTTAACAAGTTGAGCCTAATTAACTTTTGCATTCTTGATTACTTGAGCTTGATTTAACTATATGTCTTTAACCATTTGAATTAACTCCTTGAAATTATTTTCAACTTCTATAGTTTCCTTTACTTCAGTGTTTGATTTGACCTTTTCTTTATCTCCATATCTATCTTCAAAGGCATCAATGATTGATTGTAGAGAATCAAAAGTGTTATCAGGGAACTTAATAAACCAATCTAAAGCATCTCCAGATAAGGTGAGAAGGAAAATCTTTATCTTCAGATCTTCATAATTAGAGTATAGGCGACACTTGCTCATACTGACGCTGACTTTCCAAAGGTGAGTCTCGACAGTAACAACATTGTTACCTTGAAAAGGAGGAAATTCATCGATGGCTTCAACAAAAAAACAAGGACAACCATGAAGAGCTCCCTGAATGTTAGTAAAATCACAAGGAGCAAACAAGTCAAAATCCATGATGACCTGCCTAACAAGAAAAGATGGGTCAAATGGATACCATAAAGAGAGATCCCTGCTCAAGAAAATCAAAACATCTACAAGAAGCGAGCTTCTAACAGAAATTCTTGTAATAAATGGAAGAAGTGGAGTCGCTAATTGAGCATGAATCTCTCACAAAGTTCCAAACGTGAAACCGAAAATTTAGTGGATGGAGGTAGATGGATATTCAGGGAGAGCTCTTTGTCTGGGATTAAATAAATGAATAAGTGGAGTTACCACCCAAACAGGAAACCGACCGGAATGTCTAGGTGCAGAAAGTGAAGATGAAAGGATTAGATGAGAGAAATGACAAGAGTTAGGATGGTGAGAAATGAAGAGATGAAATGACGCCAGAAAAATGAGATGAAATGTCGTAAAGCCAAGGTCCAATAAATTGGTCCTTGGTGGCAATGCCAAGAAGTGTTGGCTTTGTCAGCTCGAATGAGAGATGAGAAATGAGAAGAATGATGAGGAAATGTCGTTGAAACGCCGAGAATAAAATATCCCCAGCAACGACGCTAAAAAATGTTGTGTTGCTTGAGGGGCTAATGAATGACAAAAAAGATTAGATGATTAGAAAAATGTTGTGAGGACCAAGGATAGAAAAACTGTCCCCGACAACGGTGCTAAAAATGTTGTCGTGCAAAATCTCCAGGCCCTGCGATAACGGCTCAGATCGGGCGCTATCGCCTTAATCCCCAATCTCTCCGTTTAAATTGTCTCCCTACAACAGACTAAAGGGGGTAGATCGGGCGGAAATGGAATGAAGGAGGACTAGTTGGGAACTTATGAAACCGGATTCGCTCAAACTAGGTGACGTGTCCGAATCCCACGAATCGGACATGATTCGTTGGAGATTCGAATCCCAAAATGGGACACGACGTGTCCTAACAGGACACGATCGAATCCCGGTCGTGTCCCGTTAGGACACAACGTGTCCCATTTTGGGATTCGAATCCCAAGAAGTGAAAATTTCAGTACTCTATATGCATGGACTCTCAAGTCTAATTAATCTCAGCATTAAGGGTGGTTATGGACACTATTCAAGTTTATGATGCTTGCATTAATAGATTCCTGTGTGGTAAAAGGAATGCTACAGTTCATAGCCTAGATCTTTATTAAATAAGTATACACTTGTGTGAAATCCTACATGTTGTGTCTACATTGCTGAAAGAATGGTGATCATAATCATGGATTAACTTTAGCTATACGTGCCACAAGAATGCATCACAGTCATTGAGTGGCTGATTTTAATTACTATGTCTAATCCTGGGCTGCAAGAGCATAGATGTATATATACCCAACTATTTTATTAACTGTTCTTGAACACCTATTTGAAACCCAAATAATACAAATGATACCATGTGAAGTACGAATAGTTCACCCTGTGTGCAATTCTGGAAATTAATCTCTTGCTGGGCAGAACATCATATGTTACTGTAGTCTCTACAGGTTTAAACATATAAATATTACAGTGCACAGAGATATGAATGTACAGTACGCGCTCTCATAAATATAGTTGTATGTATTTATTATTTTCTATTTCTATTTGCCATTGGCATTGCACTACCTATGTAACACATTTTGATTTGATGACTTAATGAGGAAACTACAATTGTCAGTGTCTTTATCTTTCTATCTTGTAAGTTGTCTTTCATTTATGAACCATGATTTATGTGACATGTATTTGAATTTTGTATGTATTATGCATGCTATAATGTTACTAACTTACTTTGTAAACAGTAAAACTAACATCTAGATGAAGATCTATGTTTGAAATCAATGAATTTGTATCATTAATGAGAATTTGTGTAAGAAATATCTAATTTTTAATATTATATATTTTAAATATATATATATTTTTAATAAATTAATATATAACGAATCCTATGTGTCCTGTTCCGGGGGGTCAATGTGTCCGAATCCAACACTCGAATCCACGTATCCTACGAATCCCGAATCCCCGTGTTGGGTGACTTAGTTGGGAACCAACCAGTCCGGGAGACACAGTTGAGCGACCAAATACTTGTTTAGATCTAGCAAGGCTTAAATGATTCGATCTATACAATTGATACTTGTGCCTTGTGGAGTCAACTATCTTTCTAAGAAATTTAGGACCAAGTACATGATGGACAACCACTATTAAGGAAAATGTTATTATGATGAAAAGAGATGGAAGATGCGATTAACAAAGGGATGAGTGAGTAGTCTTGAGGTAAGATCGTTTAAGACTCAAGTACTTAGTACTGATTAACTTTATGACAAGAGTACTTAATGAAATGAAGAGACAATCTTATACAAAACAAAGTGCCAAATAGCTCAAGTGCCAATAAGATATACAACATATATGCTTTTAAATAAATATCACTAATACGCCAAAAGATTATAATAACCACAAGCCAATAATGATACTAATGTCAAGAAAGAAAACTAGAGCATTTATCCAATTTATGCTTCAATGAAAATTACTTGAAAATTCCAAAACTACTTAAGAGTTATTCAAATAGCCCAAGTTTTCTATTAGATCCAAATCAAATGCAAGCCTTTTCAATGATACTTAGCTCAATAGATTTCAAAATATTTACCATTCACCAAACAAGAAAACTTTTTGGGCAATTTAAAATATTAGACTTATCTGTTCCAAGTGTGTGAAATGAATTTCCTTTAGGGAATGAACTTGTGTGTATGTGATTCATAAACTCAGAAAATATGAGTTTAAACTTGGATTTTATTGCCAATAATTGTACCAAAAATTTGTTGACCTGAACTTATGCAAACAATCATCCAAAAACACTTATTTTCAAAGATTAGATTTAGGACAACAACAAATTCTCTAATGACAGTAGTAAAATTAAAATGCCAAACTAAGCCAAACATGTCAAACAAATTCTGAATTGTGTTATGAACTCAAATCACTTGAAATTTCAGAATTTAATCTATGGCAGCCAATATGTTTCAGTGATAAAAAAGAGCAGCAAAAAAGACTTTATGACAGCAGGGAAATGTTTGCTGCAATCAAGAAGATCACCCTTTTAGATTCTTATGATAGTTACTTCCACAACGATATTAAAACTCCTAACTTTCAGAGAATTGTTTTTTAGGACAACAGTGAATTGTTTAGGACAACAACAAACAAATGTTATGACAACAACAATATGACAATGAAAACAGTAAGCTATCAATGCTATCTTTATACCAAAAATTTACCGAAAATTTTCCAAACTTGCCCACATGAATTATCAAAAGATTTCAACTTGTTATGATGTGATTTCCAAAATTATATCAGATTTGATATATTTATTACAGTCAACAATTAAAATATGAAATAGGCTTAATGATGGATTCCCAACTCAAGAAATTAATTCCTTAATGTATTAGACAACTTAGGAACTGATTTTAGGCTAACCCACATGAAATTTTGCCACCATTAGAAAGGTATATGATTGTTGTAGCAAACAGTGAGGAAAAAGAGGGTTTAGAGATCAAACCCTTAGGCCCTAGGCCTTGAAGATCACTTGCCCAAGTTGCCAAAAAATTCCAATACCTGAAACACAAATTTTTACCAATTTTTCTACAAAAAATCACCAATGATCAGCTTCAGAAAATTAAATATTCAGATCAGAAATGGAGCAAGGGGAATCTAGGGCCAATGAGGGCTAGCACTAGGCCCAATAGGGCTAGAGTTGGGCTAGGAGAAGGCAAATCTGGGCTTAGGAGCCCCAAAACTTGAAACACTTTTTTTGAATTTGTTTTTTTTTTTTTTTTCTGCTTAAGATCTTCAAATTTTTTGCAAAATCTGTAATGGCTGGTTTTGCAAAAATATTTGGGACAAAATCGTGCCCTCTGCGGCTTAGATCTGTTTCAAAACCCCCAAATCTCTTTGAAAAAATCTCAGATTTGAAAATTTCCTTGTATGATTTCTCAGATCTATTCATGCAAACAATCTTTGAGCCCATATCTTGCCCCCCAAGGTCTATATCTGGCTCAGATCTGAAGATTTACTTGGCTGATTTCTTAGTTCTATTCTTGCTCAAGTGAAAAGAGAAAAACGCAATACGTAATATGTACAAAACTAGAGAAAATTCCCAAAACTCAAGTGTTAAAATTCAAAATTATGTTATAAAAGTTCATACCTATACAAGTAAATAACAGATCTATACAAATAATTTACAGATCTATTAGATATGAAGAGTATGAGTCCAACTCCACTCGCAGATCTGATAATCTAAAGCTCTTAATAGCCAGAACTATCAAATTTTCCACAAAAAATTAGATTTTTAAAATTTTAAAAGAAGGTGCTAACTTGAAACCCTCGTGTATCACCAACAAAATCTTATAATAAGCTTGAAGCTAATTTAGCTAGGCTCTTCAGAAAACACAGATCGGGAGTTCGCTGGTTCAACTTAAAACTTCCCCTAACGCCTGAGGATCTAAAATCAAGATTTCCCTGCAAAACTCAATCCGGCCATAAAAAATAGAGCGAGAAAATAATAATAAAATTCAGACAAATAGAGATACCTGCTATTACGTTCAAAATTTAAATTATTTTTCAAACCCCAGTGCCTGAGCAAGATACTTGTACTCAAATCACTCTTCAGAAGCTATCATCAATGGCTTTAGAAAAATTCATGAATGAAAATAAAACATTTTACAGTATTCCCATGAAGAGTAGCACCAACAAAATTTAACCCCAAAGTATTTTTTTATTATCCAGAAAAAGATTACACCAGAGCTTCTTGCTATGCACACGATCAAAAGATCGGATCAATCGACTGACAAATGACTTCCTATTTAAAGATAATCCTCCAACGACTAGTTCGAGTGATTTTCCTCAAAGCAATCTTGACCATTGATGAAGATTTAAATTTCTTTTAATCTCATCCGTCGAAATATTTAATTCTTGAGGAAATTCGAATTTTTCAGTTAAATGCATTTTAATGAACTCAAAAATAATTTTGTTGAGTTAATTTCCCAAAAAAATTGACTTTGACTTAACCCCCAGGGATCAAAGGTTTAAAATTTGGCAAAATAATTAATTTACCTTTGTCCTGGGACCTTTTAAAATTTATTGTTTTAGGATTGACGGATTTTGTCTTTGGAGAATTTAAATTTTTTTTTTTCTCGATAAGACTAATTCTATTAAGCAGTAAAATATTGTACAAGAGAATACATTTCAGAGATGCAGGATACCGGCAACCGGAAATGATAGGACTATCAACCTCGATTCCGGGAAATGAGATAAGCAAACAAGGAGCTACAACTAGTCACTGAAAGCTTAAGAAGCATTGGATGCTACCCTGACAGAGTGGGGGTTTCAACACGAAGCTTTTTCCCTTTCCTATTTTTAACTTCAACCCATCCACTTTGGGGTGTATGGGCAATTACAACTTGCAGATTGGGGTCCTCCCGCGGGGAGCCCTCCTTTTCTGAGTTCGAGGAAGAGGACAAATGGACACGTTTCTGAGCAATGGCTAAATCAGTGGAAGGCGCCAGGCCCTCGGTGGAAGGGGCAACAGAATGAGGGGCCTGTTTCAATTCTTCATCGCTATCTTCTTCTTCGGAACTGGAGGAATCTGAATCCTCGACTGGAGGAGGAGAGCATGGAGCCCATCGTTTGGGCTTGGGCTTGGAGACGTTAGCCTTGTTCTTTCTTGCCGGGCGAGAAGGACAAGTATTCTGCAAATGCCCAGATTGCTGGCAATGGCGGCATCGAAAAGCGGTGTTCTCGTAATCCAGCATCTGGGTCCAGACGAAGTCATTTATCTTGAGGTTGATTTGCTCTGGAAGGCCCTTGCTCAGATCTAACTCCACACACACTCTTGCATATGAGTAGAGGCCTTTGGATGTCCTCCAGAAATCTCCATGGATGAAGCTGCCCAATGTGTCTCCTATAGCTTTGAAGACACGAGTATTCCATAGATGGGCAGGTAAGTTTGGAAGCCGGATCCATACCGGTGTCTTGGTAATGACTGCAGTGGCTGGATCAAAGTCTGGAAACCAGGGAGTCAAAAAAAGCCCTGCCGTTCCCAAGAACCAAGGGCCTTCTGCGAAGGCCTTTTCATAGTGCTTAATGTTATCAAAGAGAACAATGAAATAACCTTTCGAGCAAAAGAAGATCTTACAGTGATGTGTCCAGTTTGCATGGATCCATGCATAGAGATCCTGAGATCGAGGCCACAGTCCGTTAAATCTGCAAATGATGGCTCTTTCTGCAAATACTTGATGCTGGGAAGCCAGTTCTTCATGCATGAGTTCAACAGAAGGAACTTCATCAATTTTTTCAACCAAGAAGGCCTTAGATTTAAGGGCTTCCGGGGGTTTGGGGTTCTCCGAATGAACAGCGTCCTTGTATGAGAAAGGCCGGGCAGAGGAAGTTTGCCCTCTTGCACCTCCTCTCAAACGGAAGGTCGCCACCACTGAGCTGTTTCTGGAAATGCAGTAAGCAGAGAGGGGTAGAGGGTTTTCAAGTTGTTTACCTTGAAAGAGAAGTCGCAGCAGGCTGGATGGGATCCCCATTCTGCGCTCTAGATTCAGAATAAGGTCCTGCACCAAGTCTGAAGGGCGAACCCATTGCATGATGGTTCTGCCTGCAGGTTGAGCAATCTGGATCTGAAAGGATTCAGATGAGGGATTTGACCCTATGCAGATCTCTGAATCTGGCCAGTACACAGGTTTTTCTGCCTTCTGGATGATCAGATCTGGCAGATCTTTGTCCGATCTAAGTCTGGGACTGCGATTTGTATGGCAAGTGATTACCTCAGATCCATACATAAACCCTTCTGATGAATCATTTACCGGCTCCCTTTTGCCCCATTCCAAGGACTGCACGGAAGGTATCAAAGCCAGAGCCTTGGCCTTGGGTTCGTTAAGCTTCAGCTGCTGAGGGTGCAGCGATCGATTCCAACGGGGGTAGCGTGTCCGAGCCAGCGCATCAGAGGCCCCGTCATCGGTGGCGGGAGCGAGGTATGCCTCCCCTTTTACTCCTCGCAAACCCCAGTCGGTCTCATAGCAAGCCTGGGGAGCCTCCTCGGCTGCAACGAATGTGCCAGGCCACACTCGTGATGTCCTCCATGGCGCTCTGATCCCCCCTACGCAGCTCCTCCTGTGCCGCTTCCTTTTACTGCTGAGACGGGTTTCATTGAGGGCTCGGGTGTCGATCACGAGACCTCCAAACCCTCCTCTCGCTCTCCGAACGCTCTTCGCAGCCATCGCTCCTCCTGTTTTTTCCACCGGTTCTAAAACCTTGGAGAATTTAAATTCACCTAGGACCTAGAATTAATTAAATTTCAGGCTTAGGATTTATATTAATTTTTTGGTTAGAAAATTTAATTAATTAACCTATGAGGGGATAAATTATTTTTCCAACCCTCAAGACACTTTACATCATGATTTTCAAATTTTTTACATCTTAAAGGGTAAAACCCATTTGTAACAGACCATCATGGACCACCCATTTCTGCGACACAAATATAATCTAGCAGACCAAACAATTTGTAATAAAATAACCTAACCAAATAGTCGGGTTTATTCCCAAATCACTTTTACATAGACTTGATCTAGAACACTAGGACTCGCCTAAGAGCCTAACGACAAAATCCATTCCAGCTTTGGGGTAAGACTGGAGGAAAACTCTGCCGACCGTTCGAGAATGGATCGGCGAGGCAAAAAAACCTCCCAAAATGGAGATCGTCACTAGAAAAATAGGTTTACCTGGGTCATTACATACATGACACGGATCCGTTGAGATTATTTACATTATACACATGCAGAAAGGGTTTACATAACATCTTGGAAGTCAAACTGATGATGATAGCTGGACAGCACGGACACATCGATCAAGTGCTATCCCTTTTGCGAAAAAAGGAGGTGTACTGCTATGGGTCGTTGACACGTAGTGGTCAACAGGACCCTGAGAACACTTCAGGGTGGCAGGGTTGTGGTAGGGCAAGTTGGAGCTCGTAGGGTGTTGAAGCATTCTTTCAGTTGGAGCTGATAAATCTAGAGTGTTGCAGCATCCATTCTGTTAGACTTGATAAATCCAGGGTGTTGGAGCATCCTTCTGGTTGGAGTTGGTAAAACCAGGGTGTTGTGGCATCCTTTCAGTTGGAGCTGATAAATCAGGGGGTTGGAGCCTTCTTCCAGTTGTTGCTGGAGAATCTCGAAAGTTGGAACATCTTGTTGATGTAATTTGTAAGACTTATATTAAAAATGTTTGGTGTTTTTTCTCTCGAAAGGGTTTCCACCTAAAAATCTCTTGCATATTGTCTATATGATGTTATGCATTGTTGAAAGATGTTGTTAACTGTTTAATGTTTAGATGATATGATTAAAATTGTTAAAAGGTGCCCAATATTGATTCACCCCACCGCTCAGTATTGCTGAATATTCCAACACTTTTTATTGTGGGGGGAATGCTGGATAAAATTAGCAAAAAAAATCTTCGAGAGAGTTGGTTATCCCTACACAAATAGTTGGATAGTATAGTATATATTAACAAAAGATTTGAATGATTAAGAGATTATTCAGAATCATATTGACACATGGTGAATCTGTTTTCACCTTTTCTTCTGATGTGTGTGTATATATATATATATATTTTTTTTTTAATTTTTTATTTCAGGATCTTGAATGTCCTAATATACTCCTCAGTGCTTTCAAATTCACCCATCTTGAGAGTGGAAATCCAGTTTCAAGTCTGTCGATCTGAGTAGTGCTCACAGTTCCAAAGAGTTTCTAGAAGATATCCTGGATTTCCTGTCCTCTTTTATTGTTCTTGGTGTGATGAATCAGATCTAGCTCAATATTTAGGGGGATGGACCCAAGGGCTTCATCCCTTTTCAGAAATATGGGGTCATTGTCCATCAATTATTCATGAGGAATCACATCAGGAAGTATTATGTCAACATCTTGAACCCAAAGCACTGACTTCCCATGTAAATTCCTTGGATTTCACACCTACCTATCTACTAGAAATTTTGATTTCCAGTTTGTTTATTGCTTGTATAGTTCTTATGGTGATAGGGGGTATTCACTTATGGTCTTTGTTAATCTTCTTCATAATGCGATTAATAATCAGACTGTACACTTTCATAGAACTGAATTGACAGCAGTGTGTTCTTCTATGGCTTATAATATTGGTCTGAATGCAATCCATTATAATTTCTACTTAAACATATGGAATTAAATTGTCATCCATTTGATTTTAATTATGAGCCGGTGAGGCTTATGGCTCAAACATCAACATCATTCTTACTAGGCACCCATATTTTTGCTGTGGTTTGGGAGGTCCACACCGTTTTCTTCTAAGAAGACCGTGTCACAGTTGTGACCCAGGGCATACTTGAGATGACCTCCCATGAATGATAAAAGATGCAGTATTAGAGGATATATGTTCTAGTGATCTATTTTAAATGAAAATCAAATCTTACTAAGTTTGCCAATTAAGTTTGACTTATCAGGTTCAACTTCGAGTTTTCATGATCATACTTCGTAGGCAACCTAAAAGGGTTATCACTTGTAGCACGTGATAGGAGGTCATATTCTTACATGGCCTTTACTTGAGTCCTCCATTTCCATGCTAATTACTCCCTAGTGCCCTATGAACCTGAGCCATTCAGCTGAGAACATTATCCAGTAGGCACTGGGTATGGATATGTGCATCATTGACTTAGTGGTTGAATAGGGCTTGCTTCCCCTTTCTTGGTTCCAGACACACTTATATCCAGATATTGTTTCTTCACTGGCTCTCTTTTACTCTCTTGGCTTTTACCTTCTCTGATAACCTACTCTTACTTTCATGTTATGTTGTTTCATTTCCTGTTGTTGTGTTGTTGTTTTAAGGGGCCTTTTGCTACCATCCTCTTTTTGTATGGGCTTCTTATGATTGTTGTAATCTCGAGTCCCTTTGACCTGGTTTGGTCTTTAATGGACATTAGTATAAAGTTATTTTTTTCTCTACCATTGATGTATCATGTATGATTATCTGCATTCCATTATATGTGAACTCTTTTGTGACTTTTTCTCACCATGAACTTGGTGTCAACACTCTCAGTTATCTCGTCTTATTTTTGTGTAAGAGGATCCCTATTTGATTTATTTCATTTCCATCTTATGTTATTTCACTTGATTCCACCACCATTGATAACTTAGTGCACCCCATTCAAAATGTGTGAACTTTCTCCAATTTTGTAGTTTGGGGATACTAGACTAGAAAATCCATATAAAGTTAATTGATTCAAAAACTTTTCTGCTTTTGCAATGCCAATTGTAATCTTGTGCAGTGCATTCTTGTATGCCTTCTCTTGAAGTTGATTTTTATGGCACAAAAGTGATATGTGAATCAATTTTCAAATGACTCAGGGCATAGCTTGTCTGGCTGGACTTCTTCTTGGTGTCACACCTGCCATTTTTATCGCGGCTATTTTGGGGGCTACAATGCTGTGGATATATGGAAGCTTTTGGATAACAGGAGCATTGATTATAATAGGAGGTAGTACAAATGTCCCTACATGCCTGGTTAAATGAGGACCCCTGGTGTAGGCACACTTCATATAAGAATTTTTTGATTTGAAGAACTATCGTGTCAATTTTCACATTCCTGCCTTTATTGTACTTCATCTCTGTCCCAGATGTCGACTTCAAGTCTTAAAATAACTTATAAGTTTGATGTTTTGGCAAATTGGATTCAGCAGGAAGTCTATTCACACTGAACCATGCACAGTTGGCAATTCTGATCACAACTATATACTCCATGTATTGTGCTAAAGTCCGTGGTGGATGGCTTGGTTTAATCCTTTGTGTGAACATGGCCTTTATTTCAAATGACATTTTGATCCACTTATTGAAAGTTAGTGTGAAAGAAGATGAAAAGGGATGCTTTGATGATCGAACTGAAGAAAGAAAAAGAAATAACTTCTGTAATGGACATGGAAGCACTGGTTCTAATGGTAAGCAGAGAAAATCTCCTAAGAGTAGACCAACTGGTGAAAGTTCATGTGATCAGTTTGTACAGAAACATGAAGAATTGCCAACCTCTAACTTAGCTGAAGCATCTCCATCTGTTGGAGAGGAGGTGCTACGGATAATAAATAGCTCAGATTATTATGCAACATTGGGTCTCTCTCGCTATGAGAACATAGATTTTGCTGTCCTTAAACGAAACTACAGGAAAAAGGTAGTGTCTTGTCAAGCTAGCAAATGATTGCCAATTATTTTATTAACATAAAATTCTATGTGTTGATGTTTCCTCAGACCACTGAGGGGAATTTGATCTGCTGGTTTGTCTTGTAATGCTTTCATAGCATTAATTTTTTTTTACACTCTTTTGGATAGGCAATGCTTGTCCATCCTGACAAAAATATGGGCAATCCAGTGGCAGAGGAATCGTTTAAGAAGCTCCAAAGTGCATATGAGGTAAAAATCTATATCCTTGCCAAATAGTGAATAAGGAACCCATTTTTTGGAATTTATTTTCAAATAAAAAGTTATATGAACTGGATTCTTTCAGGTTCTATCAGATTTGACGAAGAAGAATACCTATGACATGGAATTGAGGACAGAAGAGCTGACAAGGAGTCTTCATCAAAATTTTCAAAGCTGTGGTCAAAAGGTATTTTTTTTCAATGTTGCTTATCTTGTAGTTAGATTGGCATGCCACCTTTATTTTACTCAATTGAATTACTAATAATTTCAAAGTAGTATTGAAGACATGGTATAAAAATGGGATCATGTAAACGTTGAAATTAAAACATATCTCCCCATATTTAGGGTCTATTCATTTACATTTTCTTCTTCTATACAAGGGTTGGTTGGATTCATGCATTATTGCTTTTGAGAATATCTGAATATATCTTTATATGATCTTGCTAACAAATTTCCTGCACTATATATATGTTGTCAACAAAATTGTATTTTCTTTTTTATTGTTGTATCTGTATGTTTATTGGAATTTCCTAGATAACATATATTACATCTGGGGCTATAGCACGCTGGTACCTCTTACAGAATGGTAGCATTGGTATGCCTAGGCAGCTTTGTCAATAGTATTCTCTAGGGCTTGCTACACATACCTGCTAATACTAAAGAATGACTAAGTATGGACACAAACAAATTTGTTTCTTATTGAACGGCTTCCTTGACATGAAACAAATGAAAACAAGAAACTTGGCATTATATGGTATTGTTGGCAGCATCGTGTTGGCATTGATCTCAAACAAGGAGTTAGTCAGCTTGGCATTGATGTCAACATGACAAAGGGTTTGTACATGGCTTGACTGGGGTGTAGAAGTGCTGCAGAGGTGCTTAATGATGTTGTGCTATAGGACTTCAGTTACTGGACTGTTTGCATTTGCGCTACAAGACTTCGGTTACCAGATTGTCTGCGTTTGCTACTGGAATTTGATACTCTGGTAATTCACCAGTTTTGGAATTTGCGTGTTGGACCTGGCCAACAAGTGAATCAAAGATTTGAATCAGTCAGTCGTCAAGAACTTTATGGTTTGGTCTGCATGGTCCATTGATTTGGTCCAAAATTGTTGAAGAACATTAATCATTTGGTCCACTAATGATTGCATGCGTTGTTCCATTGTGATTTAGTCGTCGATTTGATTTAATCTTAGTTTGATATGTCTCCTCCAAACATAGTGGAATGAAGTTAATTGTGTAATCTAGTCCAAAAGTTATGCATTGATATGGTCACAAGGTTTGGTTTAATCGTTGTAATGAAATGTCATCGATGCAAGTAACAATGATTGGTTTGGTCCATCGATCCTATGCATTTGGTAGTTGGAAAAGTTGATTTTAAAATTATCTTGCTATGAATCGATATGATGTTTAGATGGTTTGTGTATACCGTGGAGTGCATTGTTAGTGCATATAGTCAAGTGCAACAATGCGATTTGGAGGTATGTGTTAGAGCTAGAATGAATGCGATTTGATCATAGTGCATATGAAAACTAAAGCGCTTCTGTATGTTATGTATAGCCGCCTGTGCATAGCAATGGGGTTGGTTCGTGCTTTGAGTTTTCCACTAGTGAGCAACAATGCACATCTTGTATCCAGTGCGATGAATTTTAGTTTGTTCATGGTGTGGACTGTTCAAAGAAAGGTTCGATTGGGATGTGATGTGATCTATAGCAGAGGATCGATTAGAAGTGTTGTGGCATTAACAAACTTATATGTGTGTGTGCCTGCTTGCATGAGAGTTTAGTGTGCATGGTTTTAATGGGATGTTGAAAATGCTGTAGGTTATGCAAAGTGTAATCTGATTTGATGTGGTGTGCACACAGGTGTGTGTGGCCTAAACATTGTTGAAGTTTGTATGAAGTGCGAATGATGGAGAGCTAGTGTGATTAGATCCTGGAATTGATGCAAAGACATATCTAAGTGTGTGATCTGAGGATATGTAGCTGCGGAACATGTGGATCTACCTTTGTATTGCTGCAGTTGTTCAAAATTGCATGTTATCTTTGTATGAGTGTGAATATATGGCTGAGTGAGGGTTTGATTAAAGTCATGGTTAGCTGAGTGAGGTCATGAGTGTTGCAATACTGATGTATTACCTCCATAGCCTTGTATTGTATATGTTGCTGCCAGATGATGTATTGCCATGAGTCTAGTTGCTATAGTATTGGCAGAGCCTTGATATGTATATGGCTGAGTGAGGTCAATTGATGGCATGCCTACAAGGTTTGATATGTGTATGTTAATGTACTTCGCTGTGACAGATGCCATGAAATGTGCTGTTGAGTGTTGACAGAGAGAGTGTTGCTAGTGAGAGTAAATGTATTGTTGCATGTTGTTGATATTGCAGATATGTATGTGAGTATGTATGCTGCTGACAATGAGATGTGTTGAGTCTTGAGAGAATGGCTGTTGTGTGGTTGAGTCATAATATATTGTTGGTGTTATGCTCTTGATGCTGCTGTCTAGTGTATGTTGAGCAGAGTTGGTTATTTGTATGCTGCCACAGTTTGGTATATGTTTGAGGTGCTGCTAGGGTTTGGTAGCTTGATGGTTTGTATGTTGAGTCAAATTTTGATGTTGCTAGGGTTTGATGAGCAAAGTTGTTGATTGTGAGTTGATAGCTTGAGGTGATTGGTGAGCAAAGAAAGGTTGTGTTGTTGATGAGCAGAGAGATTACGTTATTTTAGTTTGAAAATAGATGAAATGTGGCCTACAATTATTTGAGTTGAGATTGGTGGGCCCAGTCTGAAAATGTATGAAATGTGGTCCACAAGAGTCTGAGGGTTGGGGCCTTTAGTGGCAGGTAATGACCTACTTAGGGAGTGGTGGCTTCCTTCAAGTGGTGGCCTGAGAAACTATTGGAGGTAGGGACCTGCATCAGGTTGGGGCCTGCATAGTTGAGGAAGTGGTGGCTCCCGTCAGTTAGTGGTCTGGAGCAAGTGATTGCTTACGTACATCGCAAGTTGGGGCTTGCACATTGGTGGTGGCTAGTGTATGATGTAAAGAAGAATTTTGAATAATAATAAGAAGAAGCAAAGCGGTCAGAGATTTTTCTCCTGAGAGGGTTTCCTCCTAACATCTATTGTCTCTATGTGTTTGATGATGGTTTATGTACCTTGGTGTCTTAAGTGTTGTTCATGAGTATTGTTGCTTTTATGTTTGTTTATGCATATGGTACTTGTTGATCATATGTGTTGCTGATTAATAAATGGTTTAGTAATTGTAAGAAAAGACAAAAATTGGTGATTGATGATCCACACTGCACAATACTGATTCAATGTAATGTCCCCAGTTTTATTTTTTCTCCATAGTACAACTAACGTGGATTTCCAGGGCATGGGATGGCCAGGTCAGTGGAGCAGGTTTATGTCACCAGGGGTTCCGATGGAGTTTTGAGGAGTTTTCATGGGGTTCGATGGCATTCACTTGACATATTCATCATCATGAGCAGTTCTGCACATCTTGTTTTTGGTTGCATGACTTTCTGATAATTCCCGTAAAATAGGGTTATTATTAGCATAACTTGATTAATTATTCTCGAGGTGGCATTTTGGGGAGATTAATGGATGGAACACCTCAGTGTAATAGCTCGTTAGAACCGGAATGAGAAGATCTACAGGATGGGATGCTGAGAAGTGACTTCCAGTGGCCGAAGAGAGTATGGTGGGCGATTTACCATTTTCCTTAGTTAAAAATGACTTTAATTAGTCATTTAATTAAGGAAAAATAATTAATTAGAGGAAATGGGCCAAAAGTGACTTAAGTAAAATAAAATAAAATAAAAGGGGTCACTTAAGATAAAGTCAATGGAGGAGCTTCTAGAATAATAATAAAATAATAAAATAAGATGCTTCTAGAGGCTTGGAGATCTATCCATCAGATCTATAAAAAGAGGAGGAGAAGATCATTTGGGACATCTTGGTTTTGATATTGTTTCTTGTATGTGAGGTTGAGAACCTGGTTCTCTACTCCAGCAATAGCCCCAGGATGGAAACCCTCGAGTGATTCAGTGAGAGTGGGCAAGCATCCATCTCTTCCCTTGGTGAATCCATTCAGGGTTCACAGGTTGTAGTGTATTGGTTTTTCAGTTTGTTTTGGAGGTCGATTGCGGCATTATTGTAGATCTGTCTGAGGCCATTTATCTCAGCGATTTGGGTCGTATTTGCATGTAGACCCCAATTCTTCTAATATAATAAAGCTGAGAATTTCTTGTTCATTATGTTCTGAGATTGTAGTGCTTTATTTGCTCATTTTTACATGGCAATCTTCTGTTAAATGTATGATAAATTTTATGTGAAGAGCTTGTTCCAAATTTTTCTCATTTGGGACATTACAGTGGTATCAGAGCATCGAACTTGGCTCAGCCTGCGGGTTTGGGTTTTCAGTTTTAAGTATTCGAGGGTTTATTTTGGAAGTGCCAAAGTCATCCTTTGTTGCAGAATTTTTATTTTTGTGCCAAGATTGTTGTTGCTAGTGATTTTGCAGTGAATTTGAAGGATTGAAGAGTTGGAGCATTGTGATATTAATTTATCTTATTTGGAGTAGTGTGCAGAGCTGGGCAGACTGAGAAACTCACACTAAATTGGGGCTTTTATAGATCAGCTAGAATTTGCCCAATATTTTTCTGGGTTTTTTGAGAGGAGCCCTTGGTTGAAATTTCAGAATTTTCTGGGTAGTATGTCGGCTATAAATCATTGTTCCTCCATCATTTTGTTTTATCAGTGAACTGGGTAATTCACACCACTTGGTGAGCTTGATCTTGGCTTGGATTTAAGCCAAACCATTTCTGGTTTTTATGGGTTTGGTGTGAGGAGCCTCAGGTTAAATTTTCAGAATTTTTGGAGTAGTATTGAGGGCAAAAACACCAGTTCATCTTCAACAACAACAACATAATTTCTGGGCAGTGCGAATTAATTATTTGGGTTATTTTGTTGGGCCTTTGCAACAACAGTAAGGGGAGCTTGAAATTTTAAAATTTATTGGCTCATGGATGAGTCACTGAGGTAGCTCGCAGCCCTTAGTGTTGACCCTATTGCCAGGAGAAATTTTATGAGAATATTTTGGGAGGGTTCAGATTTGGGAAGGATGAGGAACCAAAGCAGAAGCAGTCTCAAGAGCTCCCAAAGAAGAGCCAAAATCAAATGAGGAGAGAGCATATCTGCTTCACATGTCAAGGAGCATGGACACCAGATCACACATGTAAAACTGACAGAGAAGCAAAAACTAAAGAAGAGCGAGGAATGACAAAAAACTCAAGTCAACAAAGAAATGAAGGGCCCATGTTTGAGCAGGAGCTGCATGTAGAATGCTTTAACTTGCATGAAAACACCTTTGAGGAGCATGAACAATTGTGTGATAGAAACCTACCTATGCCTCTATGTTTGATGATTGCAGATGGTGAGCAACAATTTGATTCCATGCATAAAGAAAGCCCAGGAGAAGACACTCAGGAGGATTTGAGAAATGAGCCATTGGTGGTGGCCCAACATGAAGATCACTTAGCGGTGCAAGGACATGAGGAGGAAGATATGCACAGTGTGTGAGATGAGCCATTTTTGGAGAGTCAGCTAGTGGCTCATGTTGAGCCCAAGATGGAGGATGAGCAGACACCCTTGGGGCCAACCATTGGAGAGGAGCAGGCAGATGTGCAGGCAGCTACCAGGGAGGTAGTATTTGCAGATATTGTTCATCAGGAGGCGTTGGCACTTGACAGGACAATTTTGCAGATGACGAGTGGACTGGTGGGGCAGGGAGTTTCCGGTCAGATGAGCGAGGCTCTTTTAGAGGCAGTCATGCATCCATCCTTGGGTCTACCCACTAACGAGGTGCAGGTCGATGCAGTGGCAGCTGGCAAAGCTGTAGTATTTCCAAGCAGCAACCCTCTGCAGGAGTACATTTACAGAGCGTGTAGCATGGGTTACCCACTTATAGGGAGGGAGGCATGCATTCCTAGACATATTCGGTTGATTGGTTGGGCAGAGCTGCATGAATTGAGCATGGTGCAGCTCAGTGGACTCATACCTTGTATAGGTGCACGTGCATCCGATCCTTCCCACGGGATGGATTGGCAGGAGATCATGAGTTGGTATCCTATTGATGGAGTATCATTTTTAGTCAGGAGCATTGTATTGCAGGAGCCCTCAGAGGTGAGGGATATCACATGCTTCAGTTGGCATCAGGATGTGGGCTGGCCACTCATCAGTATTTCAGCACGGCATCAGCATGATGGGATTGACCTTGGTCTATGCCAAGGGTTGGATTGGAGAGAGGTGATGAGTTGGTACGTGGTGGATGGAGCAACATTCACAATCGGAGTTATAGCACAACATGAGCCATGGAGTATTGATGCTCCTTCTTGGTGGCATTGGGATCCAGGAGGATTTATTGATGACATGTTCTGTCAGAGATTGGTTTGGGATCTGGGCATTGAGGGGTCCATTCATGGTGGGTTGGCACAGGAGCAGAGCATCACCCAGTGGTTCGTATGGGATTTGGGCATTGGGTCTCAGTTGTGTTGGGCCACCAGATTGGTCTACAGATTTGGATTGCTTGAGGGCAAGCAATCTTGATGCGGGAGGACTGTAATGTCCCATTTTTATTTTTCTCCATAGTACAACCAGCGTGGATTTCCAAGGCAAGGGATGGCCAGGTCAGTGGAGTAGGTTTATGTCATCAGGGGTTCCGATGGAGTTTTGAGGAGTTTTCATGGGGTTCGATGACATTCGCTTGTCATATTTGTCATCATGAGCAGTTCTGCATGTCTTGTTTTTGGTTCCATGACTTTCTGATAATTCCCATAAAACAGGGTTATTATTGGCATAACTTAATTAATTATGCTCGAGGTGGCATTCCAGGGAGATTAATGGATGGAACACCTTAGTGTGATAGCTTGTTAGAAATGGAACAAGAAGATCTACAGGATGGGATGATGAGAAGTGACTTCTAGTGACTGAAGAGAGTATGGTGGGTGATTTACCATTTACCTTAGTTAAAAATGACTTTAATTAGTCATTTAATTAAGGAAAAATAATTAATTAGAGGAAATAGGCCAAAAGTGACTTAAGTAAAATAAAATAAAATAAAAGGGGTCACTTAAGATAAAGTCAATGGAAGAGCTTCTAGAATAATAATAAAATAATAAAATAAGATGCTTCTAGAGGCTTGGAGATCTATCCATCAGATCTATAAAAAGAGGAGGAGAAGATCAGTTGGGACATCTTGGTTTTGATATTGTTTCTTGTATGTGAGGTTGAGAACCCGGTTCTCTACTCTAGCGGTAGCCCCAGGACGGAAACCTTCGGGTGATTCAGTAAGAGTGGGCGAACACCCATCTCTTCCCTTGGTGAATCCATTTAGGGTTCACAGGTTGCAGTGTATTGGTTTTTCAGTTTGTTTTGGACGCTGATTGCGGCATTATTGTAGATCTGTTTGAGGCCATTTATCTGTATTTGCATGTAAACCCTAGTTATTCTAGTATAATAAAGCTGAGAATTTCCCGTTCATTATGTTTTGAGATTGTAGTGCTTTATTTGCTCATTTTTACATGGAAATCTTCTGTTAAATGTATGATAAATTTTATGTGAAGAGCTTGTTCCAATTTTTTCTCATTTGGGACATTACAATCAACCCCCCCTTCTCAATATTGTGAATAGTGTTGCACGAAACGCCCCCTTGGATCAAAACCCTGAAACCCGCTCTGTACGGATCCGTGGGTGATTCGCTGATCGAAACGCGCATCAGGCCGGAAAAGACGGTTCTTGCCCTGTCGGAACCGTTCAGTCCGACCTACGTTTCGGCTGGCGGATCGCCCAGCCGAAACGTGGCATTTCGGGGCCGGATCCGTACAAATCGCAAACATTTTTGTGGGCAGTTGGCGAGTTCCGCCGTGCTGCCCCACAAATGCGACTTTTTATTTTTTTCTAGTGCTTGGGGGTAGGTCCAAGATGGGTTAGGGTAGGGAATGAAGGGATTAAAAGGCCCTTTCACCTCTCATTTGCTAACTTGTATTTTTTGAGAGCTTGGAGAAGAGAGGAGAAGAGAGGAGAAAGAGAGGAGAGACTTGAGGAGAGCTTGGAGGAGTGAAGAAGGAGGAGCTAGGAGAAGGAGGAGGAGCTTGGAGGAGTAAAGAAGGGCTTCCATCTACAAGAGCTAAAGATGTAAGTGCAAACCCCAAACTCACTCATTTTTTTGTCATTGTTTTTTGTATTTTTATTCTCCCTCTCCTACTCTTTTCCATTCTTTCTTCTTGCTCATTTAATTGCAGGTTGTCCACCACCTATATTCATATTCCAAGACGGTGTTTTTTTGGCTTCTATGTATCATTCCACTTTTGGTTTTAATGATGGCAACGAGGGGTAGAAATAGAAGGGAAGAAGAACAAGAGGATAGTGGTCCCCATATGAGTGACCTAATGTATGATGAGGAGGAAGGGTTTGAAGCCGAAGGGGATGAACTTGAAGGGAACACTGAAACACTAGAGGGGAAAGCATCATTGACACCCTTATGGAACTATGTGACCAAACTTGAAGGGGGAAAGGTGGTGGAAGCTACAAATTTTTGTGTCCTCATGGTTGTCATGGAGGAAAACCATTTAGTGGTTCATATACCCGTGTGATGAGGCATTTTTGTGGGGTGATGGATAGTGATGATAAAAAGGGTGCTGTGGGGATACAAATTTGCCCAAACATTTCAATTGAACAAAGAAGAAAATACATCCAAATAGAGGAGGTTTCACAACAAAAAAGCAAGAAACAAAAAACTCGGTTTGAATCAAGTGAAACCTCTAGATTTGGTAGCTCATCTCCTCATGGTCCTTCTGTAGGCTTTGGAGGTAAAAGAACAATAGGGGATTTCTTGATTGTTGTTGGGAGGGATGATGTGGATAAAAAGATATTCGATTTCTTTTGGTAGCTCGTCTCCTCATGGTACTTCTGTAGGCTTTGGAGGTAAAAAGAACAATAGGGGATTTCTTGATTGTTGTTGGGAGGGATGATGTGGATAAAAAAATAGTCCGATTTCTTTGTGCTTGCAGTCTACCATTCAATGTGCTTTGCTCTCCCTATTGGCATGAAATGGTAAAGGCCATAAATGAAGCATCAAAAAGATACAAGTCCCCCAACTATGATAAAGCTAGAACAATGTTATTAGAAAGAGAAAAAGCAAAGGTTCAAAGAGCTTTGACACGTTTTACAAATGAGTGGGTGGATTGTGGGGTATCCATTGTATTAGATGGGTGGACAAATATTAGAAATCAACATTTGATAAATGTTCTTGGTGTTTCTGCTAGTGGTGCAATGTTTATTACACGTCATGACTCCTCCATTAGTGCAATTTCCCAAAACATTGCAGATCTCCTATTGCAATCAATCAGAGATGTTGGTCCGAATAATGTGGTTCAACCGTTCAAGTGATCACAAGTAATGCAACAAATTGTAAGGCAACATGAAAAGTTATTGAGTGTACTCATCCACACATCTTTTGGTCTGGGTGCTTGGTGCACACATTGAACTTTTTGATGCATGATATTGTGAAGCATAAAGAATGTGGATGGATTAATGAGATTTACAGGAAAGGGAAGCAACTCATTAAATTTATCACAGGGCATACAATGGTAAACTACTTCTATGGCACTTACTCCAAGTTGCAGTTGGTTAAACTTGCAAAAACAAGATTTGCAAATTATTACCTCACCTTTAGGTGGCTAGTGAAGGTGAGACAAGCTTTAACTAATATGGTGGCCTCTGAATCATGGGAGGAATTTAAAACTGATAAAGATGGTGCTAATCTAGCCAAGGACACTATTCTTGACATGTTCTTTTGGTCACAACTTAAATATGTTTTGCAACAACAAACCAATTTATTACATGATCAAGTTTGCAGATTCAGATTGGCCAATAATTGGGGAGGTGTGTGAATGGATAGCATGTTGGGGTAGATTAAAGACATTGTTGAGCCTAGAGATATCACCTTGTAAAATTATATTCGTGCAGAGGTGGAAAACCAATGGAAAATGCTAAATGTTCCATTGCATGCATTAGCATATGTTTTGACACCTAAATACTATCATCCATCATGGCTTTCAACACCAGCACCTGGGGGAGCAGGAGGAAACCACACCTAGATCTAGAGGTTCTAGAAAAATAATGATTGCATTGGGTAAATTAGTCCCTGATGAGGAGGAGGCTACCATGCTGCAGAAACAGTTGAGCAACTATACGCTTAGCACTGGTCCATTTGGGAGCATGCGTGCAATTAGAGATCGAGAGACTTTTTCTTCTCTTAAGTGGTGGAACATGCATGGAGGTGCTACTCCACTTCTACAGACTTTGGCATTGCGGGTGCTATCACAGGTGGTAAACACTTCTTTTGCAGAGAGGTGTTGGAGCTCTTATTCTTTCATTTACAGTGTTAAAAGGAACAGATTAAGTTTAGATCGAGCAAAGAGCTCGGTTTATGTTCATTATAACTTGCGATTGTTGTCCCATTACTGTGATGATGCAAAGACTAATAAAGACCTTAAGGTTTGGGATAGGAATCTAGAGGAGCCCAATTTGGAGGGTGGAGTGTTGCGGTTAGAGAAATTAGAGGATGCTCTTATCCAGGTATGTCCATTGTGGTGTGAATTTCAAAATTTAGTCAATCAGTGGTATATCCATTGAATTCAAATGTGCCAATTTCTCTTATAAAGCATTTCTCTTATTCTTGTTTTTAATTTTTTTTGTTAACTAGTGGTTTTTTTTGGTATGATTTTTTTGAGCGATTCCAGGATGATGATGATCGAGTTGAGTTGCCACCTCCATTTGGTCCCTTGGTTCCCAGGTTCCATGGTTCAACACCAATAACAGGGGCTTCGTCTTCATCAGTTTCAGTCCTACTCCCACAACTTCCACAAGCACCATATTCTTCATTGCCACCATGTGGAGGCCCACTGCCACGTTCTCTTTGTGGTGGAAGGAGGAGAGATTAGTAGATATATTCACAATTTACTATTTTTGTCATAGATTAATCATTAGACTTGTAGGCTTGTTGTGAATTTGAACCTTTTTGTCTTGGCGGTGACCAAGTGGCCTATTTTGTAAACATTATTATATGAATTTTGGACATGACTAATGTTGACAGTTGCTCACTTGCTAGATAATATGCTTTATGTTTTATATGTTATAATATGCTTAAATGTTTTATGTTTTATAATATTCTTAAAATTTGATGTATGTTTGTAATTGCTAAAATATAGATGGTTGATGCTCGATTAATTAATCATTGATGTACAATGGAATCATGGATGCCATATCTATCTTGATTTATGTAAAAATATGCATGTTTTCATGACTTCTACAACTAGTTTGGTATTTGGGATGTTTGTTTTGAATATAAATGCAAAGTATATATATAGTAGACGCTTCTGAGACGCTTCGCTTCCTCAATTTTTGGAAAATGATGCTTCCGCGTCCTTGCTTCGAAAAAACGTCCCCATTTTGTGCCCGCGTCATGCAACATTGATTGTGAAGCTCCCAACAAGGTGAATACATATCAACTCAAGTGTTGAAGTGTTAATTTTAGGAAACAATGGTATGTTCTATGCTTTAGAGCAATTTTACTTCAATTTCTTTATTAGCCTAATATCAATATTCAGATTAGCAATCACATCAACATGATAGTAAAATGCAGATAGAACATAAACATAAACAGTAGAAGACAAGCCAAGACAAGAGGCCACAAGATGTGGCACTAGGCAGGGACAAACCCCAATGTGGGGAAACCTTTGATCAAATCTTATTTTAGTCTTCAATAGTTCAACAAAGATAGTACAATTTACAAATTTGATAATTTATAATAGCAGCAAGAGAGCCCTAATCAGAAAAGTCAACGCTAGTCAATAGGGCGGATTTGACCTTTAGCAAATTGGTCAACTTCAGTCAATGTCAGCCTCCAAACAACAAGATAAAACAACCCTCAAAATAGTCAAATTCAGCGCAGTCAAAGTCTGGTCAAACAACCCACCTGCAGTCAACGCTGGTCAACAATCAACGTTTAGCCTCGATTTTTGTGCCCAGAAATGCGGCCTTCCCAAATAGAGATAGCCCTCACAAAAACACAGTCAAAGGAGTCAAAGCTATTGGTCGACGCATGGTCAAACTGTCCTAGAATTCGGTCAACGCCCAAAAACAAAAATTACATCCTTTCCTTCGCATGTGTGAGAGAATGCTGCCTAGAAATGCGTACCCAATCAATGAGGAGAGAGAGATGTGTGAGGATGAGTGTGTCCAAATGAGGCTAAGGCATCATGTATTTATGGCAAACGTTGAGGATGAATATATGTGACTGTTGGGCTTCTGAGCCTACATAAGTTTGCTGACTGACCTTGACAATTTGTCCGTAATCAAAATAAATTCATAACTTCATTTGTACATGTCGGAATCAGATGATCTTTAGATCAGTCCTACGCCTCTTGGAGAGAGGAATCCAAGAAAAATATCAGCTATCATAAATGAGATGACCCATGTGGAGTTTGGCCCTAGTTGCCAATTTAAACACTCCCTCTCAACTAGGGAGAACTCCATCTGCTAATCCATTTGCGAATTTGTACTATCTTTGCCATCAATGCACTGCTGTTGGCTTGTTGGGGCCTGAACCAGGTTTGGAGTTGATTTAGCTAAACAAATCCCAGTACTATTGGCCCTTTCGGCAATAGTCCGCAGAGCGTGGACTGAGGTCTCACTCGAAGTAGTATGGTAGGGTGTTAGAACCAGGTTTCCGCACCCTAGAGATGTCTGATGGTTTCAAGTGGTCTGCGATTTGACCCTGTGCGCACATCGCTACGCGCACTTACCTGTTCATTGTAGCCTGAGGTGTTGCCTTCGCGCAACCCTACTCGGGGGTTGAACAGTGTTATTACCCAAGTCCTTACTAGTAATCCGATATTAGTTGATTAACTTAGCTTATTTGTATGCTTTCAGTTATACTTAACAATATTCACAATTCATACAAGTGCGCGTAGTAAAGAAACAATATATTCGCAAATGATATCAAACATGTAATAACTCAGAACAGATACACAGAATTGGTAACAAAACCTTTCTTTATTAATCTCTTCTCCGATTACAGACTCGACTCCACCTTGCGCACTTAGCTGCAGGGGTCCGTGCACTCAGCTGCAGACTCTACTAGGCCTCTGCGCACTCAGTTGTAAAGCCTTTTCCTACTCTACGACCCAAGACACACTTCGCACTTCTACTTAATCTCTAAGAACTTTCATGCCCATTCTCTATTAGATGTCTTTACAACTTAGAGCCTCGCTCTATTTATACAATTCCATGGTCCGCGGACCATGGGTAGGCCGACATTACATTCAAAACTTAGGGCGGACAACCCTATGACTCTAACATACATTTCGCACTCCGCGCCCACAATTCGTGGAGTCTTTACAACCATATCAAGTCAAAACTTGGGCTTTGAGCCCCAAAACATGCCTTGGGGGGATTCCATGCCCAACAGGCCCCCAACACAAACATCGTGACTCGCCGTCGAGTCACTTAGTTGGCACGACGATCTTGGCACGGAGTCCCTCCAACTGTTCTTGAACGGTACTGATGTCCGCAGCGCATTGAGCTGCTGCTTGCTAGAGTTGCTGCATCCGTTTTTCTGAGACCTCTGTGTCCGGTGTGCTTCCCTGCATTTGCGCATGCATCCCTTGTATGGGCGCGAGTTTTCCTTCGATATTTGCCGTGATTGTGAAGGCCTCGTCAATCAAGGGTTGAACGTGTGCTTTGAGAATTGCTTCTTTATGTCACTCCGCGTCCACTTGCTCCTTCAGTGCCTTAGCTTGCTGCATCCTCGCAAGCCGCTGAGTGAGGACTACTGTCTGCGCAGTTCCTCGGACACTGTCATATTGTTGTTGGAGTTCTCGCGCCTCTGTCTCCAGGTGCTGGATGTTGGGGTCCTCCTGCAAAGTCATGAGGACCTCAAGTGCTTGTTCCAACATGTCGGTACAGTCTCGCACTACACCCCCAATTTCTTCCAACCCTGCTGCGATAGCGCTAGCGTGTTGTTCTCTGAACTTCCGGGGGAGTGGAAGGCTATGCCTTCAACCGCAACTCGACGATCTGAAGATTTAGCTCCAACTGAACCTTTGTCGTTTCTTCCTTGGCCTCGCGGACTCCGGTTGCCAATCTGTGGATCCGCACCTCTATCAGTAGATATGCTGGGATGGCCAGCTCCGGGATGCGTCGACAATCGTCATCTACCATCTGCTCCAAGTGTTGATTTTGTAACACCAATTCATCGCGTTGCAAGGTGAGTTGTTCCATGTTTATCTTCTGTTTGCTAAGAACTTGGATCACGTGGCTCTCCCTGGCCCGCAGCTTTGTCGTTATCCCATCCTGTAGCAGATACAGTGTCTCTCACGGAAGGGTAGCCAAATTAAGGCCAAGGCCTTTCAACATGTTAACTGAAAATCTATCGGTCACATTTGCTGCGACTAGGGCCCCTTCCGGCAACACTACCATGTTTTCCATCCGTGCGCACAGCATCTGCTCTGCTGCCGAGGATCCTGCTGCGAGGTGGGTCGAAAGGGTACCCACCTGAGGGGGCCGCACCTGTAACTCTTGTAGCTGTGCCCTGAGGGCCCCCAACACAGTCTGGTGCTCCTGCATAAACTCCTGAAGGGCCTCATTGGTGACATCGCGAACCGTCTTGCCGATGTCATGGAGGTCACCTTTGGTTAAGGTGATCGGGTCAATGGCCAACTTCGAGGCCTTGACCTTCTTCCTCGGTCTTGTTCTCTCTGCCATGTGTGGGCGCTTCAGTTGTGTGGACACGGTCCCGGGGTCCGCGCTCCCTTCTGCTGTTTCTGCTTCCTCTACCTCCTGCCCTTGTGAGGATGTTGCTTGGTCCTCATTCGCCTTCGTTGTTGCTTCCTCTGCCGCCTGTGCTGCTGCTATTGCTTTTGCAACATTTTTCTGCTTGGTGGTTTTCTGTGTCGCTTCCCGCGCTGCCTTTTCCTTAGCTGCTGCTGTTTCCTGCTGCCTTTTCGCCAATTGTGTGACGCGCAGCTTGGCATTGTCCTTCTTCTTCTGCGCTACCGCCTTCTCAAGTTTTGCCAGGTCTGGGGCGCGCCATTCCAGAGGCCATGTCTCCAAAACAGTGAAGATGGCGTCGTCAGTGGCTATAAACGGGAGCTTCATCCACTGCTTTGTTGTATCGTTGCACGCCATGATGTATACATTATGCATGTCAGCTTTGATTTCTGCAAAACTCTGCAGACTGTTATACACCGTAGGTGACAGGCGCAGCTTCCGATTGAGCCACATCCGGATGCTCATCTCCATGAGCTCCCAGAAAATTTTGGTGTCGCAGATCCGCTTTGTGTCCTTTGTGGCCCAAAGCGAAGCATACTTTGCGGCCTCTGGTAAGCTTCTGTCAATGTTGGGGAATTGACTGTCTTTTGGTAGTTCCCCCGCTACGAGCATTATGGATAACAACAACCATACGTAGTGGAAGGTTTTACCCTGCTCCTGGGCTTCGCGACAGTTCTTCAAAAATTCCTCGCAGAGGAATTCAGACTAGTTGAACTGGACCCCCTTTGCACACTGCTTGGCCAGTGCGACTACCGACGCCGGTACCTCATCGACGCGACACTTCCTCATAACTTTTCTGGCCAGGAGTTGGGTTGCTACGCGTACCCCTTTGTCCTTGATGCTGGAGATGGCGTAGCCCCTTTTCTTCTTCTCCAGCTTGTATTTTGTCTTCATGGCTTCTGCAAGGGCCAAATCACTGCCCTTTCCTTCGGCTATGGTTGCGGGGTCCTTTCCTTTGCAGGGGAGCCGAGAAATGCGGTGGATTAGGTCTGCCGTGATGGGGATAGGCTCCTCCAGCCATAGATACCCATCATGCATCAGGCAGAGCAGTTGTTTGATGACGAAAATGGTAATGGGCATGCGGTGGAAATGTGGTATCCATAATAAGTGCAGCAACTCGGCCTTTTCCACACCGCGCAACCATTTCTGTGGCTCTAACGTTGTCACCACCCCCTAAGTGTTCTGCTTCATGAGGTTCCGGGCTCTAGGGGAGGGAACTTCTCGCGGTTAGCGAGGTCCCAATCTTCAAACTTCATGGTTGGCACACGGCCCAGGTGTGTGCCTTTAAACACAATGCCGTCTGGGAGGAGCGGGGTCTGGAGTGAACTCTTGGTTTCGTCCAAGTCCTTCATCACTTTGGTCTTCCCTTTCTGCGGGGGGACATATGCGGGCAGTTTTGTTGTATAGCGTATAGGTTGAATGTCCTCCATATCTTCGTCGTCTTCTGCTGTGATGGTCAGGCCCTGCAAATCTTTTTCTTCCTCATCTGTGTCGATTGTGACAACTTTCCCTTTTTCTGCCATTGATAGCTTGCTGCGTAGTGGGTTCCTTGGGGACATGCATACGGGGGCCATTGCTTGTTTATCTTTCTTGGGCCTCGGCGTTCGCAGTGATTTGGGGTTTTTGCCACAACCTCGGTGCCTTTTGGAACATCCTCCACCATTGGGGTCTGCGTGACCTCGCCGGCGATTACCTCTTCGATTCCCAAACCATCCTTAGTTGCTGTCATCGTGTCTAGGCTGTATTCTGTCACTCGCGAACTTAGGAGCTCAATTATCGCTTGGCTCTCAATGCTTAGTGCTCTGCTCAAGCGCTCAATTCTCAAATGACCAAGTGTTGTTCACTGGCCAACCCTTTGTGTTTTATAGCACCTTTTGAATTCGAATTCGACTGTTCCCCCCAATTTCAGGCCATTAATGCTTTCTTGGCGGCAGATTTTCCCAAATCTTGCCCATAAATCGTGTCTTAAATGCCCGCCGCTCGCTCCATTTGGCCTCAAATTGAGCATCCCATTGTGAATAGTGACTCCAACGGTCACTTTTCAGCCAATCCACACGACAGCGCAGCCCTCCGTGCGCGGTTGCAGACCCTGTGATGCTCTACTTTTGCGCGCATCCCCAATATCGCGCAGCTTTTGGGCAGAATAGTTTATAGTCCCGCGCTTCCTTTCAACTGCCTGGAGCGCTAAGACTGTTCTTCCTACGGCTAGTCAGGTGGTCGCACCACCCATGTGGGGCTCCATCCCGTCCTTCATCATGGTTCGCGAAGAATCCACACCTTCTATTGTTGTGATCGGCATCGCGCACTTTACTACTCACAACACGCTACCCTGGTCACTACGTTTGGCGATATGCGGTCCAAGCCAAGGCAACAACCTAACTAGTTCACGACGATAGTTCTCCCAGTTGTTAGTATGATCGTACGCACCTTGCCTTACCATCCTCAGTTTTTCGACGAGAAATGCTTCCTTTATTTCATCTTCCAACTTCTTGACCTCCGCGTCCATCAAAGCGCTTTTCTCCCTTAGCCATACCCGGTCTTTTTCAAGTTCGCGAAGTCTAAGGTTTCCCTGTCGGATTTCTTCCTCAAGTCTTATGTGTTTTGTTTCTTGCGGCTGTGTGATCCCTTTGTTTCGGGCTTCGCGGACTATCGTATCTACGGGTGCTGCTATGCATGGACTAGGCTTCGCATGCTCCATAGGGATTACAGCCCCTGCTTCATACTTCAGCTTCGGAAGTGCTTGCGTGGGCAGGGTTTTGCACATGGTCCTATAAGCCCATAGAACTGCTGGTATGCGCAGGTCCCAGTTAGTGCGTCTCACATGGTGTTTAGCGCTTCGCACACCCAGTGTTTTTAAAACCGGAACCGGTGACCGGACCGGTCCACCTAATGAACTGGTTTACCGACCGGAACCGGTCTAACCGGGACTGGTTTGGTCTAAACGAACCGGTTTTAGAAAAATACATTAAATAATTATTTTTTAATGAAAAAAACTATTTTTAAGATTTAAAAGCATGATTCCAAGCCAATAGAGACAAAATATGCAAAGATTGCTCATTTATATACCATGTAAAGGTGAATATATCAAAATGGCACCGAGTGCAATACATATCATCGACAAAATACATAAGCAATGAGGCTCTAAACCACTAAGAAGATATTAATATCACAAGTAAATTTCATCTAAGGAAAATGTTAGGTTTAATATGTTGCCCTAACCATTTTCCAACATGGTATCAAAGCTATGGTTTGTATCCTTGGTAGCTGGAAATATCACTATTTCATCTGTAGCTTGTTCATTTGGAGATCAAGTATAACAAGACTAGCAAGAAGCTTATACAAAAGAAGAGAACCAAATGACAGACAAAAAGTCTGCCCCTAAATTAAAATAGGTCTGCATAGAGGTCCAAAGTCTGAGGTGTTTCAGAGACACGAGAATCATAGAGGTTCAAAGTCTGGTGTATTTCAGAGACCCAAGAGTCACAAAGATCCAAAGTCCGGAGTATTACAGAAACCCAAGAATCACAGTAACTTCGTATAGAAGTCCGAAGATTGTAGGCCTAATAACATTGCAGAGGTACAAAATCTTCCTTGGTTAATAGAGGTCCAAAACTATAATGATACTAAAGAAGGTCTGAAGATTTCAGTGGATTACAAAGGTCTGAATTACAATGGTATTTCAATTTTCCCGAATTGCAGTGATATTTTAAGAACTTAGAAAATTGTAGTAAGGTTTGAGAGATGAAGTATCTAGAACATGTATCATTCCTATTGATAAAGTCATGAAAATCATAACCCCTAAACCACTAAACCACTAAACAACTGCGTTTTTTGTCATGTTTCAGTGGGCTGTCCATAAACCGACCGGTTTAGGACGGAACCGGCCGGTTTGATACAAACCGGCCGGTTCCGTCCTAAACCGGCCGGTTTTGACCGGTTAGGGCCATATTTTGGGCACAGGACAGAGCTGACCGAGTTTATTAGGGTGGTTCGGACCGGCCAGCTATCTAACCGGCCGGTTTGACCGGTAACCGGTTTTTAAAACTATGCGCACACCTTGTTAAAGGCTTCTCGGCGTATAATCTTCGGCGCGCTTGGTCGTATCATACTTCGTCGTTCGCGCCCTCGTCGTGCCCGCTCCTGCTTGTTGTTCCTGTTTTCTATCGTGAGGACGGTGTGCGTTCGTGCAAGTTGCATACCATATGCCTGTACCCATCTGGAGAGGTGGGTGCGCAGGTTGTTTCGTCCATCATACCCGGCTTCCATCTGTAGTTGAGGCTTTCCAAACCGTATAAGCATCACCGTTTTGCATTCGCACTAGTTCTCAAAACTTCTCTGATGCGTACCCCACCATCTTGCGGGCGTAGCGCGCAGTGCCCATTTCAGAGCGTCAAAACGTTGTTGTTCTGGCACCTCTCTTTCAAATTTGTTCAGGAATTCATCCACCGCTGTCAACCCGTCATACATAGGCAGATCCCTTACCTCTGTTGTCACACAACACAGTGATCTTACCATCATGTTGCAATTGAGCGTGGTTACCTCGTGTAATCGGTTCTGCCATCGTTCTATTTCCTCATTCGAATCCGATGTGCAGGAGCTTTTGTGCTCCCACGAAATCCTGCCATCCGCTATAGGATTTGCACAATCTTGTTCCCGAGTGGTTATCTTGTAGATACAGTCTAGATCGTCGTCGCTTTCGTCGTCGTGCACTGGCTTTGTGTAGCGCGATCCTTCCGCAGGGTCTAGAGGTACCACTACGTGTAGCGACTTTTTCTCAAAAATCATTTTGCGCTTCTTGAGATTTATCACCCCATTCATATCAGTGGCCCAATATATTCCCAGTAGCGCGGGATATGGATTGCTATCATCAACAATCTCTCACTTTGAAGTCTGCAAGCGCGCTCGCACTTTCAATATCTACCATTATTCCCTGTAATCTTCCCATCGGTAGGATCTTCTGTTGGTTGGCCATTCGCAATTGAATAGGAGACCATTGCAATGCGGCCTTGCCCATGCGCTCCCATGTCTGCTTTGGCAATACATTCGCGTTCGATCCTAGATCCAGAATCACTTGATCCATTTCATACTCTTCGATTTGCATAGTCAATCTCATTTCCCTTCCTGTTCGCGATGTGTGCTTTCCGAGCTTTCGGACTATGCATGGTTCCCCTGGTCTAGCACATCTAGTGATGAGTTCTTGCAGTCCTTTCACTACTTTGTTGTCGCGCAACAGCTTCATGCATGTCTCCAGAAAGGTAGTGAGCATTGAAGGATCCATCTCCGGTTCTAGTTGATCCTTACTACCTAAAGTGGAGGCCTCCGTGAAGTTCTTCTTAGCTTCCATGAATGTCTCCTTCACGCTCTCCAAATCAAATTTAGGTTTCTTTGTGGGAGCCTTACAAACCCACACACTTTCTTCAGGCTGCTTACCCTTGTCATCTCTTGTTGTGATACCGCTTTGGGGCACGATGTTTACGTTCGGGTCCTTTTCGTGCAGCTCAGACCTCATCATTTGTAGGTTCTGAGTTGGGGAGGCTGGAGTATTCCTTTATCGCGCAACCTCGCTATCAGTGTAGGGCAGTGCTCCATCTCATGATCAAACTGAGTACAATATAGACATGATGTTCTCGTCGGATTTGTACAATCGCGGGCGTAATGCCCTGGCCCTCCGCAATTGTAACAAATCCGCTGTCCGCGACCCCTTCCTGGCCCCATTCCACCTCGACCTCGTCCACGCCCCTGAAATCCAATGCGTGCCATCCGTGCATTTTGATCGAGGGCTTGCGTTTCGATCTGCACTCTGTAGGCAGGAGTCCGATCCATCATTAGTTCATAACTTCTATAGGGGCGTTCATCATGGCCTACTGATCTGCAGAAATTATAGAACAACTGCTGGGACGTCTGCGTATACTTTTGTAATAGGTTACAGTAATCTATAGCGTGCTTACCTCCTATCTGACAAATCGCGCGCCATAATGCGGGTGCCGCTCTTGGTCTTGCTTGTGCCTTTGGTCTCAATGGCATCGACCCTCCTCCCGCTAGGTAGTTTGCGAAGATTGGACAATGGTCCTTGTCATGCCCCTGGCCTTTGCATTTTATGCACCATACCTCCTTGTGCGCCTCTGCCTGAGTTGTCCTATCCTGTTTCAAACTCTGCATTTCTAGACAAATTTTTCAGTTGCGCATAGATTTGTTGGACTGCTAGGCCAGGATCTTGTATCGGGGTCTTGTGCAGTCTCATTGCAATCTCCAAAGCTTTGGCTTGGGTGGATAACTTCCGCTGTGACAGCGCGGTCCTTAGATGCGGCGTTAGTGACGCTACAAACCATGCGCGGTGCTATTCATCCGTCAAGGTCATGTTGGCTTCACGAATCATACTCTTCAGTCTTTAATCTAGCTCCCAGGGGGTCTCGCCTAGAAGCATCGTGATTTCCTTAAACCCTATAATCGATTGTTTCTTCGAATTTGGCTTGCTAAATTCCCTGTTCAGTGCAACTTGAATATCTGCGATCCCTGCGTTTGGATGGTCATTAGAATGCTTAATGTACCATGTCAGTGGGAGATCCTGCAACGCGCTTACCAGCGTTGCTTTCTTTATATTGTCATCCATGACTCCTTGTGCTTCGCATAGAGCTTTTACTACGAACCAATATTGGTCCGGATTTTCATTCCCTACTCCTTTGAACACCGACAATTTTATCGCGCTCGCCATATTGAACTATGGTGGTGGTGGGGGTGGTGTGGGCGGAGATGGGGGTGAAGATGGTAAAACCGGTGGTGGTGTAGGTGGAGGTGGTATGCGCGGAATTCGCTGCCTTATCAGCTTGATCGCACTTCTTTGTGAAACTTTCGCGAGCTCTTCCTCGCTTTGAGGCGAAAGCAAGGGGCTATTCTTTATCTCTGTGCTAGCTTCGTTTCTATAGATCCTCCCACTCCGTGTAGCCCCAAACATCAATTTATTCGCATAACCCGTTTTTCACACAATAGCATTTTAATCCAAGTGTTCAAAGATTTAATGTACTTACCTTGCGGTCCTTTGAGGAAGCGTCGTTCCGCCTCGCTGTAGCTGACTGAAGTATCTACCGCGAACTCGGTGATAAACCCTCCTATAATTCGATTGAGCCAATGGTCCACAGCGCGCGCAATCTTATCTTCTGATGCTTCTAGTCTGCGCACCAACTCTGGAGTCCACACAATCAGTTTGTCGAGCCTACACCTTCCTTGACTGTGCGCTAGCTTTGCTATCCACTCGTACAACTCAGAGGGGAAGGATGTAAAGAAAATTTTGTGGATTTTTGTATATAAGTAACGCTCTAACCACTGCTCCTTTGATACTTGCGAATTCCTGTTTTCCTGCGCCGCGAACTCGTGAATCTTTTTGTCCAACCACCCTTCAATTTCTTTCTTTGTCGGATTCCAATGACATGACATCATACATCCCTTATGCAGATCCCGGTCCCGGCAACGAAACCATTTGTTGGCTTGTTGGGGCCTGACTCAGGTTTGGAATTGATTTAGCCAAACAAATCCCGGTACTACTGGCCCTTTCAGCAACAGCCCGCGGAGCGCGGACTGAGGTCTCACCCGAAGTAGCATGGGAGGGTGCTAGAACCAGGTTTTCGCACCCTAGAGATGTCTGATGGTTTCAAGTGGTCTGTGGATAGACCCTGCGCGTACGTCGCCACGCGCACTTACTCGTTCCTCGCAGCCTAAGGTGCTGCCTTCGCACAGCCCTACTTGAGGGCCGAACAATGTTACTACCCAAGTCCTTACTAGTAATCCGATATTAGTTGATTAACTTAGCTTATTTGTATGCTTTCAGTTATACTTAACAATATTCACAATTCATACAAGTGCGCGCAGTAAAGAAACAATATATTCGCAAATGATATCAAACATGTAATAACTCAAAACAGATACACAAAATTGGTAACAAAACCTTTCTTTATTAATCTCTTCTCCGATTACAAACTCGACTCCACCCTGCGCACTTAGCTGCAGGGGTCTGCGCACTCAGCTGCGGACTCTACTAGGCCTCTGTGCACTCAGTTGTAGAGCCTTTTCCTACTCTACGACTCAAGACACACTTCGCACTTCGACTTAATCTCTAAGACCTTTCATGCCCATTCTCTATTAGATGTCTTTACAACTTAGAGCCTTGCTCTATTTATACAATTCCATGGTCCGCGGACCATGGGTAGGCCGACATTACATTCAAAACTTAGGGCGGACAGCCCTATGACTCTAACATACATTTCGCGCTCCGCGCTTGCAATTCGCAGAGTCTTTACAACCATATCAAGTCAAAACTTGGGCTTTGAGACCCAAAACATGCCTTGGGGGGATTCCATGCCCAACAACTGCTTTGCTTTGCTCTGATGAACGATGAAGAAGAAATGATCAAGAATGTATCATACCATTCTCTACTGACTTGAAGTCAGTCCCAAATAAAAGAGAGTGTCTCATATCACTCTTACTGACCCGAAGTTAGTTCCAATCAAAAGAGTGTCTCGTACCACTCTTACTGACTTTTTGAAGTCAGTTCCCATTGATCCTAGATCAATATTGGTCATCCTGGCATAGGGCGTATGGTAGTACACGATGTGTCCATCGGTAGTACTATGGTCCCTATCCTCATTTCCCTACTCATTGGCCCAATGAGAGGTACTTCCCATGAGTCCCAGACTGCATGGGTAGGATGTCTCAGCAGGAGAAGGATGAACCACTCATCTTGCCTACATGTCGCCAAGGGGTATCACAGGGGAAGGCTGAACCACTCACCTTGTACACAACAAACCACTAGGGGAAGGTTGAACCACTCATCCTATGGTTGCTCATCGCTCCAAGAAGTGCCCCAAGCCCCTCGGAGCTCCCAGAGCTCAATGCCCATCTCATACAGGATCCTCATAAGAGGGTCTCTCCACGACTCCAAGTCATTCTCGGAAGGCCAAGAACTTGACCTTTCCCAGGGGCTTTGTCAGAATATCGGCGACTTGCTCATTAGTCCCAATGTGATGAAGCCTTATTGCTCCTCGTTGTACCATATCCCAGATAAAGTGGTCCTTGATATCTATATGCTTGGAGCGATCATGAGACATGAGATTCTATGATAATCAGATCCCATTCTGGTTGTCACAGAGGATCACGGTGGTATCCAACACATGTCCAAACAACGCGCTGAAGAGCTTACTCAACCAGACAGCTTCATAGGAGGCCATACTAGCAGCTATGTATTCGGCCTAAGCGATGCTCAAGGCAATCGATTTCTGCTTCCTGCTCATCCAGGATATCGAAGTAGAACCCGAAGAAAAACAACATCCAGAAGTGTTCTTGCAATCCACCACACGGCCAACCCAATCAACGTCAGAATAACCAGGGAGCCTCACATCTCCGACAGTGTATCTCAGTCCATAAGTGATTGTGCCTTGAAGATATCTCAGAAGATTCTTGGCACCAATCCGATGTATATGATGAGGCTCAACCATATATTGGCTCAATGTGTTAATTGCAAAACATATGTCTGGACGGGTGTTCACCAAGAACATCAGTGCTCTTATGAGTTGACGATACTCAGAAGCATTTCCCAATTCAGGTCCAGCAACACTACCACATAACTTCTTAAAGTTAAGTTCCATTGGAGTAGTCACAGGCTTGCAGTCCACCATCCCAAATCTTTCCAATATCTTCACAACATATTTTCCTTGAGAGAGGAAAATTTCACCTGGCTTTTGCCAGACCTCCAACCCTAGGAAATAGTGCATCGGTCCTAGGTCCTTCATCTCAAATTTAGAAGCCAACTCCCTCTTACATTTGTGAATGAGAGGGTCTGTGCTTCCATCAACTCCAAACTTGATTTTCTAGAGCCACTTAGAGGTGACAACCGATTTGTTCTGGGGTCTAGGGACCACATCCCAGACATCATTCTTCATAATTGATTCGTATTCTTCATTCATAGCATCCTTCCGTACTTGATGCTTCACAACTTCTTCGAATGATGAAGGCTCATTTTGAATGATAGTGCTCATGGCGGCCAAATATCCTTGATACTTGTTCGGCTTCTTGCTTTCGCGGAAAGTCCCCCTTGGTGCAATGTGTCTCTCGGCATCTTCGAGAGTCTCCCTAAGCCATGAGGGTCTCCTTTTGGAGGAGGAGGGCTCATGAGGAGGAGGATCAATAGGATCCATAGGTTCATCAACATTAGACATCGTTTCGTCTTCTTTTGCACCCTGATTTCCGGTGTCAGCTTCTTTGACCTTCCTTAGGATAGGAAAGTTGTTGATCTTCCTAAGGGCCATATCTTCGTCGAAGGTGACATCATAACTTATCTCAACTTCCTTTTGACCAACCACATAAATTCTATATCCCTTAGAATTTTCACTATAGCCCGCAAAGATTCCTTTCTTCCCAAATGCACCCAATTTGCTTCTTATCTCTTTCGGCACATGAAAATATACGACACTTCCAAAAATTCTAAAATGAGAGACATCGGGTTTCTTACTAGTGAACATTTCTTCGGGAGTCTTGGAGTCCAATGCTTGATGAGGGCATTGGTTTTGAACATACACGATGGTATTTGCAGCTTCAACCCATAGGAATTTCGGAAGGCCTTGATCATGAAGCATGGCACGAACTGCTTCTACAAAAGAGCGTTTCTTCCTTTCAGCCACACCATTCTGCTCAGGAGTGTATGATGTTGTAGTCTCCCTCTTAATGCCAACTTCTTTGCAATAATCTTGGAATTCATTGGATTCGTACTCGGTCCCATTATCAGTCCTCAATATCTTGATTTTCTTCTTGAATTGGTTTTCGATCAAGGCTTTGGAGTGTTTGAACCAGGGGAACACTTCGTCCTTCTTCTTCAAGTAGATCCAGGTCTTGTGAGAATAATCATCCGTAAAGGTGAGATAATATAAATATCCTCCCAAAGAGTTTACGGGCATCATACCAGATATGTCAGAGTGGATCAATTGCAATATATCTGTGGTCTTGCTATTACTTGAGGGGAATGGTCCCCTTGTAAGTTTTCCTTCGGCACATCTCGAACATACACCTTCATGCTCTACTTTGAACTTGGGCATACCTGTCACCATCTGTCTCACATTGGGTAGGGCCTTATAATGAAGGTGGGCAAACCTTCTGTGCCATAGTTTAGATTGTAGAGATGTGTCGCAAGACATGGCTCCCAATGGACTTCCTCCAACTTGATATAAAGTGTCAACTTCAAACCCAAGAGTAAAATCATCTTTAAAATTTCTTTTTCAAACACGTACCTTTCCATCGATAAAAGCCACCTTGAATCCTTTGTCTTCCATTGCCGAAATGGACACCAGGTTCTTCTTGAGATCGGGTACATATAGTACTTGCAAATGAATAATGTTACCTTGATTCAATTGAAGGGTAACATTCCCTACTCCCTTCACGGGATAGGTGGCATCGTTTCCAAGGATGATCTCCAAGTTTGTTTATTTTTCTATCAGATTAGAGAGGGCTTCCTTATAACCAGTGAAGTGCCTTGAGGCACCACTATCAATCAGCCAATTTCCCAAAGTGTTCGGAGGAGAGGCAGTGGAGAGGGCCGATATGAGATAGTACTCTTTTTGCTTATTGTTAACAACATTTGATTCTTTATACCTGGAGTTCCTCGATTTCTTGGAGGATCAACCATTTCCTTGATGTCCTGTATTCCTTTTTCCTTTGCCATTGGACCTGCCATTCCTTTGATCGTTGTTGTTGAAGTTTCCCCTGGAATGATTGTGATCATCATCATGCGATGTGTCCCTTCTATTTGGACACTCCCTTGCATAGTGGCCAAACTTATTACAAACAAAGCACCTGCCCTTCCTTCCTCCCTCCCTTAGATCCAGGCTTTCCATGGAAATGACCTTTAGACCCTGCATTATTTCTCCTTTTGGCATGAGCGGAGAATGCAGTGATGTTGCTTCTATTAGAAGGTATTTCTTGCTCCACCATTATTCTTGTTTCTTCTTGAATGCATCTCGACGTCAATTCTTCAAACCTTGGAATTCGATCATTGTTGAGGACGGTGGTTCTAAATACATACCACTCAGGTGGGAGTCCTCCAAGGGCAGTGAGAGTAAGTTCCCTGTCAGGAATGACTTCTCCAATCGAGAGTAGATCATTCTTGATCTCAGTAATCCTCGAGAAATAGGATTGAATATTCTCATCCTTGCCCTTCTTAATATCCTTCAACTTATTCTTGAGAAATAGAATTTGATTAGCATTACTAACCTTGAGCATGTCGACCAACCTATCGTAGATCTCCTTGGAGGTCTTCAATTCGGAGATGTAGGCCACCAGATGCTTGTCAATGGAATCCCTGATAAGCTTCTTTGCTTTGACTTCAGTCCTATTGTACTTGGTCTTCGCAGCAGCCAATGCATTTGAAGGACCAGGGATTTTACCCTTCACATAGTCCATCACTTATTTTTCTTCCAAGGTCAAATCAAGAGACATCTTCCATCAATGATAGTCAGATTTATCATGGAGTTTGTCTTCAGTTGAGAAGTAGGATGAGGAACCCATTGAGCCTTTTGTCCTTGTCCAACTGTCTTTGGTGATTGCTCTTTCACTCTTGCTTGGGCTTTGTCTTCACCTCAACTCTGATACCATGTTAATTTTAGGCAACAATGGTATGTTCTATGCTTTAGAGCAATTTTACTTCAATTTCTTTATTAGCCTAGTATCAATATTCAGATTAGCAATCACATCAACATGATAGTAAAATGCAGATAGAACATAAACATAAACAGTAGAAGACAAGCCAAGACAAGAGGACACAAGATGTGGCACCAGCCAGGGACAAACCCCAATGTGGGGAAACCCTTGATCAAATCTTCTTTTAGTCTTCAATAGTTCAGTAGAGAGAGATAGTACAATTTACAAATCTGATAATTTATAACAGCAGCAAAAGAGCCCTAACCAGAAAAGTCAACGCTAGTCAACAGGGCAGATTTGACCCTCAACAAATCGGTCAACTTCAGTCAACTTCGGCCTCCAAACAACAAGATAAAACAACCCTCAAAACAGTCAAATTCAGCCCAGTCAAAGTTTGGTCAAACAACCCACCTGTGGTTAGCCCTAGCTGTAGTCAACGCTGGTCAACAGTCAATGTTTAGCCTCGATTTCTGTGCCCAGAAATGCGACCTGCCCAAATAGAGATAGCCCTCACAAAAACACAATCAAAGGAGTCAACGCTGCTGGTCAATGCATGGTCAAACTGTCCCAGAATTCGGTCAACGCTCAAAAACAAAAATTTCGTCCTCCATTCCTTCGCACGTGTGAGAGAGAATGCTGCCCAGAAATGCGTACCCAATCAATGAGGAGAGAGAGAGATGTGTGAGTACGAGTGTGTCCAAATGAGGCTAAGGCATTATGTATTTATAAAAAATGTTGAGGATGAATAGACGTGAATGTTGGGTTTCTGAGCCTACATAAGTTTGCTGGTTGACCTCGACAATTTGTCCATAATCAAAATAAATTCATAACTTCATTTGTACATGTCAAAATTGGATGATCCTTAGATCAATCCTACACCTCTCGGAGAGAGGAATCCAAGAAAAATATCAGCTATCATAATTAAGATGACCCATGTGGAGTTTGGCCCTAGTTGCCAATTTTAACATGAAGGAATATTGTTGGGCTCAGAAGCCCCTTATTTTGAAAATTTGATATACTATAACTTATTTTTTGATTAAATGAAGCAAAAAATGGGCATTGATGTAGTCATTAGAAAACTTGATCAAAGGGGAGATCATTAAGCTAGATTAGAGAACTTATAAGTTATGATTATGTTTGTGTACGAAGTTGTCAGATGAGTAGTACAAGCTATTGGAAGACTATAATATTATGATTAAATGGAGATGAGTACTCAATTATTCTTCACTGGAGTTTTCCTCTATTAAAGGTTTTCCACTATAAATATTGTGTCATCATTTTGGTTTGTTGGTCTCAGTGCAACCTCATGTGTTAGCGCAAGTGGTCATGAGCTAGGCATGAGATCTCTCCTCCAAAGTTGGGGAGGTCAAAGGTTCAACTCCCTTGATTCCCTCGGGGTTAGGCCTTGTAATTAGGGCTGACTGTTTACCATGTTTACCATCCATAGATGATGGGGAAGTACTCAGGGGGTTTTCTGTGAGGCACTTAGGGTTTCCTTGGAAAAAGAATGTTGGTTTCAATGCTAATAGGATATTGGTGAATGAGATATTAACATGATGAATTATTTTGTGTTATAACAAAATATAGTACACCCAATGTGTAAAAGTCCCAAGCACAACATGTTATTTTGTGTAATTAAGGACAACTACCGGCCATCACCTTAATTAATAACACTTTGTCTCTCTTTAGGTTAGCTCCTCTCTAACTCAAGGGGGATATCCTTATGAAAATCTAAATCCAGTTAATTCAAGTTTGCCAATATAGTGTATGTGGACTGTTACACACCAAAAGTGGGTGACCAATAGGAGAATTTTTTTCTCCTCATTCGGCAACCAGCGAATGAGTAGCCCTATAAGGGCCCACCCATAGATGGCTTTGCAAAAAATCTCTCCACTTACGCTTCGGTAAGTGCTCTCTCACGTTTAACATGCTTCTTGAAGGAAGGTGGGTCATTTATTAGAAGGTACATTAACCATTCTTGTAATTTGTGTTTTCATTTAATGTTCGAGGCATTCTAATATAGATCACAGTCCAAGCTGGGAGATTGACTGCTCTTGATTGTACCCTTGTTCCCATGCTTCGCTTGGGAGGTTATCCTTTACCTCTAGTCCAATGTGACCTACCTTGAGTTTCTTCCTTCAGGAGGGGCACTAATGGGAGGCATTGGTTGAAGTAACATGCCCAAGGTACTCCATACTTACCACATTTCATGTTTCCCATATTATCCACATCCATTTTTTGGGTTGGCTGTCATTGGCCATTGGGATTGGCACCTTATATTCTCATCTTTGAATTAGTGCCCAAGAATTTGCGTTAAGAGGTTAATGCAACTGTAAAGAACGATAAAAGCATGTGAAACCACAACTGAAGAAAATAAAAATGCAAAAGATGGCTAGGACATGGTAGGCACATCGACAAAATCCTAGCATGAACTCTATCCCCCACATTTAGCTATGACCTAGTTCCTCAACAGATCATGCTACATCTAAGAGGAACTCTTGAATGTCTCGACCCCAATGAGCGAGAAAATGCTATATCTTTAAGGTGTATTGGAAAAGCATAAAGCAAGCTTGGTTTCCTAATCTATGTGGGAAAAAAAGACAAATCATTAATGTAAAAGGCACACCAAAGGGATAGAAAAGATAGGCCGAGGATTCTGCAGAGCAAGTCAAGGAGGCAACAAACTAATTAATTGCATACATGAAGCAAGATCAAGTTGTGATCAAGGGAGACCAAGATCAATTGTATTAACTGAGATTTGTGTGAGAAGCATAACACTTTCTCAAGAGAGACAAATTGCTTTGTAATAGATTCAAATGCTCCAAGAAAATCGGTAAAATAGCCACATCAAGCGGGTTTTCCTAAGAAAATAAGTGTGTCAATTTGTGCATATGTTTTCATCTCTGCATTTTTATTCCACTGCTTATGAATTGTTAAGAGTCTTGGTATTTTGGTGAAAGTAAACTAGATTTTAGTTTTCAAATATTCATTCCAGTAGTTGCAGAATTTCATGGAAAATTAACATGGTAGCATAGCAAAAGTTAGTATAAAAGACTAGCACCAAGTTGTTCAGTTAGGCAACAGTGTAGATTAGTCAGGATGGCTAGCGCAAGAGTTTGAAGAGAAGAACAAAGCAGTTCCTTGGATAGTAGTATGTTGTTCCTAGGGCTAAGGTCAGACCACAGTTTAGAGGGAGCCTCAAACTTCTGCTCATGGAATGAGCATATATCAATAGTGTTAGAAGATAATGGGGTGCTCGAGCATATAAAGTAGGCTATAGTGCCACCTCAATATCCCAACAATTGGCCCAACATAATAAGAATGGTACCAAGGCAAGGAGGATCATTCTAGAGGGGGTCAGAGATCATATTATTCCTCATTTACATGAGAAGAAGACAATGTATGAGATGTTTAAATCCATCTTAGATTTGTTTCAGGCTTCCAGTGATGTCAGGAAGCTTGCTCTCAAAGAGAAGCTAAGAAGTATCCAGATGAGCAAAGATGTGCCCATCGTCACATATCTTTCAAAGTTAACTCAGGTTCATGATGAGCTAGTTGGCGTGGGTGAGATAGTAGCAGAAAAGGACCTTGTGAGTCTTGCGCTTCTGGGACTCCATAAGTCTTGGTATGGCTTCTAGGATGCAGTGAGTGGCAGAGAAAATTTTCCTAGTTGGGAAAGGTTTTGGAGTGATTGCGTTCAAGAGGAAATCTGGAGAGGGACAAGAGATGGTAGATTGATGAAGACAGAGGACAAGGAGAAGTTTTCCTTGGCAGGTAAAGGCAACAGAGCCAAGGGAAAAAATGGCCAAGGAGTGGCTAAGTCCAGTCAAAAGGGCGAGAAGAAGGATCTAAGCAAGATCAAGTGCTTCCATGTCCATGAGTTTGGGCACTATGCCACTAAGTGTCCTAATTGGAAGGAGTCTAAGAAGGATCACGTAGCTGCATCACCAAGGGTAGATGCATTTTCTACCTAGTTCGAGAAAAAATTCTCATTGATAGCTTGCATGGCAAGCTCAACAGACAACCGTGTGTGGTATATTGATTTAGGAGCATCCTTCCACATGACCGGGAACAAGAAGAATTTCAGCCATCTGAAGGAGGACATGTAGTTTTAGATTGAGCCAGGAGATGGTGGCATGTATGCAACTAGAGGAGTTGGTACTGCCAATTTTCAGAGGGAGTCAAGTAGTCCTCTCCATCTCAGAGATGTCCTCTATGTTCTAGAACTAAATCAAAATCTTGTTTCGTAGGCTACCCTTGAGGACAAGGGTTATGATGTCGTCTTTAGGAGAGGTAAGGCTTACCTCCAACACTTAGCTTTTGGATGCATGAAGCAAATAGGTGTGAGAATGGAGAATCTTTACATTTTCCAAGCAAAGAGCAAGAAGGCTCCGGGAAACCTCGAGAAATGTGTAGGAAGGTTTGGGAAGCAGGCTTGGATAACATGCCGTAGAAGGCTAGGATAGCCTTGTAGGATGCTCAGAAGCTGGAGGCTCTAGGAGCATAATTCAGTTTCATATCTAGTAGCAGGATAGGCTTTAGTGATAGAGGGAGCAACTACAGTGGATATGAGGATCAGGGCCTAGGACGAGTGGAGGTAGCCACTTAGTTAGTGACTCCCAGTATAGGGAGAGTTTGAGCCAAGTGGGCAGAAGAGTTGTTTAAGGGAGATTACGAGAGAGTTGGATCTTCTAGTATCACCTTCAATTAGAGGAATCAACCACAGAGGTACATTGGGTACATGGCATTTATGAATGAAGTGATAGACTCGTAGAGCGTGGTTGGAAATAACAAGTCTTCAAATCAAATTCCCAATAGGAAGTAGGGAAATCTTCTAATGCAGAGGGAGCAACTGCAACAATGGATAATGTGGTGGTGTTGAAGACAGATCCAGATGGATGAGGTTCTTCCAAAAGTACCTTCCTCGCTAAGAGGGAGTGTTGAAAAGTGTAGTGAGAGGTCTTTTCTGGCTTGTGCCTTAGTCAGTGAAGACCTCGATTTGTCCTTCTCCTAGTTTGAGTGCGAGCTCATAGGATAAACTTCAGTTGTGGTGAGTTAATTTCCAATTTATGTGAATAATCATCCGAGTTCATGTGTAGTGTTGGAGCTTCGGTTAAATGGAAGTCTTCATCAGTTTGACTACCGTATTGGTTGGCAGATCAAGTTCAGTTAGAACAAGTTGGGTCTTCAGTTTTGATTGAAGGAAGAGCGAGTTATATCTCTAGTTTTGATTGGAGAAAGCACGAGTTAACAACTTCAGTGATGATTGGAAGGAGAGCGAGTAACACTCAATTAACTCGCTATAAGAGCTTGAGTTCTAAAATTGAACCAGCCTAATTTAGCATGGATCAAATCTATAAAGGAAGGGCAAAGGCACAAGTAAATTCAATTGTTTTGTGCATGAAGGATTGTGACAAGATTGAGCTCACGAGTTAGTGTGAGAGAGCCTTGATTGTGGAGCGCATGAATTGTGTCCTAAAGAATAGGAGCACAAGTGCGCTAGGATTTAGGAGCTGATTGGTTGTGCACAGAAAGGAGCTGGGGTCCTAAAAAATAGGAGCTCAAGAGCGCTAAGAAATAGGGCCTGGAAGTGCGCTAGGAAATAGGAGATAAGAACAAGGGATAAGGAGGCCAAGGAGGAGCAGAATTGAGGCAAGACAACAAGGTTTGTAGAGCAAGTCAAGGAGGCAACAGGCAGATTAATTGTGTGCAGGAACCAAGATCAAGTTGTGATCAAGGGAGACCAAGATCAATTGTATTAGCTGAGATTTGTGTGAGAAGCAGAGCTCTTTCTCAAGAGAGACAAATTGCTTTGTAATAGATTCAAATGCTCCAAGACAATCAATAAACTAGCCACATCAAGCAAGCATGTTTTCCCTGTTGGGTTCCCTGAGAAAATAAGCGTGTGAATTTATGCACGTGTTTTTAACTTTTTATCTCTGAGTTTTTATTCTGCTGCTTATGAATTGTTAAGAGACTCTATATCTTGGTGAAAGTAAACTATATTTCAGTTTTCAGATCTTCATCTATGTAGTTACAAAATTTCATGGATAATTAACAAACAGTTTACTGAAGTAAAGACATGGGTGATCTTACATTCAGACATGATGTCGTCTTCTCGTAAAATATAATTACCAGCCTCTTGAAAATTTAGGAAAGGAGAAAACCATCTCCTTATCTTTAGGGGAAAATACAAGATTCCCACAAATTTAGACACACGATTAAATCGAAAATTCTTCGTCTGAAATTTATGAATCAAATTCCATAAACTTAAGTACATTTTTATTTTTAATTTGCCATGCCAGGCATGAAATAATTTGGAATCCATAAAGCCATAAATTTTTACCTGGGTAAGAATGTGAATATGAAATAAAGGAAAAGCCTGACAAGCTTTTCAGGCCTACTTTATAACCAAAATGATCGGACTTCAAGGGGATTGGCACATTGGACCTAAGTTACCAGGGAACAAAAACATATACAGATCCACCAGGTTTGTGAAAAGCCAGGATACTGATACACTAGGGAAACACCATGTACAAAAAATACAATGATACTTTTTTAACTTTAAAAACATATTCAAAGTTAAAAATCAAAACCTTTCATGAAACACAACATTAGAACTCAAATCATTAGATAATTTATAAATCTGAAGACTGAAATCATGATGCATCATGCTTTATACAAAAAGGATAACTGTAAATACAAATTTGATGTCTCATCAATGATCACTCTATTGATATGATGATGTAGAGTATGTCTAACTACATGTCCATAAATGGGTCTACATGCTCATCATTTGAATATTTCAACTCTACAAGATCAACTTGTCATCTTCCTTGAAATTTTCCTTAAAATCTAACAGTTCCTATCTAGTTACAATGGTAAAAGAATATTGTGCATTGTTTGAGAACATGCTATAGTCTATGTATCATACTGTTCTAAGAGGACTCTTAACCTAGAATTGGATGTGATTGATCTAATTAAATTATTAATGACACACCCATATTTTGTACACTACATATTATTATCTGTGTATTGTCTCAAAGCTTTCATGTTAGGATTATCAAAAATTGAAAATTAAAATTTAGATGTGTTAGACCTTTCCTTCTAGCATTATTATACAACATACAACCTATAGGTAATTGATAACTTATACAACTACACAACCTACGAATTACTAATAAGTTATCTAACCAAAATCCTAATTAAAATATTTGCCTTTCAGGGTTTCAAACAATGTTCCACCAAGGTTCCGGGACGAGGGGGCGAGGGGGGGCGGGAGCGGCCTATCCAAAAGCTCCCTACCATTTTTTAGGAAACGTGGGGGAGCGTCAGGGTCTTAAAAATTTATAAATATAAAATATAATTTATTAATTGAGTCCACTATGACAATTTGGTTTGAATTGAAAAGCTGCAAAGCATGATCATTGATATGAATATCATTTGACATTATCCAAATTTATAAAATCATATAAAATAATAAATTTAAAATTCTAATTCAGCTTGGTCAAATTCTAATTTAGATTTTGGTCAGACAGAGGGAGAGCTTCAGCTTGATAAGGTAGCCACTGAATTCTGTGAAAAGATAAATGAACAAATCAGGAACACTGCATTGGCAGTAGAAGGGGCAACTACAATGGGTTGTCCAGCTGTATTGGATCCAACAGCTAGAAAGTTTGTTATATTATATATAATATAGACAGTACACCATGTGCTGAAAGAAGAGTTTTAGTTCTAGGAGAGATGAGAAGATCACATGAAAGAGTTTCTGACAGTTTACTATCAAATGACATTGACTGCAGGATGACCATCTGTGAACCAACTTGGGTGACCAACGATGGCATGGATAATTTGTCTACCTTATTAGAGCAATGCCATGCAGTTCAAACTTCAAACTAGCAATGTATTTCAAGGGTGAAAATAATTTTCAGACCTGAGAATTCAAGCTGAGCAACTGTGCTCTGTGTAAATTTTGTAACTGTATAAATTCATATATAACGACAGTTCCTGAGATTTCTTGCTGCCCATAGTATTTTGTCATGCTTGCAGTAAACACATGTTAGTCTATAGTCCACCCAATTATTTCCCACATGACATAGGTGCTGCTTCCATAGTTTGTATGTCAAATGTCATGCAAATTAAAAACACAAACTGAATGTTTCATATTCTTTGCCTGTCACTCCAGTTAGCTCCCCACTGTAATCGAGCCATCACTTGAGAAAAAACGGAGAAGTTTTAAAAGGGAAAATTCATGTACATGCTATATGGTCCAGCAAATTTCCATGATACTGACCCTCTAAAATAACGCTTGTTGAAACCAAAAGACAGCACAAGACGTTATCCCCATACAGAACATGAGTAGCTTTGTACCACTTTAGGTCTATTAAATCATAAACTATAAGCAAGGCCATTTTTTTGGGAGCGTGGGGAAACGTCCCCTCAGGGAAGGGAAACGTTTCCCTGGCATGTCCCCCCGAGTTTCCTCCATTTTGGGAGCGTGGGGAAATGTCCCCTACTCGTCCCCAAGTCCCCGGAGCGCGGGGGAGCGAGGAAACTAGACCCCTAGGGGGGGGCGAGTCCCCGTGGAACACTGGTTTCAAACAGGTGGCAAATATCCTTTAAAAAATAAAAAACAAACGGAAGACTACTGTTATTTGCTTGGTATACAATGTGTGAGGGATAGCTAGCGCAAGATCTGTTTCAGTGGCATGGAATTTGTTTCTAGGTTTGAAGGACCCGTTTACATGGTGGATCTTGTTGTCGCCTGACGTGTACACCCAAGGTGCAACGTTCAGAGTAGGGGCTATCATTTTGATCCCTACTCACTCCGTTTAAGCTATCTCCTAAAGCACGCTAAGGGAATAGTCCCCAAAATTGAAATGGATGAGAAACTTGTTGAAAATCAACAAGTTTAGGAGATACAAATGATTATCCTAGCAACTTGAATTAAAATTATGTGGCAAGTAAAATTATTAAGCACAACCAATTAAATTCTTGAGATATATCAGTGGTAGACCAATGCCTTGAAATTAAGAAGTACTTGCACAACAAAGATCAATATGTCAAGTTACTGGATAAACAAGTGCTGCAAGGATGATATGCAAGATCTATCCTAGATGAAATGCAAGACCTAATCTAAATGTGAAATGCAAGATCTTGGTTATTTTTAGTTATATGCCTAGTCTAAGTGAGAACCTTCTCCTCAATTGTTTTGAAGCAAGTCTCACACAGGGTTGTAGAAAGAAGTCCAGGGTAATGAGGATCATTGCTATCATTGTTTCATTAAGTTACATTGAAGTGGCTCTCTAATTGTAGTTGGATCTTGTCATCTTGCTTGATCAATGGAAATTGAATATATTGGTTACAAGTAATTGATCTTATTGGAGCACTTGGCATAATTTGAAGCAAATCCTAATTTGGTCATCATTTGCATTTTCATCCTAGATTAGACTTGCATGACAAAAATTTACCTCCAAGTATAAAGCTTGGTTAATAGAAATTTAGGGCCACCTTCCCCCCCAGTTTGCGACGCTTGACCCTTGCACAACGGTTAAAACAAGTGACCTTGTAGTTCTCTTGTGGGCAATCCCTTGTAGGAACAAAGGTATCTTGGTTGTTAGAACTCCAGGGTAGGTATCGTTAATGAGGCCTTAGCCTCCTTCCCCTAGACTTCTTTCTACAACCCTGTGTGAGACTTGCTTCAAAACAATTGAGGAGAAGGCTCTCACCTAGAATAGGCATTTAACTAAAAGTAACCAAGATCTTGTATTTCACATTAGACTAGATCTTGCATTTCATCTAGGATAGATCTTGCATATCATATTTGCACCAATTGTTTATCCGGTAACTTGACGTAGTAATCACTGTTATGCAAGTATTTCTTAATCTTGAGGCACTAATCTCTCATTGATATATCTTAAGAATCTAAATGTTTAATCTTGCTTGTGACATAATTTTAAATCAAGTTGCTAGGTTATTCGGTTGTATCTCCTAAACTTGTTGATCCTCAACAAGTTCCTCATCCATTTCACCTTTAGGGACTACCCCCCTTAGCCTGCTTAGGAGATAGCTTAAACGGAGTGAGTATGGATCAGAGTGACAACCCCTGCTTTGAGCGTTGCGCCTTGGGTGTACACTTCAGGCGACAACAGATCCTACATGGATCTGGGTGGATCCGTATTTGTATCCGTATCTGAAACACTGATCTGCAGATCTAGCATCAAGACCCCGTGGATCCGGTAACACAACATTGGACAACCAAGAGTATGCCCATGTTAGATGCTCCTTTACTCCAGACTAGAGCAGAGACTTTCAAGCTTCCAGCAAGACATGGTAGGGTGATTCTGTAAGGTTTGGGCCAGAGCTTCCACTGTTTCAACCAATCTACAACACAATGCTACAACCTTCCAGCAAGACATGGTAGGGTGATTCTATAAGGTTTGAGCCAGAGCTTCCACTGTTTCAACCAATTTACAGCACAATGCTACAACGCTTCAGCCGAGAACTATACTCAGCTGAAGAATGGTGTCCGAGGAAGATTTGTAAAAGTCTTTGGTGAACTTTGAGGAGTAATATAACACTCCCACAATGCTCAAGAGCCCTGACTGGCCCTCAGATCAGATTTACTGGAGACATGTGTACAATGGTTAACATTCTAAATCTTATCTTCAGGTGTTTTGTGAAGATTTTCATGACTTAGCCTTCATCATAATTACAATGTATTCATCGTACAGCTGGGTTTGTAATGCCAAATATGGCAGTCTGTCTATGATCAGACTTCGCTGGAACTCACTGGCTTGGCTGAGTTCTTTCATTGAAAGAACCCTTATTGGTCTCTCTCTGTTGAGTCAGCTCTCATAGCTGATCAAGGAATTAAGGTGCAGAAATCTGCCTTTTTAGTGAAAATATAAATATACATGTAACTAAATTCATGCCAATTCTTCTTAGCGGCCGTATCATAAAAGGCAAAGTGGATTTAACACCAAAGAGTTCTCTGTCCATGATTTACATCAACTTTCATCATATAGCCATGTACATGAATGGTCAATTTCACAAATCCATGGCACTAAATCAATATTACAGAATCATACCTAGTAGGTAGCATTCCTTCGGACAATAAATATCAAACAAATTATAATAGACAAACATCAATAGACAACTGAAGATGCTTATCTGAAAAAGTAATTGCCTGCAACTAAAGAAGAGTGAGCTTTCCCCACCCCCCCCATAGGCTCAGTTGTGCCTATCTCTTTCTACAGGTGACCACCCCCTAGCCAGGCCGTGATACCAACAGGGAAACTCAGTTTTCTCAGGGGAATTTGATGGGTATGAAGGCCACTCTCCTTCACAGTAGTCAAAATGGCAGAAATCCCCTTACCCACCGAGCCCAGGACCTTGATGAATTCTCCGGATGCTTTCTCAAATGGTTTGCATCAGTACAAGGGAGTCCCTTCATTGCCTAAGTAGTCCTTCAACATTCTCCCCTTCTAGGGTTTGCTTACTCACCCAGCGAGCATCAAAATTCACAATTCTCTTTGCCCAGGTTGGGTTCAGGAATCAGGCTTCCTTGCCCAATTTTATTATTTTAACAGCCAATCTCAATCTTTAATAGGCTGAATTGCTCAACAATTAACCCAACTCACTTGGCAGCCTTTGGCACAATTTTTGACAGCTAAATTGAGTTATACTTGCCAGTGAAAGCTCAACAGTAAACACACTTGCCATTTTTTTTCCTGCTCGTGGATCCTCTACTTCACAGGAAAAGCACTCTGCACACATCTTCTGTGTTTTTCACTCTTCCCACACATGGTTGGCTGTCCCCTTGAGACCTTCACATGCATACTCTCTTCCTTACCCAAGATGATTTGCGAATTTTCATTTGTTGTCAGAGAAACTCATGGTCAATCATGGAAATCTGTGATGGGTACTTGCTGGTCCATCTGGCTGACATTCTCAGCTATCCCAACCATTTCTCCATACCTCCATAATTGTGGGAGGTTGGCTACCCAACTACCCAACTCTCTCTTAAAAACAGAATTTTGGGGAAATAGAAAGAGAGAGGGAAAATTTCAAATTTAAATTTTGGCAGCTTGGCAATATGGTTCTTCGGCAAATATTATTTGCCAGAGGAGGCAAATTAACTCCAGCCCCCCAGCTGTTCCTGTTCATGATATCATGGCTAATGTAGGTGCTCCACCCTTCAATCAATCTTGTGGCGATATTTGTAGTTAATACAGAAGTATTTACATATTGTTCCTGGTTTAACCAGTTCATCTTGTCACAACAGCGACATGTTGGTGCTGTCACGAGCATTTAACAATGTAATTACAGTTAATTACAAATTGACTGGGGTTCAAGATGGGATGTTACACTTTCTTCTTCTAATTCTTATTGGATCCTCCCTTCTATCCTTCTTGTGCTTCCTCGAAATTGGATAAAACATCTCTAGTCTCGTCTCCTCTCTGGCAAAGTCATCCCATGGTATCTTAAAAGTGGATAACTTTTCACGAGCATAAACATTGAACAAAGTGATGCCACAATGTATGGGTAATCTTTTCTCCAATGGCAGCGAATTGATCTCTGAACTCTGTGATCTTCATTAGATAGCTATGTTGGACTGGTTTTCAGGACGAGGGAATGATAGGTATGGGGGAATGTGTCCTCGGGACAGCTAGAGGCACAGCTAGAGGTAGGTATGGTATTGTGTTACTATGGTTTTGGTCCATGGTTTTGTGAAGTGCCTAAGGCTATATAAGGAGAAGATCATTAGGCAAAGTGAAGTAAGCAATGTGTGTCTGATGAAGTGAGAAGATCTGGTATTGCTGGTTATCTGTTCGGGACGCTTGGCAAGGGTCGGATCTGACAGCGAAGGTATAAGTAATTATTTCTAGATCTGCACGTGGGTTGCCTTTGGAGAAAGTGCGTATACACGCGGTTTTGGTATATCGAAGTAGCGTATGCATAATAAGATTTGATATTTCAGATTGCTGTTGATTCTGGTGGTTGTTGCAGAGTTCTGGGCTCTGGTTTGTGTTCTGTGTTCTTGATGACAGGGTTTTAGTGATTCAGTATTGGGTGATCTAGAGAATTGTGATGCAAGTATAAGTTGATGATTGTATTGCAGTAGTGTTTGTTTTATACTCATGGATCCAGTCTGAAAATTGATGAAACGTGGTCCCTGTAGGAAAGAAGCTTGTAGCCTTCTGTAGGGTCAGCACCTACGTACTAGTAAATGGATCGGCTAGTACAAGAGCTGAGGGGGTTGTAGCTCCCTTCCAAAAGGAGTTGGAAAACGAGAGAGGGTTGTAGCCCTCTGCAGGTTGTAGCCTGCGTACTGGTATAAGGCTGCACCAGTACAAAAGATTGCAAACTGAAGATTCTTATTAAAGAAAGAAAGAGACGACTTGCAGCAGGTGGTTTTCACCCACATTGGGTTTCCACCTTATATCATGGTGTTCATGTGTGTGGCTTTTATGTGATGATCAGTTCTGTTATACTGCATCTGTTTACTGTCAATGTGGTTAATAATGTTCTGATGCATTTACTGAAGATAAGCTAACTGAATCATAAGATTTCTGGATATACGCTAGTTGCTTTAGACACAGTGGCGTGTACACGCTGGTTCACTTAACTGAAGTAGCGTATATGTTTCTGAGCATGAAATTTGAAAAGTTTTATTGATCTGATAATACTGATTCACCCCCCCCCCCCCACTCTCAGTATTATTTCCAACAAATTTCAAATTTAAATTTTGGCAGCTTGGCAATATGGTTCTTGGGCAAAGATTATTTGCCAGAGGAGGCAAATTAACTCCAGCCCCCCAGCTGTTCCTGCTCATGATATCATGGCTAATGTAGGTGCTCCACCCTTCAATCAATCTTGTGGTGATATTTTTAGTTAATACATAAATATTTACATATTGTTCCTGGTTTAACCAGTTCATCTTGTCACAACAGCGACATGTTGGTGCTGTCACGAGCATTTAACAATGTAATTACAGTTAATTACAAATTGACTGGGGTTCAAGATGGGATGTTACACTTTCTTCTTCTAATTCTTATTGGATCCTCCCTTCTATCCTTCTTGTGCTTCCTCGAAATTGGATAAAACATCTCTAGTCTCGTCTCCTCTCTGGCAAAGTCATCCCATGGTATCTTAAAAGTGGATAACTTTTCACGAGCATAAACATTAAACAAAGTGATGCCACAATGTATGGGTAATCTTTTCTCCAATGGCAGCGAATTGATCTCTGAACTCTGTGATCTTCATTAGATAGCTATGTTGGACTGGTTTTCAGGACGAGGGAATGATAGGTATGGGGGAATGTGTCCTCGGGACAGCTAGAGGCACACCCCCAAATTTTTACAGGGGATGACAAATATATATATATAAAAGAACATGAACATGTGTTTCCTCCTAAGATGTCATAGGTTCAAATCCAGAGGGGGTAGAGTATGTACACCTCAGTAGGCTTTAGCTTTCAAGTCCCTTGTCCCAAATATGTGGGGGTCCCATACACCAATGTGGTGTTTGGCTTGGTTGTGACCTTAATATTAGATAATGATAATGATAATAATAATAACAGGAACAACAAATATTAAAAGAATACAAAAATTGCAGAATTCACCTAAAACATTTGTAGTTGTTTCAAGCTTGTAAGCATAACAAGCTATACTATATAGTATTATGCACAACCCTTACACTTGTCAATTCTTAAAACCTTGAGCAACTCAAAAAAGAGCCGAGTGGCATTCCATTATTAGCCGCTAGCTTTGTTGCAGGAAACGTTGCCCCCAGGTCCATTTCAGCCATGAAACAAAACGGAAATGCCTATCGTACGGCTTGGAAACAAGTTTCCGGCCGTACTGGCACGTTTCTTGCTGGGGAAACGTGGCCAGTAGTATGGCCGGAAACACTTGTCAATTCTTAAAACCTTGAGCAACTCAAAAAAGAGCCGAGTGGCATTCCATTATTAGCCGCTAGCTTTGTTGCAGGAAATGTTGCCCCCAGGTCCGTTTCAGCCATGAAACAAAACGGAAATGCCTATCGTACGGCTTGGAAACAAGTTTCCGGCCGTACTGGCACGTTTCTTGCTGGGGAAACGTGGCCAGTAGTATGGTCGGAAACGAGTTTCCAGGCCGTGTGACAGAGTTTCCACTTCATATTGCAATTTATTTATTATTATTATTACTATTTTTTTTGTTCGGTTCTAATTTTTGATTGGGCGAATAAAATATCATGATGCCTCTAGATGCCTCTCTTAAGTTATAAAAAGACTCTCGCCTCATTCCCTCATCACACAATTGAGCAAGTCGTTTATCTTGGAGACGGACGATTTTAGTGAAGGTGAAAAGAGGAAGAGATCAGTGGTCTTTTGTCTTTATAGTTCTTACAGCCTCGTAGTCTTTATTGTACTTGCAGCCTCATATATATAATCAAGGCTGATTTTGAGATTTGGATATATAACAAAGGTTGATTTTGGATATTCCGATATTGCTATGTTCATTATGTGATCATTCATGAGTAAATGTGATGTAAATTTAATCATAATGTTTAAACTTTAAATGTAATAAATTATAATGCATTATGTATGCTTTGTGATTGCCCATAACATTTCTTAAATGTCCTAAATTCTAATATATATATATCGCGTTTCCCCGTTTCCAAAATTTGGGGGGGGGGGGGGGTCACGTTTCGTACCTGTGCCCGTTTCGAAAACTCGTACCCATTTCCCCATTTCGGGCAACTTAGGTTGCTAGACATTAAAAAAATGCAGTTTAGCTTTAGGAAACTTAAGTTAACTATTTTCAATTTGCAGTAAGGTCAATGAAGGGTCTATGAGATGGCGATCTGTCTCTATAGCAGCTTTCCTTGCTCATATTTTTTGTTAATGATGATTATGTCAAAACATAAAAGACATTCCCTTCTCAATGGGTTTTATAGACTTCTATAGTGGCATTGAAAACTGCTGTATAACTCTTTGGTTCTATAAAGATATTATATTCATATTTCAGATTAGGAATTTATTCAAACATTTAGTAATCAATCCATGTCACTACTGTTTCATTGTTTTGAAAATGCTTGAGGTTGGGATGGTGGATGCATTGGACTTGAATGACTCTAGAAACCCATGTACAATATGTAAAGCAATGAAGCGACCCAAAAAGTGAGAAGAATAATAGCAATAACCACAAGGATCGACGTTTTGAAATGTTGCATTTCTTGTTTTCTTGACATGGAGGCTTTGCTTGTTGTAATGTTGTCATTGAAAACACAACATTTAAATTACCAGAAACCCAAATTGAAACACATCATACAAAACCTATGTTTGATTTGCAACTTGTGCAATAGATTTAGATTTAGTGCAATCCAAAAATAATGGATGGGAAAATTTGAAAAATGATCATATTGTCCAATTAATAATTTTCATGATCGTCAAAATTGAAGATATATGCCCAGAATATCCCTGAAATTTGCCCAGAAAATCCTTGAAATTTGCCTAGAACATCCCTGAAATCTATGTGGATGTCCTTGAAATCTGTCTGGAATGTCTTCAGGACGACTAGAAAGTCCCCGAGTCCTTGGTGAAGTCTCTAGCAGTTTGGGGATGTTTCCCAAGGGTCCCCAAGCCGCCAAAACATGGGAACATTAGATAGCTTCTACAATATTGGTCTTTCTTATACAGTTACTAATGAGATTTTTCTTAAAAAAATATTTTATGAGACACATTGACAGTTTGGTACAACATGACTAGGGTGGCAAACATCTCCTTCATTTTCTTATTCTTTGTGATGTGAGGGATCAAGTATCCTTCACTATCTTCTTCTTTGCAATGTGAGGGATTAAGTGAACCTTCACTGGATCAAACGATGATTTGCTTCACCTTGGTCGTTTTCTTAGTATGTTTAGCCATGCCCTTGGGATTAGTGGGAGGTGCAACCTCCATGACTACCATAGATCAACTTCCTCCAAGAGAGGTTCCCTCCCACATATTGCCTATCTCAGGAAAATAACAATCTACCAATGATTCAAAAATCTTGGTATCTAACCCAACAACCTATCACAGGGATGGATCATTGCACTCTTTGAAGCTCTGGCATCACACTCATTGAAACCCTATGAAAGTTCCCTCTCATAGGCAACAGCCCATTCCATACATGGATCTAGAGGATTTCAGTGAACATGTTCGAATACCATGTTAAATTTCAAACCAAGGTAAGCAGATTCTGCACCCAGAAAAAATAACCTTAAACCTAGGTAGCTTAAAAATTGAAACCTTCAAAGAAAACAACAAACCTGAGCTGCGTTGATCTACAAACACATACTGCCGGAAATTATGAGCAGCGGAAACACACTAGGAGTCTAAACAAAACCACTCAAAACTGCATTTGTATTCTATTTCAAACTGTAAAGAAGAAAGTTACAATGCATAAGCTCAAAACTAAAACTCGCCAATCAACATAGTGGTGCATTTTGCATCCTTTGTAGAATAGGAAGAAGACAGAAGATACATTGTATCTGGTCACATGCTTTAGTGGTTAAGGTGATTCAGTCAAGCCCTAATCCTAATCTACTCAGCTAGTGTGCTCTCCTGCATAAGAGCCATAACTGGAGGATACATGTGGCATGCATGCGTGCACACTTCTTGAGATATGCGCCCTCCTTAACTCCTATTGGTAAGAGTGGAAACACTCTAAACAAAACCAATCAGAACTGCATTTGTATTTTTGTACTCCATTTCAAACCGTAAAGAAGAAAATTACAGTACATAAGCTCAAAAGTTAAAACTAAAACTTGCTAACCAACACAGTGCTGCACCCTGCATCTTCTTTACAGAATAGGAAGATGAAGGAATATACAATGTGTCTGGTCACATTCATTAGTGCCCAAGGTGACACGCTCAAACCCTAACCCTAATCTTGTCAGCTAGTGCATTATCTGGGATGTATAGAAGTGGAAGAGGTAGTGCACACCAACTGGAGGATAAATGTGGCATGCATGCACACACACTTATGCAAGTGCCTGAGAGTCCCTAGGAATCTGGACACTTATGCTTGTAGTTTTGAAGAAGCTAACTGAAGTGCTAAATCTGAACAATAGTTTAATTCTGGAAGTGTTCACTAGCATGCATGTGCCCTGTCCATCTCTCTTCTACATAGCTGTTGTGCACCTCCTCTATTCCACTACTGCTGCACCCTCATCTAGACTACCCTCTCTCTGCTGCTGCCTGTAGGGACTAAGAACAATGAAGCTCGATTGCCTTCACCGCTAGAGAAAACTGACTGAGAAATAAAGGTTAAAAAATCTAACATTATGAAGGTCATGAGGCATCTTAGCACCCTTATCCATTTTGGAGCTGTCAAGAGTGGAGTGGTGGATTTGAACCCAACAAGATTAATTGCAGAACTCGATATCACAGGTAAACACATAGATGTATTTGGCAGCAAGAAAATGAGAGTTTCATTGATCAGAATGGAGAGAGGTGGTATAAGTACATTTTGGAATAGAGTTCATAACCCTTTTGAAGATGGAAGGTACAGATTAGATAACGAGTGGGTTAATAAGTGGACAAACTCAACCTTTCCGGTGGGTTTATCTTTTTCCAGCAATGCAAATTTCTGCCTTGATCTATCCATGCTTCAAAATTCTGACGATCTGGGTCATCTCAAAATAGTCAAAAGGCCCTAAGGAAAATATTCCATGGTCAAAGGCCTTGTTGCCCACCACCAGTGGGTGACCCCTGTAGGAGAAATTTTCTCCTAGATTTGTCTTCAACCGTTAGCCAGCAGTCCTTTGCAATGACCAGATAGCTCGATGTGCCACAATTCTCCACTATTTGAGCCAACCATTATGTGCCCTCGCCCATCTGTTATGATCGTATGTTTGAAGATGGGCCTTCCAACACCAAAGGTATGGCTTTTCACTATGTAATTGGGTATTTTTGCTTGCTTTCCTTGGACAGTTTTGGACATGGATTAGTGGGGTGATTCAGTGGAAAGAATGGGCTTGGTCTGTACTCTTGTTCCCTTGTCCCAACTTGGTGGTTAGTCTTGTATCCTAGTCCCGTGGGATCTCCTCTATTGGCTACTAGCTTTAGGAGTGGCACTACATAGGAAACCCCGACTTTGGTTGCGTGGTCTCGCTTTCCGACACCATATACATTGCTCCACTCCACTCATTATAACCCCTTTTCACTCTTTTTCCATCCAGGTCCACATTTGCCCATTGGGTTCACAAGGAGTTAACATCCCCTTCCCCTTGTCCACACTTTGGGTCAGGTTTGGAACAATGCCTTGGATGTTGATGCAGCTAAAAGGAAAGTTAAAAACATAATTTGGCCACTTACAATAGGAAATGTATCATAAAATGCAAAAGATGGCCGGGACATAAAATTTAGTGCATGGGCAAAAGCCAAACATGAGCTCTACTCCTCGTCATTACAGCCATCACCCTAGTTCCTAGGGCCCATATGAGTGCCCCCTGCATCATTAAGGAACCCATGATTGTCCCAATCCCTAGTCGGCGATGAACTGCCCAACCTTAAGGGGTAGTCATTGCTATATCATACACATCATGCTCTCATTCCCTGGAGCCCGGAGCAATTAAAAGAAAGAAATATCAATAAAAGACAAAAAGCATATGAAGAAGGGTGGAAAAACAAAGGCTGGGGTAACTCATGTATTACGATTGTTTCCTCCTACATCCATACAACCATGTGTGGGTTTCCCTCATTATAACTACCCTTGTACCATGGCATGTGGCTTGGAATCGTCCCTGCTACCCCACTCCGTTCCACCATTATTTCACAGGACACCTACCATTTGACAGATGTACCATGGACCTGTTGCTCCCTTAGAGGTTGAAACCACCTAATAGGGTCCTTTATTAACCTCTCATGTTGAGCAAGGAAACACCTGTACCTTCTAAATCCCATTTGGAAGGGCATGCCAGTATGAAGTGTCCACTTTTTCCCTCAGTTTGCAAGATTATTTACTCAATTGCACTAATGAATTGTTGTGCTGGAGGGTGAGGAGACACATTGGATCTTATACAAGATTGCATGTTGGTCTTCATCATGGGTTTTGGCCTTTCTATACATGATCCATTCCCTCCAGAGGGTCATGATGGCACTTGTAGGGTGAGTGTTGAGAGCCATGGGCCTCCACCACATCAGAGCATTGATTGCCACACCATGGGATTCTTTAGCACCACCTATTACTTGTTTATGCCCCAGTCATACAGAGATGATGATGCACTTGGACCACATTGCTCAGCTGACCACATACTTGCACCAAAAAATTAGTAGTTGATCCAGGGCCAAGATGGGGTTTTGTCTCATCTGGGGAGACATGGGAGGGCTTCTATAATCATTCTAGCCCTCATTTATGGAGTATCGACATGTTTGATATAGTTGGAGACCCATGAGACCATTCACTGTCCCCCACAACCACTTGGGAGCACCATAGATGTTTTGCTTGGAAACCAAGGGGCCAACCCCTTTGGTCATCATTTTGAAAGCGCTCCTCTTCATCTTGGCACATGGAAGACTTATCTTGGCCTTCCAACGACCCTTTTGCACCATTATTCTATCATTTTGGCCTCATTAGGAGGTATTGTTGAGTACTTTTGAGCTATTTGGTGGGCTTGTCACCAATTGGATTTTTATTTTGCACATTAAATTTGTTTCGAGGGGCTTATTAGGCTAATTAGACTAAATCAAATCCCTAAAAGCTCATATAAATAGAAGATGGGCCTCATTTGTAACTCATCATCATTTGGGATTTGGATTATCTCTCGTAAAAGATTTCAGACCTGCAATTGATGGATGGAGTTGGAGCTTTTTGATGCATTTTGATGTTTGGATTTCGCTATTCTTGTCTTGGAACTTCTTTCATGCAATTGTGATGGATGGATATACTCGCTTTCTCTTGTAAGTGCAATTTTGGTGCTATTTCATAGTTGCTGCATGTCTAATGTATGGAATGCATTGTGGTAATCTTAATATTGTGCCCTAATGGGATGCACAATCCTTTAAAGCACTAGATTATTGTGTTATTGCATGCATTATTCATTTGAGAATGTGAATGAATCTTCCCAGTGGTTGGTCTAATTTGTGCAACCTTGAAACTCCATCATCTCTTGCTAGATGAAGTATAAATTCCTTGTTGCTGGGTAGCTACCACATTAGGGTTAGCGAAAAGCTGCATAAGACTCCTTGAAACAATGAAATTCATACATCATGATTATTTTTGACTCTATTTCTCCCAATTGACTAGGCACTGGTCCTTATCCTAGTTGATCACACCCTTTTTCTTCATTTCTCTCTTTCTCTTACTTTTCTGTCCTAACCTAGAAGGTCTTCTAGGGCCTAATGTGAAATGCATTAAGCTGGTCCATTTGAAGAGCGAGTTGGTCTACCACTGCATTGGGGTCTCCTCCATTTGTCCTCCATGTTTGAACGAATTCCCGTGGCTAGATTTGGAGAAACCCCAAGCCCTAGCTCCAACATCATTTCTAGCCCCAGGTTTCTTTGATTGGTGGCTTCCCTTAGGTCAACTATACTTGAAAACTCATTGTAAGTTAACTATATTGAGATGCGTTGATCTCTAGCTCAAGGGGCTCCATCGGGGTATGTGCTTCCTGAAGCTTAGAACCACATTGTTTTTTAAGGCAAAGAAGGAGGTGGATAAAATGCTTGAGCCTATTAAATCAACATGGCCAACATTCGGGGTTAGTATTGTTTCTAATCGTTAGACATGTGCAACACGCCATCCACTTATCAACTTCATTGTGTCTTCCTTGAATGGACCAATTTTCTTGATAGTAGTGGATGCTCCTCGAAAATACAAGGATGAACAATATATGGGTGAGTTGTTCATTAAAGTTATTGAAGATGTAGGTATTGATTCTTGTGTGCAAATCATTACAGACAATGCACCTATTTGCAAGGATTTTGGCATGATTGTGGAAGCTGAATATGCACAAATGTTGTGGACACCTTGCATTGTCCATTCCTTGAATTTAGCACTTAAGTCTGTTGCTTCTAATGTGCCATGGATTGGAAATCTTATTGAGAATGCACGACATATTCACAACTTTGTACAAAATCATACTAATGCCCTCACAATCTATAAAGAGTACTCACATGTATCATTGTTGAAGATTGCAGATACATGTTTTGCCTCTGCATTCATCATGTTGAAGAGGTTGAGGGAGGTCAAGATTGCTCTTGGGGCCATGGTTATTTCAGATTTTTCATCTTTTTGGAGAAAGACAGATCAAACAACCTAAAAAAAGTCAAGGATACAATGTTAGATGGTGCTTGGTGAGAGCGTAGATCTTACTATTAAGATCATGGACCCCATCATTGCTTTGTTACAATTTGTCGATACAAACCAACCCATGAGGGATGGGATTCCGTAATTGAGTCCATGAGGACCATTATTTTTAAGAATGAGTGCTCCGAGTATGAGACATCAACACAGGCCTTCTTCACCACCATACAATATATTCTTGTTAGCAGGCGGGACAATAATTTCACACCTTTTCATTGCTTGGCTCACTCGTTGAATCCAAAATACTACAACAATGAGTGGCACAATGGTGGACCTTCACGCAAATTCCCTCCTCACATGGAGGTGAGATTTCACAAGGGAGGAAGGATGCATTGAGATAGATATTTCAGGATAGAGCATCTCTTGATAAGGTGGAGGATGCCTTTGCAGACTTTTCCATTGGCACTAGGAGATTTGCAGGGTATGATGTGATTAGAGATAGGGGGCTAAGAATCCCTATGCTTGGTGGGAAACTCACGGGGCAACATGCCCTCCTCTACATTAGTTTGCCATGAGGCTACTCTCTCAGCTTATTTCATCCTCTTGTTGCAATATGAATTGGAGCACATATGGGAATCTGTATAGTTTGAAGAAGAGCAAGCTTGAGCAATACGGGGCAGAGACAATGGTGTATGTGCAGTGTGCACACCAAGCTTTGTCTTATTCACTGGCAAAGGGAGGAATGGTTGAAGGGAAAGACAAAGATGTGGGATGTGTTTCCTGATGATATGGGTTTGGACAACAGTGTTGAGTTGGCATTGGCCAACTTGGATATTAATGAGTTAGTGCTAGAGCCTGCCACTTTTGATGATAGTGATACTCTTGAGGGGTTATCCTCCACACCAGCAGATGCAGAGATCACATTGGATACAAAGGAGGAGGATGCTCGTTAAACAATGATTCTTGGGGTAAAATCAGAAGTTGAGAGTTGAAACCCATTTACTATGGTCATATATGCTTGAACAAGTCCATGGTAATGGCTTTTTGTTATATATTTATTTAGTTTTTTGCGGATACATTTAGTGTAGAATGTCCACAACCTTAAACTGTACAAGCCATTGATATTGGTCAAAGATGAATTATGTGCAGCAAATATATTGCTGTTAGATGAATTCATATCTGATGAGCAGAAGCTATGAGTGAGGATATAATCGTCAAATCGAAAGAGTAATTACTTGACAGAGAACCATGAAGCTATGTAAAATGGATAAAGCAATAAAATACCCAAAAGTAGGCCAATGGTTCACAGAAGAGCAAATAAAAATACATTTTTCTGGTCTATTTGACAACAATAGAAGCATGTTGGGGACCAGGACTCTGCAAATAATGAGGTGTGATCTGTGGACAGATTTCTCCATTGATAAGTTTTCATTGCCAAGCTAAGATTTCTACAAGGTCATAAAAAATGAACTTTGTATAATTTGCACAAAGTCACAGACCTGTAGGAAGAAAGCATTCCTACAGAGATCTGATCTGTAACAAGGAACTACAAATCTGCAGAAATATTCAGTTGTTGACCTGCAGCAAAAAAATGTAGTGATTTTTATAAACCCGCAAGCGAATATTGTGAAGATATTTAGCCCACTGAAGAAAACTGTGGACCATTTGTGACATTTCATAAAATAATGGTTTAAGAAGCCAACTAGACAAATAAATTGGTTTGGTATTAAGGGTCTGATTATTGTTTCCTTTTTAACTAAACTGCATATGTGTAAACATGAGGCATACAGGTGATATAAAGTGTGGTTAGACCAATGTTTTACAACTCGGACTCGGACTCCGACTCGGCCGACTCCGACTCCGACTCCGACTCCGACTCGGTAATGACTCGGCCGGCTCGATTTCAATGACTCGGTCGTTGTAAAAAATACATTAAATATTTATTTTTTTTATAAAAAAACATAATTTTAAATATTGATGGGGATGGACAATTATTCTGGTGCTGGGCAAGCAGCAAGCAGGAAGGGGATGAGTCATTAGGAAATTAATATAATTGTATATATGAATTGTCGATGAAGTTAAGAGGAAGAGGACTGATACTTTTAGTCTTCATTAATATCTTGATAGTGTAATCAGGCCTTGGTCTCCAATAAATGGGTGTGAACTATAAACTATAAAGATAAACTTCAGTTCTTTGTCAGTGTCTCCCTGAACTTTGGAATTCTAATCCAAATTGCATCAATATCATTTGTTGCAGAGTGCATGGAAAGATGCATCAAGGCAGTATTTGAGTGCAGCATGTAATTGAAATGGTTCCTTCGATATTTACCAAAATTTATTGAACGATAAAAGAATTCCAATCTCTTGAGGTGACATATAGATAAAAGTTTCAAACAGACTTTTCCTAGTGCTCACTATTGAAATATGAGTCAAATAGGCAAGAAATACACTTCACTGTCATCATGCTGAGCCAAGCAGTGAACAGAGTCACAGGCATTGATAGTATCCACTCATTTCTTAAAGGGAGGCAATTAGAAAACGAGTAATCAAATCACCTTAAGGAATAATGAGGATCTGAATTTCAATATGTAATTGTAGTGGTTCTTATTGCCCTCAATATAACATTGGTGGTAATACAAACATTTTATGTACAGACTTTAAGCTTCTTTCAAATCTGAGGTGTAATTTATCAAGATCTTATGTCTCAACTCTCATAATCCTGAAATATTGTCTCAAAAATCACAAAAAAATCAATAAAATCACAAAAAAATGAATAAATTTCATGTTTTACGCTGCCCAGCTGTAGTTTCATTGACTCGGCCGAGTCAATACATGACCCGGCCGGGTTGACCGAGTCAACTATGACTCGGTCAACCGAGCCGGGTTGCTGGCCGGGTCAGAGATTTTGGTAATGGCTCGGTTCGAAACGGCCGTTTCGGAGTTGACTCGGCCGGGTTGTAAAACAATGGGTTAGACTAGGTAGTTATATAGGTGACAAAAGCCAAGGAGTCAATTTTGCAAAATAGCAAACTATGCAATTTATAACAATCCTGAACTAATGAAAACGGTCATTTACTCAGATGGAGTGCCGTGAAGAATCTGTGTGTTTGTCCAATATTTTACACGGTTGTTTGCAGAGAAAATATTCCTATATGCACAACACGCTCCTGAGAGTACTACACAGTTATTCTGATTTTAGAGTACCTGTAGAATCTGAAAGTGTTAACTATTAAGAAAAAATTATCACTTTAAAAATAGCCACTATACAAAATTTTGGCCTTTAGCTCCTTTTGGATTTTCATGTACTGTAGTCTGTGATAGCTTGCTTTGCACTTTAGGGTGTGTTGCCTCAAAATCTGGCAGGTCTTGTGAGGGTAGCTTACAAGACAAGAGCTAGACCAATGGAAAACAATACGAGGTGTGGCTTACTGTCACCACAACCAGTACCTTCTGCTCTTTTGTGGATTTTCACCACTAGGGAGGCTTCCTTGTAGTAGGTCACCTATGAGAGATATGCTAAGTCCAGGGGATAAGGTGACAAGATACGCTTATAGAGGACAACTCTTCTTAAGGACAAGGCTCAACAAGCAAGATGTGGCAATTCACATCCTCCAATGTAGCCTATTTAGGGCACAAATGATCTAGGGCTTGATAAATAACAAGCCTAATGGATTAACCTAGAGTCACAAGGCCAAGAAAAGGCTTCCAAACAATGAATATCAACAACCAATGGAACAAGAAGCCTTTAACAAGCCCCAAGTTGAAGCCTAGGGAAAAACTAGGGTTTATCTAGGGTAAGATAAACCTAGGGTAAAATGAATTTTCTTTCAAATGGATGGATTAGCCATGAGAATGGGATTGATTTTGAGGAAACCAACACTCTTCTCAATGTTGAATTCTTCCACTAGTAAGCGACTTCAACCCTAGCCAATTTTGTGCCTTAGCCCTAGCTAGCAACTTGACCTTAAGGGGTCTAAAACTAGATTAGGGGAGAGAAAATCAGATTTATGGTGAATTTTGTAGGTGATCAACAAAGTGACAAGGCCAATGCCTAGTCCTTGGGATGATGGAGTCTATGGGAGTGAAAAATATGCTAAGTCTTGGTAAGGAGTAAGGGAATAATGAAGCCCTAGCTTTCAAAACCCTAACTATTACTTTTGTGAGGGAGCAAAATCACTTGGGAGAGCTAGTTTAAAGATACACCAAGGGGATTGCCATTCACATTCTACTAGTGAGTAATGCATACAATGTTATCGTTTAGATTTTGTATATTGATTTTTAACAATAACTAGCACAATAGAAACCCTAGATAACAAATCATTTCATACCTTAGACACAAGAATAAAATTTATCAAATTCAAGACACACTTACGAGATAGAATGCATGTGCAAGCCTTTATTGTTCTAAAGTAACATCTCCAAGACCAAAGAAATAGCTCCAAATAGCAAAGTACACCATAGAGTCACATCTCCACAAGAAATCAAGAAGGCCAAAATTCTCCAAGAGGGCCGAAATAGTCACAAGTGATGATGATCTAATACAAATGAATCTATCCTCAATTTATATGAGGATTAGGACTAATTATTAGCCTACAAAAGCCCCTAAAACAAGTTTGATTCTAAAATGTACTTGGGTTACAATGCTAAAATGTACTTGGGTTGCAAGGCAACTCATTAGCTTTATGAAAATATGCCCTAATTAGCCCACACGTGTGAGACGAAAGCTCTCTAGGGTTGGCGTCATCTAATGTGAGTTCTCCAAATGTGTTAATTTTGGCAACTAGGGCCAAAATTCACATTGGACAGCTCATATGAGGCAACTCATATTTTTCTTGGATTCCTCTCTCTGAGAGGTGTAGGATTGATCTAAAGATCATCCCATTCTGACATGTGCAAATGGAACTATGAATTTATTTTTATTATGGACAAATTGTCAAGGTTGGCCAACAAACTCATGTAGGCTTAGAAGCCCAACAGTCACGTCTATTCATCCTCAACGTTTGCATATAAATACATGATGCCTCCTCCTCATTTTGGACACTTCACTCACTCACATCTTCTCTCTCCTTCATTGATTGGGTACAAAATTCAGAGGATGCTCTCCACACGTGTGAAGGAAAGGAATGGTTTTTTATTTCAGCCGTTGACCAGAGTTGACCGAAATTACAGAGGTTATTTTGACTTGCGTTGATCTGTTTTGGTGCGGTTTTGGGTGGAGGATTTCTGTTTGAGCAGGCTGCAGTTCAAATTCGAGGTAGCTTTGACTCCTTTTTGACCAGCGTTGACTATGCTAGGGCTGGTTGCATCATTGACCTTTGTTGACCAGGTTTGGCTGGACTTTTTCGGACTGTTTTTGGGTTGATTAGACTTGCTGTTGGAGGCCAAAGTTGACTGGGTTTGACTGAGATGAATTGAGGAAGAATTCTGCCTTGTTGACCAATGTTGACTTTCTGGTTAGGGCTTTCTGTTTTTGCTGTATGACTAATTAGATTTTCACTGTAATTGAACAAGTGAATATTATACATTGTATTCTCTCTCTGCTGAATTTTTGAAGAATTATAAGAAGAATTGATCAAGGGTTCCCCAACATTGGGGTTTGTCCCTCGCTGGTGCCATATCTTGTGTCCTCTTGTCTTGGCTAGTCTTCTATTGTTAATTTTTTATGTTCTATTTGCATTTTACTATCATGTTGATGTGATTGCTAAACTGGATATTGATATTAGGCTAATAAAGAAATTGAGGTAAAATTGCTCTAAGCATTGAACATACCATTGTTATCCTAAAATTAACAAAATGCCATGTCCAACGGTGATGAGCCATCCAAGATGATTTAGATTCATGTGAAATCCATGATTTGAGGTTGGCCCTCAAATTTACCTCATTACCTCTTGTGGAATATCCAACTTGGGTGCCTCTAATTGGTCTCCATGGGTCTCCAACTACTAAATACAGCCTCCTCTGCTCCAATGCGAGGGGGTTCTTAGGTGCAACAAGCCCTCCCTAGTTTTTCAATGTGAGACCATCCTCATCTAGGCTCTGAATCAGCTGCAATCCATTAAGTTGTGTCAAGGCCATCCAGGGGCATGCTGGGTCCAGTGGTGTCATCTTGAAGAATCCTCAAATCTTGGTCAAAGTCAACCAATGTCCTAGGTCCAAGAGGTGCTATAGGACATGTATCGTCCAATGATGCTAGTAGAAGGCCCAAGAGTCTCAATGCTTCACCTGTTTTTGCCAATATACTTCTTTGGAGGGCTTGGGTACTTGTGGAGTAGGTGCCAAAGACCTGAGTTGTTGGACCACTTGACAAGAACAACATGGATTCTAGCGAAAGCAACTAGTCATTAGAGACCAAGATCAATAATGCATCTAAGTGAATTGAACTTGAATGTTAAGGTAATTTAATACTTCAAATGAGGATCCCCTTCCAAAATCAGGGCCTTGATCTTGCAAAGATGTTTTCTTCCTTGGTAGGGGTGGCTAAAGGTCAACCCTATTAGGTGCTTCTAGCCCCTAAGGGGAAGTAACATTTCCTTGGCCCATCCTTCAATTGATAGGTATTAGTGAATAGTAATGATGGTAATGGAGGGGAGAAGACTTCATGGCCAAGTGCCATGGTCAAAGGGACCAGTTGATGGGGGTGTCCACATCCTGAGTGTATAGATGTGAGGAGGGAGCATTCGTGGATGCATGAGTTACTAGGTCAGCCTGTGTTTTCCACCTGTATTGTGTGCTTTTTACTTCTTCTTGATTTTTCCTTGTATTATTGTTTATAGCTCAAGGGTTAGAGCTTGTTTTGCATGATGTAGCAGATTTATTACCCCTTTAAGTTGGGTCAGTTTATCACTCATCAGGGTTGGGACATGCAAGGGTTCCTTCTTTTGATGTAATGAAGCAAGATGTGCTTAGGAACTGGTTGATGGCTGTATGAGTGAGGTAGAGCTCATGCTAGGCTTTTGCCCACGTGCTAATCTTTATGTCCCTGACAATCTTTTGCATTTTGATTTTACTTTCTTCATTTAGTTGTGGCCGTGATATGCTCTTTCAGTTTCTTTTAGCTTCATCAACCTCCTAGGGCAAAGTTTCAGGGCCTTACCTAGGTATGTGGACATATGAGTGCCAAATCCCAAAGAACCAATAACAAGTTGCACCCCAAGAATGGAGGTGAAATACAGGCTTATAATGTGAGATGGAAAGTGTTAAGTATGGTATACGGGAAAAATGGAACTACACTATCTCAATCACGATTTCTAGGTAGTGCCCCTCCTATACCCTCAAGGCCTTAGGGGAGGTCCCATTGGACTAGCATCAAAGGTTAACACCCCCAAGTAAGGTGAGAGAACAAGATTACGGTTAAAGTTTGTCAACCTTCCAGAACACCCCATAATCCATACTAAATGCCCAAACAAACAAGTATAAGCACTTGATTGCAAAATTACCAAAGTACCTTTTGAATGGCAGCCCACCTTCGTCCATGTGCTCATTCCGGATGGGTGAGAAGCAAATGGCTGATACAAGTGGCGGAGATATATGACACATCTTCAGCTAATGGTGGCTGGAAGGGGCTGCTGGCTGTCCAATGTAATAGAAAATAATTCTCCTATGGGGTTACCCATTTTATTGGATAACAGGGTGCAGATTCAAAATTATTTTCATTTAGAATTTAAAGGATTTGTGAAAAAATAATCAGCAACAAAATTCACGTCGGTATCAAAGACAAGAATAGACAACTTAGTTAAGGTTTTTCAGAGCTCAAATACAAAAATTGATTGTGAAGGCCTTCATTTCACTGTCAGGAGCTTAATGATATCTTCTTTGTGGCATAAAATGGCTTGATGACATTACCAATCAACCCGAAAGACTGAGACTTCCAGAGCTCTATTCTCAGTATATATGTTGTCGTTGCCTATTAAAATATCCACGATGCTTGGTTTGCCCCTGAAGAATGTCTGTAAAATATCAAGCCAAGGCTTCTGGTGTAGGTGACTGGACATCCAAGAGAATCATGCTCCTCCGGAAGACATTGACAAGCTTCAAAAATTACTTTTGCTGTTGGAAGTATGCATGGGACAAAATCAATGGGAAAATTTGTTCATAGGTAGGGCCTATGTTCCAAACAGAGTCCATCAAATTTTTTTGATGAAGAATCAATGATATCTTTATTGCTGACATCATAAATATGAAAAGCTTTGCAAAATCACACCAGCATTGGCCTGAGGATATTAAATACCTATTTATCTATCCAACTACCATATTCAAATCGAAAAAAGCAAAGCCACACATTTCAATCTACATAGTTTGAGGAATATGTGAGAAGCATATTTTTAAAGCAACTGTTTGAATGCATTACACAATTGCATGGACTTCTGAATTGCAATGAAGTGGATTGTTATTGGAATTCACTTCAAGATTGTAGAGTCTATAGTAATATGTTGGAGCATTGAAGTCCAACAAGGTGAATTATCCAGCAACTTATGGATAAATTAAATAACCCAAGTGTCTTAGAAGATACACTTTGAGCTAGGCATGCATAGGAAAGGTACCCATGTTCCTCTTTAAACTGATATTGCATCATTATTTTAAAGTTGGCTGTTTCCTTAGTGTCGTAAAGGTGAATTATCTAGGAACTTATGGGTAAACTAAATAATCCAAGTGTCTTAGAAGACGTACTTTGAGTTAGGCATGCTTAGGTAGGATACCTATGTTCCTCTTTAAACTGATACTGCATCATTATTTTGAATTTGGTTGTTTCCTTGGTGTTGTAAGGTTGGACTTGCTGAGCTAAAAGAGTCGGGTGGGTTTTGTGTGTTTCTATCAGAAGGAAGTCTCAAAACTTCATAGAATAACTGCAACTTGTGTTGAAAATGTCTACTGTAGCCTTTTAATACACACCTGAGGTTGCTTGTGTGAATTTTGCTTTTACCCTCAACTAACAATTTCTTTCACATTGTTCCTTAGCCATTAAATTTGTTTCATCTTCTTAATCATGCATTGATTATACTTAAATGGAGACAGGAAGCAATGTAATTTGTTGCTTGGGATTCTGGATAAACTGAAAAATATACAAATTGCTTTTCTCTATTTGTTCTTGTGGCATAAATTATAAGCAAAAGATATTAAGAAGTTTATTTGCTGACCTCAATATATTGTTATTTCCCTTTTTCAGCAGGGTATGAATAGGCCGCCAAACACTCAGAAGGCCACTTTTCACGAAAATAGTTCTGTTAGGGGGAAGAAAACTGCATATGAGAGCAGCTGGAGACCTAAAGGCAGTGGCCATGACAGCATGGATACGGGCCTAGATGATTTTCTGTTGGAGGAGTTTTTTGTGTGGATGCAATCAAGTGGTGATTTTGATATCGCTGATTGTTTTTCAGAGTTTCCAGGAATGGGGAATATTTCTTGTGGTAGGAATTACCAAAGGAGGAAGGCCAGGAGACAATGGTAATACTGAAACTGGTGGGCAGAACTGTTATAGTTGTATCTGACCTATGTTCCAATTTGGGGATTGCTTTTGCCCATCGGCTGTGTCTAGGTTGAGTTATGACAGTTTAAAATTCAGTGGTATGCATTGTGGGCCCTCTCTGATGTCTGGTTGTTACTTTTGTGATGTCTCTAATTGCAATCTTAGTGGGCTCTCTCTTCCTCGTGGTTGTTATCTATGTGATGTCCTTCATTGCAAGCTATCTTACTGTAATGTAGTGGCATATCCCTATCATGGGATTTCTTTCCACATTAATATTTTCTTTCTTTCCTGTAACACTACCAAAATATGTTTCAACTTCTAGGCTGAATGTAAAGCTTTGTCTCTGTTAAGAAGCATGTATAAAAACCAGGGGCATGTACTTAGAAAATACTTTTATAACTGCTACTTTATGAACTAGGTTTCGATTTATTTGTGCAAACCTCAGCCCTGATGCATTATTGATCGCATAGTAAAGTTAATCTTTTTTTGCTTCACATGTTCACATTTTTTTCGTCATATAATTACAATCATGTTATTGCTAAAGGCACGTAACTATTTGATGATATTTGTGAAGTCACAAGAGCATACATGGTGAGTGGAAAAATTCATTGCAATTTCTCCATAAAGAAAAGACCGGCACTGACTGCGTAGGTGGTTTATGCTATTTGATATTATTAAGCAATATGTTAATCAATTTTGAGAAGCCTTATCATGAATTCTGGTGCTATTATATAAAACGTGATTCCATCGCGTATTTTTGAAATTGTCAAAATGAGTTGAGCATGATAGTTGATCTAAATAGTAGCTTTTTACCCACTGTAATATGCTTAGCATTATGAGAATTAAAAAAATGCCAACTTTACACAAGGCAAAAATTAAATTTTTGAAGCCAAAGAAAAACTATCCGTATGAATACATGGAGCAAAAACTAAACTAAAATTTGGAGACCAAAGAGAAACAACCCATCTAGATAGACAGGCAAAAATAAGCAGGTATCCTATAATTCACTAGTTTCCCTCTCTTTTCAAGTTATAGGCCATCCTTATTATATAATATTTCTATTTTATGGTTAAAATAGTTATACATGTAGTAAGAACTACATTCTTATTTAAATCAACTCGAGAAAAATGACATACTAAGATCTCCTACACTAGTATTATACTTATACTAGAGAGTCAAGACATGGATGATGCTGACCCTAATGACATAATCTCTGATCTCTTTTGATCATTTAGATATGATCAATTCCCAAAGGTTGTGGATAAAAAATAATAAATAGTTAATCATATTATTGACAATCATATTTATATGTACACGTTTCAAAATTAAATATGTAATTGTATTTTTGGTTTAACTTTTTGAAATTGACCAGTGTGATGCTCGATAGAATGAACCACACCATTTATTGATTGCTTCATTTACGAGTTGAAAGTAAAATAGAGGCTTAATTTTTGCAGATAATGAAGAGCTTATAACAAATTCATCTCCATAACGAATAAATGTCATTGAACATTGTTAGGTGTTGACCAAGAAGACTCTGTAAAAGTTTGTGAAGAACCATAATGATAATCAAAGTAATACAAAAATGATTCATTGGGCATAACGATTGTTGGAAAAACTTGTATGATTATTGGCTCATTGTAAGTGAATGAAGCATCAACAAGCATGAGACTTCGACTTCTTGGAAGTGTACGTCAACAATAATGAGAAGTCCAAAAGACTAGATGAAAATCGAGTTCAACGAAATTGCGTTATGATAAATTGTATTAATATGTCATCTCAAGCTTATCATGAGCGTTTCCTAACAATATTATCAAAGTGCAGTTTGGATGCTAGATTTTCTGCGTTGCACAGTGTAACTCCTATACCACCTGCTTAGTCCTGCTATGTTTTAGATCTGCGCTACTTAAATTAACGTTCCCTCAACTCCACTCGTTTGGAACCCGTCAAAGTTGGGAAGCTAACTCTTCTTTGCATCGTCCGGATCTCTCTCTACCTCTGAACGAGTTCACTCCACTCCCGAGCTGTCTCATGCCTCTATGTTAGTGGCACATTGTTTCAGGGAAAGTTTCTCATATGAATTCACAACATCTCCATCTCGTGCACAATCTCCAATATTCAGGTCTGTTTTTACTTGCTTCATATGTAGACCAACATAGAGCATCCTTGGCTTCAAAGCCTCTCAATAATGTTGCAATCCCTTCTGCTACTTAATCAACATAAACACAATAATTTGGTTATTCAGAGCTATTTCCGAGGCCAACAATGCGTGTCATGTGGCAGACATTGGCCTAAATAAATAACAAAAATTTGGTTAGTCGAAGCTATTTTCAAGGCCAACAATGGGTGTCATGTGGCGGAAATTGGCCTAAATAGATGGCGGTTAAGCTCTGCCTTGTGCCTCTTAGACTCTGGGTGGCTTAAAGTTGATGTAGAGCTGGTTAAGTTAGGATGGTTTGGGAATCACAAAATCACATTTTTCTTTTTTTTGGAGTAAGATATTCAAAGATTGAATAACATGAGTTATTAGCGCAACAACCATTACAATGTAGTTTTGGAGTTACTACATGAGATATTTCATAGATAGCTGGCGTCAAAGAATGTCGAGGAGTGGATGACAAAGCATAAATATTGTCACGGTTAACATTGAAGGGTGAACATTGAAATCACGCATCTATATCTGCAAACCAGCGGAGGAGAATGACATGTTATGTGGGAGCGTTTTTGAATTCTTATGTGCTTGTTTCGAAGTTTCACTTTAGAAGGATGGCTTCTTGGTAATGGCCTTCAACATCTAAGAAGATATATCGATCATACTTCCAAGTTCATTTTTGATGATTGACACGTCTTGCAGTGGAATTATCTTCATCTTCTCATCTTTTATTTGACAGGGGTATTGTTGGTCAACTACTAGCTTCGAAGATATATCAAGTGAGCCTGAGCCACAACCTGAACCAGAGTTCGCTGCTAGAACCTAGAGCTAGAGTTAGGAAGTGCAAGTCATAACTGTAGCCAGAGATAGACTTGTTAGATGAACATGATTTGTTTGGTGGCCTACCTTAAACCACCTCCGATAGAACACTTTTTTTTTTCTACCCATATCATTAGTTTGTGGTCATTTTTAAACCATTATCGGGGAACACTTCCATTTGCTGAAGACTTCAACTTCTAGCCAAATTTAGAATTGTTCTAGGAATTGCTTCGAGCCAAGTTCCAAAGTTGGTGGTCAGCCTTAAACCACTAGAAATAGAAGACTTCATCTTCTGCTACATCATTTGGTTTATGGTCTTCCTTAAACCACCATTTCAAAGAGCACATTGGTTTCCATACTCTTTTGTATTTCAATTCTCTTCTTGGGCTTACATACAACCCTTTTGGTTGGGGGGAAGGGCGAGGGGGTATGTTGGAAACATAATCCTCTTGGGTTATGTAAACTTGCCTTATTCACTTGAATGGAAGAAAAAAAACCTCATGTGAAGGCCAACAATCATGAGAAGTCCAAGAGACCTCTGGAAGATAGAAAACCAAGGGTCAACGGAATTGTATTGATGTGTATTATATGAATGAGAAAGACATCTCACGTTCATCTAATTTTTGTATATTTTCATGAATGTTTTTTAACAATGACAAAAGCATAATTAACTTCCTCCATATCATTTGGAATGAAAAAAAATTGGTCCTAATTAGTCTGTGTTTGTTTCCACATTCGTGCCACCAAGAATGCTCTTATAAGTGATTGCAAGATGTCATCCCTTGATGGTGGTACATTAGCTAGAGAAATATAAGCTGGTGAAATGGTGTCTTCTAAAGCATTCAAAATCGTATCCCTTACTGTGAATGAGGACACTAAGTCTTCAAAAACATTGAATAACAACCAAGACAACTAGAGAGACATAGCTTAAAAACACCATGAGTAGAAGGAAGTAAAAATCCAAATATGCTTCTAAGGCCTCTCATTTGAAGGGCGAAAAACCTAAGAATCAAAGGGTCAAGTGTGCCTATTGCAATAAGCTCAATCAAGATGAATACAAGTGAATGAAGAAGTAATTGATCATCTTATTCAACTTCTTAAGAATAATATTGAGGTGCTTGATTTTGTTAAGAAAAGTTTGCATGTACAGTATCTTCAGAGGCACATGAAAGCAAAGGGAAAAGAAAGGTCTAAACTCTATTACTTGTAGTTGTTGCATCTCAACCTTTTTCATGGGTATTTGACTTCGGTGCATCATGCCACATGGCTTCATCTAAAGGTCACTTTTCATATTTGGAGCCTTGTATTATGCTAGATATCTTAATGGGGGATAGTACACTTGTTGACGTTTGTGGGAGAGTATTTATTGATGTGGATTAAAAGACATTCTAAAATATTCTTTGTGTGCCTTCATTGTCAACCAATCCCTTATCCATCTACCATATCAATCATTGTGGTTCACACATACCTGTTAAGTTCACACTTGATTCTATGGTCAATAGTGAGATGACAAATGACGTTACAATTGCTATTGGTAATGTTGATCACTAGTAAAGGATGTACCTCTTATTAAAATTTGTTCCCAAGGTTCCTTCTACTTTTCTTCTCATTCATTCAGACGAGGCGAGTAGATTGTTGTATGAGTGGTTTGGCCATCTCAATTACTACTATTTATAGTAGTTTAAAAAGTAGAGCATGGTTGCGGGCTTGCTAGATGTTAAGTTTTTTAAAAGTGTTTATCTAGAACAACGTAAACTTTGAAACGAGAACTGATACGATTACTCGTTTTTTTGAGCTAGCAAAAAAATCAATAGATTTTGAAAAGTGCTGATGCAGAATACATATATTTTTTTTAGCATAGATTTTGATACTTCATCATTATTATTATTATTTTAAATTTTTATTTTAAATTTTATTTTTATTTTATGTTAGCGATTTGCATGCTAATTTTAAAAAGTGTTGATTCTGCATCAGACCCTTTTTTTAAAAGGCTTATTTTTTGACTTTAAATTTTCTATTGTATTAAATGTGAATAATTATTTTCTAAATTTAACAATTTTTTGAAGTAGTATTCTTCTTCATATTTTCTTGATTTTCTTTTAATTTTTTTTTTTTTTTTTTTTTTTTTTTTTTGTAGTGAGGTCTTTATTTTTTTGCATAGTTAAAGAAAAAGGTCAGTATTTTAAAGTTTTAATATTCTACATATTTAATATCATTAATTAATTTTTCAATGCACATCAAATAATTGTCTTTGAAAAAACAATAATTTTTAACAATCAACATAAAAATAAATATTTTGAATATAAATATAACAAAAAAATTACACATTTTGATAATTTTTTGCTAGAAATGACATGTCAAAATTACAATTTTTATAGGAAAAATATAACAAAAAATGGTTAAATAATTGTTGTTGTTGTTGTTTTTGTTTTTTCGAATTTCATGTCAAAATATAATAATAATCACAATTTTTTTCAAAAAAACGATTCACATAAAAATTAAAGCAAAAATCACATAATACAAATATTGAACATATAACAATATTAACTGAATACTTATTCTTGTAATAAAATGTCAAAGTCAAAACATTACAAGTATAACTAATTAATAGTTACAAAAAATGAGCTTTATTTCCAAGCATAACTTAAATTTAATCAATAATATCACGTAATCCAAACTCTTCATCCTCTAGAGTTTCATCATTGTCTTCTTCCACAATATTTTCTGCTTCAGTTTGCTCATTTTTTTTCTTCTGATGGATCTTTGATGTTTGTGAATCTCCCAATGTATGCCTTTTCAATCATACCATCTAATGGTGGTTGAGATTCCTTTGCATTTTTTTCCACACGTGATTCATTAATATTCTCTTTCCTCGAATTGATCGCCTGAGCTGCTGCGTGCTTGGCCCTGCTCTACGAGGTCTGCACCTTGCGGATCTGATCCCTGCGGCCTCGTCCGCTCCTTCATCCTTCGGCAGCTGCGACTGGGTCCGCCGAGAGGCCCTCTTGGCTGCGGTCGTCCAGAGATCGCCCGCCGATTTCCCTAGCTTCCAGCTGCGATCGTCCAGAGATCGCCCGCCGATTTCCCTAGCTTCCAGCTGCGGCCCCTAGGGTTAGAGCTGGGTCTCCATGGAGGATCCGGATCCCCCCCGGGATCTTCCTCCCCTCCTCCATCCTCTGCGGTTGAGGCCTTCAGATCCTTGTTGGCATCTCTTCCCAAGAAGAAAGTTGTGGAAGCCGCTATGTTCGTTAAAATGCTCGAAGACATCCCTGAGATCGCTCTTCCCCCTGAAGGTCCGATCCAAGTAGCTCTTTCATTTTCGGAACGTGCCCTGGTGGGTTAGTTTATAGGTCTCTGGCCCTCACCGAAATCAACAGAGAACTGGGTCTCCAGAAACTGGGCTCCGCTGATCAAGGGCAAGGTAACATCTTACTTCCTCGGAAGAGGATACTTCCTCTTTGAATTCTCAGAAAAAGAGGACAAGGACCTTATTTTCAGAAATGGACCCTACTTCATGGGACCTCAAGGGTTGTACCTGAACAAATGGATGCCTGATTTCGACCCGGCAATGGATGTTTCTTCAGCAGTCCCAGTATGGGTAAGACCCCCCAACCTTCCGGTCCATTGCTGGAATTGGGATTCCCTGAAACACATCGGAAACACCCTTGGGAAATTTATAGACAGGGCAGCAATAGAGATCAGTGTGACTGCGCCAGAATTTGCGTGGAGGTGGATCTGGAGGTCGGTCTTCCAGAAGCTATCAAAATAAGGGTGGGTCCGTGGACACATATACAGAAGTTGGACTATGAGCAGCTACTGTTCAAATGTCGGAAGTGTCAAGTCTACGGTCATTTCGCTAGAGATTTCCCGTCCAAAGGGGTTGAAGAAAAAGGGAAGGAGGAAGGATGGAACCAGGCGAAGAGATCCAGAACTTCCTTCAGGAAGCCCGCAAATGCTAACACCAGAGCCCCCCAATCGGGCCATGCTCAACAGCCGCCCATGGGAAGTCAAGGGAACAGATTTGAGATCCTTGGATCAGAAACCATAATGACCCAGGAGACAGAAACCCCGAAAGAAGTCTCCCCACCTAAATCTAAAAGTGAACCAGAGAGATCCAAAGGCAAGATGTCAGAAGACGAGGATGAAACACAAGAATCCGAGGAATCGGAGGAAGAAGGGGAAATAGGAGAATCGCAGTCCACCCCCAGAAGATCTACAAGAGGCCGAATGTCAACGAAAGAAAAAAGGGAGCAAGAAACATACAAAGGCAAGCTCCAGGGCAGCGAGCCTACGCTAGAGAAACTCCTAGCAAAAACTCCGAAGATGAAGAAGACGCAAAACCAGGGTTCCAAAGGAGCTCTCCACAACAAAAGTAAATAATGAAGATAGTCTCTTGGAATTGCAGGGGAATGGGATCCAAAGCCAAGGAAGAGGCGATGAGAAGCCTGATAAGGCAGGAAACACCGGACATCCTACTCATCCAGGAGACTAAAATGGAGGAATCAGCCTTCCTCCAAGCAAGTAGAAAGTTTTGGAAAAAAGACGGAGCGCATGCAACCTCGGCCCGGGGAGCTTCAAGAGGACTTGGGTCACTCTGGAATCCAAATAAGTTCTCCCTCATCTCTAAGTCCCTGAATACTCATTGGATATTGTTAAAGTTGCAACACCTAGAATCTAAAGAAATTATTAGTCTTGTCAATGTATATGCTCCTAATAATGCAGGTGAAAAGAAGCTATGCTGGGACTCCATCAAAAACCTGGCAGATTCGGAAGATTTGGAGAACATCATCATTGCAGGAGATTTCAACCTCACCCTCCTGTCATCAGAAAAGAGAGGAGGCAGTATTGTCAGAGACCCGGCAAGAGAAACAGTAGAGGATCTCATGCAGGATTGGGATCTGATTGATATCAAGCCAACCACCGGCAAGTATACGTGGTCAAACAAAAGGGCTGGACCAGGGCACATAGCTGCAAGACTGGACCGTTTCTTGGTGCAAAGTTCCTTCCTACTCATTGTATTAGAAGCTAGATCGCGCATCCTGCACAACAGTACATCAGACCACAAGCCTATCAGTTTGGAATTGCTGACCTCTAAAGATCTAGGGCCTATCCCATTCAGATTCAGCTCTCTCTGGATCAGGGAGGCGGACTTCATGGATAAGGTCAGAGACTGTTGGAAAAACCTAGTCAAGGGTTCTGCCTTCTTTGTGTGGGAGGAAAAGTTCAGAAGAGTGAAAGCCATGCTAAAAAATTGGGCCAAGACCTTGCCCAATCCAGCTGAGGAAAGGAAAAAAATTCAATTAGAACTGGAAAGGCAACATCTTCAATTTGAAACAGCCGAAATTTCAAAAGAAGATCTGGACAAGGAGGCCAAACTTCAGCGAAACTTCCACAAAGTATGCCTGGCTGAAGAAGAGTACTGGTGGCTCAAATCTAGAAGTCTTTGGCTTAAAGCTGGAGACAGGAATTCCTCCTTTTTCCACAAACAAGCTCAAGCTAGAAAAGGTCGGAACTCCATCATAGAAATAAAAGAAGACAACAGTGTCCTAAGGGACTTTGCAAACATAAAAAAGGCAGCCTTAGAGCATTTTGAGAAGCTGTACAGGGATGATATCAGAGCAGACCAAAATAACAGCCTTCTAGATGCCGTCCCTAAGCTCATCACCTCCAAAATAAATCAGATTCTAGAAAGCAAAATCATGCTCAAAGAAACCAAGGAGGCTCTATTCGCCATGGATCCGGATAAAGCCCCGGGCCCGGACGGTTTCACACCAAGATTCTTACAAACTTGTTGGCAAATAATCGAGAAGGAATTCTTCAAAATGATTCAGAAATCACAAGACTGTCAGAAGATTGGAGGCTGCACAAATTCGACATTTCTCGCCCTCATCCCTAAGGAAAAAGGGGCAAACACCTTCAGCAGATTTCGTCCAATTTCCCTATGCAATATTGGGTACAAAGTGATCACCAAAGTGATAGCAAACAGGCTGAAAATATTCCTCCCCAAAATCATCCCGGACAACCAAGGGGGATTGATCAAAGGCAGGCAACTAGTGGATAATTTCGTGCTGGTCCAGGAGGCAATCCATTCCAGCCAACATCGAAAGGAAAAAGGTATGGTCATCAAACTAGATCTAGCCAATGCCTTTGATCGTGTTAGTCATAGGTTTTTGTTTGATGTAATGTTTAAAATGGGATTCGGGCAAGGATTTATAAAGTGGATAAAAGCCTGTATTTCGGAGCCTTGGATTGCTCCACTGGTGAATGGAAGGGCCGCTGAATTTTTCAAAGCCTCTAGAGGACTGAGGCAGGGGTGCCCTCTTTCACCCCTTCTTTTCGTCCTTCAGGCTTTTGTTCTTAGTTTCTATTTGAATAAAAAGCAGCAAGATCATGCTATCATCGGGCTGTGCATTGCAAGAGGGGTGAAGCGGATCAACCACGCCCTCTTTGCGGACGATACCCTTCTTCTGGGAGCTGCAACTCCTCAATCAACTATCAACTTCAAAGCAGTTTTGGATGACTTCTGTAAGACCTCAGGCAGTGAGCTAAACAAGGGGAAATGTCAGATATTTTGTTGGAATATCCCTGCTTCCACTGCAAATTCCATAGCTAGATGCCTGGGATTTGCAGCCTCCACTATTTGGTCCTCTTTCAAATATCTTGGGCTGCCAATCTTCAATAAGAGGGCATCAAGCAAAGACTGGGCTCCTCTCATAGACAAATTCAAAGCAAAGATGCAAGCCTGGGGATCCTCTTGGCTCAACATCGCCGATAAAACAGTGCTCATCAAGGCAGTTCTCAGCAATTTTCCGATCTTCAAATTTGCTGTCCTCTTAGCTCCTGCGAGAATTATAAAGAAGATGGAAGAATTAATCAGGCATTTTTTCTGGAAAGGAGGTAAGCAAAATGACAAGAGATTCTCTCTAATCAGTTGGGAGACAGTTACAAAGCCATATCTTGAAGGAGGGCTGAACCTCAAAGACCTGAAGGCTCAAAATCTCGCTATGGGAGCCAAATTAGTATGGAAAATAATCGCTCCTAAACCAAACTAGGCTCAGACTGCATTATGGAGGAAGTACTTTAGAGGTTCAAGGCTCAGGTGCTTAGATCACCCAAAAAATTCGCCCAGAACGCACTTCAGCAGCGTCATCAATAGAATCACGCTGATGATAAACAATCACGCTCATTGGATACCTAGAAACGGAAAGAGAATACAACTATGGAATGACAAGATTATGGATTGATCTCCTCTGGAAGAAGCCGAAGATTTTGCAGCGCTAAGAAACTGGTTGGACACAGCTCACGTCCACACTCTGTGGGACATCTCGCTGTGGATAGAGGACTCTTGGACGGGTTGGAGTCAATTATCGGTGCCCATCGAACTGCAAAATGAATGGGCAGCGTTCAGAGCCCATCTACACGGGCTGGCCCCTATTCACCCAAACAGGAGGGACGCGAGAGGCTGGGGAAAAGTCGTTCAGGTTACACTGTCAAGCAGGGATACTACAAGTTCTTAGAGCGCCCCCACGTTCCTCCCAATCCTGCTCCCTGGGCAGGGATATGGAACTTCCCATCTATTCCAAAAATTGACCATTTTTGCTGGATCCTCTGCCATCAAAAAATCCTTACTGAGGACAGACTTCAAAAGAGAGGATTTAATGGACCGTCCAGATGTATTCTCTGCAAGGAAAATTCTGAAACAACCCTCCATATTATGATTGAATGCAATTACACAATCGCTGTCTGGAAGGAGCTGCTGGATACTTGGAACTTCGATCTCAATTTTCCCACCTCAGTTCAAGAGTTGTTCGCAGGTTGGATGGCCAGATACCCAGGTATTCAACCAAAAAACAAAAAGATCAAATCAGCATGGAGTGCTTTGCCAAAATTTACCACTTGGCAGGTTTGGTTAGAAAGGAACAGGAGGATATTCCGCAACAAAGACCAGGATCATAGAATAGTAGCCAATTCAGTGAAATTCCAATTAAACGAGTGGCTGGAAGGCATAGGTGACGATTCAAATCTTAGTCAGTAAGACAGAGCGCTGGGTACTGCCCTTAAGCTCAGCTTCCATAAAGCAAGAAGCTCACCTCTAGCTCCTGAAGCTTGGCAAATCAGGAAAAACGAGATTGACTTTCAGAAATGGCTGTCCAAACATTTAATTCCATCTCTATTCTTTGATGGCGTAGCTAAAGGGAATCCAGGGAAGGCCGGGGCAGGGGGACATATTATTATGCCGGGCAGCACTTCTTCTCATAATTTTGCCTGGGGTCTAGGCCACACATCTAGCATGCAGGCCGAGGCGCTAGCCCTCTTGCAAGGCGTAATCTTCCTCAAGGAGCTGGGAATACGGGAAGCTAATATTCTTGGAGACTCCCAAGTAATCATAAGAGCTATGGTGACCAACTCCAACCCAACTGATCTACACCTAGCAAGGCTACTTACCAGAATTAAAATCATTTCAAAATCCCTATACTTGACATATTTTCATGTTCTGAGAACAAATAATAAAGAATCAGACACCCAAGCAAACATTGTAGTCCACTTAGACGCTGGAACTATTCTCAGAAACAAGGAATCTCTGTGGGCTCCTATTCCGTGAAAAGAAATGTTTTACTGTTTTCTTTTAAATCAGTTTGTCTGTATCTTTCATTTAGGACAATCGACATCAAAAGAACATTTTGGAAATTGTAAAAAGAGGAAGTGGATAAGAGCAAAAGCCAATCCCCTCTTGGTAGAAAGGCATGCTGGAAATTGCTCCCCATTTTATAACCGAATATGTGGCCATTTTCCAACCAGATAATGAAACACTATAACCGTTCTTGTAAAAAAAAAAATATTCTCTTTCCTCAACCCAATTTCTTGCATTGCATCTAGAAGAAATTAAAGAGCATTAATTCTTTGCTGAATAAATTTGCACTGTACTGGGTCTTTTTCAATGGCAATGCAATTTCTTCCTTTTTGTAGGCAACATGCTAGTGTTGTACCTAATTATCAAGCACAAAAGAAATAATGAAGTAAATTAGTATAATGACATATAAATTAAGAAAGAAGATATTGAAATTCAATTCTATATAATAAAACTTACCTGGGCTTGAGAATAAATCCAAAACCCAATCTCCTTTATTTGAACACAAGTCTATAAGATAGTTAATCCATGATTGTGGTTTTTGATAAATGTTAACTATCTCCCCTTCCCCTTCTTTATCTTCATACGTTAGTTTTTTTACAACAACATCATAAACTAGTACTTGGCTATGACTCTTTCCATCTATCCGATTAAGAAACATAGACTTAGAGCTATCATTTTTTGTCCAACTTTCAATATGGATGAACTTACAATCACTTATAATTGGTTGATCTTCACAGTTAATAAGATTTGACTTTTGCCTGTAACATGAAATAGTAAAAGTTCAATTAAATTGTACATAAATGAATTTTTTAACATTAATCAAACATACAATTTCAACGTCTTACCATGTATACTGCATCCTTGAGTTTGTTTGCCCCTTGAAGCTTGTCAATGACATTGCCAATTGTGTGTCTGAATGAAATGTCACAAATCTCTATAATGGTGATGACATGACTTCTACAAATCTCGCAACCACTTTACTAAGAGTTTGATAAGTATAAGGGTCACTATCACAACCAATATTTGGGATAGTGAAACCATGGGGATATCTGCAATAACGAGGGAATAATCCCTTTTAGGTATGAGTTTAGCAATGTCTTCACAATCACCTTGTATTATTTGATATTGAATAGTTTCAAGCCCATTCCAAATGAAATGAGTAAGAGTTGGATCAAGTTCAACAGTACTAAGACGTTTCTTTCTTAGTTTTTCGATCTTAATTTCTTCAATAAAGCTTCTGAAACTATCTGGTGTTTAATTTGCATCCTTCTTCATCTTTAATAAAATAAACAAATATATGTATAAGTTATAAAATAAAAATAGTATATAGACGAATAAAAATGAATGTATAAATCAACATACCTTTTTAAATGCAAGATACAGATGTTTTAGTGTTGATGTAGAACTTGAATCTAGGTAGTTGCATATAACATCATCCCAACTATCTTCATTCAACAATTTAACCATTTGTTCTTGTATTTTCATTTAAACCTTGTGACTGAATAGATAAAGTAAAAAATTAATATAATGATATGTATAACAAATACTACTAACAACAATATGTTATATTTAAAAAAAAATATAATCTAGAAATAAGTAAAAGTAATTCAACAAACTTACTTTTGAAATTCCTCACACATTTCGTCCAATGATAATTCCCTTGACTTCACACGAGATAATATTTGTCAATGGATAAAATCATGCAAAATTTATATTTAGTGGGGTGCATGCAATCTATATTGTCAAGTTATGATTATCATATGGAGTCTTTATTTATCTGTAGAAAGGCTTTCAAAATGTTTAATTCAATGGGTAATTTTCGTCTGTCAAAAATCCAAGAAAATTTGGAAAAGGATCCCACATTTTTTTCAGAAGTACGTCATAAACGACAATTTGGGTCATTATCAAATACTTCAATGTCATGGATGAAAGACTTATTTTCAAAGCATAGAGAGTGTATGCCAAATAGAGAGACAATACATATTCCAGATAATTTCTCAAGACGAGAAATCTACAACTTATACAAAAAATATGCAAAAGGTGTTGAAGGAAATGGTTGATTTATTACATATCAATATTTTGTGAAGATATGGAAGATAAAATTAAACAATGTTCATATTCATAAGAAGACAAGGATGGAGTTTTGTAGTACATGTGCTTCTCTTAAATAAAAAATGGATAAATGTGAAGGGCAGAAAGAGGTAAGCATTCATAATATTAATTTTTAAAATTGTATAGTCATCAACTAGGAAAACATATTTATTAATGACTTTCTTTTATGTTGTGTAGATTCCATTGTCAAAGCGCTTTAAGAGCATTGCAAACAACAAAAAAGTGAACGAAAAAATTGTACAAGCATCGAAAGAAATGTTATGATAATCCAAATAAATATTTGGGTTTGATAGTTGATGGTATGGACCAGAAGAAAACACTTCTACCATATTTTGTTTGCACATCCAAAAATTTACAGGAGGAAAATTTTATTTAGTATCACTTGGTCGGTTGTATTCTCTTCAATGGGAAAATGTTGCCAATGACATATTTCACAACTCCAAATATTCATAATGATGCAAATTTGAAAAATAACCATAATTTATGATGTTCTTTCTCATTGGTCTGGTAATCTTCCTGAAGTTTTCTATCTACAATTGGACAACATTTGATGTGAAAACAAAAATCAGATTGTTTTTGGATATCTAAACATGCTTGTTGAATTGAGAAATTTTCAGAAGGTAAAGATTGGTTTCCTTCTTGTTGGGCACACTCATGACCATATTGATTAGATGTTCACTCGTTTTTCAATCACACTGAGGAGGAAGGATGTTGGGAGCTTGCCATAATTAATTGAATGTATTAATAAATCATACATGCCAGAGCCTATTTTTGATGTGTTGGAAGAAACTGTTGACATGCGAAGGTTTATTCTGGGATCGCATGGTGAGGAGAAATGCCTTGAACAACTTAATGACATTAGCTTCCAACATCAATTTCATATAAAATAAATTGATAGGAAAACACTAATATGGGGCAAGAATTATTCAACTACTACAGAATGGGCGCCGTCATCAGGTTTGGCATTTTTGAAGTTCATTCTAGATCATCCAATATTTGCGTCAAATATATTTTTATTACAATCAGTTACTGAAGTTCATAATGCAATAAGACAAAATATAGATATAAATTATTCTGACTGCCTAGAAGAAATTAAAAAATGTATTAGATATACATATGAGTACTTTGATATTGCTGATTCAGTTTGGTGGGAGTTTTTTTTTTCAATAATCAAAGTGATATCATTTCAAGAACAACAAGTGAAGATATACCTTTTAAAACTCCATTTATTTGGCCACAAAATGTGTCAAATGAACATGAGGAAAGAAACATTGTTGAAAAACAACAATCTCAAGGTATTATTAATTCTTCACAGGTAGAGGAAAGAGAAATGTATATTGGTTCTAGAAGATCTTGTGCACAACATGAAGCCATGGAAGACCTTTACAGGGGTTCAATACATGATATTAAGGAGGGTTGCATGATCGCAGTGCTAGCAGATGGAGATGCCAATGGCTATCCATTATGGGTTGCTAAGGTTATAAAGGTCATTACAAAAAATGAAGATGTTGCAGGTGTTGAAGTACATTGGTATGCCACAAATACACACCCATTCAATGGTGTGTACAAGCCAGAGATGGTAGTTGATAAAAAAATTGGCGGAAAGAGAAAAAGAAAGGGTACAAATATAAACGTCGTCGCAGAGACCTCTTAAAATTGGAGAATGTTGACATACTTGTTTATGATTTCAATTTAACAAAGATAGGAACTCTTCGATTCAAGACGCTAGAGATTCTGAAGAGGTTGTTACCAGAATAAACAATGTTGAGATGGGAGTCTGCTGAAACTAGTCGTAGATCCAGAAGAATTTTGAACCTTGAAATGGTGGGCATGCACGTGGACTCAAATGGGGCACTAGTTGATGAAAGAGAAGAATATGGAATATCTTCATCTGCATCCAATCATTCATCCAAAGATGTGAATTCTAATGGTGTGCAAGAAAATATGAGTGATTTTGAATAATTGTCTAAGACAATTTATATAACTGATTTTTGCATCGTATCTTGAAATAAACTTTTTGATTTCCATATGATGTTAAATGAAGTTATGAGTCATTTTTACGTATGTTGGATTATATGTTTTAATATGATGAGTTTTATTATTTAGAATATGTACAATGCAACAATAACTTAGAGATATAATTTTTGTTTCATTCAATCTACAAGTATTGACATTTTGATTAATTTAGTCATGTAATTTGTTCATAATGTCATGGTTTAAATGTGTTGAGAACGTAGAGTTTTTTGATTTTATGGTTGAATATTTTCCAATTTTGTTTTATCTTTAATGTTATGGATGAAAATTTTCTAATTTTGTTTTATCTTTAATGTTATGGTTGAAAACAATTAGAATTTTTGTGATCTTTAGCGTCATGTTATTATATGTTTAACAACATGGATGAAAATTGCTAGAAATTTAATGTGTTTCGGATCCCATTATTTTATCTTTATCATCATTACTAAAAAATGTTGAAATTATACCTGGGAAAGAAAAATGTTATTCTACCAAAAACATTAGTGTGTTTTTTTCATTTATTTTGCACAAAAAAATTGGTTTTACTGCCATTTTTTAAATATGTTGAAAATTAACCCTAAAAAAAACATCGTTCCAGAATACACACTTTTCATTTTTAGCACTGTTTTTCATGTTTTTTTGGGGATTTTTGGCTAGAGTTCCTATTTTGAGTTTATAGTTCTCGTTTCAAAGTTTACGTTGTTCTAGGTTGCATACTTGGAAAACATATACAGGAGAAATTTGACAAGGGTAAATCATGGATGGATATCCATGTTCTGGAGTTGGTTCACAATGATCTAATGGGTCCATTTCTCCACACTTCTATCAACAAGGCCAAATATGCATTTACCTTTGTTGATGATTATTCAAGGTATACACGGGCGTACATTATCAAGAAAAAATCAAAGTTTTGAACACTTTGAGGGCTTCAAATCTCGTTATGAGAAATAATTTGGGAATGCCATTAAAATTCTATGTATAGATAATGAGGTGGAGTATGAAAAAAACAACTTTGAGTGGTTTTATGTTTCTATAGGCATTCATTTTCACCTGTACACTCCACATTGCACACTATTGTCTTGATCTCTTGCTCAAAAGTGTTGGGCATAATCCATTCATTTTCCATGTTACATCTATAATAGAGTTCCCTATAAATCCTTGAAGGGAGTCACTCATTTTGAATCTTGGAATAGTTGAAAACCCATCGTCAAACACTCTAGAGCATTTGGTTCTCAAGCATGGGCTCACAGTCCTATAAAGAAACATAGGGAATTAGATCCATAGAGGTAGTCTTATATTTTTGTGAGATATCCTTATGGGGTTAAGGGATATCAGATTCTCAACCCCATTACAAATTAGTTGGTTATTAATAGGATTTTTCATTTTGGAGAGATCTCCTCAAGTCATTCTCATGATTATTTGTGATCTGCAATCAATCCAATTTTATAGTGAATTCTATTGACAACAAAGCTAATGATGCACATAGGTTGATTCTTGATGATGATGACTCATTTTCATCTTCAAATGATGGGAGTGATGATGATGTTTTTGCTATATATTTAGAGGCCATAGATCCTCCTCATATACTTCTTGTTTTAGCACCATACTAGGTACATGAAATGTGATGCAGGAGCATTTAGATCTAGTTAGCAATGTGATGGAATGATCACATGTTGTGACTAACAAAGGGTTGGAAGACAATAGTTTAGTTAATTTTATTTATTTAAATGTATGAGAGTGTTTATTTATTGTAAAATATGAGAAAAAGGGTATAGTGGCTGATTGATCCTCTCTGTGTGGAGATCATGCCAAATAGTTAGATTTATTTGGTTTGAATAGGATATGAGGGATTTGAAAGCTTGATTTATCATTTGTTTAGAAAAGAGTGGAGTTGAAGAGATTCTCTAGGAGAGAGTGAGAGATTTCTGGATCTGAACCAGAATTGGTTCATGAATCCACTTTTGTATAAATTGTGATCTTTTTGTATAATTCAGGGGTTGGATGGGTTGGAGAGGTTGGAGAGGTTGAATAGATTAGCTGGAGTGTAGATAGAGGCTAGCAAGAGAAACAGGGTCTTTTTATTGTTGTAATTGAGCCAGAGGGCCGAGACTCTGTAACTCATTATTGAATAAAATATCAGTGTTTGAGAAGGTGTTGTTTCTATTAAAACCCTTCCCTTATCTCTGTATATCCACCTGCAGATCAATTTAAGTGTTTCCTCTGTTTTACACCCTGAAGTGATAAATCATAGTGTTCAAAGCATAATTGGGGTCCTTAGTGTAAAGAGCAATGTTTGAGTCGCTTTAAACCCAGTCATTGATCCAAAGATATCACAGAGAATTGTTTTTTTTAATGCAGAGTCTATTAAACACAAGCGAGATCAAGACAAGAAGGAATAGATGTGAGAAGGAACAGTGGCCGTTGGATCTGTAAGATCAGTGGACTAGATCTAATGGGGCCGAGCAGAGCCACTTTATCACATCGGTGAAATTCATGTGTATGCGGCAGATTTCGGGCCTTAAGCCTATGCGATGAGAAATCGCCGATTGCGATTATTGGAGTGATCACATCGCAACATTCAATGATGCTTTATCGGCAGAGGAGTAATGTGACATGCGAAGGAAGCGGACCCGAAAAAGTTATAGATGCGGGTTTATAATATTTGAGGTCCGACTTAAGTGTTCGGAGCGGGTTTTCCCGTGTATTCCGTGTGTTTCGATAAAGTTATGTTGTTCTGGTTTAAAGAAGAAAGCACGCAAATAACACTTCCGATAGTGTTATATGGGCACAGTTTACAAGTCTGGCGTTATCGCAAATCGGAAGTGGAAGGGTTCATGAGTAGTGTGACCGCAGAGAGCCGATATCCGATTGCGATAAAGGCATACATTGATAATTGTGTAGAGGCCATATGATGGGCGGAAAAGGTATGTTTTATAATGAATTTCTATTATAAAGGGTTTGTAATGGATTAAAGCGCCGATAGAAGGTTTTTATGGGTTGAGTCGAATATAACCATAGATAAGTGTGGGATTGGTTATGTATGTGGGCTTAAGGTTTAATGGAGGTTTAAGGTGCGGCATTAAGGATAATAGAGGGGCCTTAAAACCATTATTCAATAAAGAAGATTTGACTCAGTTTCTGAGTTAAAATTCCTGGGGATATTGGAATTCTGTGTATTCACCTGTTTCCTGCGTCATTTGTGGTATCAGAGCTAGCTCAACGCTCTGTAAAGATTGGTTTGGAAATTGAATTTTAAATCTCAGCATATGTATAATTTGCACGGAAGTGGATCGATACAGATGGGGATCAGACTACAAAGGACACTGATATCAGAATGGGGGAAGCAATGAATCTCTGATGAAGGTCTAGTAAGAATGTTTATTTTGATGGTTTTGTAGAGATGTGTTTTGAACGTCTAAAGAGCAACAAGGAATTGAAATTTCAAAGGAGAAGATGTTTTCCTTTCAGGAAAATGAAATTTCTGTGTAAGTTGATTGCATGATTGATTTGATTTAAAAGGTAAATTGGAGTGAAAGGTTTAGAATTTAAAGTTAAATTGAAGAGTGAATGAAGATTGCTCAAGTATTGTTGAAGGCAATGATATTGATGATTGAAAGAACAGAGATTGGGTTTAATGGGATTGAAAGAGGAACCACTACAAGGAATGAATTTTGGAATTTTTAGAAGCAAGATGAGATTTGCTTACAAATAGGTTGTCAGAAGGAATTAATAGTGTCTGTCATGAATTGGTAAAAATAATTGAAATTCAGATCTAATCTTAATTGATCTTGAAAGCTGAAGAGTCCATTATGAAAAGTAAAATGGGAAATAGTTGTTGGCTATATGGAGGCTTTTGAATGGAAAGTCTAAATGAAACAATGAACAGATGAATCTTTTGGCAAAGATTTAACTGATGGAATGGAATTAGTTTTAAGACATATTTGAAGGAAATATTGCAGGTTTGAAAGGTACTTTGATGTATCTTGAGATAAGATTGTGCAAGTCAGTGGAAGCAGTGGAATTGTTGAAAGATAGAATGAGTTGTACCATCATCATAGCATATGAGCTATGTTAACGAAGATAGAGCAAGAAGAACTCTCAGATGAGTAAAGGTGATAGTACCCAACAGTAAATGAAATTACTAAATGAAAGAAGGAAGTGAGCAATTGAAGATGTAAAGCCTAAAGCAAGGAGTGTTCGAGAGACGCTGAGAACAACTTCCAACTGTGGTTGGTAGAAGTTGTTGAGGCAACACCACAATTGTGATTGTGGGTAGGAGATAACAATTCCAATAAGAGGAGTGCTGGGTAGAATTGTTAGTCAGTGAAAGGTTCGAGGAAAGAACCAATAGGTGCCAAAAGGCTAAACTCAGGAAAGTTTGGTGAGGCATGAAGGAGACTTGTTATCGATGAAAAAGGCTAGTTGCAGCTCACTAGTGAACAAGGAAATTTCACCAAAGGAAGAAATGGAACTGACTATTGTTAGTCATGGAAAGGGCACAGAGGAAAGTTAGAAGTAGAGGAAAAAGAGTGCTGAAGCAGTTGGACTCAAAGGAATGAGTAAAGAAGAAAGGAACATAGAATTGGCTGAGATGAAGGCAGAACTCAGTCGTTTGAAGAAGCTAGTATTGAAAGGAATTAGAGAAAAATGGAAACAAGGATTTTATGTGGGAAAAAGAGTTAAATGGTCCGTTAGAGAATTGTTTGCTGAGAAATTAATACTCCAAAGAGTTGAGGATGAAGGAGTAGAATACATCTGTGAACTAGAGAAAGGATCTCTCCTTGGGGAAGGAGACAGTGATGACAGTGATGAAGAACTGATCTATGCAGATCAGAATGAGAGGAATGTGCTGGTAGCATCCTCACAAACAAGAGGATCTCATATTTTTGGGATTAATTATTTATGTGAATGTAAAATTGCAGGTATGCAACCTAATGAATTTGAACCTGTGTATGAAAAGGTGAAAGAGGTAGAGGCAAGAAAACCACAAAAGGAGATGCATAAAGACTTTCAAGACTTCAATTGGTGGAAGAAATTAAAAGGTATGGCTGAATGGTTGTGTTTTCTCTTATTAAAAGCATATTGGATCATGTTTGAAGGAATTTTAGCATGGATAGAAGACCAATGGGAAAGGGAAAAGGGAAAGGAAACAAATGCATTGCATATTTGTGAAGTGAAGAGAAGGAAAGATGACACATAGAACTTAGCTCAAGAAGTTAAGTCAAGGAAATCTTTGAAAAATCAAAGACTTATCATAGAAGAGGAGGAGGCATTGTTGTCTTATTTGGATAGATTGAGTGTCGGGAAAAATTGTGTAGAACAGAAAGGTATTCTACAAAACTATGATGAGTTGCCATCTATAGTCAAGAAGCTGCAGTCCTAGAAGTTTTCTTTGATGAGGAAGAAATTAGAAAGGTTGAGGAATAATTTCTCAATAACTTAGTGATCTATCATAATAGTTCAGAAACATGAGGAACTGATCACTGAGGCTTCAAATGAAGAGCCTTGTATTTTTGAATCTAACATGTTGTGTATGTTTTTAGGTTTGGTAGGTAATGAACAACAATTGGACAATGTGCTTATGCATGTTGATGAAGAAGTGAGATTACTAGAAGAAATGGCTGAAGCAGGAAGATATTTTGAGCATGTATTTAATAATTTTGAGAATGACGGTATTGACAGGGAAATTTTCATGATTAAAGAAACTGAAGATAAGCAAATGAAAGTTTGTAACGATAACCAGAATGAAATATCTTCAGTAGAGAATCAAAATGAAAGTATTATGGAAATTGTGAAGGAATATATGATGATGTTGATAGATGCAGAAGTTCAGGAATTCTGTGATTTTAAAGTGGATTATTTCTATGAATCTGTAAACCATAAAGAAGTCTTAGGAAATCAAAATTATGTTTCTGATGTAGGAGAAGATGAACCAACATCATTTTGTTGCAATAGTATAAGTATAGAAGATGAAAGGATACTTCATAATGATATGCTCCAAGAAATTCTAGCTATTGAATTGTTGAATGATAATCTTGTGTCAGAACAAGGAACACTGTGTAATGCAGAGGAAAGTATTGGAATGAAAATTGATGACAATTTCATAACTTATGCAGAAGGACAATATAAAGATTTGATGGCAGAATTACCTATGAAGATTGAAAACCATAGTTATTTTGAGTCTGACAATTGTGATGGAAATTCTGTTTTATACAGGAAGGAGGAGTCATATGTAATTGACATGCTTATTGAATATGAAGGAATCTGTATTTTGTTGGAAAAGATATTAGATGAACCTGATAACATAGAGGAAAGGATTATCTTTAATGATAATGAAAGGGAAGCTGTAGAGTACAAACAATAGTTTGTAAATGACAGAGGCAAAGAAGATTTGGACAAAATTTTTATAATTTATATGGTAAAGGAGAATGTATAGCAGGCAGATGTTAGTGGAGTTCAGTTAAGAACAAATTGTAAAGAGGAAGTTGAGAAATTGTGGAAGATGAAATCAAATGAGAAGAGGGACAACAAGGAAGAGAAATTAACAAAAAGAATTTGTATCAGTAAGGAAAGAGGACAACAACAAAATAACATTTGGAAATATGGAGGAACAGAAGTGACAGCGGTAGAAGAATTGAATCATCATCATGCTGAAAGTGATGACCAGTTACAAAGTAAAGTTTGGGATACTAGATGATCAACAAAAGAAACACATGACCATTAGGTCATGAAAACTTTCAACTTTGGAAGTTTGATGCAGGAGCATTTAGACCTAGTCAGCAATGTGATGGAATGATCACATGTTGTGACTAACAAAGGGTTGGAAGACAATAGTTTAGTTAATTTTATTTATTTAAATGTATGAGAGTGTTTATTTATTGTAAAATATGAGAAAAAGGGTATAGTTGCTGATTTATCCTCCCTATATGGAGATCAGGCCAAATAGTTATATTTATTCGGTTTGAATAGGATATGAGGGATTTGAAAGCTTGATTTAGAATTTGTTTAGAAAAGAGTGGAGTTGAAGAGATTCTCTAGGAGAGAGAGTGAGATATTTCTGGATCTGAACCAGAATTGGTTCATGAATCCACTTTTGTATAAATTGTGATATTTTTGTATAATTCAGGGGTTGGATGGGTTGGATAGGTTGGAGAGGTTGAATAGATTAGCTGGAGTGTAGATAGAGGCTAGCAAGAGAAACGGGGTCTTTTTACTGTTGTAATTGAGCCAGAGGGCTGAGACTCTGTAACTCATTATTGAATAAAATATCAGTGTTTGATAAGGTGTTGTTTCTATTAAAACCCTTCCCTTATCTCTCTATATCCACTTGCGGATCAATCTAAGTGTTTCCTCTATTTTACACCCTGAAGTGATAAATCATAGTGTTCAAAGAATAATTGGGGTCCTTAGTGTAAAGAGCAGTGTTTGAGCTGCTTTAAACCCAGTCATTGATCCAAAGATATCACAGAGAATCGTTTTTTTTAACACAGAGTCTATTAAAAACAAGCGAGATCAAGACAAGAGGGAATAGATGCGAGAAGGAACAGTGGCCGTTGGATCTATAACATCAACGGACTAGATCTAATTGGGCCGAGCAGAGCCACTTTATCGCATCGGCGAAATTCTTGTGTATGCAACAGATTTCAGGCCTTAAGCCTATGCGATGAGTGATTGCTGATTGCGATCAGTGGAGTGATCACATTGCAACATTCAATGATGCTTTATCGGTAGAGGAGTAATGTGACATGCAAAGGAAGCGGACCCGAAAAAGTTATAGATGCGGGTTTATAATATTTGAGGTCCGACTTAAGTGTTCGGAGCGTGTTTGCCCGTGTATTCTGTGTGTTTTGATAAAGTTATGTTGTTATGGGTTTAAATAAGAAAGCACGTAAATAACGCTTCTGATAGTGTTATATGGGCACAGTATACAAGTTTGACGTTATTGCAAATCAGAAGTGGAAGGGTTCATGAGTAGTGTGACCGCGGAGAGCCGATATCTAATTGTGATAAAGGCATACATTGATAATTGTGTAGAGGCCATATGATGGGCGGAAAAGGCATGTTTTATAATGAATTTCTATTATAAAGGGTTTGCAATGGATTAAAGCGCCGATAGACGGATTTTATGGGTTGAGTCAAATATAACCATATATATGTGTGGGATTGGTTATGTATGCGGGCTTAAGGTTTAATGGAGGTTTAAGGTGCGACATTAAGGATAATAGGGAGGCCTTAAAACCATTATTCAATAAGGAAGATTTGACTCAGTTTCTGAGTTAAAATTCCTAGGGATATTGGAATTCTGTGTATTCGCTTGTTTCCTGCGTCAAAATGCTACAAGCAGTGTGCAAGCAGTAGGTGTTTTGGTCAAAGATTCAACAAACCCCAGATGGATGCATTCTTAGTTTCAATGAGCTCCATATCTAGACTTTTCTATGAAATAGTTTCTACCATTCCAATGATATATGGGTATGGCCACATATATGGAAAATTTTCAAGAGGCTATTGGAATTCTTGAGCGGGAGACAACTATCTAGGAGTACAACTTGTTAATGAGGAACCACACTTGGGAGTGTGGATTTGGTTCCCCTTCCTAAAGGAATAAATATTGTTTGGCGTAAGTGGATATACCAGACAAAGTTTGGAGTGTATGGTGGTTGTTGAGCAAGCACAAAGCTTGATAGGAGGAAAAAGGATTCTATCAATTATTTGGGGTTGACTATAATGAGATGTTTTCACCTGTTGCAAATATGGATTCAATCTAGCTTATGCTAATCATTATTACATATCATTGTTGGGAAGTTCACTAGTGTATGTAAAGATTGCATTTCTTCATGGGGTTCTTAAGGTAAATTTTTACATGGAGTAATCCCATGGGTTCACATAAAACTCTAAAATGGTGTGCATGCCATCAATATCTTGACATTGCCTCAAATGATCCCGTTAGGCTTGGTATGCCAAGATGGATTCCTTCCTGTTCTCTCATAAACTTTCCTAATTCCATTTGGATCCCAACGTCTACATTCCATGGACATATTACTCTCTCTTGTTAGTGGTATTGTATGCAGATGATCTCTTTATCATTGACAACTCTTCCTCATCCATTGCTATTGTAAAAACTACCTTGCATGATATGTTTAAAATGAGATACTTGGGATTGCTATATTATTTTCTTAGGATTGAGATCACTCAATCTGATTCTAGGATCACTATTTTTCATTTCAAATATGCTACGGATCTACTCTCACAATATTAGATGGCTAATTGAAAATTTGTTGCAACTCCGTTTCTCCTTGGCATCAAATTCAAAGTTGCCTATTCATCACCCTTGGCTAAAAACACCCAATATAAACCACTAGTTAGGAGTCTTCTTTACCTCACACATACTAAGCCCAACATCTCTTTTGCTATTGGTTTCATTTCCATATTATATAGGAACCTCGAGCATTCATTAGAAGATAGCTAACTGGATGCTATTCTATAGTCAAGGAACAAACACATTTAGAATTTATTATGTAGCAGGTTGTGACCATGATTTAATGGGGTATACATATTCAAATTGGATAGGTGATGTTATAGATGAAATCCACTTCAAGCTAACTCTTGTGTTTTGTATTTGGTCTAATCTTTTGGTTGAGAAAGTAGTCAACCATTATTCTATATACCGTAGAGGTATAGTATCATGGAGCTATCAGTATGGCCATTGAAGCCACATGGATTTTTCACATTATCTTAGTATTTAGTATTGTCACCCATTTGTCATTTTTGTGACAATTAGGGTTCCATTTAGATCCATGAGATTCAGTTATTTGGTAATAGACCAAGCATATTTAGATTCATATGTACTTCGTTTGAGAGCTAATTCATGGGAGGGTCATTAATCTGAGAAATTTCGTTCATTTATGAACACTACTAGGGGATTAAGTATTTTTTTTTTTTAATGGAGCAACCTCCATGGTATTCTCTTTTTATTTTCTTTTGGGTTTTCCTTTGGACCCATATTTAGTTCCACGTACTCAACTAAGTTGAGATTATGGGGGCTGTTAGTGCATATGTGCTTCAATGCACTAAATTTAGTGTTGTTTTCCTTGCATGTGTTTTCTGCTTTGGTATTTTTATGCACATAAATAATTAATTAATTATTTTTTTTGGTTCCTTGTTTTAAAGAGAGATTCATGTCATGTGTTTGCATGGTTTTCTTTCTTGAACCTCTCTAGTAGGAACTTATATTTGTATATTTTCTTAATATAATATTGGTTGGATCAACTAGTTAATTAACATAGGGATACTCTTTTACAATAGTCTAGTTTTAATTCTCTAATTTATGATTCTTTTCTTCAGACTCTTGAACATGGGTAGCTTCATAGTCATTACATCTTAGATTCATAGACAAAGGCAATAAAAGTTCCACAATTTTATTATTAAGTGAAATCTCATAAGTTAGAGATACTAGGAGTTAGTTAATTAACATACAAGGCCTTCCTCTTTAGATATGGTCAACATGGTTATTGGTTTGTGGTTAGTTAAGGTAAAGGGTCATCCTTATGGAATAAGGCCCATTAGGTAGTTGGAAATTATTAACTAATGTGGCCTAGCCATTCATGTTGGGGATACTAATGGTTAGGATTTGGACAAATTATTTATGGATGTAGTAGATCTGACCTGCAAATATATGAAAATAGAAAATATGCCCAGAAATAACAAGATCAAAATATAGAAATGCTTCTCTTTATTAATCAAAACCCTTGAGGTAGGGTAACACCATACAATCACTCCTTAAGGAAGGAGAACACTCCACAAGCCATATCATTTCCAATACAATAATCCTTGACATCATTAATGGGGAGTCTCTAGCCTCTATATAGGCTTCATACATACAATACCATGGGTCTCTCAACACCATACATACATTACCATGGGCTTATCACATTATTCCTAACTACTTGTGGTCCCTTACATTATGCGGTTAACCACTTTATTTATTAACTATCGCCCATCACATTATTACATTATTCCCTTGGGTACCTCCCTATGTACCCGATAATATCCCCCATAGGTATACTACATTCCAACCCCCTTAAACATGTTTGGTCCCCGAAACATAAGAAGAACACAAATAATAAGGTCCACTCAAAAGAGTAGTCCACTTATTACTTGATCTAGCTGGTGCCTCGCTCGCTTGAGATGAGAGTTGATCCTGGCGGTTCCTTTGTGTTGATGTGCTATGGGTGGATCATCACGCCTCTCTATCTGTCGTGCAAGGATTGTTGTCCTTGTTGCTAATTCGTTGCCATCTTGTTAGTTGTTTTCTTGCTGGGAGATGTGGGTTGTGATATGCTGAAGTTTTAACCAACGATGTATATTTCTTTAATTCACCACCTAATGGACCTTGATTGGTATCTGGTGCTTGTTGTGGCACTTGCGGTTGTTGCTTATCTTCCAGTATTACTTCAACCACGAACTCCTCATCTGATGTGTCAGTACCTGCAACATTTTGTGCTTCAGCCTCCTTGGACTCTACCTGTTTATTGATGGAAATATCTTGTAATGTAATTTTATTCATTTTATACCAGAGCTTCAGGATTTTCTTCTGCACATTAATATTGATAGTATCAACAGATTCCATCCAAGGGTATCCAAAAACAACATCCACATTGTTAGGATATTCCGATGCATAGGAAATAGTTAAGTATAACTTGGTCTAGTGTAGAGTTAGGTAAAGTGTGTTTCTTTACTATGTACTTTTGTAACTTACAATCCGACGGTCACGATCTGTAGTGATCCGATGGTTCATTCTCTCCTCGGTATTACCGACACTTGATCCGTGGCTTAACACCCGATTGGTCCATGATCTCTATTTAAAGAGCATGGAGGGTCATTTGTAGGGTAATCGTTTATGAGAGAAGCTTATGTAAATTTTCATTCTTTTATTAATAAATTGCCTGAAGTGGCCACGTTGGCTTAGGCCATGGGCTTTTTCCCTCTTTGAGGGTTTTAACCTTGTCAACAATACTGGTGTATTGATTTGTGATCTGTTTGTGAGCGGTGTCCTTTGGTGTTCTGTCTGAGGAACTTACCCCGTCCAGATTGTTTTTCAACAAAGGCCTTAAAGGCCAAGAACATGTTAAATACTCACTCTTGAGTTTTAAGAAGTATACCCAAGTGCGCTTGGAGAAATCATCAATGAAAGTTAAGAAATACTTGTAGCCAGAGAATGAAACAAATGGAAGTGGACCACATAAATCACTATGCACAAGCTGTAAAGGGGATAAGGAGTGCCAAGAGGCACGTTTTTCAAAACTATCCCAATGATGTTTTTTGAGTACACATCTGGAACAAACACCATCTCTGCAAGATACCATTGGAAGACCTGTCACCATATTTTCTTTACATAGATTCTGAAGGGAGTGATAGTTTAAGTGACCAAATCGCTCATGCCAAAGTTTGCTCACTTCATCATTATGAGCAACAAATACTGAGGGAAGATTTGATGACCCAAAGTTGTTAAACTTAGACAACCTTGTAGAATCATCATCAATGCCAGTAGCTAAAACCTGTCTAGGATTCTTAGGTCCTTAATTACAACATCGTGAGGTGAAAATTCAACGATTTTACCTTCACCTGAATGAGTTATCCGATATACAGATAGAAGGTTGCAGGATAAGGTTGGAACACATAATACATCATTGAATTTACCATTGTCTATATGAACAGTTACAGTGCCTACAACACTAAGATATCTATCATCACCAACATAAATATTTTTGGTGTTACAATCATTTAAAGAAGAAAACATGGCTTTGTTTTTGGCCATGTGATAAGAAGCTCCAGAATCAATGAGCCACTCATGAGAATGAGAAGAAGAAGATACATTTAGTGCATATCCAGATCTAGATGCTTGACAACCACATGCATAAAGTGCTATTCCTGAAGATGAAGTTGAAGTTGAAGAGTGCTCCAAATGGATGTTATGCTTCTTCATTGCCGCTTCCAAGGCTTCCATCTTCTTAAAGCATTTGGATTCTAAGTGGCCATCTCGATTACAAAAGTGGCAATGTCTATCATTCTTCTTCCCTTTGTTTTTATTTGCCTTATCATTTTGTTGAAATGATTTTTCATTTTGAGACTGAAATGGCTTAGGACCCTTGTTTGGTTTAGGACCATTATTTTTAGGATACAACTTCTTAGGATTCTTTGAATTTGGTTGTTGCTGGGCGGCTAAGGCTTTCTTAGAAGAGTTTCCAAGATTAAGAAGACCAATATGTAAGAGTTTTTCTTGTTCTCTTATTAAAGAATCACAAAAGGCATCAGGAAGGGGACTTGTAGTCTTGTCCTTGAGAAATGAAGGCTGCTCTTGTAGAATGGAAGGTGGAAACAAAAACAGAGTAGGTTGGTCCCAACTTAGTAAGAATGGAATAGATAAGGTTACCATCTTCTTTCTTAACCTTAACACCTTCCAAGAGAAGTCTAAGGGTCTTGAATTTGGACAAAAAATCTTTAATGGAAGAAAAATGATTGGGTCCAATGTAAGCAACTCATTTTCGAGTTGATGGGCTCTAAGTTCATTTTTAATTCCAAAAACTTTAGTGATCTGTTTCATTGCTTCATTAGGAGTATCAAGTTCTGCGATATGGAATCTAAGGTCTGGAGAAATAGACATCCCTATCAACCCATGTGCTTGATCTTGCCCATTTTCCCATTTGGCTGCCTTATCTTCATCTTGTAGGTTTTAACCCCGTATAGAAATTACTTGCATACGAATTCCAAAACACAGAAAATAAACAATGCGAGAGCATAACACATGAAACACATATACACAAATATTTTCCCTGGATCCCAAAATCGGGACTACTAGCTTAGATTTTCATTATGTTCCTTTCAATGTTACAATACATATTTATACATGCTAAAGCATCCAATACCATGGACCGAAAACCATCGCGTCCAAAACCATGTGCGAAAATCATGCACAAAACCATAGGTAGGTCTGCCCAACCTAACATAGGGTCCAAAACCAAAATTTTCCGGGGTGCTGCCCCGGGCCCCATAGAGTGGGGTTACCTGCACCCCTAAAACCCCCTGTGACTCCCCTTGCTACGCAATCGGTGCAACGAAGGGGGGGCTCCGCCCCCTTCTAACCCCCTGGTTAACTATGTGGGCTAGTCTTGGAAAGAATATAACACAACCCAACATTCTCCCACTTGTTTTTTTCTTTCCACAGGGGGCCACAAGAGAGCTGTGTTATTTATCCAGCCCTGCAACGCCCATTGTTTCTCTACACCAATAGAACTTCTCAGAGCTCACAGATTTTGTCAATGCATCTGCAGTATTCTTCAAAGTGTCCACCTTTACCATCAACACCTTTTTATCTTCTATCAAATCCCTCACAAAGTGATATTGAACATCAATGTGCTTTGTCTTTGAGTGATATGTAGAGTTCTTTGCCAAGAAGATTGCACTTTGGCTGTCACAGTCTATCCTTATAGCTCCCTGCACTAACCCCATATTTGAACACAATCTCTGCAACCAAAATGCTTCCTTCCTTGCATGAGTGGCTACCATGTATTCTGCCTTTGTAGTTGATAGTGCCACTACAGATTGTTTCTTACTCATCCAACTGACTGCACCTCCAAATAGGTTAAACACATACCCACTTGTAGATATTCTCTAATCCAGGTCTCCAGCCTAGTCTGCATCAACAAAGCCATGAATATCCAACACTCTGACCAATCTTGGTCTTCCTTGGTAGCACAAACCATAATCACTAGTGCCATGCAAATACCTGAAAACCTGCTTCACTGTTGTTCAGTGCTCCTTCCCTGGTTTTGAAATAAACCCGCTCAATACTCCCACTGCATGTGCAATGTCTGGTCTAGTACAAACCATCGCATACATCAGGTTACCGACTGCACTTGCATATGGAACATGGGACATGTCCTCTTCCTTTTCTTGTGTCTTGGGACATTGTTCAACAGATAACTTTACACCTACAAGAATAGGAACCTCACTGGTTTACTATCCTGCATATTAAATCTCTGCAATATTGTCTCAACATACTTCCTCCGGTTTAACCAGAGCTTCCTCTTTGTCTGATCTCTTTTAATTTCCATGCCCAAAATATAGTTTGTAGTACCAAGATATTTCATGTTGAATTTGGAGGACAAATGGGTCTTCAAATCCTGGATAATTTCTTTGTCATTTCCAACCAGCAACATATCATCCACATACAAGACCAGATAAATAACACGGTCACTAATTAATTTAAAATACACACAGTGATCTGCTTTGCTTCTGGTGAAGCCAAGTCCCCATATAAATGTATCAAATTTTTGATACCACATCCTTGGTGACTGTTTTAACCCATACAAGACTTATTTAACTTGCATACCAGTTCTTTCTTACCCTTCACCGCAAAGCCTTCAGGTTGCTTCATGTAGATATCCTGTTCCAGATCCCCGTGAATAAATGCTGTCTTCACATCCATATGTTCTACCTCAAAATCAAAAGCAGCAGAAACAGATAAAAGTAATCTAATAGAAGTTACCTTGGCAACAGGAGAAAAATATCACCAAAATCAATTCCCGACACCTAGGAATAACATTTGCTACCAACCGAGCTTTGTATTTCTCCACCTTTCCTTCTGCATTTGTCTTCTTCTTGAACACCCATTAGCTTCCAATGGGTTTCCTTCTAGCCGGCAACTCCACCAAATCCCTAGCCTCATTTTTGTGAAAAGATGCCATTTCATCAACCATGGCCTCTTTCTAGAGTTTTCCATCCTCTAGATCTACTGCTTCCTTCACAGTTCTGGGATCATCATCAGTAATAAATAAAGAAAAATTTGAACAGAAAGCAGATGGACTATACCTTTCTGGTTGCCTTCTTTCTTGAACTGATCTTCTCACACCCGGAGTTTGTGGCTCTTCATCTTCTGATTCCTCCTCTGCTGTAGAGTCTGATTCTTCCTCCTTTAGCTCAAACTTTATCTTCTTAGGTTCCTTTGGTTGGAATTAATTTTTAGTAACATCTTTCACCTCTCTGAACACCACATCTCGGCTATACACAACCTTCCTTGTTACTGGGTTCCAAAGCTTATAACCCTTTAAACCATCCTTATACCAATAAAGATGCACCTTTTAGATTTACTATCCAACTTGGTTCGTTTCTCCATTGGAACATGTACATATGCATCACATCCAAATACCCTTAGATGTGAAACAGAGGGTTTCTTACTAGTCCATACCTCTTGTGGAGTCTTATCCTCCAACGCTGATGAAGGTGATCTGTTGACCAGGTAACATGCTGTCTCCATTGCCTCTGCCCATAATTCCTGTCCTAACCCAGCACCACTAAGCATGCTTCTTGCCCTTTCCATCAACGTCTTGTTCATTCTTTCTGCAACTCCATTTTGTTGAGGTGTATATGGAGTAGTATTTTGCTATGCTATACCACACTTCTTACAAAATTCTTCAAATTCCTTACTGCAAAACTCTCCACCGTTATCTGTCCTCATCACCTTTATCTTCTTCTCTATCTGGTTTTCCACCAGAGCCTTAAATTCTTTAAACCTGTCAAAGAATTCAGATTTCTTCTTAAAGAAATATATCCATGTATTACTTGAGAAGTCATCTATAAATGATACATATTACATAGACTTATCCAGTGATGGAACCTTCACAGGTCCAAACACATCACTATGCACAAGCTTTAATACCTGTTTCACCCTCTTACCACCAGAGGGGAAACTCACCCGATTCTGCTTCCCATATACACAATTTTCACGAAAATCAAAATCCAGAGAGCTATTACTCATACCTTCTACCATACCTTTACCATGAAGTATTCGAAGGCCCTTCTCTCCAATATGTCCAAGCCTTTGATGCCACAGCATGGTCTTCTCTCTAGAGACCACTAGATTTTCTGCTCCCTTTTAGGAACCACGAAGATTTTGCACCCATCAACAACAGTGCTACCTTGGAGCTTGTACAGAGTTCCAATTTGAACTCCTCAGATCAATACCAGTGCTCCATGAACCATCTTGCAGATATCCTTCTCAAACACTTTTTTTACACCTGTAACATCTAGCTTGCTTACAGAAATCAGATTTCTAGCCAATGTAGGAATATGTAGAACACCCAGAAGTGTTATAACCCTTCCACCTTGCAACTTCAACTTTACTTTTCCACGACCAATGGTTCTATCCTTCCTATCATTCCCTAAGATGACATCACCACCATCGTATTTCTCATACTCGCAGAACCACTCTCTATGGGGAGTGAAGTAAAAGGATGCACCTGAGTCAGTCAACCATGCCTCATGATCTACATGTGTACTTGAAGAAGCCAAGAACACATACCTACCTTCATATGAGGTGGTTTTTGCCTCTGTAGAAGGAGCATCATTAGATCCCTTTCCTTTGTCAGGAGCTTTAGATTTACAGTCCCTTTTGTAGTGCCCTTCCTTTCCACATTTCTAGCACACCACCTTTACAGGTTTTCCTGGAGATTTAGATCTCCCTCTAGATTTAGATCTCCCACTTGATGACTTATTTTTGTTTCTTTTTCTGGGACCGTCCTCGTACAAACAAGGCATCACCATTCTGGCTCTCCATATTTTTCCGTCTCATCTCCTCCGTCAGCAAGGATGATACTATTTCATCAAACTGCAAAGCAGTTGCATTGCTACCTATTGCAATAACCAGACTATCCCACGAATCTGGTAGAGAACACAAAAATCTAATGCACTTATATTCATCTGAAATTTTGATATCAACAGACGATAACTGACTTACCACAGTATTAAACGCATTCAGATGCTCTGTCACCGAGTCTCCATCTTTCATCCTCAGGTTATACAACTTTTTCCGTAGGAACAATTTATTCACCAGAGACTTAGATTAGTACAAAGTCCCTAACTTGTCCCACAAAGCCTTCGCTGTAGTTTCTCCTAATACATTCAACAATACTGAATCTGAGACACACAATCGTATTGTGCTCTTTTCCTTTCGATCCAACTTCTTCCATTCTTCATCAGACACTCCCATTGGTTTAGTACCCAAATCTACCGTGATCCATTAATCTTTATCCACCAACAGATCCTCCATCTTGAGTTTCCACAGCTCAAAACTCTGACCATTAAATTTCTCGATCTCTATCTTTCCACTACTTGCCATCTTCTTTCACCACCAGAATCGATCCTGCAGATCTTCCATTGAACAGGGTCTACCATAGGCCTGAGTGAAACCCCTCAGCATTAAAGGCGTTCCCTTGAAGCCAAAACACCTCTGATACCAAATGTAGGTTTTAACCCCGTACATAAATTACTTGCACACGAATTCTAACACACAGAAAATAAACAATGCGAGAGCATAACACATAAAACACATATACACAGAGATTTTCCCCTGGATCCAAAAACCGGGACTTCCAGCTTGATTTTTCATTATTTTTCTTTCAATGCTATAATACATATTTATACATGCCGAAGTATCCAATACCATGGACCGAAAACCATCGCATCCAAAACCATGGACCAAAAATCATCGTGTCCAAAACCATGTGCGAAAATCATGCACAAAACCATAGGTAGGTCCGCCCAACCTAACACAGGGTCCAGAACCAAAATTTTCCGGGGCGTTGCCCCAGACCCCATAGAGTGGGGTTACCTGCACCCCTCAAACCCCCTGTTTATGCAATTGGCGCAACGAAGGTGGGGCTCCACCCCCTTCTAACCCCCCGGTTAACTACGTGGGCTAGTCGTGGAAAGAATATAACACAACCCAACACATCTTTCGGTTTGGTTTCTTGGCCTGAGGCTATTCTGTAAAGACCTTTACTTCTAAGTAAATCCACAATGTAGGACCACCATTGGAAGTAGTTGGTGCTATCAAGAATAACTTGGCATGAACTTTCCATTTTAACAGAAACTAAAGCTACAGATGCTGAAACTAAGTGTTCCAATGGAAAGATCTCGAAAAATTAGGTTGATTAAAAAAAACGGCTCTGAAATGGCTTCCGAATGAAGAAGTTATGGATTTTTGAAGAAAAGTTGTTGAAGATGCTGACGAAGCGCGTGAATGTGCGGCAATGAATGATAATGTTATATTTAAAAAAAAAATCCGCCCCTTTCCAAACTTAATCTAACTAGCTCAACAAAAAGAAATACTTGAATTCAAGACCTCTATTCTCATAAACTAGCTTTGGACCAAGTGAGCTAGATTAAAAGGTTAGTAATGAAGCCCTGTGGCTTCGTCAGATCCTGTCAGAGTTTGGCTTTCAGCAGCAACATCCGACTACACTTTGGTGTGATAATCAAAGTGTTATTCAACTATGTAAAGATCCAGTCCAACATCAGCGCAACAAACACATTGAACTACACATGCACTTCATCAGAAAGCTCATTCACGACCATGTTCTTGAAGTGCAATATTGTTCAACAGATGATCAAGTTGTAGACATATTTACAAAGGCTCTCATAGAGGCGAAGTTTACTAAACTTCAATTTATGTTTGGAGTTCAAGAAGTTGTCACTAAGGGGGGATAGGATCTAATGCCTCATTCCTTCTCCTATTGTGTCATATTTGTACATCCTTCAATCCTATGCCAAGTTGTTCTTAAGGGGGGATGTTAGGATATTTCGACACATAGGAAATAGTTAAGTATAACTTGGTCTATTGTAGAGTTAGGTAAAGTGTGTTTCTTTACTATGTACTTTTGTAACTTACAATCCGATGGTCACAATATGTAGTGATCTGATGGTTCATTCTCTTCTTGGTATTGCTGACACTTGATCCGTGGCTTAACACCCGATTGGTCCATGATCTTTATTTAAAGAGCATGGAGGGTCATTTGTAGGGTAACCTTTCATGAGAGAATCTTATGTAAATTTTCATTCTTTTATTAATAAATTGCCTGAAGTGGCCATGTTGGCTTAGGCCGTGGACTATTTCCCTTTTTGAGGATTTTAACCATGTCAACAATACTGGTGTATTGATTTGTGATTTGTTTGTGAGCAGTGTCCTTTGGTGTTCTGTCTGAGGAACTACCCTGTAAATTCCTACACACATTAGCCATATCTGGAACATAAAAATCAGAATGCAATACATACTTATCCATAGAAATTTTCAAATCTTTATAAACTTGCACCTCCTCATTATTAACCTGTGTGCGCTCCATTTGTTTGGCTTGGACTTGCAATCTTTTAGCCAAATGAACATTAATAAAGTTATGCTTGCAATTATGATTGATAGACACAATGATCTTCTCTTCCTGAAAACATCCATGAACCTGTAATAAGGAGATAGCATCAGAAAATAACCCCTTATGTGTTTCATTCTCCTGCTGTGTAGCATGAGACCATTTTTCCAAAAGGAGTTTTTCAAATTCTTCATTGGGCAGGTTTAACAACTTCTTTTTGTCAAGTGAGTCCCACCATGTGGCCGCCTCATCTTTAAAATTAACCCATGCTATATTTTTCCAAAATGTTGGCCATAATGGCTTTTGAATTTCTAGGAATTATTCGATAGTAGGACCATCATATTTTCTTATAAAATATATCCTATAGAACCCATAAAAATAGAGTAAGGGTTTTTAAGAAAATCACTTACTTTGGAGAAAATGTAAAATGGTGACAACTCGATCAATATGGCTCAAAATACTTATTATAACCTTTTTTTGGAAATGGAATGGCCATTCTGCATATTTTTGGGTAATAGAAATCTCGATCTAGGCCTCTGAAAACTCAGATTCGCGTTGCAATTGTCCCGCCGTCAAAAGATTTTCTGAAAGAGAGACGATTTTAAATCAGTGATATCTCCCTCATCTAGACCCAAATTAGAAAGATTTTTTTTTGAAGTTGGGTAATTTTTCAAGAGGAGCTCAGATCTGCAATTTGTTTTCTGAAATTATGCACAAAAACTGCAAAAAACGACAAGAGAGCCATCGCCCACGAATTGTCGACAGAAAAATTTCTGCAATACAATTGATTTTAAATCAACGATATCTCCCTCATCTGTACTCCGATTCCGCTGATTATTTTTTTTAATTTGGGTATTTTTTCACAAATAATCTAGATCTGCTATTTGTTTGTGCAAATTTTGAACCATAAGTTTCAGATCTGATCTACAAACTCTTCGCCCCAAATAATTCCTGCAAAAATAAAAAAAATCTCCTCGCTTTGCCCAAGAAAGTGCTCTGATACCACTTGTAGTAGATATGAACTGCAAGTATATGAAAATAGAAAATATGCCCAAAAATAACAAGATCGAAATATAGAAATTGTTTTCTTTATTAATCAAAGCCCTTGAGGTAGGTTGACACCATACAATCACTCCTTAAGGAAGGAGAACACTACACAAGCCATATGCTTGCCAATACAATAATCCTTGACATCCTTAATTGGGAGTCTCTAGCCTCTATATAGGCTTCATACATACAATACCATGGGTCTCTCAACACCATACATACATTACCATGGGCTTATCACATTATTCCTAACTACTTGCGGTCCCTTACATGATGCATGTTAACCACTTTATTTATTAACGATGACCCATCACATTATTACATTTTTCCCTTGGGTACCTCCCACTGTACCCCATAATATCCCCCTAGGTATACTACAATGGAGGTAGGAATTTATATAATGTTTTGTGGAGAAGTATGATTGTATTATAGTGTTGCTCATTTGGAGGTTGGCCCCTCAAAGAGATACATGAACATTGCTGATATTTTGGAATATTAGTAAAGGGTCCTATTTTTGTAGGTGCAATATTATCACTTTTCCTCTTTTATTTCTTGTATTTTGAATTTCTTCATATATTTCAATTAATTCTTTGTTTCTACTATAAAAGTACATTGCAAGTGGTATTAAAGCACTTTCCTAAGCTAATACACAACTAAATATCAGATAACCCTTTTTTTAGGCCAAAGACATGGTCCAACTTCTACAAACATAATGATTTGTTATCCAATGAGTAAAAATATGGTTGGAAAGCATACACATTTGGAATACAAGTGGGGCCATCTAGTTGGATGCCATTGTACAACTCCAGTTATACTTGGAAAATAGTACCACATTAGATATAATTTGTTAATAAATTTGGTTTTCCACATACCATAGGTATATTAGAAAACCCCTAGGAATATTTGACACCACTCCTACAAAAACATTATTGGTAATTTGTCACTATAGGAAATCAAGCACAATGCTTCGGGACTTCACTCTTATGTATTAGGGAATTAGGTAGAATAGCTAGCGCATGGTTGATTCTCTTTATCTAACATTGTGGGAGATTAGTAGAGTACTATTATTGGAAACCCAAAGGTTTAGAAAAATATAGTGGCTAACATTCCCTTGCTCTTAGGACCTTATATAACCTCTCCAAAACAAGAAACAAAATTCCATAGCATGTGGAATATCTATAATTTGAAAATTTCGTCAGTATAATAATATTTTGGGATTTAAAAGGAATTCAAGTAGTGGTCCTAGTCTTCTAGGACCATTGTGTGTAACCCATGTTAATTGAATCTTCATACCACATTGATTACATTGACATAGCTCATGTGGGATCCTTTTGGTGGAACCATGTGGCCCCAACACTTCCACTAGAATAGATACTAGGTCACCCCATTAGAAGAAAAAATATAGTTCTATATCGAATCACATGAGCACAACTAGGGACACATGTTTTCCTTCCAAACCCACATGAAAAATAACATGTTCACATTCCAAAGAAACATAAAAAACATTCCCACATTCTAGTTCAATATTAACCGTCAAATGGAAATTTGGAATGTTTGGACGAGTCTTATAAATAGTAAGGAATCTTAAATAGGAATCAATCGTCACACTATGACATCATTTCATAACAATCATGTTGGGTATATGTTATATTCATTGTACGAATAACATCTCACATGATTTGTATGCATTAGGAACAATAGGGAGACATGGGGTTAAAGTAGGGGATGGAGCAACTGAAAAACAAAATTTGGGCATGTTTTGTGCCTTTTTTGGTGGTTTTTTGCATATAATTTTTCAACCCTTGGTTTTCTAATTTTGGTTAAGGAATTAATTTTGTAATCATATTTGAATGAATAGATTCATATTTTGGATGTCACAAGATCCTATTTATTGTATTGCAGATGATGAAAGTATAAACATCTTGTTCGTTTGATCAGTTAAGGGTTTCTAGGGTATATCTTCGAGTATTATGTATAAATTCCATTATTTACTCTACTATTTTATAAAGAATCTATGTGTGCATTGCCTACTGTAAAGGTTTAAAATTTACAATTGGCATGGGAGTCATTATTGGTTCTAGGGGGATGCCTTTGTTTCTAAGGGTTCAATTATCTTGGGTTTGTGATAAGCCTGGTTTTAGTGGGAGCTTTGTACTATTGACTTTTGTGCTAAAAGAGAATAAAAAGTAGCTTAAAATTTAGATTAATAAATTTAATGGGAATATTTTGATCTATGGAAGCTCAAGATGGAAGACCTTTTGGTAGACAAAGAATAGTGGGTCACAACATATCTTGGTACTACACCTACATGTATGTAACAACCCTAGTGAAAATTCCATGTAATAAAAGTTAATAAAGACTAAATATGATCACGGGTAAGGGACACGTATTCCAAGCTAAATGTTGGGCAGGACATCCTAGTGTGGGTGTTCATTTGGTTTATTACGGCTAAGGAAATTGGAAAAGGCAATGGAAAGGACATTAAAAGGCAAAAAGGCATTTTTTGTAATTTAACAATGAAAATAAAGGAAAATAGGAGAAAAGGAAGGAGAAAGGTCACAATTTGCATGTAAGGAGAAAATTGAAGGAAATAGAGGCCTCATTGATAAAAAGGCTTCTGAGGATCAGTTGGCAAGTTTGGTCAGTTCAGTTTTGGAGTTCTCTCATTATTCTCTCTCTCTCACACTCTTGGACACTTAGAGTTTTCTTGGAGCACTCTATCTTTGGAGCAAGGAAGGAAAAGCAAGCAAAAGGGAAGGAAGGAAAGCAAGGAGAAAGCAAGGAAGAGAAGGATCAAGTATATTCAATAGGAATACTTGCAGGTAACATATTGCATGTGTGATTTCATAGCTTTTTTTGACATGCATGGATTTTCATGTTGGTGTATGGTTTTCTTGCTGTCGGTGGCATGGTTTTGTCGGGTTATGACAGTGGTTTTCAACCTAGCCTTTCCTATTTCTAGATGCCATGGTGTGTTAGGATGTTGATCTCAGTTTTGAGCTTTGGAATTGTTTGATGGATTTCGGAATCTGGGGTAGAGGAGGTCTCAAGGTTCATTCCCAAAGGCCTAGGAATCCCTTGATCATTTTTGCGGGATACACGGTAAAGCCTTAGGGAGGTGTCGTAGTTTAGGGAATAGTGATTCGGGATTGGATTGTGGTAAAGCTTGAGAGGCAAGGAGATGGAAAATTCCTCAAGGATAGTGATGGATTCCAGATGGCATTCCAAGTTCGGTTCGATTTTGTGATTGGAGCAGTGGTTTTGGTATGATAACAGTTTGGTGAGGGTAGAGGTGGTTTAGCCTCTAGATTCCCTTGGTTGTTTTGGATTGGTTTATCCATGAGATCCCACATTCATGCTTGGAATATGGCACAGGGGTGACTCGCTGAGAGAAATACTTGGTTTAGCCATGTCTACGATCAAGTGGTACGTGGAAGTTCCGAACCTGGTCGGATTTGCCTGTGTTTAATAAAAGCTAAGTTCTCTTTCTTTTGTAGTTGTTTATATGTGGATTTAATGGATGTTATCTAATTGTTACTTTCATGATTTTATGATGGTTATAAGCATGGTTAAGTGATTGGTTCATGTCATGGTTATTTCATTTATTTACTTGTAATTGTTAAAATGATGGATGCTAGACCGAATTGATGTTATAACATTTCAAAGGAGAAGGTGGTGATCCTTCTTGTCATATCACATAATATTTTTTAGCCATACATGCTTTATCTTGTATCCTAGACTTGTAGATTGCATTGATGCCAAGTGTTTGAGAGAATGCCAGTCCTGATTGGGGATGGTCAGGCCTAGTCCTGGAGTTAGTTTTTGGTTTATTAGTCTTGGCATCATGTGTTTAATGGATTCCATAAGTTACAAAAAGTTCTGGGAAGTGGATAGAATTATGGGCTTGAAAAGTGTCTTAAACCCCTCAGACTCTGGCACAGGTCTACTGGAAATAGTCCTTGGACGTAGGCATGCAGGATTATGGGAGTGTCTAGAGCTCTTTGGACATTGGCATGCCCATAACATGGGAGCGTCCAAAGGTTTAATAGCTTAAAAATTCAGTGGGACCTAGGGGCATGATACTTGCGTGGTTTGGATGACTCCTGGGAGTGTTGTTACTGATGTAGAAGGTATGTTTGACGTGTTTCTGTCGATTTCACTTCCTTAAGGACACCTAGGAGATTGAATCATATCATAATAGCCTCTCATCACATGTTTACCCTGGTTGGATAGTTACTTGGGTAGATATGGAAGGATGGTGTTACAATGTATGTTGATAAAAGATTGGACAAAGTTAGATACGATGGAAAATATTAAAATATGGTTGTGCATTTCAGATTTAAAGTTACTATATTTTTCAAAAGAAGCTAGAAAGAAGGAATTATGGGATAAGTTAGGGCCTTTGTATCAATTGAAGTCCCTTGTAAATAATCTTTTCCTTCAAAATAGGTTATGTTGATCTGAATTTATGAAGGCAATGAAATGAAATACATATCTATAACCAAAACACAAAGATATAATGAAACTTGACTTCAATTAATAATTGGAAACTGCTGAAACTGTATACATGTAGAATGAAAGTAAACTAGCTTGAACAATGGTAGCTTATCTCTGAGAAGAGATGTGATGGTTACTCACCTTCCCGAACTATGTTACGATAAGAATTGGAGGCATTTTTATCATCCAGAAACAATGAGAAACCCCAAACATCCAAAAATATAACCTTGGGAGATGAAGCACCAAAGGCTTATGGGACTTGATGGGGTAAGTTGTAAATTTGGCATATGATCTTCATTTAGTGTCCACGATATCCCATTTGAAATTTTTTTCCGAGGAGTACAATTTTCGATATATTACAAAAAATAGTAACTATTTTTGGCATGTTTCCCAAAAAACACCATTTAGGGCCTCAAAACGATTCCAAAAGTTTAGGACCTAAACACTACTAAAAATAGAAAACTACCAAAATAGAAAAATTATGTTGTGAGCTAGTGGAATAGGTGGGTGGCCACCAATATCCACGTGGATCATATACCTTCTAAATATGAATGAAGGACACTCAATTATAACATCTAAATTACGTTAATATTGTGGCAAGTCAGTTGCTGTCTGTGGATATTAAACTTTTAAATGAAGATAAGTGCATTAGTTTACTATGCTTGTTTCCATATTCGCGAGATATTCTGGTTGTAGCTATTAGTATTAATGTGAAGACATTAAATTTTTATCATGTGGTTTCATTCTTGTTATTAGAAGAAATGAGGAGGAAAACCATGGATAATTAGATCACAAATGCCTTATCTATAAGACAATGTTCCCTGGATAGAATTAAAAATAATTCCTCAAGTGGGAGATCTAGATATATAGGTAGATCTAAATATATAGGAAAGTCCTTAATAAAAAGTTGGAAATGCGGTAAAGTTAAGCATTACAGGAAGGTTTTCAAATAAAAAAGTATTGATAAAGGGAAGGGAGATGATGATACTTATTCCATAGAAGGGAAGGCATCCTTAGAATAAGGAGGGGATGTGCGCTTGGATTCTTCAAGAATATATGCAGATCATGATATATGGTTGATAAAATTAGGTGACTACTTTTGTATGCCTCCCCATAGGGAGTGGTTTTGTGAAAATGAAAGGTATGATGGAGGTGATGTTTTCTCGGGGGATGACTTCACAAACAAAATCATGGGATGAGGAAAATTTAAGTTGATACTAAAGGATGGAAATGTTAGAACACTCCTTGAGGTTATACACATTCAAATGATAGATAAAAACTTGATGTTTCTAAGCAATATGAGTGGTGCAAGTGTAAATACTATTTATGAAAGGAAATCCCGCATGATGGTTCAAGGAGCAATGGTGATGGTGAGGGGATTTTGGTTTTGAAATTTTTGCAAATGGTTGGGAAGGACCATCATTGATAGGTGCAATGGTTCTATTATCTGTGAGGGTGGAAATGAGGATTATAAAACCACCATTGTATTTGGATAAAAGACAATTCTATGGCATCAAATTTTGTGACATATTGGAGAGAAGGACTATTACACATTAAATGATAAAAGTATTGTTGAAGATATCTCTGATTGCACTCTAGATATTGATTTATATAAACATTACAAATATGTTAAATAGATTTTTGTAAGATTGTCCTCACGTGCTACAAAAGAAAAGGGAATTTTAGGGTTAGTAAATAGTAATGCTTTTGGACCTACATTTGTTCTATCATTAGGTAAATCTACATGTACTGCGTCTAATTCATAGACAATTACTTGAGGAACACATGGATTTATTTCTTTTGAAATATTTTTTATGTATTTGGTAGATTTAAAGAGTTTAAGGCTCTTGTGGAAAACAAAATAGAGAAGAAAATTAAGGTGTGGAGGATTGACAGTGGTGGAGAGTTCTATGGGAATGAATTCAATGAATTTTGTAAGAAGTCTAGTATAGCAAGGAAAATACTATTCTATAAGAACTTGAATAAAATAGGGTTGCAGAAAGCAAGAATAAGACATTGATGGAAAAACTACAACAAATGATCAATGGTGTTGGTTATGATAGGAATTTTGGACAGAGGTAGAGGATACTATATGCTACTTGGTAAAATGATCACACTGATGAACATTGATTGACAAGACTCTACACAAGGCATGGCTAGTAAAAATCCCTCTCTTAATCATATCATAGTTTATATTTGTGACACTTATATACATGCTCCAAAGAAGAATACGAGTAAGATATATATTAACTTGAAAAGCATATCTTTATTGGTTATAAATATGGCATAAAAGGTTATAAACTTTGGAACCTATAAACTAAGAAGGTTGGTCACAATCGAAATATTGTATTTAGAGAGGATAAAAATATTGTCAAACAAAAAGACCTACTAAGGGAAAAAGAACTAGATAAAATAGAGTTTGAGTTCAAGGATGATGAATTTGACTTAATAGAAGAACACAAGTAAGAAGAAGAAGAAACTCATACTCTAGTATTGAGGAAAATAGTTGGGAAAGAAGGAAATTAGAAAGGTACAATCTGCATGATTTCCAATCTAGTTTTTCTTTGTTTTGTATTGATTTTGATCATAGAACTATTAAGGATGTGGTGGAGTCAAAGGATGGTAAACTGTGGAAGAGGGAAATGATATCTTTGGATAGAATGAGGCTTGGGATCCATTTTTTTGGTTTTAACCCCATACAATTAATTAATACGAACAAATTTTTAATAAAACATAAAAGATGCAATTTCAAACACACACATTAACACAAATACTTTATCATCAAAACCGAAACCGAGAAAACCAAAAATATTTTCAATATATTCATCTTTACAATATTACAATAAAATATATATATATATATCCCATGGCATCTATAAAATACCAATCCATTTACCGTGGATTAGAATACAATTGCAATTCCTTAACCAAACTACAAAACCATGGCTTAAACCACCATGTTTCACAAGATCACTAAAGGATAAAACCATGTGTTGAAAATATCCAAAAATGGATGCAACACCTCTGCCATCCCCCAAATTTCTTTTTGAGGGAACTTCCCTCGAATCCATACACAAGGGGGGATTCACCCCCCTGTGACCTGCCATTATTCTCGATGCAATATACAACATGTGGAGGTAGTTGTGCAAAGAATATAACACATACCTAACATAGTGGAGTTAGCACCTTGAAGAAATATTATGGGTAGAAAATGGGTATTCATGAAGAAGCTGATTGCAGAGGAAAAATTGGTGAAGTACAAAGCTCAATTAGTAGCAAAGGGATATCTATAAGTAGAGGGAATTGATTTTGGTGAATTTTCTTCTCCCTTTGCTAAATTAATTTCTACTGGATTTCCTTTTTCTGTTGCTACCACTTTTGACCTTGAAGTAGAATAAATTGATGTAAACAAAACATTCTTACTTGGGGATCTTGAGGAAGAAATCTACATGAAATAATTATAAAATTTTGCAGTGAAGGGAAATAAAGGACTAGTTAGCAAGTTGAAAGTATTTGTATGTGTTAAAACAATCTCCAAGGATGTTGTATCAAAATTTTGATACTTATATATTGGGACACAATTTCACAAGGAGAAAAGTTGATCACTTTGTGTATTTTAATTAGTTAGTAATCATTTTATTTATGTGGTCTTGCATGTGGATGATATGTTATTGATTGGAAACAAAAAGGAAATCATCATGGATTTGAAAACTCAATTTTCCTCTAAATTTGACATGAAATATCTCCGTGTTAAAAATTTTATTTTGGGTATGTAAATTAAAAGAGATTTGGAAAATAGGAAACTCTAGTTGAATAAGAGGAAATATGTTTAAACAATATTATAGAGGTTTAATATGTATGAATGTAAATAGATCAAGATCCATATTCATAAAGGTGTAAAGTTAGATATATATTGGTCTCCCAAAACACATGATTATAAGATGACATGTCCTATGTTCCTTATGCTAATGTTGGCAATTTGATGTATGTAATGGTATATACTAGACTAGACAACATGAAATGGAAGTTTTGAGTATGTATATGTAAAAATAGGGAAGGAGCATTGGACAATTGTAAAAAGGGTTGTTAGGTATTTGTGTCGCACTACTGATTATGGAATTTTTTTAATCAAAAAACACCCAAAGCAAATAGAGTGTTGGACATTTCATGGATTTGTTGACATAGATTGGGCCAGAGATCTAGATTTTAGAGTTCTACAAGTAGGTATGCATTTAACCTATTTTGAGAAGCCATTAGGCGGATGAGCAAGAGATAGTCTATAATTGCACTCTCAACTACATAAGTTGAATACATGGTAGTCATTTATGCAAGTAAGGAAACTGTATGGTTATAGAGATTGTGTTTAGTTACTAGGTTTATATAGAAATCTATAAGGTTATATTGTGATAGCCAAAGCACAACATTTTTGGTAAAGGACCCAACTTATCATTCTAAGAAAAAGAATATTGATATTCACATTTTGTGAGAGATATGGTTGAAGACAAGAAGGTGCTACTAATGAAAGTGGACACTTCGAAGAATGTTGCAGATTCACTAACACATTATGTGAACATTGAGAGGTTTTATTAGTGTAGAAAAACAATGAGAATTGATGACTTATATGGTTGAAACAATGTAAACTTTGAAACGGGAACTGATACTGTTACTTGTTTCGTAGAGATAGCAAAAAATTGACCCGATTTTGAAAAGGGGTGATGCAGAACACACGTTTTTTTTAGAGCATAGTTTTTGGCACTTTAAATTTTTGTATGTACATTACGTTTTAAAATGGTAGTGATTCTCATGCTGATTTAAAAAAGTGGTAATTCTGCATCAGGCCCTTTTTTTAAAAGACCTATTTTTTGACTTTAAATTTTCTAATGTATGAAATATAAATAATTATTTTCTAAATTTAATAATTTTTGAAGTGGTATTCTTCTTTATATATATATATATATATATATATATATATATATTTTGTAGTGAGGTTTTTATTGTTTTGCATATTTAAAGAAGAAGGTCGATATTTTGAATTTTCGATATTCTACATATTTATACATCGTTAATTAATTTTCCAATCTACATGAAATAATTGTCTTTAAAAAACAATAATTTTTAACAATTGACATAAAAATAACCATTTTTAACATAAATATAACTAAAAACCTACACGTTTTGATAATTTTTTAACTAGAGATGACATGTCAAAATCACAATTTTTATAGGAAAATTTTAACTAAAAATGGTTAAATAATATATATATATATATTATGAATTTCATGTTAAAAAAATAATAATAATCACTATTTTTTTCAAAAAATAATGATTAACATAAAAATTAATGCGAAAATCACATAATACAAATATTGAATGCATAACAACCTTAATTGAGTGCTTATTCTTCTCATAAAATGTCAAATTCAAAACATTACAAGTATAACTAATTAATAGTTACAAAAAATGAGCTTGATTTCCAAACATAACTTAAATTTAATCAACAATGTCACGTAATCCAAACTCTTCGTCCTCTAGAGTTTCATCATTGTCTTCTTCCACAATATTTTTTGCTTTTCCACAATATTTTTTGCTTCATTTTGCTCATTTTCCTCCTCTAATGGATCTTTGATGTCTGCGAATCTCCCAATGTATGCCTTTCCAATCATTTTGTGTAATGGTGGTTGGGGTTCCTTTGCCTTTTTTGCCACACGTGATTCATTAAAGTCCCCTTTCTTCAACCTAATTTCTTGCATTGCATCTGGAAGAAATTGAAGAGCATTAATTTTTTGCTAAATAAAATTGCATTGTATTGGATCTTTTTCAATGGAAATGCAATTTCTTCCTTTTTGAAGGCAACATGCTAGTGTTGTACCTAATTATCAAACACAAAAGAAATAATGAAGTAAATTAGTACAATGACATGTAAATTAATAAATAACATATTGAAATTCAATTCCATATGATAAAACTTACTTGAGCCAGAAAATAAATCTAGAACCCAATCTCTTTCATTTGAACATATGTCTATAAGATAGTTAATCAATAACTGTGGTTTTTGATAAATGTTAACTATCTCTCCTTTTGCTTCTTTGTCTTCATATGTTAGTTTTCTCACAACATCATAAGTCAATATTTGGCTATGACTCTTTCCATCTACCCGATTAAAAATCATAGACATATAGCTATCATCTTTTACCCAACTATCAATATGGATGAACTCACAATCATTTATAAATGGTTGATCTTCACGGTTAAGAAGATTTGACTTTTGCCTGTAACATGAAATAGTAAAAGTTCAATTAACTTGTACATAAATGAATTTTTAAACATTAATCAAATATACATTTTAAACGTCTTACCATGTAAGCCACATCCTTGAATTTGTTTTCCCCTTGAAGCTTGACAATAACATTGCCAATTGTGTGTCTGAATGAAATGTCACAAATCTCCATAATTGTGATGACGTGACTTCTAGAAATCCCGCAACCACTTTAATAAGAGCTTGATAAGTATAAGGGTCACTATCATAGTCAATGTTTGGAATATTGAAACCATTGGGAATATCTGCAATAACTAGGGCATAATCCCTTTTAGGTATGAGTTTAGCAATGTCTTCATAGTCGCCTTGTATTACTTGATATTGAATAGTGTCTATCCCATTCCAAATGAAATGAGTAAGAGTTTGATCAAGTTCAACATTCTTAAGACGTTGCTTCTTCAGTCTTTCGATCTTTATTTTTTCAATAAAGGTTCTGAAACTATCTGGTGCTCCATTTTCATCATTCTTCATCCTTTATAAAATAAACAAATATATGCGTAAGTTATAAATTAAAAATAGTATACAGATGAATAAAATATAATGTATAAATCAACATACCTTTTTAAATGCAAGATAATTTTTTTTTAATGTTGATGTAGAACTTGAATTTGGATAGTTGCATATAACATCATCCCAACTATCTTCATTCAACAATTTAACCATTTGTTCTTGAATTTTCATGCAAACTTTTTGAATGCATATATAAAGTAAAAAAAGTTAATATAATGATATGTATAACAAATACTATCAAGAAAAATATGCTATATTTAAAAGAAAATTATAATCTAGAAATAAATAAAAATAATTCAACAAACTTACTTTTGAAATTCCTCAGACATTTCCTTCAATGATAATTCCCCTGACCTCACACGAGATAATATTTCTTTGACAAGTTTTTCATCCTTCACTCCTTGCAATGCTCTCCAAGGTGTGATAGTCATATCTTTTGGAAGCTGCTTCATTTCAAGACCAGATTTACTGTTGCTACATATCAGTGGTTTAGACTTTTTGACCTTCTGGTTTTTAATGCCAATGTTCTCCCACATGCTAAAAATCTCATTAATCAACTCCCATATCTTTCCAGTTCTAAATGCCAACTGGAAAATGTTATCAACACCTCTGAATAAATCACTAAATTTGTCACCTTTGCCGCCTTTTGAATTGATTTTCTCTTCAATTTGATAGCCTATTTCCATACAACATTCCTTTCGGAAATCTACAGTAACATTTATCCTATCCCAAACAAATTTTTCTTCAAATTCACTATGAATAAATATAACCCTTTGGATGAAAGTCATAGACATCCTATATTCATTATCTAAATTATGATCCCATGCCACTAGCTTTGCTTCTGTATTTGATAAACCAACATAAATGATACATTTCATTGTTTCAAAATGTGGGTTATTGGGATATTCCTCCATCAATTGTCTTTGAGCTTCTACAGAATGGTTCCCCCCAAGCACATAATAATTGTATTCAAAACATTTTGACTTATCAAATGCTTCTTTGTTGGGAACTTGAACTAGATCAATACGAAGGACATAATTAACCACATGAGCATATGGATTGTACCTCATCAATGTCTTCAAGTTGTGAACATGCAGATGGTGTGGCTTTCTGATTTGATATTGACATTGTCTTTCACTTGCCTTATAGATTTGTCTGAAATTAAGTTGAAATGTACAACCACCCTCAATTAAGTTTCTCTTTGTTAAGTTCTGTCGAATGGCATTTTGTTTTGTTTTGATAATTCCATCCTTTAAATCAACTCTTAGTGTAATGATTTCTCTACTTTATTTTGAAGTTTCACTAGGTTCTTAACTGTTGGTAATGACTACTTCAAAATGTTCAACTTTACTTTTCTTCTTCATAACATTCTCATCATTAACTGTAATAAATTTATTCTTGGGCATTGTTACTTTTGGTCTTTTACGGATCTTCTCAGTTCAAATGTCATCCTCAGTAACGAAAACATATTCTTCATTGCCAGTTTCAACTTCCTCGTCTTCAAAAGTAACTTGTCTACCCTTTCTAGATTTATCCACTAGAGGTTTTTTTTTTTTTTGGGATCCCTTGGATGTAGTTTTGTAGCATCATGAATTACTACATTTTGCTTGTTTTCCATATCTTCTTCTGACACTGAGTAGAAACTGCTGACAACTTTCATAATATCATGCTCTATGAAATGAATGCCTCCCAACCTAATTGAACAACTTTCAACAAAATTCTGCCAAACAAAATATCATATGTCAATAAAAACAAAGTTAAAAAAATATAGTGAGATAGTTACAAGAACGCAAAACACAAATATAAATAACAATACTTACGATATTTTGTTTCATCTCATTTACGATTTGTTTACACAACTTTGTCGATACCTTTCTCATGTTATACAATGAATATGATAACTGGTATTTAATCCTTTCATGTGACTTGGGCGGTTTTGTAATTATGTAAACAACTTCACTGTCTGGTACCAAACACATGTCTATGACTCTTCCCATCACGTCATAAATTCCATTGTCATTAGGTATATCAGCATATAGATATATCTGCACATTTTGGCTTTCTCTTTCTTTCACATACTAGACATTTGATGGAAGTTTCACTTCTTTTTATTTCTTCCAGCATGAAATCATCTTCTTGTCATTTAAGGCACTTGAAATATTTGTAGCCATTAGCTCAGTTGGGTTTCGTTCACCAATGTTTTTTGAAGATCCACCTTTAAGAGTCTTTGGTCCAGAAAGATTCACAGAAATTTTCTTTGATGCCATTTTCCTTAAAAAAAGAAACATATAAATCAGTAAATGACAAAAACATAGTAACTTAAATTAACAACGAAAACCATAACAATTTAGAAAAAATAAAATAAGAAATTTTAAAAATACACCGCCTTGCTGCCGCACCCTGAAAATCGGCCAGCCAACTGAGCCGGCCGTTAGGTCCCCAGCCCCCTAGCCCACCCTGGTGGCCCAACCACTGCCCCCCTCTGAACCCTGGCGGCCCGACGACTTTCGGGGTGGTGGGGTGATTCTCAGAATCGCCCCATCACCCCGCGGGCTGTCGGGGTGGGGCGGGGGGGCTACCCGCGGGCTGTCTAGCCGCCGGGGTGAGGCGGGGGGGGGGGGGGGGGGCTACACGCAGGCCGTCAGGACGCTGGGGTGGGGCAGGCGAGCTGGTGAAATCTCCCCCCACCCCACACCGGCGGCCCGACGGCCAGCGGGGTGGCTGGCGATTCCGAGAATCGCTTGCCACCCCACGGGTCGTTGGGCTGCCGAGGGGTGGCGGGGCGATTCTCAGAATCACTCGCCACCCCAGGGGCTATCGGGCTGCTGGGGTGGGGTGGGGGTGCTGGCGACAGCTCCCCCGCCCCACCCTGGCGGCCCGATGGCCCGCAGGCTGGCGGGGAGATTCTCCACCACCACTTCGCGATTTGTCAATGAATAAAAGCATGCAAAATTCATATTTAGTTGGGTGCATGCAATCTACATTGTCAGGTTATGATTATCATATTTGGTCTTTATTTATATGTAGAAAGGCTTTCAAAATGTTTCATTCCATGGGGAATTTTAATCTCTCGAGGATCCAAGAAAATTTGGAAAAGGATCCCACATTTTATTTAGAAGTACGTCATAAACAACAGTGTGGGTCACTATCAAACACTGCAATGTCATGGATGAAAGATTTCTTTTCAAAGCATGGAGAGTGTATGCTAAATAGAGAGACAATACATATTATAGATAATTTTTCAAGACGAGAAATCTACAACTTATACAAATAATATGCAGAAGGTGCTGAGGGACATGGTCGGTTTATTACATAACAATATTTTGTGAAGGTGTGGAAAAAAGAATTCAACAATGTCCATATTCCTAAGGAGACAAGGATGGGGATTTGCAGTACATGTGCTTCTCTTAAATAAAAAAGGGACAAATGTGAAGGGTCAAAAAGAGGTAAGCATTCATAACTTTAACTTTTAAAATTGTATAGTCATAAACTATGAAAACATATTTCTTAATGGCTTTCTTTTATGTTGTGTAGATTCAATTGTCAAAGAACTTCAGGAGCATCGCAACTCCAAATATTTAAAATGATGCAAATATGACAATAACCATAATTCATGATGTGCTTTCTCATTGGTTTGATAATCTTCATGAAGTTTTGTATCTACAATTGGACAACACTTGCCGTGAAAACAAAAATCAGGTTGTTTTTGGATATCTAAACATGCTTGTTGAATTGAGAATTTTCCAGAAGGTAAAGGTTGGTTTCCTTCTTGTTGGGCACACTCATGACCATATTGATCAGATGTTCAGTCGTTTTTCAGTCACATTGAGGAGGAAGGAAGTTGGGAGCTTGCCATCATTAATTGAATGTATTAAGAAATCATACATGCCAGAGCCTGCTTTTGATGTGTTGGAAGAAACTGTTGACATGTGAAGGTTTATTCTGGGATCACATGGTGAGGAGAAATGCATTGAGCAACTTAATGACATTAGATTCCAACATCCATTTCGTATCAAAAAAATTGATGGGAAAACACTAATATGGGGCAAGAAGTATTCAATTACTGTAGAATGGGCACCGTCATAAGGTTGGAATTTTTGAAGTTCATTCCAGATCATCCAATATTTGCTTCAAAAATATTGTTATTACAATCAGTTGGTGAAGTTCATAATGCACGCAGACAGAATAGAGATATAAATTATTCTAATTGCCTAGAAGAAATTAAAAAATATATTAGATATACATATGAGTACTTTGACATTGTTGATTCAGTTTGGTGGGAATCATTTTTCAATAATCAAAGTGATATCATTTCAACAACAACAAATGAAGATATACCTTTGAAAAATCCATTTATTTGGCAACAAAATGTGTCAAATGAACATGAGGAAATAAACATTGTTGAACAACAACAATATAAAGGTATTATTAATCCTTCACAGGCAGAGGAAAGAGAGCTGTATATTGGTTCCAAAAGATCTCGTGCACAATGTGAAGCCATGGAAGACCTTTATAGGTGTTCAGTACAGGATATTAAGGAGGGTTGCATGATTGCAGTGCTAGAAAATGGAGATCCCAATGGCTATCCATTCTGGGTTGCTAAGGTTATAAAGGTCTTTACAGAAAATGAAGATGTTACAGGTGTTGAAGTACATTGGTATGCCACAAATACACACCCATTCAATGGTGTGTATAAGTCAGAGATGGTAGTTGATGAAAAAATGGCGGAAAGAGAAAAAGAAATGGTACAAATATAAATCGCCCCGCACAGACCTCTTAAAATTGGAGGATGTTGACATACTTGTTTATGAATTCAATTTAACAAAGAGAGGAGCTCTTCGCTTCAAGACGATAGAGATTCTGAAAAAGGTTGTTACGAGAAGGAACAATGTTGAGATGGGAGTCTGCTGAAACCTGTCGTAGATCTAAAATAATTTTGAAACCTGAAATGGTGGGCATGCATGTGGACTCAGATGGGGCACTAGTTGATGAAAGGGAAGAATATGGAACATCTTCCTCAACATCCAGTCATTCATATGAAGATGTGAATTCTGATGGTGTGCAAGAAAATATGAGTGATTTTGAATAATTGTTTAAGACAATTTATATTACTGATGTTTGCATCATATCTTGAAATAAAAATTTTGATTTCCATATGGTGTTAAATCAGAAGTTATGCGTCGTTTTTATGTTTTTGGATTATATGTCTTATTTATGATAATTTTTATTGTTTAGAATATCTACAATGCAACATTAACTTAGAGATATAATTTATGTTTCATTCAATATACAAATAATGACATTTTGATTAATTTAGTCATGTAATTTGTTCATAATGTTATGGTTTTTTAATTTTATGGTTGAAAAAATTCCAAACTTTTTTGTATCTAGAATGTTATGGTTGAAAACATGTTGAATTTATACTTAGGAAAGAAAAATTTTATTCTACCAAAAACATTAGTGTGTTTTTTTCCTCAAAAACAACTGTTTTTTTGCACATAAAAATTTGGTTTTACTAGCATTTTTTAAAAATGTTGAAAATTGACCCTAAAAAAAGCCATCATTCCACTATCAACACTTTTTCATTTTCAAGGGGTTTTTTGCACGAAGATTTTGTTTTCACTACCATTTTTAAAACATGTTCAAAATTGACCCTAAAAAAAAACCAACGTTCCAGTACTACACACTTTTCGTTTTTAGCAATGTTTTTGATGTTTTTTCAGGGTTTTTTGGCCAGAGTCCCCGTTTTGAGTTTATAGTTCCTGTTTCAAAGTTTACATTGTTTTGATCATGTCATGTTATTACACATCATTTTTTTTTCATTAGGAAAATGACCATCGATTTGGATCTTTCACTATCCATAAATGTGTTCCAAAGAATCCCCTAGCAAGGCTAGAATCCAAACTTTCCCAAAGAGAATGAAATTTCTAGACCCCATGGCTCAAAAACCTAGTTTTGGCTTCCTGCTCAGTTCCCTAGTAAATTTCTACACATATGCGGAAGATTCCATTAGAAATTGTGCATAAGTGCGCTTTGTCTTACACTATGGCTTGCGCACATGACTTAACACATCTAAAAATAAAAAAGGAAAGTCTAGAAGCTTTGTTAGTCAAATATTTCCCAACTAACAAACTTTGAATGGATGCCTATTTAGCCTTGATGCCTTCCATCATGGAGCTACCTCCCTCTCTTTGTGGAACCCCTATCCCACCATTTGTGGATCTCGTCCCTTGGGAAATGGATCCCAAACTTCCCCCTCTTGGCCTATAAAGCTAACACAGGCTTACAGATTCAAGAGGGTTGTTGGAAGTAGGCATATGCTACATAAATAAGGCTAGGAGGCTATTCATCCAAGGAGAGGGTTGGAGATTATGAGAACAAACTTTTAACATCAAGGATTTGAGGTTGTAACTATGTTCTTTATTTTATTAATATTAAAGAAACTTTTCTTTCCCAATTATGTCTTCTTTGATATCATTTGTGGGATTCCTTGATCACCTACATAGGTTATGATTTCATATTGGTCAATTTATGATATATGATTGAGTTAATTATTTAATTTATATTTTATGCTATATACTGGATGCTTTAATCTTGTGCGTGTTTCTGTCTATGCAAATCTTCAAGACATCATAGAGAAGATGTGGGAACCGTTGGAATGATCTCTAAAGCATCGGGGAGAAGTAGATTATCGAAAGCTCTGAAAGGGACTTCATCAGACATTTCAATTAAACGGAAAGTGACCTCTATCATATTGTTTGTTTCAGTTAATCATAAGCTAGGGAAAGGTAACGGTTCTTTGTTGTTTGTTACTAGATTTCTTTGAGAACTAGGGAGATCCATCTTGTCTGCGAGATGGATTAGTCCACCTAACAAATTGGCGACTCCGTTGGGGAACGTCTCACTCTCCATTATTTTGTTTGTTTGATCTTTTGATCCTTCTGTTGAAGCCCTCTTTGAGTGTTTAGAAATGTTGAAAATCTAGGTTTTATGTTTTATTTGACTTGTTTTTATTTCTTCTAAAAATTTCCCGCTGTGTGCACTTTAGCTTTAGGCACAGAGCGCACATCTGCACACTTTTCTATTTGCAAAAATGCATATGCACACTGGTTTTTTCTATGACCTATGCACATACCTGGAATTTTTGAAAATTTCAGTTTTATCCTCATCAAGTCCAAATATTTTGATTTTTCTTGTTTAGTTACACTTGTCTATGCCTTCTTTGAGTCTCTGTCATTCTGTCTGAGTGTTGTGAAAATATTTGCTTGTGATTTTCTTATTTTCGCAAATTAGGGTAAAATCTCATTTGGTGAGTGGTTGATCTATACAAATAGAGATAAATTGGTATTGCTTTACTATATGTCTATATTTCTTCTTTAGATTAGATCAGATTTTGTGTTTATTTTTCTCTTTTGTGAAAGATTGTTTTTTGAGTGAAAAACAATGATTTACAAGGATGAGTATTGTTTATGAAAAGTTCTTCTTATGCTAGTTTTGAAATGAAAAAAGTCATTTTTATTCCATTACTGAAGTGTTTATGAACTGTACTCTTGACTACATTGAAATCATAACATTCAATAGGAAAAAATCATTTTAGTGTTGATTGGTTTCTTCTTGCATTTTACAAATTTTCAAGTGATTGTATGTCAGAGAAGTTTATTGATTTTTTGAGTTATTGGGCAAAGTGAAATTTTAAAAGTTAATTTCAGTATTTGGGTAATTCAAAATTGGACATCTGCATTTAGGAAAAGGGATATAGTGGGATTTAAGAGTTTTTACATTTCCATTGAAAAATTGAAAGACTCTTTCCTTACTTCAATTAGAAATTCATTGAAACGAAAAGATTACAATTTCATTTTCGATTGCATTAGGATTTGCGTCAAGTCATAATTCCATCAGTTTCACATCCATTACCTTTGAGTTAATAACAACTCTTAAAATCAAATCTAATAAAATCAATCTACAATTTTTTTATTATTTTAGGACTCTTTTTAACTACATTAGATCAGGTTATAGGGCTTTGGAAGAGGGAAGTGAGTTAACTTTCCAAAGCTGCAAACAAACATAAACATCTTGTGATAGGGAGGAAAAATCCATTTACTGTAATTTTTATCTAGAAAGCTCCCCTTACAAAAGAGTCAAGCACGCGATCATGTCAGACCCAATGGAGTGATTGACCCCGCTTCATTAGTTATGGTAGAGTGATTTGCATGTATTGAAAATGGTGCCGAAAGGTACATGGGTGTCACTTCGAAGTAAACTTTAGATTAACCATGTTGAGGAACTTTCAAGGGGATTGATCTTTGTTACTCTGCCCTTGCGTGTACATACGATTTCTGACTACGCCCATGTTGAGAAAGCTAGGGCATAAGGAGTTAAAAGATTTATCTGCTTGATAATTGCTTATAGTCTTCTCTTCGTTATATTATTGTTGTTTTCTTTTCATCAAGACAATTACCAATATGCATAATAGAAGACAAGTGACATAGTATGTAGGGTTGTCAGCTAGGGCCAAAATCTCTCACCTCTTGAGAGGAATACCGGATCATAAATCCTTCTTATAGATATTGAATTGATGAATACCAATACCATGAAAAATACCCTTGACTCTATTGTCCTTCCAATAACCTTGTCATTACCCTTGATGTTCCGCCTCTTCTCTGTCTCGTCTTCCTTCTTGATTTCGAACTACTTTCCTCGACTTTCTATAGAAACTCGGTCTCTATCCTTCACACGACTTTTTCTCGGCTTCCCCTAGAGAATCTTGGTCTCTAGGCTCTCACTGGTATCCTCTAGAGAATCTCGGTCTCTACTTTGATATCTATATCAGTCACCCAGAGAATCTCGGTCTCTTAGGTTTACCCTAGATCAAAAACCCTAGTTTCCTCAATCGAGACCTATATTGTTTCTCTTCAGCTTCCAATAGGTTATTCCTTCTATCTTCTTGTGATGTCTTTGCTGCTTCTTTATTTTCACGTTGGAGAGAATATATAACCCAAGACAAACCTTAGAAAAATCCATCTTTTATTGATCCCAAAAGAATCCTTCTGTCACTATCCCCAGAAGAAACCTTCCTTCACTATACCCAAAAGAAACCTTCCTTCGCTATACCCAGAAGAAACCTTCCTTCACTATACCTAGAAGAATCCTTCCTTCCCTTCTTCACACTTCTTCTTTGTAGGCCTCTTCTTCACACTTATCTTCACCGAATTTGTTGTCGAGTTTCTTTTCTCTAAGTGAGGTTGAGTGTGGGTACTTATACACAACTTCTCATGTCCCTTAGGCCGAAAATATCTCAAGTAGGGAGGTCGACTTCTTCTAGCAAGTTCTTTCTTCGTTGTAGGCCGACTTGAAGAGGATAAGTGAGAAGGTCTTGGAGGATACTTTACATAGACAAGTTTTACCATTTACAAAGTGTAACATGACTTCATTACATGATAATGACTCTATCATTTTATGACTGGATGACAAATAATTCCTAAAGACTCTCAATGGGAGTCTTGACTTAAAAATAAAATCTCTTGCTCATGAAACCCATGAATCAAGAAATACAATAATTTTATTTTTCTTGTTTACATCTCATTACATAAAATCATAATTACATATCATTATATGAAGACTGAACCTAGTTACACTTTTCAACACTCCCTCTTAACTATGGAGGTATTCATAATGGTACTTGGTCATTCTAAATCAGAATAATTTCTCATAAGAGGAATTCAGATTGGTAACTCATTTGCATAGCATCATATTAATCAACATTGTCATATAGAAAGGCCTTGACTAAAATTTTTATCTCTCCACAAGATCTGAGCTCAATGTTGGCGAGACCAATGATTTATAGACATACTCATCATTGTCTCTCCTAGAACATACCCTACCTGGGTACTCAAGGTGTGTTCCATCAAGAATATTCTTATCCTGGATTCCGTCCTTAAAGAATATCAGTCCTCTACGATCACTCTTCTATTGGAAGCCCTATCTCACCCTCAAATATTATCAGATGTCAAATGATTATCCAATCCTCCATTATGTCTTCCTAGGTGAAGAACAAAATGATGTGTCTATCTCTCCCTCTCAAATAGGGAGGACATATTCCAATAAAGGAATGTACTCATTCCTATAAAAGGAATGTACCTAAGCTCCCTCTTGGCTTAGGAATTTTCAAGTTTCTTTCAAGTAAGAAACTTCTTTCCAGGCTCCCTCTTAACTAGGGACCTACAACAACTCCTCGGGTGGAGATGATGGGATAACCAGGTTCTTGAAGAATTCCTTTTCCTTCAATGTCATAAATTTCTCTTGTAATGGAGTCTTCATCTTTTGGGACTTCTTCATAGGGCACATACCATCCATCACTTTCATTCATGAGTTAGTCATGTCCTCATTCCTTTCATTAGAAAGTGATCCATCAATTTTCCTTTGGCTTTGATTCATATTATGCTACTTTCTTTATGCCATATTTTTTGGAAGGATCTTACATCCTTCTATATGGTCCTTATGGAAGTTATCCATTTGGCAGTCCCACATGAGCCCATCCACATATTATTTCAAAAATGGGAAATGAACTCTTAAACCAAAAATTACCTTTGTGATTGTCTTTCATCATGACATATTCCTGTAGGTATTAGCATCCTACATACATGTTGAGACATCTCCCAAAGATATCCATTGTCAAGGGTCTCTATCTTTTTCCGACTTTCATCAGAGTCTTTATATCTTTCCGGGAGATATCCTAGTCAAATATTCTTGGTTTCGGATGTTGAATGCCTTCTACCATTGTTGCATATCTCATGATCTCTTCCCCCTTTTTTCTCACACTCTTCATTCCTAGGAGCTTCCAATCATAGTTCCTTAATTGTAGTAATCTCCCTTATAATTCATATGAGAACATATTATGTTGATTTCATCTAGTGTGACCTATGCCTTTCTGCAACTTTTAGAGGAGGAGATCCCCTTTTCTTTGATCATGTTTCCCAAGTTGGAAATAGTGATCCATATTATCTGCAACCATATGACATAACTTTCATAATAATTTTAACACCCCCTCCTCCCAGGTCCACCCAAGCAACCAGCCAGCCGAGGTAAACACGCAACAAGAGAGGCTACTATAAGGGATTCAACTTCCTTAGCGACCTTAAGGAAATGGAACCAACAGAACATATCAAACAAACCCATCCACATCAGCAACAACACCCTCAGGAGACATGTTAGCCACTCATACATCTTGTCCTTGAGTTCCACTGAATATTTAATCCTTTTAACCTCTAGTCACTCTCATGCTATTGGCAAGACAATGACTAGAAGCCAAAGTCGCTCTCACAGGCCTGTGTGCCAGTGTCCCTGGACTTTTTCCAGCAAACCTGTGCTAGCATCCCTGAGATTTGAGCCACTTTTCTAGCCCAGAATATTGACCTCTTCCCAAAACTTGTTATAACCTTCAAAATCCATCAAAGACATGATGAAAATATAAACAAATCAAAAATCAACCTCAGGACTAGGCCTGAGCATCCCCAACTGGGACTGAAATTCTGTCAAACACTTGGCATCAATGCAACCTACAGGTCTAGGATACAAGACAGAGCATAAATGATTGAAAGAAATTATGAAACATAACCAGAAGGATCACCTCCTTCTCCATTGAAATATTATATCATCAATTAGGTCTTGCATCCATCCATTTAACAATTACAAGTAAATACATGAAATAACTATGACATGAACTAGTCATTTAACCATGATTATAACCAACATAAAACCATATAAATATCAAAGATATGACAACCATTAAATCCACATATAAGCCAGTGAAAAAGTAAGAGAAATTAGATTTTATTAATCATAGGCAAATCCGACCAGGTTCGGGACATCCACGTACCACTTGTAGCACCCGATCGTAGACATGGCTGAACCAAATATTTCTTTTAGCCAGTCACCCCCATCCTGTTCACCTGTACCCTGCTGCTGTAACCTATGCTCAAGCTGTTGGTACCTGTCATCCTGTTGTCCTGCCTACAAGATCCGATCATGTAAATCTGTCTTATAAGAAATCATAGCTTCTATATCATTTACTTGTATCATTATGCTAAGAGCATCTGCAACCTTGTTCTCTTTACCCTTGATGTACCTAATTTTGAAGTCAAATTCACCGATCATAGCCAACCACCTAGCTTGCCTAGCATTTAGATTTGGTTAGTCTAATACTTATCTCAATTCATTGTGATCACTTATCAAGATGAACTTCTTGCCAAGAAGATAGTGTCTCCACATCTTCAACACATGGATGATTGATTCCAACTCAAGATAGGGCGTCACATAGTTATGCTCGTGCTTATTTAGTTTGCTTGACTCATAGCATACTACCTATCCTTCATGCATCAAAACCCCACCAAGTCATCTTTTGCAAGCTTCTGTACACGCCATGAACTCTTTATCTGAATCTGCAATCTTTAAAACTAGAGCATTCGTAAGAAACTTCTTACACTACTCAAAACTAGCCACACATTCCTCTGTCCATTCAAATTTCTTTCCTTTTCTCTACAATGATGTGATAAGATATGCAATTCGTGAAAATATCCTGATGAACTACCTGCAATAACTTGCTAAACCAATGAATGATTTGACCTGATCCACATTCCTAGGATCTACCAATTCCATAATAGCTCTGATATTTTTCGTATCCACTGCTATACCCTCCTTGGAAACCACATGCCCCAGGTAATGGACCTCTGTCTGAAAGGAACTAGATTTTCTAAGCTTGGCATACAATTGATGTTCCCTGAGTAATCTCAACACTGTTTCTAAGTGTTCGACATGCTATTCCTCATTCTTAGATTATATCAATATATCATCAATGAATACAATAAAAAAATTGTTTAGATAAGGACGCAACACACTATTCTTCAAGCACATAAAAGTAGCTGGAGCATTAGTTAAACCAAAAGGAATTAGAACAAACTCGTAATGCCCATACCTAGTCTGGAAAGTAGTCTTGTAGATATCCTCTTCTTTGATGCATATCAGATGGTATCTTGATCTCAAATCAATCTTCGAGAACATTACTGCTCCTTTTAGACGATTCAAATTAACTTATTTTATGAATTTAAGAAAATTGATAGGAATCTCAGATAAATGTAAATAAATTCTAAACAAATAAGTAAATTAGCTTTCATTACTAATATTAACATTAATATTAATTAATATTAATACTATTCCTCATTTATATTATTTAAACATATAAACCAATTCAATTTTTTTTATAAGAATTTCAATTAAGAAAATTAACATGATTCTTAGTCAAGATTAAAATCAATTCATAGATCATAAATAAAACAAAAATATTAAAATTATAAAAATTTCTAGAAATAACAGTAATATTAATAATTAGTATTAATTAACACTAATAAGATTATTATTAAGATCAATCTAATTAATTTATTCTAAAAGTAAGAAAAAAACTAGGATAAAATTAATTATAAAATAAAAACAAAAACAAATATAAAATAACTAGTTACAAATAAAAATAAATGAAAATCAATTTAAATTGAAAATAATTAAAATTCTTATTATATAATTAAATATTTCAATTTAAATCATTCTATTTTTATTATTATTATATAATTAAAATAAAACCAAATATTATAAAAACAATTAGGACAGGGTCGACTTCCATTCCCTTTACATCCACTAACTCTATTTATTCATACCAATGAGATCTGTCTTACACAATTACTGATCTATCCTGATGATGAGCCACATTGGATGGTTCGAAATGTCGATGCAAACAATTATGGATGCGAGAACTCTGGAAGAAAACTACACACAAGTCATCAATCCTCGAAAATGAATACTTGTCCTTAATTGTCACCTTGTTCAACTGCCTGTAATCAATGTGTAACCTGAGGGTACCATCCTTCTTCTTCAAAAACAATACTGATGCACCCCAAGGAGACACACTTGGCGTAATGTACCCCTTGTTGAGCATTTCCTTCAACTGCAACTTCAGTTCCATTAACTCTGGAGTGCTCATCCTCTATGGTGCCTTTGATGCTGGTGCTACTTTTAGTACAAGGTCAATAGGAAAGTCATCTTCGCTATGAGGCGGTAACTTTGAGATATTTACTGGGAATACATCCTAAAATTGCTGCAAAACTGGGTACCTATTCAAGACCTCGGCATCCTCAACACCCTTACCTTTGTCACTGGAAATATGTGCTGCAAAAAAGTTACACCCTTTCCTATGACTGTGCTTTTCTTACATATATGTAACCATCCTAAGTGATGTAGCCTTCTTCTTACCCTACAAGATTATTCATTCCCCATTGTCATCTAAGCACTCAATAGCCTTATCATAACATTCCACTTTAGTCCTGTGAAGATACAACCAATCCATACCTAGAAGCATGTTGTATGATCCCAACAGAATAATATTTAGATGCACCGACATAGGAATGCCATTCAACTCAAATGAAAAATATCTTACCCAATGATGAACTATTTTCTTTGTACCTATAGCCAACTACACTAACCAAGATTCAACATGTACATCTTTATTCAAACCACACTTATCCACTAGGTCAGGGTTAACATAACTATAATTAGATCATGGTTCAATCAAAATATAAGTAACTTGATCACAAAGCTTACCGTCCATGTCGATAATAGATGTATGACCAACTTGCCTATTATCCAAAGCTACATAAATCCGTGGAATACTCTGTCCAACATCTGATCCGGATCTGGGGGGGAGGCCCCCAAGATCTAAAAAATTGAAATGCCAAAAAAAAGGATAGAACACACAGTAAATAAAACCACAAAGAAACTTTTTATTAAAATAGAGAATAACTGTAAAAACTACATTGTGGTGGACAATCTGTCCTTTTACAAAATGTGACTTGTTACTTATAGTCTTTTTTTAGTTACAATACCATAGGGTAAATACCATGGGTAGATGCCACTCACAATACCATGAGTGGATAAATACCATGGGTGAATGAATACCATGGGTAGATGCCACTTTCCATTAAGATCATTCCTCCATCCTTAAGAAGCAATGTTCCCCATTGCATGAAGTTCTCTCCTGAGAAGCCCGTGTTGAATATGAAGAGCCATTAAAGAGAAGGGTTTTATGTGGTTAACCCATAACCGTGATGAATGAAGATTCAAGGATAGAGATACCCTGTAATGCTTGTGACCAACTGCGATATTGACAGTGTGCGGCCTATAAAATGGACTTCGATGAAGTGTGGGTTTGTGGATGACCCATAACCATGAAAAAATAAGATACGAGGATAGAGATACCCTATAATGCTTATGACCAATTGTGATACTAATAATGTGCGGCCTAGCTAATGGACTTCGATGACAAGGATTTTGTGTGGTTGACCCATAACTATGATGCTGACTGTTGATGAAGTAGTAGGTGCCTACATAGCCTAGGGTGGGAGGGAATGTCTCCAAAGAACCCAAGAAGGATAATGTTATGCTGAAACTGATGAATGTGAAGTAGGTGCCTACTAAAGCGGGGTGGGAGGGCATGTATCTAAAGGGAACCCGCTCCAAATATTGCTCCAGATATAAAAACTAATTTAAATTGGGCATAATTTGGTCGATATAACTCAGAATGTTTATTATAACCTATTTTTTGAAACAAATAACGATTATGTATCTTCCCATGTGATTGAAATCCCTATCTAGACACTTTGGAAACTCAGATGCGTGCTGCAATTGTCTTGCAGTCACAAAAGTTCTGAAATGTGATTTTAAATCAACGATATCTCCTTCATCTGAACTTCGATTCGACCAATTTTTTTTTGAAATTGGGTGATTTTTCAAGAGGATCTCATATCTATAATATTTTTTCTAAAATTTTGCTCAAAAGCTGTAAAAAATGATAGGAGATCCGTCGTCCATGAATTGCCGTCAAAAAAATTTCTCCAACATACCTTATTTTAAATCAATGATATCTCCCTCATCTAGACTCCAATTCGGCCAATTTTTTTTTTTGAATTTTAAATGCCGGAAAAAAGGAGAGAACACAGTAAATAAAACCACAAAGATTTTTTTTATTAAAATAGAGAATAAATATAAAAGCTACATTGTAGTGGACAATCTGTCCTTTTACAAAATGTGACTTGTTACTTATAGTCTTTTTTTAGTTACAATACCACAGGTAAATTCCATGGGTGGGAAAATACAATGGGTGAATGAATAACATAGGTAGATTCCACTTACAATACCATGGGTGGATGCCACTTACAATACCATCGGTAGATTCCGTGGGTGGATGAAAAACATGAGTGGATAAATACCATGGGTGAATGAATACCATGGGTAGATGCCACTTTCCATTTAGATCAACAACCCCCACTGTATGTGCCTCCTAATCAATGTAAATCTATGGTTTTCTGCCTTGATTCTGTGGATAATCCCTCCTGTGATGATCCTTTCCATAAGCCTAAACTGTAAAGGCTTCCGTCCATCACCCTTGTTCTTCTCCTCAGATTGAAATCTCTGTCCTCTATCAACTATATTGAACTTCTTGTGTGACGCTGAATTCTCTTTGTATATGGTAATATTCCTCACTTCTTATCCCACTTTCCCTTATTCTTCTCACTACCTTTCCAATATTTCTTAGACTCATTCTTACGCTTCGATTTATTGTAACAGTGCTTCAACTTCCCGATGGCTTCCTCCCATGATATAGGTTAATCAAACTCGATCAAGTCCTTGAATGCTACCGAAAACCCACTGATGAATCTCTAAATCTTGGCCTTCTCCTTCTTAAGATAAGGCACATATCTCAACAAATCCTAGAACCTAATAGTATACTCCTCATCAGTCATATATCCCATCTTAACCTCATTGAATTCCTTTACCCTGTCATCATAATATCTCTCAGATAGATACTTCTTCTTGAAAAATCCCTCGAACTCAGTCCAAGTCAACTCCTCTTCCTAAATACCTTTGACATTCTTTACATCTTCCCACCAAATGTTTACTTTACCTTTAAGACTGAAAGTAGCCATTCTGACTTTCATATTCGCTGAGTACTCATGCAATCTGAAGAACTTATTCATCCCAAGTAACCAAGATTCTGCATCTTGTGACTTATTCATTTCTCCATCGAAGGTAGGGGGCTTTGCTTTCTTAAAATCTTATGGAAAATACTATTTGTCACTCCTCCTATACGGATGGTGATGATAATGCTGTTTCTCTGAACCAGAACTAGAATGAAGTTGCTAGTCATTATCCCTCCTGTCAGGTGTATCCATGAACCTACCATCTCTAATTGTATCATCCCTGTCAAACCTGTATCTTGATTGAGACGTACTGTCATATGTGCTATTTTTTCTTTCCTCTTTTCCATAACTGACCCTAAGTGGTCCTTTTCTCTGCAAGTCTGACAAACTCTGAAGGATAACTACATCAACCTCTACTTGTTTCTCTTGTGCCCTCACAAGCCTTTTCTGTGACTGAATTATTCTGTCATTATCTGCCTTACAACTCCTTATCTCTACTTTCAAACTTCTCAATGTGTCTGCTACGTGAGGGGAGTACTCATTGCCATGTTGCTTATCTGACCTGTAAGGAGAATCACGTGAAATGTAGTCCACCATTTTGCTTGTCATCTTTGACCTTATTCTTGCAAACATGCCATGTCATATAACCAAATATAAACAAAATAAATGTACCTTAGTGAATTTTAGGGGAGGCTATCTCATATGCAATATCAATCCAGATTGGCACAGTGCATGTATATATATACATATAATGAAATCAACATATCAAACATACCAACATCAACATCATCACTTCTACATGACGACAAAAATTCAACAATGATCAACACCATGCATAAATAACAAATGCATATACAACCTACATTCATGCATGATAACGCAGTCCTCCCATCTAGTCCAAGTGTTGAACCTAGGAGCTCTGATACCACTTTGTAACCACCACTCCCACATTTACCCAAATCCATGAGATTGCCTGGTGTTGTAGCGGCTATAACCACCGTCCAAAATTTTTCCTTAGCTATTTTGGAGACTCCCTACCAACCATCCTTAGCATCATGTATTGCACAGTCCAAAGTACATATGATTTAGTCGAGTTTCAGTGCCCTTCCAGCCTGTACATGTCAACTTGTTTGCCTCTCACCACAGGCTGTCATTCCGGACTTAGGAAATTTTCTGGTTGAGGTTCTCCCCCTGAAAATTGCACAATTCTAGAGGGGAACCAACCTTCCCTCAAGAAATTGCGCAATCCTGCTGGGCTGCCTGCTAGGCTCCAGAAATGCGCACTTAAGCCAGGCAACCTTCCCCTTGAAAATTGCATAGTGTAGCTCGACATCAGGCTTTAGCTCAGAAATTGCATAGTTCTGACTGACAGCCAGGGCTTTAGTCCAGAAATTACGTAGTGCATGAGGGACAGTCAGTCGCTCAACCCAAAAAATGCACAAATCTCATCCACAGGCTTGCAAACCACTACATGTGCATTCAGGTTAACCGATTCCCTCCAGGACTGAGCAATCTTGATTTGCATGCATGGGCTGCTTTTCTCGAAAAGGCAAAAAGAAAAAAGAAAAAAGAATCCCTAGATTTTAGGGATCCATTTTAGTAGCTGGAGGTTACATGCAAAATCCATTTTGGAAACCTCCCGCCAAGTGTCGTTGTTTCCTAGATTTGTGGCATGCATGTCATAACGTCGATCTTATCAAAACTCATTCATTCGATGCTACAGAGCTCATTCCTCAAATCGATCTTGGAGCTATGACATCCCAAATCACAACTAGGATTCTTCGGCACATTCGACTCAACTTTTCTGGGTAAGTCCACTTTTCATGTCTTCTTTTGCTTTTCTAACGCTTTTTGTATTTAAGCTTGTGTGAGTGTTTTCTACTTGGTTTCAATGAACGCTTGCTGTCATTTTGATGTATGTTAGCTTGTAGAAGCACTGTTTCAATTTTCCTTTGCATCTCACTACTATCACATGCATGACATTGTTTCTACACTGACAGTGGCTTTTGTGACGACTCGCTTCACACACATGCTTTCTTTCCCATTTTCTGAATCTTGCAGTCACTATTTGCATGCATGATAATTAACTTTTGCTTACACTTAGTCTCGCCATGCATTCAAACCTTCTCATGCTTTCAGTTTCCCATCGGCGGGTCTGGGATACCTTGGCCCGGACCTTGCCTTGCCCAACCAACAATGCGCATCCTTGAGAATGAAGGCTCAGCCTTCCTCCTAGAAAATGCGCAAAACTGGCCAGCACTGACCCCCAAGGTTTCTTTGCAAAATTCTGGGAGGCAGTGCCCAGCTGGCCCCAGAAACTGCGCATTGCACAGTTTCAGTCCTCAGTAAGCTAATATGGACTGTGCATTAAGTAGTTCCAGCAGTCAGTCAACCTCCTGACAACTCGGACTATGCCTTGTGTAGTTTTGGCAGTCAGTCTCCCAGCCTCTCGATGGAATTTGTGCAATCTTCACAATCAGTCACACAGTTATGTTGCAAGTCAGTTCTCAAGCTTGTTTTGGTTTTCAACTGACATATTTATTGCCATGAGTGTTGCTATGTCTCCAGGTATCTGCCTCTCAGCAACACATTTACAATGGCCTTTAGGAGAGAAGAGTCAAAAGACATTGTTAAGAGCGCAATTGGGGATGTAGTTGAGTAAGTGTCTATGAGCTTGCCTATCTATGAAGACACAAAGTTTTCATAGACAAGGATATCAAGATCAAATGGCAGTGGAATCATAGTGAGTAACACAATCAACGGAAGGTAGCAGATTTGCACACGACAAAGGCAAGAGGAAGGTATTTGACAGCGTCGAGGCGGAGCAAAGCTGCAAGTTCAAATCAGATCCACTCGTGATGAAAGCAACTTTGGAGATTGAGACTAGGAGGCGACAATGCAATAGGAGGATTGTCCAAAGGCAAAGAGAGAAGCATAAGATGGAGGAAACAGAAAATGAGTTGCAGGAGTTGAATCATGGAAGAACGGGAGCTGCACAGAAGAGAGAAGGAAGCACGGAACAAGTATAACAGGAGTTGAAACATGCACAGATTGGTGAAACTGCACCCATGCATGTTATAGACCCATCTCAACATCTGGCACAGAGCAAATAGGGTGAGAAGTGCCATCGATTACATGCATGGGTGTTCAGGAGCATGGATGTCACTGTGCATACGCATGCGATACCATTTATTGGCACACTCATTGAGGCGAAGACAAAGAACCAAGTCCGACTGGAGCTGCACATGAACTTTGACGAGTTGATGTGCACAACCACCAGTGCACACTTGGGATTAATGCAAAAACTTTTCATCAGTATGTTGTATCGATTGCACTCAAGACTATGATGCACATGTTATCAGATGAGTTTGATAGAGGTGCCAAATCAGTGTACCTAGATGCAACGGAGGCAAGAATTCGCTTCCAGAAGGATGTCACCACAGAGTACACAGACACCATAATGGACTACCAATATTGGCATCGGTTGCCACCGTCGATCATCGCGAGGATGTTGAAGAGTTGGTCTTCTCACAACTGTCCGAGTCTTAGTGATGTCTTGCATGGATTACTCAAGCCTATTTTGTCTCACATGGATACATGTGCAAATTGTAATGTGACATGTTGTAAAAGTGAATGACCAAGTGTTGACAGACGAATGTAACAATCATATAGTAGTTGAAGAGTCACAAAGGGGAATTTCAAGGGTCACCCCACCCTTTTCTATTTATAGAACCTCATAACTCATTGTACATGATTTTGGGAGCCAAGATTCCTATAGGTGTAACTTAGAGAAAGCTTAAGAGTGTATTGTAACACACCTTAGCTTCTCCACAATGCGGAGCTAGTATATCTCTTTGGAGGAGCAGGCAGTAGTGACTGTAACGTTCCGTTATTGAGACTAGTAGTTTGACATGGTTGTATGTATGATTGGAACTTTCACTTTCATAATATAACAGAGCCAACACATTTCATGCATATGTTGTTATTGTATTTCAACTATCGTGGTTACTCTAATGATATATGTAGTTGTTTGCTTATGCATGTATGTATGGGATCTTTCTATATATGTATGTATGAATCTTACCAAGATGTGTTGTTGGTTTAACGATCACTTTGGATTGTTGGTTTCCCTGCCTTCTAGCTTCTGATGTATCTTTACTTGTGTGTTCCCTTTCAAGCTCCGTGTTTCCACAAGTTTATAAGGGGTGCACTCATTCCCCTTTTCGTGTGTTAGAACCTTTCATGCACCTTCCTTGGCTTGCTGCGTTGGTCACACCCTTGCTACGAACAAGGATATCCTTCTTACCTCTGCGTGCAACCACGGTCAAGGAAATACTGTACGACCCACTACTGGGACTCCTACACCAAAGGGTGTGAGGTATAGTTGGGACTTCTTACCAGGGAGTTCCCTTGATATGTTGGTGGGTCCAACATCGTCAACATTTTGGCGCTAGAAGGAGGGCCAGATGACAAGCTGAATCCTCACAATCTGTGTTGAACCTTCACACATCTATCATGGAGTTTGCTACAGTTCACCCTCCGAAATGTCTGTCCAATGGACATATATTGCACGTCGAGAGGGAGTTCTGGGATGACTTGTCACAAATCACATATGATGGTGAAGGAGAAGTGGCCTAGAATGATCACTTAGATGACTTCCATGCGCTCATGGAGAATGTGGAAGGTTTTAATGAAACAAAGGTATGTTCGCCGCTCGCACACACACTTGTTGACCACCCATTGCGATGGTGTAGCATACTGCTTCATAACTTCGTGCACTCATTCAAGCAGTCCAGTGATCTAATTGAATATATTTTTCACCATTTTGATCGTGAAGCACCTGATAAAAATTTGTTAAAACAACGGAAGGCCCCACATGAATCGCCTATGGATTTTTCGTAGTGCTTCCGTCTATTCATGTTTGAAGCTCCGAAAAGTCAGATGAAATTCCAATATCTCATGGACAGATTTGAATATTTCCTTACCAAATCACTCTGTCCCAAGATGAAGTTGAAGTTCAAACCTCGCTTGGCATACTTCGGTGATGGAGCTGCGCAATCACAAGCGGACACAATCACTGTCACAAATGACTATCCGACTTCCCCTCACCAAACAACTCCACCACCACAGTGTGATGTGGGAGAACATGCACACACGTCTATTCAACTATCACATCCTCCCACCCTCACTACTCTCAATATCTACGTAGATTTGGTTGGGAAGCCCATGGGTTGTCATACACACTTGTTACCTCAACCTCCGTCTCCATGTTCTGTTGATCCTTCGGATTGCAGACCAAACATCTGAGCATGAACCCATGATGAAGGATGACCTCCTTTTGTTCGCGCCTCCTCCGCTTTTTCCTGACATTGTTGATGATTCTGTTATCCCTGATTTTCTTTGTGTTAATCCATCCATGGATGCATCTACCTCTAATCATCCGCAGAACACACATGATGTCATTCCATCATTTGATAGTGGAGAGAACAAATCGATCATTAGAAATCCACTTGATATTTCATATGCTTTTTCCAGAAATTCAGAGGGTGAATATCCTTGCTTCTCATCTACCCGTCTACATGATTCATAAAATCATGAGGATGCCGACGAACATCCAAATTTTTCTGATCATGGTTGTTTTGATCTCTGTTCTTCTTCATCTGATCACGATGTTGATTCACTCATTGTTAATCTTTCTAATGCACTGGTCTCTAATGATTTATCTATTGATGAAGTGGAAACCTCGCAGGCTATCGAGGCACTTCAACTTGAGCTGATGGTTATGTCAGGCCCTCGTTGTCCAGAGGTTAGTTCCACTTTTGATCAGAAAATTTTTGAAACACCCGAGGTTCCTCATCACTTTTTTCTTTGCATTGAAGATCAACCAAACACCCAGATTTTGCTTCCTCCACTCGAATCACATGATCCCATCGCTCTTGCATTGCAGGAATCTTACACATCAAGCACACTTGCGTAACGTAAGTGGTCTACCTTTCTCAAACTTTCTTGCATGTCACAGTCAAGAGAATGTGTATTCTTAACATCTGCACGCAGTGTAGCACAACACCATGGCAAGTCCACAGAGTGCATGTCATGCGCTTTCACTCATTTCTTTTTTGTGGATGCACTTAAACCTGAAGTATGTTTGTCTTCATCGTTATATCTTTTATGTTTGCTGGTTTACGTGACTATGCTATTCGTGAACCATGCCTTCATCAACATGGGTCAACCAATGCGTCGACGGTTGCATTGGAAGTATCACTTCACGTGAGCATACCCATGCACTGTTAACTTAGGAGTAGGAGTAGTGTTTGCTTCTTGTTGGTTTGTTTGCATGCATGTTTGATTTCTTGTTTGTTTGCTTGCTTGTTTGCTTACTCCCTTTTATTTCGCAATTGTTTCTTCTCTTTGCTCTTTTTTTGTTTCTTTCTTGTTTTCGTTCATAGGTTAGTTTCGCATGAACCGTGTGCAACTCTTGAAACAAGGTGGGTAAAGTACAAGAGGACCTGTGCAGTTATCAATACTTGGTTATTTGTCGTCCTGTCTCTGTATGAAGAACTTGTTGTCTTTGGTCCATGATACATCAATGGAAAATATGTTCTGTTCGAAGTGAACCTTGATGAAAACACAATGCTTGCGTGTTAACTAGTATCACCTACTCTAGTCGGTTGTTTTTGGGTTAACCCTTGTCAGCTCAGTCAAGTAGAGTAAGGTGAGGGGGAAAACCTTAAAAATTATGTTAGAGGTATATACAAAATATTTATTTGAAGAAAAAAACTCTTCTGCTCTCAATAAGTCAGGATCCCTCTTCTGCTTCTGAAATGAATTAAGTGTTATGCACAATTTTTGAAAAAATGAAAAAATGAATAAGGCAAAAGAAGAGAAAGGCTCCCTGTGCAAAAATATGATGCAAGTAACTCGACCGAGGTACTGACCAGGCTCGCTGGCAGCGAAGCAACATCAAAGATGAAACTTAAACTCTGACAATCATATTGCTTGTGTACCGATATACCCCTCATCCCCCAATCGAAACAACTGTGTTGACTTGGCTTGGAATGTGTGCTGACCAACCACGAGCATGGAAGATTCCACATCTTTCAATTGAGCTAGTGTGGAAACCAAGATCATTAGAGAACTGAACAATACCTTTGGAGGAGTAAGACTTACTTTACACGAAACAAGGTCCATTCAGAGAGTTGGAGTTCTCCTAGTGTGTCGCCAAGTGTTGTAGCAACTACAACCACCCTCCAAGAGTTTACCTTAGCTTCGTTTTGGAGTCTCCCTACTAACCATCCTAAGCATCATGTCTTGCATGGTCCAAAGTACATAGGCTTTAGCTGAGTTTCAGTGGCATGCCAGCCTGTACATGTCAACTTGTTTGCCTCTAACCATAGGCTGTCATTCTGGACTTAGGCAATTTTCTGGCTGAGATGCTCCCGCTGAAAAATTGCGCAATTATGGAGGGGAACCAACCTTCCCTCCATAAATTGTGCAATCTTGTTGGGCTCCAGAAATGCGTAGTTCAGCTAGGCAGACTTCCCCTTGAAAATTGCACAGTGCAGCCCAATACTGGGCTTCAACTCAGGAATTGTGTAGTTCTGTTTGACAGCCAGGGCTTCAGTCCAGAAATTGCGTAGTGCATGAGGGACAATCGGTCTTGCTCAGCCTAGAAATTGTGCAAATCTCATCCAGAGGCTTGGAGATCGTTGAATGTTCTTTCAGGTTGGCCGATTCCCTCCAGGCTTGAGAAATCCTAATTTTCATGCATGGGCTTCTTTTCCTGAAAAGGTAAAAAGAAAAAAGAAAAAAGAATCCCTAGATTTTAGGGATCCATTTTAACAGTTGGAGGTTACATGCAAAAGCCATTTTGGAAACCTCCCACCAAGTGTCGTTGTTTCCTAGATTTGTGGAATGCGCGTCATAACCTCGATCTTATAAAAATTCATTCATTCGATGCTACATAGCTCATTTCTCACATCGATCTTGGAGCTTTGACATCCCACGTCGCATCTAGGATTCTTTGGAACATTCGACTCAACTTTTCCGGGTAAGTCCTCTTTTCATGTCTTTTGCTACTTTTCTGGCACTTTTTGTATTTTGGCTTATGTGAGCGTCATCTACTTGGTTTCAATGAACGCTTGCTGTTGTTTTGAAGTATGTTAGGTTGTAGAAGCATTGTTTCAGTTTTCTTTTGCATCTCACTGCTATCACATGCATGACATTGTTTCTGCACTTAAGGTTGCCGTTGTAGCGATTTGCTTCACGCACATGCTCATTTTCCCATTTTTTGAATCTTGCATTCACTATTTGCATGATCAGTGATTGTTTCTTAGACTCAATCCTGCCATGCATTCAAACTTTCTCATGTTTTCAGTTGCCCGTCGGTGAGTCTGGGCTGCCTTGGCCCGAACCTTGCCTAGCCCAACCAACAATGCACATCCTTGAGAATGAAGGCTCTGCCTTCCTCCCAGAAAATGCGCAAAAATTTCCAGTACTGACCCCCAGGCTTTCTCTGCACAATTCTAGGAGGCAGTGCCCAGCTGGGCCCAGAAACTGCACAATGCAACTTGTTGGGTTTGCATGCCCTTAACTAAAACTACACATTGTACAGTTTCAGTCCTTAGTAAGCCAAGATAGACTGTGCATTGTGCAGTTCCAGCAGTTAGTTAGCCTCCTGACAGCCCGAACTGTGCGTTGTGCAGTTTTGGCAGCTAGTCTCCCAGCCTCCAGATGGAAATTGCGCAATCTTCACAATCAGTCACACAAGTATGTTTCAAGTCAGTCCTCAAGTTTGTTTTGGTTTTCAATTGACAGATTTCTTTCCATGAGTGTTGCTGTGTCTCCAGGTATCACATGTGTTCGTATGCCTCTCAGCAACACAGGTACAATGGCCTCGAGGAGAGCAAAGTCAAAGGACACCATTGAGAGCACAACTGGGGATGCAGTTGAGCAAGTGTATATGATCTTGCCTATCTATGAAGACACCAAGTTGTTCATAGACAAGGATCTCAATATGAAATGGAAGTGGCATCGTAGTGAGAAACACCATCAAAAATAGAATAAGGTAGCAGACTTGTGTGTGGAAAAGGCAAGAGGAAGTTTGTTGACAATGTAGAGGCAGAGCAAAGCTGCAAGTTCAAAGCATATTGACTCATGATGAAACCAACTTTGGAGATTGAGGCTATGAGGTGACAACACAACAAGAGGATCGCGCAAATGAAAAGAGAGAAACAAAAGATGGAGGAAACATAAAATGAGTTGCAGGAGTTGAAACAACAACTCAGGGAAGAACAAGAGCTGTGCAAAATAGAGAAGGAAGCGCAATAGGAATAAGTACAACAGGAGGTGCAACATGCACATATTGATGAAACTACGCCTATACAGGTTATAGATCCATCCCAACAGCTAGCACAGAGTAGATAGGGTGAGCATTGTTTTCGATCACATGCACGGGTGTTTAGGATCATGGATGTCACTGTGCACACGCATGTGATCCCATTTATTGGCACACTCACCGAGGCGAAGATAAGGAACCAAGTCCGACTGGAGTTGGACATGTACTTGGACAAGTTGATGCACATAGCCACCAGCGCACACTTTGAGATTAGCGCAGACACTATGCATCAGTATGTTGTTGGTTTGGATGCACTCAAGACTATGAAGCACATGTTATCAAACGATTTGGACAAAGGTGCTAAATCAGTGTACCTGGATGCAACGGAGGCAAGAGTTTGCTTCCAGAAGGATGTCACCACAGAGTACACATACACCATCACAGACTAACAAGCTTGGCATCGATCGCCACTGTCGATCATCACGAGGATGTCAAAGAGCTGGTCTTCCCACAACTGTCCGAGTCTTAGTGATGTCTTGCATGGCTTAGTCAAACCTATTTTGTTTCACATGGGTACATGTGCAAATTGTAATGTAACATGTTGTAAAAGTGAAATACCAAGTGTCGATAGTTGAATGTAACAATTATATAGTAGTTGAAGAGTCATGAGGGTAGGTGAAGAGTCACAAAGGGGAATGTCAAGGTCACCCTGACCTTTGCTATTTATAGAACCACATAACTCATTGTACAGGCTTTTGGGATCTAGGCTTCCTATAGGTGTAACTTAGAGAAAGCTTGGAGTGTATTGTAACATGCCTTGGCTTCTCCACAGTGTGGAGCTAGTATATCTCCTTGGAGGAGCAGGCGGTAGTGACTGTAATGTTCAGTTGTCAGGACTAGTAGTTGGACATGGTTGTATATATGATTGGAACTTTCACTTTCTTGACATAATAGAACCAACACATTTCATGCATATGTTGTTATTATATTTCAACTATCTTGGTTACTCTAATGATATATGTAGTTGTTTTCTTATGCATGTATGTATGGACTCTTTCTATATATGTATGTATGAATATTACTAAGATGTGTTGTTGGTTTAACCATCACTCTGGATCGTTGGTTTCCCTGCCTTCCAACTTCTGATGTATCTTTGCTTGTGTGTTCCCTTTCAAGCTGTGTGTTTCCAAAAGTTTCTAAGGGTCGCATTCATTCCCCTTTTCTTGTGTTAAAACCCTTAATGCACCTTCCTTGGCTTGCTGCGCTGGGCACACCCTTGCTACCAACAAGGAGATCCTACTTACATTTGCGCGCAACCACGGATAAGGCATTACCATACGAACCACTGCTGGGACTCCTACACCAAATGGTTTGAGGCCTAGTTGGGACTTCTTACCGGAGAGATCCCTTGACATGTTGGTGGGTCCAACACCATCAACACCAGGGTAAACATGAGACGACAATTACTGTGCGAGACCCCATTTCCAAGATGCACTTATGGAAAATGGGGTCCACATGTAAAGAACTGATTGCAACACCCAGTGACACATGATCACACTGTTATCATCCTAATTTGACCTAACATTATTTCTTTTTAGTTTCGTCTCCTTAAATTTAACAAAATTTTCTATTTTTGGCAGTTTTTTCGGGTTTTAAACTTTTGAGGCTGTTTTGAGGGCCTAAAAAATGTTTTCAAGGAAAACGAAGAGATCAAAAAAACACAAGTATAATTCATTGGTTTATTTTTGGCCTCCTCCTTGAAATTTTCGAAATGAGGTATTATGATAGTCAAATGGAGATTGTATGCCAAAGTTATGACCCCGACAAGTTGGAGGTCTGAATTACTCATTTATACAAACACTTTGTGTACATAGTACCTGTAGGTTATAAGTACATATATGCTCATTAATTCAATAAGATCACCAAAGAATCATAATTGATATAATGACAAATCTAAACATTCACTCTTAACTCAAAACTTGACCTAGACTGATCGGAACATACTAGGCATTTCATCAAACAAATGGAAATCATGTAAACTATAGGTTATAAATGCATATTTGAATACAAGGGTCTCATATTTATTTGGAAATCATTAAGAGGGTCTATTTCCCTCTCACAATAGCCGTAATAACATCTCTTAGGTAATGCATGCAATAAACATTCATTTACGAACCAAAACATGATAAGAGCCATAACTAAAATCTGTCATAAAACTATGCTTATAACCAACATATAACTAGAATAATAACACTAATATAACAACGATAAAAGCCACATCATAACAAGTACATTTAGTCATAAAATACAATAGGAAAAGAACTCTTATTAACATATGCAAAATTCAACCAAATCAGGGACTTCCACGTACCACCCAACCATAGATTGGGTTGAACCAAATCTCTCTTCAGCGAATCACCCCCACACCATATGCCACGCATTAATGCGGGATCTCATGGAATAACCAAATAGAACAAAACCAGGGCTTCCAGAAGCCAAACCACCTCAATCCTCAACCAATGATTCCACCTCACAGTCAGACATCACTAACCATCACCAGATCAGTCTCTACCCAAGTTGTCTAGGGCTCCAGAGTGTTTGTTCCAACCTAGCTTAAGGACTAGTAACTCAACCCACAATTACCATAACGCTCCATAGAAGTTTCCCAACCAAGACTTAAAGACTAGTAACTCAACCCATCAAGGGCTCCATAACGTTTGTCCAAGCAAAGCTTCTAGGACTAGTAACTCAACCCAAGTTGTTCCAGGCATTCCAGAGAATTTTTCCAACCAAGGCTCTAGGAGCTAATAACTCAACCCACAACCATGAGGAACATGGGCACCAACCAGAAAATAGAAGGGAAAAACCCACAACACCATGGCTATCTAGGGAATGGCAGGGCTAGGAAAAATCATTCTCAATCCAGGAAATCCTCTATGCCAATGACAAATCATAACCAAATAACCACATGCACACACCATGCATGCCAGAACTAGCAAGTAAATCATACATTCAACTCGATACCTAAAAATAAATCTAGTTGTAGCTATTGATCCCATTGTCCCCTTGCACTTTCCTACTTTCCTTGCCTTCTTGCTCCAAATCCAATGTGCTCCAAGAAAACTCTGTGTGCAAGAGTGTATGAGAGAGAGAGAGCTCCAAGCTAAAACAGACAAAAAAACCATGATAATGAGATTATCTTTCGGATTAATCACATCATTGAGATTTGGTTGACGTTTCAAACCATCTAATGTGGTTCATCCTCAAGACAAAGGTGAAAAAATCAATCTTTACAAATGTTTAAATAATAGAGATGCATTTGGGTCTAGAGTTAGCCATTATGAATTAGTTGGAAAAATGATTATATATATATATATATATATATATATATATATATATATATATATAATACTATATCAAATTAAATTAAATTAATTAAAATAGATTAAATTAATATTTAATTATAGAATAAGAATTAGCCATTGGGAATAAGTTGTTACAAACTTGATGTTGGGAATTAGCCGTTAGAAATTAGTTTTTAGAAGAATATTTATTTATTTATTTAAATTAAATTAAATTAATATTTAATAATATAAAAAGAATTTATAGTTTTTTTTTTTTTTTTTATAAAAATAAGTTTAATATTATTATTAAATATTAAACTATTGGATAATAATTATTTAAGAAAGCCAAAGAGGATTAAAAAAAAAAAAAAAAAAAACAAACAAACAAGGCAATCAAGAAGAGAGGGTAGGAATTCGACTCCTTCTTAATTTCCAACCATCATCCTTGTTGAGATTGATTGCATGCTTCTCAATCTCAATGGCCTCTCTTAGCTTCCTATGATGGAAGTGATCAACCCTTGCAATGACCCGAGAATCCTTAATGCAAACATGGTGCTTAGATTTCACCTTATGTTCAGCCAAAGCTAAGGAACGAGAACGATTTTTCTTAATGTCTATTGCATGTTCTTGAATTTTTTGGTTAATGGAGCGACCTGTTTCACCAATGTAAGGAATCCCACAAAAAAAATCGACCAAATCTCAATGATGTGATTAATCTGAAAGACAATCTCATTATCAATATGGATCAAAAAAGTCTAAGATCTAGCAAAAAAACCATGAACCGGTCCTCAAAAGCCTGTTTATCATTGAGGCCTCTATTTTCTTCATTTTTCTTTAATTTTCCTTCAATTTCCTCCTCATGCAAATCTGTGTGCTTTCACCTTCCTTTTCTCCTTTTTCCATTATTTTCATAAATAAAACGCCAATTAATGCCTCTTTACCTTTGCCAATTTCCATAGGCATTTATTAATCACCAATGATTCCCATCACTATGTTTTTTCCCAACATTCAGCTTCGAATATGTGTCCCATGACCTTGGTCTTATTTTTTCCCTTTATTAACTTTATTACATGGATTTTTAACCAAGTTTGTACATCGTTCTTTCGAAGTCAACTTAGAGATGATTCATAAACCCACTTGGAAGGTCCTTAGTCCTTCAAGAACTAGCCCTAAGGGATTCTCTAGTTCTGCCCTTCTAACAATCCTCAAATTCCTTTATAAGTGATTTGTATTATTTCTATGGAACAAGTCACCACAACCCTCCAAATATGCTCTTTAACTATTCCAACCACTGTCCAAAACTTGGACCTTAATCCTACACTTGTACTCCTAGAAGACATCCTTTCATCTCTCCCAAAGCAGCTTGAATATGAGCAATACTTATATGAGAAACTCAACCTTATCTAGTGAAACTTGAAGTGACCTTAAAACATTTGCAAACCCACTCCAACAACCACGAGGTTCTGCACTCTTCCTCTAGTTGAATTTGGCCTAGTCTTGGTTGCCAATTAAGCTACTCGACCCTCCAAAAATCACAAATTCGTCCACTAGTTATACCACAAAATTATCGGCCCGTTAGAGAGAGAATACCTTTATTTATTGCTTAGATTCTTTCTTCAAGAGTCTCGACCTATCCTCCTCTTCTTCGCGACCTATGTCTACCCAACCATAGCCCAAACAAAAACACAAAGAATCAACCCAAAAACAAACCTGATCTCCTTCTCTAGGCTTCTTGAGCTGTGCATATCTCATGAGTATTCAACCCTATTTTGTTGTCTTCATATGAGAAACAAATGCCTTGATTGGATTCAAAATTAGGTCTCACTCCTTTTCTATTTGTATGTTCCCTTGTGGCAATGTCTAGCCCATTCGTAGGCCTTCCTTAAGTCAAGCTGACCATATCTTTTGTGCCACTTTACCCACACATATAAATGGAAATATTTTTCTCCCATTTGGCACATGCTCTCTTGGGTTTCTTGGTATCCCATTGCTCCTTTAATGGTTCTCTACCATCTCCAAGGGTCAAACCTCTAAAATTACTCATTGATTCACACCCACAACTTTGGGTGCAAAGCACCACTTAACATTAGAGAAATTTTGAGGTAAAAAATGGGACTTAAAACCAAAATGTACAACAAAAATCAAATTTATAAGAACCAATAGGATTCAATATGAAGATGTCAACCATGGGGAATGATTCACCATTTTTGGATTAAAAAGGTAATTTTTTCCAACTTGTATTTTCAACTGATCTCCCTATGATTTTACTCAAATTTTGAGTGGGAACACACATTGGATGAAGAATTTAATTTTTTTATCTAAGGAGTGCCTGTGTTTCATACTTTCGATGAACCCTACTACACAAAAATGTGAAATACATAAAAAAACGTGATTGCAATCACATTTTTTTATATTTATTTTAGATTTTTCCTGTAGTAGGGTCCATCTAAAGTATGCAACATGGGTACTCCTTGGATGCAAAAATAAAATATGCATCCAACGAGTGTTCCCACTCAAAATTTGAGTAAAATCGTAGGGAGATATGTTGAAAATATGAAATGAGAAAGCAATTTTTTCCTTTTTCCCTCCAAAACTTGGTGAAGTAATCTAATCATATTTTATTATTTCCATTATTATTTTACAATATTTCTTAGGAGGCCCATTTTAGACCTCAAAATTTGTCCAATGGTTCTTAGCTCACAAGTGACTTTGTGGTGTCAATTCCTCCACAACCCTGTACCCTAGTGTTTGGAGTACCTCTCAAGCTACAAATCTCAACATTATGATAATCTCAACATTATGGTATTTGGCTGGGGAGGTGCTCTACAACGTATAGGTTAGATGTGTAGATGTAACGTAAGTATGTAAACAATTTTAAATGTTGGTTCATTTAAAAATTAAAATAAAAAAAGGTTAAAAGTGATGCCGGCGGATGAGTGTAAACATTTAAATGTTAGATCAAATAATAATTAAAAGTTAAAAATAATAAACAAGAAGTTAAAAGTAATAAATAAAAAGGTAGAAGTAATATAAACGATGAGTGTAAACATTGAAATGTTGGCTCAATTAATGATAAAAATTTAAAGTAATAAAAATAATAAAATTCAATTTGTTATATTTTAATTTTGTTATTAACTTGTGAATAGGCTTTGTTATAATGTCATGGGCCAATACCATGGCTTATTAATACCACATGCCCAAAAACCATAACTTATTTCACAACCAAAATATTTTATAACAATACAACATTCTTAACCATGGATATTATTAACTTGTAAAAACTAGGTTTTGTTACAATACCATGGGCCAATGCCATGGCTTATCAATACCATATGCCAAAAAATCATAACTTATTTCACAATCAAAATATTTTATATCAGTATGAATATGAAAATATTCTTAACCATTGATATTCAGTCCCACTTTACCATGGATATTATTAACTTGTAAATATGCTTGATTACAATACCATGGCTTATCAATACCACATGCCCAAAAAACATAACTTATTTCACCACCAACATATTTTATAACAATATCAAAATATTCTTAACCATGGATATTCACCCCCACTTTACCATGGATATTATTAACTTGTAAATAGGCTTTGTTACAATACTATGGGTTATCAATACCACATGCCCAAAAAACATAACGTATTTCACAATCAAAATATTATATAACAATATGACAAGATTCTTAACCATAGATATTGACTCCCACTTTGCCATTGCTATTATGAATTTGTGAATAGGCTTTGTTACAATACCATGGGCCAATACCATGGGTTATCAATACCACATGCCTAAAACTCATAACTTATTTCACAATCAAAATATTTTATAACAATATGACAAGATTCTTAACCATGGATATTATTAATGTAAATAGGTTTTATTACAATACCATGGATTATCAATACCACATGCCGAAAAACCATAACTTATTTCACAATAAAAATATTTTATTTTAATTGAATCTAAAAGGAAAAATGTTATAATTACTTTTGAGATATATGCGAACCTTGTATAGAAATTAAATTAATGTTTTAATAAAGTTAAAAATGAGAACACTTATATATATAAAGATGTGAACTTTATATAATTAGTAATATGATTAAGAACCAGTATAGATCCATCTTAACCAAGGATCTAAGCCATGGGAGCAAGCAAAGTGACTAATGATAATAGAAACAAAAAGAGTGCATTAAGTTTTTCATTATGGTATTTTGACATGATTGATCCCAAATATAAGTTCAATATTTTACAACCAATTAATTTTTTTAAATTTAGATACTTTCTTAAACACAATAAAATGTGATCAAACTTAAGAGAGAGGGAGAGGGGGAATGGGGGGGGGGTGAGAGAGAGAGTGGGAGTGACAATGGAAAAATGGGGGGAGAGTGAGGGAGAGAAGAGAGGATGGAATACAAAGAATAGGAGAGGAGAAAGACAGGGAGAGAAGGGGAAGATAAAGAGGGAGACACAAAGATGAAGGGGAGAGAAAGGTGGAGAGAGGGAGAGAGATATTGACAAAATTGGAGAGAGAGAGAGAGAAGGGGAAGAGAGAGGGAGACACAAAGATGGAAGGGAGGGAGAGGAGAGAGGGAGACACAAAGATGGAAGGGATAGAGAGGAGATAGGGAGGGAGATAGTGATAGAGTTGGAGAGAGAGAGAGAGAGAGAGAGAGAGGGAGGTGGGAGAGAAAGGGAGAGAGAGGAAGGAAGAGAGGGAGGACCCAAGAGAGAGAAGGAGAGAGAGTTGGAGTTGGAGGGGGAGAGAGAGGGAGTGACAAGGGAGCAATGGAGAGAGAGTGAGAGAGGAGAGAAGTATGGAAGAGAGAGAGAGAGATAGATAGATAGATATAGAGAGAGAATGTGTATGTTTGGGGGGTGAAATAGAGAGAGGGAATAAGAAAGAGAAACACAGATACAAATATACATATTATATAGTATTGTATAACTAGCCTAGATTCATTTTAACCCTGGATATATCAAGAATCGAGAGGGATAAATCTCTCGAGTTGCAATCCTTTCCTCAAGTTTTACACTCAAAAAAAGGTTTTCACCTCGAGAGATTGGATCCATCTCGACGCTTGATAGATCCGGGGTTAAGATGGATCTAGGATGGTATATGTCAAAGATATGATTCTTGTAAGCACAAGCTTGGACAAGATCAACAAGTTGAAGGATCAGATGGCTAGGACCTTTAATATGAAGAAACTAGGAATTACAAAACAAATCTTGAGCATTGAAATACACAAAGACAAAGAAAATGGTAAGCTCAGATTTTTACAATAGAAGTATGTTGTGAAAAACATGTAAAATTTAGGTTGAATAATGTGAAACCACTAAATATCCCTTTCACTTTCCATTTTAATATTTCTTTAGGTTTATGTTCCAGTAGTAAGGAAGAAAGGGATTAGATGTTTCATATACTTTATGCTAATGTAGTAGGAAGTCTGATGTATCCAATGGTATGTACCAAACCAAATATTTCATATGCAGTGGGTATTGTTAGCAGGTACATTGAAAATCCAGGAAGAGAAAATTGAAATGTAGTGAAATGGGTGCTTTAGTATATTGTAGGTACAAATGATTGTTGCATCACTTTTAATAGTAAAGGTGATTCTGTATGCACTTATGTTGATTTAGATTTTGTAGGTGATTTCAACAAGAGGAGGTCTACTTTAAGTTAAGTATTTACTCTTATATGAGAAATTATTAGTTTGATGTCAAAGCTTTAGGAAACAATTCCTTTATCCACTATAGAGGAATAATGTGTTGTTGTATCATATGCTTGCAAGGAAGTAATTTGGTTGAAGGGTATTTTAGGTGAACTTGAAAGAGCATATAACAACATAATTTATTTTGTGATAGTCAAAGTGCTATTAATTTGGCTACAAATCTAGCTTATTATAGCAAGAATAAACATATTTATATAAGTACCATTTTGTAAGACATGTCATCGATGGAGGTGGTGTAGATCTTAAAAGGGTCCACACTCAAGGAAATTATGGAAACATGTTTACCAAACTAGTGTTGTTAGAGAAGCTATAGTGGTATTCGGCTTCTGTTGGCTTATAGAAGAAGTGATGAATGGGCTTGGGTAAGGTATTAAGTAAATTTTTGTCAAGGTGGAGATTGTTAAAATATCAGAAAAATATAATGTAAAAACCAAACTTTATAGAGATAAATATTTGGTTGTTAGACTAACAATGTTGGTTTACGAAACCAATGATAGTTTTGTAATGGGTCCTACTTAACATCCTAAGAATTGAAGGGGATGTAAGATTGTAAATTCCTCTTGATTAATAAAATATCTTACCTTCCCTTATGGAGGTTTCCATGATAAAATGTCATGGTTTTACCGCATAGATTTCATGTGTTTTTATTGTTTCTATCATTATTTATTTGAGATTATTGTTTTATATAGACTGTAAAAACAAATAACAACTTACTTGAGAAAGATTGTGTTACCGGGAATAGTGTCTATGCAGAGCTGCTAATCCCACTAAGGCTGGTAGCTACCTTAGAAAAAAACAAACTTAAAACTACTTTTGTTTTCCTTTATGAGAGATAGATGAGAGAAGAATAAAGGAGACCAATCTGTCTTGTGCTTGGTTCCTTGCTCGATTCCTCTCTCTTCTGATAGTCCTTTGCTACTTGCTTCCTTGTGTACCCAGCTTCACAGAGTACCTGTAGAATCAAAGCAGCATAACACTATACGAGAACATAGATCTATTATCATAAGCAATATAGGATCAGATGTATATTAACCATACAAATGCATAAAACATCAATCACACAAATGTATGGAGGAAAACTTGAATAGCTTTATTGATAATCAAGAAAGAGCCAAGAGAATTACAACAAATTTTTCTGACCCAGCATCATCCTCTCAGCAAGAAGCCCTTCTTCACCTCATGAAAAGCTTAGATCACCCGACACTATGATATTTCACTAAGAAACCAGCAACACTTCCTTACAAGATACAAAATTCCAGCCTTCGGATCTCTGGGATGAGGGATCCATATATAGATATCTGCAAGGGAGGTGAGTCAGCTTGAGATTTGATTAGTGTCTTCCCTCTGATAGTTCTTGATTCCACTTGGAGATTGATGATCTCTTACTCATCCCTGGTCGAATTCAGAGAGGCAAGTGTCATAGGAGAAGTTTCTAGAAGATTCCATGCTTCTCCACCTTGTGGATTGACCCTGCCATTTGTCCCTTCTCGCCCGTCGCACCCCATAGAAGGGATTTTTGACATGCAACACACATGCTGTGTGTATTTAGGTGGGATGCAACGCACTTTGCCTATGGAGCAGGTGAAATGGTCTAGTTTTGACCAGTTCTGAGTAGGTTTTCATGGAGAACTTCTGGGAGATGCTATAATCAGTTGACCTTGTTCTTTTAGGGGTTGGAACAACACCTTTAGGGACTTAGGAGCCCTTGGTTTATGGAAATTTATTCTTGGGGTTGCAGTGCCCAAAAATGTCTATAACAGTTGCCCCCTAAAGCATGAGGTCATTAATCTTTTTGATGTCGGGTGAAATGCTTTATCATGAGGATCCGAAGTTCTTTCAAGCTGGAAGGAGACCTATAATAAGATACAATACAATACATTATCTCCATAATATTTTCATGATCTAGATGAGGCGGGCATTCCCATGCTCAGCTTTATAAATTCATTTTTCATGTACATGAGACAGACAATCGTCTGAGAGTAGACTGATGATTCTGTTAGAGCCATCATCTCTTAGATTGGATGATTATCTGTGCAGCAATGATGTACATTTGATGTCTTTATTTTCCTGAATATATATCGCAGCCCGGATGGATGAAACTAGATTCGGGGTCTTCAATCTCGTTCGATCTTCACTCAAAGTACAAGTCGATCCATGTGAGAGATGTTCTGGAGTCGAACATGGAAAGACATCGCCTGATTACCAGCTAATGATGTAAGCCGTTAACAGGCGCGAGAGGAATCACCGATAATGATGATGACCCTCAAGGTACTACAATACAATTTACGTGGTGTGAATAAAGGGCTTGGCGTCGAACACCACGCAAAATCTTTCGGTCGAAGGCCATTGATGTAAACCTGTCGCCGGAAGTGAGAAACTTTCCATTGAGGCATGCAAGCTTCAAAGTACTGAAAGGGTTGTTCCTAGATCGACTTCTTGGATAATGAGCTGATGTCGACAAGAAGCGATCCGTCATAGGAGGGCCTTAATGAATCCCACATCAATGACACGGAACGGAGCAAATGATTTTAATGGAGGTGAAAACGATCTGGTGATATAAGGTTCAGGGTGGCGGTCATGAAAGAATGGAGCGTAAATGTATTGCAGTGGGTGAGACACAGGTGAATTCTCTGAGCGACTTCTCTTGAACATATCGGCGACACTGACATGATGGATCGGTAGCATTAACCCCAAATGTGGATGGTGTGATGGAACCATGGTGATGTGACCAGTGAATGGAACAACCCAACCCGACTTGGATGCGGAGTGAAAGTGTCATGTTCAAGAGCGATTTGCTACCAACAAAGTTTCTTCAAGTTTTCTTCCCAATTTTTCCCCAGTCATTGCTGACCAGTACCTCTTTATTTTTGTCAAGCTTGAGGAGGATAACATATGCTTGTTCAAAATTTTCCCTTCGGGCAAACCCATCGCTATGTTTTAACGAGCCTAGCGATAGTGAAACTCGTTCTTGTCTGCTATGGAAAAGTTTGTCGCTATTAGGTTTTAACGAGTTTAACAACAAAGATAACTCAGTCCTTTTCAATTTTAGAGAGTCTGAAAAGGGACGTAAAGGAAACTCCAAAAAATCCTTTTTCGTCATCTAATCCCTTAAGTCCGAAAAAGTATAAAATAATACAGAAGGGATGAATTTTCGGTACTTTTAACGAGCCGAACAAAACAAGCGCTCGATCTTTTTGTGTAATAATCCCTCAAGTCCAAAAAGATTAAAATCTAAAGGAGGGATAGCACTTTTGGTCACTTTAACGAGCTGGAGAGGCCAATGGCTCGACAATCTTTTCATATTTTACGAGTCAGTTGAAAAGAGCTTAAAGGAGACTCGTCTTTGAGGAACGAGTGATAAATTTGGGTAGCAACTGATTCCAGGTAAGGTTTGGAATTTTCCAATCACGGAAGTGTTACAAGGATGGCTAACATGATCACTCTTCGCAGCTGTTCCTCAAAAGAAGTAAACAATCAAGTGGAGGTGAATGATCGGCCAATACAGAGTGGAGGTGATGATGAGAACATGACCAAGGCTTCAAAGGCTGAAGTACTACATTCACGATGGTTATTTACCGGAAATTGGTTCATTTTTTATTTTAAAATGAGCTTAAACGCTGGGGGAAACACTTGCTCATTGCTTATGTTTATTTTTTAACGAGCATGAAGTCTGCGTAAAAACTCCTCAATCTAGTCATATAATAAGGATGTCTCATATATAAAAACGACATTATTTCAAAGCTTTGCCCCACATCCTTTCTTTATGCAAGTTAGGAAACGACCTATCCTACGAGTTTAAAGGGTTAAAGGACCTACAAATTTAAAAAAATAAATGGTCGCTCTTCGCTTGCATGCCAAAAGGTTTGCATGCCCCCAGGTATAGTGAAATAGAGTTTCAAGGTTACCCCTCAATTTGCAGACAAAACATTTGTTTTATCGGGAAAGGCCTACCTTTTCAGGTTACCCCTCAATTTGCAGACAAAACATTTGTTTTATCGGGAAAGGCCTACCTTTTTCAGGTTACCAAAGATTGTTTTATTTGTGCCTTCGGCGATGTCTACCGAAATACACAAAGGTGAGTGGCACAGACGCCTCCACTCACATAACTTTGACGAGGGAATCTTATTCTAGTCTAATCCCCTTTTTCCTAAACGGACGAGAGTGTCAGACTAGTCAGATATCCTTTGCGGAAACCTACCCTATACCTGAAGTTTTCTTGTCGAAACAGGCCAGGGTGCATGCCCCCTGGGTTTCAGTCATGCCCTCCGAATCACTCGCGCTCATCAGGAGGACGGACTGGGGATTGATGAGACATTCCTTGCGTAAAAAGACCATTCAGGGTTGGTATATGACTATTTGCTATGTGTGATCCGGGGAATGAAAGTTGGTCTACGAGCTTGACCACTCTTCCTTCGTGCAGAAAACACATTACCCTAAAGAGTGAGGAGACAATGGCTCCCATGCAATAAATATAGTCTCGTCCAAGGAGTAGATTATAATCCAGGGGTCCTTGGACTACCATTATGTTCATGTGAACAGTTTTCCTTCTCAATGTTATCGACACATCAGGAAGGATCCCTAATGGTCGACTGGTTCCTTTGTCAAAAACCTGTTAGATTTCTCATCTCAGGCAAAAGCGATGGCGAACCAAGCGCTTTCCAAGAAGTTGAGGAAAGGATACTCACAGAAGCCCCTTCATCTATGATGGTACCAACCATAACCATTCTATATACTTGAGCAATGATTCAGAATGGTACACTAGCCGGCAAACGGGGTCTGCCTAGTAGATTTCAGTCAAAGGAAACAACTAGGTTGCTTGGAGGTGGGACCGAATAGACGGCTGGGTATGACTCTGACGAACTTCCTTCCTGCGGTAAAGGAACGGGTAAACTGCCCCCATGTTCATCGGAGTCTGTGCTTACGAAAAGAATTTGGACGGTGTCATCCTTGTTCTCTTCGGTGACTGTATCATCTGAAGATGGAACCTCTGAAGGCAAGACCAGGTCAACTGCCGCCTCGACCTTTTGACTTTCGTCTGGTGTGGATTCAGATGGTTTATCTTCAATGATAGATGCTTCGACCGACCACAAGGGCGTGTCAGCCGGCTTTTCAACTAGTGACGGACTCGACAAGAGTTTCTTCTATCCAGGCAGAAGCCGTAACGGTGAAACCAGACGGTCGTCCAAAACTCTTTTAGCCTCATCTAAGAAGGGACAACGGTGGACGGCGTGATCGCCTTCACACAGTTTACAAGGAAATTTACATTTTCCTTTTTGTCCAGGGGCTTCACTTTCACTAGTTGACGGTGTATTTTCAACATGATCATCAGAGGTTGACGACACTAGGTTGTGTAAACGAGGAGACCAGTCCCTTAAGATCCGAGGGATGCAAGGACAATCTCGATGATAGTGGTCTCCTTTGCAAATGACACATGGCGATTTAGGCCTGGTCGGTGCAGTGTGTGGATTTTTGCTAGACGATGCTTGGTTGCCCCTTTTCGCCTTTGGCTCCTTCTTCTTCTTCTCTTTCTTCTTCTTTTCCTTCTTCTTCTCAGGTACTTGATTTTTGGCTTTACCAGCTTCATCAAGCGAAGAGGAAGGAGGAGAGGAAGAATTGGACGAAGTAGAGGGTTGGGGGGTAACTCTGGAATCGTTTAGTTGCTAACTCGATTGTTCAAGAATCGCGGTGTTCTGAACGACAGAGGTTGATAAGAGCCATACGGGCAAGCCAATTGTCAATCCTGGAAGCGACAATGTGGCCATATGGGGTGCACCAACATCTCCCCAAGAGGGGAAGGAACTAGGATTTCCTCCAAGGGGAACTCCTTGGTTGGTGGACTCCATTTTCCTCAACCTAAGACCAACGTCGGAAAGATGATAATTATTCCGTTTAAAATAAATTTTAGACGCTTTGACACAACTTGCTTTTTCAATTTTTAAGAGTTGAGAAAAAACAAAAGATGACTCTAGTCACCTTCGATTTTTAATGAGCCTGAAGTGAAAAGTGCTCATATGGACCTTTTACATTAAGGAGTCTGAAAAGGAATGAAAGGGATTGTTGTGGAAATCTAGACAGAGGGATTACCAAACCAATCGCAAAACTGCAGAATACTTTTTACGGTACGGCAGTCAATCTTCCCGAATGCTATGTTCAGTGCATTGCGATCAATAGGGCGGCAAACACGTCTTCCTATGGATAAAGGATTAAGCCTATTGTGGTCTCCCAAAATATACTCGATGGTACGTGGGAGCACAAGTCCGTACTGGCACTTATCGTCTCAAAGTGGAGGAATCACCCAACCAACAGTGAAAACAACAGTTACCAGGCTTTACGATGCCGGAATACGTCTCTAGCCTAGACTTCTAGATGTTGTGCGTTAGGTTCCAAAGCGTTTTTAGATTCATTAAATTTATTTTATAGTTGATCTTGCTTAAGAAATTTGCCTTTTAGTTTCACCGCGTGATGTAGATGTACAATTCCTAAAATGCAATCTAAGATGATAAACAGTCGTTTAATCTTCTTTTCTGCAATGAAAATCCTAGCTACTAAGGAAAGAGAGATGGCTTTCTTTCAACAAAGAGCATAGAGCACACACTATGTGCACTGTCCTAAATCAAACCAACAAACAGTCTAAATGCAAATGCACATGCATGTATTTGTTTTCAGCCTTCTTAATGTGTAAATGATAAAAAGAAAGCTAATGCGCAAATCTGAATTATTTTTCAAATCGACAATTACTAACAAGTTTCTTTTCAAAACAAAATGAGGACAATGACAACACTTTGTGATTTGGAACTGAAAACGTGCTTTCGACACTAGAAAAACTACTAATTCAGATCAAATACAATAGTAACAGAGTAATCGACTATCAAGAACAATCATATTCTCTTCTATGACTGAAAATGACACTTGCGACACTTTCAAATCAAGAAACGACAGTACAATTACGCTACTTCTTTGTAAAGGAGAACTGAAAATGACTCAAAAAATACATAAAAACATTTACAGTTATTTGCACAATGGAGGCGGAATAACAACAAGGAAAGGGGTTTCAAATAGAGGCGTACTGACTACAGGCAGCAAAACTCCTGAATAGAGCTGAAAAGAATGAACACATAAACCAAAATTTAGGAACAAGGCCTTGTCTGATTAGCGCACCTGTAACACAGTGAAACTGAAATGCAATGCACCTACTACACTCGGGAAGTGCGCTGCATTTGAAGTTCATAGAACAGACAGTGCGCTGGACCAGGGACGAGACTTTGATTGGGTTCTGGGTCATAGTTTGCAGTTCAGTTCAAGAATTTTGGCCGACCAAGTGGTAATCAGTAAATCAATCATAGGGGTAGATCTAAGGAGGTTACTAGAGCCAACACAAGGGCAATTAGAGAGCTTGTAAATCAATTGTTTAATTCATAAACAAAACCCGGAGATTGACTGAAGTAGCGTTGATCTACTTTGCACTTGCATAGCAAATGCAGTTCGAAGGCTAGCTGGCGTGACTTTAGGCTTCGTCTGTAAGTTTATAAAGTAAACAAATGTAGATGAACAAACAATCTACTTGCTCCCTAGCAGAGTCGCCATTTTGTTACCGGGAATAGTGTCTATGTAGAGCTGCTAATCCCACTAAGGCTGGTAGCTACCTTAGAAACAAACAAACTTAAAACTACTTTCGTTTTCCTTTATGACAGATAGATGAGAGAAGAATAAAGGAGACCAACCTGTCTTGCGCTTGGTTCCTTGCTCGATTCCTCTCTCTTCTGATAGTCCTTTGCTACTTGCTTCCTTGTGTACCCAGCTTCACAGAGTACCTGTAGAATCAAAGCAGCATAACACTATACGAGAACATAGATCTATTATCATAAGCAATATAGGATCAGATGTATATTAACCATACAAATGCATAAAACATCAATCACACAAATGTATGGAGGAAAACTTGAATAACTTTATTGATAATCAAGAAAGAGCCAAGAGAATTACAACCAATTGTTCTGACCCAGCGTCATCCTCTCAGCAAGAAGCCCTTCTTCACCTCATGAAAAGCTTAGATCACCCAACGCTATGATATTGCACCAAGAAACCAACAACACTTCCTTACAAGATACAAAATTCCAGCCTCCGGATCTCTGGGATGAGGGATCCATATATAGATATCTACAAGGGAGGTGAGTCAGCTTGAGATTTGATTAGTGTCTTCCCTCTGATAGTTCTTGATTCCACTTGGAGATTGATGATCTCTTACTCATCCCTGGTCGAATTCAAAGAGGCAAGTGTCACAGGAGAAGTTTCTGGAAGATTCCATGCTTCTCCACCTTGCGGATTGACCCTGCCATTTGTCCCTTCTTGCCCATCGTACCCCATAGAAGGGCTTTTTGACATGCAACGCACCTACTGTGTGTATTTAGGTGGGATGCAACGCACTTTGCCTATGGAGCAGGTGAAATGGTCCAGTTTTGACCAGTTCTGAGTAGTTTTTCATGGAGAACTTTTGGGAGATGCTGTAATCAGTTGACCTTGTTCTTTTAGGGGTTGGAACAACACCTTTAGGGACTTAGGAGCCCTTGGTTTATGGACATTTATGCTTGGGGTTGCAGTGCCCAAAAATGTCTATAACAAATTGGAAATGCTTCAATAATCCACTTCTCATTCTCTTTATTGTATTATTTTGTTTGTCAACTGTGTCAGTTATGTACTAAGCTACAATGAATACTATCCATTTGGCTACCCAATATTGAATGCTATTGTGGTTGATTTGTAAACTATTAGATCTATTGTTTATTCAAATCTGATGGCCTATGGACCACCCACCACAACATTCAATGTTGTGCAACTATATGGATAATATTCACCCCTAAATTACCAAGATTTGAATATAGGTCCATATGTACTAGATTTTTGAAAAGTAAACCTATTTAAATTGAGATGTGAACAATCAAAAGGAAAACAATACGTTGTGTTTAACTCAAAAGAATGTTAAAACCAACTATAGCTAGATGCAAAATTTCGGGAAAAAATATTTATAGCATCATGGTGAGGGTTTCCGAACCTCCTTTTATATTTGTTTCTAGATTTTTGTGAAAGAATGTGATTTATAGGTGAGCACCAAGGGATTTTTGGTTAAAGGTCTGATACACAACTTATTTTTGCAACTTGCATAAAAATGGGTAGAATGTAAGCAAAGAAGAGAAATACCTCCAGTGCCATGCAAACATCATTCATTATGGTTTAGATATAATTAATTGAAATAATTATGAGGTTTTTATTGTTGAATGTTTATAACTTATGCATTCTTTTCTATTAAAAAAATGCGTAAATGTTCGTATTGATTTAGAGGGGGGTTTGTGAGTGGATCATAATAAATGGAAAATAGTGGAAAAATACATATAAAGTGTTTTGTGGATCCCAAATGCTTAAAGTAGTAGTAATAAACTATAGTTGTATATAAACATCTTAGATCCATGTTAACTCCAAATTTATCAACCATCGGAGGAATTAAATCTTTTGAGGTGGAAACCTCTTTTAGAGTGCAAAATTTGAATAAAAACTTGCACCTCAATAGATTTGATCTCTCTTAGCACTTAATAGATCTAGAATTAACATGTATATATTTCTCTATATATCTATCTATCTATCTACACACACACCCTGTGCCAACTCCATGTTGAGCATGGAAGAAATTACACATCTCCTTCATTTTGAGCAACATATTAATGAAATGTTTTAACCATAATAATTATTTTATTTTTATTTGCTTTATATAGTATACACATTGTTGACATTGAAATATTTTACTGAACATGGCAATTGAAATATTTTATTTATGACTCACATTGTCTACATTAAAATGTTTTTTTTGTTATTAATATATTTTTAAATATACGCCCCCTTCATATTGGGAAGTAGAAAACATATATCTATGGGCTAGAATCCACACACACATTGAATTATTTTTGTTATTAATAATATGACAAGGAAATAATGTAAAAACAAAATTTATCAAGGTAAAGTATTTGGTGGTTAAGCTAATGGCGTTGGTTTAGGAAACCAATGATAGTTTTGTAACTGCGCCTACTTCATTTTATTCTGAAGCCTAAGAGTCGAAGGATGTAAGCTTGATCATAAATTATTTTTAATTAATAACATACCTTACTAGTTTTGTAATTACTAGTTTTGTAATTGTGCCTACTTCATTTTATTTTGAAGCCTAAGATTTGAAGGATGTAAGCCTGATCATAAAGTATTTTTAATTAATAACATACCTTACCTTACTCGGTGGAAGTTTTCTTGATAAACTGTTAGGGTTTTACTATGTAAATTTTGTGTTATTATTATTATTTCTGTCATTATTTCTATGATTATTGTTTTATACAGACTCCAAAAACCAACAACTTATTTGAGAATGGATTATAGTACTTCAATAATTTCACTTCTCATTCTTTTTATTTTTTTCCCAGGAAAAAAACACAATTTTCATTAATAGATAAGAAAATTACATGTTATATCTTCAACATGTATGAGATGCAGTCACTAGTGATCAGAACAATCATAGTTCAATATTTACAGATATCAGCATAATATTTACATAAATGAAAAAACGGTCTAAACATAGTCCATAATGTGTCCATACCAGTGAATAAAAACAAGCAAAAAATGAAAGGAATGATCTTGTGGATCATTCCAAAGAGTTTCCATCCAATTCGATGAATGGATGATGGAAGAACTGGAAGAAAGCACCATATCTGAATTCTTGAATCAACCATTGCCCCTTGTTCTGTTGCGCGACCTCTTTGGATAGACGATTAATGATCTCATTCCTTTCCCTTTATATGTGAGAGCATAAAATAAAATAAACTTGTTATTTTGAGTGATGACATCATCCAGTATATCCCTGAGTGTGTGCAAGACAATGATATGCAGAGTTGATCCAATGTATAACAAGTTGTGAATCCCCAAAAATCTTTATCCTGTGGCAGTGTTTTTCTAAAGAAAAAAAGAGAAGGTGTCTTAAGCTGCTGAGATCTGCAAAGTTTTTTGTGCCTTGCCCTAATCTCACTTTGATTTTGAAAGAAATGTGCTCATTTATATGGAGTATAACTCCCCCCCCACAGCCCACAGACTGAGCTAAACCATTAAAAAGCCCAAGGAGTGCTCTTATCTATAATCTCAGGTGTGATGACCCTAGTATTGACCTAAAAATCACTCTTGAGTGATCTCAGTTAAATAATTAATGAATGAAGGTATTACAGACTCATGTGCTGGTGTGTGTCTATGTTATCTTAGGTAACAGATCGATCAGATTGCAAAATACACAGACATTGGAAAATAGAAGACAGTAAGAGAAACACAGTAAGAAAATGCAAGAACACAACAAATTAATAAGTAGTTCACCCTATTCTCCAGGGCTACGTCTTCGGTCCAGCTTTCAGTGGTGGCCTTCTTTTATTGTGTCTTTAAAGCATAGTTTTACAGTGAGGAGCTCAATTTGAGTCTCCTGAAACAAATAATTCTTGCTAGGGTGGTTCTTGGATTCCCCAAGCCACTAGAGTGCACAGACCCTTTCCCTTTCCAAGTCTTGACCTCTCTAGTCTTTAACGGGAGGATCCCAATGTGGTACTTGATTCCTGACAGATATTCATAGGGATTGCTTGAACCTCTCAAGCTTTCTATCTGCTTGATGTTGCCTTAGGTTAGCTCGACTCTCTGTTTTCTGCTTCTTGCTTCACTGTCTTTTCTTCACTCTCGCTCTCTCTGTCTTTGTCCTTCTCTTCTCCCCCGTTCTATTATGTGTCTGTTCATGGCTTAAAGCCAATCTGTCCTTGACTATTCGCTTCCTCTTCCGCCCCTTCGGATTGCCTGCTGCTATTCACTTGGAGTTCCTTGCCTCTGCGTCATCGCCAACATCTCACAGGGAGGTGGCCACTTGTCCTCTTACAAACTGCGCCAGTTCTTCCTCAATGGTTCGGTTTTTCAGTTACACTGTGGAATGACTCATCCGCCAACTCAGCGGTCAAATCGGACTTCAAACTCTTATGTGTTGTGACTTAATCCCCTATCAAATCTGGTTCCTCCATCGGGCGCAATCTCTGCCATCAGATCTGGAGCCCCCAGATCCTACGTTGTTCACTTATTTCGCACGGTTGAATTGCTTGACATTAGCGTGCGATGAGAGGCAGTTTTATCTCTCATCCACCGGACACGCGTTGTGCCTGAATGGGATCACTTGTTTTCTGCCAAATCTGCTTACCGCCCAAGGATGCCTCTGATATACTACCGGTTTTTGGAGCGCGGGACCCGCCTTTGACCTTAGCACTTTCCCCATGGTTTCCCGGCTTCCAATGCGATCGAGCGCTTTGGGGATTTTCCTTCTCGAGGGGTTTTTCCCAGTGATGGCGATTAGAAATGGCCTCTGTTAACGAATCCAGGCTTCCCAGTTTCCAGTTTTTCCTCCTGCGCAGTCTCCATGGGCCTCGATTAGTGCACTTTGACCGAGGTCCTCATCATTCCTTACTGGCTGCAAACTGCCACTGTCCAGAGGTCTTCCTGATCGCTCTATGTTCATAAATTTGAAGTTTGTCTTGATTTGATACAGTCATAAAACTTGGATAATTTTCATGGATCCAATTCGGATCATGACCTTCCCACTGAAAAAGCTTTTGGACCACCAAAAGTTGGTTTTCAAGCATAGACTAAGTGAGGGTACAATTGTCTCACTTGTCCAATCTCTATCCACTTTGCACTGCTCAGCTTTGAACCCTTGAGCCCAACTCTGAGGTACTCAACATCTCCTCTACATGTCATCCTCACCTTCCTGTCCAGAACGGTGTCTTCCTGCAATTCATTAAGATATTCAGGTAGCAGGTCATCAATAGAAGGCAATTGACTCTGCTCTTCGGGATCCTCAATTAGTGAAGGTTCAAACAATCTCAAGCAATCTGCATTTATGACTGAGTAGATGTGCATGTAAGCTGGTAGATCAAGGTGAAAAACATTCTCACCAATATTCTCAAGTATCCTGAAAGGTCCATACTTGATAGGCTTTAGCTTCTTGCCTTCACCTTGCATCCTGTCCTTGCTAATATACAGACAAACTTGGTCACCAACTGGGAAACTATGCTCCATTCGATGCTTGTCATGCCTTGCCTTGTATTTGGCTTGGCTCTTTCCAGCTATTCCTGTACTGCCTGGTGGATCTCTTGGATTTGTTCAATGAACCTAGTTGCCCTGTCCACATCACTGTGTCCCTCAACTGTGGTGTCTTTACCAAAGAAAAAATCCAAAGGAGACCTTGGTGTGAAACCAAAATAGGTCTCAAAAGGAGATCTCTGTGTAGAAGAATGTTTTGCTCTGTTGTAAGCATGTTGCACATAACACAAATGTTCATCCCAAAGCTTAGGATGTTTGCTGCAATATCCTCTAAGTAACTGGATCATTGTCCTGTTAACTACTTCTGTCTGGCCATCAATTTGTGGATGAAAAGCTGTGCTTTTCTTCAGTTTGGTGTCCATTAGTTCCCACATACTTGACCAAAACTTCCCCACAAATTGGGTGTCTCGATCATATACAATGGAAGTGGGTAATCCAAAATGAACCCATACATGTTCAAAGAACAATTTTGTAGTTTGTTCAGCTGTAATCTGTTTATTACAAAGTATCAAAATACACATTTTACTGAACCTATCCACAAAAACATATAGATAATCATGACCTTTCCTAGATTTAGGCAGTCCTCCAACAAAATCCATGGAAACAATTTCCCAAGGGTGAGAAGGAATTGGTAATGGAGTGTACAAGCCTAGTTTTCTATTGCTAGGCTTGCTTTTAGCACACATAGTACACCCTCTTACATATCTAGAAACTCTCTCATTCATTTTTGGCTAATAACAAAATCTTTGTAGTTGTGCAACTGTTTTACTTACCCCAAAGTGACCTGATATTAGATAAGTGTGTGCTTCTCAAATTATCTTTACTCTCTTAGTTTGTGGAATGCATAACTTCCCACAATGATATAGGATTCAGTCCTTTACATGATAGTCCAATTCTTCTACTCGTTTGCCTTGACTTAAAGTTGCATATACATCTTTAAAGTCTATATCTTGAGCATATTGTTCAATGTAGCTCTCATGTAACACAGAATTATGCTTAAGTATAATAGATGCATTTATAATAGGTCTAGATAACATATATGCAACTTTATTATGTATGCCCTTTTTATATTTGATGATTAAATGAAACTGTTGTAGAAAACCCATCCATCTATAGTGTCTTGATTGCTGCAGCTTAGTTTGGGAGTGTAGATATTGAAGTGGTTGATGATCAGTATGTATTACTGTCTCTTTGCCCATTAAGTAATGTTTCCACTTTTCACACTCTGTACTAATGCATACAATTATTTATCATATGTAGGATAGTTAACCACTGCAGAATTAAATGTCTCAGAATGATAACATATGGGTTTACCGTGTTGTTTCAACACCGCTCCCATGGCATAGTCACTGGCATCCGTTTGGATCTCAAATGGCCGTTGAAGATCAGGCAGTGCTAGTACAGGTGTTGTACTAATCTTTTCTTTCAAGGTGTCGAAGGCTTTCTGCTGTTTTCCTCCCCACTAAAACACCTTGTTCAATCCTGTCAAAGCATGTAAGGGAGCTGCAATTAAGGAAAAATTAGAAATGAATTTCCTCCAATATTGTGCTGCTACTAAGAAGCTTCTAACTTTTGTAGCAGATTTGGGTTTAGACCAATTTAGAGGGATCTATCCTCAATTCACCACCCCCTACTATATGTCCCAAATAATTCAAAGATGTTTTGCCAAATTCACATTTTGAGAATTTAACATAAAATTTTTCTCTTTTCAAAACATCTAGTGTCTGCTTAACATGCTTTAAGTGTTCGTCCCATGTTTTGCTAAATATTAGAATGTCATCCAGATACACAATAAAAAAATCATCAAGAAAAGGTCTGAGTACATCATTCATTAATTTCATGAAAGTAGTAGGAGCATTAGTTAGGCCAAAAGGCATAACCAACCACTCATACAATCCCTGCTTTGTTTCGAAAGCAGTCTTCCATGCATCTTGTTCTACAACTCTGACCTGATGGTATCCACTGTGTAAGTCTAGCTTGGAAAAATAAACAACTTCTTTCAATTGATCTAAGAGATCATCTATGCGAGGAAGGGGATAACAATTTTTGATTGTTATCTTACTCAGTGCTCGGTAATCAATGCACATTCTCCATGAGCCATCTTTCTTTCTCACCAAAACGATTGGTGACCCACATGGTGATGTGCTAGGTCTGATGAACCCCTTCTCGAGCAACTCCTGCACATGTTTCTTTATTTTAGTATTCTCTAAAGCGGACAACCTGTACATTATAATGTTAGGCAATGGATCATCTTGTTGCAAAATAATATCATGCACTATTTCCTTTTTGGGTGGCAGACCTTTAGGTTCTTGAAACAAGATATCATACTCTGAAACAACCTTTTCTAAATCAGCTTGCTGTTCAGCATTACAGCCCTCAAATACATTGGTTTTATCAGGTTTCTTTTCCTTTACAACCATCAGTAAGAATTGTTTACATGAATTTATCATTCGTTTCATCTACCCTGAGTTTATGAGAGTATAATTATTCTTGAGCTTATGAGCTCTTACAAAGTATTCGATTCCATCTTTAACAAGTAGATACTTGTTCTCAGCTCTATAGAGAAAAGCTTTTCTGTCATACAAGTAAGGACTTCCTAAAACAATTCCACATATATCCAAAGGAATTATGTCTAACTCAACCTCATCTACAAATGCTGACCCAAAAGAAAACTTGAGTTTGCACTGTCTAGTCACTTGTAGTTGTGCTTTATCATTCAACCATCCTAATGGGTATGGTTTCTTGTGAGGTGTAGTTATTAATCCCAACCTTTTTACAATTTCTTCAGAAATTAAATTTACTTGTGAGCCACTATCAAACAAAGTATCACTCTTTTGATGTTTGGAAACAACTCGAATATGGAAAAGCTCATGTCTTTTTCTCTCATTTTCTTCATCAATAGTAGATTGTGCAAAATTACTAGTAGATGCTTCAGAATTCTTACCTTTTATACCTGTGGCTGTAATAATTGTTTCATCTCCTGAGTCTAACCCTAAATATTTCTGAATAGCTGCAGTAGTCTTCTACTTCTTGCCCTCGAACCTCTTAGGTCTCATCTCTGGACGCAGAATCCAACAATGCTCATCATCATGCCCATCCTTTTTACAGTGAGTGCATGAAGCCTTGCTCTTCTGTGCAATGTTAGCCTTCCTTGCTTTCCATTTCTACTTTATTTTCTCCTTATTATTGCTTGTAGTGGGTTGGGATGATCCCCCAATTTCTGGACTTCCATTCTTTCCTCTAGCTTTTAGATGAATAGCTTTTACAGATACCTCATCTATACTAGTGGGATTAAACATGAGGATAGTATACCTCATGTAGCTGTGTAGGCCACCGATGTACTTCAACAGAGTCTCAGGTGAGTCTAACGAGATTCCTAGAATCAATGCTCTGTTCCTAAATTCTTGGGTGTACCCTTGCACACTTTGCCCTTTCAATTGTCGAAGAGTTTTCCAACTCATCATGGCTTGCTGCATGTAGGCCAATGGATAGAACTGTTTTTTGATTGCAGAAACAAATTCACTCCAGACAGAGATAGTCTTACCATGTCTCTTCATGTCAGCTTGGGTCCTGTCTTCCCACCAAACTAAGGCAGTGCCTCCAAGGCATAGGCTTGCCAGCTGAGTCTTGCTCTTGTTTGAATCGATATTCTGCACTCTGAAATAAACATCAATTTGTATAATCCAATTGTCCAACTTTTCTGCATTCAACTCTCCATCATATATAGGTAGATCAAATTTAACATCTAGCTTAATCAAAGATGCTTTCTTTTTGTGTTCAGGGCTATTAGGAGGTGTGAGAAAGCTTTCTTCTTTCCCTTTTCATTTTGAGTGGTCATGGAAGTGAGACTCATCTTCTCCTTTGTCTTGTTTAGAGCCTGATGAATCTTCATCCTTGTGTTTTCTAAAGTCCCTATACATTTCCTCTACCATGGACTTTATGGCTAGGAAACTATCTATGAATTGAGGGTCTGGGCCCACAGAACCTTCTTCTGACATTGTCTTCCGAGGATAGACTCTCCCAATTTCAGGATTAGTTTCGACCAACTCTCCTTCTCCTGATTTGAGCTTTGATCTAGTTAGCATTCAATAGCTAAACCAACACAAGCTTGTCTAACCTTAACAGCCTAAAGCTCCGATACCACTTGATCTGAAAACCACTCTTGAGTGATCTCAGTTAAATAATTAATGAATGAAGGTATTACAGAGTCATGTGCTGGTGTGTGTCTATGTTATCTTAGGCAACGGATCGACCAGATTGCAAAATACACAGACATTGGAAAATGGAAGATAGTAAGAGAAACACAGTAAGCAAAAGGAAGAACACAACAAATTGATAAGGAGTTCACCCTATTCTCCAGGGCTACGTCTTTGGTCCATCTTTCAGTGGTGGACTTATTTTATTATGTCTTTAAAGCAGAGCTTTTACAGTGAGGAGCTCAATTTGAGTCTCCTGAAACAAATAATGCTTGGTAGGGTGGTTCTTGGATTCCCCAAGCCACTAGAGTGCAAAAACCCTTTCCCTTTCCAAGTCTTGACCTCTCTAGTCTTTAATGGGAGGAGCCCAATGTGGTACTCGATTCCCGACAGATCCTCACAAGGATTTCTTGAACCTCTCAAGCTTTGTGTCTGCTTGATGCTGCCTTAGGTCAGCTCGGCTCTCTGTTTTCTACTTCTTGCTTCACTGTCTTTTCTTCGCTCTCGCTCTCTCTGTCTTCATCCTTCTCTTCTCCCTTGTTCTATTCTTTGTCTGTTCATGGCTTAAAGCCAATATTTCCTTGACTGTTTTCTTCCTCTTCCACCCCTTCGGATCGCCTGCTGCTGTTCACTTGGAGTTCCATGCCTCTGCGTCATCGCCAACGTCTCACAGGGAGGTGGAAACTTGTCCTTTTATGAACTGCGCCATCTCTTCCTCAACGGTTTGGTTGTTCAGTTACACTGTGGAATGACTCATCCGCCAACTTAGTGGTCAAATCGGATTTCAAACTCTTATGTGTTGTGGCTTAATCCCCTGTCAAATTCGGTTCCTCCATTGGGCGCAATCTCCACCATTAGATCTGGAGCTCCCAGATCCTACGTTGTTCGCTCATTTCGCGCGGTTGACTTGCTCGACCGTTAGCGTGCGATGAGAGGTAGTTTTATCTCTCATCTGCCGGACATGTGTCATGCGTTGAATGGAATTGCTCATTTTCTGCCAAATCTGCTTACCGCCCAAGGATGCCTCTGATATACCGCTGATTTTTGGAGCATGGGACTCTCCTTTCCTTAGCGCTTTCCCCACGGTTTCCCGACTTCCCATGTGACTGAGCGCTTCGGGGCTTTTCCCTCTCGAGGGGTTTTGCCCAACGATGTGTGATTAGCGCTAATCGCGCATCAAAAATGGCCTCCGTTTCCTGATCCGGGCTTCCTAGTTGCTAGTTTTGCCTCCTGCGCAGTCTCCATGGGCCTCGGTCAGCGCGCTTTGACCGAGGTCTTCGTCGTTCCTTGCTGGCTTCAAACTACCACTGTCCAGAGGTCTTCCTGATCGCTCTATGTTCATAAATTCAAAGTCTGTCCTGATTTGATACAGTCATAGAACTTGGATAATTTTCATGGATCCAATTCGGATCAAGTATGCTAATGGTCAGGATCATCTGGTACAGGTTGTAAGTGGCCACAATATTATTACAAGTAGCAGGCCAATGGGTCTGAGCATCATAAAATATATAACAATTCCTATTCAACCAAATGCCCCAACTGACAATCAAAGGAATATTCCTAGATTTTTGAGTCGCTGCCTCGGTCCACCAACGGTGCCATGCATCAACAATGTTCAGGCCCTCCCATTTATTTTTTATGTTGAGGGTGTTTGTAATGTGAGACCATACTTGTACAGTAACTAGACATTGGAGGAATAAATGATTGATATCCTCAGCATCATTATGGCAGAGGCAACATCTGGATGGACCGTGAAATGCACGTCTCATAAGGTTTACCTCTGTGGGTACTTTGTTTGAAAGGATACACCACATGAATAGCCACGATTTGTGTGGAGATTTTAATTTCCAAAGGGGGCACCACCACCAGCATGTATTCCCCGGATCTTGTGCATTCATAAGGGAAACATACGCATCCTTTGGGGTATAATAACCATGGGGAGCTGAGGCCCAGATGATCTCATCATCTCGCGTTGATATTATGATATTTTCTTCCTCCAAACCTCCTATGAAACGATGCTAGATCCTTCTCCATATATCTGGAATGCCAAGGTCCCTAGAGTCGAGCCATTACTGTGGAGCCCAGGAAGGGCGTCTGGCCTTAGCAATGTGGGCAGTTTGGGTGATACTGGACCCAAAAAGGAATTGTCTCAAAGCCCGAGGGAGAATGTGTGCATTCCCACATCCAGACCAGGCGTCACTTCCTAATCTAACCTGCCTGCCATTCCCAATATGCCATGCCAAGCCATCCTTAATAATTCTTATAGACTGAGAGATGACCTTCCATATAACTGAAGCACCAGATAAAGACTAGATGGGTCTACATATCTAGTCAATTACAGATAGTGGATGAACATATTTATAGTACACCTCTTTCCAAAAGCTCTCAGATTTGATAATTTTCCAACCCATCTTAGCCGCCAGTGCCCTTGCAAAGTTTTGGAGGTCCTTTATACCCCAACCACCCCATTTTTTAGGTTTCCCAATCCTGTCCCAACGAACCCAAGCAAAAGTCCGCCCCACATTTTGTCCCTGCCATAGGAACCTACAACAAATTTGTTGAATCCTGTTGAGAATGCCTTTTGGAATCCAGGCAAGAGTCATCTAGTATACCGGTATGGCCTCTAGCACCGATTTTATCAAGGTGAGTCTGCCAGCCCTGGAGAGCCATCTCTGCTACCAAATGTTTATGCAACCTTCGATTTTTGCAATGAGCCAAGACTAATCAGAAATGCGGTATCCATTTGGCTTAAGCCTGAAACCAAGGTATTTGAGGTTGGACTCTAGCTCTTGTCTGACGAATTCAAATTGTTGTAAAGCATATCTTTCCTCATTTTGGAGGCATGACACAAAAATGATGGTGGATTTGTTATAATTTGGCTCCATACCTATAGCTTTACAAAATAGTGATAGAATATTCTTGAAACAAGAGGTATCACGGAATGAACCATTTAATAATATAAGTACATCATCTACAAACAATAGATGAGAGAGATATGACACATCAGATATCAAAACCCCTCCTAGAGATCCTTTTGCACGAGCATTTTTTAACAATCTACTTAAACCCTCCATGATCAAAAGAAAAAGCAGAGGGGATAGGGGGCATCCCTGTCTCAGACCACGTTCAGCATGGAAAAAACCTGATGCTGCCCCATTGATAAGTATGCTATAGGATGCATAAGTGAAACAACACATGATCCAGTTAATGAAAGAATGAGGGAAGCTGATATGAGTGAGGATGAGCCACAAAGAGGACTAGCTTGCACGATCAAAAGCTTTGGAAAGATCGATCTTGAGTATAATATACTTTTTTTTCTTTCTTTTGATCGAGTGGAGGCCTTCCTGGGCAGTCCCTATGGATTCATGGATCTGTCATTGGCTGAGGAAAGCAAAATTTTCCTTGGATATCATCCTGGATAAGAAAGGTTTAAGGCGCATAGAAATAATTTTGTAGATACAGTTATAGAGGGAAATGGGCTAATAATCATCAAAAGATAGGGGCTTATCAACATTTGGGATGAGGGCCAAGAAGGTCAAGTTAAAACCCTCATACATCCTACCATAAATTCTGCAATCCTCTATGGCCAAGAGTAGATTAGGCCCAATGAGCTCGAGAAAGGTAATGTAGAATTCCATGGGCCACCCATCCGGGCTTGAACTCTTGTCCCTTTTGAAGCATTTCAAAGCAGCTTCCATTTCCCCTACCGATACAGGATCGTTTAAGGCCACCGCCTCTTCTGCCTCGACAAATCTAGGAAAAACCTCTGCAATACGAAAGATCTCAACTATGGAGGCTTCCCTAGGCACCTTGAAAATATGAGAGAAATGTCGAATTCCCATATTAGCTAGATGATTGAAAGTGTTGGCCTCCCTGCTAGTCTCATCTTGTAGTGCCCAAATGGTATTAATAGATTTCCTCCCCCTGGCATATTGTTGGAAGAACTTTGAGTTCTCATCCCCCGCCTTTAACCAAATCACTCTGCTCTTTAAGCACCATGTCTCCTCTTTCTGTCTCAGCAGCCAGATCTTTTCTGTTTCCAGTTTGATCAGGTAATCCTTGGATTCAGAGGTTGCATAACTAGTAAGCCCCGAGTTTTCCATTTGCTTGAGGACCCCTTCAATCCTTTGTAACTCGGCCTCATCCTTTTGCTATTTTTTTCTCGCCCAGCTGATGGTTTTTGGTTTTAATCAGTCTAGTTTACTTGCAATTACTTCGTCTGGGCAGGATCGATTATTTGGGCCACATTGAGTCCAGTTCTCCCCTACTAATTTGTGGAAATTGGCTTCAGCAAGTCAAGTCACATTGAATTTAAAAGGAGAATGTGGTTTATGGTTGGAATCCAGAATCTCTAAGAAAATTGGGGAATGATCAGATAGACCCCCTGAGCCCACCCATTGTCGAATGCGGTCCAACCTAGCTAACAGAGGAGCCCTTATTAAGAACCGATCCAGTCTTCTAGCCAAAGCATCCTCCCCAGTTCTTCGATTCCTCCAAGTCGACATAATCTTTGCCGATTCAATGTTCAGGAGGTCATGAGAGTCCATCAATAATTCAAAGAAAGTCGTTAAGGGATCGATCTAGGCCTTGTTTCCCTAGGATTCAGCAAGCCCTAATGAGAAATTTAGGTCACCTCCAATAATCAAGTTTTCAGCCTGCATGAAATCAGATTTCAAGAGTGTTTCCCAAAAAACCTCCCTGTTATGACAAGGTCCATAGATGTTAAAGAGTCTGAGGGGTAGGTCGATATCAGTAGAGGTGAGATCAGCACCCAGAAAACCCTCCCCACCCCAAATGTTGACCACTCTTATTGATTTTTTGTTGAACCCCAGGGCGCAACCTCCCGATCTCCCTCTCACATCCAAAAAATGAAAATCCCAATCCGTGAGTATTTTCAGAAGGACATTGTTAATGGAAACCCCATCACCCAGAGTCTCCTGTAGAAAAATAACATCCAATCACTCTGAACTGCACAACCTCTTTAGCACCAGTGTTTTGTCTTAGCTGGCCAAACCCCTACAGTTGAATGAGAGGCACTTCATGGGGTAACCTTTGTAGGGTTTCCCTTTGCTCTAAGGACCCAATCAATAGGAGTCTAGATGCCCGATGCCACCTCAATACCAACCCGTCTCATGGCTTTGGATAAATGGGATTGTCTGCCCCTGGGGGGCTTCAAGGGTATGGATGGGAGAGGGTCCTCATCCAGGCCAAAGGAAGGGGTCCTGGTAATGGGTAAGGATCTCAGGTTATAGCGGTGAGAACCACTAGAGATTGGGCTCTCCCTGGAGACTATAGGTAGGGGATCCAGAAGAAGGGTCGAGGAGGAGCTGAGGGGCGGAGGAGGAGCAGAAACCACATGACAGTTTATGAAGCAAAAATTGCTATCCCCAGTGCCCGAACCCGAAACATACACAGATGATGATGCAATACCAGATAACATAAAATCATGTGAAACAAAAGAAGAGGGAGGAGGAGTACCTGAAAAAGGTTCATATCCCCTGGATCGTGCTCTAGTGACCGGTGCCACAGAGGTTCTAGAGTTTGTCTTTAGTGACACCAACTCTCTATCACCCCGACTCAGCTAGGGTACACTCAAGAGCACCGACGGAGAAGGATATGCTTCCGCTCTCATTTGGGTGCTCGTTGAAACATACAATCTCGGTGGTTCCATTTGTTTCCCTCTTATCAGAGGACAGTCTTTGTATAGGTGACCGACCTCATGGCATCGCATGCAGTGGAAAGGAATGCCCTCATAATCTAGTATCTGCCACCTGATAATCTCACCCATATGAAGCCGGTAGCTCTCCACCAAACCCTCCCGGGTGTCCAAGTGCACCAATATTCTAGTAATTTCTAGGCATCCAGTTTCCTGGTATGATCTGTCATGATCCAGATATACACCCAGGTCATCCCCAATGCACCTAAAAATTTCCTCTGCCCACAATTGCAGAGGGAGTCCAAGAAGACACACCCAAATTGGTCTCGCCCCATGTTTTCCTTCTCTGGATTGAAGAGTGGAGACCATCACTTGAGTAGGACTGGTGTTATCTCTATATGCCAGTAACAAGTCAAAACCCAATCCACTAGTTCCGACTGAGGAAAAATGAGAGAAAACCAACCCCTTGACATGGTGAGCACCACAAGGATTTGATCTATTAGATTACCCCATACCTCAGCTGTCCATTTCTTTAAACATGTCGGTATATAATTTCGACCACGAACCCTGCCCACCAGTATAGCGTTCTCAGTAAGTGCCGCTTGGGCCATGCTAATACCAAACCTGAAAACTAGAAGTCAATTGCATTCCTGAACGTTTGAAGACTTGGATATTTCCCCCCCACCCAGTCTGTTATGCAAGCTTAAAGGTTATTGTACTCCCTCTGCGTGGGTGTTTTCATAAGATTCTGAAGCTCTGTTCTCTTTTTTCCCTGGATCTTGTCGGGTGATACCATCGAAAAACCCTGAAGTATGAATGTTTGAAGTGGAAACTGGAGGTGGGAACCCTTCGGTAGAAACCCCTTTTGCACAATAATTTTGGTTCAAAAAACCCAGTTTTCAGCAACCATTCCACTCACCCCATCCTTTGTCACCCTCGTGCAACCCAAAATTTCCTTGGCACTCCGCTGTTCATGTGCCCAGGTCAACAACTCAGAAGGCGACGAAATATTTAAAAAAGGTGAATCAGTTCCCTCTCCCAGGTTATGCAGGCCTTCAGACACCGCGACAACCGGTTGTGTAAACCCTAACCCCTGTAGGGTTACCTCCATGTCTTCCATAACCGAGGAAAAAATGATTACCTGTGCATCCGGTGGTGAGGTTGTTTCCGGTGCGTTCCTACCACACGACAAGTGTTTTTCTTCAACCCAGATTTGCAATGGGTCCAAGGTGTCAGAAGAGTAGTCTATCAATTCCTCATCCATGCATAAACAATGTTATTGTGCAGTTCGGGTGCTATTTTGAGGAAGCTCGGTCAAAAGCCCCCTAACAGGCACTGACTCTTGTTGTTGTCCACAAAAAACCCGAAGATAGTCAGTCCAAGCTCAAACGATAATTGCCGTGAAAAACCAATAGAGACCACGGGAGAAAACCCTAGTATCGTTCCCAAAAACTCTCACTATCATAAAACCGAGGGTAGTAAACCACAAAGTGAAGTGAACAAAAATTAATAAAACCTCCACAGAGCAGCTGCTGAAGCTCGAAACTGTAAATGGGAATATATGCATGCACTGCCAAGGTAAACCATAGAAACTAAATTGCCCATGCATGAAAACAGGTCACAAGTTCCTTTGCACTGCCATGAAGCCCTCCATCCATAAGAAATGATACCTGAAAACAAAACCCTAGACCCCCCCATCGAAACCAACCGTCTTCTATGTGTCAAGCTCCGACCCCTCTTTCTTCTCATTATTTTTATTATATTATGCTATTTGTCAATTGTGTCTTCTGTGAACTAAGTCACAATGAACATTGTCTATTTGGCTACCTAGAATTGAATGTTATTGTGATTGGTTTGTATACTGTTGGATTATTTTCAATTCAAATCAAATGACCTATAGATCACCAACCAAGCCATTCAATTCTTTGTAACCAGATAGATAAGGTTCACTCCTAAATTTTGAGGATTTCAATATAGATCCATATCTACTAGATATGGATCTCAGTAAACCTCTTGTCCTAGATATTTTCTCAATCCCAACTCTTTGTGACCAATGCTGGGGTTCTCCCCAGATTAGCGTATTAGTCCGAGAATCTAAAGATGGAATTACTTTATTTTAAACGTCAGATTTGGGTTGAGGCCAGATGAATGGCAATACTGGATATCTAGTCTTCCATTCAATACTTAAACTTTGATTGATCTAGATGGTAATTAAACCAGATCAGCGACCACTTGTACTTCATTTAACATGGATTTCTTTGGTCGAACTTTCCACCTTTTTCTCCATTCCATCAACTAATTCTGTTAAGATCTGAAATTGCAACGTTTGCTATTGTTGATGCCTAATTCCCAAACTTCACCCTTTCGTTGATAACATGGGATGGTTATTGACTCAAACTATTTCTTTGGACTTGATAATGATGAATCCTTTAATCAACTTAGTTTGGCCTCACCTGTTTGTCCAACACCATAATTTATTTTTAAGGGTTCAACTACCTACACACCGTCTCGAATTCACATTAACACATGAAAAATGACCTCCCTAGATTTAAACATACACAGGATAGCTTATTAATTGGAAACACGAAGATCACACGCAAATACACAAACATCAAAATATACCCAGGAAGAGAAATGTACACAGGTAATAATTGGACAAGCCAAGAGTTTCGATTACTCATCTAGATATATATGTACAAAGGTATGTTACAACATTGTTATATGCATGCAGAGTTCTAGCTGATTGTTTCTCTACTCCCAAGGATCCTTAATTACTCGAGCTTTGTCTCACTTTTCTTTACTCATTTCCTTTCCCTAATCTCCTCACATCTTTATATATGATAATTACAGACATAAAAATATCCTCACAGAACTCAAATTGATTGGAAATGTGTCTCAACAACCTAAAGTTATCTACCATTCAACTTTGACACTTGTTATTGTTACAAGTGTTATGGTTTACATACAATTAATTGAAGAAGTTCTAGGGTTTTTATTATTGAATGTTTATAGCTTATGCATGTATTTTTATTTAAAAATATAGAAATGTTCATATTGATTTAGAAGGGGGTTTGTGAGTGGTTTGTAATGAATGAACAACAATGGAAGTGCATAAATTAAATTTTCTTGTAGATCCCAAATGCTTAAAGTGGTAGTACTAAACCATAGTTGTATAAAACTAGCATAAATCCATGTTAACTCCATATCTATCAAGTGTTGATAAGGATTAAACCTCTTGGGGTGAAAACCTATTATAGAGTGTACAACTTGAAGAAAGGTTTGAAGCTCGAGAGATTAGATCCCTCTTAACACTTGATAGATCTATGATTAACATGGATCTATGATGTTACACACACACCATGTGTCAACTCTATGTCGAGCATGGAAGGAATTACATATCTCCTTTTTGAGCAACACGCTAACAAAATGTTTTAACCATAATAAATTTGCATTAAATGAAGAGGTGTTGAATGTCCTTATTAAATTCTTGCAAAGAAAAACACATCCTTGGGCCCTCCCAACTCTTCTTGTGGAGAACATCCCATGTCAAAATCTTTCCTTTGAGTACTAACCACATTAAGATGATGGTTTTAGGTGGAATCTTAAGCTTCCACAAGGGTTTCCACTACTAGTCAAGGTTTGGGATCCTCTCCTCCACAAGGGCTTGATATCCTTCTTTTTCTTTATAAGAGTTTCTCGATGTATTAGAAACCCATGCAAGTTCATCTCTTTGTTCTATAATTCTAATGTGCACACTAGAAAAAATACCTCCCATATGAGCCTTCATTCCTTAGCAAAACCTAGTTGATTAGAAGATATCCAACCGTGTTTCCAAATGGAGGTTGAATTCAGGTTTTTCAATTTTCGATAAAGTAGGTTTACCCTAATTCTAAAGAAATAAAACTATTTCTTTTGGAAGAAAATCATCCACACTATAGCCAACAATAGCATCAACCCCAACTTTAATGGTAATACCTAGGCCTATCTTCCATGCTAGAAATTTTCCAATAATAGGGAAGGAATGTGTTAGAGATTTCCATTGATTTGAGATCCCTTGCATTCACTTATTTTCCCTTCTAATCCAAAGTATTAGAAATAATATATTTATCAAGCAGATATTCTTGTAAATACTAAGGTTGATAATGAAGTTCCACAAGGAAATAATTGAAAGAGATCTCCCAAATTTATAGATGTTTTTTAAACCTCAAACACCCCACTTTGTTGGAAGTGCAACCCTCTACTAGTTTTCCAAATGCAATCTCCTATATTCACTTGTTATCCATCACTTTGATTTTTTTCATATAAGTTTCAAATATAATTAAAGAGAAAAAATGTCAATCTCTCTTAAATCCTTGAAACATAATTTGCAATGGTGTAATCAAATGGCCAAACTTCAATCATATGACTTGTATTCACGGGCTTGGAAATAGTGTTGTGGATTATGCGATATCTGGTATCCGTATTTTCAACCAAATTGTAAACTTTGACCTCCTAAATGACCATGAGCTTGACTTTGATCATAGACCTCTGACATTAACTCTAAACTTTTCCATCCAAAACAAGCACATGCATGAGAATTGTGAGCCTTCAAATCTTTGTGATTTTTGACAAGATTAAAATGGTTCTCTTCTAAAAGGATTTAAATAGAGATTTACACCTCTTATAAGGATAACATTGAAAACCTCTATCATAATTTTACTACAACTCTATCCACTACCATTAGCAAGGTCTCTACGAAGGTGTCATGTAAAAAGAATTATATAAATACCAACCCTTTGTATGATAAGGATTGCAAAATTGTTATAAAATCAATTAGGGATGCTCTTAATGAAATATTAAATCTTGATAAGATAAATATGTACATAGCTCTTATTAAAAGAAAGAAAATATACTAAATAAGTAGAAAGCAAGAGCACTTACTACACCTCTCTAAGTCCGATCTTAGAAAGTTTTGCAAGAAAATTATGATTCATAAGACTAAATAAAATCATTTGATTCCCTTAAAGAACTAAATTATTTACCTTGAAAACCTCTATGAATCCCCTAACACCATGGACACCATTTTGAATGCCCCTATAGAGAATGATATTTTTTCTTTGGAAGACATTGAGTTTGGGGTTAAGCATCTTGCTAATGAGAAAGATAGGGACATTGAATGCTTCCAAGATGAAAATTTTAAAATGGGAGAATATATCCTCATCCCACATATACACAGGCTCTTTAATTTAGTAGTGAAGCAAGGCTTACCTAAACCTTAGAAGTGGAGCCTTATTATGTTCATCTTTAAAAGCAGGGATTAAAAAATTCCTTATAACTACAAGACCTTTATGATTAGCTACACTTTAGCCAAGTTGTACATGCTTATTAAGGAAAAGAAGATTACCCATTGGCTTGAAAGCCATGGTAAAAGAGTTAAAGGCCAAGTTGGGTTTAGGAGATATTATTCTACCATGGACCACCCTCTTACTCTTAGGGAAATTGTAGAGAAATTATGCAATAATAAAATTGATATCTTTTATTGTTTTCTTCACTTTATAAAGACTTTTGATACCATTCCTAGAACAAGGCAATGGAAGAGGGTAGAAGAGATAATTATTCATGTTGAGTTGAGGCTATATGAGAATTTTATTTTCAGTCTTAGGACTGTTAAGGGTAGTGCAGAGGAAATTAAATGCAATATTAGAGTCAAGCAAGGGTGTCCCTTATCCCCTACCCTTTTTGGAATATACATTGATAAGCTATAAGAGTGTTTTGGCAAGGAACCGTTATGATCCTAACAAGTAATTTAGAATCATCCAAGATTTATGCTCCAAGATAGATATAAATGTAAAATTTAATGAAAAAACTAAATTAATGATAATTAAATCCAAAAAGATCACCTATGATACTTTCATTTATGACAACCTCCTTAGAGGAAGATCCTTCATACAAATATATTAGAATTGACATCCATCATAAGCTCAATTGGAATGATAGCATCGAGAAAAGGATAATTGGAGGTTGTAAAGCTTACTATGGGCCTAAAAACAATTGTAGGTTGGTAAATCATTAGATTTGGCATAAAAAGAAGCTACTCTTTCAGACTCTTGTATTGTTATTTTATATGGATTTGAGGTTTGGGGTTGTAGTATATCCCGAGAGTGATGGAGGAAGATTGAACAAATCCAAATATAGTTTATAACCTACACCCTCAAGACTAAAGGAAATACTCCCTATCCTATCCTCCTCATTGAAGAAAACCATTCCTTGACTAAAAGCATGGCTATGACAAGGCATCTTATGTATAAGAAGAAGTTACACAACATGGATAACAAAAGGTTTCCTAAATTTTCTTTTAACTCTAGCCAAAACCCTGACCTTTGACTCAAGATCGAGTGGAATAATGGTGAGCACCAGCATTGCAGTAATACTGTTGCAACAACTAGGCTTCCTACTTTACTTTTATCAACCCGGTAGTTCGTAACAAACTTGGAAGCGACGGTGTTGTATGCACAAGTACTAGTTCTTACTGCAGGCTATCACTTGGTCAGCTGGCGCAAGATCACTAGGAGCTCAAGGCAACTTCTATGGATTCCAGAAGAAGCTCTATATGTGATGAAAGAAAGGAAAGCTTACTCTACAGAGGATACTCTACTTGCAGAAAGGAAAAGAAGACTGAAATGTAAAGTAAACCTAGCAAACCCTACGTAACCAACTAATCCTACTTTTGCAGAAAGAGAGATGAAAAACCACGAAATGAATGCCATTACCTACTCAGGAAGTAAAAAACATCTACTCAAGCTATTTCTAGAAGTAAATGAGCAAAAAACATATTTTTGGATTTTTATGTATTTTTATGGGAAATTGTCATGCATGTAATTTATTTGATTGTGAATGTGGCAGCGATTAGGTGGCGATGGAGGGCGGTTTTTGGACTTGAGAAGATGTAGGATGGTGTGGATGGGTCATAAGAGGTCTCAGGTGGCCTTCTAGAGGCTTTTCCAGCAATCAGACTTCAAAAAGAAGCCTACAAGAAAATCTACAGGAGGCTACAGGGGATCTACAGGAGGTCTACAAGAGGATGCCAAGAGCAGTTTTGGAGGTTTTGAAGGTAGGAAAGTGGGTGGAAAGGGTAGCTGAAGGCTAGGATGATGTGTTAAGGTGTTTAGGGTCCACCAAGAATGATTAGGGGAGAGAAAGATGGTCGGATTTGTTCACGGAAAGAGAGGAAAGTCTATGGAAAAGTGCAGAAAACTAGGGCAGATTTGAGATGAACTATGGGTGACCTGTGAGGCACAGATCAAAGAGAGATTTTGATGGTTGATTGGCTAAATTGTTGTGAGAAGAGATTTGATGCTAGAGAACCAAAAATCAAATAATGAGATTAAGCAAGCAAGGAAACTAAGTACATCAAAAACAAAATTTTGCATCAAGCTAATCTAGACTATGAGCTATGGAAAGAAATGCTGAAAAATGTTATAATGAGAGAAAGCATGGAAATAAACTTATTGCAAGACAAAAATGAGCATGGTGAAAGAGATCTAAAACAAAGCATTAACCTTCTAACAAACTGCAACACTAAAAATCCTATGGAAAAGACAAATCTGTGTTTTTTGTGGCAATAAGAGGGTCTTGGCCTTAGTTCATGGTGCCAAAGGGAGGAAAGGAGGCCAAGGCTCTGTTGATGTCCTTTTTGTATTTTCTTTCTATCACTGTTCAACCTACTATAGAAAACTCAAATGGAAACAACCTTCTAAATCATCAAAAGCAACCTATTCTTAACCAAGAAAGAAATTCATCTAACAACAACTAATTCATAAACTGAAACAAAGCATATAAATACAAACAAGAGGAGCTTGGTTGCTTGGATTGGGCCCTAACCCAAGAGCTTCAGCCCTCTGAGGTAACTCAGTGCTAGCTCGAAAAGGAATTCATCTTTATTATCAAAATAATAATAGGATTACATGAAACTGTCAACAAAAGTAAGCTCGAAGTTGAGCAGAGCAAAGCTGCAACAAAAATTCGAAAATTTGACTAACTTCCTAATGAGGCCCTAGGCCTCTCTACTTATACAACTGAAGCTCCCAATAGCTTCCTTAAAATCAGGGAGTCTTGGCTCCCAAAACTTGAGATAAACAGAAGTTATCCTCCACTTGCTCGGCTGCCTCCTAGTGCATTGATGTGGTTGTTTGTGCTCCGAGCTGCATGATGGAGAATTCGAAGTGGGGAGTCATAAATGAGGGGGATACCCTCCTATAAATCCTCTCCCTTGTCTACTTCGAATTATTGCTGCCAATTGTCCATTAAATCTTTGACTTTATCTCCAAAATTGAACAAAAATTTGCATTAAACACATATTAGACTCCATGGCATAATGACCAACCCAAATCACTCCATAAGCATAAATATAATAAAAAAACATGCAATAAGCTAAGAGAATGGTTGATTAAACTATGTTAGGAGGAAAAATGAGCCCATATAATTACCCATTTATGGGGCTCATCATCACCCACCTACTGAAGGTGTTGCTCATCCTCTGAGCAACTCAATCCATCTCCTCATCTTTGATGGCCCTGATGGCCTCCTTGACATCCCATGCTTTTGATGTGAGGTCCTCTTCTTTGTCATGGAATCTTGCCTTTCTGTCCACCTCTTCCCACTGTTGTTGTTCTTCTTCCTATTTTCTACCTTCTAGCATGCCTAGCAGCAGTGGGGGACTTAATTTGAGGCCAATCCAATTGACATTCAAATTCTGCATAGAGCACTTGTATAGTGGCACTCTCCTTAATGCTTCTTTCATCCTTGTTGGGGAGTGATACTCCCTGATCTGCAGACTGTGTGGTAGGGTGTTCCACCTCCTCATACAAGCATGAATACAATCTTCCCCAAGTAACCTTTCCATGTCCTCAAAATGTGCAATGGCCTGAGCCTGATCATTGATATACTTAGGGGAAATTTGGGGATTATTTGCAAGCAGTTGGTGTGTGCTGATGAGAGCCATGGGGTTTGATGGCTCAACTCTGATCATCAAGGGATCATTCTACTCCTTTATCATCAACTTCCTTATCTCTGCTGCCCTTAATTCCTCATGATTCATCTGTGATGCCATGGCCATTAGTTGTAGGTACCCAAGCCTAGCATTGGGGTCCCACACGTTCATATCGGTGAGGGCCATGTTATGCAAATAGAAATCTGCTATTTTTGCCTTATCTTCTGCTGAACTTTGGTCACATAGGTCCATAAACTGTCTATAATCTTGGAAAGGCATTGTGCCTCTCTGTGCCCAAGTCTTTATCTGAAACTGCAGCCATTAGTCCTTGAGGTATAATCCAGATGATTTTGCTGGTGTTCTGCACTGCAGTGCCTCCATAGACTAGCTGGCCATGCACGCTAGTTGTGTCTCCCTCTCTTGCAGCTGTCTTCTAAGTAATGCATTTTCTGTTTCCAAGTATGTTCTTGTGATTGCTTCTCTATGTCTTACAACACTTAACTCCCTGCCATTTCTATACGCTTGTTCTCCATGTGGCCAATATCCTCTACTCCCTTGGATTTGGCGATTTACATCCACCTATGGCTCCTTATTCTCTCTTTCTCCAACTCAAAGAAAAGTGGGATTTCAAATTTCTGTGGAATGATTTCCCCAACTCAAGAAGATTGTAGTAAGAGCCCAAACTAGGCTGGGGGTCAGGTTCTTGAGTCTCTGTTGCTTTCTCCTTCCCCTATGACTACCCCTCTAGTCTTTCTTCAAGTTTTTTGGTCTCTTGTAGTCTTGACAGGGTCTCCTGTAGAACAGTTTGTGCATCCTGTAGAACCGTTTTTGAGTCATGTAGTTGCACTCTCTCCTTCCAGGTGGAAGATCTGGGAGTCCCTCTTTCATATGTGATAGGGGTTTTAGAGGGAGATTCTTCCCGTTTGACAGTGGGTGAATCTTCAATTACAATGGGCACTTTAGAAGAAGGCCGGGGCTTCCCTTGTTTGATCGTTGTGCTCTTTCGAGCCCTAAAATACATTGAGGTTTGCCTCTTCCTCTTTTGTTTGGGTTTAATTGGGGTGCTGAGGACAGCAAGAGCAGCTGCTGCCTCCCTTTCTAGGGTCTCAGGAGACACTTTTGTCTTTTCTGCCCCTTTTTCCTCTCCTTTTGTCTTCTTCTTTGTCTCTGCTGGTTTTGTTTCCTTTTGTTCTATTTTGGTTTCTTCCTCCTTTGTATTGGTTTCCTCCTTCTCCGTTTTGGTGTCTTCATCCTTTGTTTTTTCCTCAGTTTCCTCCCCTTCTCCCCCTTGCTGCTCTTCCCCCTCATTATCAGAAGGACTGAGATCATATGTGAGGGCCTTTACATCATCTTCTGTTGTCATGTTTCGAAAGATTTACCATGCTATGGGGATTGTGAAGGTGTGGAGGGCTTCTCCCACTAACAGTTTAATTAATCCATGGTGAGCCAACTGAACTGGACCTCCTGCCTTCAACTTAATGTTGGAGTCTATGAGGGACTGCAGGAGAAAATAGGGGATGCTAAGTTTCTGGGGTGTTGGAGTGTCCATGCCATATCTCAGCTCATGGAGAAGTCTGAAATGATAGCCATAAACTATGATATACCTTCCTTCACAGGAAATATATTTGATAATTTGGTGACTGACCTCATCCCAAGGGTAAGGTATGCTTGTCCTTCTAATGCCATTTTTGTCTTCTACAAGATGTTCATTGTTTTGGAAGAAGTTTTTCTTGGCAGACTGTCCAATTGGCTTTTCATCTTTGCTCCAAGGTAATCCAAGAGGAAGGGTGGTAACCCTACTGATAAATTCTGGGGTGATTTCCATAGAGAGACCTCTCAAAGTAACAGTGGCATGGGTCCTCGAGTGAGGGACTAAAGAAAGGGCAAACTCCTGAGCCACTTCTTCATCAAACCCTCAGAATTTCTCAAAAAATGGCATCCAATTTGCTCTGGTAAAAATGGATACTACTTCAGGATGTTCATGGATCCTGGCTGAATTTGTGGATTCCTTCCTCATGAATCCCCCTGTCATTGTGCTTATACCCCTTTTGAATACCCAAGGTAGATATGGAGACAAGAATTTTGAAGAAACAAGAAAACAGAGGAAAAACTGTGTTTTTTTTAAGAAAACAGGCAGAAAATTCTTATGTAATTTCTCTCCTTCTATGGACTCAATTTCTCCTTAAAGTTATATCATTCCTTGCACATATTGATAATCAAGGTGGGTATGCACAGAACCTACCTCCTCAAGCCAAAAATCAAGCAAAAACCTGTGTTTTCTCCTTAAAAACATTGTATTGCCCCTCCTGTAGAACTACCTGTAGGTGCTCCTGTAGAACTTGTAAGTGCTCCTGTAGAACGCCGATAGCAGGAGGATGGATGAAAGTGATGGAGAACAATGGTTTCGAGGCTATGGGGGTGGCAAAGAGATTGATGCATCTAAGTGGACGAGGATGAAATGGAAGAAAAGGTGGTGAAGGAGTTTCGAGGAGGAGTACTTATTTCTTCTTTGAGATATTTCCGATGATGGGGTGAGCTGGCAAAAAGGTACGTTGCCATATTTGCACTGTTGGTCCCCATTGCCCTGTCATTGTGGCTCTTTCTTGCAATCACTTCCCATCATTTCATCGGAGTTTGCAGGCGCTCCACTACCCGTCCTTTAAATTTTTCTCTGAGTTGACTAGGCACATGTGTGGTGGCATCTCCGGATGAGCGCAATCAACTGGATGAGGGTGGCCAGTTAACTGGCCACCTTTTCTTGCTCAACCCTAACCATATCATTTGCTTATGCATATTTTCCAGTTACACGGATGCAATAGAGGAGAGGGTTAGTCACTTACCTGCGAGTTGAATGTACGTGCTGTGAGGCATTTTGGTTCCTTTTGTTGCTGCATGCTCGTATTTCAGTTGATGCATGCCTGTATCTCCTCTACTGTTATGCTTTCTGCTTCTTGATGTGTGGCTTGTTTGCTTTGTGCAAGTATCCTCTGGTTGGATCTAGCTTCAGATGTTCCCTTCAATCCCATGGTTGCACTTCTTTTGCTGTTGTGGCTTGATTTTAATGGGATCAGCTGCTACAAGAATTCCTACAGGAGCTCCTATAGCTGCTTCTCCCTTTAAAATTTTTAGTTGATTTTTGTGCTGGGAGTTGTGAGGATGATGCCAAAGATGCTGATGAAGATGGAGAGGTACTTGGTAAGCTGCAGGTGAGATTTGGAGGTGTTGCTCCCTTTATTTTTGTTTTTTTCTAAAAACTAGTTTCTGTGTTTTTCGACAGGAAGGGAAAAAAATGATGATGATGAGGTGGTGCAGGCATGGGATGGATGGCAAGGAGGGTGGATAGCTATAGGAGGGTCTACATGCTCTTCATGAAATCTCCCAGCCCCTCAAACTGCTTTTTGGAGCCATTTCTGGCTCTGTGATTTCTACAGGAGCCTCTTGTAGAACACACAGGGCCTCCTGTAGAACACACAATTTCTGGAAAAAAACACAGGGGGGTGGAAGAAAGGTTAGAAATGATGGAGAAGAGTGTGGGGGAGATGAAATAGGCTCTGTGGCATCTTCCTTTGCTCCCTGTGGTCCACCTGTAACCTGCAATGCACATTAAAAGTCAATTCTCTTTTCCTTCTTTTCTTTGTTTTTTTTTCTTTTTTTTTTTTGAAAGACAACTAGGGTGCGTCAAGGAGGTTTTCACCCTATTTTCCTGCCCTAGGCACCTTCAAGGGAGGTTTTCACCCAGGGATATTATTCTCGTTTCTTTTTTTTTTCATCAGTGGGCCATCTCAAAAGAGGTTTTCAACCCAATGATGGGACTCAAGCGTCTCATGGACGTTTTCACTTGAGTCCTTATTAATTTTTTTTTTTTTTCTTCTTCAATGAGTGGGAGAAGTGGAGGTTAAGACCTGCTTCAATACCATCACTGTCTTATTCATATCTTCAATGAACTCTCGCTTGGAGAGGTGTTTCTTGTAAATCTTTAACCTATGTCCATTGACAAGCATGGGGATGGCTTCTTCATCAATGGTTCTGATCAGAACTGAACCATTGTCATTGCATTTTTTGACAGTGTAGGGTCCCAGCCATCTTGTCCTCAGTTTGCCTTTGAAGTATTTAAACTTTGATGCATAGAGCAGTGCCCAATCTCCCTCTTGGAATTACTTCTCCTTGATATTTTTGTCATGCCATATCTTCCTCTGAAGTGAACTACCTCTGTGTGGAGAAGGGCCTGCAATCTTTGTTCATCCAATCCATTGCGCTGGAGTAGTCTTTCCCTCTGTGCAGGGCTGATGTCTAGGTCCAATTGAGTTTTCATTCTTAGTGTATTGTATTCAAATTCTATTAACAGCAAAGCCTTCTTCCCATAGACCAGTTCATAGGGTGTGAATCTTGTGGTGGTCTTCCATGTTGTGTTGTAGGCCTAGGTGTCCTCAACTAGTCTATCTGCCTAATAATTGCTGCTGCTGCTCACTACCTTGGTCAAAATTTCTTTCCAAAGCTCTGTTAGTGACTTCCACCTGCCCATTGGCTTGTGGATGGTAAGGGGTGGAAGTTCTGTGCTTGATTTTATGATGTGTGAGAAGGTCTTCAATCAAATTAGAAGTGAACTGTTTGCCTTGGTCTGTGACCATTTCTCTTGGATACCCGAAATTATAGAATATGTTTTCTCTCAAAAACTCAGCTACTTTTTCCTCTGTTGCTGCTTTGATTGCTTTTGTTTCTGCTCATTTTGTCGGATAATCGCTGCACATAATGATGCATTGCTTCTGTTTTGAAGGAGGGTGGATGGGACCCACAAAGTCCATGCCCCACTTCTTAAATGGCTCAAAGGTCACTTGAGGTTGCATGGGCATCTCATCCTTTGGAGTAGGTTTCCCCATCATTTTACACTAATCACATTAGGTGGTATACCTCCTCACATCTTGATGAAGAGTGGGCCAATAGTAGTCTGCTTGCAATATTTTGAAGGCAGTCCTCTTTGCTGTAAAATGGCGTCCATAAGGCCCGTCATGACAGGTTAGGAGAATGTAAAAAACTTCCTCCTTCCTAACACATCTTCTCAAGATCTGATCTGGGCCAAGTTTGAAGAAATTTCCCCCAATCCAGGTGAAAGGGGCACTTTTCCTCATGATCTTGGTCTTCTCCTTTGAGGACAGGTGTGGTGGGAACTATATTGAAACCAAGTAGTTTTCTATATCAGCGAACCATGGAGAGAGTACTGAGATAACAGAAAGGTGTTCATCTGGGATTTGATCTTCCACTATTTCTTTTTCATCTGCGGGAAATTTACTCTAGACAAAAAGTCAGCAATAACATTTTATTTACCAGGCTTATCAACAATGGTCAAATCAAACTGTTGCAGTAAAATCAACCATCTAATAATGTGAGCATTTACATCTGGTTTGTTCATTAAATATCTAATTGCAGCATGATCAGTGTGTACAAACGTTTGATAGCCTATGATATAATGTCTGAATTTGTTTAAGGAATGCACTACAACTAGGAGTTCCTTCTCTTTTACCGTATAATTTAACTCTGCCTTTGACAAATTTTTACTTATAAAGTATATGGCATAAGGTAACTTTTCATCAATTTGTCCTAAGGCTGATCCTATTGTTTTGTTCGAGGCATCTGTGTGAATGTGGAAAGGCAGGACCCAGTTTGGGCCTCTCAAAATTGGGCCAGTCACAAGTTTGCTTTTCAAGGTATCTAGGGCTTCTTGACATTTTTCGGTCCATATGAACTCGACATCTTTTCTTAAAAGACCAAACAACAGAGAGGCTAACTTACTAAAATCTTTAATGAATCTTTTGTAATACCCAGCTAAGCCTAGGAAACTTCAAACATCTCTCACCTTTTGAGGAGGTGGGACTCTTTAGATGATGTCAATTTTGTTGGGGTCCACCTGCAATCTTTGTTGAGATATTGCATGACCTAGCACGGTCCCTTCAGTCATAAAAAATTCACATTTTTTTGGACTGAGGGACAGGTTCATTTCAATACACTTGTCCAAGACTTTTCCTATGTTATATAAAGCTTCCTGAAAGTTAGAACCATAAGGAGTAAAATCATCCATATATTTATCCACTGCATCATGAACCAAGTCAGAAAATATACTCAATACTGCTCTCTGGAAAGTGGCTGGAGCATTACACAAACCAAAAGGAAGGCCCCGATATGCAAATGTACCCTAAGGACAAGTGAAAGTGGTCTTATCTTGGTCCTCCGGGCTAATTTGAATTTGATTGTACCTACTAAACCCATCTAGGAAGGAGAAGTTTTTTTCCCCGCCAGACCATTTAACACTTGATCTATGAAAGGCAAAGGAAAATGGTCCTTTTTAGTGGCCTTGTTCAGTTCTCGATAATCAACAGAGATTTTCCACTTACCATTTTTCTTTGGCACTAGCACCAAAGGAGAGACCCATTCACTGTTAGAGATGGGGTAGATGAATCCCGCATCAAGTAATTTTTGCAATTCTTCCTTAACAATGTCTTTAGGGGCTGAATTCATCCTCCTTTGTGGCTGCCTGACTGGTTTGCAATCTTCCTTAATGTATATATGATGAGTACATACTGAAGGGTGCACTCCCTTTATCTCGTTATAACTCCAGGCGAAGGCATCTAAATGTTTTCTCAATAAGCTGCACAGCTCCTTCTCCTGGGAAGTGGATAGGGATGAATTGATCTTCAAGGTTCTTTCTGGGCTGAACTCTATATTCTTAACACGGAGAAAGGTCCAGTCGGTCACATAGATATCAGTTAAGGTATTGTTTTGGGTTTCTTTCACTATATCTTCTAATGGCAAGGTATTGGGGGGTGGATTCTGAATTAAATTTTCAATGATATCATCCTCATTTTGCGGTTTCCCCCCATGACAGTTTCTAATGCACAAAGTGGTGCAGAATAGACTTCATCCTCATCCTCCTCCTCCAACCAGAGAGGTAGATCATGTTCTAGCAAGGGTTGGGCAGGAGGGTATATGAATAACTGTTTGGACATATGCCCATTCTTGATGGTCATGTTTCTAGCTCGACAACTTATGTAAGCATTGGCAGTAGCCAACCAGGGTCTCCCTAAGATGAGAGGATACCCAGTGAGCTTTGCCTTTGGCTGGAGAACTAGAAAATCAGCAGGGTACTCCAAAGAATCAATGGAGACCATCACATCTTCCACAATCCCTTCAGGGGTCACAGTGGAGCGGTCTGCTAGCTGCAATACTATCGTGGTCTTCCTCAAGGAGCCCTGGAGGTTAAGTTTGAGCATGGTGTCCTTTGTCATCACATTAATGGCAACTCCCAGATCAATCAAGGTGTGTGGGATCATGGTGCCATTGATGTGGACATCAACTACTGGGCTGCCAGGGTCCAGATATTTAAGACAGATTACCTGCCCCAACATCAGGTCAGACAGTTGTCCTATGACATTGATGGTTGGGGCATCTCTCTTGAGCCTGCCTGGATGTCGAAAGCACTTCTCTTTGATCATCCTATTGTATATAGACACATCTTTGATGGCTTGGAGAAGTGGTATTTTTACACATAACTGTTTCAATTCTCCCAGAAGTTCAGTGTCTTCTGGGGTGGGCTGTGTTATCCTGGATAGTCTTTCAGGAAAGGGTGGAATTGCTTTAGGTTCAATTTCCTCTTTATCTTCCTCAACCTCCTTAGGGGGAGGCTGGCTATCTAGGAGGACCTTCCCAGATCGCAGGTTAATCTACTGAATCTCCACAGCATAAGTTGGGCATGATAGTTTCCCACTATATACTTGCTAAGCTTGTCTGTTGTTCGGGTTTGGGTTCGGATGGGCAGGCAATTGGGGTTGCCTTGGTGGAGCAGGAGACAATGGTTGCGGTTGAGCAGTTGGTGGAGGCAAAAGAGCGGGAAGAGAGTTGTACTGGGGCCTCCACCCCTGATGAGTTGCATTCCATTGAGGTTGTGGCTGAGCATAGGATTGAAATGAATGAGCGGCTGGTTGGGCATGATACTGAGATGGATAAGACCAAGGAGGAGGCGTGGACCAGGAAGGATGAGAAAGAGGGCCCCAAGAAGGTATGGGAGTGACTTGGTTGGGGTTGTAGTATGCTTGGGATGTCCCTTGCATCCCCTGCTGGTATGGTCTAGGTCCATGCGGTCTCCTTTGTTTCATGAAATAGAGTGGTTTAGTGGCTCCTTCGGCTCCCTGGTATACAACTTTAAGTCTGGGCAATGAAGGGCACTTGTCTATAGAGTGATCTTCTTCGCAGACTGAACAAACCTATATAGAGTTTAATGGGCATTCGTTCCTAGGATGCCGCCTGGTGCACCTAGGACAAAAAATGGCCAAAGCCCTCTCTGCTTCCTCTTATTTCCTTTTGATATGCAAGGTATCCATTTGCATGACAAGAGTCTACAACATCTCACTTTTAAAGTCTTCCAACATGTTTTCAAGTTCACCTTTGAGGGATTAATTGGATGAGGAGGTACTGGCTATGGGTTGACTCCCCCTACCTCTCTTTCTTGCTGCTCTAGAATGATTTCTAAAGACAATATTTATGTCTTCATAAGGTAGTTGGTAGATGTCTCCCCTGGCCAGTAAATGGAGGGTGTCTAGAAGGTCTTCCGGAATTCCCCTAAGCAGGACCAACTTCAGAGATTCAGGGTCAAGTGTACACCTAACCCTTTTGTAACTGAGCTGGAACCTTTCTTCATAATCTTCCAAGGATTCATCACTTCCCATGGTCATTCGTAAGATTTCTTCATTAGTAGCTTTTGACATATAATAGTCTCGGTATTTGTTGTTAAAAGCCTGCTGCATATGAGCCCAAGTTGTGATGCTATTGCTAGGTAACCCCATGAACCAGCGCAATGCTGCATCCTTGAGAGTAGAAGGAAATAGTTTCAACTTTTGCTCATCTTCTGCATAGTCATAGGTGGTGGGCCCCAGTATTGCAGCAATAATGCTGCAACTCCTAGAACTCCCTTCTTTACTTTTATCAACCCGGTAGTTCGTAACAAACTTGGAAGCGACGGTGCTATATGCACAAGTACTAGCTCTTGCTGCAGCTGTCACTTGGTCAGCTGGCACAAGTCTGCTAGGAGCTTAAGCCAACTTCTATGAGCTCTTAGAAGAAGCTTTTTAATTGATGGATGAAAGCTAATCTCGAAGGAAGCTAATCTATTTGTGAAAAGAGATTGAAGAACTGAAGGAAAACGCAAACCCTAGCAAACCCTAATTCTACCAGTTAGTCCTACTGATGCAAAGGAGAGAATGCAAACCAATGAAAGAGATACCATTACTTCTATGAAGGTAAAATACATGTGTTTAGACTACCTCTATCTGAAGAAAACATCTTTTTGTATTTTTGATTAAGTCGTCAGTTTCATCATGCATATGCTTTCACTGTTCTTTGACTGTGCAAGGGTGGATCAAGGAGGAGAAATGCTTGGAAGAGGTCGGGAAGGTTCAGAGAGGGTCTAAGGAGTCCCTAACACCCTTCCAGAGAGTTTCACAAAATTTGGCTATCAAGAAACCTCATTTGTGAGCTTCTACAGGAAGTCTGCAGGGGTTCTACAGGATGTTCAGGAATTTCTACAGGATGTTCAGAAATTTCTACAGGATGTTTAAAAATTGGATTTTGGAGGATGGGTGAGTGAGGGAAGATGCATGAAGGGATATGGAGGTAGGATAGGGGTCTGAAGTGGCCCAGGGACTGGTGGATGGAGTGGTGAGAAGGTGTAGATGGCTAAATTGGCTCAAAGAAGGCCGAAACAATGATTGCGCAAAAAGGTAGGGTTACGTGGGCAAGAGGACAGATGTGAGACGAGGAATCTAGCTAGGAGGTGGAGCAGATGGCTCTGATGAAGCTTAGGTGGATGAAAGAGTGGTAGAGATGCCCTGCACCGTATACATTCAACTGAATCAACAAAGTCTTGCAAGTAATCAAAGTCCTAGCTAATCTGATCTAACTGACAATACAGTGAATGAACAACAGCTTTATTTGAAAGAGAACCATGTATATCAACTATGCAATGAAACATTTCAGAGATCTGAACACATAACCAACTTCTGCAAATGAAAACAATACACTAAGGATTGCATGGTAAAGCAAACTAGTGTTTTTGTTTGGGACAACACGGTTACTTCAATTCCAGCCCCTGATCCAATAAGGAAGAGGTGAAACCAATAGTATTTGTTGACCCTTTTTTTTGGAGCCTTTTTCTTGTGATTATCCTACCAATCTATTCTAAAAATTTGAAGAATTCTATTCATAAATAGTGACCTGGTTAGTCCACACAACTTAATCTGCCTAACAGAAATACTTTTGCAAATGCACAAAAGGAAACAACGATGCTTAAAGGAAAGATAACAGTACATAAAGGAGGCCCTAGGCTCTCAGGTTGGGCCCAACCCTGAGAGCTACGACTCGTATAGAAAACTCAGAGTTGATATGAAATAGGACTGCTTATCATTATCAAAATATAGTCATTAGTCAAGAGTTATGCCAAAATGGCTACAAGAAAACGAGCTAAAGCTGACAGCACTGTAGTGCAAAAATATGCAATGGTTTCAAAAGTCCCTTACGAAGGCTGAGGCCTTCTCATTTATACACCATGAGGGCCCTAGCAGGCCTCCTAAATCTGGGGGACTTGGCTGTCCAACTGTCAGTAGACAGTCCCTTTTCCAAAATCTGCTTGGCTGCCTTCAAGATCCGGTTTTGGTGGCCTGTGAGCTCGGAGTTTGAGGGTGAAGATCCCGAGGAAGGGCTATTTAATGTCATAGACAACCCCCCTACGAATCCTCACCTCAAGCTTGGTTGTCTTCTAGCTCATGATTGCTCGGTTTTGCTCCAACATGTGTCAAAAAACCCTGAAATAAGCACGTGTTAGCCACCTAGGAAGAGTGACCACCCTTATTCGTACAAATGACATAAACATACTAAAAAATATTGCATAAGCTATGAAAAATGGAGGATTGAATAAGGACTGAACAAGGATAATTAGGCAAAATGAGCCCAATAAGTTACCCAATTTGGGGCTCATCAATAGGTTTGAAAAATGACAACAAATTCAAGCAAGAAAGTGTCAGGATCTTTTGTGGTCAAACCATGGAAGTGGGGTAGGGCTGAAGGGCTTATGTTCTTCATTTTGGTGTTCCCATTGGTCTCTCGGATGGGAAAGGTACCCTCTACTCTTTCTCCATTCCCCCTAGCATTTCTGTTTTCAGCCATTGTCTCAGGAGGGATGTCCTCTTCTTCTTATTCCCCTATAGGTTCTTCAAATATCTCTGGTTGTTCACCTAAAGGTTCTTCTGGATCACTGCCACTGAAGAAGAGAGAAGGGTGGCTATGTGATATAGTGGGGGTGTTAGGCAAGAATTTTCCTGAATTATCTCTGTTCCTACGAGGCATGAAAATAAATCTTTTTGGTTGGTTTTTGTTTTTTCACTGCTTGTACCTGAAAAACTGAAATTGATTGAACAAATAAATTGCAACTAACTGAAATGAAATTTCTGAAATAAAATGGCAGAACTGAAAAGGAAAGCAAATGAAATGCAGAACTGAAAGCAAGGAAATGACTAATCTACTTTTGCTGAAATGAAGTTGCTGAAATGAAATTGCAGAACTGAAAAGGAAAGAAAATGAAATGCAGAACTGAAAGCAAGGAAATGACTATTCTACTTTTGTTGAAATGGAAATTGCAGAATTGAAAATGAAAGCAAGGAAATGCAAAAACTGAAGGAAACAACTACTCTACTTTTTCTGAAATAAACTACTTAGCAGAATGTTGCGATAGAGAAATAGAAGAAAGCAGTAATCACAAAATACTTTGACGCTTCCCCGGCAACGGCGCCAAAAAGATGGTGAGCACCAGTATTGCAGCAATAATGTTGCAACTCTTGGGCTTCCTACTTTACTTTTATCAACCCGGTAGTTTGTAACAAACTTGGAAGCGACGGTGCTGTATGCACAAGTACTAGTTCTTACTGCAGGCTCTCGCTTGGTTAGCTGGCGCAAGATCACTAGGAGCTCAAGCCAATTTCTATGGATTCCAGAAGAAGCTCTATATGTGATGAAAGAAAGGAAAGCTTACTCTACAGAGGCTACTCTACTTGTAGAAAGGAAAAGAAGATTGAAATGTAAAGTAAACCTAGCAAACCCTATTTAACCAACTAATCCTACTTTTGCAGAAAGAGAGATGAAAAACCATGAAATGAATACTATTACCTACTTAGGAAGTAAACAACATCTACTCAAGCTATTTCTAGAAGTAAATGAGCAAAAAACATCTTTTTGGATTTTTATGGGAAATTGTCATCCATGTAATTTATTTGATTATGAATGTGGTAGCGATTAGGTGGCGATGGAGGGCGGTTTTGGAACTTGAGAAGATGTAGGATGGTGTGGATGGGTCCTAGGAGGTCTCAGGTGACCTTTTGGAGGCTTTTACAACAGTCGGACTTAAAAAAGAAGCCTACAAGAAAATCTACAGGAGGCTGCAGGGGATCTACAGGAGGTGTACAAGAGGATTCCGAGAGCAGTTTTGGAGGTTTTGAAGGTAGGAAAGCGGGTGGAAAGGTTAGCTGAAGGCTAGAATGATGTGTTAAGGTGTCTAGGGTCCACCAAGAATGATTAGGAGAGAGAAATATGGTCAGATTTGTTCACGGAAAGAGAGGAAAGTCTATGGAAAAGTGCAGAAAACTAGGGCAGATTTGAAATGAACTATGGGCGACCTGTGAGGCATAGATCAAAGAGAGATTGTGATGGCTAATTGGCTAACTTATTGTGAGAAGAGATTTGTTGCCAGAGAACTGAAAATCAAACAATGAGATTAAGCAAGCAAGGAAACTAAGTACATCAAAAACAGAATTTTGCATCAAGCTAATCTAGATTATGAGCTATGGAAAGAAATGCTGAAAAATGCTATAATGAGAGAAATCATGGAAGGAAACTTATTGCAAGACAGAAATGAGCATGGTGAAAGAGATCTAAAACAAAGCATTAACTTTCTTACAAACTGCAACACTAGAAATCCTATGGAAAAGGTAAATTTGTGGTTTTGTGGCAGCAAGAGAGTCTTGGCCTCAGTTCATGGTCCCAAAGGGAGGAAAGGAGGCCAAGGCTCTGTTGATGGCCTTTTTGTATCTTTTTTCTATCACTGTTCAACCTACTATAGAAAACTCAAATGGAAACAACCTTCTAAATCACCAAAAGCAACCTATTCTTAACCAAGAAAGAAATTCATCTAACAACAACTAATTCATAAACTGAAACAAAGCATATAAATACAAAAAAGAGGATCTTGGCTGCTTAGATTGGGCCCTGACCCAAGAGCTTCAGCCCTCTGACGTAACTTAGTGTTAGCTCGAAAAGGACTTCATCTTTATTATCAAAATAATAATAAGATTACATGAAACTGTCAACAAAAGTGAGCTCGAAGTTGAGCAGAGCAAAGCTGCAACAAAAATTCGAAAATTTGATTAACTTCCTAATGAGGCCCTAGGCCTCTCTACTTATACAACTGAAGCTCCCAACAACTTCCTTAAAATTAGGGAGGTTGGGCTCCCAAAACTTGAGATAAATAGAAGTTATCCTCCACTTGCTCGGTTGCCTCCTAGTGCATTGATGTGGCTGTTTGTGCTCCAAGCTGCATTATGGAGAATTCACAGTGGGGAGTCATAAATGAGGGGGATACCCTCCTATAAATCCTCTCCCTTGTCTACTTCAAATTGTTGCTGCCAATTGTCCATTAAATCTTTGACTTTATCTCCAAAATTGAACAAAAATCTGCGTTAAACACATATTAGACTCCATGGCATAATGACCAACCCAACTCACTCCATAAGCATAAATATAATAAAAAATCATGCAATAAGCTAAGGAAATGGTCGATTAAACTATGTTAGGAGGCAAAATGAGCCCATATAATTACCCATTTATGGGGCTCATCAAATAAGGATGCCCAATCTTGGCTAGAGTATTGAGGAATAAAGGAGGAGATCATCTTGTAGAATATGGATACTATTAAAAGTATTATTACTTCCAAATTTAAGGAGAAATTGTGGGGAAAAAGAGTTGGAGGGAAAAAGGAAACTACGATATTATAAGGTGGTGATAATCCCAATCTCAAAAACGAAAATGATCTCTTTGTCTTGACCAGTGTTAAGAAGAAAATGAACATTGCCAAGATTAGAACTAATTCTCATGAGCTTCATAGTAAAACTGAGCATTGGTCAATCCCAAAACACTATGGGATGCAAGAGTTTGTCACCTATGTGATCCTAGGAAGGTTGAAGATGACAAACACTTTCTCTTAGCTTCACATTCAATCTAATTTTTAAAATAATTATCACACTACCAAGTTTGAAGATGACAAATACTTTCTCTTAGCTTCACATTCAATCTAATTTTCAAAATAATTGTCACACTACCAACCTTCTTGACTTTTTAACTTAGCAAAACTATAATGATATAGAAGTGCTTCTCACTTCTTTTTGAGCATAGACATAAAATGTTAAAGAATTTTAATTAATCTGTTACCTTCTTAAACTGTAAAAAAACCATATAGATTTAGTAGACATTAACCAACATCATCATTATTAAAATTTTAATATCGTTGATTAAATAATAATATATTTATATAAATAATAAACAAAATTACAAACTATTTTCAATATCTTAATTTTTTTTTTTTTAAATTAAAAATAATGTTAAAAATGTAAGTAAAATAATATGAAGAAAAATACCCCACTTTACCTTTTTCAAAGAAATTGTGAAAATGTATATTGTAGTTTAAAATAGTGTATTTTTATGGGATCAATATCACACTAATATATAGAATTTTTTGGGGTTAACAATGACTTGTCTCCCTATCATTTTGTAAATTAAAGTCAGAGTTATAATGAAACCATTCCATAATTAGCATGTATTTTATTTTAGAGGGGTTAATAGTGACATGTTCCCCTATCATTTTGTAAATTACCATTAGAGTTATATGGAAATCATTTCATAATTAGCACATATTTTATTTTAGAGTGGTTAGAAAGTAAAACCTAAATTAAATATTAAAATTTGTTTTTAAATTTTATAATGATAAATGTTAAATTAAAAGTAATAGATATTTATGAAAAACTATTATTAATATAAATATTTAAAAATTAAATAAATATATGATGAATTAGATTTTTATGATTTTAAAATAAATTTTAATTGTTATTTATAGTTTTTTATTCTACAAATAAAGAAATTTTATATATCAATTTGGTGTGTATCTTGACGGTGACTTTAAAATTGGATATAATATCTATATATATATCTATATATATATATTAAAAACTTACAATTTCACCTCTTTTATAACTAAATACCCATATATTAATAACCATTTTTTTATAACTAAATACCCATATATTAATACCCATTTTTTTTTAAATAAAAATATTAATTTAATAATAAAAACTTGCAATTTCACACCTTTTGTACCGATAAATTAATAACCATGATTCATTTTCAATACACTCATCCACAAACCAAAACAAGTCTCTGTTATGTCATTGCCTACCCAATACACTAATCATGCCCTAGATCCAAGCAATATATGCCATTGATTAAGGGTTCGAGAATCCATTATTTTGTATGGTCGAAAGCAGGGAAGGGGAGGTGTGTTTTCTACGGTTTCATGGTCTGCATGGGCATCTGCCATTTTCACCATCTGAGCGAGCCATATTACCTCTCTCATGGGCCACCAAAACCATTACCTGCCACTCCAATTATAGATTATCTGAATGATATTTCATCATCAAATCCACTTTTTGTCCTAGAAATTATCATAACCCTTCAAATCCACTTTTTGTCCTAGAAATTATCATAACCCTTCAAATCTAAGAATAGGCATGAGCAAGCAACTACAAAAGGGCTTTGGTCAGTTGGAGTTTCTTCAACAATGTAGGGCAAGGAAGGCATTAATGAAGCCATGAAGCTTTGTTGTTACACAGTGTGTGTGCGCGTGCTGTTGATGTTTTTTTGGTTGCAGGGGAGTCACGCAGCATTAATGGAGGATTCTTCCTCTGTGGTGCATGGTCTATCTCATGAACCCCCACTAAAACTATCACCAAGTGCTGTGGATTTCTTCAGCCCTGGTCTAGTTAATTCCTCTCCTCTTTATTCTTCTCATCAGCAGAACCAGCCTTACGTGCAACAGCAATATGATCAATCTTCTTTCTTCTCTTCTTTTTCTGCACAGAAAATTGTTGATTATATTAGTGAAGGTGCCTTGGCAGGCATTATGTTCAGTGTTGTTGTATTTGGCGTTGTCTATGTAGGCAGGAGAACATATTTGTATGCAACTAGGAGGTTTAATATGAACAGCTCTCCCAAACCCATTTTCCCTGGTCCCTGATAGATGGGAAATGGACTGTGTTGATTTTAGTGTTGGTTAGTTTGGGCAATGCTTGTTGAAATTTGGGTAAAATTAATTAAAAAAAAAAAAGTTCAAAACAATGAGTAAGCCTGTAGTTTTGTGATTGTTCATTTTTTTTTGATATATATTCATGTTTTACATAAAGATATTAATGTGAGAAGAATGAAATGAATTTCATCATCTTTATCGTTTATTATTTTTGGGTTGTTTGGTGTATTTATTTTTGAAAATCTTAATTTGTTTAAGTTGGAGATATTTTTTGAGATATGTTTTATAACGGAGTATCAGGATAATGTGTAATTCGTGAATAATGTCTTATAAGTTTTTAAATATCTTTTTAAAATAAAATTTAAATAAATTATTTGAATCTTTATCTTACTTGATAATACAGCTTGAGTGGGCCTAATGGTTAAGAGCATGCGTTTCTTTGTAAGAGGTCACAGGTCCAAAACCAGAGGGGGGTAGAGTATGTATGCCTTCGTAGACTTAGCAGTCAAATCGCTGCGCGGAGGTGGGTCCCTTGTCGCACAAACAAGGAGGTCTCATACACTAATTTGGTGTCTGCTTGGCTGTGACCTTAAAAATAGATATTATTATTATTATATATATATAAAATAAACATATGTGTGTGAAATTTTTCAACGATATTTTCTAAGCATTGAATGGATTTGCGTATTTAAAATGGCATTGAATAGATTTATGTATCCAGAAAAACAATTTCGGCATATATATATATATATATATATATATATATATAACCATGGATTTATCAAGCATATGTATCACAAGAAATTTGATATCTCTTTGTGCTTGATACTGATTTTTATCAAGGATTGAGAGAGATCAAAAACATTTTTTTACTTTAAAAGAGGTTTATGTCACAAGAAATTTTTTGATCCCTCTATGATGTTTGGTTGATCCTTGATCATAAAATATATAGCTGAGAGAATTGAACCAGTCACTTCACATTAAAAAGTGCCTTAACAAAGCACCCTATCACCATCTATAACATATTAGATTTTCAAACATTACCTCTACAAGTTTTTTGAATTTTTTAACCCAAATTCCTATTACTTTTAACCATCTAATCAATTTCTCTACCTCCATAAAAAAAAAAAAAACCCTTTCAAAGCCGTCTAATTACAAAAATTCAAACAACTCTAATCTCAATTCTAATATAAAATATACTATTTTCAATTCTAATATAAAATATACTATTTTCACAAGTGAGAAGAGAATTTCTTTCACAATAATACCCTTGAAAAACAAAATGTACAGTACTAATCCCAGCATTAAGACAATGTTCTACCCAAACCAAAAAGAGACAACAATTTATAACCTGGGTAAGGCATTAAACCCATGTGACCAACGGCCTCCCAAAATAACACAATTCCCAATTCTTCCTGTTCCCACTCCCCCCATCTGGAATCCTGATAACCCCAAAAACTAGAAAATAAGCGCGATCAGACCTGAGAGCGTATGGAATCGATCCGCGTGAACTTAGCCTTTCGCGTCACATAAATGTAACTCCCTACTGCTGCAAAAACGACCAGAAGTAGAACGGAGAAGACGAGTCCGGCAACGGCGCTTTCACTCAGACCTCCAGACGAATGCTCTGATGGTTCCGCCCCTGTCTCTGATGGCTCCGCTACCGGTTCTTCTGCAGGGCTATTATGAGGAAATCGGTTTTTCACTTCCATTCCTGCAGAAGGGCCGAAGAATTCCATGGAGCTTGGAGACATTTCCATTAGCCTTCCTTCGGGAATCCCGCGCACCGAAGGAAACATAGGTCGTGTGTTCGATCCCTCTATTGCACACATCCGTAGCAAAATGAACACGATTGGCAGATTGGAAATGCCGAGTAGCCTGCAACCAGCCATGAGTAGAAGAAATTCCCAATATCACTGGGTATGCCAAATCATAAAAACTATGGAGACCGAGGTGCCAGTGTTGTCCTCTCGTTCTTCCGGCGGTCTTTAATGGAAGTTCCTTTCGAATCCAAACAAAAATATCTGAGTATTGGGAGTCGTGAAGACAAAAACATATCGATGGAATTAATGGATAGTTGGCCTTGTAATGTCGGGTAACATCTCCAACAAGTAGTATATGTATTTAATGATGCTTCTGTAAGATGTTAATGGTTGGATGGGTGGTTGGTGGGGGAGGAAGTTTCCATGATTCCCGGGAAATAAGGCAGTTTATTAAGTGGAAACTAGGAGTATGTTTAATAATCTTATAAAAATATAATGGTTAATTAAATAGAATAAAGGTGGGACATGATGAGACTTGTTTTTTTATTGTTTGTATTTTTCTATACTAGGGGTATGGGTGATGCTTCAGAGATTTGAACATGGGTGGGACTCTTTGCAAATGGATTCCAAACACAAACACGAAAACTCCAGAGGCCGGAGTTGGTGATGGGACTTGCTTATTTATTGTTTGTATCTTCCTACACTACGGGACTCTTTGCAAATCGATTCCAAACACCAAAACTCCAGAGGACCGAGTTGGTGATGAGACTTGCTTTTTTATTGCTTGTATCTTCCTACACTATGGGCGTATGGGTGACCCGATGAGACTTGCTTTTTTATTGCTTGTATCTTCCTACACTACACTAAGGGTGTATGGGTGACGCCTCTAGAGATTTGAACACTGATGAGAGTCTTGATTCCAAACACCAAAACGCGTGTATGGGTGACCCGATGGGACTTGCTTTTTTATTGCTTGTATCTTCCTACACTCCTACACTACACTACAGGTGTATGGGTGACGCCTCCAGCGATTTGAACACTGGTGAGACTCTTTGTAAATCGATTCCAAACACCAAAACTCGATAGGCTGGAGTTGAGGCTGGAGTTGGTGATGGGACTTGCCTTTTTAGAGTTAAATTTATTTTAATTATGGATTTACCAAGTGTTTTTTGACTAAATTTCTTGATGTGATTAAATATTTGATTTTTTTGCATAGTAGATGCCAAGTTAAGACAAATCTAGGTTGGTTTAATTATTAGTTTTTATTAAAGCTATTATGATATATGTCAATAAATTACTCTCTGAACACTGGTGAGACTCTTTGTAAATCGATTCCAAACACCAAAACTCGATAGGCTGGAGTTGAGGCTGGAGTTGGTGATGGGACTTGCCTTTTTAGAGTTAAATTTATTTTAATTATGGATTTACCAAGTGTTTTTTGACTAAATTTCTTGATGTGATTAAATATTTGATTTTTTTGCATAGTAGATGCCAAGTTAAGACAAATCTAGGTTGGTTTAATTATTAGTTTTTATTAAAGCTATTATGATATATGTCAATAAATTACTCTCTATTTTATATTTTAAATACGTATAATTTTTTTTAAATATATATTTATATATTCATTTTTCAAAATTATTTATATATTAAAAAAATTTAAATCTCAAATTTAAAATATTTTAAAAGTTTTAAAAAAATTCATGGAAATTTTACGCTTTTAAATAGGTTACATTCATGAGAAAAATCATAAATTAAGAATATTATGAGAAAAACCATAAATTTTCAAAATCCAAAATCTTAAAACCACAAATATTTACATGACATCACAACATATTTTCCATATTTTACTGGAGATTACCTCTCAACACAATAATTTAAGAGCATAATTTTTTTTAAAAACAAATATTATTATACCAATTTAAATTCAATTTTTCCATATGCAAAATGAAACCAATCTTAATCTAATTTTGAATAAATATTGTATACTACATTTTGGTACCGAGGGCTATATTTTTAAACATGAGGGCCGGTGAGTCCCATTAGAAACTATATAAAACCCATTCTTTTTCACATTTATTTACATTATCGATATATACAGATGGGTGATTTGACATGATAGGCTGCCGGAACAGCAAAGCAGAATAGCAAACATATGCTGCAGAGCAGCCTGGTGAGGAGGCGGCAAGCCAAACTTCCAACCACTCGGGCTACACGACCACATGGGTGATTATAAGTTGTGCAAATTGGGGTTTCTAGCGTTTTCCTTGGCTCAAATTGAAGACGTCGACTGAATCTGGGCTCTCTATGTGGGATCCAGCTGTGCCTTGGCTCAAATTGAAGAATTCGACTGAATCTGGGCTCTCTATGTGGGATCCAGCTGTGGCATCAACCAAGAACCTACCTTTGATTTCCTAGTAGTCTCTTGCGGTTTTAGTAATTCCGGATGGAATTTATGTGATCCTAATTTACTTCCTTCTCTCGTGGTTTTCCAGGTTTAGGTTGAAAGTAATTTTTACTCTTTGAATTTGAATTTTATGAATCGTGGGTATTTTTGTTTTTAAAGCCATAGTTTGGTTTGGTTTGTTTTGGGATAATAATCTTTAACAAGTTAGACCTGGAAAACCTAATAACGAAGGAGGTATGGGATGTGCTTTGAAGCCCAGAGGAAATTAACCGCACAAACCTCAATGTTTTAATAACAATTTCCACCTATCCCAAAGCTGTAGCACGCCACCCACACCATGAATGTTATGAATCTCATGCTTCAGCAACAATAATAAGTTGAAATCTTAAGGCAGTTACACTTGGATTTTTATTCATTGCTCACATGATAAATGTTATTCATTGCTCACATGATAGATGTTCTCTCTTTAGCTTAGCTTTGAACAACCATTGTAGAATTATAAAGATGTTTATCAAAAGAGAGATTCAATGATAATAGAGGAATTAATTTTCCTTTGTATAAGACTAGTATAACTATATTAAAATATTAATATAGTTGATATAGTGGAACACTTTATAAATATAACAAAAAAATTATTGCAACAAGAAGAATGTCTTATCATTAATCATGTATAAAACATTATGGGTCAACTTTAATTTGAGCAAACGAAAGAATTACACATCTTGTTAGATCTAAGGCTTTTGTTATTCATAATGTAGATAAATGTCTTTTGGATTAATCACATTATTAAGATTTGGTCCAAGTTTCGAACCAACTAATGTGGTTTATCCTCATGTATGCATCATTGCCTAGAATTAGTTGTTGAAAATTAGTTGTTGGTAAATTAGTTAATAAGGTAAATAAAATATTATTTAAAAATCAGAAGTAAGAAGTTATCTATTAAAATATTATATATTTAGTTGAAAACTAGCAGTTAGGTGTAAATAAATATAAAATATTTTATTCTCATATTTTAATAACTAATTATGTAGTGAGAGATAATTGATATTATCAATTTATATAATATTATTTGTTAGGGGTTAACTTATTCCAAATAAATAAAAATATAGCCATGTTTAATTATATAGAAGTAGAGTTATAGGTTAAGAAACGGTTCTAGAAATAATTTATCATAATATATAAAATGAAAAAAGAGGTTAACCTAATAATAATAATAATAATATTGCAAAAAATAAATAGCAGAGAAGGACTCAACTTTCATATATATTTAGAAAGATGAAAGTCAATAGGGGAACAAAATAATAACTAATATCTAGAGGGTTACAAAAATATGTATAATTTAAAAAATTCAGTTGACTTAATACTAATAATAATATTGCAACAAATAAATAGTAGAGAAGGACTCAACTTTTATATATATTAAAGATGAAGGTCAAGGGGGAACAAAATAATAACTATTATCTAGAGGGTTACAAAAATATGTATAATTTAAAAAATTCAGTTGACTTAATAATAATAATAATATTGCAAAAAATAAATAGTAGAGAAAGACTCAACTTTTATATATATTCAGAAAGTTGACTTAATAATAATGCAAAAAATAAATATTAAAGAAAGACTCAACTTTTATATATATTCAAAAAGATAAAGATTAAGAGGGGAACAAAATAATAACTAATATTTAGAGGATTACAAACATATTTATAATTTAATTAGAATATGAACTTAATAGAATTAGAATAATCTCAAATCCCTAAAAAATAGATAGATGAAAAACATATAACACGAATCTAATTTAATTTAAAAAAAATCTTTGGCAACAAAAAAAACTTAAAACAACTTTTAAATATGAATTATTTTACATATATTTTAATATAATTTTCATGTTGAATAAACTTTAAAGAAATCTTACCATTATTTTATAAAAAGTTGGTTAGAAGATTGAGTAAAATGTTTAAAATTATAAATGCTTTTGTCACAATCTTTCAAATTATAAAAATGTATCAATACTAACTTCTAGGTGGTTCTTTTAATTTAATATAAAATTAAATGGGATTTTAGTAAACAATGCATAGTTTAGTTTTTTATTCTTTTTGTTAAATTAACATTTTCCTTTTCTTGTTCATTTATATAACATTTGAGATTCTTCCTTGTTTACGTATTTAATATTTGAGATTCTTTTAGTTTTTAACATTGCATGCTTTCTTTGTTGGTATGTTAATTTTATAGTTTTTTTTTATTTTTTTATTATTCAAATTAACTTTTTCAGTTTGTAATTTTTTAGAGTTTTGATTAAATGTAACATAATTCACTACATTATATTTTTCATTAAAAATTATTGGGTGTTATCATGTTAATTTCATAGTTCCAATTTTTCGGCTATCTTTTTATTGTCCAAGTTAACCTTTTCCAATTTGTAACTTTCTAGAGTTTTGATTAAATGCAACATTATGCACTATAATAAGTTTCTCTTTAAAATCTATGGATTCACTACAATTCAATTTTTAAGCTATCATTTGGATTTCAACATACTACTTTTTTTCCTAGCTAGGCATTTCAACATCAAAATCAACCTCCATTTCACCAAACCTAATTTCATATTCTTGAATTTGTTGATTTACTTTTTCAGTAGTATCCCTTTTCCTCTTTAAACTTCTAGAAATTGTATGTGATTTTTCATTTTTTTTGGAAGGATCCTTATCTCCCCATCTCCAATGCTTCCAATAATAGACTTCCTCTATTTCATTGTACTACTTTGGATTTTATTCCAAGACATTGAAGAACTCCTTTCTGAAACATGGGGTGAATCGAGCTCATTACCTATGGTAATATTTCTTCTTTGTTTATGTTGATTATTGGTATTGATCAAGATATTAATGTCATCTTGGGTTGGTGATTAGTTGTCTTCCCAATTTTTTTCTTTAGGATTTTGATTATCCCGTTGTCCTTCATCCAACTATACTGTTCTAACAAAACATGAAAAATAAGAAATAAAGGTCATGTTGGTTGAAAATAATTCCTCTCATTCTAAACCTCCTTTAAACTGATGAATTTTCACCATCTTAAAAGAATCAAAATATGTAAAAAAATAATACAAATGGGAAATATTTTAAAACGTAATTTCTCCAATCTTCATAGTCATTGGGATGAATTGTTTATTTCTTTTTTCATGGAAAAAATGTGGCCCAACCATATTTTCTACATAATTCTTCCAAAAATTAAACATAAATTGGAAGTAAAAGCGTTTTCCTTGAAATCTATATAGTCATATATAAGTGAACTCATTCTACAATTCAAAACTTCATTTTTCAATTAAAAAAGTTGTAGCTTCTCTTTAAAGACTATCAATGGGAGAATTGTGAATCATCCTCTTGACTGTAGACATAAATACATTTTGAATTTGATAAATAGTGAATGAGACCTCGTGCCTCTAGAGTGATGTATATTGGAATTCCACTGGATCCTTACTATAATTTGGGCTCCTTTCAAACACATGGCAATAAACTATGGGATAGACTTAATAAGAGGTCATGTAATTTAATCTCTTAATATCACGTAAGTTTCTCAAGTGATAAGAGATTTAATTTGAGATAAAATGTGCCGAGTCAAATATGACATTCTAATGGATAAAACAAATGAAGAACATAAAGCACAAACTTTGGAATAATAGTAATTGAATCTTGCCCAAAAATCCTTGCAAATAGCCATGCAAATTATATGTATGGGTATGCAAGTGAGTATGCCTCAATTGGATAATTTTTAGGATCATTAGTTGGCCTCCTGGGGAAACCTCTTAGAAGCTGCACTCGCCCACCATGAGCACTTAGAAAGGCATATGCTTCAGGCGCTTTTAGAGTTTTCTTGGGCATTAAGAGTTGCATCATCTTCACAAAAACACTAAGTGTGAGAGGAATCAATGTCTTCTTGCTTTCATCTGGGTGAATTATCTTTTTCTTATTGTTAAATTTGTTTACACGCCATAAAATTAACTCCTTAAGATTGAACACTTCAAGCATACAACCGTATTCATTAGAGGTCCACAATTTCCTACTCATATAATATCAAACTCATTGGATTTCTCAACACCAAATGCAACAATGTTTTCCCTCTCTCCTAAAAGCATTGTAACTCATGCTTCTATTGTCGATATATATATATTTAAGTTGTCTGTGTTCTTCCAACCTTGACCTGTGTCTTGAGAAACTGTGATCTAGAGACATCTAAGTCGTTAAAGTCACATGGGGATCGCACCCGACTTGGGCTATACTAACCCTAAGTTGACTAGATTTTTAGCATGTCTTCTCCCCTGAACACGAGCTCAAAAACCTCCATGAGGTTTCATCCTGGGTCGCCTTGCTAATGAGGCCCATCCTCAACCAGTTGTGCTAGTAATACTTGACATACACCTATCTTTATTAACAAAAAAACTAATAAAAAAATATTTCATTCCCAAAACTATTTTAAAAAACACATCCCAAGTCAAACCTTACTCACAATATCAAATATCATACCATTATTGAGTAAAGCCACATATCGAATACCCGCATTGATTTCACATCCTCCTACTACTAATTTGCCTGTGCATGTGATATATTGTAGACATCATGTGTCTTAGCAAAAATAGATTAAGCTATGATTTATTTTTGAGATTTTGCATTAAAATATATGAAGCAACAATTTAAGTTCTTTGTTTTAATGAAATATGCATAATTGTAGGTGCATGATAGCATCGAAGATATTAGATGAGAACTATGCATAATTGTAGTTGCATGATAGCATCGAAGATATTATATGAGAGGGGGTTTTTATTTTATTAGTAGATTATTTTTTGAATGTTGAGTTATGCATAAATATAGTTGGAGTTGGAAAACATATTCAATTGTATAAAAATGGGGAGCTATAATTGATAGGGAGGTTGTCTAATGTCAAATAATAGAATTCTTACAGAATTCTTACAAAGATAAGTCAAGTTGAATTTTAATGTATTGCTTATATATGTAGATCATAAAGATAGTTTTCAAGTATTCACAATATGGGATAAGGTGGTGTTTACTTTTAAGTGGTATGTTTCAAACTTGTTGGGTGAAAAATATGGTTTTTTTGTGAGAAGCTCACTTAAAATGTAAGTGAGAGGAGAAGTTATTTGAAATATTAGAGAATTTTTAGATTTAAAATTAATTTTAAAAAGCAATAAAATAATAGTTAAAATAATAAAATAAGAGTTATAGTTTTTTTTATTGGAAAAAAAGATAAACACAATTTTAATTGTATTTTTGGTTTATTTTCGTATAGATTTATTCATACGTAGTGTAGGCACTCATTGTATATTCTGTGTCTAACGAGCATTTGCTCATTGGATATTCAGTGTCTAGTGAGTATCTACTCTAATATTTTTGAATAGACCCATATATGAAAAATTGAAAATACATGAAAAAATGTGTTTCTTTCACGGTAGGGTGAGGATGAATATTGGGTAGTTCTCACCCTCATATATGAGGGTAAGGGTGAGATTTTAGCCATTATTTCCACTCACCCCCACCATGATATTATTCCCCCTAACCAAATTTGAAAATAGTTGAAAATAATTAATATTATTTTGTATTAATGGAGAAATGGTTACATAAGTTGTAACGTATCTCCTTGGTTTAGGATTTGTTCCTAGAGTTTAGGAGTTTGTTTGCAACTACCCGATTTCTAGTGATGTACTTAATAATGTAATCATTCACTTGATGGAGAGTAGAGTGTACGGAGAGAGATCTCTTTGTATGAGTGCAGTCTCCAGGTGCAGTACTCACCTATGAGCTGTAACTCCTTCTTTTTAATTCAAATCTGATTTTTATCTTGGTATCAGAGCATAGAGTAGGGATAGCCTTAAATTTTTTTTTTTAGGATGCATCATTGATTACAGAACTATAGTGGCGGCATTTGTAGAATTAGGTGGATTGCAGTAACACCTAGAGCATAGGTCTCAGATGACTGATCATCTCTGAGCGTAAGAAAGTGTTGGTGCGGTTTTGACGCGAACAGTCGCGCCATTTTTGAGCGGAAAGAACAGCTGGTGCGGGATTTTAGGGAACATTCTGAGGGTGATAAGCGCGCCAGCGTGCCAGAAAGTACAATTGGCGTGGAAAATCAAGGATCCATCCCGCCAATTTCGTGCCCCGCATCGATTTTGTTTCTGGCGCGGGTATTTCGCTGTTGAGGAGCGCCAACCTCTTTCTCTTTGAAAAATTTGCGATTTTTGCAGATCGGAGTTGCCCGGTGGTGGCACTTTGAATTTCCGGCTCTGTTCGGTGGCAGCAGAGTGGAGTAGCCCGGTGGTGGCATATTGGAGTTCCTGATCTACTCGGTGGTAGCAGATTGGACTTGCCCGGTGGTGGCGCGTTGAAGTTCCTGATCTACTCGGTGGCAGCAGATCGGACTTGCCCGGTGGTGGCGCATTGGAGTTCCAGATCTGTTCGGTGGCAGCAGATCGGATTTGCCCGGTGGTGGCGCATTGGAGTTCCGGATCTGTTCGGTGGCAGCAGATCGGACTTGCCCGGTGGTGGCGCATTGAAGGTACAATTTTATTATTATTATTATTTTTTTTATTTTTTATTTTTTAAATTTTTTTTTTTCCAGCAAAACAGAGGTTCGGATCTGGTATAAGTCAATATGAATAACAGTTTAGAATCGTATCTCCACGAGTCTGGCAAACTTGATGGATCAAATTTCAACAACTGGAAATTCAAGATGCAGACTTTACTTGAAAGTGCAAATGCGTGGTCGATCGTGACAGGAAATGAGCTGAGATCGGGATCAGCCACTCAAGAACAAGATTGGGATTAAAAACCTATACTAGACACAGAATTCAAACCGTGTCTTGTCACTCAAAGGCAAGCTATTTTCATTGAAGATGGAGGAGAATGAATCCGCTACTGGATTCATTGCGAGAGTCAAAGACCTGAAGGACAGATTGGGAGATATCGGAGAGAAAGTTTCCGATTCAGATCTGATCACGATCACGTTGAATGGAATGATTGATGATTACTAGACATTTATCACAGGGCTGTCAGCGAGGGAGAAAGCCCCTTCATTTGAAGAGCTGACAGGGATTCTGATACAAGAAGAAGAGCGAAGACAAAATTTGAAATCTCAGAGCAATGACCTTTCTCTGATGGCAAAAAGGAGACAGTTTAAAGGGAAGCAGCATCAACAACCACAACAGCAGTAGCAGAGAGGAGCCAACACATTTCAGAAGAGACCGTTTAAAGGTATGTCTGCTAATAATTTTTCCATCAAGAAATGTTTTTACTATGGAAAACCTGGACATGAGATTAGAGATTGTTATAAGAGGCAGGCAGACGAAGGAAGAAACAAACAGAGAAAACATAAGGGTTACTTCGTTAAGGAAGAAGAGGATAATAGCCACGAACTTCGACTATTTATAGTCGATTGTGCTCTTTCAGCTTCAAAGGAAGATGAGGACGACATATGGTATGTCGACTCTGGCGCATCCTCACATATGATTGGTAAGAAGGATTGGTTTGAATTTCTTGAAGAAACTTCATGTGGGTCGAAAATCTATTTAGGAGATGATAGTGGACATGAGATACAAACACTTTCTCTTATCTTCACATTCAATCTAATTTTTTAAATAATTATCACACTACCAAGGTTGAAGATGACAAATACTTTCTCTTAGCTTCACATCCAATCTAATTTTCGAAATAATTGTCACACTACCAACCTTCTTGACTTTTTAACTTAGCAAAACTATGATGATATAGGAGTGCTTCTCACTTTTTTTTGAGCATAGACATAAAGTGTTAAAGAATTTTAATTAATCTATTACTTTCTTAAACTGTAAAAAAACCATATAGATTTAGTAGACATTAACAAGATGACAAACACTTTCTCTTAGTAGACATTAACAAGATGAGGTTTGGGGTTGTAGTATATCTAGAGAGTCATGGAGGAAGATTGAACAAATCCAAACACAGTTTATAACCTACACCCTCAAGATTAAAGGAAATACTCCCTATCCTATCCTCCTCATTAAAGCAAACCATTCCCTCACTGAAAGCATGTCTATGACAAGGAATCTTATGTACAAGAAGAAGTTACACAACATGGATAACAAAAGGTTTACTAAAGTTGCTTTTAACTCTAGCCAAAACCTTGACCTTTGACTCAAGCTCGAGTGGAATAAGGATGTCCAATCTTGGCTAGACAATTGGGGAATAAAGGAGATCATCTTGTAGAATATGGATACTATTAAAAGTATTATTACTTCCAAATTTAAGGAGAAATTGTGGGGAAAAAGAGTTGGAGGGAAAAAGGAAACTATGATATTATAAGGTGGTGATCATCCCAATCTCAAAAACCAAAATGATCTCTTTGTCTTGACTAGTGTTGAGAAGAAAATGAGAATTGCCAAGATTAGAACTAATTCTCATGAGCTTCATAGTAAAATTGAGCACTGGTCAATCCCAAAACACTATGGGATGCAAGAGTTTATCACCTATGTGATCCTAGGAAGGTTGAAGATGACAAACAATTTCTCTTAACTTCACATTCAATCTAATTTTTAAAATAATTATCACACTACCAAGGTTGAAGATGACAAATACTTTCTCTTAGCTTCACATTCAATCTAATTTTCAAAATAATTGTCACACTACCAACTTTCTGACTTTTTAACTTAGTAAAACTATGATGATATAGGAGTGCTTCTCACTTCTTTTTGAGCATAGACATAAAATGTTAAAGAATTTTAATTACTCTGTTACTTTTTTAAACTGTAAAAAAACCATATAGATTTAGTAGACATTAACCATCATCATCATTATAAAATTTTTAATATTGTTGATTAAATAATAATTTAATAATATTATATTTATATAAATAATAAACAAAATTACAAACTATTTTTAATATCTTAATTTTTTTAATATTTTAAAATTAAAAATAATGTTGAAAATATAAGTAAAATAATATGAAGAAAAATACCCCCACTTTACCTTTTTCAAAGAAATTGTGAAAATGTATATTGTAGTTTAAAATAGTGTATTTTTATGAGATCAATATCACACTATTACATGGAATTTTTTGGGGTTAACAATGACATGTCCCGTATCATTTTGTAAATTAACGTGAGTTATAATGAAATCATTCCACAATTAGCATATATTTTATTTTAAATCATTTCATAATTAGTATATATTTTATTTTAGAGTGGTAGAGAGTAAAATCTAAATTAAATATTAAAATTTGTTTTTAAATTTAATAATAATAAATGTTAAATTAAGAGTAATAGATATTTATAATATTTATGGAAAATTATGATTAACATAAATATTTAAAAATTTAAATAAATATACAATAAATTAGATTTTTATGATTTATAAAATATTTTAAAATAAATTTTAATTAAAAAATATAAATTTATATAAATTTTAATTATTAATTATAAGTTTTTCGTTTTACAAATAAAGAGGTTTTATATATCGATTTGGTGTGTGTCTTGACCCTGATATTAAAATTAGATTATATATATATATATATAAACTTGCAATTTCACTCTTTTATAACTAAATACCCATATATATATATATATTTTTTTATTTTTATTTTTATTTTTATTTTTTATTTTTTTTTTTATTTATTTAGTTTTTTTTTTCTGGGCAAAGACTATTTCTATTAAAAAAGAGAAAAATATGTAGACCTCAGAGGGGGCAGAAGCCAGCCCTCAGCCAGAGATTCTGAGACATATAGATCCTGCTATCTGCCCTTTCAGGATTGAGAGACTTCAAAACATGATTTGTTAGACCCTGACATACAAAAAAATAATCCTGTTCTGAGTCTAACACAACATTACTATCGCCTACTATGGCTTTACTGGTAAACATTCTGTCATACCCGCCATGAACAAAATTGAGGCAAAAACAAGGCTTGCCGAGCCAAGAATTGTTGCTGCACATCAGATTAAGTTGGCTCGCACCAATACAAAACGAGAACTGAGACAAGAACAGTAACCAGAGACCCAAAACATAGACGCATAACATAAAATAAAACAGAGCAGAGGCAAGAGTGCCACCCGTAGGCAATGAACCAGCATCATTCGACATGTTGCGGAGAGTCGGGCGCATCCTTGTCCACCTCGCTGGAAGAGGCAATCCAAGTGACGAATTCATTGTCTGCATTCCCCTCGATACCACCATCTAGAGGAATTACCAGATTCAAGATGCTACCTGGATGATGAACCGGCCCACAAGCAAGCACCTCGCGCTGACTCGATTCTGCCGGAGGCTGAGGCGCCTCAGGAACAGTGCCGTCTTCCTGCATGTTGTCTTCATTAAACACGACCCCAGCCATCTCCCCCTGAAGGACACTGTCATCCTGAGACTGAGAGGTGGTGGTGTGGGCCGAGCTGCTAGGTTTATCCTCCTCCTCAGCAAGAATAACAGTGACGCTGGCTGACAACAATGGCCTGTTGAGCCTGCTATGGAAGGTGAAGCGGGTTGTTTGAAAGGAGTTGTGCGGGAGAGGTCTAGCATGGCCGGAGGGCGGAGAGGACGGGGAGGCAGAAGCAATAGGGATAATGTTCTGAGGAGTAGAATGAGAGGCCCTGCCTCTATTACCAGTAGTGCCTCCACGGCGAGAGACTCCACGACGGCAAGACATCTTCGAATTATCAGAGCAACCAAGTAAGGGAAAATGGCAGAGTTGAAGGGGGAAGGACAGAGCACAGACGAACCAAGCAAGACTTAAAACCCAAGCGTGCTTCCAGATTACCTGAACGAAACAGGGGTGCGGGAAGAAAATCAGGCGGAGGTGGAAAGAGCCGAGGGCAATGGCGTGAACCAGACACCAGGCCATGAATAAAACATCGAGCATAATCTCTCGAACCAAGCGCGCATTGAAGATGATCTGTGCGACCATAATTCCGTCCTCTGTCCAATTGATATCGCATGCCATTGAGATGTGCAATCCTCGTCCGCGAACTAGGTGCAGGGACAGCTGCCTGCAATGAATGAACCCTCATAAATGCGCAGCATTAACACCCGCATCCGGGTCTAAATACCCATATATTAATAACCATTTTAAAAAATAAATATATTAATTTAACAATAAAAACACTCCTTTTATAACTAAATACCCATAAATTAATAATCATGATTTATTTTTAGCACACTCATCAGAAATAAAGTCTCTGTTATGTCATTGCCTACCCAATACACTAATCATGCCCTAGATCCAAGCGGCATATGCCATTGATTAAGGGTTCGAGAATCCATTATTTTTTATGGTCGAAAGCAGGGAAGGGGAGGTGTGTTTTCTGCGGTTTCATGGTCTGCATGGGCATCTCCCATTGTCACCATCTGAGCGAGCTATATTACCTCTCTCATGGGCCACCAAAACCATTACCTGCCACTCCAATTATAGATTACCTGAATGATATTTCATCGTCAAATCCCTTTTTGTCCTAGAAATTATCATAACCCTTCAAATCTAAGAATATGTCTCAGAAATTATCATAACCCTTCAAATCTAAGAATATGCATGAGCAAGCAACTACATAAGGGCTTTGGCCAGTTGGAGTTTCTTCAACAATGTAGGGCAAGGAAGGCATTAATGAAGCCATGAAGCTTTGTTGTTACACAGTGTCTGTGTCCGTGCTGTTGATGTTTTTTTGGTTGCAGGGGAGTCACGCAGCATTCATGGAGGATCTTCCTCTGTGGTGCATGGTCTATCTCATGAACTCCCACTAAAACTATCACCAAGTGCTGTCGATTTCTTCAGCCCTGGTCTAGTTAATTCCTCTCCTCTTTATTCTTCTCATCAGCAGAACCAGCCTTACGTGCAACAGCAATATGATCAATCTTCTTTCCTCTCTTTTTCTGCACAGAAAATTGTAGATTATATTAGTGGAGGTGCCATGGCAGGCATTATGTTCAGTGTTGTATTTGGCATGGTCTATGTAGGCAGGAGAGCGCAACTAGGAGGTTTAAATTGAACAGCTCTCCCAAACCCATTTTCCCTGGTCCCTGATAGATGGGAAATGGACTGTGTTGATTTTAGTATTGGTTATTTTGGGCATCTTTGTTGAAATTTTGGGTAAAATTAATAAAAAAAAAAATTCAAAACAATATATTTTTGTGATTGTTAGGTTTTTTTTTAATATATATTCATGTTTTACATAAAGATATTAATGTGAGAAGAATGAAATGAACTTCATCATCTTTATCATTTATTATTTTTGGGTTGTTTTGTTTATTTATTTTTGAAAATCTTAATTAGTTCAATATGGAGATATTTTTCGAGATATGTTTTATAACAGAGTATCAGAATTATGTGTAATTCGTGAATAATGCCTTGTATGTTTTTAAATATCTTTTTAAAATAGAATTTAAATAAATTATTTGATTATTGATTTTACTTAATATATTTTAATATCAATTCTTTTATATATATATATATAAAAGTGGAGGAATGGTCGTATTTTCCAGGGCTGCTGTCTGCCACTTGATTCCATTTTGGTCACAATTTCGGGGTCCATGCCTTCTCTGGACTAAGCGGGCCTCTCAAAGCTATTTTGTCTCCTTTTCAATCTATCTGTTTATGATCCAGCTATACAGAACATGTGGTTTCTTAACCTCCTTTGCGGCCCCTCCGGGGGCCCCACAATGTGTTCCTTATGTAATATCTATATGCTACATTCTGGATGGTTTCTTCAGAAATCTTTTGGGGAATTATGTGTTTCTCCCCATTCATAATGATTTTGCTTAATGAGGCTTTTGAACTCCTATGTATATTTGATCTTTATATATCCTTAATATAATCTATACTGCTTTTTCTCTCTGAAAAAAAATATATATATATATATAAAGTAAGTATATGTGTGTGAAAGTTTTCTATGATATTTTCTAAGCATTGAATGGATTTATGTATTCAAAAATGTAATTTAGGCATTGAATTTATTTATGTATTTAAAATGGCATTGAATAGATTTATGTATCCAGAAAAACAATTTAGGTATTATATATATATATATATATTTTAACCATGGATTTATCAAGCATATGTATCACAAGAAATCTGATCTCTCTTTGTGCTTGGTACTGATTTTTATCAAGCATTGAGAGAGATCAAAAACATTTTTTCATTTTAAAAGAGGATTGTGTCACAAGAAATTTGATCCCTCTATGGTGTTTGGTTGATCCTTGATCATAAAATATATAGCTGAGAGAATTGAACCAGTAACTTCACATCAAAGAGTATCTTAACAAAGCACCCTATCACCATCTATAAACTATTAGATTCTAAACATGTAAATTTATATAATTTAATCTAAAAATCTTTGAATTTTACATTAAAAAATCAATATTTTGTTATTTAAATTTATTTTGAAAAATAAGAAAAATAATTATACTCCCCTACCAAAATTCAACTCTTATAAATATAACACAATTCCACTTTTGTCTGGTTTACTTAAAAAAAGATAATTTAACTTCACTTATAAACAAATTAAATAAACTATAATTTAGTTATTCTATTAAAATTTTGAAACCAAAATAATTATATAGATTAGAAATATAAAATTTTAATAAGTTTAAAAGTTATATCAATTCAATTGTCTTTAAAACACTTAAATTACGCCAACTCTTTGGAAATATTTAAAATTTTGAAACCACAGTAATACTTAAATTACGCCAACTCTTTGGAAATATTTAAAATTTTGAAACCACAGTAATTATATTATAGATTAGAAATTTAAAATCATAATAACAATAATAATAGGTTCACACTTAAGAGTCAGCACAGTCAACTAACCAACCAAGTCAGACACATGTATTTATCTTTTCCGCATGTCTTAATAAATGTAACCACAGTCAACTGAACCGTCCAGTCATACCAGTCAGACACATGTTTTTAGCTTTACGCGTGTTTTAAAAAATGTATAAAAATATTTAAGCGTGTCTTCAAAAATTTATATAAAAGTAAATAATGGATTCGTCTACTGAGCCAGAGGAATTGAGGGACAGCTAAAAGTGGCTGGAATTTTGGCAAAAAAATTTCAAAAAATCTTGTAGAGGCAATGTTGACGGTGGAAATAAATTCAGCACCATCAGAAACGTATAAAACACTTAAAATTTTGAAGTTTAACAACTATAACTTGGATTTACAAAAATCCTTGCTGAATTTTCTCTAAATATGACTGGAATTTCTATAACTTTCCGGCTCTGGCTTGTTAGACTACGGCCTAAATAATTGCATAAAAAAATAACAAATATTTTTGAAAAATATTTAATAATAAGAATATTAAATTTATAATAATAAATAGACCATATAATATTAAATTAATAATTATACATAAAATACTATTTTTTTACCAAATTTACAATTAAATCATAAAATAAAAAAAATGATTTTTTTATTTATTCTAAGATCAAAAGCTTTTTGAACATCAGGAATCATATAAAAAATATTATAAATATCTTCATAAAATAGTGATAATTTTGTATAGAATTATAAAACTAAGTTTAAAAAATATATTTTAACAAATAAAAATATAACTAAATTTAGCATTAAGGAAAAAAACCCAGTAAGATTTTTATAAATCTAAATAAAAGGTGTTAAACTTTATAACTTTAGATGTTTTAGAAGTTTTTAATGGTGTTGAATCTATTTCCAGTGTTTTAGAAGTTTTTAATGGTGTAATCTATTTCCACCATCAAAAACATAATTCAAACACTACCTCTACATGATTTTTTGAATTTTTTGCCTAAATTCGAACGACTTTCTTCACCTCCATAAACAACTCCTAAAAAAACCTTCCAAACAATCTAATTACAAAACTTCAAACAACCCTCATCTCAATTCTAATATAAAATATACTATTTTCACAAGTGAGAAGAGATTTTCTTTCACAATAACACCCTTGAAAAACAAAATGTACAGTACTAATACCAGCATTAAGACAATGTTCTACCCAAACCAAAAAGAGACAACCATTTATAACCTGGGTAATGCATTAAACCCATGTGACCAGCGGCTTCCCAAAATAACACAGAATTCCCAGTTCTTCCTGTTCCCACTCCCCCCATATAACCCCCCAAAACTAGAAAATAAGCGCGATCAGACCTGAGAGCGTATGGAATCGATCCGCGTGAACTTAGCCTTTCGCGTCACATAAATGTAACTCCCTACTGCTGCAAAAACGACCAGAAGTAGAACGGAGAAGACGAGTCCGGCAACGGCGCTTGCACTCAAACCTCCAGACGAATGCTCTGATGGCTCCGCCCCTGTCTTTGATGGCTCCGCTGCCGGTTCTTCTGCAGGGCTATTATGAAGAAATCGGTTTTTCACTTCCATTCCTGCAGAAGGGCCGAAGAATTCCATGGAGCTTGGAGACCCTTCCATTAGCTTTCCTTCGGGAATCCCAAGCACCGAAGGAAACAGAGGTCGTGTGTTCGATCCCTGTATTGCACACATCCGTACCAAAATGAACACGATTGGCAGAGTGTAAATGCGGAGTAGCCTGCAACCAGCCATGAGTAGAAGAAATTCCCAATATCACTGAGTATGCCAAATCATAAAAACCATGGAGACCGAGGAGCCAGTGTTGTCCTCTCGTTGTTCCGACGGTCTTTAATGGAAGTTCCTTTCGAATCCAACCAAAAATATCTGAGTATTGTGAGTCGTGAAGACAAAAACATCTCGATGGAATTCATGGATTGTTGGCCTTGTAATGTTGGGTAACATCTGCAACAAGTAGTATATGTATTTAGTGATGCTACTGTAAGATGTTAATGGTTGGACCGGTCGTTGGTGGGGAGGAAGTCTCTATCAGTGTATTCGGTGGAAGTTGAGGAGTGTATTCAATAATATTACAAAATTATATTGGTTAATTAAATAGAGTTAGATTTATTTTAATTATGGATTTAATGTTTGATTAATTTTTTTTTGATGTGATATGAGATTTGATTTTTTTTGGCTTAATAGATGTCAAGTTAAGATAAATCTAGGCTGGTTTAATTATTAGTTTTTATTAAAGCTATTATGATATATGTCACTAAATTGCTCTCCATTTTATATTTAAAAAAATTATAATTTTTTTTAATATATATTTATATATTCATTTTTTTAAATATTTATATATTAAAAAAATTAAATCTCAAATTTAAAATATTTTAAAAGTTTTAAATCATGAATAAAGCACAGTTAAATAGCACTCAGCCTCTAATCAATTTTTTTTCTTTGGAAAAAAAATAAAAATTCATGAGAATTTTATGCTTTTAAATAAGTTACATTCATGAGAAAAACCATGAGTTAAAAATATTATGGGAAAAACCACAAATTTACATGGCATCACAACATGTCTATATTTAACTAGAGATTACCTCTCAACACAATAATTTGAAAGCATATATATATATATATATATATATGTATATATATTCAATTTTTCCATATAAAACCAATCTTAATCCAATTTGACAAGTTAGACATGGAAAACCTAATAAATAACAAAAGAGATATAGAATGTGCTTTGAAGACAAGAGGAAATTAACCACACAAACCTCAATGTTTTAATAAAATTTTCTACTTATCCCAAAGCTATAGCACGCTACCCACACCATGAATGTTATGAATCTCATGCTTTAGCAACAACAATAAGTTGAAATCTTAAGGCAAAAGGCAGTTACACTTGGATTTTTATTCATTGCTCAAAGGATAGATGTTCTCTCTTTAGCTTTGAACAGACACTCTAACAATATAAAGGAGGATTATGTTTATCAAAAGAGAGATTCAATGATGATAGAGGAACTAATTTTTTTTTATATAAGACTAGTAATTACATTAAAAATATTAATGTGGTTGATATAGTCAAACACTTTATAAATATAACAAAAAAAAAAAATTATCGCAACAAAAAACTATTGTAACAAGAAGAATGCCTTACCATTAACCATGTATAAAACTATTGCAACAAGAAGAATGCCTTACCATTAACCATGTATAAAACGGTTATGGGTCAACTTTAAATTGAGAAAAAAAAATAATTACACATCTTGTTAGATCTAAGGCTTTTGTTATCCATAATGTAGATAAATGTCTTTCGGATTAATCACATTATTAGGAGGATTTGGTCAAAATTTGGAACCAACTAATGTGGTCCATCCTCAGGACGAGGTGAAGAACATGGATGCATCATTGCCTAGAATTAGTCGTTGAAAATTAGCCGTTGGTAAATTAGTTAATAAGGTAAATAAAATATTATTTAAAAATCAGAAGTAAAGAGTTATCTATTAAAATATTATATATTTAGTTAAAAACTAGCTGTTATGAATAAATAAATACAAAATATTTTATTCCAATATTGTAATAATTAATTATTTAATAAAGTAAGTAAAGTATTATAAGGAGTTATCTATTAAAATATTATATATTTAGTTGAAAACTAGGAGTAAATAAATATAAAATATTCTATTCTCGTATTTTAATAGTGAGAGATAATTGATATTATCAATTTATATAATATTATTTGTTAGGGGTTGAAGAAAGAAAGCAAGAGTGAACTGGAACTCCCGTGCCCCTGCATCTCTATCTCCTGCGGCCATCTGCAGACCTCCTGCCTGGCAGCCCCTGCTGCTAGGCTTCTAGTCTTCCTCCCCGGCATCCCGCAATCGGGCTCTGCCCTCCTCCTCCGGCCAGTGCTAGTTGATGTTAACAGAGGCACCGCGCATCAGCGTCCGCGTCTGCTAGGTTTAGCGACCGCAGAGGAGCCCAGCCGCCGCCATGAGTGCGCCCGGGGGTGGGGAGCCTTCTCCCACCCCTCCAATATCATCAAAGGAAGCTTTCCGCAGACTGTTAATGCAGAAAGGGAGGAAAAATCCGATCCCAGAAGTTCCGAAATTCATCAAAAAACTGGAAGAAATCCCTGAGATCGCCCTGCCAGAAGATCAACCGATAAAAATCGCCCTTGCCCTGGCTGACAGAGGGTTGGTAGGAAAATTTATGGGACGCTGGCCATCTACAAAAACAACAGATGACTGGATCCAACGCAACTGGAGACCTCAGCTGAAAAACAATGTGATCTGCTACGCTGTTGGAAGAGGGTATTTCATTTTCGAGTTCACCTCCAAAGAAGATCGAGATCTGGTATTCAGAAACGGTCCGTATTTTATGGGAAATCAGGGTCTATATCTTAATAAGTGGACTCCCGACTTCGATCCCTCAGTCGATGCCCCTAAAGAGGTCCCAGTCTGGGTCCGGCTTCCCAATCTTCTGATCCACTGCTGGAGCTATCACACCTTGCAGAAGATTGGAAATGGTCTTGGTCGTTTCATTGACAAAGCAGACAACAAGGGACAATATACCTGTGCAAGAATCTGTGTAGAAGTCGACCTGGAAGCTGGACTGCCCGAAGCGGTAAAACTTACAGTCGGAGAATGGCAACACTATCAAAAATTGGATTACGAGCAATTGCCTTTCAAATGCAGAACCTGTCACGAGCATGGACACTTCCAACGAAATTGCCCAAAAGCTCCAACCGGGGACAAAGTGGACGAAGAAGGATGGAAAGAGATCAAAAAGGGCAAGGCAATCCCAAAGCCAACTGTGAAGAAAAATTCAGGGCCATTGGTGAAGCCCCAGCCTAAACCAAAAGCCACAGAAGCTCCAAAAGAAGGCCCTTCCTTAGGGGAAAAGACGGATGCCATTGGGACCCAAGAGAAACCAGAAGACCCATCGAAGAAAGCGAAAGAAGCTGAGGCAAAGTCATATCTTCCTCCATCAGAGGATGAGCAAGGGGGAAAAGAAGAAAACGAGGAGCACATCAATCTGGGAACCGATTCTGAGGGAGATTCAGAAGATGGAGTCTCCGAATCAGATAGCTCGCAAGTCACTCCTATCAAATCGGCCAGGGGTCGAAAGTCCAAGAAGAAACAAAGAGAGGAAAAAACATACCTAGATGTACTCCAAGGCTCTCAGAAAACCCTCAAAGGAATGATGAATACCAGATCCAGGCGCAAGTCTGGTCAGGCTCCAAAAGGAGCCACAACCCCCCAAGCCAGTAAATAATGAAATACGTCTCCTGGAACTGCAGAGGGTTAGGCAGCAGATTGAAAGAAGAAGCTCTAAAAGACATTGTGAGGATGTACTCGCCTGAAATCCTTCTCATCCAGGAGACAAAGCTGGAGGACCTTCTACTCCTTCAAGCAAGCAAAGCGTTCTGGCATAAAGGCCAAGGGAGGGCAGTCAGCACCAGAGGTGCCTCTGGAGGGATTGCCTCCTTTTGGGACAGCTCCAAATATGATTTGATTTATGAAGAATGTTGCCCCCATTGGCTTTTCACTAAGCTCCTCCACAAAGAATCTGGCCATCAAGTAAGTATGTTCAATCTATATGCTCCGGTCTTACCATTTGAGAAAAAAATTTGTTGGGACTCGCTCCAGTCATATCTCCTCTTGCACAATCCAGAAAATATTATTATTGCAGGTGATTTGAATGTTACTCTAGCTGCAGAAGAGAAAAAGGGGGGCTCGCTGGTCAGGGACCCAGCTAGAGAATGGGTTGAAGATCTCATTTTAGGTTGGGATTTGGAGGATATCAAGCCCTCATCAGGGAAATTCACCTGGTCCAACAAAAGGATAGGCCCCGGTCACATTGCTGCTCGCTTGGACAGATTTCTTGTCCAATCCTCCTTCTTGACCTATGGTCTAATGGCCACCTCTAAAATCCTTCCGAACTACACCTCTGACCATAAACCCATTATGCTCGAGCTCTCCTTGGATGGAAATCTGGGCCCCATTCCCTTTAGATTCAGTTCTCTATGGATTCATCAAGAAGGTTTCCAGGAGGTGGTATCCGAGGCCTGGAATCGGCAAGTTCAAGGATCCCCATTCTTTGTGTGGGAAGAAAAAATGAGGGGACTGAAAAGAGAACTCAAGGAGTGGGCTAAAACGCTGAAAACGCCCACCGCCAAAAGAAAGGAGATGCATGACAGTTTAGCAGGTCATCAATTAGCTATGGAGAACTCTGACGTAACTCAAATCCTTCTTCAAAAGGAAGTAGAGCTGCAAAAATATCTCCATAAAGCAAGTAGGGATGAAGAAGAGTTCTGGAGACAGAAATCCAGAAATCTTTGGTTACAGGCCGGAGACAAAAATACAAGCTACTTCCATAAGCAAACGCAAGCACTTCAAAACAGTAAATGAAATCCATTATCAAAACACTGTGGTTAAATATTTTGAAGGCATAAAGCGAGCAACCCACTCCTTCTTCAAAGACCTTTACTCGGCCCCGGAAGACCCACCTATCGATTCTCAAGCCTATCCGATTGATCTAATTCCTCATAGTGTTCAAGATTCTAACAATACTATGATGACTGCACTGATCAATATGGATGAGATTAAAAAAGCACTGGATTTCATGGAATCGGATAAAGCGTCGGGCCCTGATGGGTTCACAGCAAGGTTCTACCTGACTTGCTGGCCAACAATTAAAAAAGATCTGCTGAGAATGGTTTGGAAATCTCAGACGTGTACCAAGATTGGAGGCAGTACCAATTCGGCTTTCCTCGCCTTGATTCCGAAAGATAAAGGCGCCACCGACTTCAGCAGATACCGGCCCATCTCTCTGTGTAATACAAGCTATAAACTGGTTACAAAAATAATAGCCAACCGTCTTAAGAAAATTCTGCCGATCATCATCCCTGAAAACCAAGGAGGATTCATCAAAGGGAGAAAGATTCTTGACAATATTGTGCTGGTGCAAGAAGCAATACACTCAAGTTGTCATAGAAAAGAGAAAGGCATGGTGATTAAGCTAGATTTGACAAATGCCTTTGATAGGGTGAGACATGATTTTTTGTTTTCAGTGATGGAGAAATTTGGCTTCTCAAAAGATCTCATAACTTGGGTGAAAGCCTGCATTGCCTCCCCATGGATAGCGCCTTTGGTTAATGGTCGTTCAACCGAATTCTTCCAGGCCTTGAGGGGGCTAAGACAAGGCTGCCCTTTGTCCCTGCTTCTTTACGCCATTCAAGCTTCGGTGCTCAGCTTCCAGCTTGACTACTGTCAACAGATCCAATCTCTTCCAGGACTGAGGATGGCTCACAAGGTTAAAGACATAAATCATGCCCAGTTTGCTGATGATACATTATTGCTTGGAGGAGCTAGCATCAATTTTGCTAGGATTTTCAAGAAGGAACTGGACATTTATAGGGAGGTTTCGGGCAGCAAGATCAACTATCTAAAAAGCATGATCTATGGCTGGAATTGCTCAATCAAGGAATTTACAGACATAATAAGGCTATTAGAAATAGAAGGAACCCTAACCTGGGAATCTTTTAAGTATCTTGGGATCCCAATTTTCAAATCAAACCCTAAGGTAGCTCACTGGATGCCCCTGCTAGAAAAGCTAAAGCTTAGAATTCAAGTTTGGGGAGCCTCATGGTTGAATAATGCTGGGAAGGTAATCCTAATGAAATCTGTTCTCATAAGTCTACCGTTATATCAGAATTCCATTCTCCTGGCCCCTAAAACCTTTATTAGTAAAGTGGATGGCCTCCTGAGAAGATTTCTATGGGAGGGAGGGAAAAATAATGAAAGAAGGCTCCATTTAGTTAACTGGGACACTCTTAAGAAGCCATTCTTGGAAGGAGGTCTCCAAATGCGGATCTGGCAGCCCAAAATCTTGCTTTGGGCTCAAAGCTCCTTTGGAACATTGTTTCTAGGAACCCAAGTTGGAGCAAGAGAGTTCTGTGGAAAAAATACTTCCATGGGCATCGCTTGAGGTGTTTGGACCAACCTCCAAAAATAAGAAAAGGATCACCCGTATTCAAACTCTATCTCACAGCTATGAAACATTTCAGTCACAAGCTATACTGGATCCCAGGTAATGGGAAACAAATAAGAATTTGGGAAGATTCGATCCTTGGAGATCAACCCTTGAATCAGATGGAAGAGCTTGTAAATATCAGAGTTTGGCTACAAACCAACAATCTGGAAACTCTTTGGGATATCTCCAATTAGACAGAAGATGCAGGAAGACTCTGGGATGGTTGGAATCTGGGGGAGGTTCCTCATTGGCTGGATGGTGAAGCCAATTTATTGTTGGATTTGCTTCAAGGAAAATCTCCTTTAAAGGCCTCTTCTAAGGACAAAAGAGGGTGGGGCTCTCTCTCAGGCTCATACTCAGCAACAGAAGGTTACAAAAGTATATTGGTTGTTCCAAACGTTCCCCCAGAGCCAACCCAATGGAAATTTATTTGGTCCTTTCCTGCTCTCCCCAAAATTGACTTCTTCTGCTGGACTTTGGCACACAAAAGTATCCTCACTAGAGATAATCTGCGAAGGCGTGGAATGGAAGGTCCCTCCAGGTGCCCTCTTTGTGTTTCGGATGAAGAAACGACTAATCACCTATTGTTAATGTGCCCCTTTGCTCAAGAAGTTTGGAGGGGTGTCCTGATGTTAGGACCTGACAAAATAGAGCTTCCCAAAAATATTCCGGACCTGCTAAGAAACTGGGCCAAGTTATCCCCGTTCTGTCTCTCCAAAAAAAATCTTCTCAAGACTGGCTGGATGTGGATCCCCAAATTCACATGCTGGAAACTGTGGCTGGAGAGGAACAACAGAATCTTTAGGGAGGAGAGTTGTAATCCGGTCAGAATTATCTCTAAGATCAAAGCTCTATTGGGTGAGGCCCTAGAAGCCAAACCTGCCATAAGAAATGGTATGTCCCTGGACAACGAAGAAGATCAATGGCTAAAAGAACTAGCTCCAAACCATCAGAATAGACCCATTCCTTCTGCTAAAGCCCCTGCTCATTGGGAAATTCGTCTGGAAGAACAAGAATTCATCAAATGGAGATCAGCCTTGGATGAGCACTGCCTCTTCTTCGATGGGGCATCTAAAGGTAACCCAGGAGCGGTGGGAGGCGGTGGAGTTTTCATTAGCCCAGGTGGCTCAACTGAGCTGCATTTTGCTTGGGGTCTGGGGCATGAGACTAACAACAGAGCAGAGGCTCTTGCTCTATGGCAGAGGCTAAATCTAGCCATCAAGAGGAATCTCCTCTCCATCTCAGTCTTTAGGGACTCTAGAATTATTATCCATGCTTTGATCTCTAAAAAGATCCCTTCTCAGGTTCATTTAGCCCCCATTCTCAAAAAAATCATTCTAGTTCTGCCCTTGTTCCGCAAAATTTCCTTCTATCATATTTTGAGGAAGCTAAACTCTTAGGTGGATCTGGCTGCCAATCAAGGAACCACCCGCAGCAGGAGATCTCTGTTAGTCAACGATGTGGATTCGGAATGCAGCATTCCTTAAGTCTGGAGAAGTCTGGGCCCCTGCTTCTTGAGCATTCCTCTGGTTCTGATTCCTCCTGAACCTCGAGCTCGGTCCAATTTTTGTTGGCAGCAGCTTGGTTCCGCGGACTCCTCCACAAGGAATTTCTCAGATCACATCCTAGTCATTCTCGATTTCCGTTCTTTGCTAGTCTTCATCGCTGTGTCTCATTTCATGACTCCTGTTCCGCACTCGCTGTCTCCCTCCCGTGACTCCTCCTCCCTGCTTAATCCTCTACGCCTCCCATCTTATTTATTCGCACTCCTCTCTTCCCCTTCTCACTCTGCTTTCAGGTCTTCCAGAGCTTTCCTCCCGTTGGTTTTTTCTTCTGCCGATCTAAAGGAACAACACCTTTGGTTTCTGCTGTTCCTTTTTCCTGAAGGAACAACAGAAAAGGAACAACAGAAAAATGGAACAACAGAAAAGAACTGCAGAAAACACAGCAGAAAAGGAACAACAGAAAAAACGGAACAACAGAAAACACAATAGAAAAGGAACATCAGAAAAAACGGAACACAATCAAGCCTCATTTGCATTCAAATGCAATTCTGTAACAATGAATTACAGAGTAGCCTTGTTAAAGCCCTCGGCAGCTGTTTTGCCGAATCATAAATAAAAACTAGCTGTTATTGTCAAAAAAAATAAAATAAAATTGTTAGGGGTTAAGTTATTCCAAATAAATAAAAATATAGCCATGTTTAATTATATAGAAGTAGAGTTATAGGTTAAGAAATGGTTCTAGAAATAATTTATCATAATATATCAAATGAAAAAAGAGGTTACTTATTATTAAAGAAGTTATTAGGCGTATACATATTTCAGTTATATTAACTGACCTAATAATAATAATAATAATATTGCAAAAAATAAATAGTAGAGAAGGACTCAACTTTTATATATATTTGAAAGACGAAAGTCAATAGGGGAACAAAATAATAACTAATATCTAGAGGGTTACAAAAATATGTATAATTTAAAAAATTCAGTTGATTTAATAATAATAATAATATTGCAAAAAATAAATAGTAGAGAAGGACTCAACTTTTATATATATTAAAGATGAAGGTCAAGGGGGAACAAAGTAATAACTAATATCTAGAGGGTTACAAAAATATATATAATTTAAAAAATTCAATTGACTTAATAATAATATTGCAAAAAATGAATAGTAGAGAAAGACTCAACTTTTATATATATTCATAAAGTTGACTTAATAATAATAATAATATTGCAAAAAATAAATAGTAGGGAAGGACTCAATTTTATATATATTCAGAAAGATGATGGTCAAGAGGGGAACAAAATAATAACTAATATCTAGAGGGTTACAAAAATATGCATAATTTAAAAAATTCAATTGACTTAATAATAATAATAATAATGCAAAAAATAAATTGTAGAGAAAGACTCAACTTTTATATATATTCAGAAAGATGAAAGTCAAGAGGGAAACAAAATAACAACTAATATCTAGAGGGTGACAAAAATATGTATAATTTAATTAGACTATGAACTTAATAAAATTAAAATAATCTCAAATCCCTAAGAAATAGATGGGCGAAAAATGTATGGCATGAATCTAATTTAATTTAAAATCCCTAAAAATAAATAAGCAAAAAACATATGACACGAATCTAATTTAATTTAAAAAAAATCTTTGTCAACAAAAAAACTTAAACAATTTTTAAATATGAATTATTTTACATATATTTTAATATAATTTCCATTTTGAATAAACCTGTGCAACCATTTACTTTAAAAAAATCTTACCATTCTTTTAGGAAAAGTTGGTTAGAAGATTGAGTAAAATGTTTAAAATTATGAATGCTTTTATCACAATCTTTCAAATTATAAAAATGTATCACTACTAACTTTTAGGTAGTTCTTTTAATTTAATATAAAATTTACATGGGCTCATTAAATGAGATTTTAGTAAACAATGTATAGTTTAGTTTTTTATCTTTTTGTTAAATTAACTTAGTTTTTTATTTTTTTTTGGTTAAATTAACTTTTTTTTTCCTGGTTCATTTATATAATATTTGAGATTCTTTTAGTTTTTAACATTGCATTCGTTTTTTGTGGTTCATTGAGGTGGTTTATTTATAAAATATTTGAGGTATCTCTTGGAGTTTGGTGGAACGCTATGACTTTTGAGGGTTTCACTGTTGTTATGTTAATTTTATAATTTTATTTTTTATTATTAAATTAAAATTTTCAATTTGTAATTTTTTAGAGTTTTGATTAAATGTAACATAATTCACTATGATATATTTTTCATTAAAAATTATTGGTTGTTATCATGTCAATTTCATAGTTCTATTTTTTTTTATCTTTTTATTGTCGAAGTTAACCTTTTCCAATTTGTAATTTTCTAGAGTTTTGATTAAATGTAACATTATGCACTATAATAGGTTCCTCTTTAAAATCTATGGACTCACTACAATTCAATTCTTAAGCTATGAGTTGGATTTCAACATACTACTTTTTTTCATAGCTAGGCATTTCAACATCAGTATCAACCTCGATTTCACCAAACCTAATTTCATAGTCTTGAATTTGTTGATTTACTTTTTTAGTATCCCTTTTCCTTTTTAAACTTCTAAAAATTGTATGTGATTTATCATTTTTTTTTGGAAGGATCCTTATCTCCCCATCCCCAATGCTTCTAATAGTAGACTTCCTTTATTTCATTGTACTACTTATTACCAAACCTAATTTCATAGTCTTGAATTTGTTGATTTACTTTTTTAGTATCCCTTTTCCTTTTTAAACTTCTAAAAGTTGTACGTGATTTTTCATTTTTTTTGGAAGGATCCTTATCTCCCCATCTCCAATGCTTCCAATAGTAGACTTCCTTTATTTCATTGTACTACTTTGGATTTTATTCCAAGACATTGAAGAACTCCTTTGAGAAACATGGGGTGAATCGAGCTCATTACCTATGGTAATATTTCTTCTTTGTTTATATTGATTATTGATATTGATCAAGGTATTAATGTCATCTTGGGTTGGTGATTAGTTGTCCTCCCAATTTTTTTCTTGGGGATTTTGATTATCCCCTTGTCCTTCATCCAACTATAATGTTCTAACAAAACATGAGCAATAAGCAATAAAATTCATGTTGGTTGAAAATAAATCCTCTCATTCTAAACCTCCTTTAAAGTGATGAATTTTCACCATCTTACAAGAATCAAAATATGTAAAAAAATCATACAAATGGGAAATAATTTAAAAAGTAATTTCTCCAATATTCATAGGCATTGGGATGAATTGTTTATTTATTTTTTCATGGAAAAAATGTGTCCCAGCTATATTTTCTACATAATTCATCCAAAAATTAAACATAAATGGGAAGTAAAAGCGTTTTCCTTGAAATCTATATAGCCTTATATAAATGAACTCATTCTACAATTCAAAACTTCATTTTTCAATTAAAAAAGTTGTAGCTTCTCTTTAAAGACTATCAATAGGAGAATTGTGAAACATCCTCTTGAATGTGGACATAAATACATTTTGAATTTGATAAACTGTGAATGAGACCTCGTGCCTCTAGAGTGATGTATATTGGAATTCCACTGGATCCTTATTATAATTTGGGCTCCTTGAGCATGTTAAATTTTCAAACACATGGCAATAAACTATGGGATAGACTAAATAAGAGGTCATGTAATTTAATCTCTTAATCTCACCTAAGTTTCTCAAGTGATAAGAGATTTCATTTGAGATAAAATGTGCCAAGTCAAATATGACATTCTAATGGATAAAACAAATGAAGAACATAAAGCACAAACTTTGGAATAATAGTAATTAAATCTTGCCCAAAAATCCTTGCAAATAGCCATGCAAATTATATGTATGGGTATGCAAGTGAGTATGCCTCAATTGAAAATTTTTTAGGATCATCAGTTGGCCTCCTGGGGAAACCTCTCAGAAGCTGCACTCGCCCACCATGAGCACTTAGAAAGGCATATGCTTCAAGCGCTTTTAGAGTTTTCTTGGGCATTGAGAGTTGCATCATCTTCGCAATAACACTAAGTGTGAGAGGAATCAATGTCTTCTTGCTTTCATCTAGGTGAATTATCTTTTTCTTATTGTTAAATTTGTTTACACGCCATAAAACTAACTCCTTAAGATTGAACAATTCAAGCATACAACCGTATTCATTAGAGGTCCACAATTTCCTACTCATATAATATCAAACTCATTGGATTTCTCAACACCAAATGCAACAATGTTTTCCCTCTCTCCTAAAAGCATTGTAACTCATGCTTCTATTGTCGATATATATCTATATATATATATATATATATATATATATATATATATATATATATATATATATATATATATAGTTAAGTTGTCTGTGTTCTTCCAACCTGACCTGTGCCTTGAGAAACTGTGATCTAGAGACATCTAAGCCGTTAAAGTCACATGGGGATCACACCCGACCTGGGCTATACTAACCCTAAGTTGACTAGATTTTTAGCATGTCTCCTCCCCCTAACACGAGCTCAAAAACCTCCATGAGGTTTCATCCTGGGTCGCCTTGCTAATGAGGCCCATCCTCAACCAGTTGTGCTAGTAATACTTGACATACACCTATCTTTATTAATAAAAAACTAATAAAAAAATATTTCATTCCCAAAACTGTTACCTTACTCACAATATCAAATATCATACCATTATTGAGTAAAGCCACATATCGCACACCTGCATTGATTTCACATCCTCCTACTACTAATTTGCCTATGCATGTGATATATTGTAGACATCATGTGTCTTAGCAAAAATAGATTAAGCTATGATTTTTTTTGAGATTTTGCATTAAAATATATGAAGCAACAATTTAAGTTATTTGTTTTAATGAAATATGCATAATTGTAGGTGCATGATAGCATCGAAGATATTAGATGAGAACTATGCATAATTGTAGTTGCATGATAGCATCAAAGATATTATATGAGAGGGGGTTTTTATTTTATTAGTAGATTATTTTTTGAATGTTGAGTTATGCATAAATATAACTAGAGTTGGAAAAACATATTCAGTTGTATAAAAATGGGGAGGTATAACTGATAGGGATGTCGTCTAATGTCAAATAATAGAATTCTTACGAACATAAGTCAATTTGAATTTTAATTTATTGCTTATATATGTAGATCATAAAGATAGTTTTAAAGTATTCACAATATGGGATAAGGTGGTGTTTACTTTTAAGTGGTATGTTTCAAATTTGTTAGGTGAAAAATATGGTTTTTTTGTGAGAAGCTCACTTAAAATGTAAGTGAGAGGAGAAGTTATTTGAAATATTAGAGAATTTTTTGATTTAAAATTAATTTAAAAAAACAATATAATAATAGTTAAAATAATAAAATAAGAGTTATAGTTTTTTTGATTGGAAAAAAAGGTAAACACAATTTTTATTGTATTTTTGGTTTATTTTCATATAGATTTATTCATACGTAGTGTAGGCACTCATTGGATATTCTGTGTCTAACGAGCATTTTCTCATTGGATATTCAGTGTCTAGTGAGTATCTACTCTAATATTTTTGAATAGACCCATATATTAAAAATTGAAAATACATGAAAAAATGTGTTTCTTTCACAGCAGGGTGGGTGAGGATGAATATTAGGTAGTTCTCACCCTCATATATGAGGGTAAGGGTGAGATTTTATCCGTTATTTCTACTCACCCCCACCATGATATTATTTCCCCCAACCAAATTTGAAAATTTGAGAGAGTTGGGGTGGGGGAAATATTGAGTAAAACATGGTAGGGGTGCAAGAAAATATTGGATAAAACATTTCAAGAAACTTGTTTTCTGTTTTTGTTTTGTATTTTAATTTTTTTACAGTGTGGGTATACTCTAAAGTATGTAAAGCAGATACTCATTTGATGTAGAATTTAATTCTGCATCCAACTGGTGCCGACACTTGACATTTGAGTAAACTTATAAAAAGATAAGCCAAAAATACAATTAAAAAATAGTTTTCCTATTTTCCTCTAAAAAATATTCACTTGAAAAGATGACATCATCATCTTGAATCTTGTTGGTTCTTTTAAAGCTGATTTTGTTGATATATATATATTTTTTGTTTTGAGTTCATTTTTAACTTCAAATTTTCCTCCATACAAATTTATTATTAATATTAAAATAAAAAATATTCTTAAAATCTTTATTAATCTACTAATTTTATAAATTCTTAAATATATTAAAAAATCACTATTATACTAGACAAAAAAGAACACGAACAACATAACTTTAAAATAAAAAAAATTAAAAAAGAACGAGTTAAGATAATTAAAAACACTCAATACCACTTTGTATCAATAACACAATAAAAATTCATTAAACTAAAAATTTAACTTGAATTTAAACATTAAAAAAACAAAAAAAAACTTATATATATAATAAAACTATAACTCATATATAAAATCAAAACACATAATCATCCTACTATATATATAAAATAAAACTATAACTCATATATAAAATCAAAACACATAATCATGGAGCATGAGCCTAACAATTACACTCCTAATCAATTCCATCCATTAAGCCTCAAAAGTAGATACATATCCAAAAAATAGATACATATCCAAAAAGTAGATACATATCGCATATTTCACAATCCTAACCCTTTCAATTTTCAAACCCTAGGCCTCAATTTTCAAACCCTAGGCCTCATCAAACAAAGTTCTTTGTCTAATTATTCACCTGTATATTTGCATTTGAATGAATTGTAAAGCCATCAACGCACCATTTAATATAAAAATCATTATCTAACATGAAGTATGCGTGATTTAAATGGGCCCATTAATTTATTGACATATGTCATTTTAATTAAAATTCATATATTTGAATTTACAAAGATGCAAAGAGTAAATATATGTTTAAAATATTATAAAGAGTGTCATACATTAAAGTTTCATACATTACTTTCACGTTTGATTAGAATAATTTGATGACTTCCACTGTGTTTACCCATTTTTCACACATTTAACGACAAACCATCATACACATAATATTCATGTCAAAATATATGAGAATCTTATGAGTTAGAGAAGTGCACGCTACGATACTGTCACCTTTTTGACCTTTTGAAGGATGAACGTAGAGGACTTAAATTAATGTACCTTTGAGATCCTATTCCTGTCAAAATATGAGAATTTTACTAGTCAGAAAAGTAGTACACGCTACGATACCATCACCTTTTTGGAGGATGAAGTTGAACATTGAAGTTGGCCAAATATTCAGTGCAAATTTGTAACCGTCTTTTCTTCTTAAATCATGGAGAGCACTGAAGTTTGGGGCCCAAACATAGAAAGGTAAACCTAGGTAGGCAGCCATGAATGCACTGGTCGTACCTCGAATGCAATGTAACAGGTGAGGACTCCAACGTTCATATTTTCTTTGGTTAGGTAGTTAGCCCTGAATGCATCAATTGTACCCCTTGAATGCAATATAATCTCATATATATTTTTACTAATAATGATGAGTCCACAATTCCCAGTAAAATGAGTGTGACCATTACATGAAAAGTAACAAGCCTCTACTCCAACATTATTATTTTCTTGGGTTAAAAGAGGACAGGCAAGGCAGGTGTGCTTTCTACGATTTCCGATTTTCTAAACTGTGTAGACATCTGCCATTGTTGCACTGTGGGAGTCCTGTGCTCATCAATTGTCTCTCTCATTACATGACCGCCCAAACCTTTTACGAAACAACATTTGTCAACGCTTAGATTATCAACTTAACTCTCATTATCACACTTCGTAACATCGAGCATGCTGGCGGCCACATTTTGTCAGAAAAATCATAATGAGCCTTCCAGTCTAAGCATCAGAAGCAGCCCAACAACGAGTATAAATCCAGACATGAGGCCTTTTAGTAGTTGGAGTTTCTTCACCAATGGAAGCCACTGGAAAATTTTCCATGATATATGCAGGCGTGCTGTTAATTAATTGTTTGCTGCAGCAGGCTGAGGCGTCATCAATGGAGGACACGCCTGTAATGCATGGGTTCTCTCACGAAAAGCCATTAACGCTTTCCCCAAGTGCTGCAGATTTCTTCAGCCCCGATGTGATTAATTTTTCTCCTCCTCTTCCTCCAAACAACCAGATTTACCAACAGCAGTACCATCATTCTTCGGCCTCCTCCTCTTCTGAGAAAAATGGAGATAATATGAGCGGTGGTGCCAAGGCAGGCATTGTGTTAGGCGTTGTGCTCTTTGGTGTTGTTTTCGCAGGCCTGGGGACGTATGTCTGTGTTACTCGCAGGAATAATATGAAGAGAGCCAACGCCATTATTCTAGTTCCCTGATGCTCATGATAATGGGGATTGGCCTGTAGCATATTTTGATTATAATACATATAATGATAATATGGTGATCTTGATTTTCAACATGACTTCAGGGAAATGGTTTCAAAATTCCTATTGTGTAAAAGGTTTCAATGCAACCATGATCATCACCCTTTTATCAATATAACCATGATAGCTGGTTTCAATGCCTTCACCCCGTTTGCAAGAGATCTGTTCACCAAGTTAACAAAAGTAATGATAGTTTCTGACCCCAAAGAGTTTTGAATTAGTTCCTTGGCTCTCCATGCTATTTTGGTTTTGGTTGTTACTTCAATTTTATGTTATTCTATTCCTTTATAATTCTACTCTCTTTGCAAAAATCTATTATTCATGAGCATACAATTTCTCCCTTTTATTTGCCTGCAACAACTTCTTAAAACAAAAAAATATATTATATTTTTTTCTCAATGGATTGCTTCCAAACATTTTCCCTCTCAATTTGCATGCAACAACCTAATAAAACAATCGATCAATGTATTTCTTTGTGATAGCTTTACACAAAACATCGAAAGTGTCTTATTTTTCTTGAAGGAATAAATAATCCCCATCCTTTCACTACAATCATCAATGTAGTAATAAAATATTTATATTCATTAGTATGCAATAATTAAAAGTTTCTATTTTTCTATCGTTTTTCATAATTTTCTTATTAGAAAAGAATCAATATTTTGTTTTTCAAAAATATATTTTTGATTTTTCTACTCTATTATCACTAATTTATTTATCTAAATTAAATTTAAATACGAAAATTTATATGTTCAAATGTTACCAATCACAATCCAAACTCATCATTCTACACATATTTCATTTCCAAAAAATCCAATTGCAAGTGTAAAGAAAAACATTTGATATTTATTATTAACACTGCTACAATAACTTTATTGCTACTAGTTTTATCATAAATAACGCTGTAGTTGTTTTCAAGACAAATAAATATCATTTTTCAACTAACTACTTAAAATTAAGCAAATTGCACTCTAAATCAAGTGTATAAAATCATCAAAAATAAATTTCTACTCACCATGCTTTGTCTTGATTGAGATGATGCCTTTACCAATTAGCAACATTTGTGTCTTGCTTCCAAGCTTTACTTGAGATTGCATTGTTTCATCCAATCTAGATAAAATCTTCTTATTCCCTATCATATTGTTGCTACAATGACTATCTAAAAACCAAACAACTTCTGAAAGTTCTTCAATCATATTACAAACGAAAAACATAGAACCATACTCCATTTTTTTCCTAGGAAATTAGCTCTCTACTTGTTCATATCAAACTTCAAGTTCTACACCTAGAATCATAATACTAGGGAAAATTTTAGGGGCTAATATTCGTAGGTGGACTAATTTTCCATGTTTTTTGGGAAAAAAAGATTCGCCAATCTCCCTATTTTTTAAAAACGATTCGCCCACATTTTATAGTATAAAATTATTTTACCTTAAAAATTGCCAAAATTTTATATATACTAACATAATTTTAATTAGAAATATAAAAAAAGTTTACAAAAATATTGCCAAACATTTTACAATTCACATATTATGGACTAGTAAGATTCGCCAAAGTTTATAAACTCTAAGGTAAAGTTCCATCCTTAAAATTTTCCTTGCATAATACCTATAGTTTTATAATAATAACATTCAAATGACATTTTACCAAAATGTTGATTATCTCTATTAGTGTTGTTTCTCCTTCCTATGTCTCACCATCTTTCAAGCCTTCTTACTATACCCTTAGATAATCCTCTACCTCATCCTCTATATAATGAAGATTATACTTGAGAGCAATGCTCTATTCTCTTACTTTTTGAATAATCATTGGTGTAATATTCCTGGCCCCCCTCCCCCCATTTAGCTTTGTTTTTGAAATTTAAAATTATGACTGTAATGCCAACATGGGCACAAGAACCACAATTGGTTGATAGATTATGTATTTAATTTTGTTTTTTTTTTATCGACTGAAGGAGGGGATGACATTTCATATTCCCAATGTCTAAGGGGAGATTGCGTGCCTTGAAAGACCACAAAAACAACCCTGAACAAAATTAATGAAGTTAATGAGCCATCGGTTGCAGGCTGATCAAGCCACTTCTTGAAAGTTGGGCTTTGAGATAATGGGGGAAAGCTACGAGCTAACAATTGAGTTATAAATGGTATTGGGATGATAGGGCAGGGGATGGTGCCCATACCCCTCACGCATTGAGGAGGCAAGTCCGCGACCTCTCAGGCACACAACAAGATGCTGTGAAGAATGATACGAGCGAATAGTTGAAGAGAACATTCTCTTGTTGGTTCATTGGTTGGCTCTCTCTCGTGCGGGTTGATTTTGGTGTTGGATCTCTAGTGCAAAATGGGTTCTATCTCTCACTGCAGATCGTTGGAGCATGGAAGTGGTTGGAATTTGGTAGTAGAAGGTAGAGTGATGTCTAAGATGTTATGTAGAGCCATGTGCAAGAGTTAAACCTCTATGAATTTTGGGTGAAATCCTTGTGAGCCGTGTGAGGCCACTATATTGTGTTGTATAAGCCTGTACAGTCATTGGGGGGCTTAGTAGATAACTGAGTCACTGTGGTGCTTGTTGTATAGCTGATAAACCACCTGGACAGGGATTTTTGGGTCACTATGGTGCTTATTGGGTAGTTGATAAACGACTTTGACAATGGACACCAAACTCCTGTGGTGCTTGCAATGAAAAGACAACTAACAAACCACTTGGACAATGGATTCCAACTCTTGAGACTAAGAAATACCCCATATGAACCTTGGGTGAATCCATGTGAATGAACTTAGAGGAAAGAGTGAGTCACTGTGGTGCTTACTACTAAGAACAATTGATAATCCACCCTGGTGCTTACTGGAGGTACAACTGATAAACCACCTTGATGCTTGATGTTAGAGAGTAGTTGATAAACCAATTGGATAGTAGGATCCATCTTCTAGGTGTTTAACCAATCCTTTGGTGTGAATTCCTTGAGCAATAATTTCTTAGACATTGGATCTGGCTCAAGGGTGGTCAGTTGCAAGAAAGCTACGGTATAGTTGGCCTATGGTTGGGTGGAGAGTGGAAGTCCCTCCTTGAGTTGCAAATAAATTTGAGACATACAAATAAGTATATTACATGTGTATTTGAATCATGAACTGTGATGTTGTTATCAGATAAATCATTCTTGCAGACAATATTGATTTCTCTAGATCTGATACCTAGATTTAGAACAAAATAAAACAAAAATATATGACTTTCCTTAAGTTTATTGCAATCAAATTGTTGAAAATTGGCAACAAGAAATTGCTAAAAATAGAAGTGCTAAAAATAGCAGTTTGGGCATCAGTGCTGGATTGGGCAATAGGGAATGAAAAATGGAAGTGCTAAAAATAGAAGTTCTATTTAGCAGTTCAAGTTGGATTCCTATTTTTAGACAGTCCGTGGTCTAAAATAGGAAGTAAAATTCGAATTTGGTCTTACTAGCAGTTTGGAATATTAATTAATTAATTCTCCATGAGTTAATTAGTTAAGGAAAAACAAACTTGAAGTCTTTGTGAGAACATGCAATTATTTCTCCTCTAATTGGGGAATGTGTCCTTGATTCGCTCCATTGATTGAGGAATTAAGGATGAGTTATATATTGAGAGGATCAGTTGATTTAGTTTAACTTAGTCAAGTTTAGTTAGATTAATTTAACAAGTTGTTAAATTAATGAGATATAGTTTGTTGATGAGATATAGTTTGTTGATGCTTGCATGCATGTGACAACTATTATTTTCAGATAACTGTGTATTCACTCATGGATAACTGATGCATGTTAGTTCAGACATAGACCCAGTTGAGATCAGAGAAGGGACAATGTACTATTAGTTGGATGAATATTTTTCCTATAAAGGAAGCTCATCCATGATGAGGATTTATCTCCTCTAGGTTTTTGCAGTTAGATCAGAGGTTAGTGAGTGTGTGAAGAGGCCAATTCACACAGGTGGCAACACTAGACCCCAAGGAAAGTGCATAAGGAAATAAGAGGCTTGGAGGGCAGAGGAGAAGGTTTGTGAGAAGCCTTTGACTGTCTATGAGCAACAGAGGGATTGTACTGAGAGCTGGATAGCTTTCGAGCTAAGGCTTGGTGTAATTCGAACTATATTTCCACTTGTATGATAATACATAGATGAGGTTTTAGGCAAGTGCTTTCCCCGGGTAAATTATTTTGTGTTATGTGTGATTGATTTCTCCATATCAGTTATATGTGTTCTTATTGATGTTGCTCATATTCGCTTAAGCTTCTGCTAAATTGGTTGTAGAAGTAGATCAAGTATTTTGCTTTAGTATATTGCATTATCAGGTGATCTACAGTGGGAATATCTACATGGTATCAGAGCTAGCTGATTTGTAGAAAAAGTTCTACATGGTATCAAAGCTAGCTGATTTGTAGGAAAAATTCTACAAAATTCTACATGGTATCAGAGCACAGGTGATCAAGGAAGAACAATATACTAGAGGAGATTTCAAAGTTTTGAGTTTTGAGCCGAGAGTTTGCAGCAGATCTGAAAATTTTTGTATAAATTTTTTAGAAATAAATAGAATATTTGGATTCCTTACAAAAAAATACCCAAAAAAAAAAAAAAATCAGCTGAATCAAAGTTCGGATGAGGGAGATATCACTGATTTAAAATCAGGTCTTTTTCTAGAAAATTTCGTGATGGTAGGAAAGTGGAAATTGATTGGTGTGCTAGCCAAGAACCTATATGCACTTGAGGTACAAAATGCATGCAAAGCCTTGAGGTGCAAGGAAACGGTTGGAGACTTGGTGGTTGAGAGGGAGAGTATATTAACTCTCAACATGCAGCGCCAGAAGAAGTCTCAGACAATTGTGGAGGACCCATGATTTGTGCAACAGCTTCAGGAGGTTGTGGAGCAGCCATAACAAGGGAAGATGAGTGGAGATCGAGTAGAGACATCTACTCATCCAGAGACCTCCAGTAGGGGGAAACTTCGAGCCAGGTGGGCAGAGGGATCACATGCAGGCATACCTCCAGGTAGGAGGTGGGGCGATGTGGAGTGATCGTCCTAAGGAGGAGGGGCAGGATCCTTGAGGTACCCAACCTCTTTGATTCAACTTTGCTACGAGAGCCCTGATGAGGAGTAGCAGAACTGACTGATTGGGTAGAGATAGATGTGGATGGAGCGGTAGAGAGAGCTATAGTGCAGGCAATCCCAGGAAAACGTAGAGCATGTAGGCTGCAACAATGCGAGAGGCACATGTGCGTTGCACTGTGCAGGGTAGAACAAAGAAGGGTGCAACGGTGCGAGATGCATGGAGATGTTGCAGTAGCGCAGAGGTCAGAGAGGGAGCACTTGTCAGTAGCAGGTAGAGCTTCAGCATCAGAGTATGTTTCTAGCCCAACGGAGTGGTCAGTTGGGAGTTTTTTTTGTTTCGAGAGTTGTTGGAGCAACCACACTTGGTAGATGTGTTGCATGCAGAACATTCCAGAGGTACAGGATCGGGTTTGAGAGGAAGCCTTTCTTGTTGAGAGGGAGTGTTGAAAATTGGCAATAAGAAATTGCTAAAAATAGAAGTGCTAAAAATAGCAGTTTGGGCATCAGTGCTGGATTGGGCAACAAGGAATGAAAAATGGAAGTGCTAAAAATAGAAGTTCTATTTTTAGCAGTTCAAGTTGGATTCCTATTTTTAGACAGTCCCTAGTCTAAAATAGGAAGTAAAATTCGAATTTGGTCTTACCAGCAGTTTGGAATATTAATTAATTAATTCTCCATGAGTTAATTAGTTAAGGAAAAACAAACTTGAAGGCTTTGTGAGAACATGCAATTATTTCTCCTCTAATTGGGGAATGTGTCCTTGATTTGTTCCACTGATTGAGGAATTAAGGATGAGTTCTATATTGAGAGGATCAGTTGACTTAGTTTAACTTAGTCAAGTTAAGTTAGATTAATTTAACAAGTTAAATTAATGAGATATAGTTTGTTGATGCTTGCATGCATGTGACAACTATTATTTTCAGATAACTGTGTATTCACTCATGGATAACTGATGCATGTCAGTTCAGACAGAGACCTAGTTGAGATCAAAGAAGGGACAATGTACTATTAGTTGGATGAATATTTTTCCTATAAAGGAAGCTCATCCATGATGAGGATTTATCTCCTTCAGGTTTGTGCAGTTAGATCAGAGGTTAGTGAGTGTGTGAAGAGGCCAATTCACACAGGTGGTAGCACTGGACCCCAAGGAAACTGCACAAGGAAATAGGAGGCTTGGAGGGCAGAGGAGAAGGTTTGTGAGAAGCCTTTGACTGTCTATGAGCAGCAAAGGGATTGTACTGAGAGCTGGATAGCTTCTGAGCTAAGGCTTTGTGTAATCTAGACTATATTTCCACTTGTATGATAATACAGAGATGGGGTTTTAGGCAGGTGCTTTCCCTGGGTAAATTCTTCTGTGTTATGTGTGATTGATTCATTCTTATCAGTTATATGTGTTCTTATTGATGATTTTCATGGTTGGTTAAGCTTCCGCTAAATTGTTTGAAGAAGTAGATCAAGTGTTTTTCTTTAGTACATTGCATTACCAGGTTGATCTACAGGAGGGAAATTTCTACATGGTATCAGAGTTAACTGATTTGTAGAAAAATTCTACAAAATTCTACACAAATCATAGATGAAAACACTAATGAAAGGAGTGAGATGAGTGATTCATACCTTTTTATCGAAGTTTGTCACGCTAGTTGCTCGAAATGTTGTAGCTTCTAGTCTTGTATTTAGTGCTCATGAAGAAAACACCTATAGACAACAAAAACAAATAAGAATAAAAGCACATCTAATCCAAATACAATTTGACAAGATTTATATATATGATCAAGGAGATACATACCAAAAATGATCAAACATAGACAATGATTGTTGGAATACAATATATAGATGTATTATCATAAGGAAGTGGTTACAACCTGATTCCTTGATGTTGTAAAGTCCCCTTCTAGCTATTCCTTTCCTCATCACCTTACTTTCAAAAGATTTAGTGTTATGAAACCAGCTCACAAAAAGATAGAAAAGATAGATCAACGCCTTAGAATTCAGCCTCTTCGAGGGGGAAACCTCCTTTACATTACATAAATGAACAATTCTTGGATGATTCAAATGACAAAACCTCCTTTCTATATATAGGAGTCTAAGGAGTCACAATATAACCCAGCCGACCTAACAATAATAATATAAAACCACAAAAATAACAATAGAGGGATTCTATGGGGCACAATAATAACAATATACGGACAATAGGGGCACAACAATATTAATAAGGGATACAACTACAATAGTAATGGAGTAATCACTAGTATTATAGGGACCCAACATGCCCCTCTCCTTCAAAAAAATGTTGTCCTCAACGCTTGAGTAGTTCTGGATGCTTCTGTATAAAATTCTCATCCTCCCATGTGGAATCTTCAGCGGATAAGTTCTTCCACTTGATAAGATACTCTGAAATTGATCGATTTCGTAGCTGTCGAGTTCTTATTTCTGTGACTGCTTCTGGTTCCAATATAATTTTTCCTTCCTCGTCAAGTTCTGGCAATATTGTTTGAACTGGGAGCTTGTCGCCTATAACCTTCTTTAAACATGAAACATGGAAAACTGGGTGCAATCGAGAAGCTGCAGGAAGCTCCAATTTGTATGCCATAGTACCAATCTTTTGCAACACCTTGTACGGACCATAATACTTTGGTGATAATTTATTATCCTTCTTAGCGTGCTTGAGGGACATTTGCTTATATGGTTGTAGCCGTAGGAATACCCAATCACCTACATCAAAACTTCTTTCACTGCGATGTTGATCTGCCTGTTGTTTCATTCTATTTTGTGCCAACATGAGGTTATCCTTTAAGAGTTGGAGGACTTGTTGTTGATGTTTGATGTGATGTTCCACTGCTTGAACCTTAGAATTTTATCTTAAATATGATGTGATGGATGGTGGCTGATATCCATAAAGTGCCATAAATGGGGTCATTTTTGTTGTTGTATGGAAGGAAGTGTTATACCACCATTCAGCCAGAGGCAACCATTTGACCCATTGTGTCTGTTTATTAGATACAAAGCAACGAAGATATACTTCCAAACATTTGTTTACTATCTCAGTTTGCCCATCAGATTGAGGATGATAAGATGAGCTATGAGCTAACTGAGTACCAAGACAAGAAAATAATTCTGTCCAAAAATTTCCAGTGAAAATGGGATCTCTATCACTTACAATAATCTTTGGGTTTCCATGTAGCTTTTGAATTGTTTCCATAAATGCAGTAGAAACTGTTCTGGCTTTAAATGGATGTGATAATGCACAAAAGTGTGCATACTTGGTAAGTCTGTCAACTACCACCATGATGACACTCTTTCCCTCAGACTTGGGTAAACCTGTGATGAAATCCATTGAAACCTCCTCCCAACGTTGGCTTGGAATGGATAAAGGTTGTAATAGACCAGGTGTCTTAATTGTTTCAACTTTATTTTGTTGGCAAACCAAACATTCCGCCACAAACTTTTGAATATCCGATTTAAGGCCATCCCAAAAAAATTCCTTCTTAACCCCGTGGTAAGTTTTTAAAAATCCTGAGTGCCCTCCTAAGGGAGAAGTGTGCAATTCCATAAGAATCTTTTGTTTTAGTTGGGAATTCTTACAGAGGTATAAGCGATCTTTGTACCATAACGAATCATTTTTCCAGCTAAATGTATCAGACGTACTGGAATCTTGTTGTAACTTTCGAATAAGTGCCCACACTTCTTCGTCATTCTTCCACTCCTCCCTTGTTTCATTTATCTGCCCCACATTTTGCTTCCCTTTTTTGTAGATGATTTCAAAGTCATAACCCAACATCTTTGTGACCCACTTTTGTTGCTCTTCAGAGGATAATCTTTGTTCTAAAAAGTATTTAAGGCTATCATGATCCGTTTTTACCTTGAAGTGTCTTCCCATTAGGTAGGGTCGCCATTTCTTAAGTGCATGGAGTATTGCCAACATTTCCTTCTCATAAATAGCTTTGTGTAAAAACTTTCCCTTGATTGGACGACTTTCAAAAGTAATGGGTCTTTCATCTTGCATTAAAACAGCACCAATTCCATTTCCTGAAGCATCACATTCCACAATAAAGGTTTTTGTGAAGTCCGGTGTAGCTAAGACCGGTGCTTGGCACATTGCCTCTTTAAGATGTTCGAAGGCCTTTGTTGCTTCTAGAGTCCATGAAAATGCATCTTTCTTCAATAATGTTGTTAGAGGTGCTGCTATTATCCCATAATTCTTAACAAACTTGCGATAATACCCTGTCAACCCAAGAAATCCTCGTAGATGCTTTATGGATGTGGGGATTTTCCATTCCTTAATGGCTTTAATTTTGCTAGGGTCTACCTTAACTCCTTCATGAGATACAATATGACTTAGATATTCCACCTCTTGTACTCCAAAGAAACATTTGGATCTTTTTGCATATAATTGTTTCTCCTCCAATAGTTGTAGCACCCTGTCAACATGTTCAACATGATCCTTCCAAGACTTGCTGTAGATTAGTATATCATCAAAAAATACTAACACAAATTTTCTAAGAAATGGTTTGAAAATGGAATTCATCAAACCTTGAAATGTTGAAGGTGCATTGGTAAGGCCAAAAGGCATGACCAAAAATTCATAATGACCCTCATGAGTTCTAAATGTTGTTTTCAGAATGTCTTCAGTCTTCATTCTGATTTGATGATATCCTGAACGAAGATCCAACTTGGTGAAGTAAATTGATCCATGCAATTCATCCAGTAATTCATCAATGACAGGAATGGGAAACTTATCTTTAATAGTGAGCTTGTTGAGCTCCCTATAATCCGGACACATGCGCCATGATCCATCCTTCTTGTGCACCAATACTACTGGAGCAGAGAAAGAACTTTGACTTGGTTGAATTATACCAGCCTCTAGCATTTCTGCAACCATACATTCAATTTCACTCTTTTGGGCATAGGATATCTGTACGGCCTGATGTTTGGAGGAACACTTCCTGGAATCAGATGAATAGCATGATCATGATCACGAATAGGTGGGAGACCTTTGGAAGTCTCAAATACCTTGGAATGATTGTCCAAGACTTTTTGGAGATCTGGAGAAATAGATGATTCCAATGTGGAAACATCTAGCGAACATAATTGTGCAATTACACCTCTTTGTTCCTTTTTTAGAAGCTTTGTCATACCGTTAGAGCTGATTATCTTTCCTGGTTTCCCTGCAATACCCCTTAATTCAACCTCCTTTCCTTCCACAGAAAATTTCATGAAAAGTTCTTGAAAATTAAAAGCTATTGTACCCAAGGATTGTAGCCATTGGACTCCTAGTACAACATCAGCACCTCCCATTGGAATGGAAAGCATTGGGCTAGTCAATACATATTCTCCCATGGATAGCTTGATATTATGGCACTTTCTAGAGAAATTTATTGTTCCTCCATTTGCAACCATCACTTGACACTCTGGTGCTGGATATAAGAAGCAATTCAATTCTTTTGCTACCTTACAATGAATAAAATTGTGGGTACTTCCTGAATCAATCAACACTATTACCTTTTTCTTCTTGATTTGTCCTTCTATCTTGATGGTTTGAGGAGTGGTAATTCCCGCCAATGCATTACAAGATATGGTCGGATTCATTTCTTCTTTATCTAGGCTTTGTTCCTGGAGTATATCCTCTTCTTTTGACCATTCTTGCTCCTTTTCTTCTTCCTCTTCACAATCCATGTAGAATAATTTCTTCTCAACACACTTATGACCTTTAGTGTATTTGCTATCACAATTGTAACAAAGCCATTTTGCTCTTTTTTCTTCCAATTGTTGTGGTGTCAACCTTATAGGTTGTGGAAGACTAGGGGCAACAACACTTCCATCTTTATAGTTGTGAGTGGTATGCTTCCTGGTTGCCATAATTTTTCTTTCCATTTTTCTTGCTAACCTGAATGCCTTCTCTAATGAATAAGGTTCCCAAAGGCGAACATCATGTTGGATATTATCCTTTAAAGTCCCTATGAACACATCAATCCTATGCTCCTTTGGAATATTTTTTACCCTTATGTTCAATTTTTGGAACTCCTCAATGTGCTCCATTATTGAACCCTTTTGTTTGAGACTTATCAATTGGCTAAAAAAAGTGTTGCTTTTTGTATCCTCATAATGTGCTGTCAATTCTTCCGTAAAAATTGCCCAAGTGATAATTTGTTTACGAGAGAAAAGCCATTGATACCATACAAACTGATTTGGTTCCAAATATAAAGTTGCAATACGTACCTTTTGTGTGTTTTGCACATTATTGAGATCGAAAAATTGCTCCATCTGTAATATCCATGTTGCGGGATCCTTGCCATCAAACTTCCTCATATCGATTTTTGGAATATGGTGGGTCTTCGATCCCACATTAGAGTCTATGAAATCATGATAAACATTTCTTTTGTTCGCATCATGAGTTTCCTTTACTACCTTTTCACCATTAGTAAGTATTTCTTGTAGAAAATTTGTCAAATCTGTCTTCAAATCTGCCATGTCTCTCTTCAAATCTGTCTTCAAATCTATCTTCAAATCATCCATCTTAGCTTCCACGCCCTTTATCTTAGATTCCACGCCATTTATCTTAGCTTCTGTTAGCTTTTGTGAGAGTGACATTTGTTGCACTTGGTCTTGTAATTTTGATATATCATGTAGCATTTCTTCCTCTTCTTCATGAGTCATGCTAGAGCTTTCAGGTTGCTTACTAGGTGTTTGCATTTTCTTTCCTCGGGGCATCAGTTACCGATAATAATGCTCTACTATGCCCTTTGAATTCCTTCAAAATAAATTTTCAAACCAAGCTTAAGCAAAAATTTAAAAAAATCTACACACCTTTTTTCACTTTGTAGGAGCTCGATATTGCCTCTGATGTATCTCTGTACTTTCGGATCATCCAGTTCTGAAATTGTGACCTGTAGTAGCCCTCTGTGTCCTCTTTCCAATGCCACCAGTCTGATCCAAATTGGATTCTCCAAGGAAGAGTTATGCGAAATCTCCCACAGTGACCTGATTATAGACTAGTTCAGTAGAGCGAACTTGTACGACGTTCCACGAGTCACTGTTTCAACCTTTGGCTCTGAAAAATATATACAAGAAACTACAGTCCGTCCTCTTTCTGTACCTTCTTACGAAATTTCAATCTGATGCTCAGAGAGAAAGTTATGACGATTTTCCCCAGGTCACCTGTTTGGAATGTAATTCAGGAGTCTGCAAAAAGACCAACTTCCTCAGATCATATCTCTGCAAATATAGCGCGAAAAGTTCTGAAATTTGGATCCGAGGTTCTACGTGATTTCTTCTCAAATGGGTTTTTTTTTAGCTTCTGAAACGTCGCAGAAAAAAAGTTATAGCGAAAATGCCACGATGACCTATTTGGAGCAGCGAAACCCTAGAATCCAAAAGCTCTGATACCAAATGTTATGAAACCAACTCAAAAAAAGATAGAAAAGATAGATCAACACCTTAGAATTCAGCCTATTCGAGGGGGCAACCTCCTTTACATTACATAAATGAACAATTCTTGGATGATTCAAATGACAAAACCTCCTTTCTATATATAGGAGTCTAAGGAGTCACAATATAACCCAGCCGTCCTAACAATAATAATATAAAGCCACAAAAATAACAATAGAGGGATTCTATGGGGCACAGTAATAACAATATAGGGACAATAGGGGCACAACAATATTAATAAGGGATACAACTACAATAGTAATGGGGTAATCACTAGTATTATAGGGACCCAACATTCATTTAGGATCATAAGTTGGATACTTTAGCATATTTTCAATGAGAATCTTAGAGCCAAAGCCTTTTTGAAATCAACTAGGAGCCCTCTCTCAAAGAAACATGGTTGTATTTATAGGCTTAAAGGAGTATAAGAAGAGGAGGTTAAAATATAGCCAAACTAGGGATGTGAGTTAGATCTAAAGCGATCGGGATAGATGTCATCCATGCAACTTATCTTGTAGAAGCTTCTTGTTCTTTTTATTTTTTCCTGTAAAAACAATATCACACATTTTGAATGAGAAACTTGCGACAATGTCACATATGAAAGTTATGCAACCTGTGACAATAAATTGTGTCACATTTTTTCAATGTGCAATCTATGCAACATGTTGAAATAAGGTTTTTAAAGGTATTTGAACAAGATTTTCATATTTTACTGAAATTATTTTCTTCCATCTTCTTCAGGTCATATTAATGACAATAATGCTTCAGATGACGAAGTATAGGGATATGACATTAATTTCCATGAATGTGGCAAAATAATGTGTAACATAATGCTTCCTAAAGTATGAAGTTAGAAAAGGAGTGATAACTAAAATACTTTATTGCACAAAGGCACTGAAACAAGGAATAGATCGGTCATAAACCTACCAACAACAATCAAGGAATTACGATACAATAATATCATCTCTGAGGTAGGCATTCCCAAAATCAAAATATAATCTCATCATTTGGACGAGTCCTTCAGAGTATTTTTAATGAACCCTACGAAGGAGTGTTTCGGTCCCCACTTACAGATGGGTCCTTCATTGTTTAAGTTTTAGGAGTCCAATGAAGGTATAAATCAATGTCCTTTTCATGTTTAGAGAGTTTGAAAAAGAAAACTCGAAGATGAACTTTTTTATTTAGATTTAGTGAGTCCGAAAAAATGATAAAAGATAACTCATTTATGATTTTTTCAGTGTAAAATTTTAATGAGATCGAAGGAAGTAAATCTCAATGATTTTTCATATTTAGAGAGTTTGAAAAATTGAAAATAAATTTCTAGTGAGGATCTTTTTCATAAATTTATGGAGTTTGAAAAAAGGATAAATGTATGCTCAGGCCAAAAAACTGTGCTTCATTGTTTAACCTATGATTTGCACACACTTAAACATTAAAAAATATTATATATGCCCAAAAATGAGGTACACTAAGGAAAATTAAACAAAATGATAAAGTAAAATAATTAAAAAATGTGAAATAGAGATTCCATACAGGTGCAATTATTTTAAAAAAGAGATTTGGAAAAAATTGGTTTATGCTTTTTAAGCCCAACGTTTTGGACTTCAAAGTGAGTCGATCATAGGGTATCACAATTTATTATTGAGATGCTTTAGAGATAATTTGTTTGGAGCTATTAATAGTCAATATTTCGAAGATTTTCTCTAAGTTGTCTCATCATGAGGATTGTTTATTTTCTTTAGTAATGGTTTCCATGTGTTGCTAAGTTTTAAACCATCATCTCGATTCATGGTGTTTGTTCCTTTTTCTATTTCTATAGCTTCTTTTATTCTTCTTTTTAGATAGTGATCTTATTTTAGAATGATTTTAGCATTCTCCATGAAAATGTAGTGAGGGGAGGAGCATGCATGTTCTGCAAGGGCATATTTTGATGCCCTATCTCTTAAGATGTTTGCCATATGTTATTTTATTCTGATGCCTATTGACCTTCCTGTTTCTCCTATGTACTCTTTGTCGCATGAGCATGGAATGGCATAAAATCCTTTGTGTTGTTTTTGGTCCATTGAATCTTTAACATAGTCAATCATTTTTCTTATGGTGTTTGTGGGGGTGAAAGCAACATTGATTTTGTGTTTATTAAGATTTTTGGCTATTTTATCAGTGGTACCTTTGATGTAAGGTAGGGTTGTTTTAGGGATGTCATTAGGGTTTTTTGTTTTATTTTTTATTGTAGCTTGAAGTATGGCTTTGTTGATGATGATTTTTTGGTATCTATTCTTTTCAAATACATTGCAAAGATTTTCAAGTTCATGTTTCAATTTTTTTGGGTCACATATTCTGGAGGCTCTTGTTGCTATGGTTTTGATGATGCCAATTTTTTGTTTGGTATGGTGATGGGAGTCTCCATGGAGGTATTTATCGATGTGGGTTTTCTTTCTAAATACCTGGTATTCGAGCTTACAATTTTCTTAGTGAGAAGGATGCCAAGGAAAGGAAGTTGGTTGTATTTAAATTTCAATAGTGAATTTGATGTGTTCTGAGAGGCTATTGATGTGTGTAAGAAATTCTTCAAGCTTATCTCTCCCATGACTCCATTTGGAAAATATGTCATCCACATACCTTTTCCATTCTTCAAGGGTTATTGGGAAGGAAGTTAGTACCCTTTGTTCAAAGTGTTCCATATATATGTTAGCAATGATGGGAGATAAGGTGAGCCCATTGCTACTCCATGTGTTTGCTCATATATTATTCCTTTGAAGCTAAAATATGATGATTTAAGGCAAGGTTCTAATAGTTCAATGGTTTCAATGTTGGTGATGGTTTTCATTAGTTTGATAGGATCATCCACTGGGATCATAGTGTAGACATACACTATGTCAAAACTAACGAGCAGATCTTTATCGCTAACATCAAGGTTTTTTATCCATTAAACAAAGGAAGTTGATTCTTTGACATAAGAGGAGGTGTTACCTGATACAGGGAAAAGTTTTTTGGCGAGGTATTTTGCGAGCATGTATGTGGGCGATTCGATGGTGTTAACTATGGGCCTTAAGGGGATGCAAACTTTGTGGATTTTGGAGCTCCATATATTCTTGGGATGATGGATCTATTGGGGGTAATTCTCTTTTTTATCTCCATATCCAATGATGAATCTTTGATTTTTTTTATTTACTTCACATAGGTTTTTATTACTAGGGTCCTTATTAAGTATTATGTATCAACAACATGTGTTGAGGTGTTCCTCCATTTTTTTATCATAATCAACCTTGTTCATAATCACTATGGCACTGCCCTTGTTGGCCTTCAATACAACACTATTCCTGTTCATTTTGAGGTTTCTTAACACAATTTCTCCTCCTTTGATATGTTTCTAGATGGTGGTTTGGTGTTTTTGAGCACAATAGCTACATCTTGTCTTATCTCTTCTGCTTTAGTCGATTCCAAATATTTTATTGCAACTTTTAGTGTTGTTTATTACCTCGTCTATGGGAATTGTTACGGTAAATTACAATCACATAGAGCATAACGTTTCCAGTACAGAGAATTGGTATGGTATGCAAGGAATCACAAGTGACACATATATAATGCCAGAGCAATTCGTAAGAAGTTTCCAACATGATCAGAAATGAACGATCTACTATAATCAACCTATCATATATTATATTAGACAATTCAATGGAGGCTCTCCTAAAAATAGGTTTAAACTCTATGTGGATGACATATTTTCTGAATGGAGCCACGGGAGAGATAAGCTTGAATAATTTCTTACACACATCAACAACCTCTTAGAACACATCAAATTCACTATTGAAATTAAAAAAGACAACCAACTTCCTTTCCTTGACATCCTTCTTACTAAGAAAAATGGTAAGCTCGAATATTAGGTCTTTAGAAAGAAAACCCACACCAATAGATACCTCCATGAAGACTCCCATCACCATCCCAAACAAAAAGTTGGCATCATCAAAACCCTAGCAACAAGAGCCTTCAGAATATGTGACCCAAAAATTTTGAAACATGAACTTGACCATCTTCGCAATGTCTTTGAAATGAATGGATACCAAAGAAGCATCATCAACAAAGCCATACATCAAGCTGCAATAATAAAAAAAAACAAAAAAAACAAAAAACCCTATTGACATCCCTAAAAAACCCTACCTTACGTCAAAGGTACCACAGATAAAATAGCCAAAATTCTTAATAAACACAAAATCAATGTTGCTTTCACCCTCCCAAACACCATAAGAAAAATGATTGGCTCTGTCAAAGATTCAATTGAACAAAAACAACACAAAGGAGTTTATGGCATTCCATGTTCATGCAACAAAGAGTACATACGTGAAACATGAAGGTAAGCAGACATCAGAGTAGAATAACATATGGAAAACATCTTAAGAGACATGGCATCAAAATCTACCCTGGTAGAACATGCATGCGCCTCCTATCACTACATTTTAATGGAGAATGCTAAACTCATTAAGAAAGAATATCACAATCTAAAAAGAAGAATAAAATAAGCTATAGAAATAATAAAAAAAAAGAACAAACACCATGAATCAGGATGATGGTTTAACACTTAGCAACACATGGAAACCATTACTAAAGAAAATAAACAATACTCATGATAAGCCGACTTAGAGAAAATATTCCAACAATTGACTATTAATATCTCCAAACAAATTATGTCTAAAGCATCGCAATAAGAAATTGTGATCCCTTGATGATGGACTCACTTTGAAGTTCGAATCGTTGGGATTAAAAAGCATAAACAAGTTTTTTCCAAATTTCTTTTTTAAAATAATTTAAAAATGTTTTCATGCCTTTATAAAAGGAGAAAAAGTAATTTTATTTTACCATTTGATTTCTACTAACCTCCAAAGTGGCAAAACCCCTGTTGGTAGCTTGATTTTCATGTAGCCATTTTAGGCATTCCAGTGGATGATTCTCGATCTCGTTTCTTCCAAGTAAGAGTTCTCAAAATCCTCTTTGATTTGATGTCATTATTTTTAGTTTTATTGACTATTTTAGGTAGTTTTGAATCTTTATTTAGGGAGAAAATGCACCTTCCGAGTGTCGCACCTTGTGCATATCAAGAACTGCAACACTTTAGAGTTGTTGTAGGTTCCAAACAGGTAGGGTGCGACACTGTCGCACTGTCACTAACTTGACAAGTGAAACATCCACAAGGAAAGAAGGGTTTTTAACTTGATAGCAGAAAAAATAAAAAAATTCTTAATACTAGTTGGCTAATTATAAGTTTTCTCCTTGATAATTACAAATTGTTTGATCACAAAGATGTTAGAGTTGAGAGAAAGAGAGCACGAAGCAGAAGGTTTGGTAGCAGCCAATGATCCAAACACATTTTGGCCCTTCGTGAATGTGGTTTGGTGAAAATTTTCTTGATTATGAGCATGAGAGATAAATTACAGTTGTTGGAACATTTAGTGAGGAAGTGGGATGTAGATGAGCAATTCTTTTGACTGGGCTCTCAAGAAGTGACACTGGAGTTTCATTATCCAGTTCAAGGGGAGGCGATGAAACTACCAATGAGTATATCTCCCAGTATTGTTCTACAGGAATAAGAAAAAGTAGCAGAAATATTCCAATAAATAATGTAATGGATCTTCCAATGAGAACCATTTTATTCACCATAGCCCACATAGTAGGAAGTGTAGCTTCACATTTGGCTACCAAACCACAAATACAATATGCAATGGAATGTATATAGATAACAATTTTAAACTATTGTGAAGGGATTTTAATAAACATGAAGGATTAATGGACTAAGTGCAAGACATGTTGATTAAGGAAATTCAGCTGTGGGTCAATTTTGGTGTCCCTTTTCCTAGAAAGGGTGCCCTTGATGCGTCCACAAGGGATAAAGGTGGATGATCTTGCACCGAGAGTACCTCACATGAGGAGATGGGTTGAGCTGATGGAATACCATGGAGGAATTCATATGTCCTCATTTGGTCCCACAATTTTTAGATGATTGCGAAGCCAACTAATCATGATCGAGGATTATCCATATGCAGGCACAAATTTCCTAGGAGATTTGGATTTAGCTCTTCCCAAGGGAATCCAATCGGATGAATTAGGTAAAAATGACTTTTGAAATATTCTTATTTTATGTATTTTGTTATTTTAATTATTTTTTTTGCGTTAAGACTAATACCGTTTTGACATGCAGATATTGGACTGATTCGACCAGATTGGATGTTACCAATCCATAGGCGGGTTCAACAGGGTGGATTAGGTGATTATGACCATGAAAAAAAATGAGCTCCAAGAGGTGGAGCAAAACCTTGACGGTCTTACTTAGGGTATAGCAAATGCGCAGATAGAGGATGTGCCTTGACGATATCAACATCATACAATTGGGATATCGGAGTGAATGAGTCATTTACTTTGGCGAGTGGCTCATAAAGTAGTTTGCTACCATGAGCATCATGGGCCTAGGGATGATTAGACATACTATAACTATATTTTTGTTTTATTGGCATGTATATATATATATATATATATATATATATATATATATATAGGTGATGGGCCTTGTGTTGTCTCAACACATTTTGTAAAAACATTTTTGCAAAACTATTAATGAAAAATGGTTTCTATTTTGGCTACTATCTTATGAGATGTGTTAATGTTTGGAATTTACAAATTTCACAAATGTCTATCTAATACATAATTGGCTAGAGTGTTTGTTAATGTATTAATATTTCTTGGAATGTGTTGATATTCTAGATAGTAAAATTCTTGTTCCAAGAGACAAACCCTTAAATATACTCGTAGAAGAGTAGGACATCAAACATAATAAACATTTCTTAATTGTAACATAATGAGTTGAGAATCAAGTTGAAAAAATAAATGGAAAATACCAAGAGAAATGACATTGGATAATATTTCAATTATTGCACTATATTATGTGATATTGTTATTTGTAAGACCAAGAAATATACCATGTAAACTCCCCAACTCATCAGTAGGCATATATATTTCCCATGTGACATATTCAAGGTTCTGAGCATTGCAACTAGCACCATCAGCAAATCGAATGTAAGGTAAAGGGAATGTCGACATCTGCAAACCAAGCACAATAAAAATAATCAACAAAGGACATAAACCATTTGAAAAAATAAAAAATGCAACACACCAAAAATATGGTACAACAATATACAAATTACTCATGCAGAAGGATTCTAAGCATAGTACTTTTTAAGATAAAACCAATTTATGGGCTCTCCTAAATGAATTCCATCATAATCGACTAGCTCGTAGGAACCTTTTTCTAATAATCGTTTGATGATATAAGGTCCATGCCACATGGTCTCAAACTTGCATACTCCTAACTTATCGTGTTATTGATCATATAAAAGGACAAAGTCACCTTCAACAAAGACTTGAGGTTTAACATTTTTATCATAATAAGCTTTAACATGCTTCCTCTGAGCCTCATTAGCCAAAATGGTGTCACGACAAGTTTAATCTAAATGTGATAAATATAAAAGATGTTTTTCCTCGACAAAAGTAGTAGGGAGGAGTTCTACAACTAGTTTCAAAGATGGAATATCATATTCAAAAGGTAAAATAACTTTTAAGTCATATACTAGCCGGAAAGGCAAAAAGCCGACGATTGTTTTACCAGAGGTTCGATATGTCCATAATGCCAAAAAAAGCATTAGGTGCCAATTTGTTTTATGAATCCATATCATCTATTGAAGCATTGTTGTTAGAACTTTGTTTACCACTTCGACTTGGCCATTGGCTTGTGGATAATAAGGTCTTGAGTTTTCATGGCGTAAACCCGTCTTGGCAGATAATTCAGTCATCATATAGTTTTGAAAATGAGAGCCATGATAAGTGATGATGGCTTGGGGAAAACTAAATCTAGCGATAATATGATTGAATACAAAAAGCACTGGACTTGTCCCTTTATTGGTGAATGCAGGCATCAACATGGCCGATTTAGTGAAATAATCCACAACAACGATAATGTACCCATTCCCCTCGACCGAGTGAGGGTGACATGTCATGACGTTAATGCCCCACTTAGAAAAAGGGACAATGGTAACTATAGTGTAAAGTGGAGTAGGAGGTGTATGCATTTTGTTATCGGATAACTTTCGTTCTTGTGGACAAGGCAAATCTCCCTAGATCTATAAAAAAACAAAACAAAAATATACAAATTTCCCTAAGTATGATTGCAATAAAATCATAGATGTAAACACCAATGAAAGGATAAAGATGAGCTATTCATACTTATTTATAAAAGTTTGTCCTCACTAGTTGCTTGAAATATTGTAGCTTCCATTCATGTCTTTAGTGCTCACAAAGAAAACACTTGCAAACAATACAAACAAACAAGAATAAAAACACATCTAATCCAAATACAATTTGACAAGACTTAAATATATGATCAAGGATATATACCAAAAATCGTAAACATAGACAACGATTGTGGGAAAACAATATATAGTTGTATTATCACAAAGAAGTGGTTACCACTAGATACCTTGATGTCGTAGGATCCCCTTCCAACTGTTCCTCATCTCAACACCTTGCTTTCAAAATCTTTAGGATCATAAGTTGGATACTTTAGTAGAGTTTCAATGAGAATATTAGAGCCAAATCATTTTTGAAACCAACCAAGAGCCCCTCTCAATGAAACATGGTTGTATTTATAGGCTTAGTCGCAGATAAGAAGAGGAGGTTAAAATCTAGCCAAATCAGGGACGCAAGTCAGATCCAAACTGATTGGGATAAATTCCATCCACGAGGTTTATCTTGTAGAAGCTTCTCATTTCTAATTTTTATTTTTTCCTTTGTAAAAGAAGTGTAACACCTTTTGAAAGAGAAACCTGTGACAATGTCGCATATGATAGTTATGTAACCTACAACAATCAGTTGTGTTGCATGTTATCAATGTGTAACCTACGACATCCTCTTGAAATAAGGTTTTTAAAGGGATTTGAACAAGATTTTTATCTTTCTGGGAAAGGAGTTTATTCCATATTATCTAGGGATTAATGGAAATAATGCTTCGAATGATGAAGGATAGGGGTATGACATTAAGTGCCATGAATGCGACAAAATAATGTGTAACAATTGTTCAATGTTATGCTTATGACTAAAATGCAATCTTGTGTGTTTATGAATGCAAATGAATGTTTGTACTATGTTTTTCAATGCTATGTTCAAGATTAAAATGAGAAACAATATGTTTATGCTCTCTTATTTGAAAGTAACAACTTTATATATATTAGCTAAGTTTTTCAAACTATTAACAATTTTTGATAGATAGAGCACAACCCATTTTGTTTAATTATGAGAATGTGTGTGTTCATGCATGGTGAATTGATAATCACAACCCTATGAATAAATTAAACCAAATTGTGATTCGTGTAGCGAAAGAAATGATAGTTATATATATATTTCCTTAAATTCATGAAATGATCAAAGTCCTTGAGATAATGTGTTTCTTCATAAAAAAAATTGTCGAATGGTATGATTGGGTTTAGTTAATAATCCTTTTGATTAAAGTGTTTAATAAATGTTTAATTGATGTTTTAAATCCCCTAGCCTATAGAATGTGCAACAAGAACAACCTGGTAAGTTGTGAGCGGGGCTTGGCATGAAGCCCCTGGCATGAGGATTGTGTAATAGGCTCAACCCAATAAGATGTAAGCGGGGCCAAGTATGGATCCCTTGGCCCAAATACTACATAATAGGCATGTCCCTGTAAGTTATGAGTAGGGCCCAGTGTGAATCATTGGATTCCATGCCATTATGGTCCAATGACTGTTCGAACCAGTATGGACCAGTAAAACTTTCCCACAATGTGGTCCGATATATAATTTTTCAAAAGGATCAAAAAATTTGTAACAGGGAAACATTGATTTATAGTGAGCCCAACGACACTTAATCATGATCACTAAACCATACTTAAAGCCTTCATTAATCAAGGTTAGTGCTAATTAATCATATATGGATAGGATTAACGCAACTTAATCACATCAAGATACCTTAGCACTAGGTCGATATTGTTGAGAAATCTAGGGGCATCAAATTAAGTGATTTCTCTTACTTTGATGACTGATTGTGATGTATTTTTACTTAAATTGATTAAATTCTTCTTTCGCTTTTATTATTATTAGTGTTCTCTAACATAAAACAACTAACAAACAATAAAATCAATGGGACAATAGGGCACAAGATGTAGGCTATCAATCAGGGCCAAAACCTCTCCTCTTGAGAGGAAAACCCACAATAACTCTTCTCTTCTTTTGGAACTTCAATTGACGAATTCCATGACCTATGAACCTTGACCAAGATCCCTCCAATACCAAGTCAAATTGATTCTCCTTGATGAGCTTCTCTGTCATAAAGTCAATTTCAATAAAAATCGCTTTCTAGTAGCTACAACGTTTCCTTCAACTTCCTTTTTGGACCTACAACTTGGCCCTTACTGTAGAAACCATAGGCCACACATATGGGAGAGAATATGGAGAAATATTCCTCCCTTCTTCTTCACTGGGTGAGTTTCTTCTTCTTCAACAATTCATCTTGCAATTTGATCCCTCTGTCACTCTAATTCGGTCTTCTAGAGTGACTAGAATTTTTGGTCTTTTTGCTGTGGTAATAGCCCTAATTTGTTCACACGTGAGATGATTGAGGCCCAAAACAATCCCTAAATTGATTCTCTCTTCCTTCCTTTATCTCTCATTTCCTTTGATAGGTATTAGGCTTCTTCTTCTAGCTTTATCAAACTTCTTGATGCTTGAATGAATGCCTCCTTGAATGAGGCCAAGTGCTCCTTTATATAGGATTCCTTGAGTCCCTTAATAGGCTGGTGTGTCCTTCTAAATAGGCCTACTTCTCCCTTTTTAAGTTTGACTTGTTGTAGCATCATGATGAGGTCATAGAGGGTCTTTTGACTCTACTTTGACTCAAATAAATTTCCATTACAATATGTAACATGCCTAAATGGGTCTTCAATATATGACAATGACTCATTTGACTTGTAGACTAAATGACAAGCCCTTGAAGCACACAATGGATGCTTGATCTACAATAAATTTCCCTTAAGCATGAAATCCATGCCTCAAGAATAACAATAATAAATTTATTTTCTCTTTACATCAAATACATAAAATCATGATTACATATGTCATTATGAAGACCAAACCTATTTACATATTTCAATAGGTATGACGTGGAAAGTCCATGCAAATGATAGGTGGTAGACATAGTTGACATGGAATTTAGAGGTGATGACACGTAGTAGGTGGATTTGACACTTTTGATAGGACAAGTGAATGCTTTGTGGGTGACACATGGCAACTCAGTGGTAGGACACATGGCGACAGGTGGCACATGGAACGTGACGTGGAGGGACATGTGGCAAAAACTTCATGTGGTGTGTGTTGATTGATCCATTGTGGCAGGTACAAATATCTTGGGATTTTCACCAGGAGATCGTATTGTAAATTCTCTCAGTGTTAAAATTTGTCAGTGTTTTGAAGTCTAGAGGAAAAAGTCACATCCAAATCCAGTTCAAAGTTAATGGGTACAGTGGGAAGGACTTGAAGAAACCCGAACCTAGACTTAGGCAAAGGGCATGGTCACAACCAAAGTCACATAACATTAAGGGTCAAGTGTTAGAATTTAGGCCATACTGCACTCTAGAATATCAAGACACAATGTAGGCAGAGAGAAGTGTGACTACCCAGAAAGGGTTAAGACCACGGTTCTTGACATTAGTTATGTGGAGCAGAGCATAAGCACTCAGGGGGTTAGGGGAGACTGGAAATTTTGTGTTTTTAGGCATGCGAACAATATTGTATTTAAATATAATATTTCCACATGGGGAAAAATATGGAAGTCCATGTATATAAAAGAGAGATAATATGACATGGCATGAGCTGTTATGAGGCAGAATGGTCATCTGATGTTGAGGAAAGAACAAAAGGGAAAGAGGTTTTTTTGGCGCCAACTTCATAATTGGATTTGGAGATCGGGTCAAACAAGTAGCCCTCCCACAACCTGAGATGGCATAAGGGGGTGGGAGGTGTTACAAATTGTGACTTATGATTCAAATGCAAGTTCAAGAGAAGTGTGTTCTACAAACCTATTCATTCATTATTCATGTACTTAAAGTGACCCTGTGATCTCTTCAATAGAAATTAATGCCGAATATTTTGATTCCTCAATCAAAACCATGACTAGATCAAATATGGGACTTAAGCTTATTAATATTTCCTTGAACATTTTTTTATTTTTCAAAATCTTTGCATGGGACCTCATTGGATTCAAAATCCCCTAACATGGATGAAAAAATCATGCATAGATTCAAGCTCTTTCATTGATAAAATTCCAAAATCTCTTCTTAGTAATTGAATTCTAATAGTCTTTACCTTGTCTATAGCTTTATATGCATTTTGTATTATAACCATGTTTCCTTTGACTACGTTGCTATTGTAATTCTCAGAAAAAATTATTGCATGTCTAACCTTTTGAAAATAGAGAAGCACCTTGGAGTCCTTTTTCTTTCTCTCTTTTCACTGATCTCTTTGAGTCTACTCCATGCGTTGTAAGTAGCTTGATCAACCAACAATGGGTATCTATCTTCTTCTAGATCCCATAAATTTCCTAGGAACAAAATAATTTCTTCATCAAAATTCTTCTCTTGATTTAATGAGAGAAATGTAGTGTTCCGATGCATTTTTAAGATTACGAGTGTTCCAATGCATCCTTCTAAAGAATGTTATTTTTTAATGTAAGTGTGAGTTGTATCCACTTAGATGTCATTATCATGTAGTTATAATTGGTTATTATGGTTATCTATTGTACCTATCCCATTACCATAAGTATGGGACCCTATTATGTGTTCAAAGTTTCTAGGGTTCTTTATGGTGTTCTTAAGTGTCTTCTAATTTAGTATCAAAGTGGGCCTTTGGGCTTGACTCCCTTTGGGGAGGGCCTAAATAAATTATATCTTATGGATAACATCACTAATTAGCATAGGATAATAAAATAAACTATTTGTTGAGAGATATGTATTCATAATAGATTTTTTTTTCCATCAAACTATTGTTTTCGAGGTTATAGATCAGAGTTGCATGTGCAAAGTTGTGTGGTGAGATTCAATTCCTTGTAATTGGTTGTCCTCCATTTGACAAGATTTGTTGGTATGATTCATTTGAGCATGGTTCATTTGAGAAAAAAATATCAATGAGGGTTTGGATAGATTTGTGTGGATGTGTAGCCATGTGGAAAAGGAAACTTATGGCTGGAGATAAAAAAAGGAAAAAAAAGAGAACATAAGATAATACTAGTTGGGTGGAAAAGCATAAATGAGTTGCAACCAAAGTAAAAGGAGTTGGATTTTTATGAATGTTTGTTACCACAATGAGTTTAGAAGGAAACACTGAAAATATTTACTTGGTTTTCTCTCATTTTACCATTTCCATTCCCATCCTTGCAAGGTTTAATGTTTTGTTATGATATTTGTGCTACGTCAAGTATCTCTATTTCATTACATTTAACTAAATTGAGTAAGGACATATCTAGTGGTAGAGATTTACCCCATGAAGGAGGTTCACCACACCTAAAGTCACCTAGGTCTTAATGTATGTTTAGGAATCTTAAAGTTTGTTGTGGCTCAATGTCATTAAAATAAAAGACAAGTATCTATTTATTTAAAATTTGATTCCACATGCGGAAGAGTACCAAAATTAAACGTTTATATGAAAATATGAAATGAAAAAGCAAGAATATTATACTTTTTGGTGAAAAGAAAGAATCCATATATTTTTTAAATAATGATTTTATTGAATGCAAGTAAAGAAATACAAGGTGGTTGAGATAATACTCATTATTTTATGGGATGTTGTTAAAATTTATGACATCATGGAGTTTTGAAAGAGTGATGGGTGAATGGTGTATTATTGGTCTCATTTACATGATTCATGATCTTTTCATATGTTTTAGTTGAAGTGTAATGAAAATGATGGTGATGAGATGGGTTTATATTTTGGGCATATGATTGCTATAAATGAGTGATGACAACCTTTGTGTAGTTATAAAACATTTTGAATTCTTGTTGTACCCAATTTAAAATCAAGTGCAAGGGGTGCATGATTAGTTGTACCTGAAACCCCAATTCATTTGTCCAAGACGTAAAATTTATCCATAGACAAGTTTTTTTTCCCCAAGTGTTTGGTAAGCCTTATTGAGTCAAACCTACATGCATTAGTGTGTAGTGTGTATCCTTTTTATGTATAGGGAGGATGTGACATAAATTTGTGGAATCAACCACTCGTATAAGTGCGAGGGTGGAAAGTAGACTTATATCTAAGCTTGATGTGGAATTGGAGAATCGAGTCTTCAATTAAAGGGGGAAATGTGAGATGGAATAATCTCAGAATGTGAGTGACCAAGTTATAGAGAGTTTAACATATTGATGAACCATGTAGGTCAAAATAATTTCCAAAGAACTAACAAGTACAACAGATGGAACCCATGTATCTTGGTAGATGGATTTCTTTTTATATGGACATCAATATGATTAGTTGTTTGCAGAAAAACATAACAAGTTTGTATGTAGGTACAAAAGGAAGAAGAAGAAATCCAATGGTGAAGAAAGCACAAGTAAAGAAACATATGTGATCCTTGATGTAGTAAAACAAAATAGCTTGTGATAGTGCTTGTGGAAACAATGAATATCGTAGCAATGGAAGTCAAATGATGGTGGAAAATGAAGGTAAAAATTGTGCAAGTATTGTGGAAAAACTCAATATCATATTGTATTGTGAATCACATATTATGATTGTAAGCAAGTTTAAACTATCATGTTTTCGGTTCATTTATTGGTCTTAAGATAATACTTGATTATGTACCTTTTACCTCCATGAATGCAGCAGGACAATAGTATGTACCTGAGTCAAATGTAGGCATGATGTGTTGATGTATACCCCCATGTACATTGTGGTAATCTTAAAACCAATTTGTAGTGCAAGTTTCATGGTCAAATAGAAACCACATGATAGAGGAAATTTTGTGGTAAACTAGAGACTTGACGTGATGGTTTGTGGTCATCCAAAACCATGTGATGCATTTTTGTGGTAAGAAAAGACCATATGAGAATGTGATGAAGAAACACAAGTTTGCGAGAGATAGGGAACATATGGATAGGGTTTCATATAGATTTTTCTTTTTCTTTGAGAGTTTGATGCAAAGCATCGAGAGCATGGTTACGAGTAAGCCGAGAAAACCAAAAGCATGGTTAAGGGTAAGCCGAGAAAACTCAAAGCATGGTTAAGGGTAAGCCTAGAAAATCCATGATGATGATGATGGTGATGCAGGGGGAGCTAAAGGTACATGTACATTTAAGAAGATATGTGTTTCAAGGATGGTTTAATGAACCATTTACATGAAGGACATCCTTGTAGATCAATGTTTGCATCAATCGATTACCCGTGCATTCCACTGGATGGTATTTTCTTTATATGGATGTCAACATATCATAGAAGTATGATAAAAATTCCAAGATGGACTAGACATAGACTTTGCTGATGAGGAGGTTCTTCGGAGCATGTGTTGTGGAGGAGAACATATTCATGAAGACATCAATTGATGGATTATTAGGAAAAGTTAGGTGTTTTAGAGAATCCATTTCTCCATTAAGTGGGAGTCTTAGACTTATTGAGAGCAATGTAATGTCCCAATGCATTAATGTTCCAATGCATTCTTCAAGATCACGAGTATTCCAACACATTCCTCCAGAGAGTGTTATTTTCCAATATGAGTGTAAGTTGTACCCACCTAGGTGTCACTATCATCCAGTTGTAATTGGTTGTTATGGTTACCTATTGTACTATCACATTTATTTAAATATAGGACACTATTATGTGTTGAAAGATGTATAAGATCTAATAAATCTCTCCTCAAGAGAGTTTGGGTTCGTTATGGTGTTCTTGAGTGTCTTCTAATTGTTTCAAAATCCATAGTTCTCTCTCATTAAACTGAGGGATTTGATGTTGATTAAAGATGATGTTACCATTATTGAAGGAAAGGATCCTTCAACCCTGAGTTATTCAGCCTCTTAAACTCATCCAAATAATAGGATTTTAGATTAAGATTCTTACAAATCTACTAGAATAATGACTATCACTTTCATTATAACTAGCTTACTCTTATGCCAACTGGCAATTTCAATTTTATGTTCTCAACACAATTTATACCAAAACTTTATAAGAAAAATAGTATAAAAAAAAAGCAATTCAATAAAAAATGATAAACAAATTCAGAAAACTATTGCTGCAACACTGTCTTCTTCTTATTAATTTTCTTAATGTGATTACATTAATTTATAAACCTCCATGCATAAAATATATAAAAAATAATCACTAAAAATGGAAATAGAAAACAATCTGGTAATTAATATTGGAACTAGATGCCTTATCTTAAATATATAATTTACTAATTTTAAAATCAATATATGTGCATGACTTCCTTTATTTTAGTCTTTAATGAGCTCCATAGTTTTTTTGTTTCGTTTTTTTTAAAGATCAATTTTACATTATTGATTCAAAAATGTACAGAAAGTTTGTCTTTGTGTTATGGGCTGCCCTATTGGGAAAATAGCCCAATAACAAAAAATAAGCTTCTTCAGATTACAAATGTTTCCTCTGACTAACATATCTAACAAAATATTTACTAAAAGATTAGCACAATTAAGCTTCATATTTACTAAAAGATAAGCACAATTAAAAGATGGGCACAATTAAGCTTCTTCAGATTACAAATGTTTGTCAGAACATATTCAACAAAACAAAAGATTGACTGGTGCCAAAACTATTGTGCCAAAGGTTACAAAAATGCTAGCTCTATTCCAAACAACCATCTAGACGACGACAACGCTGATAGACATGATCCATCATTAAAATGATACATTACAAAAAAAACTATGGTATAACATGGGACTGACCATGTACTCGCTTCCTTTGAGGGATCTCGAGCTTTGGGCCCACGAGGAGTTGCTAACAACCAATCATCAAAAAGGCATGAGTCATGGTCCACATAGGAACCACTAGTCACCAAACAACCCAAGGCTTCATGTAAGCCACCATGCTGAATAATACCATGGACTGCTGACTAGCACCATTGAGAAGCCATGAAGAGCCACAAGCCACCATGCCAAGAAATTCCACGAACCATGGGCCCTAGCCACTGAAAAGGGATGCCTTGGACCCCTGGGAGGAGAGGCCATATAAAGCATGAAGCTTGCATGTAATTTTATTTAGGGCCATTATTCCGAGAAATGCCAAAAACTACGGGCTCTAGCCACCGAGGAGGGATGTCCTGTACCCTTGGGAGGTGAGGACACGAAACACAAAGCCTGCATACAATTTGATTCCAAGCCACTCTTTGTCTTTTATTGTCAGTGTAATCCCATATAGAAGATGGTTGAATTGAATCTGAGCCACTCATCCCATACTGTGATCCAAAGTGGCTCGTGAGGCATGAATTATATGTGTAGAGGCTAATTCCTGCTAACAATAATCTGTTGGCATTGTGAGGGTGGCCATCCTTGGAGGATGGAGAGAAACTGAGGGAAGAGGCCATGCCAACTACCACTATACCACAAAGCACTTCAGAATTGCCCAAGCTCGATTTTTTCACCAATAATTGCATCGCTAACTGAGAAGAGAGGATGTAGTTAGGCCATGCCTTTAATGGAGCGTGAAAAGCTATAATCTTTGAATTATGATGAAATAAATAATTCACTAGGAAGCATGCACTAGAATGGTGAAGCTAGGGGCGAATTGGGGATTTGAGAAACCAGACTGTGATCAGGGGAGGTCGGGGGTGGCCAAGTGCAGAACCAACAACTATGCGTATATTCCAGTGGTGAGAAAACCTAAACAGACTCAGAAGCGGCCCAATTGCAGATTGCGGTGAAAGAATGAAAATCAGAGGCACGATTCCCCTACGATAACACGACATGGCTCATAATTTTCCTTGTTGAATGGATCTCTTGAGGGGGACGTCGGCTCACCATGACGCCACCCTGGCCCGACTGAATAAGGAACCTTTGTAAACAATGATAAGAAGCCATAATGTTTCCACAAGGCAAACCAAATGAGGAGTATGATGACCCAGGGTTGGATGGCGTGGGCATATTTTCAAGATGAATGTGAGTATGCTGATAAGTTGAATGCTCGACCACAAGGCAAACCAAATGAGGAGTATGATGACCCAGGGTTGGATGGCGTGGGCATATTTTCAAGATGAATGTGAGTATGCTGATAAGTTGAATGCTCGACCAGATGGCTAGTATCCCAATTTGGCCTTAATCTCCTACCCTCAGCCGAAAACGTTAGGAACTCGTTGTGGGGGAGCAATGACCTCAACTACCCAAATTAATAAAATTTAATATCGATTGTTGTTTTTACACATATAAAATTCAGGGCTATTGGGGGATATAGTAAAAGCAACTAAAAAGCAACAAGGTGTGATCATATTCACAGGGAAGTGGTATTCTAACATCACTAAAAATTTAAGGTAATTTTAGTAATATTTCAATTAAAGTTATTTGTATTTCATTCTAACAATGTTAAAGAATGAATGGATTTCTCTATGGCCACATTCCCACATTCATGATGAGAAGAATCATGGTATATACCCTAGGGTCATTCAATAACATCATGTAGTTCCAGTTGTAAACTTGCAACAACTTTCTTATAACTCAAAATATTTAAACTTGCATATATACATTTTAAAGAAGTCATACTCTATATCATACTCTATTGTGGATAAGATGTTTGATTCAAATATTTATTCTTTATATCTATCTCTTCTCTATTTTCGACATATTGAAAATCATGGTCTACACCCTAGGGTCATCCTCGTAGATCTACAACATTTTAGACTTGCAGCTATAAATTTCCAACGAGTAATACTTTATGTCATAATCTATTATGGATAATATGTTTGATTCAAATATTTATTCTTTATATGTATCTCTTCTCTATTGCTGGCTTTTTTTCTCAATTAACATAAATCTATTAATGATTTAATTAGATTTCCATGCCATATTTAGGATTGATTATGTACTTATATTTCAATTCTAAGAAGAAATTAACATAAATTAGTTAATAATTTAATTATACTTTCATATCATATTTAAGATTTTCATTATGCATTTACATTTTAAATCTAATAATTAGACCAAATTGATGTAAGAATAGTTTAGAGACATTTTGAATTTAAAAAGTTTTTCCAAAAACTTAACAATGAGGATTTTAAGATAATTCTCAATAACAACCAAATTGATCACTCTACAAATTTCTTTCAAACTTCATTATGAAAAAAAAATTCTCAAAGAAAGAAAATCAAAATGAGTGAGACTATTTTTTTTGTAAAGTAAATATTCTAACTAAAATTTAAAGCAAAACAACATAGCAATGTTTGGTTGGCCCTAGTCTACCACTAGGGAAACTAGATCAATGGAAAAACCATAATTATTTTATCATCCGGATAAAGTGACAGTAACAGTTCATCCATGATTAAAAGAAAGAACTATATAGAGTATATAGACACCATAGCTTATCAATTGATTGTCCAAAAAAAATATAATTAAAAAGGCTAAAAAAATAAACCAAATAGAACACGTCATTTAGATTTTGAAGAGTCATAAGCATACACGAAAATGGGATCCTTTCTACTACCTGGAGAGCATCCAAGGTCTAGAGGGAGGCCAAGATTATCTTCAATGCATCCTAGATGCCTATCCAAACTCCTCGTATTGAGTTGCAATTCATCCAACGTAAGAAAAATTTCTTATTTAGCCTCATTTTCTTTAAGAATAACTTGACCAAGGAGGAGCTTTAAGTGCTAGTCAATGTCCATTATATACATATATTAGTCTAATCACCCTCTAGTATTTCTAGTATCCAACATCTAATCTATAATCTCAACCAATACCTCTGTGTCTATCATGCAAGAACGCTTATCAATTATGTCTCATTCCACCTCTATGATTTCTGCCTATATATCCTATGGTATATTCATTTTATAATGTTTGGAAGAGCTTTTAGCTTTATACTAAGCATGAGAGCCACCATGATCTCAAAGTAAAGTTGTACCATAATGGTACCATGCTTGTTGATGGGGAATAGTTAGTTTTTCTTCGACAACTACACGTGGCTTGGGAAAAGAGGGGAAACTAAGGAAGGATGCAAGGTAGAGCCAAACGTGGGGATGCAAGCACAAGGGGTAACTCATGATGAGAAGGTTGTAACTTTAGGAGCACAGAAAATGCCATGGGGGGAGTAAACCATGACTACATGAACAAATCTTAGTTTTCCTCCTCATCAGACCTATGGAATGACAAACCTGAAGTGCAAGGAGACAAATAACACTGCCTAAAGAAAACAAAAGAAAAATCCAAAGTCCCAGAGGATAAGCTAAGGAGAGGGGAACGATAAAAAAGAAAGCAACAACATAAAATGTTGAAAAGCCAAGAAGGCAGGGAATTCATTATTGGTCAAGGAGGTAGATAGAGAAAATATAATCCAATTGAGAATAATGATGCACCTTCCATATGGCCTTGAGTCCCATGATTTACCATTATCTCGAGGCTAAATCATCCATTGAATCATAGTAATGATCACTCCTGAAAATGATGAAGTTGATGCATGGAATAATTGGACTATACTAGTCTCACCAGAGGCTATAATATATTTGGATTTTGTTGCATTGAAGTGGAAAAAACCCATTTACTATTTGTCGTTGGTCTCGTATAGAGTGAGGTGAGGTCCTACATCATGAACAACCTGAAGGTTATGGTCTCGAATGCCATATTCATTAATATAGGTGGTGTATGATGCAGGTGGAATATGACCATGTCCCTATCCTTATATATGTTGTTGGGGAGGTAGTCATTCACCCTCACCCATCTCGGGAAGAATGATATCTCAAGGCTAGATCATAACATTTCTGCTTGAGGATTGAGCTATGGGGGGGAAGCCAATATGAGCTTATTGAAGAGGCTTGAGGTTCACAACATTTTTTGGCCAAGTTGTTCACTATTTTGTTTCCATATCATTTGACATGCAAAGGAAGGATTACTAGAATTGTAGAAAGGAGGTTGGATATGATCTTGAAACTATATTCCAATCACCAACTTCTGTTAACCTTTCTAGGAGTCAAACCATGGAAAATTTTGGTGATCATAATTATGACAATTTAAGAATCTCCTTCAATTGTAAATTTGTGGATGGGTTCTTCTTAAGCTATATAGAGTTTGAATTCAAGGGCTTTGAGTTTTGAAACATTGTTTCTAGTATGTCCCATGGGCCCAAAGAAGAGAAAGATTATTCGATCTTAAGAATCCCTAATGATTATCCATATCCTATAGTCCTTGGTTTACATTTATAAACCCCGTCAAGATTTAATTTAATAAATCCTATAAGGGGGGAACCCAAATGGATTCAATGGAAGGAGGAGGTGAGGGAGGCTTGATCTTGAGGTATAAGGTTTCAGTGCTTAATTTCCACTCCTTAAGGATTGTAGCTTCCATATCCTTTGATTACCAATCCTATTCTTACCATTGTTGGGAGATTGTAATTTCCAATATAGTGTTCTTGATTTGGATCTAGAGAAGATTAGGATTAAGAGACTTGTTTTGGAACTTTTTGTCTGTTTTTTTTCCTTCCACAAATATCATAGGAGAAATACTAAGAGAAGAGTCCAAATTCTCTTAAGAATGGAATTGTGAAAGGCTTTGTTTTTCCATTGTTCTATGCTTGGAGGGATGATATTGTTATTGTGATCTGAGAAATGCATTATCTCTACCATGCCTTCCCAAATGGTGGTGGTGTATGGGAAACTATTGAAAAGGTGCTAAAGTAATTCAAGGATACATGACACAAAAGGCATAAAGAGGGATCTCTAAAGCCCCTTTTGAGAAGTTGGTCCCAAATAAGTGTTTTCCATTGAACAAGAAGCCATAAGAAAAAATACATTTTCGACCAAATATTTGTCCTCGAATGGAATGCCAAATGTATTCTTTGGGGAGATTAGGAAAGCTAACTTTTGAATGATATGCTTCCTTTATGGATAGATTAAAACTTAACTTGTATCCCTAATATAGTTTATTTGGGTAGTGAGAGATTGAAATAAGACGTGATTGGAGGTAGTTCCAAAAATAAGTCCAAGCCTCCCCTTCATGTCTTGAGCACCAATCCTATTGAGTGATCCACTATCTCCAATGGTGATGAGAGTTGTCTTAGGCCTAGTAATTTGCTTCTTTGAGCTTGTGATGATGTTCCATGCCAATTTTTTGCTCCTCAAGTTCCCCCATCCTAATGAATTTTGGGAGATTCTTCCAAGAATCCTCCCAAAAAAGAGTTGATTTGTCATCTCACATTTCCCAAAAATAATTTTGTTGTATGAAATGCAGTCCTTTTTTAGCTAGATTCCATATGACAAATACGATTTTTTTGAAGGTAATCTGATTAGTTGATTAGAAGGTAAGTTGTTCCCCATAGTTTTTCCCCTAGGATGGTGCTTAGAATCTTCATATTTCTTAATCCAATTCCTCCTTTGAGTTTGCGTCTGAAAATTTTATCCCAAGATACAAGAGCCAATTCTATACTTTCTTTTCATCTCCCTATAGTTTGAATCGAGAATGGATTTTTGAGTTGCCATAGCCAAGAGCATATAAAATGGAAGGGCTTACTGTATGGATTTTAGAAGGACCAGTGTTTTAACTATATTGATGAGTAGAAACTCTAGTTGGCCAATTTGTTGTTAAATTTTCTTAGCAATTCTAACCACAACTTAGATCTTAAAGAGTTATCCACTAGAGGGATATTGGTATATTTATTAGGGAGTTTAAATCTTTGAAATACTAGAAATTTTGTTATATGTATATGAACTATAGGAGGGGTGTTGAAAAATAAAATCTCCCATTTAGAATGATTTATATCCATACCTAAATCTCTTGAGAAGTTGCTGATAGCTTTATGCAGTGCTTGAGCTTCCTGAACTGTTGGGACTCCCATGCACCTAGTGTCATCAATGAATTTCTAGTGTGAGATAGGGAGGTATTCACTGAAAAACCTCATTCCTTTCACTTTCCTTCTATATATTTCATATCTAATGGCTCAACCTAAGCCTTTGGTCACTAGAATGAACAAGAATGGAGACAAGGGATCCCCTTGTTGAATTCCATGAGAAGGCGAGAAGGATCTAGTTGTCAATCCATTTAAGAGAACCAAAAATAAGGTTAAATATATCAAAGCCTTGACCCATGTGATCCATTCATGGGAAAAACCAAATGCTAAAAGAACCTCAAAGAGATAATATCAAATAATATTGTCAAAGGATTTTAAGAGATCTAGTTTGAGAAGCATGATGGGATTTTTGGTATTGTTTAAAGAATGTATGACTTCCTATGCAACCATAAGCCCTTCCAAAATTTGATGCCCTTATACATATCTATATTGCTCTAATGGTATCAAGAGAAGTAGGATAGGCTTGAGTGTATTAGCTACCTTGTAGGTAAATTGAATTAGATTTCATAACAAAAAAACTAGTGCATTTGAGCATTTGTTGTTTGTTGTTGCATTCATAATTTAATTACACCTTTTATATATTCTAGTCTCCTCAATAATGCACATTGGAATTTTGGAAAATTGGGAATTTCACTCAATGTTTCCAAGAAGATAATACCTTTCTAACTTATTTTTTTTTTAAATAAATAAGAAAATAAAAAAATTTCACCATTAGTTGTATTTCTACCTCAGGCTTCCATAGTTAATAAGTTTAGCTCACCACTTGCAATTGGACATACCCATTCATACTCATGATTATGTGAGTGTGTGACAAGTCTCCCCTTCCTAACATGTACTCGACATTTTCGTGTCTAGGAAATCCCCTTGGGAAATATACCTGATTGAGATCCTCTTGTCCTTAGAGCCAATTTCACTTCAGTGGCCTTGTTCTTGGACTCTTTGCTTGTCAAATTTTAGATGTTCCAACCATATGATTGACCATATCCCTCTAGGGAGGCATTACATGGAATAATTCCAAGTATTATGTTGTGCCACATTTTTTTATAGTCATTGTGTATCCTCCCTAGGTAGAAACATCAACTCACCTGTATCACATGCACACAACTCCCATGAGATTTATCATATAATTTTCAATCAAATTTATTTATTTATTTTGTTTTGTTTTGTTTTTTTGTTTTTGTTTTTGTTTTTGTTTTGTTTTGTTTTGTTTTTTGTTTTTTGTTTTTTGTTTTTTGTTTTTTGTTTTTTGTTTTGTTTTGTTTTGTTTTTTTTCCAAAATTGCTACATATAGAAACAAAATCTCAAAATTAGGAAACTCTTCTCATAATGTTTGGCTCCTTGTTGGTGGTAATATTTTCATCTTGCATCACAGACTTACATTCCATGCCATTCTCAAGACACTCTACCTGAAATTTATATTGACACTTTGCCAAAAAATGTTAGTTTCACTAGCATAACATCCTTTCAATAGGTCATTTAAGTAGTTACTATTTTTTTTTTCAAAACCATCACATATTCAATAATTAAATCATGTTCAACTACATATCAAGAAAATTGAAAGGAAACATTATTGCTCTACAAAATTCATTCAATATCATGTTGCAACTATTTCAAAAAACCTATGGCACTCAAACTTTCATGCCAATAATTCAAATTAGCATTAGGTCAAGGATTTTTCATTATTACTCTCTCCTTTACATATAGGATTCATGATTCTACCATTATTCTCTTTGATTGGTGAGTGTACTACTAACGTAGTTGACTATTGTCCACAAGGATAGGTCATACATATTTCTAATATTTTTATCAAATCTTATTTGCATTGGTAGCTTCCTACCTTAACCATACCTTTCTTAGGAATTCATAACTCTTGCGAAATTGTTCATATCATTAAAAATACAACTTAACCTTGAAGGAATGTTTACCAATTCTTTCAAATTACCTATTGTTGTAGTATGGTTGGGTTCCATACTTTCATGGCTGCCATTACTATGCATGTTCAAATGATGATTTTCTCAAGGGTGTCCATATGTCTCTTTCTCTAGCCTTTCATACCCTTATCATTGTCCTTAGGATTCCTTCAATGGATGAAGATACTTCCTTTCCTCAAGTCCCATTTCCAATAAGGAATCTTCTAGTGTCAAATCCCATGAATAGTTTGCATCTTTCCTGATGCACAATGTCATTCCTATACCAACTCTTAGTCAAATTAATTTCACATATGTGCTTTAGCACTTCTAATAAACAACTAATTTATTCTATTTACATGAACATTATTATAGAAATAATTTAGCATATATCAACAATAATTCAACATGCTCAAGATTAAGGTACTTCACAATTCCTCTTTCAGAAGAAGGACATAACACCTAAACTTATTCTGTAACAGCCTAGGGGTCCCTCCCCTTGCACTCATGTGCATACACGTGGTTTGAATCTTGGGTATACCAAGATCATTATCCCTTATGATATCACTTAACCAAGAATTGTTAGGCATTTATGATTTTATATATTCTAATACTTTTCATTCTCAACAAAATATTAGTATGAACAAAGTCAAGGGATCTCCCTTTTTTATTCCTTTGTATAACTCAATTTCATGGCACTCTGATCTATGTATATTGAGCACTTATTTTTCAATCAATATACTCATATCCTCTTGGACTCATCCCAAAAATTATGTTCATCATTTGCAACTTTTCTTTCTTGGGAATCTTTCTTACAATCCATTCACATGTGACTTAATTAACATGTAGCTTTCCCTAGTTACAGCATCTAGCAGCCCTGAGATAGTCTCAGTTTCATGAGTTATTACCAACTCTAGTCCTTTCAATTAATTACAATCCGCTTCATATGAAAAATCATAAACATTCAGTTACATTATGCATTCAAACAATGTCTCAATCATGCACATTATCATGCGTGTGCACTACCTGCATATTTCTTCTTATTATTATACACTCATGAAATGTGAAAACAATCTACCTTATGAGAACTTATAGCCATTTAATGACATGTTTCGTAGGTAGAACATGATGTATCCTTTATTAGAACAACAACTAGCAAGGAATCGTTTATTCCAAGCGGCATGGATTTATTATATGACCATTCTAAATCACCTTGAGCATAGCTAATGCTAGTTCTTCATTTACTTTGGATATATGCATTCATATCATTGTTGTGATTAACTTATTTGAAGGGAATTCTTACCTAAATCCCTCTCAATATTTTAACTATACCAAAACATACCTGCATGGTTGTTAGAAATATTGGATACTACCTAATCAATTGGTGTCTCAGGGAGGGTTCTTAGTCTTCTCTTCACCAACCTATTGATCAATATAATATTATCCCTAGCCTTGTATCCACAAGACTCTACGAAACATCCTTATTAGTTTCTCTAGCCATATATTCAACCTGTTATAGTTACATGGTTATCAATCCATGGTTAGTCATCATAATCATTCTATGACAATATTTTACTCTAAGTTCACAAGCATATCACATGTATTTTCAATCATTGTTTTCGTGCGCCATGGCATATTTGTATGCTTTTAAAATTTCTCTATCCTCATGCCTATCAATGCATATGCAATCTAACTATTTAGACCCTTTCCATCCCATCCCGCCTATGCTCTTATTTATCAACATATTACAACCCTTTCAAAATTTGAAGAAAAGACATTCAAATACGAAGAGATAAGTTGAGAGTTTTCCCCTCATAATAATGGTTGTGTCACTTGACCATGTGCTTCCGTAGTTATCATTCATTGAGTTGTTCAAGGGATGTCTAGTTGGCATTTTTGCTATGTCCTCTTTCATAATCTTGGCAATCAAAATTCCAACGAATCTCTTCTTTTGTTGCAACTTCAACAGTATTGCCTCAATCCATTAAAAAAGATATGTTACTCTTGTATCAAAGACATTCTCTACATATCACAAGCTTGGGTCTACATATCCATACTATTGTAACCCATGATCCTGGTTCCATGAGGTACAATGTTACTATTCTACTCCTTGTAATGGAACCTCTACTCTATTACTCTGACACATTGCTTTTGTAGTCTATCTTCTTAACCCATTTATGTCTAATGTTGAACCTTTTATTTGACCATTCTATAGTGGAGAAATAGTAGATACCACTTTATAGCAGACTGATAGCTTTGTAAGCCAATCCGATACTTTGTAGTGAAGTACTACTTTCATCATTGTGGTGCATCTTTGGCCCTCTATGCCTGGGCTCTGAACCATAGCTTCTGATGAATCTACTTTTCTTGAGTCCATTGAACTCTAGGATGAAACCTAAAATCTAATACCACTATACATCAGAGCTCCAACTCTATCCCTGTTGGTGCATCTCCAGCCCTTCAGGTCTAGTGTTAAAAAAATTGGATATAATATCTCTCTCTAATAGCGTGATTTAACTGCACCCCAGGTAATCTTATATTTCCAGGGTTCATCTAACCCTTGTGTTGAAACATTTTTCACTAATACCACTTTGTAGCACACCCAACCCCTTAATACCTTATTATGGTTATGAGGCGTAATATAGACCGACCTTCAAGGTTTATTATGAAGATGGGTTACCAAAATTTCTCTTTCTCCCATCACTTCAAAACACAATTCTGACACCACCATCATATTCAACTCATTGAGAGCTTTCAATTGATATAAATTATATCTAATTTTGAGTTACAAGCATAAACTTATGACCCTTTGAATGTTTTCCCCTTCTAAGGCCAAATCATCATCCATACAATCATGTGGCTAACAAATAGTTTTCCTTGGGCACGTGTTACTCCCATGTTTTTCGTGTCCTCTTCCTATCGGTCATATTGGGAATGCCCCATATTGATGATTTTCTACATCTGTGCCATGTCCCAAAACCTTTGGGGTTCTAGTATTTAATATGCTAATATGGGTCATTGTGCTAATATATTGGTATGGATGATATATCGATATGGTTTATATATCAATACCGTCAATATGTCCATATGCTAGTATGGTCGATATAGTGCTATTGTGATATCCTCCTGTAACATTTTTCCCTTTTTTTGTAAATAAGTGTGATTACTTTAAAAAATGGTTGAGAAAGGGACACAAATTCCATTGCTAATTTTTTGTAAATAAGAGTGATTACTAAAAAAAAATGGCTGAGAAAGGGACATGAATTCCATTGCTTGAGGTAGAGGGTTGCTTGAGGAAATTGTTGTTCTTTAAATAACCATCTTGGTTAGGGAAAATAATTAAATGTGTTGACTATACATTGAATTCAACTGGAAAGGGAAGGAATAGTCTGAGTGTCCTTCAACCCAAACCGTAAGCAAGGAAAATGACAAAACATTATGAGTAGCATGGGCTTTGCTCTCAAGGGATGAATGTTGTACGATTTGTGGAGAGAAAAGGAAGTTAATATGTTAGGTGATGGGAGTGAAAAAGGGGAATATGTGATCCCTCTCATGGGGGGCATGTACATAGAGGCAAGGGGCACTCTTTCAGAGAATGCAATGTTCAAAACTACTGTGAGAGAGAGAACACATAGTTGAGAAATATATCAAGAAGTCTCTAGCATTGAATCAACTCCAAAAAAATGAGCACTAGCTGAGGAACCTTTTGAAGGAAGCTTGTTATGTGAATTGGTTAAGGGAACATGGATTTACTATAAGGCTGAAGAACCAAGTAGAAGTTTGTGGATTGATGAGCCTGTTAGAGTTGGGAAGAATCACTCAGGTGTTTACAAGGGATAAAGAATCACTAGGAGTTGCCTTGGGGCTAAAGCTCTGGTGTTTGACTCACTGAGGAAGCACCTGGGAAAGTGTTTTCTTTACCCATTAACAACTTACCACTGAAGAAGCTTCCTCATAGTAGAATCTCTTCTCCTAAAAGTGAGTTGGATTTCTCTGTATGTGAAATTTTTGCATGGTAGTATGTATGCATGAACCATATGAGTTATAAGGAACTTAGTTGGTGGATGAAGGAAACAAGGGCCTTGCAACATCCTGTCTCAGCTATGTTGGTTTTCTAGAAATACTTAAAAGCACCCTACCTCAAGCTTTAGCATCCAACTTGGGCGTGACAGTTGCAGGTAAGTCTTGGATGCAACTGTTTATGGTTGAGTGGAGAGTCATAGTCCCAGACTCATTTTCCTAAAACAATGTGTTGAATGTGGTCTATGTTCTTACTAGCACAAACATGCTTAGAATATTTCTACTACTAACTCTAGGTATTGGAATAGCTTATACTGTTATGGGCCTTGAAGGCTATGGTGACTAACGTGGAATTTATTTTTCTTCAGGACCGAGGTTTTGATGACTTCAACTCCCTTATAGGTAGATAACCTGGTTGTGGGTTGTCATTCGAAATAAATATGAATGTTTTAGTTTGAATAGTAATATTTTATATGGTGTGTGAGGCATGACTTCTTGAGCTTGTATGGCTCAATGTCATGCTCTGATCCATCTTTTCTATGTATGCATTATTGGTCAAATCATTCAAGACCAAGAGTTATGATTTATGTGTTTCCTCGATGTTGGAACATTTGGGTAGATTATGCTTGATTGGTCAGTCATAGCCATGCTTATTAACTTGGTGGAGGCTTTGTCTATGAGAGACCATTCATGTGTCCCTGCTAATAACCAAGTTTCCTGGAGATATTTCACTAATGTTGTATTCTTGTTTCCCATGCTGGTAATGATTGTATATATGCATATATCCATTTTTAGGGTTGTAGTATTCCCCGGGTTACATCTTAGCGTGTAGCAGGAGTTTTGGAACCCCTTTTAGAGTCACCAAGTGGATTCAAAAGGGTATTTGACTACCACCAATCTAGTTCCTACCTGGAATTCCTATCCATAAAAAGGGGATGGTTGTAGGCCTATGGTATTTTAACCACATGAATAATTACACAACACAAACCTATTAGCGAGCAAGAAGGGGGATCCTCCTCCTTTTTCACCAAAAGTCAATCTTCTTGCTACCCTTTTGGCACCATTTTCCATCAACAAACTGAGTAGGGGAAACTTGGTTTAAATCTCAGGAGGGATAGCACCTGTATGTGATTTACAAAACTCCAAGATTAAGGATCGAAGACTGGTACAAGTATAAGTGGTTATAGAACCATGAAGGTCGAGTGATGGCTATGCAGTCCATATTGGGTTGAAATTGTTGCTATCGCAACGATAAAGGTCATTGTCAACGCAATAGGGTTTCCTTACCCTGTTTGTAGAAAGTGTATCATATCACAAAGGGTAGAGAATTTATAGGGGTTGTTGTTCATTATCCCCTTTACCTTCAGCCCTCAGACCATAGGCACAACTGATGCCTTAAGAGGAAGGTTGGGGTTAGGGCTCATCCAATCATGTCGTTCAAGTGAGTTGAGAATGGGCTGACCCTGACTTGGAGTTGGGGTCAGGCCCCACGTAATAATGTGCACACATGTGTAGTCAGGGTTGCATATGAGGTCGAGGTTGGGCCAAAGTGCTTGGAGCGGTAACTCGTGAATTACCTTATAGGGTTCTTAGTGGAAATAGTAATAATTAGATATACACATGTAACCTTAAGTTAGTGTGTAGTGCGAGGTTATGGAGCCCTCACATGAAAGGGTAGTGACCAGTACAATGTTGCTAAGTGGCATGTGTAGACTAGCCAATATGGCCACATCAATTCCACGTGGTGAAGCGATGACGTGGCATCATTAGATTCACTTGAAATTCAATTAACCATAGCTTATGATCCATAGGTTGGATTGATGTAAAATTTTATATCACTAGAATTTCCTTGACGAGATGAGTGGAATGATGATATCTAATTGAGGTTTAGTTGTAGCGGCTACAACCACACTCCAAAATTGGCTATGCTTAGTTTTGGAGTCTCCCTTCTAAATCACAACAACTCATCTCGCACTGAACCAGGTGATTGTGCTTTGATTGAGCCTCATCATTTTCATCATGGCTTGTGTTTTCTTATTGCATTTGTTGTTTAACACAAAAGCTGATCTCTTGACTTGGTTTCCACACAGTTCGAGGCCTGCGTTAGAGAATTGTGCAATCCTTGAGGGAAACTAGCCTTTCTCCCAGGAATTGTGTAGTTGAAGCTAATAGTGAGCCTTCAAATCCAAAATTGCGCAGAGCTAACTAACAACCAACCTTCAGCTGGGAAATTGTGTAGAGCAAGATAGGCATCCCAGAGCCACTCAACCCAGAAATTGTGTAGAATCCTCTTGTTTAGAAGCTACTCAATTCATGAGCCAGTGAGTTTCCCAGTCCTTCCTAGAACTGCGTAAGGTCTCCAGGAAATGCATGGAAATTCCCCCCCCCCCCAAAAAAAAAAAAGTATCCCTAGAAAATGGGGATCTATTTTTAGCAGTACAAGGGAGGCACTTGAGTTATTTTGGAGATTGCCACCAAGTGTCACTTTTTCCTTGATTTTTGGCCTTCACGTCACAAACTCTAAACCAACCAAATCTATTTAATAGATGCTACCATAGTTCATTTTCGAATTCGATATTGGAGCTCTGGCATTCCTTAGGAGATCAAGGAACCTACGGTGCGATCATCATCACTTCTCCGGGTAAGTTTTCTTTTCTAGCCTTTTGCCACTTTTTCTGTCGCTTTTTCTTCTTTAGCTTATGAGAGTGTTGTTTCACTTGTTTTATTGAATGAATGTTGGAATTTTAACTTATTTTATCTTGTATAGGTGTTTTTTTAATTTTTTCATTACCTTTCCCAAGTGTCACATGCATTAGCCTTTTTTTGCACTAATGGTCACCATTGCAGTGACTTTCTCCATATGCTTCGTTTTCCATTAGTTTGATTGATTCCTACACTTGTTTCACTTGCATGCATCATCACTGAACATCACACCATGCTTAAGATATTCTCAATTTCACACTCCCCTTGGGCTATGGGCTTCCCTTGCCTGAATCTCTCTTTCCATTGCATGCACTGCGCATTCTAGGAGCTCAAGGCCTCTGCCTTGGCTTCTAGAACTGCACAGAGGATGCATTGGCCTGGCTCCACACAATGCGTAGTCTCTCCTAGCCTGTGCCTAGATTGAATTGCGCATTGCACAGTTCCAGACAGCAAGCCTCCTCCACTAAATGTTGGGACTATGTAGTGCACAGTTCCAACAAGCATCTAGTCACCTTTGTGAACAAAAATTGTGTAATCTCTCCCAGTATTATCCTGGTTTGTTTCTTGATCTTATCTTGAAGTTATTTTGGTTTTAAGCTAACATTTTCATGCCATGAGTGTCCTCTCTGTCTCCAGGTATAACAGTTGTTGAGCATCTCTCTAGCAGTTACAGTTAACATGGCCTCCAAGAGAGTTGCATCAAAGGAAACTGTAGAGAGTAGTCATAGGGAAACAATTGAGCAAGGGTTAGTTAACTTGCTAGTTTATGTAGACACTGAGTTGTTCATTGAGAAGGGAACCAAGTTGACATGGTAGCAAATTAAGGATACTTTTGCAGAGGACTTCAAGGAAGACTTAGAGGACTGGTAGGTTTATATCAGTATCTAGCGATCAGAATTATACAAGTTTGCATGCAGGTACCCTGACTTCCCATGTGATGACATTATCAGCAGGATTGTCTCAAACATAGATCCAAAGACTATGACACTGAGCAGTGCTAGCGGGATAGAGTTTGCCACCTTCAGGGCATATAACTTTCATCAGATGTATCATTTACCTCAGTTGGCGAGGCGCATGGACACATTTTCTATACCACCCACAACTAAGTGAACAAGAGGGATATAGTCAAGCCCTAGGTGAAAGATTCGTCAAAGTTCAGGCAGACACCCAATCATGTTTACAACGGAAAGTCTGTTAGGAAGGCTTACCAGACCTTGATCATCTTTGCATGTTGAATATACAGTCAAGAAAGAGAAGAGACCTTTCTTGAAGGTTGGGTAGTTGTATTGGACCAGTTGGTGAGTGATTGAAGGCTAGTCAATTGATCAAACTTGTTGGATTTTCAATTGAAAGACCATGTGACTAACACCTGGAATTTTCCCAAAGATGAGAAAGTGAGATTCTATATGTCTGCATACTTATTGGATGTAATATGTGCCCAACAATAGTTTCCTGACATGAGGTGGACATGGACACCGAAAGAGATTGTTGTCAATATTTATTGCAAGTTTATTTCCTATTGCAACTACCAAGGAGTAGTGGCGAGGCTGAATGACCATTTCATCATCCCATTGTACAAGCTGATGTGATACTTAACATTGTAGATTGGTATGCCTCACCCGATGGCACCTTCATCAGAGTGTTTGGCAGAGAGAAGCCTCCACATGTTCTACCAAGGTATGTCATGGACAAGCTGGTCATGCAAGAGCTCTCGTATCACCTCTCCATAGGGTTATCAACCTGATTGCATAGGAAGAAGAAGGCAACATGGCCCTCTCTTCCTTTGCGGATAAGGTTATATGAGATTAAAAGATTGAAATATGTAGATGTCGAAGCCAAGGAGATATTAAAGTTCGAGTTTGGCTCCAAGGACTTTATTCTGTATGATCCCTGCAATATTGCAAGAACCATTGTGCGAAGGTGTATTATCCATGGATCCACAGGACATTTCACTAGCATGAAGAGGACCCTTGGAGATACTTCTACAGTGACTCCAAGATCCACGAGTCAGTTAGTATAGACACAGCTTGGAAGGCTACTTTGCAGGTAGCAGCAGTGCAAGAAGCAACAAAAATAACAATAATAAGCAGCAATATAGTGTAGGATAAGGGCAAGAGAAATATTGTTGAGAACCAAAAGGTAGAGCAAAGCTACAAGATGAGAGCAGATCCTATCACTAAGAAAGAAACTTTGGCAGTGGAGGCAAAGAGGGAGCAGTAGATAAAGAGGGTAGAGTGAAGGAATAAAGAAAAGCAAAGGCTGGAGGAAGCAGAAGTTGCAGGAAACAGAGAAGAAGTTGAAGGAAGAGAAAGAGCAGAGAAGGAGAGAAAGGGAGGAGAAGTAGAAATAGGAGGAAGAAAAAGGAAAGGCACGGTGAAAAAGAAAACAATGCCCATATAGGTTTAGGATTCAGAATAGCTAGTAGTTGAAGAAGAGGGTGAAGAGATGCAGGATCGAGAGATTTCTCAGCAGATTGAGAAACTAGTTGAAGTGATGGACATGGAATTGGGGCAGGAGCCGCAAAATGAAGACATCGACCTTATACCGAGAGAACCTAAGGTCACCTATCAGTGTCAACCACCTCTAGTGTCTGACCCAGTCCCCAATGAGCAAGGAGAGGTTGTTCTCCTTGATGATGATTTGGTTATGGATGTGTACAATCTTTCATTTGATGAGTTGCAAAAGAAGATTGTACAGGCACAGAGGTGAAATTTCCGCATGATCATGCATCACCTACATTCATGAAGGAAAGGGTGATAGTGTCAAATGTCAAAAAGCATCCAACTACCCTTACCAATGCAAGCTTGGCCTATACATGAGCCATAAGATAAAATGTCAAGTTCTTGCTGGCCGAGAATGAAAAAATGGCAAAGAACTTGCAGGCTGTTAGGCAAGAGGCAGAACAACTCAGAGAGTAGAGCACAGTTTCTGCAATGGTAGAGATGAGGAAAGAGATACTTGATGAAGTATCAACACTTGAGACTACCATGCATGAGCTCTATGATGGATTCATCACCCTGCATAAAGAAGTTTTCCATCTGCATGACTTACAACAACGAAGCAAAGTTTGTTCAAACTCTTAGGAACATACATGCTTCCATCGCATATGTGCAAGAGTGGACAACGCAGTATAAAGAGGCCCCGCTTAACTTTCCAAAGATGATGAATCCATAGGCAAAGTTGGAGAAATAAAGGGTATGGATGTTGATCCAAAACTATGAGAATCTTGCCCCCTTCGTCACCAGCATACAAGCCTCATATGCACATTTGTATAAGAGTTTGGATGTCATGGTGATAACACACATGATCCCTTCAATCGGTTCCTTTACCGAGGCTAAACAAAAGAACCAAGTCCAGCTAGAGATCAACACGTACATGGAGTAACGAAGGCGAGAGGCAACTAGGGATGACTTGGAGCTTAGCACACATAACATGCAAAAGTACATTGGTGGTCCTATCATGGTCAAACCATGCTGTAACAACTCAATTTGACTTGGCTTGGTATGTGTGCTTCTGATAAAGAGAATGATGGATATTACATTTGTAACCCAAGCTAGTGAAGAAGCTATGATAATCAAAGAATCGAATATTACTTCTAGAAGAGTTAGACTCACTTTACACGAGACAAGGTCCATACAGAGAGCTAGAGTTCTACCAGTGTGTCTCCATTGTTGTAGCGGCCAAAACCACCCTCTAAATTGTTTCCTATGCTTAGTTTTGGAGCCTCCCTTCTAAATTACATCATCTCATCTCGCACTGACCGAGGTACTTGTGCTTTGATTGAGCCTCATCCTTTGCATCATGGATTGTGTTTTTTCTTATTGCATTTCCTAGCTAACCCATAAGTTGATCTATTGAATTGGTTTCCACCCAGCTTCGGGCTTAACTTAGATAACCGCGCAATCCTTAAGGGCGACCAACCTTGCTCTCGGGAATCAGGAATTGCATAGTTCAAGTTGACAGTGAGCCTTCATCTCCAAAATTGCATAGAGCTAGATGATAGGCAACCTTCAACTGGGAAATTGCGCAGAGCATGAGAGGCAACCCAGAACCACTCAGCCCAGAAATTGCGTAGAAGCCTCATGTTCAGGAGATACTCAGTGCATGAGCTAGTGAGTTGCTCAGTCCTTCCCATAATTGCACAATCTCTTTGAGAAATGCATGGCAGATTTCTTGAAAAAGGAAAAAAGAAAAAAGTGAGAAAGCATCCCTAGAAAATAAGGATCTATTTTTAGAAATTAGAAGGAGGCACTTGAGTTATTTTGAAAATTGTCGCCAAGTGTCACTTTTTCCTTGATTTTTGGCCTTCGCGTCATAAACCCTAAATCAACCAAATCTATTTAATTGACGCTGCCAAAGTTCATTTTCTTATTCGATCTTGGAGCTCTAGCATCCCCGAGGAGATCAAGGAACCTTTGGTGCAATCATCATTGCTTTTCCAGGTAAGTTTTGCTTTTCTAGCCTTTTGTTGCTTTTTCTCTTGCTTTTGCTTGTTTAGCTTGTGAGAGTGTTGTTTCACATGTTTTGTTGAACAAATGCTGGATTTTTAACTTATTTTAGTTTGTAGAAGTGTTGTAAGTTTTGCATTGCCTTTCCCAAGTGTCACATGCATTACATTGTTTTTGCACTAACCCTTGATGTTGCGCCGACTCTCTTCACATGCTTTGTTTTCCTGCAGTTTGATTGATTCCTACACTTGTTTCACTTTCATGTATCATCACTTAGTTAGATATGCACTTAGCATCACATCATCCTTCAGGTTTTCTCGGTTTCACACTCCCCTTGGGCAGATCTGGGCATCCATTTCCTAGATCTCTGTTTCCCTTGCATTCACTTCACATTCCGGGAGCTCAAGTCCTCTGCCTTGGCTTTTTGAACTATACAGAGGCTGCCCTGACCTAACTCCAACTGCACACTATGTAGTTCTAGGATCCAGTTTCCTAGTCCTGGCCACTGAGACTACGAAATGCATAGTCTCTCCTGGCATGTACCCAGAATGAACTATGCATTGCGCAGTTCCAGTCAGCAAGCCTTCCCCACTAACTACTAGGATTGTGCAATGTGCATTTCCAGCAGGAAACTAGTCGCCTTTATGAATAAGAATTGTGGAATCTGTCCCAACATTAGCTCGATTTTTTTCTTGATCTTGTCTTGAAGTGCCTTTGGTTTTAAGCTAACATTTGCATGCCATGAGTGTCCTCTCTATCTCTATGTACAATATTTGTTGAGCATCTCTTCAACAGTTACAATTAACATGGTCTCCAAGAGAGCTACATCAAAGGAAATTGTCGAGAGCAGTATTGGGAAAGTAGTTTAGCAGGTGCTATTTAAGTTGTCAGTTTATGCAGACACTCAAATATTCATTGAGAAGGGCACCAAGTTGACATGGAAACAGATTAAGGATAATTTTGCAAAGGACTTCAAGGAAGACTTAGAGGATTGACATGTTTATATCAGTGTCTAGTGTCCAGGCTTATAAAATATTGCATGCAGGTACCTCGCCTTCCCATGTGCAGAGATTATCAGCTAGATTGTCTCACACATAGTTCTAGAGACTATGACACTAAGAAGTGCTAGTAGAATAAAGTTTTCCACCTTTAGAGCATATAAATTTCATCAAATGTATCATTTACCTCAGCCGGTGAGGCACATGGAAAAACGTTTTATGCCACCCACAACCAGGTGAACACGAAAGATATAGTCAAGTGTTGGGTGAAAGCGTCATCAAAGTTCAAAAAAACACCCAATCATATTTACAAGACAAAGTATCTCAGGAAGTCCTACCAATTCTTGATCATCTTTACATTCTGAATATCTAGTCAAGAAAGTAGAAAGACCTTTCCTAAAGGTTGGGTAGTTGTATTAGACAAGTTGGTGAGTGATGGAAGGACATTCAACTGGTCAGACTTGTTGGCTTATCAGTTGAAAGTCCATGTGACTAATGCCTGGAATTTGCCCAAGGATGAGCAAGTGAGATTCTACATGTCTGTATACTTACTAGATGCAATCTGTGCCCAACAACAGTTTTCTAGCATGAGCTAGACATGGACACCGAAAGAGACTGTTGTCAATATTTATTGCAAGTTTATTTTTGATTGGAGATACCGAGGAGTAATGGCAGGGCTAACTAACCATTTCATCATCTCGTTGTACGAGATGATCTTTGAGCATGATACACCTTGCATCTCCTAAGAAGTGATGGAGACGATACTTAACATTGCAGATTGGTATGCCTCACTCGGTGGCACCTTCATCAGAGTGTTTAGTGGAGAGAAGCCTCCGCATGTTCTACCAAGATATGCCACGGGAAAGGTGGTCATGCAAGAGGTCTCATATCACCTCTCCACAGGGTTATCAGCAGAATTACATAGGAAAAAGAAGGCACCATGACCCACTCTTCCTTTGCTGATTAGGTTATACGAGATTAAGAGCTTGAAATATGCAAATGTCGAAGCCAAGGAAATATTGAAGTTCGATTTCAGGACCAAGGAATTTAATCCATATGATCCCCATGGTATTTGCAAGAACCACTTTGTGAAGGTGTACTATCCATGGATCCATGGGAAATTTCACTGGCACGAGGAGGACCCTTGCAGATAATGTTACAATGACTCCAAGCTCCATGAGCCAGTCAGTACAACCACAAATTGGAAGGCTGCTTTGTAGGAAGTAACAACACAGGAAGAAACAAAAGAAAAACAATAAGCAACAATCCGGTGCAGGACAAGGGCAAGAGGAATATTTCCAAGAACCTAGAGGTAGAGAAAAGCTATAAGATGAGAGGATATCTTATCACTGAGAAAGAAACTTTGGGAGTGGAGGCAAAGAGGGAGGAGTAGATAAAGAGGGTAGAGCGAAGGAAGAAAGAAAAGAAAATTCAAGAGGAAGCATAATGAAAGTTGTAGGAAACAAAGAAAAAGTTGAAGGAATATCAAGAGTTGAGAAGGAGAGAAAGGGAGGAGAAGCAGAAACAAGAGGAAGAAGAAAGGGAAGGCGTTATGACAGAGAAAACAACGCCCATACAAGTTGAGGGGTTAGAACAACCAAAAACTGAAGAAGAGGGTGAATAGATGCAAGATCGAGAGCCTTCTCAGTAGATTGATCAAGTGATTGAAGTGACAGACATGAATCTGGGATAGGAGCCATAGAATGAAGACACCGAATTGATGTCGAGAGCACCTGAGGTCACCTGTCTGTATCCACCACCTCCAGTGTCAGAACCAGTCCCGAACAAGAAATAAGAGGCAATTATCCTTGATGATGATCTGGTTATGTACGTGTACAATCTTTCATTTGACAAGTTGCAGAAGAAGATTTTATAGGCGCGAAGGATGCACTTTCGGGATGATCACGCGTCACCTGCATTCATGAAGGAAAGGGTGATAGTATTAGATGTCAAAAAACATCCAACTGCCCTTGTTGATGCCATGTTGGCCTATGCAGGAGCCACAAGCTCAAATGTTAAGTTCCTATTGGTAGAGAATGAATAAATTGCAATGAAATTGCAGGTTATCAGGCAAGAGGAAAAACAATTCAGAGAGGAGAGTATAGTTTCCGTAATGGCAGAGATGAGGAAAGTGATACTTGATGAAGTATAAACGCTTGAGACTACCATGTAGAAGCTTTATGACAGATTCTTCACCATGCATAAAGTAGTTGTCCATGTGCATGGCTTAAAGCAATGGAGCAAAGCGTTTGTTCAAACTCCAAGGAACATACACGCTGTCATCGACCATCTGCAAGAGTGGACAATGCGGTATAAAGGGGCCCCACTTCACTTGCCAAAGATGATGAAGCCACATGCAGAGCTGGAGAAAGAAAGGGTTCAAATGTTGATCCAGAACTATAAGCAGCTCACCCCATTCGTCACTAACATACAGGCCCCATATGCATAGTTGTACAAGAGTTTGGATGTCATAGTGAGAACGCACATGATCCCTTCAATAGGTTCCCTCATCTAGGCTAAACACAAGAACCAATTTTGGCTAGAGATCGATAGGTACATGGAGCAGATAAGGCGAGAGGCCGCCAACGATGACTTGGAGCTCAGCACACATAACATGCAGAAGTACATTGGTGGTCCTGTCATGGTCAACACCATGATGCACATGCTTCAAGAAGAGTTGGATACAAGTTCCAAGACCATATACCGAGATTCTATAGAGGCAAGAGTCCACTATCAGAAAGACAACATCAAGCAGTTTGGGGACATCATCACATAGTGCCAAGCTTGGCATGAGTATGTGACTAAGAAGCACCAAGTGGAGGTTGTCGAGTTGGTCTTTCCCCAAACTTGAGAGCAGTAATGTTTTGTCTTATTAGGCTATCTCTAGCCTATTTTGTCTCACATGGGTACATGTGGAAAATGTCATATTACTTGTAAATATGTTGTAAGTGAAATTCCAAGTGTCATTAGTGGAATGTGAAAGGTCATCACGTTATGTAATGAGTTATTTGTAAATAAGTTGAAGAGTCATGAGGGTATTCAAAGAGTCACAATGGGGAATGTTAAGGGTCACCACACCCTTTGTTATAAATATAACCTCATAACTCATAGATAGGGATTTTGGGAGCCAAGATTTTGGCTAGGCATAGGCTTAGAAAAGGCTTGGGAGTATCTTGACAAGACTTGGCTTCTCCACAACGTAGAACGAGTATACTTCTTTAGAGGAGCATGTGTTCTTGATTGTAATGTTCCACTATTAGGGCTAGTGGTCATCAATGGTGTATGTATGGATGGAACTTTCTATAATAATAATAATAGAGGCAACACACTTTCATGATATGTTGTTATTGTAGTTGGACTATTTAGGTTTCTTTAGCAATGCATGTTGTTTAACTTACACATTTGTTTATGAGTTACTTTGTATGAAATTGTATGAATCTTGTTGAATGTGTGTTGTTGGATTAACCTGTCACTTTAATTTGTGGACTATTCTGCATTTTAGTTTGTGATGTCATTCTGCTCATGTGTTCCTTTCAAGCTTCGTATTATTACAGAATTCTAAGGGGCACACTTCCTTTTCCCCTTCGTGTGTTAGAAGCCTCATCCATCACACTTGATTCGTCGCAAGGCCACACACTTGCTTCAACCCAAAGTTATCATACTTATCTCTATGCCCCACCACGGTCAAGGCATTACATTACCACCCACTAATGGGACTCCTACTCCAAACAGTTTGAGGTCTAGTTGGTACTTCTTATCTGGGATATCCCTAAATGTTGGCGGCTCCAACATTGTCAACCGGTTCTAAGCTAGATGAAAGATAAAGAAATTTAGACCCCACTTCCATAATGGGACTTTGGATTTTGGCTCAACATAGTAACCACCTCCTATTAACCTATTTTTTTGTGGGGATTAGGAGGGGGTGCGTTAGAAAGTAATATCAGAGCGTCAAGGTTCAACACTAGGACTGGGTGGGCTCTATCATGGGCGATTAACAACATAATTCTCGCAAGGGAGTTTCATAACGATTTTTAGAGAATCACCTAAACAAATGTTTAGGTGTTAAAATTCAGTTTATGATTGTTTGACTATACCTATGATTGATATAGCTACCTTGTTGATTCATTGATAATAGTGTGTTGACATAGATTGTTGATTACAACTAGTTCACCATAACAACTTTGTAAATAAGGATCATGGGCATAATTTCTTGCTGATTATTTATTTACTATGTGCTAACAATTGTGTGTAATTGACAACACATCACAAGTAGAAGAAGATAGTGAAAGACACAAAAATGAGGACCATAATGGTTTAGTATAGCTATGATCAACCGCAACATGGAAATGAAGAGGCTAGGATGGATGAAGAATAAATATCAATTGGCCAAGGAGGAGGGGCTAACTCTCTAGTTTGATGGATATCTTGCGGATCCTGAGGGCTAAGATTAGGAGCTGCAAGGTAGATAATGAGTAGTTGGTATAGGCTCGCGTAAAGCAAGTTGAGGTAATTGTAGTTATAATGAAAAATATTTTAGATTTGTAAAGGCAGAGGCAATATGAGTTGGGGGCTACTCATAGACATAGGCTGAGCCCTTTGGGATCAGAGGAGAAAAAAAATGGGGCAGATGGTAGTAGGTCCAAGAAGATGCATGTAAGGGAAAGTGAAGAGACTGTGAGGGGGAATGCACCACTAAGTACCACAGAAGAAACAACCAACGCTCATGGACACCATGCTGGTGGAAATTCTAGTACTACTTATAGGTGATATCATCGCCATTGCCATCATCATCGTCAAAGAAAGAAGGAAAGGGAACATATACCAGAGGAATTTAAGAAAACCAAACTGCCCACATTCGATGGAGAGATGAAGAAATATGAAGATTCAGAATCTTGGTTACTTGGCAATGAAAACTTCTTCAGAATTCATAATTATTCTGAGAACATGAACGCAAAGGTAGCAACATATAGCCTACAAGGAAAAATTGAGATATGGTGGGAAGACTTGAAGAATATCATAGGCATAACCAAAAATAGCTTGAATTGGAACAAATTTGAAAGGCTCTTCAGAGAAAAATATGTATCAAACAATTACTATGAAAAAAAGGTAAAAGAGTTTTATGAACTCAAAATGCGGAAAATGAAACTAATGATGTGTATGTCACCAAGTTTATGAATTGCTAAGGTATGTGCCATATCTTAAAGATGAGAAGGCTAAAATAAAAGGGTTTATTAGTGGGTTGCCTCTATCATTCCGAGACTGAATTGAAATTCCAGAACCTCAGACATTGAATGATGCCATTAAAAAGTTAAAACATTGATATAATCAATCCAAGTGCAGTCCATAATTTAAATATGATTGGAAGCCAAAAGGAAATGCCAAATTTAAGGTAAAAAGGTAGAAAATGGATACAGAATCGAATACTGTTCCCACTAAGCAAGAGAGTCAATGAAGGATCAACACTGAAAGAAGAGATCATTTAGCTCAAGAAGGAGCTAAGATGTATGGGAAGGGTTTGTATAAGTGTTGGATGTGTGGTGAAAATCATTTGAGGCAGATTTCCCACAATGTAAACACGTTGGCTCGAAGCTATATAATGCAGAGGAAGCAGAGACTATGGGAGGTGTAGCACGTGGTATGCCTAGGATCTATGAGGCATTGGACACTCAGAAAGAAGATTATTAGGCTTTCCTAATAGAGATGGAAAGTAAGATTAGCAATTAAACCATTTCTACTTTGATTGACCCTAGTTCTAATTATAGCTATGTTAGCCTTGAGTTTGTGAGACAATGTCAATTGAACCAAGAGCCACATGAGGAATGATGGTTAGTTCAATTAACCACAAGGAAAAATAAGAGTGTCAAATATTGGATGAAGGCTTACACAATTGAATTAAAGGGGATGAGAACAATGGTAAATCTCAATGTGTTACCATTAGGGACGTACAACATGTTGTTAGGTATGGATTGGTTGTACGCACACAAAACAAAAGTTAAATATCTTGAAAAAGAAATTGAGTGCTTAGATGCGCATGGAGAAAGAAGAATATTGCAAGGGAAGTGAAAGCCTACTTCAGTATGGCTGATCACAGACATGCAAGTCAAGAGAGGCAACAGGAAGGGCTTCCATTTATTTGTGGTGTACAATTCCAAGCAATGAAAAATCCACTAACAACACTAAAGAATAGGAGAGCGAGTTTTTGAAGAAAAATATGGTGTTGCAACAATATGGAGATGTATTTCTAGTAGAAGTGCCTGGGTTACCTCATCATAAAGAGGTCGATTTCTCCATTGAATTAATTATTAGAGAAACACCAACATCTAAGGCACCATATAGGATGAGTACACCAAAGTTGGTTGAGATGAAATTACAACTTAAGGAAATGTTGGATAAAGGCTATGTAAGACCAAGCATGTCTCCATGGGGAGCACTGGTCATGTTCGTGAAGAAAGAAATATGGTACACTCAGATTATGCATAGATTATAGGAAGTTAAACAAAGTGAACATCAAGAATAGATATCCATTGCCACAAATTGATGATTTTTTCGATCAACTAATCCCGAGTAGCAGTGTTTTTGAAGATTGATTTACGGTTGGGTTATCATCAAGTGTGTATGAAAGAGGAGTACATCCGAAAAACAACATTGAAAATGAGGTATGGGCATTATGAATTCGTGGTAGTACCCTTTGGACTTACCAATGCACCTGCAACCTTTATGTGCGTTATGAACAATGTATTGCATCCTTATTTGGATAAGTTTGTCATAGAATTTGTGAATGAAATTTTGGTTTATTCAAGGACCAAGGGGGAGCACGAGGAGAATCATGCAACATTATTGCAATTGCCAAGAAAACATAACATTTATGCAAATATTAGTAAATATAATTTCTTGCAATTACAAATTCATTACTTGGGGCACATTTTGTTAAGGGACAAAGTAGCAGTTGACCCAAAGAAGATTAATTCTATCATGGAATGAAAAACACCAAAGAATGTGACTAAAGTTAGATCCTTCATGGGGCTAGTAGGCTACTATAGAATATTTATCAAAAAATTCTCCAAGATAGGCCACCCATTCACTTCCTTGCAGAGGAAGGGAAATAAATTTGAATGGACCAATGATTTTTCAACAAGCTTTGATCAATTGAAGTAGTCGTTGACAAATGCAAAAGCGTTAAGGATAACATATCCTCAAAGTATTTCATTGTGTGTATGGATGCTTGCATGGAGGGACTCGATGGAGTGTTGATGTAGGAAGTTCAAGTGGTGTGTTATGAATCACACAAACTTTATGAACATGAGATGAATTACGTAACTCACGATCTAGAATTAGCTGCCATTATTCATGCACTAAATATGTGGATACACTACCTTCTTGGTAGAAAATTTACCTTAAGGACTGGACATGGAAGACTGAAATATTTCTTTGAACAACCCAAGCTAAATTCTAGGGAAGCACGATGATTAGCTACACTCAGCGAATTTGATTTTGAAATCAAATATATAAAGAGAAAGGAGAACAAGGTAATAGATTCACACATTAGGAGGGTGCAATTGGATTATTCAGTAGCAGTAAGTTATTATAGAACTAATTTCAAAGAGAAAATCAAAAGCACCAAAAAATAGTATGAGAAATATCAAAAAATAAAAACGAGGCTGTAATAATATAGTAAGGTTGATAAGGATGAAGAATATCACCTCACGAAAGATGGTTTAATTAGATTCAAGAATAGAATCTATGTGTCAAATGATAATAACTTGAAGATACTTGTAATGAAAGAGTTCCATGTTAAGCTATATTCCAGACATCTGTGATATCAAAAGACTCTCATGGACATAACAAAATTTTATTATTGGCCTGATTTAAAGAAGGAAGTAGATGATTTCATCATTAGATGGATAGAATTCCAACAAGTGAAGGTTGAATGCAAACATTCAGTAGGATTAGTGCGGCTCATTCCCATTACACAATGGAAGTGGGAAGTGATCTCCATGGATTTCATCACAAGTTTTTGAAAAACCTCAAGGAAACACGATGCAATTATGGTGGTGATTGACAAGTTGGGCAAGGTAGCTCATTTTTTGGTGGTAAAATCCACTAACTCAGCTAGTGAGGTGGCTCAAATTTTTATAAAGGAAATTATGAGGTTGCACAAAGTTCCCAAGAAAATAATCTCAGGTAGATATGCTAAGTTCACTTCAAGTTTTTGGAAGGAACTATTCATAGGTTTGGGGATAGAATTGGCAGTCAATACAGTGTATCATCAGCAGATGGATGGGAAAACAGAGCAGATAAATATAATCCTCGAGGATGTATTGAGGATGTACGTGATGCACTGAACCAAGAAGTGGGAAGATTATATTCCACTTGTAGAATTCACATACAACAACATGTACCAAGAATCCATAAAGATGAGCCCATTTGAAGCAATGTATTGAAGGATTTTCAATACTCCTATCAGTTGGAGTGATCCATTGAGCATGGTCCTTATTGGGATTTATATGCTCAAGGAGATTGTTGGGCCACTAATTTGTCATTATAATTATTATTTGTTAACATATATTTCACCCATTTCTACTGATCTTTTATTATTCTATTTATAATAATTTATCATATAATTCCATCTCATAATTAGTTATGCTCTTGTGGTTAAATAATGTTTGTTCTCCTTCATTTTTAATTTATTAAAGATTATTATGCATGACTTTTCCAAACATTGTACATGAAGAGGATTTTTATAACAACACTCATGATTTCAGCCTCCAAGTTCTCACCCAGATTGCAAATCTGAGCTCCAACTCATGGTTAAACACTCCAACTCAAAAATTTGTTGGATAAGAAGCGATAATTTTGTGTCTTAATTTATGGGATAATGAGGATGAATTTATAAATTCCACGACATGGGTTTTGTGCAGAACAAAATATTTTAGTCTCGTTATGTGCAGTTTTCCAAATTTTACCCTAGTTTGAGAGATAAAGGAGGTTATATGAAGGCGATTTTCCCATATTTTCTATTGCGACCAATTTTCAATTTTCTCCAATTGCAAAAACAAATTCGACTTGTTCCAACTGATTGATGATGGAGATAATTTTTAGATGTGATCTTGCTGATTGATATTTTGTAAACAATGTAAGTTTGTAATGAAAATCATTATGTAATCTGATCATAGATCATGATGTTTAATTTAGTTGTTAGTTTCCCTTTTCTCTTTGTGTATTTAAATGAAGAAAGAAATCAGAGAGAGGGGATGGACAATTGTTGAATTTGGGGAAAAGCTAGGAACTTCGTTCCGGTTGTAATTATTTTTCTTATATGTTTTAATGTAGGAAGGTATCCATTCAATTATTTTTATGTTATTCACAATATGATTTGAATTACTCTTCAAGGTAGAACTGACTCCCGGGCAATTTGGCCCACTGCCTTGGACACGGTGTTGTCTTGAAATTGTAAACAAAATTAGTTTGATTTGTAGAAATTAATGTGTAGATTCAAAACTGCTCATGAAATTTTGCTAAATCACAAGACTCAAAGCTACTCTACTGCTCTGCGGAAATCAATTCACAATCTAGAACAAAAATCATAGACAGGCAAAAGGAAACATCACACATGGACAAAAATTTATCTAGGGGAAATAAAATGCTCAAAACCCCTTCCTATCTATTTAAAAGAATAGAGATGAATACATACACTTTCTCAAGCTTGAGCACAACCTGCAAGTGTATAACCTATCTCCCTACCTAACTAAATGACTAAGGCCAAAACTTAACCAATTTTCAGACCCTCCAAGCTCCTATTTCCTTTCGCTATTCCTTGAGGAATTATGGCCCTATTAATTAGGAAATTCCCTCTTCTGGATTGCACAATTCCTTTAGGTCCTTCCTCTGACTGCATGCACCACTTGTACACTCTAATCTCAACTAGGTAACCCTAATTATTTGCATGCATGAACTAATTTAGGTTGATTGATCAGTTATCTTGATGATCACTGAGTGTGGTTGAAGTCACACTTCCACAACTTGACCTTCCACTAGTTCTTCCAACATTTAGAACTAGTTTAACTGAAGATAACTCAATTTAAATGAATTAAATTGATACAATTGAAATTAACTCAACTTAGGCTCCTAAAATTTAAGACTCATTACACACAATTGAACTTCATGCCCCTAACTCGAATTCACTGAGCTAGACTCCTATTTTTTAGGGATCAACTCAAGAAAACTAAACTTCAACTTATTAACTCAATTTTAGTGTTCTTAGACTTAGTTACAAGTGGCATGTCACCTAAGTTAACTTCTATAAGTTATTTGCTGATGTGGAATTTTGAATTTCCTCAATTTAATTAAGGAAAAACTCAAATTGAGACTTTTCTTGTTGCATTTTCAACACTCCCTCTCAGTAAGAAAGGGATTATCAACCACCCCTATCCTTCATCTATGGAATTTACTGCATGGAATACCTCTCACCATTGCTGATGTTACTAGGAAAATTTGAATCAATTGTGTTTGCAATTGTCTACTAGGAAAATTGTGCTACTGTTGACGCTGCTATTGAGCCTCCTGATCTGCTGTCAACACTCCTCTACACTCCTCAGTATTTGAATGAAACTGATCCTCTTGCTACTAAATATTGTGGGACCTTGTAGCAAGGTATTGATCCATGAGGAGAACACCTTAATGGACCCTGCCCAAATTTATGCAACTCTAAGATAAGGGCTTCACATCACCCCACCTCACACTTGTAGGTATGGCTGCATGTGCTCGATCTGCCCAATTAGATCAAAATTTCCCCTTGTTGGAGGTCTCTACTTTAGTGGATGTCTCCACTCTTCCTCCTCTCTTCTTCTCCATTTGTGGCTACTCCACAAATTATTGAGGCTCCTTCTCAGGCTACATGTTGAGAGATCTAACATGCTCCCTCTCAACCACCATGTCTCTAACCCTTACCTTTCTCCTTAAGGTTTTTGCATGCATCTTCTACCTCAAGTGCATACAAGTTCTTGACTTGAGCATCGATTGGTTTCACTTGCCCCGTGGCTATGTTTCTAAGGAATTCTTTCCCTTTGCTAAATATCACATTGTAACCATAGTATTCCAAAACTACAACAGAGACAAGATTCTTCTTTAGACCCAACACAAACATGGCATATTTAAGTCGAAGAGGGGATACCGACTCCCTCTTAAAGGTTACTATACTGATCCTAGTAGCACTATATCGTCCGTTGTATCCAAACTCAATGTTCATCTTGAGATATTTATCCTCCAAGTCACTAAAAAAATTCTCTAATCCTCGTCATGTGGAATGAGGCACCACTATCGAAGTACCACACATTCCCCATCACTTTTCTCGCTATGCATGCAATGAGAGTGAAGTCAAGCTCGATCTATGAAGGCAAATCTTCACCTATTTCTTCTACTGCATGATCCTTCTTGCTTGTCTTCTTGTGTGGACACTTCATGGCATAGTGCATGAATTCATGTCAATTGAAACACTTGATTTTGGACAAGTATTTCTTCTTGCCCCCTTGACTATATTCATCCTCACCTTAGGACTTCTTTCCCATAGCCTTCATTCATTTTTTGACTAATGCAAAGTCCTCTTCCTCTTCTTTGGATGAGGTCCCATCTTTGGTATTCCGCCTTATTTCCTCCTATACCAAGTTAGACCATAAGCACTCCCAATTTGGTAGTTTCTCCCTCCCATTCACCGAAACTTAGTAGCTATGCCAGGTCATGGGAAGGCCTAGAAGGGATAGCCTTAACAAATCATCTTTTGCAACAGTAACACCAACTTGAATAAGTTCATCATGACATTGTGTGAACCTGCTTAGGTTTTACGGAATAGTCTCATTCTTCTCCATCTCAATATTTCAAAGTTTATCCTTGAGCGCCAACTTCCTGTAGTCACTACTATTCTGGAACAGATCTGTCAATGCTTACCACATTACATACATAGTATATTTCCCATGGATATTTGAGACAATATGGTCTCATACTCCCTCCAATATGACTTTCTCACCTTGGTAACACACTTCTTCCATTATGCTAGATCCTGAGCATCAACTACTGCTAGTTTCGGGATATCATTATCAATGAATTTCTTCAATCCATTATCTTCCAGCACTGCCTCCATGCGGTCCTTCCAAGAAACATAATTCGAGCTTCCATCAAGAGCATACTTGAGTCTTAGTCCATAAAAATCCATGCTTATAGCTTTGAAGAATTGATCTTGCAAATTCCATTCTCTTGCAATAACAACTTCGAAATCTCTGCTCTACTGTGAATCTTGCTCTGATACCATGTAGAAATTAATGTGTAGATTCAAAAATTCTCATGAAATTTACTAAATCACAAGACTCGAAGCTACTCTACTGCTCTACAGAAATAAATTCACATGCTAGAACACAAATCATAGAAATGCAAAAGGAAACATCACATGCACAAATATTTATCTAATGGAAAGAAAGTGTTGAAAACCCCTTCCTATATGTATTGCATTAGTCAAATAATAGAGACGAATACATATGCTTGGTTAAGCCTGAGCACAACCTACAAGTGTATAGTTTATCTCTCTACCTTACTGATTGACTCTAGCCAACACTTAGCCAATTTTCAAGCCTTCCAAGTTCCTATTCCTTGCGTTGTTCCTTGAGGAATTATCTGCCTATTAATTAGGAAATTCCCTCATCTGGATTGCGCAATTCCTTTAGGTCCTTCCTCTGAATTCATGCACCACCTGTACAAATGGGAATAATCTACAATTGATAGTACACTGCCTTGGAACCTCAAACTCAACTGGGTAACTCGAATTCTCTGCATGCATGAGCTAATTTAGGCTGATTGATCAATTATTTGGATGATCACTAAGTTTTGGTTGAAGTTTCACTTCCACAACTTGACCTTCCACTAGTTCCTCCAACAGTTAGAACTAGTCTAACTAACCATATTTTTACAACTAAAATTAACTCAACCTAGGCTCCTAAAATTTAGGAATCACTACACACAACTAAACTTCATGCCCCTAACTTGAATTAACTAAGCTAGAATCCAATTTTTTAGGAATCAACTCAAGCAAACTGAACTTCAACTCATTAAGTCGAATTGAGTGTTCTTAACTGAGTGACAAGTGCCATGTCACCTCAGTTAACTCCTCCAAGTTGTCTGTTGATGAGTAATTTCAAATTTCCTCAATTTAATTAAGGAAAAAAATCAAATTGAGACTTTTCTTGCTGCATTTTCAACATGATTATGTGTTGTACCTTTTCAATTAGTTGTTGTTTCTTCATCTATATGGTAAATAGATATTTCAAATTTCATTTATATTTTGTATATTTAAATAGAAATTTAGTCTATTGTGTCAAGTCTTGATAGTTGTTTCATGAATAGGTAGATGTTGTTCCTTTAGATTTTGATTGTTTCTCCTTTGGTTTCCTATTGATGTTTCTTGGGACGATGATATTATTTAATAGACGTTAGTTTATTTCGAGAATAGTTAAATATCTAAAACCGTATTAGATTGAGGTTTTCATATGTTCCTTGATTTAATCTTGATTTAGAGTAACATGAATAATTAGCTATGCATTTGAATTCCATTTTTACAAGCTAGGTTTTGATTTAATTCAAACATAGAGTTTATTTCCATCTTTGTCATTTGTCTCTTCATTTTATCTTATCTATTTTAAAGTGATGTTAGATCTGAAATATTGTAAGGGTTTGCATAGAGTAAATTGGTTTGGTTTCAATAAATAGAAGTATTTGCTATTTATCATAGGAATTTCATATATAACCAATATTAGTCTCTGGCGGTTGCTTGCATATATTTTACTGATTTCCTTGAAATAAAAAGATGCTCCTTTGGTTGATAATTAATGTCTAGGTGTTTAGTTGTTTTTATTAAGCAATTAACTTCCCCAACATTTTGATGTCATTGTCAGGGAAGCAGTCAAATAACACTACCATACTAATATATGGTTGTAGATGCACACCTGAATGTGAGAGGGTTGGATATTAAAGATGAAAGGTAAGAACCTGCACACACACCCTAGATAACTTGTAGTGAGGTTTTCCCTCAGTGGTTAGTTTAGGTCATATAACATGCATGAATAAAAGTAGGAATCTCAAAGGGAGAAATAAATAAAAAAGAGCAAATCTTATGATTCCACTAACCAATTGGAAAGAAAATTCGAAGGAGCCTCCAAGTAGCACATGAAAAAATTCTTCTATTTTGGGAAGAAATGACACAAATTGATACTTTTGAGTTCCCTATCAGAGATCTAGGAGGAGTTACAAAAATGCATATCATTCCCCCATCCGCTCTACCAAATTTTCATGGTTTCACAAAAAAAGACCCAGATACATTCTTATTTGAGTTTTAAGTACTTTGTAGAGGATATGATTATTATGCTAATGCTCAAAGGTTTAAAGTGTTTCCTCTTACTCTAACAAGAGCAACTCTCCAATGGTTCATGAGCCTTGGTGGGAACCACATTCAAACGTGGGAATACATGAAGAATATATTCTTGAAGAAGTACCGAGACTATTGCAAGGCCAATGAAGATATTTTTAGAATAACACAAGGGGAAGATGAAGGTTTGGAGGACTATGTGGAGCGATTTAAATACAACCTTTAAAATAAAAGCATAAACAATTGGAAAAAGAGACCTTGAAGACACTCCTACTTAAAGGAATCAAAGATGAATGTTTACAACTCTCAAATATAATGGGAACATGTCATGATTTTAAGCTATCATATGATGATGTTTGTGAATTATGCATAAGGTTTTCAAGGGGAATCTCGAAGGCTAGTAAGACTTCTAAGGAAGTTACTTCTCTCTTTTTGAAAGTTGCTACAAGAACAAGAGTTACAAGAGGTTAAATCAATGATTTACTTGAAAATTTTAAAATTGGTATTATTGGCTCTCTAAATTCATAATTAGATGTTTAGTAGGTTAAGAAAAACCAGGATGAATTTGAAGAAGTTTTTTTCCCTCAGTGCCAAAAGAAACATCCCATGGATAGTTGATATTTTCTTACCTGTGATGAAAGAAACATGTCAAAGAGCTCGAAAAGTTGCAACAAACTCACAATAATGGAAACTGTGGCCTACATGTATGGTTCAAAGAAATTTCTCTCCATTCACTTACTTGCATTATCCATCATGGAATACTCTTGTGTTAGGGAAACCATGTCAATCTTAGTATAAATCCCACCAACCTTACCCACAAGCTTGGCATGACCCATCTTACAATCACAAGGCTACCTTCCGTCATCTTGCAGCACAAAAATATCATCCATAATTTCCACCAGCTATTCAACAACATCTTGCTTTCCTATAAATATCAGCCACACAACCCAATCAACTACATCATCAAAATCCTCCATGCCCTACACAATTTCATGTTCAATCCATTCCACACCCTCACAATAATAAGCTAATGCAACATGTTTACATTGTTGAAGTACAAAATTTACCCACCCTTCCCACCCATTCTATTTCACTTGCACCACTACAGGAAACATATTCTGGGTCTGGGAAGGTTTCAAATCCAAAAATTGTAGCAGTTAAGGAAAAAAATGAGGTTTCTTGTAGTCCATATCAATAAAAAGCAGAAATCAACAAGACATTGGAAACTCAATGTTATGAAGAACTTCATGATACGAAAACTATGGGAAACCAAGAGAAAAAAGGATATATTAAATCTTGGTTTCACTTTGTCATTTTTTTTCAACATCACTCCATACTTCAACAATTCTTGGCACCATCCTTAACAGGAAAGTCGGTCTCTCACACCCTGGTATTCATTAACATGAATTTTTCAAAGTTCCGTATGTACATACTTGAGGCCTTATTTCGAAAATGACTCCACTAGAAGTACTCTTATACGTAAGGATATTTCATTTTTCAAAGTAGAGTAGGTTAGTGTAGAAAATAAAATGAATAAGTAGATAAATAAATAAATTTATTTATATATAAAAAGTGTAGTATTTGTTGCAACATGTTGTGTAAATCAAAATTGGTGATAAATCCTTGAATTTATTTTTGTATGTATATGTATATATTGAAAATAATATTTCTATAAACATTCATATCCATTCCGATCACCAGTTTGTAAAAAATTGCTTGTTTATCATATCTTATGGTACAATAGCTTGATGAAATTACTAAAAACATAGTTGAGACAAACATGTTTTGTGGGGCCAAAAAATAATATTTTAAAAACCCATTTTTATCCTAAGTATCCCTTGATTTATTATTTCTAACCCAATTTGAATCATTCAGTTTGGATCTCAAATGAAAAAGTTATGGCCAAAACATTGATAGGGTGTCTAATAGACAACTTAGGGATAAAGTTGGGACAATCCATTTTTCGATGCCTAAATGAATAGATATTGAAAATCTGTTTCTATCACGTGTTCTCCTATGAATATAATTTAAAGATAAATTTGAATCACTCAATTCTGATATCATACGAGAAATTTATGATCAAAATACTCACTGCTTATTGTAAATCAACACTCTTAAAACTTTGTTTTTCAGTTATTCCTTAGCACATTTGACCCATCAATTCTTCTTGTATTCAAAACTTGTTTCTATTAGAGATAAATATGTGAATAAATAAAATCTCCAATTTGAATCAGTTCAATCTGTCTCCAAGAAAGCATTTTATGCTTAGAATATGGACTATTGGTTTAAGCTGGAAAATCGAAAACAACCCTATTATCCAGGTTGTTTTGAATATATTTGACATATCATCACATGGATTTTTTAGAAAATGTTTCTATTTGGAGATAGTCCTTTCAATTCACTTTCATTTGGCTTTGAACTCACTCAAATCAGACTAAAAACAAATAACGTGTGAATAAAACACTATTGGTTAGTATGGTTGGTCACCACTTTCCTACAAGTAATCAATGAATTTTACTTTATTTATCTTTCTGTGGATTTGTTTTACAAAATAACTAATTGTTATTTTTTTTCATATTCCTTGGACTAATAGAGCCCTATCACCTCTCTTCCTCCATGATTTCATGTTTTATTTAAGGTAGATGCTCATATTTTGCAGGTCCTAGGAGAATAAAGAAGGTTCATTTATGAACAAGTGATTCTTGAAGTCAATGTTAATGAATAAGGGAATTTCATCCAAGCATCTATTAAAAATTTAATATCATATGATGTTGATTTTTTTCTAGGTGTTGTGATCTAAATAGTTTTGCATCATCAAAGCTTGCTAAAAAATGTTCCTGCTATTGTCTGCCAAGAAGAATAAAAAAATAAGAAGACTTTTTCGCTACTAGATAAATCTATAGTAAGAAAAATAAAGAATAGTTTTTTATTTGAAGACCCAATATTGTCTAACATCACCACACCATCATCTACGCCATTTCTACTAAAGCATTCTTCCAAAATATCTTTTGTTCATGCTCATTCACCTCTACTATTAAAAAAAAATGTTGTTTCCTCGAAACAAATTGTTGTTCCCTAGAAATAGTTTGTTGTTTCCTAGAAACATATTGTTTCTCCCTCAGGAAACAATATTGTTGCACCTGAAATCATAGTTGTTGTAGCTTAAGTTATTTATTTATTTTTGGTTGTTTTCAATAAAGTGTTGTCTCTTTTATGATTTCTCTTCTGTTTTTATGTTTCAGGTGTTGTTTCCTTCAAAGCTGTAAGTGTTTCTTCCTTTTAAGTTACAATTGATGTTTCCTTCAAAATCACAGTTGTTGTTCCTTCATCAAAATAAAAGAAGGAATTTCTTGAGTTTTATGTTGTTTCCCACATCTATCTACTTTCTCCCAAGTCTTATCAAGTATATGGTTGTCTTAAATCCAATACCAACATTCTTATGGTAAGTCTTGTCAGGAATGATTCACTCTTAATTATTCTATTTTGTAAAGTAACTATGACTATTGGCTAATCCTTCTCCATGTTACCATGCCAAGATCTCCCATTGAGTCAGTTTGAGAGGGTTGTCATAGTCATGCCTAATACTTCATGTCCACAAGCTTAAAATGATATGGGTAGTTTCGAGGTTGTAACAAACAACAATGGTACTACTGGATGAATAAATTATATGTCACAATTGTTGATACCTGAAATCACAATTTTTGTTACCTTAAGTTGCAATTGTTGTTACCCGTCATAGTTGTTGTTACCTTAAGTCACAGTTGATGTTACCTGAGTCACATTTTCTATTACCTTAAGTCGCAATCGTTGTTACTTAAAGTCACAATTGCTATTACCTTTAGTTACAATGGTCATTCCTTTATGATCAACTTTGAAAAAGAGTGTTTCCATTCTATATTAGCAGCATATTTTTATGTATAATGATCTCTTGACCCCTATTTTTTCTAAAATGATGATTATGATTGATTGAAGAACCTACCATTTCCCTCTCCTAATTTTCTTTACCATTCTCACAATCAGTTTGGGGCAGAAGGGCTATGTCATTATTATTTTTCGATGATTCAAATGATTATTACTCCTTTTTTATCTTTTTTTTTTAATACTGTTTTCGAGAAATTTGTATCAATCCTTATTAGAATGAGCATTAGTGGAATCACCTTCTATGGAGGCCCATTTCCATGAAGAATTTACATTAAACATTAAAACTAACAACAAAGGCATTAAAAAAATGTCAAAGTTTTGTGTTATTCCTTGAAATGCTCCATCTTACTTCACATTAAAATACCCACAACAGAGGGACTATGGTGAAAGATGTCCTCAAAATCCCAACCCAAGAACTAAAATACTGTGCTTGATAAATAAACTCATATACCATCCATCTTCCATAATTTAAAACTATCATATATACTAAATCTTTAATAGGAAGATGAAGATACAAGTAAACACGCTGGGGTACTAAACAAACCTGCTAGCAACGTGGCCATGTTTGTATGGTAACAAGGTAAACCCGTCAAGGTACTAAACAGGTCCACTGGCACCAGGGCTATGCTAGGTAAAAAGGAGATACAAAATAGTTAACACAACATTGCCCACCTTGGAAAATGTCTTGATCACATTAAATCATCATTACTCTCATAAGTTAAAGCTAAGGAAAATGAACCCCATACTTTAGGGAATGGCTCAAAATTTCTTATAAGACTAATGCTTTGATGTTATATTTCAAATATATTCGCACATCATGGGATGTGAGACCCTTAGAAGTTGTTACAATTGTCTTATATAATTAGAATTTATTATAATTTTTCTACAATAAAAAGGATTTTTTTTATTATATTAACATTGATGGAGTATATCGTTTGAATGTCATTCTTTCATTTTGTCAATTTATGAATATATTTTGTTCCCTTCAATTGTTATCATGTCATTAATTTTACAAATAGGTGTCAAGTCGACTAGTCATTAAACCAAATATTTCATATTTTGATAATGTGATATCTTATTTAAATGTTGAGTTTTCAACAACGATCAAACCACTGTCTCATGTGGTATGACTTTGAGAGACATAGATTGAGATAACTCATTCTTCCCATGTGTCACCATTTATGTGTCCATAACAACAAAAGATAATGGATCCAGGGAATGCATCTTTTTGTCCTCATTTTTACCCTATTTTGCATCCCCTTTTCATCCATTTTTTATCCCATGGAATTCACAACATGATTATGTTACTTTTATATATAATGAGGTTATTGAGGTGACGAATTACTGGAATATGCTACTCATGAGAGGTGTTCTATAAATTTTGATGATCGGCAGCTAATAAGTTTGGGGGAAGGAAACACTACTACACTCTATGATTTCTTTCTTTAAGCTTGCATGGCTTCTACCTTCAACATCATTTTCAACATCAGTTTGTCCTACATCAGCTTCAATGAATACCAATCCATCCATGCCATTCCAAGATTTCACAGAGATGAAACTTGAGGTAAAACAACATAAGTTTTTGATTTTTTTAAATGTTAGTAGAATGTCATGAAACACAACTGAACATTATTCACTCATATTTTCAAGCCATTATTTACACTTCTTTACTACTTCCCATCTTTTAAACACATAAAAACTTCCAATTTGGGGGAGGGTATTTCTCATTATCATGCCATTATCATGCCATTAATATCCTTTATCATCCATCATCATCCTTCTTCATTCTAACAACCTCCCTTATTCCATATGACCTATGGTATTTATGGCATCATCTACCACAATCCTACTAAAGGAATTAAATGGTTAAATCATTGCTCCATAAGAATCTTGCTACTGTTAGAATGAATATCTTATTGATTATTACCCAAGAATAAAGAAGCAACTACTACACAAGCAATTTCCTCATAACTACATGCTGTTATACACCAAGAAAAAATCTCAACGATGATGGTAGCAACAACCGCAATTTGTTTTCTAGTGTAGCACGAGGGCATGCTAATTCTCTAGTTTGGTGGAGGCGTTGTGTTATGAAACCAACTCACAAAAAGATAGGAAAGAAAGATAAACGCCTTAGAATTCAGCCTCTTCAAGGGGGCAACCTCCTTTATAGTACACAAATGAACAATTTTTGGATGATAAAAATGAAAAGACCTCCGTTCTATATATAGGAGTCTAAGGGGTCATAATATAATCAGAGCCGACATAACAATAATAATGTAAGGGCACAATAATAACAATAGTGGGCTTCTATGGGGCACAATAATAACAATATGGGGACTACATGGGCACAACGATATAATAAGAGGGTTGTACTAATAATAATAAGGGGTTACACTAGTAGTATAGGGACCTAACATGTTGTTATGCATGATGGTTGTTTTCTTCTTTCTTCCTCATTTAAGGCATACAATTTCATTTTTATACAGTGTATAAATTGATTCGGGCATATATTTTAAACCATGAACTGGATTTTCATGATTTTTGGAGAGAAATAATTTATGATTAAGATGAAGAAACCCAAGAAATTTCTCAACAATCGAGTTCATATTTTTCTAGAAATCAATCACTGTCACCTACAACCATTTTGTTGATATCTCAAAATATGTGCATCATATTTCTTTGATTGTATGTGTAGAGAAGCATTACTATAATATAATTCATCTTGCAAAATTTCAACAAAATCTAGTTTATAATGTAATGTTGCTGCAACTTCATGTACGTATTGTTGAAAGTCAATGTGAAAATTGTTACAACTGCATCAACATTACTAGAATAGAATAACCAATTTTTCGAAAAGGCATTTGAGGAAGAATTCTTATGTTACACCAATATCATGAATTGTGGTGAGTGTTTTGGTTATTGTATTAGAACTTGGTTATTACAAAGACATTGGGATGCATCATGACATGCAACATGATCAACCCGGGAGAGACGTTGGGCCACTAATTTGTCATTATAATTATCATTTCTTGACATATATTTCATCTATTTCTACTAATATTTTATTATTCTATTTATCATAATTTATCATATAATTCCATCTCATAATTACTTATGCTTTTGTGGTTAAATAATGTTTGTTCTTCTTTATTTTTAATATATTAAAGATTACTATGCATGATTTTTCCAAATATGGTTCATGAAGAGGATTTTGATTACAAGACTTATGATTTCAGACTCCAAGTTCTCATCCAGATTGCAAATTTGAGATCCAACTCATGGTTAAACACTCAAAATCAGAAATTCATAGGATAAGAAGTGATGATTTTACACCATAATTTACAGGAAAATGAGGATGAGTCTAGAAACTCTGCGACATGGGTTTCATGCAGAACAAACTGATTTAGTTTTTCCATGAGAAATTTTCCCAATTTCACCATGGTTTGAGAGATACAAGAGGTTCTATGAAAGCGATTTTCCTAGATTTGCTGTTGCGACCGGTTTTCAATTTTCCCCAATTACAAAACCAAATTTGACTTGTTTCAGTTGATTGGTGATGGAGAGATCTTTAAAATATGATATTGTTGATTAATATTTTGTAAATAATCTAATTTTTTAATGAAAATAATTTTGTAATATTATCATAGATCGTGATGTTTAGTTTAGTTGCAATTTTCCCTTTTCTCTCTTTGTATTTAAATGAGGACATGAATCAGAGAGAGGGGATGGACAAATGTTGAATTTAAGGAAAATGTAGGAACTATGTTCTAGTTGTAATTATTTTTCTGAGATTTTTTAATGGAGGAATCTATCCATTGATTTTTGCATTTGTTATTGCAATACGATCTGAATTACCCTTCAAGGAAGAACTGACTCTCTGGAAGTTGGGCCCATTACCTTGGATGACTTTTTGTCTTGAACATGTAAAGTAAATTAATTTTATTATGTGTTGTACCTTTTCAATTAGTTGTTGTTTCTTCATCTATATGGTAAATAACTATTTCAGATTTCAATTATATTTTGTATATTTAAATAACAATTTCATCTATTAGGTCATTTCTTGATAGTTGTTTCCTAAATAGGTAGTTGTTGTTCCTTTGGTTTACTATTTCTATTTCTTGAGGTGTTGCTTTTATTTAATAGATGTTAATTAAGTTCAAAAATAGTTAAATAGTTGAAAATCTATCAGATTAGGATTGAGGTTTTCATATGCTATTCCTTGATTTAAGATTGATTTAGAGTAACATGAATAATTAGATGTGCATTTGAATTCCTTTTTTACAAGTGAGGTTTTGATTTAATTAAAGCATAGAGTTCATTTCTAGCTTTTTTGTTTGTCTCTATGTTTTATCTTCTATATTTTAAAGTGTTGCTAGATCTGAAATATTATAAGGGTTTGCATAGAATAAATCTGTTTCAATAAATAGAAGTAATTGTTCATTATCATAGGAATTTCATATAGAAATAGCATTAGTCTCTATTGATTTCTTGCATATATTTTGTTGATTGTCTTGAGATAAAAATATGCTCCTTGGGTTGATAATTAATGTCTAGGTGATTAGTTGTTTTTATTAAGCAATTGATTTCCCCAACAGATTCAGATCATCAACCATAATTCAAAGGTGGCACAGAATAGTCAGAAAATCTATGTGGACCAATATAGGGTACATAAAGAGTTCAACATTGGGGAATATGTTTACTTGAGAATTAAGCCCAAGAAAAATTCCTTGAATATTGGGTCATATTCCAAGTTGGCACCACGGTATTGTGGGGCTTTTAAAATCCTTGAAAGGATTGGACTAGTGGTCTATAGGCTATCCTTACCTCCATCAATAAAAGTCCATTATGTCTTCCATGTTTTGTCGCTTAAAATATATGTACAAGACACTAATCATGTTATTGATTGGATTTTTATATAGGTGGAACAAGAGGGAGAGTAATATCCAGAACCACTATGCATTCTAGATCAGAGACAAATCATGCTCCATAATCGAATAATAAAGAAAATCAAGTTGCATTGGAGGAACTTTGGGCTTGAGGAAGCCATGTGGGAAATAACTGACCATATGAGGGAAACATATCCTTTCCTATTTGTAGAGTAAAGAAAATTGAAAATGCATTGTAAATGTTGTATAGAGATGCGTGTAAAAATCTCCATATCAGTGGTGTGTGTTTTGTTTAAGGTTATTGAACACAGAGGATGGTGTTCACCTTCAAGGGGGAGAGGACTCTGATATTCCCTGGTTAATACTTTTCCCTTTCTTTGTAAATAGTTTTGATTACTCAAAAAAATGGTTGAGAAAGGGACAAAGATTTCATTGCGTGAGGCAAAGGGTTTCTTGAGGAAATGGTTGTTCTTTAAATAACCATCTTTCTTGGGAAAAAAATTAAATGTGCTGATTATGCATTGAATTCAACTCTAAAGGGAAGGACTAGTCCAAGTGTCTTTCAACCCAAACTGTAAGCATGGAAAAGAATAAAAAGTTATGAGCAACATGGGCTGCGCTGTCAGGGGATACCTGTTGTGTGACTTGTGGCAAGAAGAGGCAATTAATATGTTAGGTGATGAGAGTGAAAAATGGGAATATGTGCTCCCTCTCATGAGAGTTGTGTACACATAGGCAAGGGGCACTTTTGCAGAAAATGCAACACTAAAAAATACTGTGAGAGAAAGAACGCAGATATGAGAAAGAGATCAAGAGGTATCTAGAATTAAATCGATTCCAAAAAAATGATCACTAACTGAGGAAATTTCTAAGGGAAGCTACATTTCTTTCCAGTAAGGTTGAAGAACCCACTGAAAGTTTGTGGATTGATGAACTTGTTAGAGTTGGGAAGAATCACTCATGTGTTTGCGAGGGATGAAGAGTCACTAGGAGTTGCCTTGGGGTTAAAGCTCTAATGTTTGACTTACTAAGGAACCACCTAGGAAAGTGTTTTATTTACCCATTAAAAAATTTCCACTGAAGAACCTTCCTCATAGTTGACTCTCTTCTCCTGAAAGTGTGTTGGAATTCTCTATATGTGAAAATTTTCCATAGTTGTATGTATGCCTAAACGGTATCTGTCATAAGGAACTTAGCTAGTGGACGAAGTTGGCAAGGGCCTTACGACATCCTATCTCAACTATGTTGGTTGTATAAAAATACTTAGAAGCACCTAGCCTCAAGCTTTGGAATCTGTCTTGGGGGTGAGAGTTGTAAGTAAGTCTTGGTTGCAACTGTCTATGGTTGGGTGGAGAGTCATAGTCCCAAACTCAATTGCCCAAAATAATTCTAGATAAGTTTTCTGGTGAGATTACATTGTTAGTGAATTTAGTCTATATATATAAATATTCCTTTCTGGTTGAAGTTGTGTATATAAATGTGATAAACGTGGTCTATGTTCTTATTGGTACACACATAATTAGCATATTTCTACTACCAATTCTAGGCATTGGAATAACCTATACTAGTATGGGCCTTGAAGGCTATGGTGACTAGCGTGGAAGTTATTTTTCTTCAGGATTGAGGTTTTGATGACTTTAAGTCCCTTATAGGTAGATACCTTGGTTGTGGGTTGTCATTCGTAATTAATATGAATATTTTGGTTTGAATAGTAATACATTGTATGGTGCATGAGGCACATATTCTTGAGCTTGTATTGTTTGATGTCATGCTCTGATTCATCTTTGTTATGTATGCATTATTGGTAAAATCTTTCAAGACTAGGAGTTCTAGTTTATGTGTTGCCTCAATGTTGGAACATCTAGGTAGCTTCTACGTGATTGGTCAGTTATAGCCATTTTTATTAACTTGGTGGAGGCCTTGTCTGTAGGAGACCATTCACGTGTCCTTGCTAATAGCTAAGTTTCCTGAAGATATTTCACTAATGGTGTATTCTTGTTTCCCATGTCGGTAATTCTTGTATTGTGCATATAGCCATTTGTAGGGTTGAAGTATGCCCTGGGTTGCATCTTAGCATGTGGTAGGAGTTTTGGAATCCCTTTTAAAGTCACCTAGAGGATGCAAAATGGCATCTGACTACCATAAGTGTAGCTCCTTCCTAGAATTCATGTCCATAATAAGGGGATGGTCATAGTCTTGTGGTATGGTTAGCCACATGAATACTTATACATAATAGGCCTATTAACAAGCAACAAGGGGGATCCTACTCCTTTTTCACCAAATGCCAATATTCCTTCTATCCTTTTGGAACCATATATTGTCAACAGACCAAGTAGGGGAAAATTGGTATAAAGCTTAGGAGGGATAACACCTATATGATCTTTATAGAAATCCATGATTGAGGATTGAAGACTGGCACAAGTCTAAGTGGATATAGAACCACCAAGGTTGAGTCATGGTTATGTGGCCCATACCTAGTCAAAATTGTTGCTATCATGGCGACAGAGGCCATTGTGAACATAATAGGGTTTTCATACCTTATTCGTAGATGAAGTGTATCATATCGAAAAATGAAAATGAAGTATGGGCGAACCATTTATAGGGGATGTTGTTTATTAGCCCCTTTACCTTCATCCCTCATGGCTAGAGGCATGACCGGGACCTTAGGAGGAAGGTCAAGGTTGATGTTCATCCAATTGTGTTCTTTGAGTGAGTTGAGAATGGGTTGAACTCCTGAGTTGAGGGATAGCCTATGGCTAGGGTCAGAAAGGGAACATAGGTATGATGACTCGAATGTTGTTGACCTCCAACTTAAAGTCAGGGTCGGGCCCCATGTAATAGTGTGCTCACATGTGTAATCGGGGTTGCTTACGAGGTTGGTGTCAGGCTAAAGTGCTTGGTGTGGTATTTGATTCCAAATATTTGATTCAACCTCCGACCATATACCATAGAGTTTGTTGTAACTCATGAATTACCTTATAGGGTTCTCAGCGAAAATAGTAATAAATAAATATATGCATGTAACCTTGAGTTTGTGCGTAGCATAAGGTTGTGGAGCCAACCTAGAATGGGTAGTGGCTAGTAAAATTCTGCCAAATGGCATGGGAATTTTGGCTAGGATGACCACATGAATGCGATGCAGCGAGGCGATGATTTGGCATCACTAGATTCTCTCGAAATTCAATTAGCCGTAGATTTTGATCCAAAGGTTGAATTGATGTAATATTTTATATCATTGGAATTGCCTTGAAGAGACGAGTGTAATGACGATGTATAATTGAGGTTTTAAGCTAGATGAAATATTGAAATTTTTAGACCCCATTTCCATAACTAGACTTTGGATTTTGGGTCAACATAGTAACCACCTTCTCTTAACCTATGTTTTGGGAGGGTGTGTTACATAGTGATATCAAAGCACCCATGTTCAACACTTGGACTATATGGGCTCTATCATGGGCAATTAATAAAAAAGTTTCGGTAAGTAGGTATGGGCTTAAGAAAATCAAGCTAAGGTAAATGTAGTTATACTTCAGAGCCTCTCATACTTGCGAAGCCAAAGGAAATATGAGCTGGGGGCTAGTCATAGAGACATGTAGAGCCCTTTGAAATAAGATGAGAAAGCAAATGGGGCAGATGGTATGAGGTCCAAGAAGAAGCACAAAAGGGATGAAGACACTCTGAGGGGAAACGCACCACTGAGTGCCCCAAAAGAAACAACCAACACTCATGGAAATCATGCTTGTGGACATTCTAATACTATTGCCAGGAGATATCATTGTCATTTCCATCATCACCATCAAAGAAAGATGGAAAGGTACCATATTCCAGAGGAATTTAAAAATCCAAGCCTCCCACATTTGATGGAGAGATGAAGAAATATAAAGAGGTAGAAACTTGGTTTCCTGGGATGAAAAATTTCTTCAGAATTCATAGTTATTCCAAGAACATGAAAGAAAACCATAAAAGGAAAAGCTGACATGTGGTGGGAAGACTTGAGGAATGTTAGAGGCATAACCAAAGAAAGCTTGAATTGTAATGAATTTGAAAGGCTCTTCAGAGAAAAATATATATCAAACATTGCTATGATAATAAGGTGAAAGAGTTATATGAACTGTAAATGGGGAAAATGATAGATGGAGAGTATGTCTCCAAGTTTCTAGAATTGTTGAGGTATGTGCCATAAATTAAAGATGAGAAGGCCAAAACCCAAAGTTTTATTAGTGGGATGCCTCTATCATTCCGAGACCGAATTAAAGTTATGGAACCTCAGACATTGAATTATGCCATTAAAAAGTTAAAACATATTTATACTCAATCCAAGCACAAGACATAATTTAAATATGATCGGCATCCAAAAGGAAATGCCAGATTTAAGGGGAAAAGGAAGAAAGTGAATAAGGAATCGTATACTGTTCCCGCTACCCAAGAGATTCAATGAAGGCTTGACATTGAAAACATAGATCATTTAGCTCAAGAAGGAGCCAAGAGTTACGGGAAGGATCCATTTAAGTGTTGGATGTATGGCGAAAATCATTTGAGGCAGAATTTCCCACAATTCTAGCACACTGGCCCAAAGCTATAGAATGTAAAGGAAATAGAGACTATGGGACAAGTGGCACATGGTATGCCCAGGATCTACACGACACTAGACAATTGACAAGCAATTTATCAGGTTTCCATAACCAATATGGAAGGTAATATTTTCAATCAAATTGTTTCTTCTTTGATTGACCTTGGTTCTTTTTATAGCTATGCTAGCCCTAATTATGTGAGACGATGTCAATTGAACCAAGTGCCACATGAGAAATCTTGGCTAGTTCAATTAGCCATGGGGACAAAGAAGAGGGTTGAATATTGGGTGAAGGATTTCCCAATTGAATTAAATGGGATGCCAACAGTTAAAAATATCAATGTGTTATCATTAGGGATGTACAACATGTTGTTAGGTATGGATTGGTTGTACGCATACATAACTAAAGTTGACTATTTTAAAAAATCAATTGAGTGCTTGGATGAGCATGGAGAAAGAAGAATATTGCAAGGAAAGTGAAAGTATACTTCAATAAGGATGATCACAACCATGCAAGCCAAGAGAGGCAGTAGGAAGGGATGCCATTTATTTGAGGTGCACATTTCTAGCAATGAAAAATCCACTATCAACATTGAAGAAAAGGAGAGCGAGTTGTTGAAGCAATATCCGATGTTCCAGAACTATGAAAATGTATTTCCAGTAGAAGTGATCAGGTTACCTCCTCATAGAGAGGTCAGTTTCTCGATTACATTGATGCTTGGATTAACACCAACATCTAAGGCACAATATAGGATGAGTACGCCAGAGATGGTTGAGCTGAAATTACAGCCTAAGGAAATTTTAGATAAAGGCTATGTAATACCAAGCATGTCTCGATGGGTAGCACCAGTCTTATTTGTGAAGAAGAAAGACGGTAACCTCATATTATGCATAGATTATAAGTAGTTAAACAAAGTTACCATCAAGAATAGATATCCATTGCCACAAATTGATGATTTGTTCGATCAACTAAGAGGAGGAGCAATATTTTCGAAGATTGATTTAAGGTTAGGATATCATCAGGTGTGTATAAAAGAGGAGGAAATCCACAAAACAACTGTCAAAATGAGGTATGGGCATTATGAATTTGTGGTAGTACCCTTTGGACTTATTAATGCCTCTGCAACCTTTATATGCCTTATGAACAATGTATTGCACCCTTATTTGGATAAGTTTCCCATAGTCTTCGTGGATGACATTTTGGTTTATTCAAGGACCAAGGAGGAGGATGAGGAGCATCTGGAAGTAGTGTTGCAATTGCTAAGAGAGCATAAGATTTATAAAAATCTTAGTAAATGCAATTTCTTCCAATCACAAATTCATTAGTTGGGGCATGTTGTCTCAAAGGAAGGAGGAGTAATTTACCTAGAGAAGGTTAAGGCTATCATGGAAAGGCTAACACTAAAGAATATGACTGAAGTTAGATCCTTCATAGGGTTGGCAGACTACTATATAATATTTTATCAAAAATTTCTATAAGATAATCCGCCCAATCACTTCCTTGCAAAGGAAATGAAAGAAATTTGAATGGATGAATGATTATGTAGCAAGATTTAATCAATTGAAGTAGTTGTTGACCAATGTGTTAGTGTTAAGGATAGAAGATCCTAAAAAGGATTTTATTGTGTGCATGAATGCCTGAAAGGAGGGACTTGGTGGAGTGTTGATGCAGTAAGGTCACGTGGTGTGCTATAAATCCCACAAACTAAATGAACATGAGCATAATTACGCAACTCACAATCTAGAATTAGCTACCATTATTCATGTGCTAAAGATGTGGAGTCACAAACTTCTTGGTAGAAAATTTATCTTAATGACTGACCATGTAGCACTAAAATATTTATTTGAACAACCCAAGCTAAATACCAAGAAAACATGATATCTAGCCCCACACAGTATATTTGATTTTGAAATCAGATATATAAAAGGAAAGGAGAACAAGGTAGCAGATGCACTTAGTAGGAGGGTGCAATTAGATCATTTAACAACCATAAGTTCTTATAGAACCAATTTCGAAGACAAAATCAAAAGCAATGGACAACAAGATGAGAAATATCACAAATAAAAATGAGGCTGCAACAAGATAACGAGGATGATAAGGATGAAGAATATCACCTCATGGATGATGGTTTAATTAGATTCAAGAATATAATCTATGTGCCAAACAATAATGACTTGAAGAGACTCGTAATGAAAGAGTTCCATGTTAAGCCATATTCCAAACATCGAGGATATCAAAGTACTCTCATGGCCATCAAGAAATTTTATTATCGGCCTAATTTGAAGAAGGAAGTGGTCGATTTCATCATTAGATGTATAGCATACCAACAAGTGAAGGGTAAATGAAAGCATCCAGTAGGACTATTATTGTCCATTCACATTCTAGAATGGAAATGGAAAGTGATCTCCATGGATTTCATTATAGCTTTTTCAAAAACCTCCAAGCAACACAATGCCATTATGATGGTGATTTACAAGTTGAGCAAGGTGGCTCATTTTGTGGTGGTCAAATCCACCAACTAAGCTAGTGAGGTGGCTCAAATTTTTATAAAGGAAATTGTGAGGTTTCCCAGAGTTCCTAATAAAATCATCTTAAATAGAGATGTTAAGTTCACTTTAAGGTTTTGGAAGGAACTGTTCACAGGCTTGGGGAACAATTGCCATTCATTACAATATATCATCAACAGAAAGATGGGAAAATAGAGAGGAAAATAAGAATCCTCAAGGATATGTTGAGGATGTATGTGATTCACTAGCTCAATAAGTAGGAATAGTGTCTTACACTTCTATAATTTGCATACAACAACAAGTACTAAGAACCCATAAAGATGAGCCCATTTGAGGCACTATATAGAAGGAGTTGCAATACTCCTATGAGCTAGAGGGATCCAGTGACTAGGGTTCTTATTGGGCCTGATATGCTCAAGGAGATTGAGCAACAAATTTAGATCATGAAGCATAATTTAAATGTGGCACCAAACATGTAGAAAATCTATGCGGACCAACATATGGTACATAAAGAGTTCCAAGTTGGGGAAAACGTTTACCTGAGAAATAATCCCAAGAAAAGTTACATGAATATTGGGTCATGTGCCAAGTTGACACCATGGTGTTGTGGGCCTTTTGAGTGGCCTATAGGCTAGCCTTACTTCCATCAGTAAAAATTACATGATGTCTTGGTGTTTCATTCCTTAAAAGATATGTACAAGACACTAATCATGTTATTGATTGGAAATTGTTACAGGTGGAACCAGAGGGAGGGTTCCCTCTAGAACCAATATGCGTTCTATATTATAGAAAAATCAGAATTGTAACTGAGTGATATAGAAAATCAAGGTGCATTAGAGGCACTTTGGGCCTCAGGAAGCTGCGTGGGAAATGGCTGACCAGATGAGGGAAACATACCCTCTCCTATTTGCAGGGTAAAGAAAATTGTAAATGCATTCTAAATGTTGTACATAGTTGTGTGTATAAACCTCCATATTAGTGGTATGTGTTTATTTAAGGATATTGAACATAGAGGACGGTGTTCCCTTCAAGGGGGAAGGGTTAACAATTTTCCTTTTTTTGTAAACAATTGTGATTACTTTAAACAAACAATGGTTGAGAAAGGGACACAGATTCCTTTTCTTGAGGAAATGGTCATTCTTTAAATAATCATCATGATTGGGGAAAGCAATTAAATGTGTTGACTATGCATTGAGTTCAACTAGAAAGGGAAGGACTGGTCCAAGTGTCCTTTAGCCCAAACTGTAATCAAGGAAAATGACAAAAAATTATGAGCAGAATGGGATGTGTTGTCAGAGGATGAATGTTGCACAACTTGTGGCAAGAAAAGAAAGTTAATCCATTAGGTAACAGGAGTGGCAAAGGGGAATGTACACAGAGGAAAGGGGACACTTTTGCAGAAAATGTACCCCTCAAAACTACTATGAGAGAGAAAATATAGATCTAAGAAAGAGATCAAGAGTTCTCTAGCATTGAATCGACTCCAAAAAAGGAGCACTAAAAGAGAAGCCTTCTGAGGGAATCTTGCTGTGTGAATTCTTTAAGGGAACATGGATTTCTTTAAGGCTAAAGAACCCACTGGAATTTTATGGATTGATGAACCTATTAGAGTTGGGAAGAATCACTCAGGTGTTTATGAGGGCTGAAGAATCACTAGGAGTTGCCTTGGGGATGAAGCTCTAGTGTTTGACTCACTGAGGAACCACTCGGGAAAGTGTTTTCTTTACCCATTAACAACTTACCACTGAAGAACCTTCCTCATAGTGGACTCTCTTCCCCCGAAATTGTGTTGGAGTTATCTATATGTGAAATGTTGGCATAGTTGTATATATGCCTGAACCGTATGTATTATAGGGAACTTAGCTAGTGGATGAAGGCGACAAGGGCCTTGTGACATCCTATCTCAACTATGTTGGTTGTTTGAAAATACTTAGAAGCACCCCACCTCAAGATTTGGAATCTGGATTGGGGCTAACAGTTGCAAGTAAGTCTTGGTTGCACAATCTATGGTTGGGTGGAGAGTCATAGTCCCAGACTCAGTTGCCCAAAACAATTCCAGATAAGTATTATGGTGTGATTACCTATAAGGGAATTGAAGACATCAAAACCTTGATCTTGAAGTGAAAGAACTTCTATGTTAGTCACCATAGCCTTCAAGGCCCATACTGGTATAGGCTATTCCAACGCCTAGAGTCAGTAGTAGAAATATGTTAATCATGTGTGTACTAGTAAGAACATAGACCATGTTCATTTCTGGTTGAAGTTTTGTATATAAATGTTTTGAACATGGTCTATGTTCTTACTAGTACACACATGATTAACATATTTCTACTACTGACTCTAGGCGTTGGAATAGCCTACACCAGTATGGGCCTTGAAGGCTATGGTGACTAACATAGAAGTTCTTTCACTTCAAGATCAAGGTTTTGATGTCTTAAAGTCGCTTATAGGTAGATACCCTAGTTGTGGGTTGTCATTCAAAATTAACATGAATGTTTCAAAATAGTAATACATTGTGTGGTGCGTGAGGCATGACTTCTTGAGCTTGTATGGCTCAATATCATGCTTTGATTTATCTCTGTTGTGTATGCATTATTGGTCAAATACTTTAAGACTAGGAGTTTTGGTATGTGTGTTTCCTCGATGTCTGAACATCTAAGTAGCTTAGGATTGATTGGTCAGTCATAGCTAAGATGATTAACTTGGGGGAGACCTTGTCTACGAGAGACCATTCACCTGTCCCTGCTAATAACCAAATTGTCTGTTGATATTTCACCAATGTTTTATTCTTGTTTCCCATGTTGGTAATGTTTGTATATGTGCATATATCCATTTGTAGGTTTGTAGTACACCTTGGGTTGCATCTTGGCGCGTGGTAGCAGTTTTGGAACCCATTTTAGAGTTACCAAGTGGATGCAAAAGGGTGTCTAACTACCATAAGTGTAGCTCATGAATGTAATTCCTTTCCATAACAAGGAGATGGTTGTAGGCATATGGTATGGTTAGCCACATGCCTACTTATACATTGGAGGCCTGTTGGCGAGTAAGAAGGGGGATACTCTTTCTTTTTCACCATAAACCAATCTTCCTACTACACTTTTGGAACCTGTTGGAACAGTAAATTGTCATTATTATTACCATTTCTTGACATCTAATTTATCCATTTCCACCGTTCTTTTATTACGTTATTTATCATTTTATTCCATTTTATAATTATTCATGCTCTTGTGGATTAGTGATGTTTATTCTCCTCTTTTTTTAATAAATTGAAGAGTATGTATGATTTTCTCAATGATGGTTTATTAATGAATTTGTTATAACATCACTCACGATTTTAGCCTCCAAGATCTCTTCCAGATTGCCAAATTGGTTTTCATATCATAATAAAATATTCCAACTCAAAACTTCATTGGTATAAAAAGTGACAGTTTTTTGTTGGCCATTTCAGGCAAATGAAGATGAATCTTGAAAATCCGATACATGAGTTTTGTGCAGAACTGACCAAATTAGTTTTACAGTGAGTAGTTTTCCAAAATTCAATATGTATTAAGAGAAATGCAAGGTTCTCTAGAGGTGATTTTCTCAGATTTGTTGTTGTTGTGGCCATTTTCCAAATTCTCCCAATTGCAAAACCAGATTTGACTTGTTCCAGCTGAATCATGATGGAGATATCTTTTAGACCTAATCTTGCTGATCAATTTGTTGTGGAAAATCTACAATTGCAATGGAAAATTATTTTGTAATCATGTAATTTCCCTTTGCTCTATGTGTATTTAAATGAAATTAGAGATCAAAGAGGAGGATGGACAATTATTGAATTAGAGGTACAGTTCAGAGTTGTATTATATTTATTTCTAATTTTTAATGAAAGGAGCTATCAGTGGAATTTCATAATTGTCTACTTGTAATTTGATCTGATTTATTTTTCCGGGCATAACTAACTCTTAGGCACTTGGGCCCACTACCTTGGACAAGGTGCTGCCTTGAACATCTGAAGTATTTTAGTTGCGTGCTTATTTATTTGAATTTCAATTGTTGTTCCTTAAAGTAAATTTAATTTTTTTTAAAGTAATTTATTGTCTGCTGCATTTTCCATATTTTTTGTTTCTTGCAATTTCTAAATTTCATTTAATTTTAAATTTTCAATTTAACAAGGTGTGGTTTAATTTAGTATTGATTCAAGTTGTGTGATTAGCATAATTCCTTTTCATTTCATTTACTTTTTTGTTTTTTGTTTTAAATTTAGTATTGTTTTTTTTGTTAACTTTGGCAGAGCTGCTATTTGTATTTCATTTTCAAAAATTTACATCTATCATTTGTTACAGGTGGTTAACCTGCCCGAGGTGAACCAGGTAACCACCTGTATGCATTGAAACCAATCCAAAACTTGAAAATATTCATCTCTATGTATCTAGCATCTCTGTTCCTAATTGCTCTACTCATTATCCTATCCTTTCTTTTACGGTAATACATCATATTCCAGGTCATCACAAAAAGAAAACACTAACAGACTTAACATACTGAGTAAATCCTCATCCGAGGATATTATAGGGGCTGGCGCCAAAACGCTTGATCTAGGGATCTCACTCCTCTGCTCCATCGTCCATTTTAGGTCTTGCAGCATTTGTTCAATTCTCCCCAATATGAGGTTGTTGCGAGAGGCCTGAATTTGCACAGCTGCAATTGCCTTGAGGAGCTCAGAGTTGATATTTTCCATTTCATCCTAATACTGGTTCCTTTGTTGTTCGTTCTTCTACCGCATTTCTGCTTCTTCTTGTTCTCGGACATCACGATTTAGGTTCATGGCTCTAACCACCACGTGCTTCATGATCCAGTATTGTTGCAGAGTATTATTGAAGAGGGAATTGCAGCTCCGCGTGTTGCCAAGGTCTGACACCATGCTCTCCCATTCCTCCCTTGGGACCTCCTGGTCCCTGCTGATAGAATTCAGTTCTCTCTCCCAGCTAGTTATCTGCTCTTTGATTTCAAGGGGGTTCCCAGTTATGTATGCATCTATGATGCTCTTCATTTGCTCTGCCTCAGATTTCCTGCCTCTCCTTTTCGTAGTTTTTCTGGTGCCCTCTTCCTGTTTTGGTACATGTTTCCCTTTTCTCTGAACCATTTTCCTTCTTGTCTGAGAATTTGTTCCCTTTTCCTCCTTGTCGCTGAACTGAGCTCTACTCTTTACTGTATATTTCTTACCTATCAAAACATTATAACATAAATCAGTATTTCCCGGGATAGGAGAATGGAGTAAAGGAGTGTCTCGCACATGGGGGCAGCCTTTGAAATAGCCCAGTTCATTTCCTCTGCTCAACATGACTGAGGTTACCCCATGTTGCCCAGGTTTCTGGTGATTTGAGGGCTTATACATATCGTCTCTCCCCCCTGAATGTCTAAGGAAGTGGCTTTCTCTCCTTTTTATCGGGATTTCCTACCAATTCTTCCTCTGGACTTTTCTATAAATTTTCCTAGAAATTGGGTCCTGATACTTGCGGGGTTTCCTCTCGTTCCTGATTTCCCCTCCTTCCCCGCTCGGATAACATTCCTAAAATTGGTCTTTCCTTTCCTCAGGGGGCCATAGGAATTTTTCCCCGGTGACCCGTGTTTTTCCTCGGAGCTAGGACTTTTTGGCCTTTTCCTCTGGCTAAAGGACACTGTTGCCTTGGTTTGAGGGCTCCTACAGACTGTCTTTGTCTACTACCTAGTATGGGATTCATGGTCCTCTCAAGCATGATTCCTAGACTCCTACTTCTAGCTATAGCGTAATAGATAGAGTAAGAGGTTGAAACTACATACCACCTTACCCAGCTACTTCTGTCTCTTTTGCCTATTTGTTGTTCCCTTCTTTCACCACCTTTCGTCGTTCTAGCCGGCTTCGTTCTCTGATGCATGCAAATAGCTATTACCACCTCAGGCCCTCTTGGGGTTTACCTCCACCTGTCTTGTTCCTTTACCAACACACTTTTGGTAGTCCCCATCTCGGGATGTGCCTCGACCGTTCTGTGTGCCTTTACTCCTCATCACTTCCTACGTCCTCCCGGCTGCTCTTGCCATGTACTATCTTCCCTTTTACTACCACCTGCCATCCCTTCTCTGATCCTCTTCTCGTCCTCCCTCCTGTCCTCAACTATCTCATTCTCTGATTTCCCTTCTGCTGTAATCTCAGGATGCGATCCATCCCTGCCTTGCTTTGTCAGCTGCCCCCTTGGCCATTTATTCCCTTCATTTCGCTCATGTGTCCTTTCTGTCATTGCCAGTTGTGTCCTTTCCCTGCCTCTGCCACTTTTCGCCTTTTCCTGATCATTCTGTCACCTCTCTCCTTGCTTTTCTGGGTCTCTATTGCCCTCATTATCGACCTCCAGAAGTTTCTGCAGCTGCACCCTCTCCTCCAGGTGAAGAAGCTCTGTCCCACCAAGATCCATCGGCCTTCCACTATTTCGACTCCCATAATTAGCTAGCCAATCAGCTAGCCCATTTCCTTTTCACTTTATGTGAGTAGGTAGAATATAGTTGATTTTGGTTATCAGTTTCCCTATTTCACTGGTCATCCATGGTGTTCTCCAGCTTCGGCTGATCTTGTCCATCGGTGTATTGTTTTGCAGTCGTTTTACCATGTCGACGACCAATTTCGAATCTCCTTCTATATGAAGTTTCTGATACTTCTCCCGGATGGCAATTTCAAGTCCATGTTTTAGCGCATGTAACTCAACTTCATTGTTCGTTGCTTCACCGCAGTCCATCACGTAAATTCTCAGGGTAGTACCTCCATCGTTCCTGAATATTCCCCCTATTCCTGCTTCACCCGGGTTGCCTTTTGCTGCCCCGTCGAAGTTTAGCTTGACAAAGCCTTGGGGTGGATGTTGGTAAGTGGTAATCTCCTCAACCTCTCTAGTTTGAGTTTGTCTTTTTGTTCTGTCTGTCATGCTCTGCTTTAATTGTAAGCGTTGCAAGATTCTCTCCTCTGTTTTGTTGATTTTCTAGTCTTCATCATTCCACCATTCTGCTAAAATAGTTTCTCTGATGTTTTGTGTGGTTTGCTTCCATATTTCGGCTTTCCTGTCTTCATTGAATATCACTCTGTTTCTTTCCTTCCAAATGTTCCAAAGCATAAAACCTATGGACAACGTCCATGCGCGGTTTAGGATCCAGTTCTGGTAAGGTTTTAATGGCCAATTCTCCATTGTATTTGTTATATTGTTGTAGTTTCGATGACTGATTTCGAATGTTTGTTGGTGATTGCTCCATACGTTACAACTGACGATGCAGTTGTTGGTTAGGTGCTTCATCATTTCTTCCCGTTCTTGGAATAATGCGCATCGCGAGGGTCCTTGCATGCCTTTCTTCCGTATTTGATCCTAGGTTAGTGCTCGACCATGATGTAAAATCCAGAGAAAGAAGGCTACTTTTGGCCAAGTTTTAATTTTCCTGATGTTTTTCCATTTTTTTGATTCTGTCGGTCGATTATGCCTCGCCTTTAAATGATAACATTCTGCTATGGAAAACATTCCTTTTATTCGAGTTCCCCATCGTACTATATCCTTCCCTGTTTTAACCACGACTTTCCTGGATGCCATTTCTTTGTTGTAAATTTCCCAGCTTGCTATTTCTGGGGCTGCTGCCCAGTCATCCTTTTGCTTCCAGTTTCTCCAGTATTCCCCTATACTTGGCTTCCAAAAATTTCTGACCAATTCACCTTCTGCTCGAGTGGTGAATTCATGGATTTCTTGGAGGGATTCTCTGTTGAGAAGCTTTTCTCTCTGTTGCCAGGATTCCTCCGAGAACTTTGCGGTGTCCCCCTCTCGTACTTCCCAGAAGTTGTAATATCTTATTAGATCTTTATTGATTCTAGCTAGGTTCCATATTGCTGATCCTTTTTTCTCTGTTTGACTTCTCATCTTGTCTTCGGGAGACTCTGCCGCCTCGTATTTCTTCTCCCAGATTTTCTTCCACAGGTCCTTCCCTCCCTGTATCCACCGCCACCACAATTTTTCTCCCATCACTTGGTTAAGGGTGTAAGGGTCCCGCAGGCCTAACCCTCCATCTTTGATGGGTTTGCTAAGCCAGTCCCAGGAGAGCAATGCCCATTTGCGGGTTTTACTTGTTCCTTGCCATAAGAATTTTTTAAACATAGCTACTAGTTTTTGACAGATAGTTTTAGGGACAGCTTGGCTAGACATCTGATAGATTGGTATGGATTGCAAGACTGTTTTTAATAAGATTATCCATCTTGGGGTATTCAAAGCCCTGAATGTCCAGTTATCTATCCTCTTTTGTATCCAACCTAAAAGAGATCCCAAATTTGCTACTATGTACTATTGTACATTAAGCATGATGTCGAGATACTTGGTTGGGAAACTTCCTATTCGGAATCCCATTGTTCTTGCTAGAAATGCTTGGGATGCAACCTGGGTGTTAAAGAAGAAGATTTCTGATTTCTCGTTGTTGATCTCTGTCCCTGAGGCTTTCATGAACTCTGAGAGGATTTTTAGAATCTGTTGAGCTTCCTTGAGAGTGGCTTGGCAGTACAGCATAACATCATCGACAAATTGCTGATGTGTTATAGGAATTTCGTTACCCCATATGTGCAATCCCTTTATCTGTTCATTGGCTAGTCTCGCAGTCACCACCCGGCTCATACCTTCTGCTACTAGAATGAATAGGAACGAGGAATGGGGATCTCCCTGTCTGAGACCTCTTGTAGGGTTAAAAGCTTCTGTTGGGGATCCATTTAACAGGACCAACATCACCGGGGTATTCACCATTGACATTACCCACTTCACCCACCTCTCGTCAAAGCCATAAGCCTTTAGGATTCTCCCCAAGTATTCCCAACTGAGTCGATCATAAGCCTTTGCTAGATCCAATTTTATCAGCATACCTTTGTTTTTGGAATTTTTCAGTGAGTGTATTACCTCTTGGGCGATTACTATGCCATCCGTTATTTGTCTTCCTTTAACAAATCCGGTTTGCTCCTGCGCTATGTCGTCAGGAAGGATTGGTTTTAGTTTGTTTACCATTATTGTCGCCAATATTTTATATATGACATTACAGAGAGCTATCGGTCTGAAGCCCTGAGGTTCTTTAGAATTCTCCGTTTTCGAGATCAGAGCAAGGAAGGTGGCGTTTAGGGCCAGATGCATTCTCTTCATGCATCTTGATTCTTCCACTAGTTCCACAAGGTCCTGGCTCATGAAGCTCCAGGAGGCTTGGTAGAATTCTATAGTGAATCCGTCTGGCCCCGGGGCCTTGTTCTTTGCCATGTTTTTTACTACTTCCTCCACTTCTTCTTTCGTGATCACCCTAAGTAGGGCCAGATTTTGATCTCTGGACACTATTTTAGGGATATATTGGCATATATTTGCTATATCCTCCTCCCTTCATATATTAGGTTCAGTCAGGATCCCTTTGAAGTGGTCTACTAGTACCTTCTCCATTTCTTTTTGTTGAAGTATCCTGTTCCCTTGGTTGTCTTTGAGTGAAAAGATTCTATTGTGCTGTCTATGGTTCAACATTGCTTTGTGGAAGAATTTTGTATTTCTCTCCCCTTCTTTCAGCCATTGAACTCTTGATTTTTGTTTCCATAGAATTTCTTCTTGCTTTCTTCTTTCCTCGATTTGGGTAATCACCCTCCCTTCCTCCTCTGCCAGTTCCGCACTTCTTCCTCCCTCTATGATTTGTTGTTGGATTCTCTTCATTCTTGCTTGGAGTATTTCTTTCTCTTTTTGAATGTTTCCAAATTCCTCTCTATTCGACTTCTTTATTTTACCTTTTAGGTCCTTTAATCTAATTTGGAAGATATGCATTTTGTTCCTACCTTCCATCCCATTTTTACTCTCCTACCACCAAGTTTTCATTTTATCTATGAAAGTTGGATCTCTTAACCAGAAGGCCTTGAACCGGAAGGGCATGTTTTTGTTCTGTGGATTCATTGCAATCTCCAATTTAATGGGCCAGTGGTCCGACCCTATAGACGGAAGAATGGATGCTTCATAGAAGATGTCCTTTCCTATGATTTGTTCAGAGGCTAGGAATCTGTCCAGCCTTGAGGCTATTTGTCTGTTCCCTCCTCTTCTATTATTCCAAGTAAATTTTCCATTAATGGTTGGAATGTCCACCATCCTTAATTCTGTTTGCAAGTCTCTGAACCTCTCCATCTCTAGGTCTTCTCTCTGAATTCCTCCTTTCTTCTCCTCTTTTGAAGTTGTCATATTGAAATCTCCTGCAATGATCCACATTTGTTCCTCATGCAAATTCCCAAGCTATTGCAGATGAGTGATGAAGCTACCTTAATCTGCTGGGGTGTGTGGTCCATAGACTGCGGAAACTAGAAACCATTCGCTTTGCCCTATGAGTCTAAATTTTCCTGTGAGGATTCTGGGCATACCTATCCACAAGTCTGTTATGACTTCTGTTGGGTTCCAAAGGATTGCAATCCCTCCCACACTACCTTTAGCATCTAGGGTTACTTGCTCAAATTTAGGTTTAATTTTATTTAGGATTTCCTCCAACTTCTGACCTGATATTTTGGTTTCCTGGATCAGCATTATCTGGGGTTTGTCTTTTCTCAGCCTTTCTGCTAGGTGTCTCTGCTTCCCATTACTATTTAGACCTCTTATATTCCAGGATGTAATAATCATTGGGGGATTTGGTTAAGGTTTTGGAACACCGTCGAGAGCGGAATGACTCTTCCCATGTTTACTCCTCGTTTTGATTTTCCTTGCTAGTCTGTTCTACTTTCCTTTTGACTCCCTTGACGCTATTCCATCTCTGATTTTCCTTTCTCCCGTTTGGCTTGATATTGCTGGAACGTTTCCACATAGAGTCTTTTTTGATCCTCGGGGATAAATCGCTCATCCAGATTTCTCCATTCATTTAATAATTTTCTCATAACTTCTTCTTCTATGCTTAGGTCTTCCCCCCTGTTTATCTCCATATCTGTCTCCACATTTTCTATTTGTTCTTCCATTTCTTTTTCTTTTTTTGAGATTTCGCTCTGTGCTTTTCTCTTGGTTTGGGTCTTTCCACTACTTGAGCTGCTTTCTTTCTCTTTGTCTTCCTGGTATTCCATAGTTTGATCCTCATCATCCCCTTCTTCTTCTTGGAGAATTTCAAAGCTGTTTGATTTGCATGGGTGTGTTTGCTATTCCTTTTTACCTTCATTAGAATTTTCTTTTGTTGGTCTTCTTCTACTCTTCACCTCCTGGAACCCCTCCTGGTCAGTCTGTTTATTTTTCTGCTGCTTACTTTTTCTCTCCTCTTCTTCCACTGTTAGCGGGCACTCTTTGACCAGATGTCCATATTCATGAAATCTTCAGCATCTAAAGGGTATATGTTCATAGTCCAGAGTTTGTTGCCACACTTCTTCGTGGTACTCTAGCTCCACTGTATCAGGAATCGGGTTAGCGATATTCATGTATACACATATCCTAGCATATGAAGTATACCTTCCTTTCTTTGTAGTTTCCGCTATTTTCACAAAACTCCGTATCGTGTTACCTATCCCTTCCAATATTTCCGGGTCCTAGAAGTCCATTGGTAAGCCGAATAATTTAACCCATACTTGTACTGCTAAGAATTTTTCCTTATCTGGGTTATAGCATTCTTCCCACTATCTCATGAATAAACGAGCATTATAATGGAAATAAGGGCCATTTTCAAACACTAGTTCTTTGTCTTGCAGGTTTGAGAAGATTACCGTAAAGAAGCCTTTTGCTCTTAGCTTCAGCTCGATGTGACCTAGGGGTTGCCATTTTTGCTGGATCCATATGGTGAGGTATTTTTCGGACGGCCAGACTCCAATGAACTTGCAGATCAGGGCATGATCTTTCATGTAGCTTCTGTACTGTTCTAGTTTGTTTGGCGGGATTACAAACCATGGTTTCTCCTCTGCACAAGGCAGACATTTTCCCCTTCTGCTTGCCTGCCAGGTCGCCCCAAGAACAGGGCCTGCATTCTGCTTTCCTGCTACCAAATGACTGTTCTGTCTTTCGGCTGCCGCTGCATATCGGTAGGAGGGGATCTCTCCCCTCTTGACCTCATCCTTCATTACTGTTACTCTCAGTTCAACACCTATCTTTTTTTTTCTAGCTTGATTCTCCGTTGGCCGTTTGCTTTCTCTCGCCGTCTACCTCATGGTCTCCTGGCAATTAGGGTTTGTTGACCTTGTCTGCGAGAGACCATTCACCTGTCCCTGCTAATAACCAAATTGTCTGTTGATATTTCACCAATGTTTTATTCTTGTTTCCCATGTTGGTAATGTTTGTATATGTGCACATATCCATTTGCATGGTTGTAGTACACCTTGGGTTGCATCTTGGCGTGTGGTAGTAGTTTTGGAACCCATTTTAGAGTTACCAAGTGGATGCAAAAGGGTGTCTAACTATCAAAAGTGTAGCTCATGAATGTAATTCCTTTCCATAACAAGGAGATGGTTGTAGGCATATGGTATGGTTAGCTACATGCCTACTTATACATTGGAGGCCTGTTGGTGAGTAAGAAGGTGGATCCTCCTTATTTTTCACCATAGGCCAATCTTCCTACTACCCTTTTGCAACCTGTTGGGCCAGTAAATTGTCATTATTATTACCATTTATTGACATCTAATTTATCCATTTCCATTGTTCTTTTATTACGTTATTTATCATTTAATTCCATTTTATAATTATTCATGCTCTTGTGGATTAGTGATGTTTATTCTCCTCTTTTTTAATAAATTGAAGATTATTATGTATGATTTTCTCAATGATGGTTTATTAATGAATTTGTTATAACATCACTCACAATTTTAGCCTCCAATATCTCTTCCAGATTTCCAAATTGGTTGTCATCTCATAATCAAATATTCCAACTCAGAAATTCATTGGTATAAAAAGTGACAGTTTTGCGTTGTCCATTTCATGCAAATGAAGATGAATCTTGAAAATCTGATACACGAGTTTTGTGCAGAACAAACCAAATTATTTTTCCAGTGAGTAGTTTTCCAAAATTCAATATGTATTGAGAGAAATGCAAGGTTCTCTGAAGGTGATTTTCTCAGATTTGTTGTTATGGCCGTTTTCCAAATTCTCCCAATTGCAATACCAGATTCGACTTGTTCCAGTTGAATCATGATGGAGATATCTTTCAGATCTGATCTTGCTGATCAATTTGTTGTGGACAATATACAATTTCAATGGAAAATTATTTTGTAATCATGTAATTTTCCTTTGCTCTATGTGTATTAAAATGAAATTAGAGATCAAAGAGGAGGATGGACAATTATTGAATTAGAGGTATAGTTCAGAGCTATATTGTATTTATTTCTAATTTTTATTGAAAGGAGCTATCAGTGGAATTTCATAATTGTCTACTTGTAATTTGATTTGATTTATTTTTCAAGGCATAACTAACTCTTGGGCACTTGGGCCCACTACCTTGGACAAGGTGCTGCCTTGAACATCTGAAGTATTTTAGTTGTGTGCTTATTTATTTGAATTTCAATTGTTGTTCCTTAAAGTAAATTTCATTTTTTAAAAAGTAATGTCGGTGTGTAGTTCAAGTTCCCTCCCTCAGGACAATAAGGTGGTGAATCTGTCAAGTTTTTCCTTTCCGCCTGCGGTTTTTAGTCTCTTAAGGAAGGGTCTTAATTTTGCCTTAGCACCCAGAAAAATCCCTGTTGAAGACATCATTTGCGATGTAGAATATGGCATTAAGAACCTTCCTGATAAGATTAAAGACCCAATTAGGCAGGATTGTGCCATTACCCTAAGGAGGGCTAAGCCTCCCCGTAGCAATATCAGCAAGGTTGAGTTTGAGGCTCTGAAGAGCTTAAACGAAAATCGTGACGTAGTGGTCTTAAAAGCTGATAAAGGTGGGGCTGCCGTTATCCTGGATAGAAAGGATTACAAAAATAAGATGCTTGACCATCTTTGTAATAGTGGGAGTTATAAGAAGCTTTCGAAAAATCCCCTCAAAAAGGTTTCCAGAGCGGTCGCTCTTGCGATCAAGTCGTGCAATTCCACGATTCCTCTAGCCCAGAAACTTATTGAGGGAAACCCCATCACTCCTAGGATATATGGTCTTCCTAAAATCCATAAGGATGGGGTCCCCCTGAGACCCATTGTCAATACCATTGGTGGTCCAACTTACCTCTTGGCCAAGTTCCTCGCTGCAAAGTTGAGACCCTTGGTTGGGCAGACTGAGTCCTTTGTCAAAGACTCAGCTTCTTTTATTGAGGATCTTAAGAGAATTAATCTTGAGCCCGAGGACATTCTGGTAAGTTTCGACGTGGTCTCTCTTTATACCTGCATTCCTATCAATGAGGCCATGAAGGTAATTAATAAGCTAACTGACCCTGATACGGCTAAGTTAGTTGAGCTTTGCCTTACCTCCACCTTTTTCAGCTTCGAGGGAGAATTCTATGAGCAGACTTGTGGAGTTGCCATGGGCTCCCCCCTGTCCCCTGTCGTCGCCAATCTCTTCATGGAGGAGTTTGAGTCTAAGGCTTTGGCCTCCTCTCGTCTCTTACCGAAGCTTTGGAAAAGATTCGTTGATGATACTGGTGTTGTCTGGTCTCATGGTCCTGACGAGCTGGATCGTTTCTTCAATCACCTCAATAACCAGTCCGCCGCCATTAAATTCACGATGGAAAAAGAAGTTAATGGTTGTCTTCCGTTCTTGGATGTTCTCATCTCTAAGAAGGCGGATGGTTCCTTTTCTCATCGGGTGTTTAGAAAGAAGACGCATACTGAGCAATACTTGCATGCGTCTTCGCATCATTTCCCCGCTCAGAAGTTAGGGGTTCTTAGCACGCTTGCCACCCGTGCTGTTAGAATTTCGGATGAGGAGAGCCTGGAAGCGGAGAAGGCCCATCTCCTGGATGTCTTTGAGAAGAATGGTTACAATAGGCACCTAGGTCGAAAAGCCTTCCTCAGGGCCAGGAAGGAGCCTTCAACCCGAAGGGTTCCTAAAGATCATATCTTGGGTGTGAACCTTCCTTACATCCAAGGGACCACGGACAGGATTGCAAGGATTCTGAGGAAGTACGATGTGCCCGCAACTTTTAGGCCTGTCAACACTATCCGTGGCTCCCTCAGGTCTGTAAAAGACCCTATTGACCCTAAGGACATGAAGGGCGTCTATGTCATTCCCTGTTCCTGTGGGACCCCTTATATTGGTGAGACTGGTCGCTCTATCAATCAACGGATTAGCGAGCATTCGGCGGACTTAAGACATGGTAGGACCAAGTCCTCAGCCCTGGCTGAGCATGCGGGGAAGACTATGCATCATGTATGTATAGAAGAGGCTCAAGTCATTGCCAAAGTAGCGCAGTTTCACCATCGCAAATTTAGAGAGGCCCTGGAGATTGAGAAAAGGCCGAACAATCTTAATAGGGATGATGGCTGGAAGATTAGCAGTTGTTGGGTCCCAGCCTTGTCTTCCTAGCCTCCTCATTCCCCTTTTATTAGGTCTTAGGGTCTCTGTCTTCCCTCTCCTTAAGGTGTGTTTTTGGCGGATTAATCCTATTATTATGGAGTGTATGGGTTATTAATTAGTTATTTAGTAATTTCGGGCTAAGTATTAACCTTATCCCGTTTATGATTCTAAGGGGTATATTTCAATTAGATTAGATTTTTTGTCTCCATTTTTTATGCATTTATATTTATTTCTTCCATTCCTTTAGAATTTCCCTTTAACTAATTTCTTATATATTTAACTATTAAACCCTTTTTTAAACCTTATTAGTAATAATCTATTTACCTAATGACATAGTTAATCTTAATATCTTTTTAGTGAATAAATATTGATTATTTAATGAATATAGATTATTAATTATAATTTATAAGAGGAGATATAGTTTACAAAATGACCTTTATGTTAAATAATAAATAAGAAATTATTAATTTATATATAATAATTTGATATAAATATATGATATACCATAATAGTGAGTGAGTTTGAGTTGGTTATATTTTTTGGATATTCTATTATTAATAAACATGTACTTTAATTATGGTATTTACCTAATGTAACTAAATAATAAAGATTTAACAAGAATACTATTTTAATAATATTGGAATTATTAATTATATAGATTATTTAATAAACATAAATTATTATTTTTATTTTCGAATGGGCCATTTTGATTAAATAATTAATAAAAATAATTTATTAAGTTTACCTTTTGACCATTAGCTTTAAACAATTATTATTAATTAATACACAATTTACCTAATGTAACAAAATTTCTTAGAATAATAATAATTTAATACTATTTATTTAAATAACATTGGAATGATAATATATATAGATTATTTAATTAAATATGAACGATTATACATGACCATTATATTTAAATAATAAAAAATGGATATTATTCATACTCAAATTAACAAAGGAACTCTCTTAGTATATAAGCTAATAATAATAATTATATGTTTTAGCGGTTTCTAAGAATATTAATAATATAATTAGTGGTTTGACTAAGACCTTTGGTCAAAATTAGCCGTTGGCATTATAGCCGTTGGAGTCTCTGCACACTCTATTTAATCAAGCTAAGCCGGATTGGTTCTTCAACTTGTCCTGACGATGAACCACACTGGTTGGTTCGAAACGCGTCGACAAAAGATTGGTTATGTGATTTTGCCGAAGATTATCTAAACAATGTTATGGATCACAGAAGTCTAAATTCCTAAGTAATTTATTGTCTGCTGCATTTTCCATATTTTTTGTTTCTTGCATTTTCTAAATTTCATTTAATTTTTCGCTCTAGATTAGCATTTGAATTTTGTTGGGTGCAATAGGTTAAATTTTCAATTTAACAAGTTGTGGTTTAATTTAGTATTGATTCAAGTCGTGTGATTAGCATAATACCTTTTCATTTCATTTACTTTGTTTTTTTTTAGTATTGTTATTCAAGTCTTACATTTGATTTATTGTTGAATATGTTAGATAGTGTAGAACACAATCATGTAGAACCAGTGTTAGTTGTTAGTAGTTGCTTGCATATATTTTGCAGACTGCCTTGAAATAAAAAATTGTTCCTCAGGTTGATAATTAGTGTTTAGGTGATTAGTTGTTTTTTTATTAAGCAATTAACTTCCCCAACATTTTTGACGTCATTGCTGGCGAGGAAGTCAAGTAACACTACCACACTAATATATGGTTGTAGATGCATTTATGACACCGAGAAGGTTGAATACTAAAGACAGAAGGTAAGAACCTATGCACGCACCCTAGCTAACTTGTGGTGAGGTCTGCCCTCTTTAGGTAGCTTCAGGTCATATAACATGCATGGATAAAAGAAGGAATCTTAGAGGTAGAAATTTGAAGAGATCTTATCATTTCACTTAAGTGGTGATGTAAGCACCACCCATTCCACTAACTAATTGCCAGGAACATTTGATGGAGGAATCTTCAAGGTTGGTAAGAGTTCTAAGGAAATTTCCTCTTGATTTTTGAAATTTTTTGTAAGAACAAGAGTTATAGGAGTTGAAATTAGTAATTTTGTAAAACTAATATCATTAGCTCTCTAAAATCATAAATGAGAATTTTGTAGGATAAAGAAAATCAGGAATAAATTGAAGAAGTGCTTTGCCATTGATGTCAAAAGAAGAATTATGCAAGAGGATGAAAGCAACACATCAAAGAGACCGAGAAGTTACTAAAAGCTCATAACCATGTCAACCATGGCCAACATGTATTGTTCAAAACTCTATCTTTTCATTTTCTTACTTGCGTGGATATTTATTTCATCTTGCAACACAAACTAATTATTTTTCTTACCTATCAAGGTCAGTGCTACAACTCAATCAACTACATCAAAATCGCCCATGACCTATACAATTTCTTGCTCAATCCATCCCACACCTCCATAATAATAAATCAGCACATCATGCTTACAGTGTTGAAATGTGAAATTTACCCACCCTTCCCACCCATTCTATTTTACTTACACTACTATTGGAAACTTATATTAGGTTTGGGAAGGTTTTGAATCCTAAAATTGTAGAAGTCATGGAAGACAATGGGGTTTCTTCTAGTCAATATCGACAAGTAGATGAGATCAATAATGCATTGAAAGAACTTCATGATATTACAAATATGGAAAACAAAGAAAGAAAAGGCTATATTGAATCTTGGTTTCAATCTATCACTTGTTCACAGTATCACTCCATCCTTTGACAATTTTTGGTACCCTTTTCAAGGGAACTTGGTCTCTCCTACCCTGGTTTTTATTAACGTACATTTTTATAATTTGGGTATGTACATAATTGAGACCTTTTTTCAAAAATGGTTACATTGGAAGTACTCTTATACATAGATACATTCCATATTTTTCAAATAGAGTAGGTTAGTGAAAAAGATAAAGTAAGTGCATAAATAAATAAATTTCTTTATATGTAAAAAATTGAGTTTGTTGCGATATGCTGTGTAAATCAATATCGGTGATAGATATTTGAATTTATTTGTGTATCTATACATATTATATTAAAAATAATATTTCTGCAAACACTCATTGCCATTTTGGAAAAAATTCTTGTTTATCATATTTTATGGCTTGCGGGCTTGATAAAATTTCAGAAAAAATAGTCGGGACAGTCATGTTTTGAGGGGCCAAATGAGAATATTTTTAAAAAATATTTCTATCATAAGTATCCCTCAATTTTTAATTTAAAACACAATTTTGATCACTCAATTTGGATCTCAAACGTAAAATTAATGACCAAAACATTGACAAGGTGTCGAGTAGGCAGCTTAAGGACATAGTTGGGACAATCAGATTTTGAAGGACTAAATGATTAGATTTTGCAAACCTATTTCTATGGTATATTAAAATATGAATACAATTTACAAGTCAATTTGAATCACTTGATTTCAATATCGTATGAGAAAGTTATGACCAAAATATTGACTACTTATCGTAAATCAACATTCCTAAAACTTTGCTTTTCCGGATGTTCACTAGTGTATTTGGACCATCAATTATTCTTTAATTATAAACATGTTTCTATTGGGGATATATACATGAATATAATTTAATCTACAATTTGAATTAGTTCAATCTGTCATCAAACGAAAAAGTTATGCTTAAATTATCAACTGCTCATCTAAGCTAGGAAATCGAAAATCACTGTGTTATGCAGATTGTTCTAAGTAAATTTGACACATCATCTCATGAAATTTTTAAAACATGTTTCTATTGGAGATATCCATTTGAATTATCTATCAGTTGGATTTAGAATCCCTCAAATCAAACGTAAAAAAGAAGAAGTTATGATTAAAACAATGTTAATTAGTATGGTTGGCCACCGCTCTCTCACAGGTAATAAATTAATTTTACTTTGTTATTTTTTCTGTAGATTTGTTTTATATAGATTTTTTTCATATTTCTTGGGTTAAAGGAGCTTGATCACCTCTCTTTCTCCATGATTTCATGTTTTATTGCAGGTAAATGCTCGTTTTTTCAGGTCCGAGGAGAATAACGAAGGTCCATTTATGAAAAAGTGATTCTTGAAGGCAATTTTAACAAATAAGGACATTTCATCCAAGCATCTATTGATAAATTTAATATCATATGATGTTGATTATTTCTATGTGTCATGATCTAAAACAAATTGGATCATAAGAGCTTGTTGAAAAATTGTTCCCGCTATTGCACACCAACACGAAGAAAACAACATGAAGACTTCTTCATTACTTAACAGATTCATAACAGGAGAAATAAAGAATTGATTACCATTTGAAGATCCAAGTCATTACTACCAAAACATTTTTCCAAAATATCTTTTGCTTCCATTCATTCACTATTGACATATTGTTGTTCCTAGAAACAAATTGTTGTTCCCTTAGGAAACAACATTGTTGCACCCGAAATCACAACTGTTGTAACTTAAGTTATTTATTTATTTATTGTTTTTCAATAAAGTGTTGTTTCTTTTCTGATTTTTCTTATGATTTTGTATTTCAGGAGTTTTTTCCTTCAAAGTCACGATTTTTGTTCCTTCATCAAAATAAAAGAAGGAAGTTCTTAAGTTTTATGTTGTGGCTCCACATCTATCTATTTGTTCCCCGAGTCTTATCAAGTATATAGTTGCCTCATATCTAATATTAAAATACTCTTATGGTAAGTCTTATCAGGAATGATTTACTCTTAATTCCTCATTATTTTGTAAAGTGACTATGATTTTTGGATGACTAATCTTTCTCCATGTCACCTTGCTAGGATCACCCATTGAGTTAGTTTTTGGGAGGGATTACCACAATTAGGCTTAATACTTAATGCCCATAAGCTTAAAATGGTATGGGTAGTTTTGAGGTTGTAATATGCAACAATGGTACTATTGGATAAATAAATCTTGAATCTTAATTGTTGCTACCTTAGCTACAATTGTTGTTTCTTAGCCACAATTGTTATTTCCTGACTCATAGTTGTTGTTCCCTTAGTCAAAACTATTGTTTCCTGACTCAGTTGTTTTTCTATCAGTTGTTATGGCCTAAATCTACCTCAGGCTGAGAAAGGCAGGTCTAGGGTAACATCAAACCACGCTTAACCTGGTAGCTAGCCCTACCAGGTCAGGAGAGGGCTCTCTCCTTGTCAATATCAAGAAAATATGATCAATGAGGTTTGAGATGACTGATGTAAAGACTAATTTTAGGCTAGGTATATGTTCAGAGGAGTTTGTTTGAATTTAATGTTGGTTTGCTGGCTTAAATGTGAAAGACAGATTTGGGTCCGGGGAATGGACACAGTCTTGCGGAGGTTTCTGTGGGGCGAGGTAGGAAAATGCTTTAGTACTTAAAATTGGATGAGATGGAGAGTCTTAAGACTGGTGAGGAGTTGGAGAGGGCATGAAAGTCTCAGGGATCCTCTTCAAACAGTTGAAAACATGAATAATTAAACAAACCCTAGGTAGAGCATTGCAACATCAATGAATTCTACCTTTATCCTTGATTCATTTAGTTAAGCTGAACAGAAAGAGATGATGGCATACATAAACACATGTAAAATTTCATTACAGAAGGAAAAACAATACCAAATCAAGTTGCCACAAGAATCTCACAAAATGCTGCAAACCTTGGTCTATTCCTTTGCCAAACTGCAGAGATGAATGTACAATAATGCTCAAAGCATTCACAAGAGTCCAACCTTTACCAATGACTGAAAATCTACTAGATATAGGAAAAAAACAACTCATGCTAGGATTTAGGGGTCGAATTCATGAGTTTAGGAGCTGTTTCAACAAGATCTAAACTAAGAACTGAAAAGTAGGCAATGGAACAGCTTGCCTCTAAAACCTAGGAAACTGATTCATTCAGTTTCAAACTTCCTTTTCATGATGTATCTACCTTCATGAGTGAAATTTTAAAATTTTTTACATCAAAGTTCATCAATTTACATCAGATTACATCATGAGTTTGACTATGAGAGAGAGAAAAGTCAAATTGAGAAAAAACTAGGCGAAAAAATAGAGTTTTTTGGCAAAAAAGTCAATTTTCCATCTTGTGCGCCACGCCACTGTCCTTGTGCGTAGTGCCTTTTTGTAGCTAATTTTAGAGGCCTTCACATGCACCAAATTTTCTCCAAGTGGGATTTTTGGAAAGGTCTGTCTATCTATTTTCCAGAATAGGTGGAATTTCTGAATTTGGTGTCCATTTGCCCCTCCAAAAGTGAGTTCTCCCAACACTGCTTCCTATGTGGCTAAAAAGGGGCAAAAGGGGAATTTTGAGGTGTTTTTGACCATTTTGGAAGCTCAAAACTTGAAAAAATTTCTTGGCCATTTGTGGGAATTCATATTTTTACATGAGGAATCTAGAAATTCTGAGTTTTCCTCCAAAGGAGGTCCCTAGAAAAAGCGAGCGCCAGGTAGAAAAATCTGTGTTTTGCTCCAAAAATTCAAAATTGACAAAAAGTGTGCCATATTTCTTGAAATTTGGGTTGAGTATCTTGCATCAAATGTTATGTTGGGCTAAGGAAGCCTCAGCCAAAATCTTGAGCTTGTCTTGCTCTTTCCTCTTCCTCAAAGCTTTCCTTAATTTGGCCTTCAAAGTCCTAATTCTTGCTTTGCAAACTTTGTTTCTTGCCAAATAATGATAGGCCATGTGCCTCAACATCTTTTTCTCTTTGTTGGCCTTCTCCAGCATCTTTTCCAAGTGCATGTTTTTCCCCTCAAGCCAAGATTCACGATCAACTTCAGTTTCTTGTTCAAGTGGTGTTAACTTGATTTTCTTCCTCTTGGTAGCTTATCGGTTTTCTCTTATGTTTTGGAGCTCCATGATAGTTTGTTGATCCTCTAACTATTTGTTCCTTTGCTCAAGATAGTTGATTATCCACTTGGCTTTTTCTAGGTTGAGAGATAAGTCATGAATGTCAGCTTGTTGTTCTTGAATGATCTCCTTGAGCTTTGAGCTTTGGGAGCCCAAATCAGTGTCATCATCCTGAATGAGAGTGAACTCCCTCTCTTGACCTTCAGAAGGCCCCTCATCATGCAATGGCTGCTTACCCTTGTCCTGTACCTACTTTTCTATTGAAGGAAACGAGACCCCTTCCACCCCGGGTGGAGATAGTACTCGTTTTGCTGCTGCAAATAATCTCCTTGTGCCCTTTTGGTAAGTGACAAACACTGGCACACTAGTGGTTTGAGTCTCATGCACCTCTTTCTAATGTGAAGGCTCTCCTGCCTCATGAAAAATTGATGGGGGCAATTGAGAGCTGGTGAATACCTCCTGTGTAATGAAATCCTCCCATGAAACATTTAGTAAAGTAAGTTGATGCAAAACCACAATCTTGATCAATGCAAAGTGATAGATGTTGTAATACTGCTGATGAGGAGGTTTCCTTTGCTCCAATGTGGTCATTTTCTCAATATTCCGGCATATGAAATAGGGGATGTTCATCATCCTCACCATAGTAAAATGCATCAACAATCTGATATGATAGGTGTATAGGCAAGAAAATCTGCCTTCACAGTTGAAATATTTGATTATGAGTTTCATAAGGGGAGCATATGTGTCCTGTAGATACCTGAAAGGGAAGACCCTAATGATATGCCTTTGAAACCAACCTTGATATAAGGCTCATAATGATCTCTGTCCACCAGCTGTCCCTTGTTCCACTGCTCACCCACATTCGGAATGCCTATTGCTTCAGCTATAGTCTCAGGTGTCAAAGTGAATGTCACACCTGCCAAATTGACCTGGCCATTGTGAAGATGGAGCACAAAACATCTGGCAAGCTCATGGTGGTATTTGACTCTTTCCACCATCTCACAAAATTGGTAGCAAGATTGATGTTTGAAGCATGCTACAGCAAGAGGGCAAGCCAAGAACTCAGTAAGTGTAGTGGGCTCCTCCCGGATATGTTTTCCTCCCTTGTGAGGTCTCCTTGGTGCATGAATTTCTTTGGAGGAGTCACTTACTGTTTCCTCATTTCTGTCATAAGATGAATCTGACTCCATGTTTGCCATTGTTTGATGTTTCTTAGATGAGTATGAAGAGATTTTATAGGAACAATAGGTATTTTCTGCTAAATGACAGGGATTTGATGGTGGGGGACAGTGAATGAGGGTTTGGGATGCTGCTTGTAGGGTTTTTGGGAATGGAAGGGTTTGGGGAATGATGTTTAGGGTTTTGAGATATCAATAAGGGTTTGGGAGTAGTGGGATTAGGGATTAGGGTTCTCAATTTTAGGGATAGGGGAATGGGTGAGTGTGAATGAGAGAGGGGAGGGAAAATGAAATGAGGGGAGTGTAGTGAAAGGGGTGTGAAAATGGAACAGGGGACTAAGACAGTAAAAATTGCAATTTTGCAAACCCTAGGCAGATTTCTCAATTAATTGTGCAAGGAACTAGGGTTTTGTTTTTTTCCCTATTGAAACACCATAAAAACTGATGAAAACCATTGCAATGGCAATATGGAGATGTTTGACTTACTTGGAAAAGGAATTTGCAAGTTTGAAGCTTTGGAGGAGGCGATTTGGATGAGTTTCAGGCTTTGGAGGCAGGTGCACCGCGCCTACTAACAGGGGTGTCGCGCCTCTCTGGTGCGTCGTGCCAGTTAGAAATCCAATGTAAAACCCGCGCTGAGTGCGCCGCGCTGGCCAAGTGTGCCGCGCCTTGACCCAGGTGTGCCGCGCCTCAAAATTTTCACAGTTTGGTTGCAAGTTCACTCCTTTGGCTCAAAAACACGATTTAGCACTTGCTTTTCCTTCTCTGGCACAAATGAACGCTTTGACATGAAAAAGGCTTTATATACAAATGATTTTAAATTTTCACTTATAAAAACCCACTTTGTAATGTTTGGATTTCACTTACTTTTCAAAATTTTGTTTTGGCAGTTTGACTTGCTTTTTGCCTTTGATGGACTAAATGCTTTGAAAGTTTGATTGTTTTGCAGGAACTGGAGTGTAGGAGCTTGGCAAGGTGACTAGGGCTGCATCTCGGAATTATTACATATAGGAAAAATGAAATTACATGAATTCTTGTACATAAAACATAAAAAACTCTGTTTTTCCTCAAAACAGGGTTTTGAGAAAAAATCAATCACTAAGCATGTTATTATTGAAACTTTTGTTGCTGAGACTTTATTTGACTTCCTCATGTGCCTGTTGACCATTATTGAGCCTTTGCAAGACTTTATTGACAAAACCCTAGACCTAATGAGACCTAAAACCCTAAAAATAACTTTCGCAAATGTAATGGCAGAAAACGATTGTAAATGACCTGAATGTATGAAAATGGGCCAGCAGGTAAAGACCATGAGGGAAAAATTGATAATATGCCACTACCATCAGATGGTCCATGATCTTAATGGAATGCAGATGATCGGATGAGACACCTAAAATGCAATGCAACAAGAGTATTTTGATCACTGAAGGAGGGATGAAGATACTGACACTAACATCAGTCACATCTGTTGTTTCCTAACTCAGATTTGTTGTTCCCTTAGTCACAACTATTATTTCATGACTCACATTTTTTGTTTCCTTAGTCACAATTGTTGTTTCCTGACTCACAGTTGTTGTTCCATCAACCACATTTGCTGTTTCCTGACTCATAGTTGTTGTTCCCTCAGTCACAACTTTTGTTTCCTGACTCACAGTTGTTGTTCCCTCAGTCACAATTGTTGTTTCCTGACTCATAATTGTTGTTCCCTCACTCACATATGTTGTTTCCTGACTCACAATTGTTGTTCCCTAAGTGACAATTGTTGTTCCCTCAGTTACAACTATTGTTTCCTAGGTCACAACCTTTGTTACTTCTATTACAATTGTTGTTACCTTAGTCATAGTTGTTGTTACCTAAGTCACAATCATTGTTACCTTAGTCACAGCTATTATTATTATCCCATTTTCATGCTTTTGTTCATTTTCTTGATTCAACACTTGTATATCTTTCTGAATTTTTTTTCCTTGGTGAATGGGAAATACTTTTAATGTTCTAGGTCCTCTTTGACGTAATGATTGGGTAGTCAATCTATATTTGTTTATCTATAAACATAATCTTATTCTTAAGGAATAATTTTGCAAAGATGATTTCATCATGTCAATTTTCAACTTTCTTAATTTTCAAGGCTCCGATCTTGTAAAATTTATGATGATTACCGCAAAATTGTATTTAAATATTTCTGTGACTATCTAACGAATTGTTCCTCAACCCCAATTAGTTAACAAAGAAAAATATATTTATCAACAATCATTTTAAGGTTATTAATTTTTGATAAGAAAGATTAACCAAGTTGAAAATAATTGCCACAAAACTTTTTACACCATCCCTAGCTCTTAAGGAGCTGACCTGCCACCCCATCTGTTAAGTAATCTTTTGTTGATTAATAATAAGAATAGTTGAATTTTAAACATAAATAGTCAACTGAAGGATAAGAGGTCTCATCATGAGCCAACCAACTATGATCATAGGTCCTAATATAGTGACATTACCACTACTGGTCACCAATTCAAGGTAATGGCCTTCGGTTGTAAAACTAAAGGACAAGAGGTCTCATCACGAGCTAGATTTTTCACTTTTGTTAGCTCACGTGATTACTTTGTTATGAGTTGGTTACCAAGCCAGAACAATGATATTCATTAAACATCTAAGTAAATTGATATGCTCTTGTAACTATGTATTTATTTCTAATATATGAGAGACTAGCATCTCAATGGGTTAAAAAGGCATCCTTATTGAGGCTATGGATGCCTGCTGGTAGCAGTGGCCATGCCTATGGTATAGAAGTTTATTCGGTACTATGATCTACTTGGTTACCTTGTTTTCTCATAACTAATTGCCCACAAATCCTACTATTGCATATATAATGTTTGCTAAAACTCATGGTTCATGGGGTAATATTTAATCAGTTCTTAGATGACGATGGTTATGATTTATATCTATTATTGAGTTATAAATATTCACTTTACATGTCAGGGATGAAACTTTTAATATATTTGAAATTTGACATTTTGTATCATCTAACCTATCATTCCTTTATTCTACAAGTTTCATATTTTTAACCAAAGATAGTTTCTTTACCCAATCAGCCGCCATTTATTCGTAGCTTAATAACACTAATATTATTTTGGGGCAGAATAAAGAGGTCTAATTCTGATTGTGAATGCCAAGTAATTGGTTAGATCTTGAGAAGAAAAGACTGAGATAACTAATTCTCACCATTTTTGTGCCCATAGAAACTAAAGTTGATGGGTATAGGGAATGCATCTTTTTCTCATCATTTTACCCTTTTTTATATTCCCTTTTTATCCATTATTATCCCATGGAATTTGATGAGCCCCAAAAATGGATAATTATTTGGGCTCATTCAACCTCCTAATTCGACTTAATCCACCATTCTCATTAGTTTATTGCATGTTTTTGATTATATTTATGCTAATAGAGTGAATTGGGTTAGTCATTATGCCAACAAGTCTAATGGGTGCTTTGTGTAGCCTTTTTGGTCAATTTGGAGACAAAGTCAATGGTTGAAATGAGCACTTGGCAGCCAAATTCGTGGAGAGTATTTTTAGGAAGGTGTTCCCTTCATTTATGGGCCCTTACCTCGAATTCTCCACCATCAGCTTGGAGTTCAAGGGCCACCAAATCAATTAGCACAAGGGCAGCCAAGCAAGTCAAGTAGGACTGCTGTTAACTACAAGTTTTGGGCAGCCGAGTCCCTAAAGTTTAGGAGGACTGTTGGGGTCCTCAATTTGTATAAATATGAAGGCTTAGGGCCTCATTGGGGTTAGCTAGTAGTTGGCCAATGGTTAGTCATTTTGTAGGCAGAAGTTAGCTAGTTTGTATTTCGATTTTTAGGCAATAGATTTGCTTTGTTTTCAGCTCATTTTCAAGTTCTCCTTGTGGACAGTTTTGATGTAACTCTTCTTTTCTTGCTCAATAAAGATGAATCCAGCTTTGCACCAGCTCTAAATCTCTCTTAGGAGGCTATAGCTCTTGGGGTTGGGCCCATCTCAAGTGCCCAATACCTCCTTTGTTTACTTTCATGTGTCTTTGCTGCATTCTTAGAATAAAATCTGCTATTTAGATTTAAATGTTGTGTTGTTATTTAAGTTGCTCTTGATGATTAAAAAGGTTCTTCATGTTCAGATTTACTTGATTGGTTAATCACAGGGAATATATTCAGAAAAAGGCTACCAAGTACTTTGGATCTCACCTCCCCCTCAGTGGAATCATGAGCTGGGACCAATGTGACTTTGCTGCCAACAAAAAAACTGTCTTTTTGCTTCACCATGCAATTAGTAGTGTTGGATTTTTAGTTGTCGAACTTGATATCAGTTTTGATTGCATGCTTCAGTTTATGATTGCTTAGTTGCATAGTTATTTCACGTATTTCATTTTGAATAAACTTTTGTTCATTTGCTTTTGCTGTTAGGTCAGATTAGAGTGAAGTAACTAGGTCATAGGTTTTATAAGTGTTTGTTCGTTCAGTTTGAAAAACCGCATGCAGAGTACCTGTTATCCTTCTTTATCTGCCCATACTCCATCCAACCTACCTGCTTCACCCTTCACTCAGAACCCTTACCTTACATTTGCCTCATTCGCTTACTTTGCCATGATTCTCATCTTCTTGTGCAACATCGTTTCATCCCTCCTTCAACAAATCTCACCATCTACGCCACCCCTCAACTCCATCCTCCAAGTCTTGAACTCCCCTACACCCGTATTTCACCTCCATGCTCATTCCTCCACCTTTTTCCCTCCATCCATGCTTCAAAACCCCATTTCTGAACATCCTGTAGAAAAATTACAGAACATCCTGTAGAAATCCTAGAACATCCTGTAGAACCCCTGCAGACTTCCTGTAGAAGCTCATAAACGCGGTTTCTTGGCAGCCAAACTTTGAGAAACTCTCTAGAAGGGTGTTAGGGACCCCTCAGGCCCTCTTCGAACCTTCCCGACCTCTTCCAAGCATTTCTCCTCCTTGATCCACCTCTGCACAGTCAAAAATAGTTAGAAGCACATGCATGATAATTCCAACAACTTAATCAAAAATACAAAAAGATGTTTTCTTCAGATAGAGGTAGTCTAGACACATGTATTTTACCTTCATAGAAGTAATGGCATCTCTTTCAGTAGTTTGCATGCTCTCCTTTGCGTCAGTAGGACTAGCTGGTAGAATTAGGGTTTGCTAGGGTTTGCGTTTCTTTTTGCCTTTCAGTTTCTTTTTGCAATTAGATTAGCTTCCTTCGAGTTAGCTTTCATCCATCAATTAAAAAGCTTCTTCTAAGAGCTCATAGAAGTTGGCTTAAGCTCGTAATAGACTTGTGCCAGCTAACCAAGTGACAGCTGCGGCAAGAGCTAGTACTTGTGCATACAACACCGTCGCTTCCATGTTTGTTACGAACTACCGGGTTGATAAAATTAAAGAAGGGAGTTCCAGGAGTTGTAGCATTATTGCTACAATACTGGAGCTCACCATAATTCATAACATGATTATGTCACTTTTATATATAATGAGGTAATTGAGGTGATGAATTACTGATTGAGGCTACTCATGAGATGTGTTATAGAAACCTTGATGACAGGGCAACTAATTAGTTTGGGGGAAGGAAACCCTGCTACACTTTATGATTACTTTCTTTCAGCTTGCATGGCTTCCACCTTCCGTATCACTTTCAACATCAACTCAGCCTACATCAGCTTCAACAAATATCAGTCCATCCATGTCATTCCACGCTTTCATGGAGGTAAAACTTGAGGTAAAATAACATAAGTTTCTGATTTATTAAAAGTTTAGGAGAATGTCATGAAAAACCATTGAGCATTATTCACTCATATTTTTCAACCATTATTTCCCCTTCTTTACCACTTCCCATTCTTCAGAGACACAAAAGCTTTCAGTTTGGGGGAGTGTATTTCTCATTAATTTATTTATCATGACCATGTCATCAATACTCTTTATCATCCATTAATATCCTTATTCATTCTCAAAACCTCCCTTATTCCATGTTGTTTTACAGTAAGCAAACATTTCAATAACGATTGCAACAACAACCTCACATTTTTTTCTAGTGTAGAATGAGGACATGCTAATTTTCCAGTTTGGGGGAGGAGTTGCTAGGCCTGATGACTGCTTTTTCATTTTCCTTATTTAAGGCATACAATTTCAGTTTTATACAATACATAAATTTATTTTTGTATATATTTAAAACTGTGAATTGGATTCTTGTGATTTTTGGAGAGAAAAGAGGTATCATTAAAATACACAAACCTAGAAAATTTCAAACTAAACCAATTTGTAAGACTCCAAAAATCATGCATTATCACCTACATCCATTTTTCTTATATATTCGGATCTGTGGATCAAATAGCTCTAATTTTCGTAGTAGAGAATTATTAATATAGTAGAAATCTTCCTGCAAAATTTCAACAAAACATTATTTGTAGTTTTTGAGAAAATGGTTAATGAAGTTTGTTGTTACTTGTATAATATTTTGCTGAAATTTCATATACATATGGTTGAAAGTCAATGTGAAAATTGTTACAACTCCACCAACATTGCTAGGATCAACATTGCTAGGATTGAATAACTATTGTTTTAAATAAATCTTTGGGGAAGAAGCATTTTGTTTCATCAATATCTTGAGTTGGGGCGAGTGTCTCGGTTATTGTATTACAACTTGGTTAATAGAGAGGCATTGGGTTGCATGAGGACATGCAATATGTTTAGTTTGGGGGAGATGTTGGGCCACTAAATTTTCATTATTATTACCATTTCTTGACATCTATTTCATCCATTTCCACAGTTAGTTTATCACACTATTATCATAATTTATCATTTAATTCTATTTTATAATTATTCATGCTCTTCTGGACTAGTGATGCTTATTATCCTTTATTTTTAATAGATTAAAGATTATTATATATGATTTTGTCAATGATGGTATATTAATGAATTTTTTTTATAACATCATTCATGATTTTAGCCTCCAAGATCTCTTCCAAATTGCAAATTTGATTTTCATGTCATAATCAAATATTCCAACTCAGAAATTCGTTGGGATAAAAAGTGATAGTATTGTGTTGGAATTTTTGGGCAAATTAAGATGAATCTTGAAAATCTGAGACATGAGTTTTGTGTAGAACGAACCAGATTAGTTTTACTATGAGCCGTTTTCCAAAATTCAATCTGGATTGAGAGAAACACAAGGTTCTCTGAAGGTGATTTTATTAGATTTGTTGTTGTGGTTGTTTTCCAAATTCTCCCAATTGCAATACCAGATTCGACTTGTTCCAACTGAATCATGATGGAGATATCTTTCAAATCCGATCTTGCTGATTAATTTGTTATGGACAATCTACAATTGCAATGTAAAATCATTTTGTAACCAATTTAGTTGTAATTTACCTTTACTCTTTGTGTATTTAAATGAAAACATAGATCAAAGAGGAGGATGGACAATTATTGAATTAGAGGCAGAGCTTAGAGTTGTATTGTATTTATTTCTAATTTTTAATGAAACGAGATATCAGTGGAATTTCATAATTGTCTACTTGTAATTTCATATGATTTATTTTTCAAGGTAGAATTGGCTCTTGGGCAGTTGGGCCCACTACCTTAGATGAGGTGTTGCCTTGAGCATCTAAAGTAGTTAAGTTATGTGCTTATTTCTTTTAATTTCAATTGTTGTTCCTTAAAATAAATTTCCTTTTTTTTTAAGTAATTTGTTGGCAACCGCATTTTCCAGATTTGTTGTTTCCTGCAGTTTCTAGATTTCATTTAATTTGTTGCTCTAGATTAGCATTTGAATTTTGTTGGGTGCTATAGGTTAAATTTTCAATTCAACAAGGTGTGGTTTAATTTAGTATTGGTTCAAGTCGTGTGCTTAGCATAATTCCTTTTCATTTAATTGACTTTATGTTTTTTAAATTTAGTATTGTTACTCAAGTGTTACATTTTATTTGACTTGTTGAATATGCTAGATAGTGTAGAACACAATCATGTAGAACCAATGTCAGTTGTTAGTAGTTTCTTGCAAATATTTTGCAGACTGCCTTGAATCAAAAAATCGTTCCTCGGATTGATAATTAGTGTTCAATTGATTAGTTTTTATTATTATTAAGCAATTAAATTCCCCAACAACACCATATCCTGTCCACAGACCGAGTAGGGGAAACTTGGTATAAATATCAGAATGGATAGCATTGTATGTGATTTTATAAAACTCCAAGATTAAGGATCAAAGATGGGATAAATTCTATGTGGTTATAGAACCACCAAGGTCATGTCATGGTTATGAAACCCATACTAGGTTGAAACTATTGTTATCGCGATGACAAAGGCCATTGTGAATGCAATAGGGTGTCCTTACCCTATTTGCAAACGAAGTGTAACATATCGAAAAGGAAAATTAAGTAAGGGAATAGCCTTTATAGGGGTTTCTATTCACGAGCCCCTTTTTGTTTATCCCTCATGACTAGAGGCACGACCGAGACCTTAGGAGGAAGGTTAGGGTTTGGGCTCATCCAATCATGTTGTTCGAGTGAGTTGAGAATGGGTCAATCTCTCGAATTGAGTGATAAGTTGTGGTGGTAGCTGGAAAGGGCACGAACGTATGATGGTTTGAATGGCACCAACCTCTGACTTGAAGTTGGTTTTGGGCCATAACAATGTGCACACATGTACGTTCAGGGTTGCGTATGAGGTTGGGGTGAGGCCAAAGTGCTCGGAGCGGTATTTGTTGCTGGACATTTGAGCCGACCTCTAACCATATACTGTATTGTTGGTTATAAATTGTGAATTACCTTGTAGGTACCTTAATGGATATATATATATATATATATATATGCTAGGTCCCTATACTACTAGTGTAACCCCCTTATTGTATTGTTGTGCCTATATAGTCCCCATGTTGTTATTATTGTACCCCATATAAGCCCACTATAGCAATCTCTCTCTCTCTCTCTCTCTCTCTCTCTCTCTCTCTCTATATATATATATATATATATATATATATATATATATATATATATATATATATATATAACATTGAGTTAGCGCGTAGCTTGAGGTTATGGATCCCACTCACGAATGGGTAGTGGCTAGTACAATACTACCAAATGGAATGGGAAGAATAGACAGGATGGGCACATGAATTCCATGTGGTGAGGTGATGATGTGGCATCATCAAAATCGCCAAAAATTAAATTATCCATAGATTTTGATGCAGAAGTTGGATTGATGTAAAATTTTATATCACTAGAATCGTCTTGACATGATGAGTGAAACAATGATTTCTAATTGATATTTTAGGTTAGATGAAAGATAAAAAATTTTAGATCCCATTTCCATAATGAAACTTTAGATTTTGGGTCAACATAGTAACCACCTCCTCTTAACCTTTGTTTTGATGGGGATTAGTAGGGCTTGTGTTACAACTATCCTATGATATGTCAATATGTTGGGATATTGGGATCTCGAAATATAATTTATAACTTCAAAATTCTTAAAAACTCCCAAGAACCAATAGGCTAGTGGCCAACTCTTCCTACCACCACATACTTTTAATATCCAACCGTAATAAAAAATGGTTCGGATGCTCACACATTCACTACCACGTGGCATTGTTGACATGGATATCAATGTATCCATGATTTTCAGGGTATAATTTCTCACGGAGTCTCGATAACTCAATATGTCAATATGAAAACTCAACTTGCCACATCATACTACATTATAAAATCACCACCTGACATATGGAAGAGATTGAAATGTCTCCTACCACCTTCCACTGTTTTTTTGTGCCACATGTCACTCATTTCTAACTATTTAGCACGCCAAAAACATAAGATTAGGATGACATGTTTCCTCCACTAACATTGTCATGTCATCCATTTTGATGTCATGCTAACATCAACTCTAGGAGGTTTGAATACTCCAATACTCTAAGGTTATTAGATGATGGGCCTGATAAATAGAAGTAGGGTCATCATATGATGGTATGTTGCCCAAGGACACAATATGATAAAAATTTCCCTGAAGACATTCTTTGATTCTTCTAGGGCCCGATATTTCGGTACTCCCCTTATGGTTTTTCCCTTGATCCTTGTTCCTGCTAAGCCATGTGACTAGGGCTAAGGACTAGGCTCCCAAAACTCCAAAATTCTAAGGAACTTCGGGAATTCTTGCTACTTTTACCTCTTATAAAATTAAGCTTCTAAAAAACTCCCAAAAAAATGACACATTACCTTTAACCAGGAAACTTCAAACTTCTCATTTTTGACCTCCTCGTAATGATGATGCCCACACGTTAGCTTACCTGCAAGGCCATACAAAGCCTTAAGATCCTTCCAACAAATAAATTTTGCTACTTCTTTATAATGCATATAAATTCATCATTATAGCATCCATGAAACATTAAAAGGTATATCCAATACAACCCAGGGCTAAATCCTCAATTCATGAATACATAGCAGACCATAATCACAAATATTAGAAGTAAAGGCTTCCATTTGCATACAACATCCATACACTTAAAAAAATAACAGCAACATTGAAGAAATTTATGCTAAATACTTAACTCACTATCGTTCACATATGAAATTTAACATTATAATGTCCTTTATCCCATTGTTAGATACATAAAAAGTGAATCTAGCAGAACATTCAAACATAAAGCATTGAAAAACATTGATATTTCATTCACAAGGAAGGAAAACACACTTATCTAGTCCACTTAAATTTATTGGAAACTGAAGAAGGAATATCCACTCTCCACCTCAATATAGGCACAACTACACTACAAATTTCTTGCAGCTAGAAGACATGATTTTCAATTACTTCTAATTATTTGAGTGAGCAATTGATCAATTGTGCATTTAAATTGTCAATTTGAGGGTCGTTTGGAACTTGTGAATTGTCATGCACGATCTATGCTAGTGCAAATTGTTGTGCATCATGAAGTTGTAGTATATGATGGCTTTTCACCGTACAAGATAGAGATAATTTGACATGTCATTGATCTAGAAAAACACACCACACTTGCAAGAAAGTAAGTTGCGGGAAAAGTAAATCACGCTTGTAGAAAAGGAAACACAAAAATTACTAAACTGACTTGTTCCAGTATAATGTTATTAATGCAATGACACATGCCTAGGATACAATTTATGATAAGAAAAAAACCCAAAAGCAATATTCTGACATGTCACAATTCTAAATCATAAGGTATTACTAAAAACATAGTAAAAGTGGCTACAAGAGATTTTTAGTAAGAATAAAGTTGTCTATAAACACACAAAATTGTCAACCAATCGTTAATCCTAGAATTACATAATCTGGAGTTGCAGTAGAAAGTAAGTAACATGATTATAACATTAACATATATTGGAATTGCAGCAGAAGGAAGTCAACTGAGTTGCAACAAAAGGAAACTACGAGTTGCAACAAAGGTAAATTAACAACGTGAAAATGAAACATAAATCAAGCAACATCAATGTAATCAGTTTGTAATTTAACCAAAATTGTAAAGACTAAGATACCTACTAACACTAGCTAGCACTATTAAGCTAAGGAGGGGTGTTAGCTCCCTATAATACTAGTGTATCCTCCTTATTGTTATTGTTAGTGTAGGCCCCATATTGTTATTTTTGTGCCTTTACATAATTATTGTTATGTAGGCTCTGATTATATTGTGACCCCTTAGACTCCTATATATACCAAGGAGGTATTGTCATTTGTATCATCCAAGAATTTTTCATTTATATGATGTAAAAGAGGTTTCCCCCTCAAAGAGGCTAGTTTTCAAGTCGTTGATCTATGTTTTCTTCTATTTTTTGATCTAGTTGCATAACATTTGGTATCAGAACTTTGGATTCTAGGCTTTCACTACTTCAAACATGTCATCTTGGAATTTTTGCTATAACGTTTTTTCTACGAGGCTTTACATATTGAAATTTTGACCACATGGATCCAAAACTGTGGTGAACTTCATGTAAAAAATTTAGATTTTGGTTCGATATATTTTTTGAGATATGTTATGAAGAAGTTAGGGTTTCTGTATGCTCCAAAATTCAGTCTCAAATAGGCGACCTAGGGAAAATAGTCATAAATTTCTTTTCATGCATCGGATTTGAATTTCATAAATTGTGACTAAAATTTCATGAAATTTAGTTTCTATTTTGTCAATTTCAGGGTCCAAGGTTGAAACAGTGACATGTGGAATCCCGTACAAGTTTGCTCTACTAAACTAATCTATAATCAAGTCATTGTGGGAGATTTGGCATAACATTATCTTGAAGAATCTAATCTTGGTATAACTTGTGGCGTTGGAAATAAGACTCAAAGGGATACCACAACATGGAATTTTAGACCTTGGTAGGCTGAAATTACAAAGATACAAGAGTTTCAATATCAAGCTCCGAAAAGAAAGAAAAACAATTGTGTGTATTTTTTTAAAATTTGCATAAGTTTTGTTTGAAAAACTAGCCTGAAGTAATTCAAAAGGCATAACAAAGCATACATATCATTATTTGGTTCCAATATTTATCGAAACAAAAAAATGGATACTCCTAGTAAGAAACTAGAAAGATCTACTATGATACATGAAGAAGAGGAAGAAATGCAACATGGTTTATCAAAATAAACAGACCAAGCGCAACAAATTTCGCTCTTAGAAAGGGTAACTAAAAATGAATTGCAAGTGATGATGAATGTTAATATGGATGATTTATAATCATAAATAAAAGTATACATGGAAGGTTTGAAGGATGGTTTAAAAGAAGATATGGAAGGTTTGACGAAAGTGCAACAAGAAATGCTTCCTAATGGTGACAACGTATTCCATGCGACTCATGATGAGAAAAAAAAGAATGTTAATAATGATTTTAGAGACTCTAATTTTGGGTTGAAGACCAACCAAATTCTAAAGATTGATATGAGGAAGTTTGATGGCAAGGATTCAGTAACATGGATACTATAGATGATGCAATATTTTGATCTACATGATGTGTAACACACACAAAAGGTACACATTGCATCTTTATATTTAGAACCCAATCAGTTTGTATGGTATTAATGAATTTTTTCCCTTAAACCACTTGTCACTTGGTTAATTTTTACAGAGGAAATGATAGCACACTATGAGGATACAAAGAGAAACACCTTCTTTAGCCAATTGATAAATATTAAACCAAAGGGTTCTATGGCAGAGCACATTGAGGACTTCTAAGAATTGAATATCATGGTAATTGATATTATAGGAGAGCATAGGATTGATGTCTTCATGGGCACTTTAAAGGATAACATCCAACATGAGTTTCACCTTGGGGAACCTAATTCATTGAAGATGACATTCAGGGTGGAAATAAAAGTTGAAAGAAAAATTATGGCAACAAGGAAGTCTACCACTCACAACTATAAAGATGAAAGTGTTGTTGCTTATAGCCTCCCACAACCGACAAGGTTGACACCACAACAAATAGAGGAAAAAAGAGCAAAAGGGATTTGTTACAGTTGTGATAGAAAATACTCTAAAGGTCATAAGTGTGTTGAGACTAAATTATTTTACATAGATTGTGAAGAGGAGGAAGAAAAGGAAAAAGAATCATCAAAAGAGAGGATATACACCAAGAACTAACCCTAGAGAATGAATAAATGGATCCAACCATATATTTTAATGAATTGGCGGGAATTACCACTCCTCAAACTCTCAATATAGAAGGATATATCAAGAAATAAAGGTAATAGTATTGATTGATTCATGTAGTACCCATAATTTGTTATGCTCTTGACCTGCTTGAAATTCCAGAATACCAAATATGCGAAGAAATACAACCCAGAACACAAAACAAAATGAGAAAAAAAAAGTATTTTATTATTCAGAGATGAAAGAAATATTCAATTGCCTCTTTGAGGGGGCAACTTCCAGCAGAGTAGAGCTCGATTACAAAATAAGACTCTTTAACTAACTATAATTATGACTCGACCCTATTACATAAATAAAGGGGTTAGGGTTGGACCCTAACATGCCCTCCCCCATCAAAAGAAGCCTTGTACTCAAGGCTGAAGTTGCGGAAACTGTTGAAGAATAGTGGTTGGTGTCTTTCCACTTGACGAGGACTTCCTTGATCGTGCGGCCACGCAGATGTCATTCTCACGTATTGAGGACTTGTTCAGGTTGGAGCGAGAGTGAACCTTCTTCATCCAATTCAAGTAGACTTGTTTGAATTCTACAATTGTTCCCCACCACTTTCTTGAGGCATGATACATGGAAGACTGGATGGATTTTTGAAGTTGGTGGCAAGGCCAACTTGTAGGCTACTGCTCTAATGCGATGAAGTATTTGATAAGGTACATAGAATTTTGGAGCTAATTTTTGGCAGCCCTTTTCTTTGAGTGATGTTTGCTTATATGGTTGCAGCCACAAGAATACCTGATCCCCTTCTTGAAATGTGTGCTCTGAACAATGTTGGTTTGCATGTTGCTTCATTCGATTTTGAGCTTGATGGAGATTATCTTTGAGACGAACTATCATAGTTGCACGGTTCTGTAGGAGTTGATCCACTTCTTGCACCTTAGAGCATCCAGGGATATAAGAAATAGGTGAAGGTGGGAGTTGGCCATACACTGCTTCATATGGAGTCATCTTGGTGGCTGCATGATAGTTAGTATTAAACCACCATTCAGCTAAAGGGAGCCACTGGACCCATTGATGTTGCTTTTCTGAAGTGAAGCACCTTAGGCATGTCTCCAAACATTTGTTGACTGCTTCAGTTTGACCATTAATTTGGGGATGATAGGAAGTACTTAGTTGGAGTTGGGTGCCTTGTAGTTTGAAAATTTCTTGCCAAAAGTTACTGGTGAAATTCGGATCACGATCAGACACAATGGAAGTGGACATGCCATGCAGTTTGAAGATCTGGTCCATGAAATCTTGAGCCACCAAAGTGGGGGTAAATGGGTGGGGTAGAGTGAAAAAATGAGCATATTTAGAAAGTTTGTCCACAACCACCATGATGACTGATTTGTTGCCTGACTTCAGGAGACCATTAATGAAATTCATAGAAACATCCATCCAGATGGAGGCAGGGATTGGCAATGGTTGTAAGGTGCCTGCTAACTTGACTCTTTCTCCTTTGTGGCATTGACAAACCTCACATTCAGCTACAAAAGTAAGAATGTCAGTTTTCATGCCTATCCAAAAGAAAGAACGACAAATGTGAGCATAAGTCTTCTGAAAGCCTTCTTGGCCTGCAGTGGGAGATGAGTGCATCTCTGCCAAAATGCGAATTTTGAGGGTGGATGTCGGTGACATAACTGCTCTATCCTTGTAGCGAAGAATCTCATCCATGCAAGAGTATCCAACTGAGGAATTAGGATTTTCTCTCAAGTTATAAATGAGTTGGGAGAGAGAGGGGTGTGAAAACCAATCCTTCTGGGCTTCTTCAATCCAATATGGTATGGCAAGAGAGATTGATAACAGGGTGCTTTCATCCTCAAATTGGCGTGATAAAGCATCCGCTACTACATTGTCACACCTTTTCTTATAAATTATCTCATAATCATATCCCAATAGTTTGGCCAGTGATTTATTTTTCTGGGGTGAGGATAGACATTGCTCCAAAAAATATTTGAGGCTTTGATGGTTTGTACGGATTTGGAAACGCCGCCCCAATAAGTATGGTCACCAGGTATCTACTGCATGTAAGATGGCCATCATCTCCTTCTCATAGGTATATTGTCCCAGATGTTTCCCACTCAGTTGTTGGCTAGTGAAAGCCAAGGGTTGACCTTCCTTCATTAAGACAACACCAATATCAGTACCTGAAGCATCACATTCAATCACAAAAGATTTGGTGAAGTTGGGTAGTGCCAATATGGGAGTGGAACACATGGCCTGTTTGAGAGCCATAAACACCTGTTGTGTTGCATCAGTCCAAAGGAATGAATTTTTCTTGAGAAGGTAAGTGAGGGGTCTAGTAATGCGACCATAATTGCGGACAAATTTTCAATAGTAGCCCATGAGACCCAAGAATCCCCTCAAACTCTTCAATGTTTTTGGTTGGGGATAATCTTGCATTGCCTATATCTTTTTGGGATCCTACCAGACACCTCCATGGCCCACAATGTTGCCCAAATACTCGACTTCTACCATGCCAAAAGAGCACTTGGACAATTTGACAAATAATTTGTGATTCCAGAGCAGTTGCAAGAGCAGGTCTACATGCTGAAGATGTTTTTCCCAGATTAGGTTGTAGATGAGAATGTCATCAAAGAAAACGAGGACAAATTTTTAGAGATATGGTTTCAGCAGGTGATTCATGAGGCTTTGAAAATTGGATGGGGAATTACAGAGACCAAATGGCATGACCAAGAATTCAAAATGGCCTTCATGAGTTTGAAAAGCAGTCTTGGGAATGTCTACTTCTTTCATGCGTATTTGGTGACAGAAAGAGTGAATATCTAGCTTAGTAAAGAATTGAGCACCATGTAGCTCATCAAGAAGATCATCAACAACCAGGATAGGGAATTTGTCTTTAAAAGTGAGCTTGTTGAGGGCCCTGAATTCTGGACACATGCGCCATTCCCCATCTTTCTTGAGCACCATGACCACTGATGATGAATAAGCACTGATGCTAGGATGAATAACACCAGCTTTAAGGAGTTCCTTGATGATTTTTTCAATTCATTCTATTGGGCGAAAGGATATCGATATGGGTGCACATTTCGCAGCTGTGCCCTTGGGACCAAAGTGATGCTATGATCATGTTCCCCTCTAGAGGGTGGAAGCTCTTTAGGTTTATCAAATACCTGCTGGTGGAAATTTAAGACCTTTTGCATCTCAGGATGAATATGAAGAGTAGTGGGCTCTATGGCCTGGATGTCATTAAACTGGATGATAACTCCATGATGGCCCTTTTTCAACAACTTTTCCATGCAATGCGAGTTGATGATAGAAGGAGCACATGCCTGGAGTCCATGGAGGGTATGCATGTGGTCATTCTGCTTAAAGATCATATATAAGTCCTGGAAGTCCACGGTGATTTGGCCTAGTGTGCAAAGCCATTCAACACCCAAGACAATGTCACAACCACCCATATTAATCACAAGCATATGGGTCTTTAGGTTGTAGTCTCCCATCTGGAGTTTGATATTTTCGCAACGGCCTTCACATTTCATTGTCCCCGCATCAACAATCTGTACTTGGAAATTAAAGACTGCCTTGACAAAACAATGAACAAATTTGATGACTTGTTGATTGATAAAGTTATGAGTGCTGCCACTATCAATCAATACTACTACATGGCGATGTTTAATAAAGCCTCTGATTTTGAGAGTTTGGGGCACAGAAATGCCCGCTAAAGCATGTAGCGAGATAACTGGTTCCTCTGGCGTAGATGGAAGATCATTGTCCTGTTGGGTTTCCTTAACTTCATCCTCTGGTCCCTCAAGGGGTGGGGCTTCCTCAGATGAGTTGTGATCAGTAACATCAATTTGAAAGAATTTGGGTTCGTTGCATTTATGCCCGGGGGAGTATTTGTCATCACAGTAGTAGCACAATCCTTGTTTTCTTCTTTCAGCAATTTCTACTAGAGACACCTTTTAAACCTTAAGTGTTTGGGTAGGGCCCTGAGCTTGGGTGGGGTGTCCCTTGGCTATGAAATTTGGATGAGGCGAATAGGTAGCTAAAGCATGTTCCACTTCAATAGGCTTTGCTCAAGCACCCATCCATGTAGGTGGGTGGTGCATCCGAACATGGGCTTGGATGGATTCTTTGAGACCACTTATAAAACATTCCAAGTAGAATTCATCTCCCAAACCTTCTCTGCAGATGGCCAATGTCTCAAAGGCTGGAATGTAGTCTTTTACTATGCCTGTCTATTGGAGCTTAGTAAGACGACCCAAAAAATTAGATTCTCTGTCAAAGTGGTCACAAAGAGATTTTGAGAATGACTTCCAAGTTATGTTCATTTCTGATGCTACTGCCACCATTTCCATCTCTTTTGGTCCAAGTAAAGGGCTCCCACATGTAGTTTAGTTTGATCATCTCGGATATCATTCAGAATGAAATATTGTTCCATTTGTGCTACCCATACTATCGGATTAGAGCCATCAAATTTATACATGTCCAGCTTGGGTGGGTGAGGGTGGGAATGTTGGTGATTTCCATGGAAGTGAATATGATGGCTAGATTCTCCTTCAAGGTCTTCATTAATACCATGTGCCTCTGGATGCAACCCTGACATGCTCATTTTGAATTGTGCCATGAATTGTTGCATCTGTTCTGCTAGGCTCTAGAAAGAATCCAACTTTTGTTCAAGGCGCTCGATCTTCTCGTTGGCCATGACTTGAGCTTTGGTTGCTACCATACACAAATCTTGGTCACTTGTTGTCACTTTGAAAAAAATTGGGACCGCCCAAAAATTGAAGTTGACAAGTGAATGGTACCACTGCGATTAGCTCGTCGTCCTGAATCTTATGGGCTAAGTCTCTTGTAAGTGTCCCGGGAAGGCCCCAAAATTATTTATTTTATTTTATTTTTATTTATTTATTTATTTATTTTTTACTTCAAATGGAGTTTTACTCCCCACTGATCAATACTGCAGTGGCCAAATTCTAGAAAACTTGATCCTGCCCAATGTCCTGTGAAAATCGGGCCCAGACTATAGGAGCCACAAGCCTCACTGCGAAAATGGTCAGATCTGCCTACGAAACCACAACTGTTGAATGTGAGTTAGACTATGACAGAACCCCAATTGCTAGATCTGAATGGTACTATGGCGGTAGAACCTCAAATGGTGGATTTGATTGTTGCGATGACGAAAAAACCCCAACTACTAGATCTGATCTGGCAAATAAGATAATGGGCGATCTTTAGAGAGTTGAGGGAACTATGGTCTCAAAGGAGTGTCAGGTGCTACAGATCGCAATATACATAAGGGTTCAACAATAGTACTGAACCCAATGTTTCAGGGTACTAACTAAGGAGGATCAACCATACCCTTAGCTGTACTACCCGACTACCCTATCATACGCGTGAGTAATCTCCCCAAGTGTTGTTCTTAGTGTACTGTAGCAGTAAGACAACTAACACTTTATCTAAGGCAAGGTTTCAGGTGAGCCTAGGGGGCTTCTGATGTACCTAGAGGGTACGTGGAAGTCAATCTGTGCGCGATTTTGTCTAATGCACTACTACTCGAAGGGGTACCCATAGGGGTTACAAGGGAGTCCAACAAGCGTGACCACCTCTTGTATTTCCTGTGTGCATGCCTCCCCAAATCCGTAGGTTTATGCGCTCAATGATAGATCCCGTGGTTTAAAGATGCCAGAACACGTCTCTAGCGTAATTTTTTTTTTCCAAAAATGGAGGTACCACCTGCCTTGGTAAGTGCTCTGATACCACTTATTATGCTCTTGACCTGCGAGAAATTCTAGAATACCAAATATGCAAAAAAATACAACCCAGAACACAGAAAAAAATGAGAAAAACAACAAGTATTTTATTATTCAGAGATGAAAGCAATGTTCACTTGCCTCTTCGAGGGGGCAACCTCCAGCAGAGCAGAGCTTGATTATAAAATAATACTCTTTAACTAACTACAATTATGACTCGACCCTATTACATAAATAAAAGGGTTAGGGTTGGACCCTAACATAATTTAATTCATTGTAAGATAGCCAAGGAATTGAATTTCTTTCTATATCCAACACTAAAGTGTCGAGTGATAGTTGCAAATGGAGGAACTATAAATTTCTCTGGAAAGTGCCATAATATCAATTTAACCATGGGGGAATATGTATTGAATAGTCCAATGCTTTCCATTCCAATGGGTGGTGTTGATGTTGTACTAGGATTCCAATGGTTACAATTGTTGGCTTGATGGGCCCTGACCCAGGTTCAACATTAATTAGCCAAACAAATCCCTACACTACTTGCCCTTTCGGCATCAATCCGCGGAACGCAGACTGAAGTCTCACCTGAAGCAGTATGAGTGGATGCAAGAACCAAGTTTCTGCATCCAGAGATGGCAGTGATGTTGTTTTATACCCTAAACCTTCCTTCGCGCAGGTCAATAAGCCTTTTAAGGCTTATCGATATAAACATAGTTAATGAGAGGTTTTTTGGCGTAAATCACAAGATATTTCATTTGTCAACGCATTTCGAACCAGCTAGTGTGGTTCATTGTCAGGACAAGTTGAATGAGCAGATCAGGCTTTTCATGTTAAATAGATAGAGCAGATACTCCAACGGCTGAATTCTTAGACCAAGTAACGGCTACATAGATAACGGCTAGACTTGGTATGACCATTATATAATTAAAAATATAACCTGGGTAAGTTAGATTCTTATTAAAATAAGAGTAAATGGATACTTTTTAACCAATTAAAATTATGAATATATTCTTTTAAAAATAAATTATAACCTAAAATAGTTTGGGTTAATAGTTAGTTATAATTTTTTTTTCTTTTTTAATAATTATATAAATATGCATAAATATCCATATGTAATATTACTCACTTATAAGTCAAAGGGATTATCCCACAAACTAATAGTATTAATAATCTATTAAATTAATTTAAATTTTAAATAATAGTTATTTAAATAAGTTAGAGTAACTAGAGTAATATAATTATAATTATCATATTAGAAATATATAAATAAAATTATAAAATGAATCAATTTAAATTAAAGGTAAGCTATCCAAGTTGTTAAATTTCAATATTAGAAAAGTTAGTTAAAAGTAATAAATGCTAGGGTTTAATTATAATTATGATAATAGAAATAAATAAATAAATTATAAAATGAATCAATTAAAATAAAAATAAGTTATCCAAGTTGCTAATTTCAATAATAGAAAAGTTAGTTAAAAGTAATAAATGCTAGGGTAATATATAAAAATCAAGTTATTTAATTTTTAATTTTTAATTAAAATGAGTGACAATTCATTTATAGTTCTATATATGATTAAAAATAAAATAGAAGGAATCCAATTCATTAGTTATTTAAAATTTAGTTAACTAAATAAATAATAGAGTCATACAAGGGTTAAGAAGACAATTTCTTAATAGACAAAAATAAACAAATAATAATTATTTGAAGTTAAAAGCAAGAATAAGTGCTACAACAAAACCTTAAACTAGAAAAACCTCAAGGAACAAAGACCCCAAAAAACAGGAAATCAGGGGAAAAATAAAAAGACAAAGAGAGAAAACAAAGGGGAGGGAAGGCAGGAAGACCACGACTAGGAGGAGAGGGTTGGAACCCAGCAACTACTGACCTTCCAGCCATCCTCCCTATTGAGATTGTTCAGCCTTTTTCAATCTCGAGCACTTCCCTAAATTTTCGATGATGGAAATGGGACACTTTGGCAATAACACTAGCCTCCTCAATGTAGACATGATGATTGGTTTTCTCGACATGCTCTGCTAAAGCGGAAGACTTGGCTCTCCTATGCTTAAGGTCAGCTACGTGCTCACTAATCCTCTGATTAATGGAGCGACCAGTCTCACCAATATAGGGGGTCCCATAGGAACAAGGAATAATATAAACCCCTTTCATTTCCTTGGGGTCGATAGGATCCTTCACCAATCTGAGGGACTTACGAATGGTATTGAGAGGTCTAAAGGTCGAGGGGACATTATGCTTCTTAAGAATCCTCGCAATTCTGTCCGTGGTTCCCTGAACATACGGAAGATGGACCCCGGGAATCCTCTCCTTCTTATCTCTTTTAGCTATCGAATTCTTAGCTGCTAAGAGGAAAGCCTTATGTCCCAAGCGCCTACTATAACCGTTCTCAACAAAGACATTAAGGAGATGGGATTTCTCCTCCTCGAAGCTCTTATCATCAGAGATTCTTAAGGCACGAGTGGCAAGGGTGTTGAGAACCCCCAACTTCTGAGCAGGGAAATGGTGGGAACTAGCATGAAGATATTGCTCCGTATGAGTTTTCTTACGAAACACCCGGTGGGAGAGGGAACCATCACTATTCTTAGAGATAAGAATATCTAGGAAAGGGAGGCAGCCATCGACTTCCTTCTCCTTGGTGAACTTAATGGCAGAGGATTGATTATTGAGATGTTCGAAGAAGAGGTCTAACTCCTCTTGGCCATGAGACCAGATGACATTAGTGTCATTCACATATCTTTTCCAAAGTTTAGGCAGGAGACAGGCTGAGTTAAGAGCCTCGGAGTTAAGAACCCTGTTGTTGCGAGTCTTTTTATGGAGGAATTTGAATCCAAGGCTCTTAACACAGCCCGTCTCCTGCCTAAACTTTGGAAAAGATATGTGGATGACACTAATGTCATCTGGTCTCATGGCCAAGAGGAGTTAGACCTCTTCTTCGAACATCTCAATAATCAATCCTCTGCCATTAAGTTCACCAAGGAGCAGGAAGTCGATGGCTGCCTCCCTTTCCTAGATATTCTTATCTCTAAGAATAGTGATGGTTCCCTCTCCCACCGGGTGTTTCGTAAGAAAACTCATACGGAGCAATATCTTCATGCTAGTTCCCACCATTTCCTTGCTCAGAAGTTGGGGGTTCTCAACACCCTTGCCACTCTTGCCTTAAGAATCTCTGATGATAAGAGCTTCGAGGAGGAGAAATCCCATCTCCTTGATGTCTTTGTTGAGAATGGTTATAGTATGGGCTTGGGACATAAGGCTTTCCTCTTAGCAGCTAAGAATTCGAGAGCTAAAAGAGATGAGAAGGAGAGGATTCCCGGGGTCCATCTTCTGTATGTTCAGGGAACCACGGACAGAATTGCGAGGATTCTTAAGAAGCATAATGTCCCCTCGACCTTTAGACCTCTCAATACCATTCGTAAGTCCCTCAGATCGGTGAAGGATCCCATCAACCCCAAGGACATAAAAGGGGTTTATATTATTCCTTGTTCCTGTGGGACCCCATATATTGGTGAGACTGGTCACTCCATTAATCAGAGGATTAGTGAGCACGTAGCTGACCTTAAGCATAGGAGAGCCAAGTCTTCCACTTTAGCAAAGCATGTCGAGAAAACCAATCATCATGTCTGCATTGAGGAGGCTAGTGTTATTGCCAGAGTGTCCCATTTCCATCATCGAAAATTTAGGGAAGGGATCGAGATTGAAAAACGGTCGAACAATCTCAATAAGGAGGATGGCTGGAAGGTCAATAGTTGCTGGGTTCTAACCCTCTCCTCCTAGTCGTGGTCTTCCTGCCTTCCCTCCCCTTTGTTTTCTCTCTTTGTCTTTTTATTTTCCCTTGATTTCTTGTTTTTTGGGGTCTTTGTTCCTTGAGGTTTTTCTAGTTTAAGGTTTTGTTGTAGCACTTATTCTTGCTTTTAACTTCAAATAATTATTCTTTGTTTATTTTTGTCTCTTAAGAAATTGTCTTCTTAACCCTTGTATGACTCTATTATTTATTTAGTTAACTAACTTTTAAATAACTAATGAATTGGATTCCTTCTATTTTATTTTTAATCATATATAGAACTATAAATGAATTGTCACTCATTTTAGTTAAAAATTAAAAATTATATAACTTGCTTTTTATATATTACTCTAGCATTTATTACTTTTAACTAACTTTTCTATTATTGAAATTAGCAACTTGGATAACTTATTTTTATTTTAATTGATTCATTTTATAATTTATTTATTTATTTCTATTATCATAATTATAATTAAACCCTAGAATTTATTACTTTTAACTAACTTTTCTAATATTGAAATTTAACAACTTGGATAACTTACCTTTAATTTAAATTGATTCATTTTATAATTTTATTTATATATTTCTAATATGATAATTATAATTATATTACTCTAGTTACTCTAACTTATTTAAATAACTATTATTTAAAATTTAAATTAATTTAATAGATTATTAATACTATTAGTTTGTGGGATAATCCCTTTGACTTATAAGTGAGTAATATTACATATGGATATTTATGCATATTTATATAATTATTAAAAATAAAAACAAAAAACAATTATAACTAACTATTAACCCAAACTATTTTAGGTTATCATTTATTTTTAAAAGCATATATTCATAATTTTAATTGGTTAAAAAGTATCCATTTACTCTTATTTTAATAAGAATCTAACTTACCCAGGTTATATTTTTAATTATATAATGGTCATACCAAGTCTAGCCATTATCTATGTAGCTGTTACTTGGTCTAAGAATTCAGCCGTTGGAGTATCTGCTCTATCTATTTAACATGAAAAGCCTGATCTGCTCATTCAACTTGTCCTGACGATGAACCACACTAGCTGGTTCGAAACGCGTCGACATATGAAATATCTTGTGATTTACGCCGAAAAACCTCTCATTAACTTAATATGGATCACAGAAGCCTCAATACAACGATAAACATAGTTATGGATGAAACGAGAACTATTACCTCAAAACGGGTACTCGAGCCCAAAAACCCAAAAAAAAACATGAAAAAACAACCAAAAAATGAAATTTTTTTATTCTAAACCGATGTTTTTTTTAAGGGTAAATTTTCAACATTTTTGTTTTTTTTTAAATGGAAGTAAAAACTTTTTTTTTTTTTTTAATGGATAAAAAAAACACCCTTAACAAAGATTGTTTATTCTGGAATAACAAAAAAAAAAATATTGGTTACAATTTTGACATTTTTTAGCAATGGAATTAAAGAGAAAATATCCAGACTTTGAAAAACTGTAAAATTCCAACAATTCTTGGACATGATGTTAAAGATAAAATATCATGTCTCGAATCCTGATAATTCCAACTATTTCCATCCATGTTGTTAAAGATAAAATATCTTGACTCTAAAAAACCTTGAAATTGTAATTGTTTTCGACCATAGCATTAAAGATAAAATATCACGACTTATAAAAGCATTAAAATCTTGACAATTTTTCAACCATGCAATTAAAACCAAAGATTATGGCTACAAAAAAATCTCAAGTTTTCAAAATATTTCAAGCATGACATTATTAAAAATTTTTATGACAAAAAACTTTAAAAATGAACACTCAAGAGTAATTTATTTTTTAAATGCAAAATATATAGCGATTTTAAAATATTAGCCTAAGACAACTTGATACATTGCAAAAAAAAATTATAAATCGACCATCAAATTGACATGCAATGTAGGTGAACTCGACCTGTTGTAATGAAAACTTAAAGACTAACCATGAAATTGATACATTGTGGGGACAGACTTGATTCATTATAACGAAAATTTTAAAATCAACTATCAAATTGCCCATAATGAGATCAGGTTGTTAGACAAGCATCGAGATAGACCCTATAGAAAAAAATGAAAATAAAAACCAAAATAAAAAAATAAATGTATAAAGAAATAAAAATGAAAAATACAAAAGAAAACAAAAATTTAGTAGTAGTAGTAGTAGTTGTTGTTGAAATAAGAAAAAACAATGAAAAAAAACACAAAAAAACAATAAAAAGAAAGCAAATTTTAGATATTGAAAATAAAAATAAAAACAATAAAAAAAAGGACAAAAAATAATAAAAAAGAAAACAAAAATCCAGATATTGAAAAAAAAAACTATTAAAAAACACAAAAAATAATATAAAAGAAAAACATTATTAAAATTTTATAAAAAATTAAAAATAGTAAAAAAAACACAAAAAAATAATAAAAAAAAAAAAAAAAAAAAAAAAAAAAAAACAATAAAAACAAACAATAAAAAAAAAACAGGTTTTTTTTGAATAATAACAAGAAATAAAGCATAAAAAAAACTTAAAAACATGACAAAAAAATCAACTATAAAAAAAAGACAAAAAAACCTTAAAAAATGTAAAAAATAACATAAAATTAACTTATAAATATAAAAAATTAGACAAAAAATAATAAAATTAAAAAATATCATAAAATAAGTAAAAAAAAAAAAAACAAAAAAAAACATAGTTTAACCCAAAAAAAAACCTATATATATATATATATATATATATATATATTAAATAAAAAACATCTTTTTAAATAAGAATAATTTTTTGCAATAAACAACATTTAAAAAAATAAAAATAAATACATAACTAAAAAATTAAATTGAATTAATTAAAAAAGAACAATTAATTTTTTTTAAATATCAAAACGAAAGAATTAAAAAATAAAATTAAAATTAAAATTAAAATAAAAAAAAAAACATTAAAAAAAATAAAAAGCAAAAATTAAAATAAAACAATAAATAACTTCAAAAAAAACAAAAAGAAAAAACAATTATTAAAAAAAATATTTGGCCACCCCCGGGTGGAGTTGGCCGCGACCGCGGGCAGGGAGGCGGGCTGCATATAACTTTTTTTTCAATTTTTGTTTTTTATAATTTTGTTTAGTTTTTTTTTCTTAATTATTATTATGTGGTTGTATTTTATTTTTTTTAACTTAAAAAAATCGTTATGGATGTATTTTTTTTTATTAATAATCAAATTTTTCTTTAAATTTTATGCTTTTTTGAAATATTTTTGTTTTTTTTTTTAATATTTTTATTGATTTATTGATTTATTTTTTGTTTATTTATTTATTTTTACAATTGAATTTTGTTTTATTTTTACATTTTTATGAGTGTTTTTTTTTAAATTTTTTTTTATTATTTGAGTTTTTTGGTCATGTTTTTTATTTTTATTTTTTTTATGTTTTATTACGAACATGAAAATCACAATCATTTAAAAAAATATCCACACTTAATAAATTAAAAAATTTAAAGTGTAAAAAATAAGCTCTTTAAACAAAAAGGGTTGACGCTGCATCAACTCTTTTCAAAATCAAGATGAAAATCACCAACATTTAAAAAAGGTGTTCATAGTTGCTACATAAAAAAAATTTAAAGTGTCAAAAATCAACTTTCTAAAAGAAAGGGGTTGATGCTGCATCAACACTTTTCAAAATCAGTATGAAAATCACTAACATCGAAAAAAATGTTCATACTTGATACATAAGAAAATTTAAACTGCCAAAAATATGCTAAAAAAAAAATGTTTATTTTCGCATCACCACTTTTCAAAATCGGGTGATCTTTTGCTACCTCAAAAAACGGGTACCAGTTCACTTTCTCGTTTGATCAGTAACTATGTTTATACTTCTCTTATTCGTCCTTCAGACCTCTGCAAAGGTCTACGATCGTCTTTCGCGTACCCTAGATAGGCGGATCAGACACTTATGCCTCTATAACTACTCTTGACTTCTGTTTTTACCTAGATTAGCTTAAGTATTGAATAACTTCACATGCGTTAAGATGATCTTCGCATAAACAAATATTCTTACTTGCGTTCATATAACAAAGCAAAACATATGGATTCGCACATCAATACAACATTAAAACATAAACCTAGTACTCATCATAACATAATCATATGCAGAAATAGAACAGATCATACAGAGATAATTCCAGAATAATTCTCTTTATTTATGCTTCAGATCTTCCTTACAGACTCTAACTACCCTGTGCACACAGCTACAGGGGTCCATGCAGTCAGCTACAGACTTCTACCCTAGGCCTCTGCGCACACAGCAGCAAGCCTCTTTCCTACGCTAAGACTCTTCACTCTTAGCTCTCACAAACCCATCAATGACTCAAAATATATCAAGACTCAACTGAACTGAACTGCCTTAGAATCTTCTAAGACTTCCCCTTTTATACAATCCCATAGCCTGCGGACCATGGGTGGATCTCTTAAAGCCGACACAAGTTACATAAAAGAAGGGCAGAAGCCCTTGTTGACTCTTTACATCTTCGCACTCCGCGGCCAAAAAATGCAGAGACTTTACACTTCTTATACAAAACATGGGCTTTCTGCCCCAAAACTTAAGCTTTTAACCCCAAAATTGACCCTAAGGGACCCATTCCCAACAGGCCCCCAACAAAAATATGGTGACTCACCCCGATTCACTCTGCTGGCAGGAAGATCTTGTCGCGAAGACCTCCCAGCTCTACTTGTACCACCGCATGCTTAACCTGTTCCACCAGGTGCTCCGTTGTTAGTCCCACACTATCTACCGTGGTTTGCTATTGTGTTGCCTACAGGTTCGCCAACTTTCCTTCAACGGTGGTTGTGAGCACATAGGCTTCATCTAGCGAAGGCTCCAATCTGGCCTTCAATACTACCTACCTGCGTTGTGTTGCATCCGCCTGTTCCTTCAATTCCTTTGCTTCTCGCATCTTTTTCAACCTCTATGTAATGGTGACGGTGTGTGTCGTCGCTCTGACCTCATCGTACCTCTGCTGCAATTACCTCGCCTTGAATTCTAATTTGTGCAGGTTGGGATCTTCCTACATATTGGTAACTACTTCGAACGACTGTTTGAAGAGCGCAGTGCAATCCTTCACTGCAGCATCGACTGTTGCAACTGCATCTTTGATAGTGGCCTCACGCTGCTCTTTGACCTCTGGTGGAGTCGAAGGCTGGGCCTTCAACTCAAGCTCTATAATTTTAAGGTTTAGCTCAAATTGAACCTTAGCCAGCTATGTCCTGGCATCGCACACATCTATAGCGAGCTTCCAAATTCTAGCGTCGATCGACGCATCCTCTGGGATATGCAGCTCTGGAATGGTTCTACATGCTTCAGCTACCATGGCTATGGTGTGCTCATTCTTCTCCTAAATCTTCTTAAGGAGATCAATCGTGGAAGTATTCTCTATAAACATCTGGGCATTGTTAACCTTCTGCTCACTGATCACATTCAATGCTCGCTGCTCTCGAGCCTGAAGTTCCGCGATCACACTGTCTTCTAGGGTGTGAAGAGCTTCACTTGGAAGTGCGGCCAAGTTCAACCCCACCCTTTTTAGAGCAATGACGGTGGCCCTGTCAGCTTCCACTTCTACAATCAATGCTCCATTCAACAGTGCGACGGCCCGAGGATCCATAGAGCAAATTATCTCCACTGCTTCTGAGGTTCCTGGCACCAAACTAGTCAACACCGCGCTGCCCCGCCCTACATCGGTCTGAGTAGCCTGGATCTACAGCTCCCGCAGACCCATATGAATGGTGACCAGGGCTTATTTCTACTGTTTCAGCAGTTCCGCGGTCGCGTCCCTTACTGTGTCCTCAATGTCAGTCAGATCACCTTCTATCAAAGTGATCAGGTTGAGTGATGATTTATTGGTCTTGGTCTTCTTCCACAACCCTTTTTTTTCCTGCTCCCTAGTGTGCTTAACCCATAATGGAGTAGTCTCCGAGTCTGCACCACCCTGTCTTGATTATTACTCTTCGTCCTCCATCTGCAACGAAGGAGACTTATGACTCCTATCAAAGTCACACTCTTCCTCTTCTTCCTTCTCTTCTGCCTGCTCCTTAGCAACGTGCTCTGCTCCGTATTTTTCCTCAGCATCCTTTTTCCTCCTAATGGCCAACTTTTGCATCTTCAACTGGGCCTCTTCCTTCTTTTTCTTTCCTTTGGACTTGCTAGATCCCGTGGAAAAATCTGAGGTTGTGCACCACTCTGCTGGCCAGTGATCGAGGACTGTTGCGTTTTCATTGTCTGTCACGAGGCATGGGAGATCATGCCACTTCTACTCAGGGTCCTTTTGTGCCCAAATGGAGACATAGTGGAAGTCCACCTTGAACTCCGCATATTTTGCCAACTGCTCAAAGATAGTTGGTGATAGCTGCAACTTGCGGTTTATCACGACATGGATGCTCGATTCCATCAACACCCAAAAGATCTTACTATCCTTGACCCTTTCAAGGTCCTTTGTGGCCCAGAGTAGAGTGAACTTTGCTGCTTCTGGTAGATCTAATGCGATTAGAGGAAACTGACTATCCTCAGTAATTCCCACATGACTAGTACGACTGATACCAAAAGCCGTGCATACTGGAAGGTCTTACTCTGGTCTTGTTCTTCTCTATAGTTCACGAGGAACTCGCTGCAGAGGTAGCGCGCCCAATTGAATTGTATGCCCTCCAGGCACTGGGCCGCTAATGACACAACTAGTGTCGACACTTCATCTGTGCAACACTTCCTCATAATTTTCCCATCCAAGATTTGGGTGGCTACCTTAACAGCGGGGTCGGTTATGCTGGAAATTGAGTAGCCGCACGGCTTCTTGGAAAGCTTAAACTTGTCCTTCATTCTCTCGATAAGGTCACGCTCACACGTCTTTCTACCAAATTCCTTGGCCGAATTCAGCCTCGAGTATGGTAGCAATGTGATCCTATGGATCAACATATCAGCAATCGGTATTGGTTCTCCTAACCATAGGCACCCATCATGCACCAAGCATAACAACTGTTTGATCACTATCAAAGTTATGGGTGCGCGGTTGTAATGCGGTACCCATAGCAGGTTCAATAGTCCTGCCTTGTCCACCCCTTTAATCCATTGCCTTAGCTCCAACGTGTCACACCAAAGTCTTTATAGAAGGCATGGGTCATAAATGTACCAGTCGCCAAGTGGGGGAACTGGTCCGTATCTGCCAAGTCCTAATCCTATAACTTTAGGTGTTGCATGTGCGGCAAAAGCGGACCTTCGAATGTGATCTTGTCTAGAAACAATGGTGTGTTAAGTAAGAATTCTCCCACACTGGGGTCCTTTGGGACCTTCACCTTTCCTGGCGTGGAGGAATGTATTATGGTAACTTGGAAATAGGGTCTACCCCCTCAACTTCGATATCCTCTGTGCCCATACCAGCGTCTTCCATGCCATCATCGGATTCTATGTCTACTACCTTGCCCTTCTCCTGCGCGGTAGGCTTCTCATTCTTCTGGTGCTTTCTTGGCGACTCGCGCACTAGATGTGTCGCTTTCTGCTTGTCCTTCTTTGTCTTAGGACCCTGTCTGGTCAGCGTAGGCCTTGGCCGGGGTGATCTCGCAATTTTGGCACTTCTGTGAGCACCTCTACACTTGCGACCTTAGGGCCAGCCCCCTTAGAGGCTATCGATACTCCAACACTTACGGTTTCCACAGGCACCGACATGAGGCTAGTAAGAATATCTTGGGTTGCTTTAGGAAACTTTTCAAATACTGAACTGGCCACCAAAGCCTCGAAATACTCAAGGTTCATGCTTGCCTAATAGCTCAACACCTCAACTCTCAGAATGCAAAGTGTTTTTCATTGGGTGGCCATCTGTAATTTATAGGAAAATTTGATTTCGAATCCGACCGTTCCCCCAAAAATTCGTTCATAAATGCTAGATTGGCGGCAGATTTTCAAAGATCTCGCTCTTAAATTCCGACATAAATGTCACCCCCCCACTCCACTTTGTCGCTTTTCCATTTTCAACGCATTAACAGTGACCATAACGGTCACTTTTTGGGTTCCCTGTGTTGTCTCTCCTCCTATAGCGCAGCTCCCTTTGCGCTTTTGCTAATACTGTGACATTCCTCCTTTCTGCACAGTGCCCCCGTCGCGCAGCTCTACAACCTGGATAGTGTAGTTTATAGTCCTGTGCCTTCTTTTAGCTGCCTGGAGCACTAAGACTGTGCTTCCACCATATAGTCATCTAGCTAGATCCCAGTGTATGGCTTCAATCGGATGCCATTCACCTTACCTGGAAATGGCTCTCCATTAAGCTTCACCAACTGAACTACTCCACCATCAGTAATCTCCTTGATGACATAGGGCCCCAGCCAATGCATCTGAAAATTTCCTGGAAATTTATCAAACTTGCTGTCATATAATAACACTAAATCATTTACCTTGAAGGTATGCAATTTGATGTGCCGATCGTTCCATGACTTTTCACGATCCTCTCTTCTAGGGCTCCGCGATCCGCCATCCCTGTAAATGTTGCTATGCGCAAACTAGGTATAATGTACTCCATCGGTATCACAACTTCTACGCCATAAACTGGCCTAAAAGGCATTTGTCCAATCATCTTTTTGCAAGTCGTCCTATAAGCCCATAGCACTGTGGGTACGCGCACATCCCAATCATTTCTTTTTGCATTACAAACCTTCGTCAGTGCATTCTCCAATATCTTATTAAATGCTTCAACTGTCCCATTAGCTTGCAGGTGATACATCATACTATTTTGGTGATAAACCTGGAATTCCTCCGTCAACGCGCTGATCGTCTCATTAAGGAAATGCGTACCGTGGTCGCTCATCAAAATCTTAGGGCAACCAAACCTAGTCAGTACATACTCAAAGATGAACTTTGCTACGGTTGCCCCGATATAGTCCCTCATAGGCTGTGCCTTCACCCATCTGGTCAAATACTCCATGCGGTGATGATGTATCGTGCACCTGTCTTCTTTCCTAGAGGCTAAATTGGTCCTACAAAATCAATCGCCCATTTCTTAAATGGTTGTAATGAAAATTGCGAATTCAGCGACAGCTCATCCCTTTGCGATGGCTTGCCCATCCTCTAACATGCATCACATGCCTTACAATAAGCCTTGGAATCCTTATGAAGCGTCGGCCACAATAACCCAACACATAAAATCTTTTGCGTTGTTGATTTTCCTACATAATGTCCTCCAGCAGCTCCTCCATGAGCTTCAGCGAGGATGTTGCTGCATTCAAACTCAGGCACATAATGTCGTAGTATTTCATCCGACCCCATTTTATATAAGTGTCCTACAATGACAGAAAACTCTGTCGTGCACACCACCAACTCCTTTTGTTGACTAGTATACCCCTCTGGAGCTGTCCTCGTCATCAGGGAGTGTATGATATCTACAAAGTGATTGTCTGTGACACGTACTGCAAAGAGCTGCGCGTTAGGCAGTCCTTTTTCCAAATTAGTGGGCTCCTCTCCTGTTTCAATGTGTGACAGATGATCTGGTCTGACATTCAATCGTCCTAGCTTCATAATAACTTCAAAATCATATTCTTGAAACAGCAGTAGCCATCTGCATATCTTCCCCCCTAACATAGGCTTGTTAACCATGTACTTCAATGCATAATGGTCTGTATGCATCTTAAAGTGTTTTCCTAACAAATAGTGGCTAAAATTTTGGAGCACGTACACCATAGCCAAACCTTCACGCTCTGTTGTTGAATAATTCTTCTCAGCTTTAGACAACTTCATACTCGCAAACACTATACGGTGATCCAACTCTCCCTCACCGGCTTGTGTTAGTACTGCCATGAGCACAATACATGACGCGTCCACATGCAAATGAAATTCCTTCTTATAATCTGGGGAGACGAGGATCAACATGGTGACCATCTTTTATTTTAACACATCTAAGCTTTGCTGACATTCTTCATTCGAATAGAATGTGGCATCATTTTTTAGCAACTTCTCCATCGGCGCAGTAATCTAAGCATAACTCTTAATGAAATTTCTATAGTATCCGATATGCCCCAATGTTGTGCACAACTGTTTCACACTTCTTGGTGCCTCTAAATTAATTATAACTGCTATCTTAGCTGGGTCAACCATTAATCCTTATTTGCACACCACATGTCCCAGAAAGATTCTGAAAGGAACACAGAACAAACATTTTTTTAAATTGAGCGCAATCTGATACCTTCAGCATGTATCCAACATCAATCGTAGGTTGGCTACATGGCGTTTCTCCAACCCAAACACCATCCAATTGTCAAAGTATACCTCTAGAAACATGTGAATGAAGTCCTTAAACGTCGTGATGACTATGTGCGAAAAGATTGCCGATGTGTTCTTCAACCCAAAAGGCATTATGGTATACTGGAAGCACCCCCACTCCGTGGCGAAGGTCGTCTTACTTCCATCCACCAGCATGATCTTGATCTGATGGTACCCTGAGAACTCATTTGTGAACGAATATGCCTCCTGTCCTCCTACATTATCCAGCACTTCGTTAGTGAACGAAGTTGGAAAAAGATCATGTACGCAGGAATCATTCAACTTCCTAAGATCTACACATATCCTTATTTCATCCTTCAGCTTCTTTTCTTGAACTACTATTGGGCTCACCCAATCAGACTCTTCTATTGGTTCAATAATACTCGCCACAAGCATTTTATCCAACTTTAAGTGAACCCTTTCTTTGTACTTTGGATTAAGGCAGTAAAGCCTCTGCTTGATCGGCTCCGCGTCTGGTTTCAACGTAATTTTCTTAACTCCTAGGTACCCTATTATCCCATTTAGGTCTGAGAACTTTGTAGGGAACAAATCCTAGTATTCGTGAGCAATTCAGTGAACTTATCTACTGTTGCATCATCCCAGTAGTCCCCAATCTTTGCAAATTTCGGCTCTGCCTCTATTCCAATGTTCACTTGTCTTGTTTTTAGCGACGCAGTGATATCTGGATTTTCAATTTGTGGTCCTTAAATTTTGCAGTGACCTTTAGTCTCTAGGATATTAATGTTCCTCAGGTCCTCTTCCTCTTCTTTGACAGTCACATTGTAGCACTCCAACGGATGGCGTAGCTGGGTGGTCCAATTTGGTTGGATTGAGTCCAAAGGATCCTGTAGTACTCTGAAGATTTCTGCCTTGACTTCTTGTAATGCCTCATCAATAATTTCAAACCCATCCTCAAAGCTAAATGTCATCAAGAATCCCTGTTGCAAAATGTCCCATTCGTCAATGCCATGGAGGAGCTCTATTTCCAAGTACTAGTTCATCGATATCACATCCAACGTATGACATGACAGATGCACCCATTCAGGCTAAGGCTCCATTCCATAAACCTTAGTCCATTTGGCTAGGTGATCGCACGGGTCCTTCCTTCCATCATATTTCTCTATTATCCGTACTTGTCGGTGACCAAACCGTAATCTCATCATCTTTTTGTACACGCGTCAATCATCAAAACTGTTTTTTTGCATACCCCACCATCTTGCAGGCATAGCGCGCAATGCCCAATCCAAGGCCTGGAAGCGATGCTTCTTTGGCACTTCCATTTCAAATGCATCCAAAAAGTTATTGACATCAATTAAAACATCATAGTAAGGCAGACTTCTTACCTCCGATGATACACAGTGCGACGACTTGGTCATCATATTGCAGCGTAGCGTAGATACTTCATGTAGTCAATTCTGCCAGTGCTCCAACTCCTCATTTGAATCTGATGTGTAGGAGCTTTCACGTTCCCAGGCAATGCATCCATCTGCTATCAGATTCACCCAATCCTGATCTCACACTGTTATCTTGTAAATCTGGTCCAAATCATCATCACTTTCATAATCATAGACCAGTTCAGTATAGCGTGGTCCTTCTATAGGGTCCAGGGGCACTACTACGTGGAGAGATTTCTTCTCAAATACCATCTTCTGCTTCTTTAAATTGATTACCTCATTCATGTCAGTAGCCCAATCAATCCCAAGGAGCACAGGGTAGGGATTGTTGTCATCCACAATCTCTTTCACTTCAAAATCATCTAATGTGCTCGTGCCCTTAATATCAACTGTCACTCCTTGCAATCTTCCCATGGGGATGATTTTCTATTGATTTTCCATTCTTAACTGAATCGGAGACCACTGCAGTGCAGGTCTCCCCATCCTCTCCCATGTTTGTTTAGGAAAAACATTCGTGTCCGACCCCAGATCTAGAATAACTTGATCCATCTCATATTCTCCTATCTGCACAGTGAGCCTGATCTCACACCCCATTCTCGCCTTATTCTTACCAATCTTCCTGACTACGCGCGGTCCGTCAGGACCGTTTTCTTTTTCGTTGCACTAATTTATCAGCTCCTACAATCCTTTCATAGCCTTGCTATCACGCAGTAGCTTCATACAGGTCTCCAAGAAAGTAGTAAGCATGGAAGGGTCCATCTCTTTGGCTGGCTTATCTTAACTTCCTGAGGTAGAGGCCTCAACGAAGCTTTTCTTTGCTTCCATAAAAGTTTCCTTTGCGCACTCTAGATCAAACCCGATCTCCTTTTCTGACACTTTACGGACCCATTCACCTTCTTCAGGCTACTTCCCCTTATCGTCACCAGTTGTCATTCCTCTTCGCAGCATAATATTTACCTTGGGATCCTCCTTGCGAGGCTCAGCCCTCATCGTTTGCAGGTTTTGAGATGGCTGCAGAGGCTGTGCCCCCTTTTCGCGTATCTTAGCTAATAATACAGGGAAATTCTCTGTCGCATGGTCAAACTGAGTACAATATTGGCATGAAAGACGTGTCAAGTTCAGGCAGTTGCACACGTAGTGTCCTAGTCCTCCACAGTTGTAGAAAATGACATGTCCTCGACCTCTACCGGGTCCTCCACCTCGACCTCGTCCGTGCCCCTGATATTTGCCTCGCGCTCCCCCAGCGCCTTGGTCCGGAGGCCAAGTTTTTGCCTGCACCCTATATGCAAGCGTTCTATCCATCATTAGCTCATAACTACGACAATTATGCTCATCATGGCCTACTAATTGACAAAAGTTGCAGAAGAGCAGTTGCAGTGTCTGTACAAATTTCTGCAGCAAATGGCAATTGTCTGTTGCATGTTATCCTGCTACCTGACAGATAGCACACCATAGTGTGGGCCTTGTACTTGGTCCTCCTAGAGCTTCGGCCTTAGAGGCATTGGTCCCCTTGCGAAAACATAATTGACGAACATTGGACAATGATCTTTGTCATGCCCCTAACTTTTGCACTTCAAGCACCAAACTTCTTCGCACACCTCTAGTTGAGCTATTCTATCTTTCTTTAGACTTCTAAATTCTAGGCACAGGTTCTGCAACTGCACGTAAATATGTTGGACCCCTAAATTTACATGTTGCATTGGTGTCTCATGCAATCTCATTGCAATCTCCAGGGCTTCTACCTAGGTTCCAATCTTTTGCTGTGACAAAGCAACCCTTAGATGAGGCAGGAGCGAAGCCACAAACTATTCACGGTGCTGCCCATCTATAAGATTCATGTTGGCTTTACGGATTGTGCACTTTAACCTATGATCCAAATCCTAAGGTGTCTTTCTAGGCTTCATCATGATCTCCTTGAATCCCACAATTGGCTGAGCTTGAGATTTGGGATTGATGAATTCCTTATTCAATGTGGTCTTTATATCTACTAATGCAGCCGTCGGATTGTCAGTGCAGTACTTAATGTACCATGTTAGCGCACTTTCCTAAAAAACAATGACCAACGTTACTTTATTCATCTGATCATCTACAATACCCTGATATTGGGGAATACGACCTTCGCGATGAACTAAAATTGGTCTGGCTACTCAGTTCCTGACCCCTTGAACACAGGAAATTTTACTGAAGTCGCCATATTGGATGGTGGTGGAGGTGGTGGTGGTGTGGGTGAAGGTGTATGCGGTGGAGGTGAAGATGGAGGTGGTGTGGCTGGATGGGGTATTTGTAGGAACCCTTGTCTTATTAGTTGAACAACACTCTGTGAAGAAGCTTGTGCTACTTCCTCATCGTCACTCAAAGGAGGTCCAATCAACGTGCTATATTCAAGGCTTGTTTTCCCTCTATCCTTGAAGATCTTTCCACTTCGCGTAGCTCCAAACATTAAGGTAGCTACATAACCCGCTTTTCACACAAGAGCATCTTAATCCAAGTATTTAAAGACCTTAAATACTTACCTCGTGGTCCTTTAAAGAAGCGGCGCTCTGGTTCGCTGTAATTGACCGAAGTATCAACCGCGAACTCTATCATGAATCCTCCTATGATACGTTCGAGCCAATGATCAATAGTGCGTGCGATCTTATCTTCAAAGGCTTCTAATCTCTGCACTAACACCAAGGTCCAGACTATGGGACCATCAAGCCTCCACCTTCCTTGGTCGTCTGCCAATTTTGCGATGCACTCGTATAATTCGACTAGAAAGGAACAAAATAAGATTTTGTGTATCTCTGTGTACAAATATCTGTCCAACCACTGTTCTTTCGTCGATCGTGGATTCCTATTCTCTTGCACCACAAATTCATGGATCTTTCTATCCAACCAGTCTTCGATCTCATTCTTAGTTGGATTCCATTGATGCAACATCACACATATCTTTATGCATATCCCGGTCTCGGCAATAGAACTATTTGTTGGCTTGATGGGCCCTGACCCAAGTTCAACGTTAATTAGCCAAGAAAATCCCTACACTACTGGCCCTTTCGGCATCAATCCGCAGAGTGCCGACTGAAGTCTCACCCGAAGCAGTATGGGGGGATGTAGGAACCAAGTTTCCACACCCAGAGATGATAGTGATGTCATTTTATACCATAAACCTTCCTTCACACAGGTCAATAAACCTTTTAGGGCTTATCGATATACTTCTCTTATTCATCCTTCAAACCTCTGCAAAGGTCTACGATTATCCTTCACGTACCCTAGATAGGCGGATTGAACACTTACACGCCTCTATAATTACTCTTTACTTATGTTTTTACCCAGATTAGCTTAAGTATAGAATAACTTCACATGCGTTAAGATGATCTTTGCGTAAACAAATATTCTTACTTGCACTCATATAACAAAGCAAAACTTATGGATTTGCGCATCAATACAACATTAAAACATAAACCCAATATTCATCATAACATAATCATATGTAGAAGTAAAAAAGATCATACACAGATAATTCCAAAATAATTCTCTTTATTTATGCTTCAGATCTTCCTTACAGATTCTAACCGCCCTGTGCACACAGCTGCAGGGCTCCGCGCACTCAGTTGCAGACTTCTACACTAGGCCTCTGCGCACACAGCTACAGAGCCTCTTTCCTACGCTAATACTCTTCACTCTTAGCTCTCACAAACCCATCAATGACTCAAAACATATCAAGACTCAATTGAACTGCCTTAGACTCTTCTAAGACTTCCCTTTTTATACAATCCCATGGTCTGCAGACCATGGGTGGATCTCTTAAAGCCGACATAAGTTACATAAAAGAAGGGTGGAAGCCCTTGTTGATTCTTTACATCTTCATGCTCTGTAGCCACAAAATGCAGAGACTTTACACTTCTTATACAAAACTTGGGATTTTTTCCCCAAAACTTAAGCTTTTAACCCCAAAATTAACCCTAGGGGACTTGTTCCCAACAACAATCTTTGGGGACGATAGCTTTTAATTTTCAATAACTTTTCTTGAAATTTTTCTTGGAAGGAAAGGAAATTGAATTAAGGGGTATCAGGGAAACTAGGGAATATAATCAACTCTAATGGAATGACAAATCTTTTGAATAAAGAAAAATGGGGCGTAATTGCACAATTATGCTCAGTAGAGGTTCAAACATCGAAATCATCTATTTCTCCATGTCTCCAAAAATTAATGGAAAATCATTCCAAGGTATTTGAGACTCCCAAAGGTCTCCCACCTATTCGTGATTATGATCATGCTATTCACTTAATTCCATGAAGTGTTCCTCCAAACATTAGGCCTTAAAAATATCCCTATGCCGAAAAGAGTGAAATTGAACGTATGGTTGTGGAAATGCTAGAGGCCTGTATAATTCAACTTAGCCAAAAAATTTTCTCTGTTCTAGTAGTATTGGTGCACAAGAAGGATGTATCATGGTGTATGTGTCCATTTATAGGGAGCTAAACAAGCTCACTATTGAAGATAAATTTCTCATTCATGTTATTGATTAATTGTTGGATGAATTACATGGAGAAATTTACTTCACCAAGTTGAATCTTCATTAAGGATATCATCAAATTAGAATGAAGGTTGAAGACATTCCAAAAACAACATTAAGAACTCATGAAGGTCATTATGAATATTTGGTCATGCCTTTTGGACTTACTAATGCACTATCCACATTTCAAGGCTTGATGAATTAAATTTTCAAACCCTTTTAAAAAAAATTTGTGTTAGTATTTTTTGGTGATATTAATCTACAACACGTCTTGGAAGGATAATGTTCAACATGTTGACAGGGTTCTCAAACTATTGGAGGAGAGAAAATTATATGCCAAAACCTCCAAATGTTTCTTTGGAGTATAGGTGGTGGAATACTTGGGTCATATTGTATCTCATGAGGGTGTTAAGGTAGACCCTAACAAAATTAAATCCATTAAGGAATGGAAAATCCCCACAACCCTAAAGCATCTGCAAGGATTTCTCCAGTTGACAGGGTATTATCAAAAGTTTTTAATAATTATGGGAGAATAGCAGTGCCTCTAACAACATTACTAAAGAAAGATGCATTTTGTTTGACTCCAGAAGCAACTAAGGCCTTTGAACATCTTAAAGAGTTAATGTGCCAAGCACTAGTCTTAGCTACACCTGACTTCACAAAAACCTTAGAGTGGAATGTGATTCCTCAGGAAACGAAATTGGTGTTGTTTTAATGCAAGAAGGAAGACCCATAGCTTTTGAAAGTCATCCAATCAAGGGAAAGTATTTACACAAACATATTTATGAGAAGGAAATGTTGGCAATATTGCATGCACTAAAGAAATGGAGACATTACCTAATGGTAAGGCACTTCAAGGTAAAAAAATATCGTAATAGTCTTAAATACTCTTTTGAACAAAGATTATCTTCACAAGAGAAGCAAAAATGGGTCACAAAGGTGTTGGGTTATGACTTTGGAATTATCTACATAAAAAGGAAGAAAAATGTTGTTGTATATGCACTCTTAGGAAAGGATGAGGATGTGGAAGGATTTCTCTGTACCATATCTATTATCCAACTTGATTGGATAACTAAATTATGGGATGAATGTAAGAATGATGAAGAGTTTTGGATACTCATTCAAAAGTTGTAGCAAGATCACAACATAACTGACACATTTATCTGGAAAAATGATTCATTATGGTACACAGATCACTTATATCTATGTAAGAATTCCAAACTCAAACAAAATATTATTTTATAAATTCACACCTCCCCTTTAGGAGGGCACTCAGGATTTTCAAAAACTTACCATGGGGTCACGAAGGAATCTTTTTGGGATGGCCTTAAATCTAATGTTCCGATGTTTGTGGTAGAACGTTTGGTTTTCCAACAAAATAAAGTTTAGACAATTAAGACCCCGAGTCTTTTACCTCCTTTATCCATTCCAAGTCAGCATTTGGAGGAGGTCTTAATGGATTTTATCACAATGTTGATGTTTCTGGACCCACCAACATTCAGGGAATCTCCCCGATATGAAGTCCCAACCAGTCAACAAATCATTTGGAGTAGGAGTCCCAATAATGGGCAGTATTGTAATGCCTTGATCACGATAGCGCTCATAGGTAAGTAAGATGACTTTTAGTGAGATCAAGTGTGTGACCCTACTGAGAGTCAAGTCTGAGCCATGAAGGTTCTAACACACAAAGGGGGAAGGAAATGCACCCCTTAGAAGCCTGTAATAGTACGCAGCTTGAAAGGAACACACGAGTGAAATGACATCACAATCTAAAATGCAGAATAGTCCACAAATTAAAGTGATGAGTTAATCCAACAACACACATTTAACAATATTCGTACGATTGCACACAAAGTAGTTCATAAGCAATTGTGTAAGTTAAACAACATACATTGCTAAAGCAACCAGAATAGTCCAACTACATTAACAAAATATGCATGAAATTTTGTTGGCTATGATATTATTATTATAAGTGAAAGTTCCATCCATAGATACACAATTGATGACCACTAGCTCCAATAGTGGAACATTACAGTCGAGAACACTTTCTCCTCCAAAAAAGTATACTCGCTCTATGATATGGAGAAGCCAGGTTCTTCACAATACTCCCAAGCCTTCTCTAAGCCTAAGCCTAGCCAAAAGCTTGGCTCCCAAAAGCTTGTTCTATGAGTTATGAGGTTATATTTATAAAAAAGGGTGGGGTGACCCTTGACATTCCGCTTTGTGACTCTTTGACTACCCTCATGACTCTTCAACTTCTTTACAAGTAACTCATTACATAACATGACGACCTTTCACATTCCACTAATGAAACTTGGAATTTCACTTACAACATATTTACAAATAATATTACATTTTCCATATGTACCCATGTGAGACAAAATAATCTAGAGACAACCTAACAAGACAAAACACTATGATTCCAAAGTTTGGGGAAAGACCAATTCAACAATCTCAACTTGCTGCTTCTCGGTCACATATTCATGCCAAGCTTGGTATTGCATTATGGTGTCCCTAAACTGTTTGATGGCGTCTTTCTAAAAGTGGACTCTTGCCTCCATGGCATCCTGGTATATGGTCTTGGAACCTGTATCCACTCGTTTTGAAGCATGTGCAGCATGGTGTTGACCTTGACAGGGCCACTGTTGTACTTATGCATGTTGTGTGTGTTTAACTCCAAGTATTCCCTAGTGGCCTCTCGTCTTAAATTCTCCATGTACTCATTGATCTCTATTCAGACTTGGTTCTTGGGTCTAGCATCGGTGAGGGAACTAATTTGTGGGATCTTGTGCTTCCTCACCATGACATCCAAAATTTTGTACATCAGCATATATGAGGCCTATATATTTTTGATGAATGGGGTGAGATGCTCATAGTTCTTGATCAACATCCAGAACTTTTCTTTTTCCATCTCTTCCTATGGCTTCATCTTCTTAACATAGCCAAGAAGGGCCCATTTGTACTGCATTTTCCACTCTTGTACATGGGTGATGGCAGCATGTATGTTCTTGCGAGTTTGAACAAAGTATCTGCTCCGTTGTTATAGGTCATGCACACAGACAATTGATTTATTCACGGTGACAAATCCATCATAGATATTTTTCATGGTACCCTCAAGTGTTGATACTTCAACAAGTATTTCTTTCCTCATTTCTCCCATTGCGAAAACTATATTTTGCGTTGATGCTCGAAGTTGTTCTAGCTCTTACCTAACAACTTCCAATTTATTTTCTAGTTGTTCATTCTCGGCCATCAGGTACTTAACATTTGAGTTTCTCGCTCTTGTATAGGCTAAGTTTGCTTCACCAAGGGCATTCAGATGCTTCCTGGTGCCTTCCACTATCACCCTTTCCTTGATGAATGCAAGTGATGCATGATCATCCAGAAATTTCTTCCTCCATGCCTATACACTATTATTTTGTAGCTCATCAAATGATAGATTGTACACATCCATGAGCGGATCATCATCAAGGAGAAAAATATCTCCTTGCTCACTCAGGATTGGTTCTAACACTGGATGTGGTAGAGACTGATAAATGAGCTATGGTGCTCTTAGAAATATCTTCATTATATGGCTTTTGTTCCATTTCCATGTCTGTAACTTCAATCGGTTGCTCAATCTGCTGAGCAAGCTCTCGATCCTGCATATGTTCACCCTCTTCCTTAGCTGCACATTGTTCTGACTCATCAACCTGTATGGGTGTTGTTTTCTCTGTCATCTTGCCTTGCCTTTGCTCTTATTCCTGTTTCTACTTCTCTTCTCTTTCTCTCCTCCTCAACTCCTATTCTTCCTTCAACTTATTTTCCATCTCCCACAACTTGAGTTCTTATTCCTATAGCCTCTGCTTTTCTCTCTTCCTTCGATCTACACTCTTTATCCACTACTCCCTCTTTTCTTCCACTGCCAAATCTTCCTTCTCCATGATAGGATATGTCTTCATCTTGCAACTTTGCTCTACTTCTAGGTTCTCAACAATCTTCCTCTTCCCCTTGTCCTGCACTAGATTGTTGCCTATTGTTGTTGTTAATATTGCTTCTGGAGCTGCTATTATTTGTAGAGTAGCATTCCAAGTTGTTGATATACTGACTGGTTCATGGAGTTTGGATGCATTGTAATAATACCTCCAAGGATCCTCCTCTGGCCAATGACATGCCCCGTGGATCCATGGAAAATACACTCTCGCATAATGGTCCTTAAAAATACCGTGGGGATCATACGGATTAAAGTATTTTGTGCCGAATTCAAATTTCACTATCTCATTAGCCTTGACATATGCGTCCTTCAAACTCTTAATCTCGTATAATCTGATACACAAAGAAAGGGTGGGTCATGGCACTTTCTTATTCCTATGCAGTCTTGTTGACAACCCTGTAGAGAGGTGATATGACATTTCTTGCATGATCAACTTGTCAGTGGCATACCTTGGTAGAACATGCAAAGGCTTCTCTCTGCCAAAAACTGTGATGAAGGTGCCACCTGGTGAGGCATACCAATCTGCAATGTTTATTATTGCCTCCACAGCTTCTCGGGATATGCAAGGTGGATCCTTTTCAAAGATAAGCTTGTACAGCAAGATGATAGAATGGTCAATTAACCTTGCCATCACTCCTCGATAGCTCTCATGCTAGGGAACTATTGTTGGGCATAGATTGCATCTAGTAAGTATGAAAACATGTAAAACATTACTTGCTCATTCTTGGGCGGATTTCGAGCATTAGCCACATGGATCTTCAACTGATGAGCCAACAAATCTGACTAGTTGAATGGCTTCCCATCACTCACCAACTGGTCCAGTACGACTACCCACCCTTTAGGAAAGGTTTTTGTGTTCTCTTGACCATATATTCTACAGGCAAAGATGATCAAGAATTGATAAGCCTTCCTAAGGGACTTTTTCTTGTAAACATGATTGGGTGTCTGTCTAAACTTTGATGGCTCTTTCACCCAACACTTGACGATATCTCTAGTGTTCACAAAGCTATGGGTGGCATAGAAAAATGAGTCCATGTGCTTCACCAACTGGGGTAAATGATACATTTGCTGAAAGTTCTCTACCCTGAAGGTGGAAAGATCTACTACTTAATGTCATAGTTTGTTCATCTCTATGTGACACAATCCAGTAGATAATGTCTGCACATGGGAAGGCAGGGTACCTGAATGAAACCTTGTATAAGCCTGACTGTTGGATACTAAGATAAACATGTCAGTCCTCCAAGTCTTCCTTGAAGTTTTATACAAAATTATATTTGATTTGCTACCATGTCAGTGTTGAACCCTTCTCAATGAACAACTAAGCATCTGAATAAACTGGTAAATCAACTGATATTTTCTCAACTACTTCACTAGTATTGCTCTTGGTGGTTTCCTTTGATGTATCTGTACTGGATGCCATGTTAATTGTAACTGATAGAGAGATTCTCAACAACTATTGAACATGTGGGATAGAGAGGACACTCATGGTAAGAAAATGTCAGTGTAAAAATAAAAGCAACTTTAAGACAAGATCAAGCATCAAGCTAGGATCATGATGGGAAAGTTTCACAATTCTGGCTGATAGAGGTCACTGGCTAACTTTGGGAACTATGTATTATGCAGTGCCAATAGTCAGTCGGGAATATTGATGACTAGAACTATGCAATGTGCAGTTCAGTCTTGGGCCAAGGCTGAGAGAGACTGCGCTCAGTCGAAAAGATATGAGGTTGGCTTCTACAATTGCGTAGTTCGCAGTTAGAGCCAGAACAGGATAGGCTTCACATAATTCTAGAGTCCAAGGTAGAGTCCTTGAGCTCATAGGTTGCACAGTGCATGCAGTGAAGTGTGAGATCTGGGCAAGTGGGGCCCAGATCTACCCAAGGGGAGTGTGAAAATCAAGAAGATCGGAAATATGGTGACATTCTGAGTGAAAATATGGCTAAGTGTTGATGCATGCTTGTGAAAAAAGTGCAGGAATCAATTAAACTGAAGGAAAATGAAGCATGTCAAGAGAGTCGCCACAATGGCGACCGTTGGTGGGAAATGGGAAAACACATACGACACTTGGGAAAGGCAATCTAAAACTTGAAACAACACTTCTACAAGCTAAAACAAGTTAAAATGGTATCATTCATTCAAAGAAATAAGTGAAACAACACTCTCATGAGCTAAACAACAAAAAGCAACAGAAAATGTGGAAAAAGACTAGAAAAGAAAAACCCACTGGGAAAAGCAATGATGATCACACCGAAGGTTCCTTGGTGTCCTCGGGAATGTTACAACTCCAAGATGGAATGTGAAGATGAGCTTTAGCAACATTGATTAAATATATTTTTTCAAGTTAGGTTTTATGACAGGCATGCCAAAAATCAAGGAAAAAGCGACACTTGGTGGCAGTTTCCAAAAGAAATCTTGTGCCTCCTTCGGGTTGCTAAAAATAGATCCCTATTTTTTAAGGATGTTTTCTTGTTTTTGTTTTTTGTTTTTTGTTTTTTGTTTTGTTTTTTGTTTTGTTTTGTTTTTTTGTTTTGTTTTGTTTTTGTTTTTGTTTTTTTTTGTTTTTTGTTTTTTTTTTGTTTTTTGTTTTTTTTTTTTTTTTTTTTTTTGTTTTTGTTTTTGTTTTGTTTTATTTTTTGTTTTTGTTTTGTTTATGTTTTTGTTTCTGTTTCTGTTTTTGTTTGTTGTTGTTGTTGTTGTTGTTGTTTTGTTTTGTTTTTGTTTTTGTTTTTTGTTTTTTGTTTCTTTTTTGTTTTTTTGTTTTGTTTTGTTTTTTGTTTTTGTTTTGTTTTGTTTTGTTTTGTTTTGTTTTTTTTTTTTGTTTTTGTTTTTTTTTTTTTTTTTCCTTTTTTGTTTTTGTTTTTGTTTTTTGTTTTGTTTTGTTTTGTTTGTTTGTTTTGTTTTTTTGTTTTTGTTTTTGTTTTGTTTTGTTTTGTTTTGTTTTGTTTTTTTTTTTTGTTTTTTTTTTTTTGTTTTTTTTTGTTTTGTTTTGTTTTGTTTTGTTTTGTTTTTTTTTTTTTTTTTTTTTTTTCAGGAAAAATGGCCATGCATTTCCTGAAAATATTGCACAGTTCTGGGAATGACTGGGCAACTCTCTGACTCATGCATTGTGCAATTTGTAAGCATAGTGGGTTGTACACAATTTCTGGGTTGAGTGTCTCTGGGATGCCTCTCAAGTCTATGCAATTTCCCAACTCAAGGCTGCCTCCATCTGTTTTTGTGCATTTCTTGAGCTCAAGGCTCACTTGCAGTAAGGACTACACAATTCTCAATAGAAAGGCCGGTTGCCCTCAAGAATTACACAATTCTCTAAGGCAAGCTCGTAACTGTCGAAATACCAAGTCGATAGATCAACTTATGGGTTAGAAAAAGAACTAAGTGAGAAAAAATAATCCAAGATGAAAAGAACAAGGCTCAATGGAAGCACAAGTACCTGGGTCAGTGCAAGATGAGCGACTGTGGTTTATAAGGGAGGCTCTAAAATCGAAGCATAGGAAAAAAATTTGGATGGTGGTGGTAGCAACTACAACACACAGGTTTACCAAAGTCCAAAGGAAAGAGTGTAATCATGGTGGTAGTTGATAGAATTACCAACTATGCACACTTTTGTGTATTATCTCATCCTTTTAAAGCTAGTACAGTTGCTACCACATTTATGGAAAAAATTCAAAAGCTACATGGAAACCCAAAGATTATTGTAAGTGACAAAGATCCCATTTTCACTGAAATTTTTTTAATGAAACTATTTTCTTTTCTTGGTACTCAATTACCTCACAACTCATCTTATCATCCTCAATCTTACGAGAAAACTAAGATAGTGAACAAATGTTTGGAAGGATATCTTTGTTGCTTTGTATCTGATAAAATAACACAATGGGTCAAATGGTTACCTCTGTATTGATGGTGGTATAACACTTCCTTCCATACTGCAACAAAAATTACCCCATTTATGACACTTATGGATATCATCCACCGTCCATCACATCATCTTCAAGAGAAAATTCTAAGGTTCAAGCAATGGAAGATCACATCAAGCATCAACATTAAGTTCTCCAACTCTTAAAGGATAACCTCACTATGGCACAAAATCGAATGAAACAACAAACATATCAACATCATAATGAAATAAGTTTTGATGTAGGCAACCGGGTATTTTTACGACTACAACCATACAAAACAAATTCCTTTCAAGCAAACTAAGAAGGATAATAATTTATCACCCAAGTACTACGATCCTTACAAGGTGTTGCAAAAGATTGGTACTATGGCATACAAATTGGAGTTGCATGCATCTTCCAAAGTACACCTAGTTTTCAATTTTTCATTCTTAAAGAAGGTTATCAGTGGCAAGCTCCTAGTTCAATTTCCAGAACTTGACGAAGAAGGAAAAATCATATTGGAGCTTGAATCAGTCACAAAAAAAGAACCCGAAAATTACAAAATTTATCAATTTTAGAGTATCTCATTAAGTAAAAGAACTTACCCATTGAAGATTCCACATGGGAGGAAGATAATTTTAAACAGAAGCATCTAAAACTACTCAATAATTGAGGACAACACTTTTTTTTAAGGAGAGGGACATGTTAGGTCCCTATAATACTAGTGAAGCCTCCTTGTTGTTATTGTTAGTGTAGCCCCCATATTTTTATTGTTGTGCCCCATAGAAGGCCACTATTGTTATTGTTGTGCCCTTACATTATTATTGTTATGTCGGCTCTAATTATATTGTGACCCCTTAGACTCCTATATATATGAAGGAGGTATTTTAATTTGTATCATCCAAGAATTGTTCATTTATGTGATGTAAAGGAGGTTCCCCTCGAAGAGGCTAATTTTCAATTCGTTGATCTATCTTTTCTTTTCTTTTGTGACTTGGTTGCATAACAAGGGTGCCCTACCTCTTTAGATGAGGTACTGTAAAATCTTCAATCACACAATTAAAAGGTATACATTGAGTGAACGGATAAGAGGAATCCTTTTACTACAACAAACAACAATATGTACAATGATCAACAACATTTCTTTCATTGTCTTCTTTCTCTTCCCAGGGCTTCGAACGAAGCTAGATATTTATACAAAGTGTTAATATCTAAATTAAGTGAAAGGTTAGATATCTTGCTTGATAAAATCAGGTGACTTGTCCTGTTACAACAATACATTCAAAATTTGGTACGATTTTGGAAAAGGCTAACTCATATGGTCTAGGTGAATATTGGTGGCCAACTGCCAATTCCACTTGGACCCCCACCATTGTTTCTTTCAGTGTTTCAGTTTCCTTAATTGTAGCACAGTTTACTATTTTTAGCAGTTTTGCGGGTCCTAAAATTTCGGAGCCGTTTTGAGGCCCTAAACGGCGTTGTTTTGGCAATCTATTGCCAACAACTTGTTGTAGGTCATTTTTTTCATTGTAGTCCTCAGAGAGATCTTTCCAACGGGGCCCATAAACTCTTGGTGTTACATCTCCTCGGGTTAGGGGTTTGGTTGTTTAGGGTTTTCTCTCATTTTTCAATAATAAAAAAGGCCCTTGAGCCTCATTGTAACGCATTTCAGAGGGATGTAGCCACCACATCTCTTCTCGAAGATAAGCTACCATCGCCGAGCTAGTCTCATTTCTGTACTGTTTGTAAGCATATTTCATTACTTGATATTAATCAAAGGAAGTGTTATTTCTGCTTCATCTCTGTATTTATGGTTATATCTGTAATTTTTCTATTCCTGTTTAAATTTGGATCAATGGTATCAGAGAAATAAGAGTTGTTGCAACAATGAGAGTAACAAAAAAAGTATCAAAAATGAAAACAAGATTTTCAACTAGAGGAATTGCAACAAGGATAACTGGAGTTGTAGCAATAAGAGTTGCAACAAGAGGAGTTGCAACAATAGGAACTGCAACAATAGGGATTAAAAAAAAAGGAATTGTGACAATGGGAGTTGTAGCAAGAGGAGTTGCAGCAATGGGAGTTGCAACAACAATAATTTCAACAACTATTGATCAACAACATTGTTATTCCCTACATATGACAATTATTGTTATTAGAGAATGATTTTGACATAACCATTGTAGATTTGTGAAGTTTACTTCTCTCTCTTTTTGTTGGGTGCTTGTCATGTTCTAGTTAGAGCTGGTTTTCACATGGAATGTGCCAAAGCGTTTTCATATATGGGCCTCTTTTTTATTGAATGGAACAAATGAGTGAATTATCTAGTGTGAATATTTTGTTTTTGAACCATCTCCAGATCACTATTAAGCCATCCGCTTGTGATTTTTCATAGGAAGGATTCCTTAGATGACGGTCAATCATATAAGTGAAGCTTATGTGCATCGGCCGTAAGGGGAGTTCTTTACTCATTTATAGTGAAGATTTTAATGGCTTCATTTTCATAGATAGTGTCAATCTCATAAGACTCTATCCATATGGTGCATAAATTCCCTGAGAAGTATTTAAACCTAGAATCAAATAACATATCCTAGTCCCTCAACTTGAACTTCTTCTTATTGATGAATGTTTTGTGCCATAGTGCCCTGTTTTTTACGGTGTTGGATGTCACCAACAATGAGGGGGTCTCCCTGACATGAAGTCCCAATTAGACCTCACACTGTTTGGAGTAGGATCCCCATCTGGGGAAGAGGATTGTCTACCATATCCTCAATGATTTTACTTGGCTGCAATAATCAACATAAGAGAGAGTGCATGTGCTTTAGAGATAAACAAGTAAGTTAGACTTGTGATGTTTTCAGTTGCAAAGTGTATAATGGTACTTTCACAGAAGGGAAGAGAAAGTGAGTCTTTAAGAGAAAAGTAATAGTACTATCCTAATAAACACACATGCATATATATGAAAGAATCATTAGTTATCATGAAAAATAGTTCACAAAGAAATAATGATCATGAAAGAAAGAGATGCATAGTCCAAAGATGCATACTAAATCCAATGAGATAGTTCATATTCATTAGTATATAGAGCCATAAACATACACCACAAACAATGAAAGAATAGTCTTACAATCATTCACAACATATGCATGAAAACGTGTCGGCTCAAAGAGCTTTGAATTATAAAGTGAAATTCCCAAGATACTTATTCCTAACTTGAGAAGCCAAGGTGAAAAGTCCATTGCTTGAGCTAACAAGGTGCATATATAACAAATGAGGTGACTCTCCACCTCCCTTGCGACTCTTAACCTTCCCTCATGACTCTTGATCTCCCATGTGACTTTTAAAATTCCTACGAGACCTTTGGCTTCTACACGAATTTAGAACTTTATAATGACTTTTCACATTCCATGTGGGACCCTTGGGCTTCCACACATTTAACATTTTCTCATTTGTCAAAAATAAAATATTACATATGGAAAAATACAATGACACATATGACTCTTATGGTGACAATTTGAGAAGCCATGACATGGCGATGGTGACATGGAACTTCATTGTGGTATATCAATGACAAGCTTTTCTCCTTGTTGCTATATTCAAATTTTCATGATAGGTCTCACTTGTACTTCATCTTCATACTCCAAATGGTTGGTTATGATATAGAGTCTTCCATGTGATATTGATATTCATTCATCTTTTGTAATGTACTATCCCTCTATCTCTTTGCTTGATGATCTCTCTGTATTTTGGCCTCACAAGTGTCTGCTTCATCTCCTTGATATCCTCTTTGAATATTCTCCTACCATGTCAAGATAATAAAAATTAAAAATGGAGTTCACTCATGAAAATATGACATTAGCCCCAAAATATCCTAGTCTGTCATGTTTCTCATGCAACATACCGTCTGAGTTGGGACAATGAGCAAGGTTGAAAGGAGAGACCTTCTTATGCACAATGTGCAGGAGTAGGAGGCAAGGGGAAAGGGACTAGGCACTGTGACTGTGCAATGCACAATGGATGAGAGAGAGGCATTAGATAAGTTTTGAGGTCTAAAATGGGTCTCCTAAGGAATATTATAAAATAATAGTGGAAACCATAAAAATAAGATTAGATTACATCATCAAATTTTAGAGGGAAAAAAAAACTATTTTTTCAACTTCTATTTTCAACTTATCACCCTATGGTTTTACTCAAATTTCGAGTGAGAGCACTCATTAGATGTATAATTTAATTCCTCATCCAAGGAGTACCCATGTTGCATACTTTCAATGGACCCAACTACACTAAAAATGAGAATTAAATAAAAAGTAAAAAACGTGATTGAAATCATGTTTTCATGTATTTCTCATTTTTTGTGTAGCAAGGTATCTCGAAAGTATGCAACATGGGTACTCTTTGGATGAGGAATTAAATTTTCATCCAACGAGTGCTCTTTCTTTAAATTTGAGTAAAACCATAGGGATATAAGTTAAAATTACGAGTTGAAAAAGTAGTTTTTTATATTTTAATCTTTTTAATTTTTACTCCAAAAATGGTGAATCATCCCCCATGGTTGACATCACCATCTTAAATCTTACCAGTTCTTATCAATTTTATTTTGTTTCTACATTTTTTTTTTTTGAGGCCCATTTTAGACCACAAAATTTCTCTAATGCAAGTCATGGATTGCACAATGGGCAAGTTCAGGAGGCAGAGATGCATGATTGGGAAAAGTGATTGTGCATTGCGCAGTTGAGGAAGAAGAGGACTTAAGAATTGCACATTTGAGCATAGTAAGGGTCCGAGGATGATCCGACTATCCACTGGAAGTGCAAAGTGCACAATGATAGGCACGGTTGGTGAAGGACTGCACAATGGGCAAGTGCAACTAACAAATCTTGAGTGGTTGAGTACTAGGATTGCGCAGTCATAGATGATGGGGGGAATTCTCTAAAACTTCACAATGTGAAATTCTAGGAGGTATAAGGTGCTTCACTGTGGCTTGTGACTATGCAGTGTGCAGTTAAAGGAGGTAGGAATATTAGTGCTTGTTCGGGAAAGTTGTGAAGACGGAGAAAACACCAAAACTAACTAAGTATGGGATCAGTAAGGAAAATGATGAGAGTAAAAGAATGTAAAAATACTTGAACATGATCATAAACTCATAAATGACCAACCACATAAAAAGGAAACTCTTAGCACCAAAAATCAACCATCATTCACTGAAACAACAATAAAATGACACTTGCCTCCAAGTGCGACACTTAATATATACCTTTATGATACAAGTGTCAACTGCAAAGAGGAAGTACACAATATCTTAGGGATGAGTCCAATGTATGTCCCCATGATAGATAGGATCCATTATTGCAAGAGAATGCATCAGATTTACCTCTAAAAGATGTGTCAAACTATCTTCACAAAGAATGACACTTCCCTTAACAAAAGATGACACTTGGGATTTCTTTAGGAAGAGGCTTGAAAACTTAGAAAACAAGTGTTCAATCACTCTAACAACTAGAAACAATATTTCACATGATCAAAGGGGGGATCCAAAATTTGTAGGGTGTTGTAAATGAAAACACTTGGCAATTCACAGGAAGAACACAAACTTCTCTGTTAGGTCGAGCTTTATGCATAGGGTCTAGTATTTTGTTACAGCCTTGGTGAAAAGTTCATGTAATAAAAGTTAATAAAGGAAAAATAAGACCACGGTTAAGGGACACTTATTCCAAGCTAAATTTTTATAAAATCTATCCTAGTTGGAATTAACGGAGGTGTGTTTTGGCTAAGGAAAATTGGTAAAGGCATTAAAAACCAAAAAGGGATTTTTAGCACATTTATTTATGAAAATAAAGGAAATTAAGAGAAAATGAAGATAAAAGGTCATAGGTTCCATGTGAGGAAGAAAATGAAGGAAAATAATGGAAAATGAAGAAATTAGAGGCCTTATGCATAAAAAGGCTTCTAAGGATCAGTTCATGGCTTTTTTCAGTTCAAGTTTGGAGCTCTCTCATTATTCTCTCTCACTCTCGCTCTCTTGGTCACTTAGAGTTTTATTGGAGCACTCTAGTTTGGAGCAAAGGAAAGGGAAGGCAAGGAAAGGAAGGAAAAGAAAGAAAGGAACAAGGAAAGGAAAGCAATATCAAGTAGCTTCAACCTGAATACTTACAGGTAACCTTTTGCATGTGTGATTTCCTAGCTAGTTTGGACATGCATGGCTTTGCATGTTGGTGTATGGTTATCTTGCTATCAGTGGCACGGATTTGCTGGGTTATGATAATTGATTTCAACCTAGCCTAGAATTTTTCAAGATGCCATGATATGATGGATGTTTATTTCAATTTTTGAGCTTTGGTTTGCCGGATGGATTTCAGAATTCTGGGTAGAGGTGGTCTGAAGGTTCATTCCCAAAGGCCTAGGAACCCCTTGGCTGGTTTTGGTGGGATACAGAGTAAAACCTAAGTGAGAAGTCTCTGTTTATGGCATAGCGATTCAAGTTTGGATTTTGGTCCTGAGAGACAAGGAGACGAAAAATTCCTCAAGGATAGTGATGGATTCCAGATGGAATTCCAAGTTCTGTTTAGTTGTGATCGGAGCACCGGTTTTGGTGTGATCACTATTGGATGATGGTGGATGTGGTTTAACCTCTAGATTCCCTTGATTTTTCTTGGATTGGTTGTTCTATGAGATCACACATTCAAGCTTGGAATATGGCATGTGGTGACTGGATGAAAGAGAGATTTGGTTCAGCCATGTCTATGGTCAGGTGGTACGTGGAAGTCCCGAACTTGGTTCGATTTTCCTATGATTAATAAAAGCTAAGTTCTCTTACTTTTTCACTGATTTATATGTGGATTTAATGGTTGCAACATATCTGCTATTTATATGGTTTTATGCTAGTTATAAGAATGGTTGAGTGACTGGTCCATGTCATGGTTATTTCAAATATTTACTTGTAACTATTAAATGGATGGATGCAAGACCTAATTGATGATGTAGTAGTTCAATGGAGAAGGAGGTGATCCTTCTGGTTATGTTTCATAGGTTGTTTTAGTCTTTTATGCTCTGCCTTGTATCCTAGACCTATAGGTTGCATTGATGCCAAGTGTTTAACAAAATGTCAGTCCCGATTGCAGATGCTCAGGCCTAGTCCTGAGGGTGATTTTGATTGATCAACATGGTTATCATTGTTTTAATGATTTTTGAAAGTTACAACAAGTTTTGGGCAAAGGCCAAGATTCTGGGCTAGAAACGTGGCTCAAATCCTGGGGTCACTCGCACAGAACTAGCAATTTTGGACCACAGTCGCTGGAAGGCAGGCCCGTGAGAGCGACTTTAGGTTTTTAGTTGCTCCTTTTCCCATAGCATGAGAGTGACTAAGGCCTAAGAGTTGTAGAATAGAAGTTGGAGACAAGGACAGGTTGTTTGAGTGGCTGACTTGTCTCCTGAGGGGTCTGTTGATGATGTTGGATGATTGTATGTGATGTTCCATCGATTTCACTTCCTTAAGGTGACATAGGAGGTCAAATTGGATCATAGTAGCCTCTCTTCTCATGTTTACCCCAATTGGAATGGTTAATTTGGGTAGACCTGGGAGAGCGTGTTACATATTTTAGGAAGTATCAATTCATCTTGTATATTACCTTAACTTCCACATTTATCCCAGTTATAGTTGTAGTCTCTACTATTCCCTTTCTCGTCTAAACATAATTACAAATATTACCGTACCATACTTGTTTCGAACTGGGAGAAGGATAGTATGTATTTTTGATTTTAAAATTTATTAAAGTTTTAATTCCATATCTGGTGTTTCTCCTGTTAGTGTCGGTATCTTCATCCCTCCATCAGTGATCAAATTTCTCTTTTTGCATGCATATTAGGTGTCTCGTCCAATTAGCTGCACTCCATTAGGTCATGGATCATCTAATGGTAGTGGTTATTTGTCCATTTCCCTCACTCCATTCATCTGCTGGCCTATTTTCACATGTACAAGTCATTTGCTGTCATTTTTATTTCATTCCTTTTGCAAAAGTCATTTTAGGGTTTTTAGGTCTCATTAGGTCTAGGGTTTGTCACCATGGTCTTCAAAAACTCAACAAGAGGTCAGCAGGCACATGAGGATGTCTAATAAGTTCATAAAATCACAAATTTCACTGATGATTTGCTCCATAAAGGGCTTTTACCTCAAAACAGAGTTTTGAGGTGAAAATAGAGTTTTTCTATTTCATGCATAAATTTTATATATTTTTAATGTTTTCATATGTAATAAGTTTCAACTACAACCCTTGGTCACCTTGCCAACTCCAGCCACTGCAAAGAAACAAAAACATCCAAGCATCAGTTCATCAGATGATAAAAAAGAGCCAAATTGCAAAAACAGAGTTTTTAAAGCAAAGTGAAAGAAACTTTAGGAAAGTGGGTTTCTAAATGAAAGATTAAAGTCAAGATGGATATAAATTTATCCTTGGTGTTGGAAGACTTCATTTTGTGCAAAAGAGAGAGCAAGAGGGAGAAAATCGCATTTTGAGGAGAAAGAGTCAAATTTGTAGCAAAATTTCAAATTGTCACCGGTGCGACGCACCTGGGCACTAGCACGACGCACCTTCCTGGCTCTACACACCGAGCATAGGTTTTACAAAGGAAATTGAATGAGTGCTACAAACAGAAAGTGCGCTACGCACCTGGGAATTGGCATGACGAATCTGTTGGCTAAGCTCCAAAACACATTCCATTGATTTCACAAGCCTCCAAATCTATAATTAACCTCTCAACAAGTAAGTACACCCTCTCATATGCCCTAGCAATGGATTGTTTCATCTATGGTGGTGGTGTGAGTGCTTGAAAAATTAAACCCTAGCTGCTCTCAAAGTTGTCTTGCCAAAATTGTCTAGGTTTTGTTGTTTTTGTTGTTTTCACTCCCTTGTGATTATTTTCCGATATTCCATCCCCCTGCACTAAATTTCCCTAATTTCCTTCCCCTCTCCCTCTCCCATTGACACTCACGTTACCCCCTATCACCAAACTCTAAGCACTATACATAATCCCTATCATTCCCTAAAACCCTACCTCCATCATCAAAACCCTCATTCACCATCCTACTATCAGTCAATCCTTTTATTCCTAAAAGGAAAACAACAGTCACCCTATACTTGAGAAAATATCTTCATACTCATCATCCTACACTCCACATTTGCAAGTATGGAAACAGATTCACCATATGACAGGGATGATGAAACTGTCAGTGATTTTTCTGTAGAGGCTCATGCATCAAGAAAACCACATAAAGGAGGAAAGCACATCCGGGAAGAGCCCACCACTCTCACAGAGTTACTAGCTTTCCCTCTTGCAATAACATGTTTTAAACATCAGTCATGGAGCTGCAAAACATAAGGGAAAATAGGCAAGTAGCAAAAAGAAGGAAAGTCAAATTGACACCTCTTGAGTAAGAAGTTGATGCTGACCGGGAATCATGGCTAGAGAGGGTAAATATTCACTTGGAGAAATTTCTTGAGAAAGCCAACAAGGAGAAAAATATGTTGTGCCACATGGCTTATCACTATTTGGCATGGAACAAAATTTGTAAAACAAAGATAAGAAGCCTAAAAGCCAAGTTAATGAGAACTTTGAAGAGCAAGAAAGAGAAAGATAAGCTAAAGATCCTGGCTGAAGCTTCATTGGCCCAGCATAGCACCTAACACAGATCACTCATACCAAATTTCAAGAAATTTGGTGAAATTTTTGGCATTTTTTAATTTTCAGGTAAAAAACAGGTTTTTCCGGCAGGTGTGTAGCGCCACTGGCGCTACGCTTTTGATGGGGAACTCCATTTGAAGAAAACTTTGCATTTTTGGATTCATCATGAAAATTTATGCATGCTCAGAAATTGCTTGGAAATTTTGACAAGTTTTGGACCTCCAAAAGGGCCAAAAATACCCAAAAAATGCCCTTTCTGACACTTTTTGGCCACACAGGAAGCAGTCTTGGGAGATTGCATTTTTGGAGGGGCAAACGAACTCTAAACCAAACAATTTAAGTTTTTCTAGAAAGTAGACTCACAGGGATTTCCAACGAGCTATCCTGCACCTAATTTGGACTTCAGGAAGCCTTCCAAAAGCAGCTTGGAAAAAGCGTTACGCACAGAAAAAATGGCACTATGCACAGGATGAAAAATTGCCAATTTTGCATGTTTGCTCAGAATTTCGCCTAGTTTTCTTCTAGTTTGACTTTTTCTCTCTTATGGTAAAATTCATGATGTGATATGATGTAAATATATGTACTATGATGTAAAAATGATAAAAATTGACTTAAGGAGGTAGATACATCAGTTGTAGGTGGTTTTGAGCTGTCATGAATTGGTTTCCTAAGTTTTAGAGGCAAGTTGTTCCACTGCCTATTTTTGTGTTCCTAGTTTAGATATGGTTGAAACCACCCATTTTCTCATGGATTCGACCCCTGATGGATAGCACAGGTGGTTTGGATGTCTATATCATGTGTTTTTTCAGTCATTTGTCAAGGTTGGACTCTTGTGAATTCTTTGAGCACTATTGTACATCATTTCTACAGTTTGGCAAGGAAATAGACCAGGGTTTGCAGCATTTTGTGGGATTCTTGTGGCAAGGTGATTTAGTATTTTTTTTCCTCTTGATTCAAGTTATCATATGTTTATGTGTGCCATTATCCCTCTCTTTTATGCATAGCTAAATGAATCAAGTGTAAAGGTGGAAATCATTGGTTTTCAATGCTCTGCCTTAGGGTTTATTTATCTTACATGCTTTCTACTGTTTGAAGAGGACTCATGACATTTCCATGCCCTCTCCAACTCCTCACCAGTCTTAAGACTCTCCATTTCACTTAATTCAAAGTACTAAAACACTTTCCTATCTCGCCGCACATAAACCTTTGCAAAACTGAGTTCATTCCCTAGACCCAAAACTGCCTTTCACATCTGATCCAACAAATAACCATAAAAATAAATCAAAACTCCTCTGAGCATACACCTAGCCTAAAATTAGTCTTTATATCAGTCATCTCAAGCTTCATGTGCCATATTTCCTGAGATTGACAAGGAGAGAGCCCTCTCCCAACATGGTAGGGCTAGCTACTAGGTTAAGCGTGGTTTGATGTTACCCTAGACCTGCCTTTCTCAACCTGAGGTAGGTTTAGGCCATAACAGCTCCATTTCCAATAGGCTTGTTTAGTACCTTGAAAGAGTCACTATAGGAAAGAAAGCATTTCTTTTCTTCCAGGGAGCTTGTTTAGTACCCCAACAAAGTTTCTTGCTTCTCCTCTCTGCACATGAAGCCTTTCTCTTCTTTAACCCCTTATTTTAGTTTCACTATTCTCATTGAAATTTATCGGCTTATTGAGAGGGATCCCAAGTTATTGAGAGAAAGAGAGTTGATTCCTTCAAAGAATGTTATATACCTCTTAAATTAATATTCTCACTTTTAATTTTCTCATTTCCTTTCTCTACTCGATTGGATCGGCAGGAAAACACCACTCAATTATATTAATACCGAGTCAAGGAATGAAGATGCTAAAATAGTCATGGGGTTCATGGTTCTGCTTAAATCTTTTTGCCCAAATGGATCATATTTTCGATTCTAACATCATTGACCTTAAAGGTATCAAATCTAAGCAAAGAAGAAGGACCAAAATTTAACCAAGTGTTGTTGAATTTCACAAAGCTCTTCCAAAATTTCTCCACAATGGTTAGAACCTAACAAAACACTTCCACATGGGGTCTTATTTACATAAAATGTGAAAAACAAAAGGAAAAAAGAAAGGACAAGACATGATATGAATGAAACAAAACCAAAAGAACGGAAAAGGAAAAAAATAAGTACATGGGTAGAAACACAACCCTAGGCTACTATTGAAAATAACACTTAATATCTTGGGAATTAACAAAAAGGGATTCCATATTCCCATCTAAGGATTGGAGATGATAAGTATAGTGGCCAAGATTATCATGAACAATAAAGGGTCTAATCGACATGGATTGAAGTTTGGTGTGTTATCCTTTCTCTTCATGGGATTTATCCCATTTCAATACTAGGTATCCCACACTTGATCTAAATTTGATTGCTAGTTAATCTTGTGCTAGTATCATTTACAGATATAAAATTTTCTTTGCTTTGGTTTGCTTATCCATAAAGAGTTTATCCATGAGCATGTGATTGTCAATTCATCTAACTTGGTCAAATTTAATGTTTTTCATGAACTTAAAAGCATGAATTTAAATGGCTGAACAACATCATATAAAAACACAACAAGAACAAATAACAGAGCTCAATACACAAATTTTTGTAGAAGGAGTTCACCCCTCCTGGGCTTCATCTCCTTGGTCTACCTTCATAGTGTGGGCCTTTGTATTAGCTTCAATAGTGTTCAAATTGTTGTTACATGCATATAATTCTCTTGGAACCTATTCCAATGGGTTTAAAACATTCAAATCTATAAGAAATTACTATTTTTTTACTCATTTTGGTTACTAGCTGCTCTGGGAATGGCCTCCAACACCTAGTGGCCTTAGGCTTCAAAAATATTCAAGTGATCAAACACACCTATAGATGACCTCTTCTACCTCTAAAACCTACTCCATTGATTTCAAAACATTCAAATCTATCAGAAATTACTATTTTTTTACTCAATTTGGTTACCAACTACTTTGGTAATGGTCTCCAACACCTGGTGGCCCTAGGCTTCAAAAATCTTCAAGTGACCAAAAACACCTATAGATGACCTCTTCTACCTTTGAAACCTACTCCAATGAGTTCCCAGCATTCCAATTAGCCAAAAATTACTATTAATTTTGGAAATTTGGTTGAGAATTGAGTAAGTTATGGCTCAAATAGTTTTTCCTAGAAAACCTCCGCTAAATCGGAGATACTCCAGTTAAGTCTGCCAAGTTTGGTGGTGGTTCCGGATTTGGTGGCTCCACCATAAATTCCCCCAACTTAATTATGGATTAATTAAATGCTAAACTGATTATTGGCACATTAATCCCGCTTAACAGTTGGCCCCTAGCTCCTAGTTGGAATCCTGGAGACAAAAGCTATTCAATAATTTAGGTCTGAATAAATTATGAGCACTTTCATTTTTTAGCTAAAATATTGATCACTGATCAACACTAAACTCCTTGTTCCCCTCATATTTATTTTCAAACCAATGCTTGATACGATTATGATGCACAACAAAATATTATTTTATTTTTCGCCTTTCTTCCTATAACTTAAGAAGGGTGTCTATCCTTCTCTGAACAACACGACAAGGTTTACCTTAGGATTATTGAGAAAGTTGAAGGGACGGTAGGTATATGCTCAAAGGGAGGATAACTTCTTTTTCATACATGAGAAAGTAAGGGGAGGTATTTAGAGAGGGTTTTGGTGTGACAGGTTAGCCCATAAATAATTCACCAATACATTATGCCAGTTCCTTTGCTCAAGGTTCAAATCAGGTAGATCTATGCGAAGGTAGATCTAGGGTTACTCTTTGTTGGGTGAAGGTTGAGAATATGCCTCCTTTATGTCTGATAAGTACAATCACACCCCTTTGCAAAAGACCTGGAGGTCAATAAAATAAGAGATGCAGTAGCAGAAAAAGGAAGGTATAGATCTGCACAAAGGCAGATATGAGCTATAAAGGCTTCATTATACACATCACACTGTCTCTGGATGCAGAAACCTGGTTCTAGCATCCCCCAATACTGCTTCGGGTCAGACTACAACCTGCACTAGGTAGGTTGTTTCTAAAAGGGCCAGTAGCAAGGGTTTTATTGGTTGGTGCAAATAATTCTTAACCTGCGTCAATCCCCCTTAATCCAACAAATGGTTTCATTGCCAGGACCGTGATCTATCTAAGAGATATGTGATGTCGAATAAGTGGCTCCCTGCAAACAAATATATTGACAAGTGGATTGAACAAAATGTGCACGTGTTTGCGGCTCAAGAGAACAGAAACCCTAAATTTTCTAAAGAGAAGTGGTTGCAGAAATATTTGTACATAGACGAGATTGACGTGTTCTTTTGTTTCTTCCCTGAAGAACTACATGAATGGTGGTATAGATTGGTTGATAGTCAAGGGACGTGGAGGCTTGACAACCGTATAGTGTGGACTCCGGAACTAGTGCGACGTCTAGAAGCCTCAAAATGAAATATCATGTGGGTCGTAGATCATTAGACTGATCGCACACTTGGAAGTTTCGTAACTGAGTTCACGATCGATAGAAATATCAGCTATAGTGAAGTAGAACTTAAGCTCTTCAAGGGACCGGGAGGTAAGTATTTGAAATCATTGAAAACGTGGATTAAAATGCTAATATGTGAAAAGAGGTTTTTTCAATTACCCTGACGTTTGGGGCTACGCAAAGTGGGAAATTCTTTAGAAGAAATGAAGGATCGAGCTCTGAGTACAATCTGCTCATTGAACCCCCTTGAAGTGATGATGAAGGGATGGTACTGACTACACCGCGAAGTGTAGTACAATTGATTAACCAGGGTATTCCAAGGATACCTCATCTATCCACTCCACCTCCAACTCATACGCCTACACCTTCGCCTCCACCTCCACCTCCACCTCCACTTCCACCATTTAACATGGAAAATGCGATGAAGATGCTTGTTTTTAAAGGAGTAGGGAGTGAAGACCCCGAACAGTTCTAGTTTGTTGCAGGAGCTGTATGGATGACATAGCAGATTATGGATGATAAAATCAAGAAAGCGCAATTGGTCACACCCTTACAGGACCAAGCATTGACATGGTACATCAAGTACTACGCTGATAACCTCAATGCGATGTTGGCAGAGACCCAGCAAGATCTGAACAAGGAGTTTAGAAAGCCTAAGTCAGAGGCGGAGTCGGTGACCGAATTTAAAGAAATGCAACAAAAAGATAGCTGAGACACCCTAGGATTTTGATCAAAGGTTGAAATGCCTGATCAAGCAGGACAATATCGTGATTATATATTCCCGGCATCGACACTGGTATATTGCGTCGCTCTTGTCGTACTTAAGATTTTCGTTGTCACAACAAAAGATAGCAACGCAAGCAGAATCCTTAGAAATTGCGATGAGGCTGGATGCCTCACCCATACAAGATACAAACCTTGGAGTGCAATAGATTCACTCACAGCTAGAAAGACTGCACTTGGAGTTGTAGAGCCTAAAGAAAGGAAAGGAAACTCAGTCGGAGGTGCATGCTGAAGTCTGGTGCTTGAAATGTAAGGGCCATGGGCACGATAAGGATCGTTGTCTGACTTATACTAACTATCTTGTTGGGGGAGGGTATGTTCCCCTGAAACCACAAAATACCATTGGGTTGAGCACGGGAGCTGTGCCATGGTGCGCTATATGTCAGGTTGCAGGATAGCATGTGACTGATAATTTCCATTTACTGCAGAAGTTTGTACAGACCCCCCAATAGTTGTTTTGCAATTTTTGTAAATATATAGGTCATGACGAATGCCATTGTAGGAGTTATGAGATGAATATGGATAGAACCCCTACCTACCAAATGTAGGCAGAAACCTGACCTTGGGATCAGGGCGCAGGAGTAGCAGGCGGACAATTCCAAGGCTAAGGACGAGGAAGAGGGGGCAGAGCTGGTAGAGGATGGGGGTAGATAATTTGCTATAAGTGTGGCGAAGAAGGACACTTCGCATGAGATTTCCCAAACCCCACACATCCGTCATGTCAATATTGTAGACAATTCAACCATGTGATAAAGAAATGTATGATCCTTATGGAAAAGATGCAAGAAAAGAAGATGCAACCCTATCAACCTACACAGAACATCCAGATGCTAAGGGTGGAGGCCCGCGAAGAATATCAGAGTGTAAATATAGTAACAAGAAGTGGTATGGCCACTGGTGCATATAAGGACAAGCAACCTGAGATTGATGGGTGGGTGCGCAATGCTGCTGAGAAATAAATAGAATTTGATCTTAACCGAGCTAAAGATACCTTCATGGAAGAAAATAAGAACTTCGCTGAGGCCTCCACCTCAGGAAGCAAGGATAAAATGCCAGAAACTAGTACAACACAAGAAGTAGATCCTTCAGTATTAGCTACTTTTCTAAAGACCTGTATGAAGTTGTTGTGCGATAAGAAAGCGGTAGAAGGGCTGCAAGAGCTAATCGACAAATGTGCGAATAAAGAAAAGACCCCTGCTGAAAAATGCACTGTAAGAAAAATTGGTAAGCATAAGAAGCAAACGGGGAGCTAGATGAGGCTAACCGCACAAATAGGAGAATATGAATGGATCAGGTAATATTGGATCTGGGATCTGATGCAAATGTTATTCCTAAGCATACGTGGGAGAGAATGGGGGGGCCTGTGCTATAGTGGTATCCTATCCAACTACGTATGGCTAATCAACAAAATATTATTCCGATGGCGTGCTTATATGGTGTAACGATAGATATTGAGGGCGTGAATGCGTTGGTTGACTTTGAGGTCATTGAAATAGTGGATGATAGTAACCCATACCCCACGTTACTGGGAATTGACTGGGATTTCGATATGGATGTGGTAATCAACTTGAAGAAGCGGAAAATGACGTTTGAAAGGAATTCGCTTAGGGTTTTAGTATCACTCGACCCTACTGAAGGAGCGCGCTATACTAAACCTGTTCACGACTTTGTGGAGGATGATGATGATCTGGATTACATATATAGGATCACAACGTGAAATGAAGATTGGATCAATCCTATGAATGATGGATAAATTGCATGGGACAGGGGTAGTTCCTGTACCTTGGACTCAGATGAAGAGCTTGAACACTGGCAGAATCAGTTGCATGAAGTATCTACGTTGCGTTGCAATATGATGACCAAATCACTGCGGTGTGTCTCAACCAAGGTAAGGAAGCTCCCACATTATGATCGTTTGACTGATGTGGACTTTTTTTATATGAATATGAAAGGGAAGTACCTTAAGAACATCGATTCCAAGCATTGGAGTTGGCACTGCACGCTACGCCTACCTACTGGTGGGGTACGAACAAGGAAAGCTTCAATGGATGGAAGGAATATAGGAGAGTAATGTGATTAAGGTTTGGGTATGCTAATACCCCGATGACAGAGAAGTATAGTGGGAAGGATGATTCGTGCGATCATTTGGCATGATGGACTAAGGCCTGGGGAACGGAGCCACAACTAGAATGGGTGCACATTTTTTGTCATACCTTAGATACAATCCCAATGAACTGGTATTTGGAAACGGAGCTTCGCCATGGGACAACTGAATGGGATATCTTAAGAGAAAGTTTCTTATTGACTTTCATCTTTGAGGATGGGTTTGAATGCATCGATGAAGCGCTGCAGGAGATAAAAGAAGCTATATTTAGAAAGCCTGAGCAACCGGTCGAATGGGCTCAGCCCTCGTAGAATATTAACATTCTATAGACAGAGGGATAGTGCGAAGTCGAAGGACCAAAAGCTGAGAACCCGGGTACATTAGAGCCTTTGAAAACTAGACAAGTAAATATTAGATTGGAAGCAAAGCCTAAGTTCACAAAGATAGTTGACTATTAGGACAAAGATACAGTTCATAAGGTGGCCGAACTGCTGCACGAATACTAGGATCTATTCCCAACAAAGTTTTCGGATCTAAAGGGGATCGTAGGATATTTAGGTGTAATAAAAATCATTTTAAAGCCTGATGCGAAGCCTGTCAAGTAGAGACCTTATCGGCTCAATTCGAAGTATAAGGAAAAGGTGCGCCAAGAACTTGATAATATGATGGATGCCGATATTATTGAACCAATAGAGGAATCTAATTGGGTCAGCCCAATGGTGGTCCAAGAGAAGAAACATAAAGGCAAAATTAGGATATGTGTAGATCTGAGGAAGTTGAATGGTGCATGCGTGCACGATTCGTTTCCAACACCATTTACAGATGAAGTATTAGAGAAAGTTGGCAGACATGAGGCTTATTCATTTACTAATGGCTTTTCGGGATACCATTAAATAAAGATCATGTCGAAGGATCAAAGCAAGACAACCTTCACAACGGAGTGGGGTTTCTTTCAGTATATTGAAGAACACGCCTGCAATTTTATTGATCCGGACTTAAACATGAATGCAACAAATTACAGAGATAACCATAAACACAGCTATGCAGCGGAAATAATGCTTCATTTCATTAATGTAAAATACTGAAATATGCTTACAAACAGTAATGGAAATAAACTAGCTAGGGCGATGGTAGCTTATCTCTGAGAAGAGATGTGGTGGCTACATGCCTCTGAACTGTGTTACAATGAGGCTCGAAGGCCTATTTATTGTTGAGAAACAATGGAAAACCCTTAACATTCCAAAACCTAACCCTAGAAGATGAAACGCCAAACTGCGGGCCCTGTTTGGGTAAATTGGTACACCAACTTCCCGGGGTCGTAACTTTGGCATACGATCTCCGTTTGACGCGTACAATAGCTCGTTAGAAAGATCTGTCTGAGCACTACCACTTTGGGAGGAAACATCGATCCATGGACCCATGTTGCCCCAGATTTCCCAAAAGACGTCATTTAGGGCCTCAAAATGGCTCCGAAAGTTTAGGACCCGAAAAACTGCTAAAAATAGCAAGTTGTGCTACAATTAAGGAAACTGAAAATGCTGAGAGAAACAATGGTGGGGGTCCAGGTGGACTTGGCACATGGTCACCAATATCCATCTGGATCATTACTCCCCCCTTAGGAAGCAATGGTCCCCATTGCATTGAGTTTCACCATGAGATGAGGAAACTTTTGCTGAACTTGTTCCCTGGTGAGCCACTTGCCCTGGTGAAGGAGTTGGCCTGCTTTGACAACTCGATACAGTTGGATGTTCTATTGGCGAGTGTTCTTGATCTGTGTGTCCATGATCCGATCAGTTGCAGCTTGTTCCATGCAATCTGGATTTAATTCTGTGGCTGTGAGATGTTCTGCAATGTCGGATGTGTCTAGCAATGGTGGAAAGTATGGCCGAAGGCGGTCCACATTGAACACTGGGTGCAGGCCAAGGAATGGAGGAATGCTGAGCTCAAATGCATTATCTCCCACAGCCTTAGTAATGGTGTAAGGACCATATCAGAGTTGTCTCAATTTCCGATAGGCTCCAGTAAGGCGTTCCTTTTGCAAATGCAAGCAAACTTTGTCGCCCACCTGAAACTTGTGTGGCACCCGATGTTGATCATGTCGCTGCTTGTACTTGGCATTTGATTTCTCCAGAATGTCATGGACCTGCTGGCGAATATATTGGATGCGCTCAATGAAGCTGGTGGCCTTATCTGTTTCGGACTGGACATGAGCTGAATTTATGTGAGTAGCTGCAAGTGGCATGGCCACATCAATGGGGCATAGTGGCTGGAATCCCAAACCCACCTGAAAAGGGCTATGGCCAGTGGAGCTGTGAAGAGCTCGGTTGTAGCTGTGCTGGACATAGGGGAGGCTCTCGTCCCATGTGCGTGGATGCTTTGAGTTATACATGCGCAGAATGTGCATAATCATCCTATTGACAACCTCTATCTGGCCATCAGTTTGAGGATGGAAGGCTGTGGACTTCGTGAGTTTGGTGTCCAGCATTGACTAGAGACTAGACCAAAATTTGCTGAGGAACCAACTGTCCCAATCTGAAATGATAGACTGTGGGATCCCAAAGTGCACCCACACTCGTTCAAAGAAGAGTTTAGTAGTGGCTTTTGCTGTGATATTCTTCTTGCAGGCTGCCATAATGGCCATCTTCGAGAACCTATCAATGACCACAAAAACACAGTCATTTCCATGCTTAGTGGAAGGAAGGCTTGACATGTAATCCATGGAGATGGATTCCCAAGGTCGACTAGGGGTAGGAAACGGGGTATAGAGGCCGTGCTTCTTGATGGTCGGTTTGGAAATGGCATAGGTAGTACATGATCTGATGTACTTCCCAACATCCTGTCGAAGATTCGGCCAATAGAAATAATTTTGCAGTACTGCCATTGTTTTCTCGACCCCGAAATGCCCAGCAGCTCGACTGTAGTGTGCTTCCCAAATCATCTTGGCACGCTCGCTTGAAGGAACACAAAGGTGACCCAGGTGGCATAACAGGGCATCCTGGAGGTGAAAATCTGGAACATGTCGACCCTCCAAGAGTGTCTGGTATGTGTGGCCAAATTCTGGGTCGCTTTTGTAGAGAAGTGGCCAATCAGAAGTCTCATGCCCAAAAGAGTTGAGCGTGGTGGTTAACGCCACGATCGGTGGTCGAATGAGGCAATCTGCAACATTATTGGTGTTGCCCTTCTTATACTTGATATTCAAGTGGAACTGTTGCAGGTATGTAGACCACTTCTGATGGCGATCATTCTGCAATTTCCCTTGGGTCTGTATGAACTGCAGGGGTCGGTGGTCTGTGTGGATGACCGTTTCCTTCCCTAAAATGTAATGCTTCCAATGTCGGCAGGCCTGCACAATGGAATACATATCTTTATCATAAGTGGGGTACTTCCGGACTGTTTCTGAAAGTGTTTCACTGTGATATGCCACTGGATGTCCATGTTGAGTAAGGACTGCCCCAATAGCATAGTCAGAGGCATCTGTCTCGACCTCAAATGGTTGTTGTAAATATGGTAACGCGAGCACTGGTGTCGTGCAGAGGTGATCCTTCAACTCTATGAATGCGTTCTGTTGAGATTCAGAACAAAAGAATTTTTCTTTCGCTCCGCCCTTGGTGAGTTGAATCAAGGGCCAAGTAATATGAGAAAATCCCAACACGAACCTGCGGTAGAAGTTGGAAAGACCTAGAAAGCTGCAGAGCTCTGTTAGTGGTTGGAGATGGCCAATCCCGAATGAATTGGATCTTGGAGGGATCCACATGCACCCCCTGTTCATCAATGATGTATCCTAGATACTGAACCTGGGTCATGCCAAAAGTGCATTTCTCCAAATTGGTGCATAGCTTGTGTTGCCGTAGTGTTTGGAGAACCTGTCGGATGTGGTGGAGGTGCTCTTCCCAACTCTGGCTGAAGATCAGAATGTCATCCAAGTATACTACTACAAATGAGTTGGTGAATGGCTGCAAGATGTCATCCATTAGCCTCATGAAGGTTGCAGGAGCATTCGTCAATCCGAAAGGCATAACCAACCATTCGAAAAGGCCCTCCTTGGATTTGAAGGTAGTCTTCCACAGATCAGAGGGTTCGATTGGTACCTAGTGATATCCTGACTTCAGATCGATCTTGCTGAAATATCTCACCCCCTTTAGTTGGTCCAGGAGGTCATCAATCTGCGGGATCGGGTACTTATTATGGACAGTGATCTTGTTCAGTGCCTGATAGTCAATACAGAGTCTCCACGTCCCATCCTTCTTCTGTACCAACACGATTGGGCTCCCACAAGGCGATGAACTCGGACGGATGTGACCTTTCTGTAGGAGCTCCTGAATCTGACTCTTGATTTCATCGTTCTCCAGAATGGAGCACCAACAAATTGGTCCATTGGGTAGCGGCGCACCTGGGGTCAGATCGATGGAGTGCTTACCTAACAGTGTAGAGGAACCCCTGCGGGGGAGGTGAAGATGTCCTCGTACTCCTCCACGACCTTGTCCATCTGTAGTTGTCATGCGGAGGGGCCCTGTCTGGAGGCCGCGGCCACCGTCTTATTCTTTCCTTGAAAGCGTATCATCAGGAAAACAAATTTCCCGGTTTTGGAAATGAGCTTACTGCATTGTTTTGCAGTAATCAAAGAGATGGTGATAGGCGGTGCTACCTCTGGTATCCTGTACAACTTATTTCCCAATGTAATAATAACAACATGGGGCCTTGATTCATACACAGCATGTCGCTTCCACAAGTATGGTTGTCCTAATAATACATCACAAACTTCAAGGGGAGCAATGTCACACAATACCTCATCCGTGAAGGGCTTGATGTTGTATGGAAGGCGACACTGCTGGCTCACGCGAAGATCTCGTCCTTGGTGAAGCCACCCGATGGTGTACGGTTGTGGATGTGTTGTGGTCGGTAAGCCCAACCGCTTCACGACCTCTGCCGAAACGAGGTTATTTTGGCTCCCACTATCAACAATGAACTGTAGCGGGGAGCCCTTTACCCACATCTGGGAGTGGAAGAGACGCTCCTCCTCCTCTGGATCTTCGGGTTCATTTTTTTGGATCTTAGTGGTAGCAACAGTGGTGTTGGGATCCGCATCAATGATCTGCTTCCCTTTGTCATTCCCCTTGTCGGGTTCTGACTCAGAGTCGGAACATGCATCTGATTCTGAAACCTTTAGCTCAGCCACCAGTGACTGCTTGGCCCGACACTCACTTATGTTGTGAGTGGAGCTCTTATGGAACTCACACCATTTTCCCGTGTCCTTTTTCGGCTTCGCGACACTGTTCTTTGCTTGCAACTTCGGCGGGTTGTCTTGGGCTGCGTCGCCTTGGATTTTTCCTTTGTTCTGTGGTTTAGGGGCACCTTTCCCCTGCTTTGGATTCGCAGATCCAAAGTCTCGCTTCTTTTGTTTAAACTTCTGCTCAACCTTGACGGCATATCGGTATGCTATGCCGAGCGAGGAGATGTTCAGGAATTGTATTTCTTCCTGGATGTACTTATGCAGGCAGCCGCAGTATTTGAGTATCAAATGTTGCTTCAAATCCTTGATACCCAACTTTGTGCGAAGGGTATGGAAAAGATTGGTCAACTCCGGCACGTCTTGGTCCCTTCCCTGCCGCAGCGTGGTCCACTTTATGTATTCATCCTCATAGCTTCCGACAGGGTAGTACTGCTCCTTGATGGCATCCCGGAATGAATTCCAGGTGGGTGCGGCTGAAAATAGTGAGCTAGTACTTTCATCCTTCTGCTCGCAGTAGGTTTCCCACCAGTCCTTGACATGGGGGGCTGCTTTGAGAAGAGCGAAAACAATCTTTTCCCGACTCGAAAATTCATGAACAGAAAAATAACCCTCTAGCAGATTTAACCATTTATCTACGGCATCTGCGTCTATCTGACCTTCGAATATGGGGATTTCAAAATTAACTTGTACCTTAAAGGGCATGGCATTTCCAGAGTAGCTGCTGGAAGCCGATGTGTCGCTTCTGGGTAGCCGCTGAAGGATTTGGGCAAAGCTGTCCATCATCGCGTTCCATTGTCGCTCGAGGGCTTCTTCGAGCAAGATTTTGATAGGATCTCTTGCCCCCTCATCTTTCTTCTCATCCGCCATGGGAGGCCGTCGGAATTTGCGAGGCTGGTCTTGCAAAGGTTCGACCAGTTCAAGCCCTAACTCCTTATATCCCGACCTTGTTGGGGACATGCAAAGAAAAACAAAGAAAAAGCAGACCGCTCTGATACCACTAACCCGGACTTAAACATGAATGCAACAAATTACAGAGATAACCATAAACACAGATATGCAGCGGAAATAATGCTTCATTTCATTAATGTAAAATACTGAAATATGCTTACAAACAGTAATGGAAATAAACTAGCTAGGGCGATGGTAGCTTATCTCTGAGAAGAGATGTGGTGGCTACATGCCTCTGAACTGTGTTACAATGAGGCTCGAAGGCCTATTTATTGTTGAGAAATAATGGAAAACCCTTAACATTCCAAAACCTAAACCTAGAAGATGAAACGCCAAACTGTGGGCCCCGTTTGGGTAAATTGGTACACCAACTTCCCGGGCTCGTAACTTTGGCATATGATCTCCGTTTGACGCGTACAATAGCTCGTTAGAAAGATCTATCTGAGCACTACCATTTTGGGAGGCAACGTCGGTCCATGGACCCATGTTGCCCCAAATTTCCAAAAAAACATCGTTTAGGGCCTCAAAATGGCTCCGGAAGTTCAGGACCCGAAAAACTGCTAAAAATAGTAAGTTGTGCTACAATTAAGGAAACTGAAAATGCTAAGAGAAACAATGGTGGGGGTCCAGGTGGACTTGGCACGTGGCCACCAATATCCACCTGGATCATTTATCCTGGGTAGTAATCGCGACATTCAAAGAGTTTATTCATAATTTTTTGGAGGTTTATTTTGATGATTGTACTGTGTTTGGGTTGGTGAAGTGCCATGTTTCCAATCTGCTCCTTATGTTGGATACATGTCAAAGGTATCAGATCACGTTGAATTTGAAGAAGTGTATATTATATGTGCCCTTTGGAATTTTTCTTGGCCATGTCGTTGTAGGTTTTAACCCCATACAAAAAGTACCTGCATACGAATTCTAAAACACAGAAAATAAACAATGCAAGAGCATAACACATAAAACACATATACACAGAGATTTCCTCTGGATCCCAAAACCGGGACTACCAGCTTGATTTTTCATTATATTCCTTTCAATGTTATAATATATATTTATACATGCCGAAGCATCCAATACCATGGATTGAAAACCATCACATCCAATACCATGGACTGAAAACCATTGTGTCCAAAAAACATGTGAAAAATCATGCACAAAACCATAGGTGGGTCTGCCTAATCTAACATAGGGTCCAAAACCAAAATTTTCCGGGGCACTGCCTCAGACCCCATAAAGTGGGGTTACGGGTACACCTCAAACTCCCTATGACCCCCCACCCCCCCGCTACACAATCGGCGCAACGAAGGGCCCCTCTAACCCCCTAGTTAACTACGTGGGCTAGTCGTGGAAAGAATATAACACAACCCAACAGTCGTATGTAAGTAGGGAATGGTGGTGGACCCTACGAAGATCATTGTGATTGCGAATTTGGAAGCTCCTAGGAATGTAAAACAATTGCACGTGAAATCGGGGCACACTCGGTATTATAAGAAGTTTATCAAGGCGTATGCTCATGTAACCTCATGTAACCGTGCCGATGGAAAAATTATTGAAGAAAGATGTGATGTTTTGTTGGGATGAAGAATGTTAGCATAGTCTCGATGTATTGAAGGAAAAGATGGTGTGTGCACCTATTTTGGTGTTTCCAGACTGGAAGAAATAATTCCATGTGCATGTAGATTCCTCTTGCATTGTGCTTGATGTAGTATTAACATAGGCAGGAGAAGGGGAAATTGATCATCAGATAGCCTTCATAAGTAGAAAGTATCTCAGGGCGAGAATAATTATTCCACCATAGAGCACGAAGGGTTGGTGATGGTCTATGTGTTGCAAAAGTTTCGTCATTATTTATTGGGCGCGCATTTTAAAATGTATACATATCACTCTGCATTGAAGTACCTGGTCAATAAGCCTATGTCGGGGGGGGATCTGCCAATGGTTACTATTGTTTCAAGAATATGATTTTGAAGTGATTGTAAAGCCTGGAAGGTTGAATGCAGGACCAGACCACTTGTCAAGGATTGAAATAGGTGAAGAACCAAATAATTTGGAGGAAGGGTTGTCGAATGAGCAACTCTTTGCTGTGCGCGTTGCAGATGACCATTTTGCTGATATCATTCAGTTTTTAACCACGAGTACAGATCCAGAAGGGTAATCCACTTAGAAAATGAAGGATTTAATGGTCCGCTTCGCGGATTTTTCAATGATTTCGGGTCACTTGTATAACACGGGAATGGATGAAATACTATGAAGGTATGTTCCATAGTTTGAACATGCTAGTATCTTTGTTAAAGCACATGGAAGCACGATGGGAGGACACTATGTAGGAAAAGAAACTGCGGAGAATATTTTGCTCGTAGGATAATGGTGGCCTGCATTACATAAGGATTCTAATGCATACTGCAAGGCATGTGATGCTTGCTAAAGGACGAGAAAGCCTTCGCGAAGAGATGAATTGCCTTTAAATCCTCAAGTTTCATTGCAGCTATTTGATAAGTGGGTTATTGATTTCATAGGCCCAATCCAACCACCAGAAAGAAGACGAGTGCACGGTATATTATTACTACAATAGAGTATTTAACCATATGGGCAAAAGCATAGCCATTGAAGGATTGTACAACTGCCACCATTGCGAAGTTTTTGTTTGAATATGTCTTAACACGTTTTGGATGCCCTAAGGTGCTGATGAGTGATAGAGGTACACATTTCTTGAATGAAATGATCAGCATGATGCTTGAATAATTTCAGGTGTATCATCAAAAGAGTACACCTATCACCTGCACGTGAATGGAATGGTGGAAGAATTTATCAAAATCTTGGAGAATGCATTGACAAAGGTCTATAATGCGCAAAGGAACGATTGGGATATGCGTGTCCCAGCAGTATTATGGGCATATAGGACAACCTGCTAGAAGTTGACAGGCAAAACACCATTTAGGTTGGTCTATGGGATTGAAGCGGTGATTCCTATGGAGTACATTGTGCCAAGTCTACATATTAAAGCTTTGACAGAGATGGAAAATTGTGAGACCTTGGAAGAACGGCTCACGTAGCGGATGGAGTTTGAAGAGGACTGCTTTCTTGCAGGATTTCACCAGAAAGTGAAAAAGGAATGCCTGAAAGCATGGAATGATAGAAATATTAAGCTGCACACTTGCAAGGTAGATGATTTAGTGCTGCTATATGACAATAAGTTCACAAATTTTTCGGGGAAATTTCAAATGCACTGGTTAGGGCCATAAGTTGTTAAGGAGATCACTGATGGTGGCATGGTTCAGCTCATGAAGCTGAATGGAGAACCATTTCCAAGTGAATGGAAGTAGGTTAAAATTGTATACAGGGGATCTTGTCCCTGTGCAATGACTACATGGTAGCAGAACAGTCTTAGCGCTCCATGCAGTTGCAAGGGAGCATGGGACTATAAATTAGGTTGCCCGACGAGGAGAAAAATATAGTAAGGAGGTTGCACGACGGAAGAAAGGAGCGCTAGGAAGGGAAGTTGCTACAGGCACAAGTTCAAGAACTGCAGCAAAAGAATCAGTGGTAAAGGCTCGACTTCAACCTTGGACAAAGGAGGCCAGCCAAATTTCTCACACCATTCAGGACAAGCTAAAAGCGCTGCAACAGAATCATAGGACCATGCAACTTGCGGTAGAGGGAACAACTATAGAAAAGTCGATCAAAGAGGTGAAGCAAGCTGCAATACAAGGCATCGAGGAGTTCAAGCTACTAAAGCAAAATTTTAGTGAGCTCTTCCACAAAGTAGAGAAGCACGCTGAGTGACTTGAGGGTGAGTCACCATATTTTGTTGGGGACCTATTGGGATAGGGTCCCTAGGGTCAATTTTGGGTTAGTTATTCAATTTTTTAGTAGAATTTTGTAAACAATGTAAAGTCTCCACGAAATGTGGAAGTGGAGCATGCAACTAAGTAAGAGTCAAAGGGGCTTTAGCCCCTTGTCTGGGTAAGTGATAGGATGGTTTTCAAACTCACTCATAGGTCGCGGGCCATGGTATTGTAATAGAAAGGCTATAAATAATTGAGTCATTGCGAGTATAGGAGAATAAATTTTGAAGAAGAACAAGCGTAAGGGAAAGTGCTAAGGCAGGAAAGCTCTGTTTTCCTATACTCAGGCTAAAGGGGAAGGCTTCTGCAGTTAAGTGCATGGAGACCTTAGCAAGTCCACAGCTGAGTGCACGGGACCCTGCGGCTGGGTGCACAAGGTAGAAGAGTCTGTAAATTGAATGTTGAATCTAATAAAGACTATTTTGAACCAAATATATTGCAGTTGTGCCTTTCCTTATTTCTGTTTAAGTTTATTCATTGTTTCTTAATGATCTGTTTTCTATGAAATAAAGTGTATTTTCTGCGCAAATCTGTTAGTTCGTTAATATCTATGCATGAAATGAGTAATGGACTATTTTCGCAAAGATAGTAACTAGATATGTTATGATAACGGTTCAAATCGGGTAGATCTGCGAAGGTAGATCTAGGGTTACTCTTTGTTGGGCGAATTTTGAGAATTTGCCTCCTTTATGTCTGATAAGTATGATCACACCCCTTCACGAAAGACCTGGAGGTCAATAGAATAAGAGTTGCAGTAGCAAACGAAAGGAAGGTATAGATCTAAGCGAAAGAATATTTGAGCTATAAGGGGTTCAGAATACACATGACATAGTATCTCGATGCAAAAACCTGGTTCTAGCATCCCCTGATATTCCTTCGGGTGAGACTGCATCTTGTGCTACGCAGGTTGTTGCCGAAAGGGCCAGCAACTAGGGTTTTGTTGGTTGGTGCAAATAACTCTATATCTGGGTCAAGCCCCCTTAAGCCAACAAAGTGTGAGGAAAAGTTGTCTTGCTCTAGACAATGACATACATCAGTGTACCAAGAAGTGGTTGTATTTGTAGGGATAGCTTGCTCAATGTTGTGCATTTCAATTTCTTGTTCCGATCCAGAAGAATCCTCTTCTTGTGAATTGACTACTTCTGTTGTAAGTCGACAAAGACCATAGTCTTTTATTGTATGAACTAGATTCAATTATAGATCATATTCTTGAAGGATTTTCATCCATATTTCTCTCCTCTCACCCTTATTTCATGAAGGTGGATCTAGACGTTGGGTGAGGCACACATATGATAACATGGGTTTTCAAGAGGTAAGGTCTAAAATGCTTCACCGCCTTGTATACTACATATGATTTCTTATCTATGGCGGTGTTGATAGTGCTGGACCTGCCAACATTTGGTGGATCTCCCCAATATGAAGTCCCAATCAGACCTCACACCGTTTGGTGTAGAATTCCCATCTAGTACAAAGGCCTGGTTGCCAAATCCTTAAATATTTTCCTTGTCTCTAGCAATCAGCATGAGAGAGTGATGCACAAGTGTCTTCGAAAAGAAAGGGTGGTGTGCCTGGTGAGGGTGCAATTGCAATTATTTCAAGGTTCTTCTAATGCAAAGGGGGGAGAAAAGTGAGCCTCTAAGTGAGAGGTATTAGTACCACCCAAAAAGAGACACACATGAACCAGAAGGATCCGTCTAACATCCAACGGAATAGTCCATAGTGGATTCGACGATTGTTATGAACAACAAACAAGGAAATATTTCTCTAGTATCCCACGGAATAGTCCATAAGGATGGGACAACAATAACAACCATTACAACACATTCTCAATTAGATAAGAACTAAAATAACCAAAATAGTTCAACTATCTTAGTACATCTGAAAGCAACATAAAATACAAACATACATAGAGTAATCTTACAAACATTCATAGTCCATGCATGAAGAATGTGATGGCCTTAAAAGGATTATGTTATTAAGAAAAATTTCTAAGACACATTTTTAAAATGCACATCACTAGCCCCAATAGTGGGACATTAGAGCCACTACTTGCTCCTCAAAGAACTAGCTGATCTCTTTAATGCCTTGCAGGAGGAGCCAAGGTGAAAAGTCCTTTTCTCATACAATGAGGGGGTATATATAACCAAGGGGTGATGCTTCCCCCTTGTGACTCTTTGACTACCCTCATGACCATTCAACTTCTTATGACTTTTCAAATTACATGACTCTTCATATTCATGTGTGTCCTTTGGACTTCCATTTTACAATACATTTGAATACAATATACATGGTCCAAAGTAGTGATGTGGCATATGACCACTCATGACATGACATGACATGACACTGCTGACATGGATTTCTTGGTGATGTGGAAATTTCAAGTCACTTCTACTGCTAAGTGTTGTATGCCTTCTTCGATATGATTTCTCTTCTCCCCCACATGGCTTGGTGACGTAGAGTCTTCAATGATCTTCAGTCTTGGATGGTAGTTGCAAACTTATGTCCCTTTTTCTTCCTCTTGATTGATATACTTATGATTTTATCTACAAGGAATTATTTGGGAATTCTTCCCTCCTTCTTCATCATCTCACCCTGACTCGATAGTGTACATGTTCCTGCAATTCACTCATAACCGGATGACATCAAATCGAAACCCCCCTAGTCTAAGATGATGCACTCTTATCCATGAACTGAGCCTGAGACAAGTCACAGACTAGGGAGAGGGGCCCAATGACTGCGCATTGCACAATTCCAGCAAACAGGGGCATATCTTGGTCATTGAGACTATGCAATGCACAGCTCAGGGAGGCTTGAAGGACAAAATTGTATAGTTTCTGGAGGCAATGGGATTCGACTGAGGGAAAGGAGACATGAGGAAGAATATGTGTAGTTTTGGAGGCCAAGGGAGGTTGGTCTTGTACACATTACACAGTTCCAGCAGGAAAGGAAAATGATTGAGGGCCGAAGATGCAAAGTGTGCAGTTCAAGGCAGACTAGGAGACACAATTGCGCAATTTTGGAGGTCAAGATCAAGAATTGAGCTCAAGAATTATGAAGAGAAAGCCCTAGAGGATAGGAAATGGACACTGTGAAGTTCCAAGAAGCAAGGTGACAACCTAGTGGGATAAGACTATGCAATGTGCAGTTCAGTCAGAGCCTGGTGAAGCTAAGCTGCTCGGTCGGGATAATTTTCCAAAAATGGCTAAGTACAAGATGGGTGATGAATTGTGATCACACACTTAGCATACTTTGACAACTCAACAACATAGATCATCAGAACATGTAAACAAAGTATTTCCCTTTATGTGACTGCCTCATGACAAGATACGACAAATGTGACACTTAAGATAGGCTTTAAGACGATTGTGACTACACTTGTGTGACAGTGCACAAAACTTTGTGAATGAATACGATAGATGTTTACATGGTTGGGACAAATCATATACAAAAAGAAAAACCTTCAAAACCATCAGAAAATACTTGCAAAAACTGTACGATAATCAAACATGCCAAAATATGGCAGTTAACCCAACATGCAAAAGGGACCAAAGAATTACGAGAAAGCTCATTAAATGAGCTCTAGTGTTTGAAACAACAAGGAAAAGACCAAGGAAGGCTCCAAAATTTGGGTGCAAGCCAAAATTTTGGAGGGTGTTGTAGTAGCTACAAGACTTGGTGACACACTAGTTGAACTCCAACTTCTCTATCTCGGTTAATTTCTTCTGTGCATGGCCTTGGTTCTTTAGGGAGTATTGATTCATTGCGAAGATCACTTTGGCCTTCCCACTTACCCCATGAACAAACATGGTCCCCTATATACATTCTTGGTTGAACACAACATAAGATTCAACATAATCAAAATGTTTCGAGTTGGGAAGGGTAGTGTAATTCACAATATTAAGATTTTCAGAGTATAATTTTTCATCTCTGGTGTTGCTCCACTACTAGCAGGCCTAGACAGTACCTTGGTGGAGTCACGTAGGAACACAAACATTTCTTCAGGCCAAAAAGTCTGGACAGTACCCCGACTGAGTTGCTTGCTTCACCTCTCTACGCAGGGAGCCTTTCTCTTCTTTCAACTTTATTTATTTATTTAAAGAGAATTGTGTATTGGCACTTATTTTTTTAGGGGTAGAAGAGGGATCCCAACTTATTGGGAGCATAAGAGATTGTTCCTTCAGAGAAGCATATAGAGACCTCTGATTTAGGTTTTCTCGTTTAGATTTTTCCCCTTCTCCATTTCTACTAATTGGATAAGGTTGAGAACCCCAAAGCAGAAAACCAAGTCTAGGCATGAGGTTTCCAGACTAGACATGGGTTCATGGTTTGACCAAAATTCTCCTTACGGACAGATTGCATTTTTGTTGGAACTTCATCGGCTAAAAGGTGTAACCAACAGAAGGGTAGGCAAATGTTGAAGTGTCACAAGCATATTTATATTTTAGCCACACACATAATTATAAGCCATAATAGATTCATGCATAACGCTTATTCACATAATGGAAACCAACAAAAAGTTCAAACAAATAAAAAAAAACAGACAACAAAAGAAAATACTATGTACTTAATGTAGGGCACAACCCCATATTTTCATTGAAAGTATTGTTCAAGTCATGGCCATTAATAGGGAGAGTGTCAATCTTCCCATCAAGTGATTGAAGACGATAAGTGTGCTGGCCAAAATTTTCGTGCACCATGAATGTCCCAATCCACAGGGACTGAAACTTAGTGTGTTTTCCTTTGTCCTCCTGTGCTTTGTCCCATTTTAAGACTAATTCACCCACAATGAAGTTGTTTTTCCATGGAGACTTCCTATTGAACCACCTGTTAATACGACTCTAGTAAAGTAAAAAAAATTCTTTAGCTTTCAAATTTTCTTCATATAGCTTATGGAGAGTATCCATCCTACGTTGAACTAACCAACATGGCTTGCCTTGGGACTCTTGTGACAGTTGGAGAGCGGGAAAGTAGATATTCGGATAGAGCATGGCTTCTTTTTCGTACACTAGGAAGTAAGGGGAGGTGTTTAGGGAAGGTTTTGGTGTGACTTAGTCAACCCATAATGCATTCACCAAAGCAGAGTACCAGCTTCGTTGCTAAGAGAATATGGTATTTTTTATAATGCGATAAGGTTTTTGTTTGTGGATTCAGCAAGACCATTCCCCTGTGGATCGTAATTAGCAGAATGTTTCAATATAATACGATTTTCCAATGCCAAATCATAAATTCTTAATGATGAAAATTATGTTGCATTGTCAAAAACAAGACATAGGAACATCAAACATAGAGATGATATTCTGTTGCAGAAATCTAATGACTTCCTGATCATTCACTTGTTTAAGCAGAACTGCTTCTGTCCATCGTGTGAAATAATCTGTGGCAGTTAAGATGTGGAAGTGTTTCTTTGACGAGTGTGGGAAAATTTCCCCAATGATGTCCAACCCCCACTGTTGAAAAGGTTCTTCCACTTCAATGAGATGTAGTGGGGCGACTGATTTCGGCACACCTTTGATAGACCGAGCACTTGTGAGCATAAGCATGAACATATTTGAACAATTTGGCCTAGTAAAAGTTGGCCCACATAACCTTATGCACTATAGTGTTGCTTGCAAATTGTCCCCCAACTTGTTTATCATGGATATCACGCAATACATTTTCTGAATCATTTGCCTCCAAACACCTGAGCAATATTCCATTGTGGTGCTTTCTGAAAAACACCCCATGCACCAACTAATAAGATAATGCTTTAATTCTAAGTTCCCTCTTCTGTTGTGTGGAAAAGTGAGAGGGAATTGTGTTGTACTCAAGGTATTGGTGCACATCTTTGTACTAAGAGTTTACACTTGTAGTGGTGGAGGCTCACTCAACATTATATATCTCAATCTCTTGCTCCCATCTTGCAAGCTCTTCTTATTCCTCTTTTATGTTTATTGCTTCTTCTGCTAGTTGGAAAATACTATGACCCTTGATTGTGTGAATTGGCTTGGTTTCTATATCATATTCTTGTAACCCAGTCATCCAGTTTGCTCCCCTTTTGCTCTTGTTGAACATGCAGTTACCTGATTGTTGGGTGCGGGACAAAGATAACACAATGTTTCTTCAATAGATAGGGCCTAAAATGATTTACCGCCTTGTAAATTGCATAAGCTTGTTTGTCCATGGAAGGGTAGTTAAGAGATGCTTCTTACAAACTTTCAGTCATGAAAGAGATTAGCCATTCATTGTTCAATTCATCCTTCCCAGTGAGTACAACAACAAGAGAAGTATGAGAAGAAAAAGTGTACAAAAAGACATATTTACTGAAGTTTGGATTGTACAATGTGGGTTGTTCTGCAATAGCCCTCTTGATATGGGAAAATGCATCCTTTTCCCTTTTATCATATTTGTAGATTGCGTCCTTCTTGACCATTTCTTGTATTGGTTTGAAAATCTGGGCATATTCGGAGATGAACTTGCGGAGGAAGTTAATCTTCCCCAAGAAATATTGCATGGATTTCATATTCACTAGGAAGGGAATCTACATGATTGTCCTGACCCTGTCTAGGTCTACCTTGATCCCACTCTTAGCAACGATGTGGCCCAAGAGATTACCCTCGGACACTGTGAAGATACATTTCTTGGGATTCAAGCATATTCTATATTTGAGACACCACTCAAAAATGTTCTTCAAGTGGCGTAAGTGGTATGACCTCTGTTTGGAGAATATTGTTACATCATCAAGATAGACCACTATTCTCTATCTAATGAGTCCGTAGAAGGAAATGTCCATAGCACATTGGAATGTTGCACTGGTGTTGATTAGCCCAAACGACATTCGTAAGAACGTGACCATGCCAAACTTCGTTTTGAATGTAGTTTTGAGTCTATCAGGCTCTACAACTAGAAACTGGTTATATCCAAAATTTTTCGTCTCATAGAGAAAACATTTCGGAGCCCGATACTGTTTCCAGTATTTTCTCCATGGATGGAACAGGGTAGTTGTATTTGACCGAGGCACGATTGAGATTCTGAAAATATACACACATGTGGATCTCCCTAGACTTCTTCCTTACAGGGAACAAATTTAACACCCACGTCGAGTGCCGCACTTTGTAGATGATCTGAGCATCCAACAATTCTCTCAACTCTTTTTGTATAAGAGGCTCAAGCATTGGATGTACTTTCCTCAACTTCTGTTGGAATTGATTGGCCCCTTCCTTAATCGGCATCACATGCTAGATGATTCGCATGTGATATGTCTTGAGTTCATTCTACGTCCATACGAAGACATCACGGTACTGCTTGAATAACAGGATGAAGTCTTTCCTCTCTTGTGGTGTGTAGCAAGTACCAAGATTAACATACTTTGGATCCTTATCAGTTCCCAAGTTGATCTGCTTGTGCGACAATGTGGAATTATGGGTTTTGGCATTGATGTGCCCCCAAAAGTGATTATGTAGGTCATAAAACTTCTCTAATCAGACCACACCCTTGGGGATGAGGTTCCCCTTGCTTGCATTCACTGCATCCTACAGATCATTTTCATGCTCATCCTTATCGATCATTGCGTATTTGAATATGTCAGTGTTCGCCATGAAACACAGTATCTATTGGTCGTGATAAAAAATGTGTAAATTAGTGATATTATTTAGGACGAAAGGTTTATAAATAATTTCAATATAAAAATTGTCCCTCAATGGTGACATCCTAGCAACAGCATTTGCTAATCTATTCACAGCTACATTATGCATTGTTGGAACATAAATAATATTAAAATCTTGGAAATGTGAGATAAGATTCCATACCTCTTGGTGATAACTTTTAATATGAGGTGAGACACAATGTATGGTGTTATGTACCTCTCGCACCATAATTTCTGAGTCACCTACCACTTTTAGGATCGCAATGTCGAGGTCAATGGCCTTTTATGAGCTCAATATGAGTGCTTCATACTCTGCAGTGTTGTTCGTGCAATCAAATTCCAATTGGTTGGAGATCAAATGCTTTCTCTGCAGCGGGTCTGTTGGACACTAGATAAAGCAACGGTCCCTGTGTGTTTCGTGACATGGACTAATCGCCTCTTATGGATCTTTATCTCTAGCGATGCGTCGTTGAATAATACCTACGGGTTTTTGTCTAACGACAATCGTGATTCCCAACAAGTGGTATCAGATCTTAGGTCACAAGTGTGTTACATGCCCGACTCACGTTGGGGGGAGATTGTTGGACAATGGATAAGCCAACACTCCGTGCATGTTTCGTGACATGGACTAACCTTCTCTCATGGATCCTTATCTCTAATGATGTGTTCATTGAATAACACCTGCAGGTTTTGGTCTAATGGCAATCTTGATTCCCAATAGGGTCTATTAAAATGCAACCAGATCTAGAGCCCTCCTATGTTTTGGAAAAATCGAAGTGCATAGTTCAAACATCATATGTACAGGGACTATGAACTACACTAGTATTACTAAAACTAATACTAATTGTGCATAGTTCATTATCACCAGTTGCAAAAGGAAGGAGATCCAACTGTGTGTCTAGTGGAACTGAGGATGGTTGTGAAGGACAACATCCCAGTTGAGTTTCAAGAAAGTAATTGTTGAAAACTAATTTTGGAAAAGCCATTGGTTTATTATGCCCATTCAAGGGAGTGATAGTATGTTTCATATATCTCTTTGATTCTACCCGGATCTGATTATTTCTTCCCTTGTACGAAAGCCATAGGTGTGACCAGTCTGTGGAAAAGTACCCTTGTAACTTGCTACACCAGTCCCTGCTGAGAAACACTCTGTATGCTTCTATAATTTCCACAATCACTATGTTGATACATTGGTGGACTCGTCTGTTAGATGATAAGTGGAAGATGGGATCTCCGAGTTCACCAATTTCCTAAACATGAAACCTGTTCAGCTAAATAATTTGTGCATCTGACTTTTCCCATTTAACATTGATTTTCGTGGCATCAAATAATGCAATGATGTTAACCGATGCACCTGAATCAACCAAACAATTATGTATATTGAAATTGAAGATTTCAAATGTTAACAAGAATGACAGGCGGAGTGTGTTCGCATCCATCGTGAGCGCATTAAGTTCAAATTCAAGAGTACCAGGAGACTTACTAGATCCCTTGTCCGAAGAGGTAGTGTTACCTGTAGAGGGTTTCCCAAGTTCCCATAGAAGGATGTCGCACTGGATCGTGATATTTTTCAATTCAAACATTCATATATCTGCACGAACCTTCTTCATGTCATCAACAATGTTATAGTCCAAAGCAAGAAGACTAGTCGAGGTGTTCGGGGATGCAACTTGATTTATGGTTTCCTAAGGGATGGTTCTATCCTTACTGTTGTCGAAAACACTTTTCATTGAGACTGCTTTCCCAAACGCGCCCTTAGTGTTATGCGTTGAGTTAGTCGGTGGGTTGATTTTTCTTAACATATGTTCTTTGAATTTCTCAATCGAAACCTCAATTGTGGCGGCCGACCCTTGGCCTCTTAGGTTGTACCGGTTGGTCTGCTTTTGGTTCAAACCGTCATTTAGAGGTTTCTTATCAGAAATACTCTTTTGAGCTGTCAGTATATAGTTAAACATGTTTACTGCATGCCCAACACTTGGAGCTTCATCAACTGTAGTAGCTTCGTCCTCCTCTTTAGCAGGCTCAGTCTGCTCTTCAACCATTACTGAATCAACAAGCTATGTAGGAACCATGCTAATGGTTTGGTTCCATTGTGGGCACATCTTTTCTTAATGATTCTCTTGATGAAACATGAAATATTGATCCATTCCAATCTTCTCAATGTTCAAGACAACATTGGAACTCTGCGTAGACTTTGTCGGTTGGTTACTGCCACTGCTAGAAGCTGTAATCCTTCTAAATGGGTTAAACCTGAGAGGCTTGTTGCTCATAGTGGTCTCACTTCTCCTCTATTTGAGTGTTGCCATTTCAGTGGACAGAGACTTGATGAGATGAGTCAAGCTTTCAAGATCAGTTAGTTCTTTCTATTTAGCCATGCTCCTAGAGGCCTGAGGCCTCTTACCTGTGTGTTGGTGCTCAAATATGTTAATGTCAATGTTGCCTTCTCTTTCCCTTACCCACCACAACGTCTCTAATGAGACTTTAGTTTCTACTTTTCTCTTCATGATAGTGGCTAGAGAAACATGAACTACATTAACTAACTACATCTATTTTTTAGTAAGGTCGGGAGTGACATCAGTTATTTTCTCAATCTCTGTAGGTGCAAGTGGCACCATCTCTGTGATATCATCCATAGGTATCAAAACATTCGTCACCTTTTCTTCCTCAGGTCTGATCTCATGAGAATAAGTTGATAACCCTTCATGTTTATTCAATGCTGAGATGAACCCCAAAGGGTCATAATGCCAACTACTATCATGCATGAATCCAAAATGCAACGTTTCCTTTTCTAGGATATCTATAACATTTTTATTCTTAGCGATTAGAGGTGAGATTTCATACGCAAAATTAAACAATGCTCCTTTCTTTCTTGAAAGAAAATGCATCTCATTAACTTTTTTTTTGCCTAAGAACCTTGTAAGAAAATAATAAGGGCGAGACATACTTGGGCAGCTAGAAGGGTTGTTTTTCAAAACCTTATAAATGAATCACAGTAAAATTTGGATAGAGAAACCAACTTCCTATACTCTTCTCTTCAGTAAGTATCAACAATTTTCTTTGTTCTTCTGAGATCTTATGTAGCACTACTTATGTTATTTTAACTTTCAAAGGATAAGAAAAAAAAATCCATATATTGAGAATAAGAGTGAGGAATACGCTAAGGATAAATTACTCCAGAACATTTATAAATTTCCTTCTCTTTATTATCAATTTCAGTAATACTCATAAGGAGCTTAGTATAAAGAAAATAGTTCGGGTAATTAAAGAGAACCACATGAATTAAATAAGTACAATGTTGATGGGAGTTGAATGGGATAGTAGTAGATAGGTCCACTGTAAGAACTCGAGTCAGATACTTTGGAAAATTTATTGTCTGGCAGTTTGAGTGGAGGGTGAGGAGCCATATGGCCAAAAAGATAAACTTTTCCATTTTGGCATCATCGGCTAGTCCGAAAATAAAAAAGAAGAAGAGAGAAGTGAGGGTTTTAAAGAAGCGATTCAAGGATTTAGTGAGTATAGGAAATTGCAATTTAGGCTCAGAATTGGGATTCATAGTAGGGTTTTCATAAATTCCAGCTTATCATCCTTTGCCCACGTAATGAATTCTTTGTCTAGCCCTTTTTATGTTATGTCGATTCCCTAAGAAGGAATTCCTAACATCTTGGCCATCATTTCTTCTTCTGATTTCAGGAAGACTCTTCGACTGGACTGGAAGAAAAAGACTTGTTGTTCCAAGTCGTAATGTCTAGCAAGCAATTGAATAGAGTCGGGGTCGAAGTGAACAGAAGGAAGGGTGGCTCCTAGGATTCTGGAGTTCAAAAGGCATATATCGTTGTCTGATACACTAGTAGAATGAGACGGATTCCTTTTAAGGGTAAGGATATTAGTAATACAAAATCTAGTATCTTGAAACCCAGCTAGCACATTTACTTGAACTTCTTTATTCATAAACTCAAACATTACTGATTACTGTGACTAAATCACTAACACAGTGAAGCGGACTAAATGAGAATAACTTACCCTTCAATTGAAGGGAATTTTGTGTGCTACAAATGCTTATAGATTAGCTTTCACCATTAGCAGGTCCCCGGAGAAACATGCAAGAGGAAAGGTGGAAAGAATGAGTGAATTGTGTAAAGTTGTTTGAATTAAGGTTAAATCATGGTTACAGAATTAATTAATGCATGCAACAGTTGTCGGGCTCTGATTGGTGGAACATCACCTAAGGACACGGGCCCCGTTGATTGGGCATAGGCGTATGATTAAACTCTATGCAAGTGGGATCCCGAAAGTTGTTGATGATCATGAATTGGATGATGTAGAGATTTCTACAAATCTACCTCTGATACCATGTAGAAAATATGGCATAGGTTAACCCGATAATGCAATATAAATCAAAGCAGAATACTATAACCTACTTCTACTATCAATCTATGGAAGCTTAAAGATCGAGTTGAAAAATATAACCAGAAGAAGAAGAATCAATGGCACAATACACATGAAAATACTTTGTGGAAATCCTCAGCTAAAAACCCCACACTATTGTATTATCATACATGGTGAAAATACATAGGAATTATACAAAGCCTTAACTCTCACAGCTAGCCATCTCTCAGTACAATCCTCACAGATGCTCATAGGAAATCTTGGCTTCTCTCCAACCTTCCTCTCTACCCTCCAAGCTCCTATTTCCTTGCGCTGTTCCTTCTAGATGATTTTCCTTCAACCAAGTGGAAAACTAATCCTTCAAAACTACACAATCCTCAAGGATAAATCCTTGACGGCATGCATGAGTTTTCTCCATGAGAAAACACATGAAACTGATAATACACTATCCTTGAACATTAATTTCAAATGGGTCTTTCTCAGAATAAACATGCATGAGTTTCTGATGAGGGAATCTTCAGTTAACTGGAGTAGCACTAGTTGAGTGCATTAATGCATCAACTGACTGTTAACTCACTATTAGTTCCTCAAATAGTTTGGAACTAATTTAAATGGAATTAACTCAGTAAACTGAGTTAACTAATTACAACTCAAATATAACTCAATCTTATCTCCTTAATTTAAGGGATAACTCTTGCATGACTTCAGAAAGACTTCTAACTTGAATTTCTCCAACTAATTAATTTAAAATAAATTAATTAATTATTTCCCAGTAGCTGTTAAGACTAAATTAGATTTTAATTCACAATTTCGTTCAAGGACAAATTAAATTGGAATATTCTTGTTGCCATATTTCAACACTCCCTCTCAATAAGAAAGGGATTATCTGCCACCATGATCTTGTCTCTATGGAACTTGAATTTACACTTTGACAATGCCTTTGTCAAAATGTCAGCATCTTGCTCCTTTGTCGAAATATACTGCAGCAACATGATCCTCTCGACCTGTGAAAAGCCACGGGCAACAAATCTTGCCTTATGCTTCTCCACACTACCATCAGCAGCTTGCTTTACCTTGTAAAGCCAACAAGAACTCACAACTGACTTGTTCTCTAGTCTCGGAACCACGTCCCAAACACTCTTATGAACTATGGAGCCATACTCCTCCACCGTAGCATTAACCCAAATCGGCTATTGCACAGCTTCCTCAAAGGAAGATGGCTCGGTCTCAACACATTCCCCAGCAAGGGCCATGTATCTAGTGTACCTCTCAGGTGATCTCCTCTGTCTATGTTGGTCGGATAAATCGATCTTGCAAGCAAGATTGATCTCCCTAGTATCAGAAGATAGTCTAGCAACAAACAGACAAACAAGCCTATATTTCTCTAGACATATGAAATTTATAAATAAATACTACAAAGGTGTTAATATCCTACCTTAGATCCAATGCTTGTTCGTAGCAGTCATCCTCTAGTTTTTCGAAAGATTTACCTTTGAAGACCTGCAATCACAAACAAGAAAACATTAAATAGCACCTGCATAGCAAATATTATAAATCATATATATTATGGTGATCAAGGAATCCATGAAATAAACCATGAATCAACAGCTAATTGAGAAAAACAAATTTATTTGTATTAACTTTGAAGTAGAAGAACCTTACAACCTTTTCAGCCTTGAGGTTGAACAAGCTCTTCCTGGGGTCTGAAACAGGAAGTTCCTTTACTTTGACAAGCCTTGCACTCTTCCAAATGAGATCTTAGAGGTATGTAATCTCTCCTCATAAAAACTCAACTAAAGACGACTAAGTTCCAACAGTATTTCACCTCAAAAAATACTAAGCTTTTTCCTTCCAAGTAACCAGCCCAATGCCTCTTTTTATAGTGCAGAGGAGGAGGTTATTGGTCCACCTATGAAGGGATAGAATCCTCCTTCAAAGGGATAAGCTCGGGACTGCAGGTAAGACAAAGAGAATGTGCAGAACCAGAGTTTTAAATACTTTTGAGAGCTTTTCTCTTATTTTCCAGACTTGATATGAGGAACTGATGTTTTAGACTTGCAGAGGAGGAAAGTATGAGTGGTAATGAACTCACATAGATAGCAGAATGTCAAGGTGACAATTTTTAGTGCAACAAATTTCCCCCTAAAGTGCGAAGTCTATATTAGATGAAGATAAAGTCTGTCATGTATGAAGAGGGAAGTAATTTATCATTTCAAGGATCATCTTGTGGACACCCCAGTCGGAACTTATAAAAAAATTGAATGTAATATATATATATATATATATATATATATATATATATATATATATATATATCACCGCTGAGGTAGGCATTCCCATACTCAGATCAAAACTGACTAAATTGTTCTGATACAGGAATGATTTTGTAATACATTAGGAGTATAGACATGGGTAGGCACAGTATGGATGCAACCATCTGTTTACAAATAGTCCACTGTATAATGAATAACAAAATTCTTCGCAGCTTGGATGGTAGAAACTAGATCCAGGGTCTTGATTTCCGCTTCCCGAATTAGTACGATTCTATCCATGTGAATGAATGTGTCGAAGTCCAAAATGGTAGAAACTACTTGATTACCAGTTAATGATTTGAACTATTAACAAGTGTGATAGAAACCACCGGTAATTTCAATGGCTCTCAAAGTACCCAGTACAATCCATGAAATGTGAATAAATGAGCTAAAGTCGAACATATCATAGAATCATTCGATCGAAGGTCAATGATGCAACCTATCATCAAAGGCAAGAAACCTACCATTAGGGCATGTAGTTTTCAAGGTACTGACGATTTCTAGATCAACTTCCTAGATAATGAGCTGAAGTCGATAGAAAGCAATCCATCGTAGGCAAGCCCACAACAAGAAATCATAAATCAAGTTTTGAAGAAATATATTGGCAAGGACTGACCCGGGGATGGTCAAAATGGATGACATATATCTCGCAGATGAATGGTTGGTTTGAACTGTTCTCTTGAACACATAATGACACTGCAGATGGTTTGGTGACAATTAACCCAAAGCTAATACCCAGAAACCGGCTGAAGACTTTCAATGTGGTTTGATTAACTGTTAGGCAAAGGATTTTCCCAACCCAGGTGAACAAAAAGTGTCATGTTCAAGAGTGGTTGACGACTTCTTAAAAAAAAAAAGTGTAACAAACAGGTTCATTTTTCTCTCTTTTCCCCCACCATTTCTGGCAAGTACCTCTTTATTTTTGACAAGCTTGAGGAGGATAACATTTGCTTGTTTATAAGCTCATCATTCGAATGAGTCCAACTTAGTTTAAAATTCGAACCCTAAGAAGGAGTGGTTCGTTCCTGTTTAAAATTGAACAGGTCCTTTATTGTTAAATTTTAATGTGTCCAGTATAGGAAAAACTAGGCGTTTTTCAATCTTAAGGAGTTAGAAGAAAAACTTAAGAAAAATCCATGGGGGTACCTTTTCGTAAAATAATCCCCCAGGTCCGAAAAAGGATAAAATAATATAGGAGGGATGACATTTCCAATACTTTAGTGAGCTAGAAAAGACAAGCGCTCGACAATCTTTTCATATTTAACGAGTCTGAAAAGGGTTTAAAGAGGACTCTATTGACCGTAATTAGTCAACATATACCTTTTTCGTAAATAGTCCACTTCAGTTCGTAAAAGGGGTAAACTTATACTGAAGGGAGGATTATTCATTTATTTTAACGAGTTCGAACAATCAAGTGCTCGACAAGCTTTTCAATTTTTGAGAGTCTGAAAAGAGCTTAAAGAGGACTCCAATGTTTTGCTTTTTTGTAAATTTTTTGAAAGAGTCTGAAAAAGTGATAAAAGTATGCTCTTTGTTGAAAAATGGTCAATTTTCCCGAAAAATCCAATATTTTGCACAAAAACTCAAAACATTACACATACCTATTTAAGATAAATAAAAACGTTTTTAAAAATTACCTTTTTAAAGTGAAAAATAAATAAATTAAAAATTCATTTATTCGAAAAAACTTATAAAAAGGGCTTTTCTAACTTCATTTTTACCATTTGAGTTTAGAGTGAGAAGTGAGAGCTTTTGGGTAAGAAAGTTCCTATGAAGATTCTGGAAAATCCGTCCATCGGAATCGAAAACCGTCAGCTCCAGGTAATCCACGTCCTCCTTAACTTGCATTTCATCAGTTTACATTTTGTCTTTAGGCTTTAAATTTGATTTTTAAAGGAAAAATAAGTTTAAAAAAATCGCTCGTGGGGGTCCACAAGTGCAACACGCGGGCCATGCGAACCTCGACTTTTTTCTACAAAGAAAAAAGTCGTGGGTCTGCACCTATTGCTCACAACCTGTGCGGACCTACGCACTATTTATAAGCAGCGGGTGTGGACCCCACGGAAAGAATTTTAAAACTTAAATTTCTCCATTTTTTGCCCAAAATTTTTGCAACTAGCTTGTTCTAATATGTCTTTTTATGCATTGTAGGACATTCAAAATGCTTATTTGGCAAGAACGTGAGCACGAGGATGTATATTTTGCCACAATAAATCATATGCCCACATTGCAGGCATTGAGAGCATGCAGATTGTATAAGTTCTGGACCATACAAGGCATGAGGGCCCAAGTAGACCTCTTGCAATGGCTGGTAGACAAATGGAACACACAGGACCAGTGCTTCATGATTGGTGGCCACCAGCTCGAAATTGAGCTGGAGGACATATACTTTTTGACTAGTTTGTCCAAGAGGAGCGAACAATTATCTCTTTTCAAGACTAGGCCAGGTGGCCACTCTGTCGCTAGTCTCCGATTGGAGTTTTGCAATGATCAAGAAAACCCCATGGATAAACGGATTGATATTAAAACTATCATCCATCCTGAGCTTAAAGTTATTGCATTCATTATTACCAAACCATGCGGGAATGCAACATTGCATGTGGCTACTAGATCCCATATGCAGATGGTTGTAGACTGTTTTTGAGGCACCATATTCAACTAGTGCGAGGCTATGTTGGCAAATGTGAAAGGCCAACTAACTAGAGCAAAGAATGGATAGCTGAAAAACTTTGGATATGGATTTATTATAGTCAGCTTTGCTCTAGAGAGGATCCCCATGTTAGCCCGGTAGCATATTCCTCTTGATGCTGGTCTTCCTCGAGAGCATAGAATGGTTCGTTGGGTTGCTTTGATGGCAAGTCACCCTGAGGAGGGCACAGAGGTTGTTCGATTTCCGCCTGAATATTTTCATTAGTTGAACAACCAATTTTTTGTGATTCGGGACTTTCCATACACCGGGATGGATTACTGTGGTGACCGAGACATGATTCTTCCACCAGGAGAGTAATGGGATGATTCAGGTAAAAACCATTTTCAACACTTTCTAGGTTTGTTTTTGTTTGTTTTTTTTTTGTTTTGTTTTGTTTTTTTTTTTTTTTTAAAATCGTCCAAAACTGATAATCAAAAGTTTAAATGCAGATGTGGGTCCATGACGACCAACTGCTTTCCAGCCTTACGAGAGCAGACAACTAGCTGCAGCAGCACCAGCCCCACAGGACCAATCAGCAGAGATCCTAACTGACTTGGAGCATCATCTAGAGCGCTTGACACTATATATTCCAGAGACTGATATAGATGATATTCCATTTAGGTTACAGAGATATGTGATTGGGGTCCCAGGACCTTTTAGGAGGTTCCTATGTAGGGTGGCCCGAGCAGTAGCTTCTTATCGTGATCATCACCAAGGATAGGATGATCGATTTTGTAGACTCATGACATTTTTGTCTTTTTGTATTATATTTTTTCTGATCATAAGGTGTTTTTCAACCTATGATCGAAGACGATTTATATTTTGAAACACACTTCTATGCTATGATATATCATTATTACTGGCTATCTTGTGTAACATGTTATCAAATGTTATTAAATTTACTGTTTTGATTATTGTAAATGTCTATTTATCATACTAGAAGCAACTACATCTGCTAATGTATTAAACGTCTTGGAATATGCTGATATTCAATGTAATCAAATTCACGTTCCAAGAGATGAACTCTCAAAAATAACCTTAATAACACTGGATTTCTAATGGCATCAACCCTGTTAAGCTGTAATACAACGAGTTCAGAATCCAACCTAACAATCAAACTCTGAATCCCAAATGAGATGGATTCAGATAATAACTCAATCATTGCACTATACTCTGCAATGCTATTCGTTGTTTGACCAAGGCTTACCCCGTGCATAGACACTAACTCATCAGAGGGTGAATAGATAACCCAAGCTGTGGAAGAAATGTTCCGTGTACTATGACAAGTACCATCAGCAAAACCAATGTATGTTTGAAGAGATGTCGAAATTTGCAATATCAAGAGTAAAATCAAGATAAGCAGGAATAATGATAAGAGCACTCTCTAAACTAGGCACACTTTTCTAATCTAAAACACACCAGCTGTAAAGAAACTAATCTAACAAAAAATCTCCACACAGAATCTAAGCATAATGTTTCTTTAGATAAAGTCCATTTCTGGGTTTGCCCAAAGAGACATTGTCAAAATCTATCAATTCATAAGCCCCTTTTGCCAGCTTTCGCTTAACAATGTAAGGGCCATGCCACATAGGTACAAATTTTCCAGTCCCTAGCTTATCGTTCGCTTGATCATATACTAACACTAGGTCTCCTTCTGAAAAATTACGAGGTGTAACACTTCTGTCATACTGAGATTTCATTTGTTTCGCATGAGTCTCATTTGCTATTGCAACAGTGCGTCGATTCTCATCTAACCGAGCTAAGTACAAATTTTTTTTCTCTTCTTCAGAAATAGCTGGGAGTAATTCTATGGCTAATTGTAATGACAAAATTCCGCATTCAATAGGTAACACTGCTTCCAAACCGTGGACCAGTTGAAAAGGAGTGAAACTAGTCAATGTTTTCACTAAGGTCCGATATGCCCAAAGTGCTGAAAATAGCATGGTATGCCAATTTGACTTATGAATACCAATGATTCGTTTGATCATAGTGACTAAAATTTTATTGATACCTTCAACCAAACCATTAGCCTGCGGATACTATAGAGTAGAACTATCATGGTGCAGGCCAAGTTGATCCGTCAGTTTAGTCATCATGATATTTCGAAAGTGACTTCCATGATCAGTAATAATAGATTGAAGAACACCAAATCTAGCAATTATATGATTGAATATGAAATTTGTAGCAGTCTTGCTGTCTTCCGAAAATGTAGGCATCGCCTCGGCCCACTTAGTAAAATAATCTACCGCTAGGATAATATACGCATGCCCCCCGGCCGAGTGAGGGTTACATGTAATAAAGTAAATACCCCACTTTACGAAAGGACCAACAACAATTATAGGGTGAAGAGAAGCAGGTGGAGCATGCATTTTATGATCAAAGATTTGACAATTGTGGCATTTCTAGACTGCATAGATACAATCTTTGAATAAGGATGGCCAGAAATAACCAGCGCGCAATATCTTTTGGACTGTGGCATACCCAGACATATGACCGCCACATGCTCCAGAGTGATAGCCATTGAGAACCTTTTCAGCTTCTTCATGAGTTAAACAACGTCGGAAAACAGAATATGCTCCACGGTGATAAAGTGTATCACCAAGAATATTGTATTGTTGGGATTGGAAACATATTTTCTGTCGCTGAGATCGTGAGATTTCAGGCCAAAAAGATTGGGTTTGGAGATAAACAATAATATCTCCATACCAAGGATCAAGAGTACTGATAAGAAACAAGGATTTATCCGAAATGGGCTTTTCTGCCACAGTTTCAGTATCAATACGTGGGAAATCACACATAAGTTTGGCAAAAACCAAAGATTTCTTTGCCTTGGATTTTTCAAATTCCAAGTCAAATTCCTGCAGGATAACTATGCATTTGGAATACTTGCCCCTAGCAATTGTTTAGTCAAGATATACATCATAGGGTTACATTCAGAAATTACCGTGGTTTTGTGTAATAAGATGTAGTGACGAAATCTTTGGACGGGTTGGACAGCTACTAAGGCCAATTTCTCCACATGCGAATATTTAAGCTCAGTCAGATGTAGAGTTCGACTGAGATAGTAAATCACATGTTCATTGTTGAATTCATCTTCCTGAAATAAAACCATCCCATGGTGGAACGAGAAGCGGCGAGGTACAAAAAGTAATCCTGGTTGTAATTGGGAGGATGCAGTAACGGTGCATGGGTCAACGTGTGTTTGAGTGCATCAAAAGATCGATCATTGATCTCATCCCAAAAGAATGGAACATTTTTTTTTAACAACCTAGTAAAACCTTTTGTTATCTCGGCGTAGTTAGGAATGAAACGACGTAAAAAGTTTGCTTTCCCTTGCAAACTTTGGAATTGGTGAAGAGTTGAAGGAGGAGGTAGATTGACAATAGCTTCAACCTTCAATGGGTCAACACGAATGCTAGCCTTTGATACGACAAAACCCAGTAAGCGACCCATTTCTACACAAAAAACACATTTGTGTGGATTCAGCCGAATTCGATAATGCATACATCTCCTAAAGATAGCTCGTAAATGAGTGAGATGATCAGCTCTACGCAATGAGTGGGAAGGTAAATCATCAAGATAACGCTGCACAATGTGCTTGATGTCATGAAATGCGTAAGACATAGCCCTTTGAAAAGTTGCTCCAGCGTTCTTCAATCCAAAGGGTAATTTGCAATAAGAAAATGTCCCCCATGGGCAAATGAAAGTTGTTTTAGGTTGATCAACAGGGAGTATGTTGATTTGATTGTAACTGAAAAAAACATCCATAAAGGAGAAAATTTCATTGCCAGCACAATCATCAATAATTTGATCGATATAGGGGGTTGGATAATTTTCTTTAGGACAAGCTCGATTAATATCCCTACAATGGATACATACTCTTATTGTTCCTTGTTTTTTGTTGATAGGAACAATATTCGATACCCAATCGGTTAAAGGAATTGGATAAATGAAACATGCACGAAGTAATTTCTCAACTTCGGCTTTGATAACAGCAGCTTTGCGTGGATGTATTTGACGCAAGCGTTGTCGAACAGGTTTAGCATCCGGGTATGTTTTAATTTCATGGACAACAATTGATGGATCGATTCTTGGCATTTCTTCATATGACCAAGCAAAAAATTCACGGAATTCTTGAAATAGGGCTTTATAAGTCTGGATTTCATCATCCATATAGGAAGCACCTATACGAATGTTTTCAATAATTCCAGGCTTAACTGAAATGTCAATAGGAACCGTTCGAGAGATATTTTCCAAATTTAACTCAGAATCATAATGTTGCAATGGATTTTGCGGGTCTTCGACATAATCAGTAGTGAAAATAGAAGAAAAATCGTTTTCAAAATGAACAAGCTCAGGTAAAAACAAAGATCAGTGATGAAGATCTTCCCATGGTAAATCATCAACAGACAAAATTTCACGAATCTGCTCATCGGTATGAACAGGATCAGGAAGTGTTGATGTAGCTGAGGTTGATATCGAAAGTGATTCCCCATGGACCACATTCATTGGATCAGTTTCGGTTGAATAGGAATCAGAAAACAACTGTACATCTTGATATGCAATTTCAAAGGGACTCAAAGGCATCACGTCACCAAATGAATCCAACTCAGAATCGGAAGGTACGATCCAAGGATCATCAAAAGTAACAGTATTCGATGAAATCATATGAATAGTTGCAATAGAAGGTGATACATTAGGAGGAGGGAAGGAAAAAGTTCCCAGTAAACCAGAATCTTTAATCAAACCTATGCCAACATCCTTGTAAGGGATAGTCGTTTTACCGATATGCTGAATACTATCTGTAGAGGCTGGGTCAGATGAGAAATAAGCCAGCTGGTCTATTGTAACTATATTTCCATTATGAGGAAACTTGATAAGTCGAAAAATAGATGAAACAATAGCAGTCATAGCATAATACCAACTGCAACCCAAGAGAAGGTTGTAATCTAGAGGGGCATCAACCACTTCCACATCTAGATTTACAGTTTTGCCTTCGACCCCTATAGATAAATCCTGCAAAATACCAAAAGGATGGAACCCTCGACCATCAAAATCCTTTAGAATTGTCAGAGACTGATTGAGTGTGGGAGAACCAAGCTATTTCCAACACTGGATCGACATAATACACATGGAAGCCCCTTCATTAATCACAATCCGAAAGCAAGGTCTGTTTTTTACTAAAAATGGAATCTGGAAAGCCATATGATGAGGTAGGTGGGGTGTACTATTCTCTAATTTGAAGATTATTAAGTTCTAATCCTGAATATTGACAACTCCTATAATAGAAAATAGTAATTATGCTGTGCTAGGCACGATTGCAGCACTTCCAAAGCTGACATTGCTGAAGGGGAAATAGCTAAGTCTTCAACAATGTTGTAATTCTGAGTAGCTCTCACATGTGGATTGAAAGCTGATTTACGAAGTACACCTTCAGCAGGCGATTTGATTACTAAGTCAGGGTTGGGTTTCTCTATCTGTAGTGGACTAGAACCAGGAGGAGGTGTAGTTGATGTGTTTAAATTAGAAGATTCTGCATCTTTACCACCAATAGGATTTTTACTACCATAATCTTGCGATCGCGTCACAATCCTGACATGAGACATCATCATAATGGGTTCTTCTGAGGCATTTGAGGAAGAACCAATCATCTTACTGTCTTGAGTAGGAAAGGATCCTTCAAGATAGTAGGCATTTGAGAACCTTTAACAAATTTCAAAACCTCTGCTCGATGTGGGCATTCTTTGGTAAAATGATCCTCGTCACAAATGAAACAAGGATAGCGAGGTTTCCATTTTTCGTCAGTAGATTCATTTTTATCTGTTTTATCTTTTGAATTTTGTTTGTTTTTCTTCTTCCCCTTCTTTTTACTACCGAATTTTGATTTGTTCGTAGATGATTCTACGACATGGATGTCCGCAGAAATTTCAGCAGAAGAATCTCCTGTCGGGGAATCAGGTAAAGTTATTATAAGAGAATAATTCTTTGAAGATTTCTTCTTAATTTTAGTACTAACTGAACCAATCATACCATCAGCGGCATGAGACCTTGAAGGAGCTACAGTTATTTGACCGTGTTTTGGAAGATCAGGGATTTTTTCATGTAAAGTACCTGACTGCATATAGATGAGGTCAAGGTACTGAGCCTGAGCAATGAATTTCTCTTCAGTGAAAACTCCTCCCTTAGCTACATCTTTAGTGATTTTGGGTAGCTATGATTTCATGAACCATTCCGCTAAAATTTGATCTGGAATGAAAACTTTCACTAAACGCCTTCTACGTCGCCATTCATGAATATCATCAGAAATATATGTGGATGTGGATTGTTTTAGTGAAGTTAACAGTTCCGTGCCATTGTCGTATCTAACAGGCAACTAAAAATGAGTTAAGAAAGCAGTGGCTAACTGATTGAAATTATTAAAAGAGCCTCATGGTAACTCAATGTACCATTTGGCAGCAAGACCAATAAGAGTTCGTTGAAAAAGACGTAATCGAATTGAATCATCAATGATTGAATTAGATGCACACCAGAGGTGATAAGTCATAACGTGATTTAACGGATCCTAACCTGACTTACCCTCTAATTTCGGGATATCACTAGGCAACTTACTAGGCATTGGCGGCCAATACGGAAGATAGTAAATCGGATCGTTCGTAAGGCGCGACAAATCAGGTAAATCCAAAGTTGCAATAAATGGTAACTGATGGTTAGGGTCACGAAAACCTTGAGTAATGAAACCGGTTACAGGAGGAGGATATCCAGGATAATCTGGAATTGGATTTGCATTTGGAATGCTATAACCTCCTGGAAAACCATGATTAACTGGACCAAACTGGGGCTATTGAGGTTGTTGATGAGTATAGCCAGGATATGGTTGATAGTGATAAACTGGGTTTTGTACAGTAGGACCAAATTAATACTGTCCTTGGTACGGTTTATATGTGAATTGTGGTTGACTTGTGGCAATTGTAGCAATCGTACTTGTACCAACTTGTCCTGGAGGTATCTAGACTGAAGTCTGCACTGTAGGTCTGGACTAAGGCACAGAGACTTGAGTAATTTGCACTGATGCAAGGATAGTAGAAACTAGAGCTACAGATACTCCAGAAACAGGTGTTGTAGGTTGAATAGAAGTTGCAACCGTTTGAGGTAGAGTACGAGGTGTGCTAGGCCTAGGCTGCTGAACTAAAACAGGTGCAGGGATTGAACAGTAGGTTGGACAGGTTGCTGGGTTGGACCAGAAACCAAAGGCTATCTAGGTTGATTAGGTAACTGCACATTAGGTTGCAAAGTCTGTTGAGTATGAGACAGATCCCACACCATGTTCATTCTGGAGTATGGACCCATAAAAGGTTGTGCATATGGAGGACCATAACCTGGTTGAACGTAGGGTTGATAATTAAGTCGTACATTTCCAGCTCCTTGTAAAAATGATTGACCAGAAGGTGGTTGGAAACCTTGAGTTGGGTACTAACCTTGAGGTTGATAACGCTGAGGCACGTATTGAATCTGGGGTTGACCTTGGGGTATGTACTGAGTCTGGGGTTGACCTTGGGGTATGTACTGAGTTTGAGGTTGACCTTGGGGTATGTACTTTCCTGAAGGTTGAAAAACTTGAGATAGCCCTGCAGGCGGTAACTGACTACCTTCCCCCCAGGTGGTAACTGACTACCTTGGGGTTGCCCCCCAGGCAGTAACTGACTACCTTGAGGTTGAGGATTTGGAATACTACCAAACATCTTAAGGATTTGCTCTGCGTTCAATGTTTGGGTTCCATTAATACCAAATGATAACTCTTGTTCAGTCGGTCGAGGAATTGCTCCTGAAAAGGTACCAGAGAGTGACTGGTACCCCGAAGGAATAGAAGGACCACCAGATAAAAACGTTTCCGGTGATTGGGAAAACATAGATGACTGCCTTGACATGATCGATGAAGGATAATAACCTCTTGGTGTAGGATGAAAAGGAATTCGAGGTGGTGAAAAACTAAGACCCGGGTTTTCTAAAAAAATTGTCAATGATAAATAACAAGCATCACTCCTAAAAGGACCATAGAATATTGATTCACGCTCCTTAAGACTTAAAATCTGTTGGTTTTCAGGAAGAGTTACGTCTTCATCTGGACTAACAAGTTCTTCAATAGAAATGAGGCCAGAAGGAAGATTTTGAGTAATGATATTTTTTACCCTAAGTGAACCAAGACCACTAGAAGTTGGAGAAGCAAATCCTAAAGTTGGAGTAATAGCAAGTTCAGTGTCAGGCTTAGAAATTTCAAGTTCTTTAGCTAATTCATTGGAAGGAGAAATACTACCAGTAACTTCGGAAAATGAAATTGGATCTTGAATATGCTCTGTTGTTTGTATTTGATAATCAGGATGAACAATTAAAGATGACTCTCCGACTTCTTGTGATCCAACTCTACTGTCACTAGGTGATACGAGAGCTCGTAGCCCTTCAAGTTGGCTTGGTGTATACTCAGGAGGTTTCCCCTAAAGTCTACGAGATTGTCTCGATAATTTGGCCACGATTAAATATTAATTAATCGCACGCAAACAAAGAAAATTTCAATAAAAACACCTAAAGTCTCTAAAGAAACAAACAGCTGAAACACACGCCTAAAAAATCTAAGAGTTCAAACCACACATAAATAGTAACTTCCCGTACTAAAAACACTAGTTGGTGATGAAATCCCACTTAGCATAAGTTTAATACAGAAAGGGTGGTTGGAACAGTTACCCTGACAACCTGCTTAATGAAACAGACTGGCACAAGTTTCTTCACAAAACCATCTCGAGTGAAGAGAACCCCCCAGAGAGTCCAAGTGAGTCTAGTCGACGTCTACTCCAGGTACAGTGAGATCTTTCCTTCACCGTCACCTTAGGAAATAATCTTAAGTTTATGGACACTAAGGTTACCAACAACAACAAATACAACTAGGGGAACAGTCTACGATCCGATCTACGTGTAAGGGCAGAGTAACAAAGCTCAATCCCCTTGAAGGCTCCTCGACATGGTCAATCTGAGGTTTACCAACAAGTGACCTCAGGCTCCTCAACAATGGTTAATCCGAGGTTTACCGTTTATATTACACACAAATCTTCTATCTTTCCCAATGAAACAAAATTGATTGTCTCAAAGGTTCGGACATGATCTCGTGATTGACTCCTTTAAGAGAAGCTTCCCAGAGTGTATCAATTAAAATTGGATTTATTTCCTACCACAAGATGTATCTACTTGTTTGTTTTAACTATCTTGGAGAATTAATTACTCCCTACTCCAAGATACTAGCCTAATCTATATTGGCGATAAGAGCCCTAGAAATAGAAAAAATTACTAGATTAGTTTTAATTAAGCGTTGCTTTTATGGGTTGTTCTTTAAGTCGATAGGTATGGAAATAAAACTTTGATGGTGTGAAGAATCGACTCCAAACACACTAAAAAATGCACCTAAAATGATAAGCAATTCGTTTTTCTTTCAATGAAATTCTACCTAAAAGAAAGAGTTCGAGAATGCAATTCTTTAAGAAACAATTCTCTCTTTCAACATGGAAATGGAAAGAAAATATTTTTGTCTTTTCAATAAGAACTCAAAACGAGACAAATAATTAATTCTCACAGTAAATCCCTTCCTCTTTTCAAAACTCGAAACTACCAAAAAAACAATTTGCTTCAAAAGAGATCTACAAGTTCTAGAAAAACACTGAAAACTACAAAAACTAATTTTGAGATCTAAAAACTTTAAAAATCTAATTGAATAAAAGCTTCAATTCTTTTTGAGGATGTTTTACTTAGCTGTTCAGTAAACTAAGGATTCATTTGCTCAGAATAACAAACCATTCAAAAACATCCAGATATGTTTTCTTTTGTAAAAATGAAATTCAGAACTTATAACAAAGTTTGTTCAAAGATTTGCAACGAGAAAACTAAATCTATTTCTCACAAAGGATAGATTTCACAACCAAGTTAGACTCATGAAGAAGACAAAAAGACACCAGGGTGATCTAAGGTTTCTCAAGCTTCTAATCTTTGAGTCACTACAGAGACAAAGTGAAAACCACTCCAAGCATGCAAAACTTCTAGAAAATCATTCAAAACAAAAATACTATCGGAACTCACTCACAAGAGATTTTTGACAAGAAAAATACAGATCTGGGTAGATACTAAAAATCCTAAATCAAATCTAAAGTTAACTGGAAGAAGATATTTTAAGTTTTTCAAAAGATTTTAACAGGGTCTGCAGGCTTCAAAATCAACATGTGCGGTTCCGCACTGTTTACTAAAGGAAAAATGCGGAGATGCTCACACTGTTTGTAAAGAGAAAGTGCAGTCCCCCGAAAAAAAAAAAAAAAAAACAAAAATACTCCTAGATTTTGAAAGCTACCCAAGCCAGTATACATCAATCAAAAACCAGAAAACAAACTATTTTCTCAATTCAAAACAAAATAAAACCAAATCAAATACCATTCCCCAGTGGAGTCGCCAATTTGTTGGCTGGATAAATTGATCTTGAGAACAAGACTGATCTCCCTAGTATCAGAAGATAGTCTAGCAACAAATGGACAAACAAACCTATCTTTCTCTAGACATATGCAATTTATAAATAAATACTACAAAGGTTTTAAGATCCTACCTTATATCCAATGCTTGTTCGTAGTAGTCATCCTCTAGTTGTTCGAAAGAGTTACCTTTGAAGACTTGTAATTACAAACAAGCGAACATTAAATAGCACCTGCATAGCAAATATTATAAATCATGTCTATTATGGTGATTAAGGAATCCATAAAATAAACCATGAATCAACAACTTATTGAGAAAAACAAATTTATTTGTATTAACTTTGAAGTAGAAGAACCTTACAACCTTTCCATCCTTGATGTTGAACAAGCTCTTCTTGGGGTCCGAAATAGGATTTTCCTTTACTTTTACAAGCCTTGCACTCTTCTAAATTAGATCTTAGAGGTATGTAATCTCTCCTCATAAAAAATCAACTAAAGAAGACTAAGTTCCAGCAACATTTCACCTCAAAAAATACTAAGCTTTTTCCTTCCAAGTAACCAGCCCAATGCCTCTTTTTATAGTGCAGAGGAGGAGGTTATTGGTCCACCTATGAAGGGATAGAATCCTCCTTCAAAGGGATAAGCTCCTCACATTAAGGGGTTAGCTCCTTAAGGTATGGGATACACGAACCTTAAAAGAGCGAACTTGCCACCTCAAGATTCCTTCTAGAAGCTTCTAGAAATGACTGAAAGTGAGTTTTTCAGAGTATAATCGCGCCCTTTTAACTTTTACAGGGGTATGCACCTTTAACATAGAGATAGTGCAGTCAGGTGCACAGGAGACATGACCATTAAGTACGGGACCGTAGGTAAGACAAAGAGAACATGCGGAACCAGAGTTTTAAAGACTTTTGAGAGCTTTTCTCTTATTTTCCAGACTTGATATGAGGAACTGATGTTTTAGACTTGAAGAGGAGGAAAGTATGAGTGGTACTGAACTCACAGATAGCAGAATGTCAAGTTGACAATTTTTAGTGCAACAGTCTATGCTGAGAAGATGGTGCTCCCACATTCTCTCTCGCATCCTCCAACAATCTGTCAAATTCTCTTGTGCATTTCCATCCATCTATGGTAGACTCTGCTTGAGTGGATCTCTCCACTCCTGGAACCTCTGCATGTGTTTTATCTGTATCAGTCTAAGGCTCCTCCTCCTTAGGAACCAACAGTTCCTCCACAACATGTAGTTGGAGCTCCCTATCAAGGGAAACTCGCATGGCCTTCTGCTCATCAAACTTGAGATCTCTGCGAACCATTGTCCTCCGACTGGTAAGAAAGTACACGCGATAGTTGTGAGGTGTATCAGTGTACCCCAAAAATATCCCCAACTCTGTTGTTAGCTCAAGCTAATTCCGTGCATCCTTTGTCACATGGAAATATACGATGAGCCAAAGATCTTGAACTGACCCACATCTAGTCTCTTACTAGAGAAAGCTTCCTATGGTGTCTTCATCCCAAGTATGCAATGTGGGATTCTATTCTGCAAATATACCATTGGGTTGCATGCCTCAGCCCACAAGTGAAGTGGTAGGACTTGGTCATGCAACATTTCCCTTTCTTCCCCTACAATAGTTTTGTTCTTCCTCTCGTCCAACCCATTCTGTTGTGGGTTATGAGGTGTCGTCAACTCTCATTTAATTCCTTCCACTACACAAAATTCCTTAAACTGTTGAGAGACATATTATCCACTGTTTTCGATTCTCAAGGCCTTGATCTTCTTCCCTGACTCCTTCTCGACCAAAGCTTTGAACTCACAAAACTTTTTGAAAGTTTGGTCCTTCTTCTGCATGAAATAAATCGATCATTTACGAGAATAGTCATCATTGAAAATCACATAATACATTTTCTTCCCTTTTGATGCCGTCGAGAATGGTCCACACAAATCAGTATGAACTCGCTCTAAGATAGCCTCTGCTCAACTGTCTCGATCATGAAAGGAATACTTGGTGTACTTTCCCAAGGTACAACCTTTGCATGTGTCAACTTGCTCAAGTTTACCTTTGGGAAGTCCTGTAGATATCTGTTTCATTATCTTCAAAGCCCCATGATGCAAATGGCCCAATCGCCTGTGCCACAACTCACCAATGTCTTGGCTTTCCACCAATTTTTCTTTCGTACTCAATGTTGCATAATCATCTACCTCTAGTTTATAGAGATTCTTCACCCGAATCGCTATCCTCTTGGTCTGACCCGTGTCTATGTGTCTTAGGAATGCCTTTCCTTTACTGAAGACAAGATCATAGCCTTTGTCCTCCAACATCGCGACCGATACCAAGTTCTTCTTCAGTCCAGGCACATACATCACATCTGTCAAGGTGAGAGGATCTCCATGCTCCCTTTGAAAAGCAACTGTGCCCACTCCTAAAACACTATAACTTCCGTTGTCACCCATCTCTATGCGCATCTTGAGGTCTTTCTCCTCCAAGGCACTAAATAAATTTTTATCACCGGTCATGTGGAATGAGGCTCCACTGTCAAGGTACTAGACACAACCCATCATCGATGACACCATGCATGCGATGAGGGTAAAGTCCATTTCGAACTAAGAGGCTAATGCCTCACCTTCCAATCCTTTCGAGGATCCCTTCTTAGACTTCTTCGATGGGAAATTATTTGCATAATTTCCCATATTGTGACAATTAAAGCATCTTACCTTAGACATGTCACCCTTCTTCCCTCCATCAGAAGAATTCAATTTGAAATGGGAAGCCTTCCCCTTCCCTTTCCTTACCTTACTTGCTAAGGCTAGATTTTCTTCATCATCATTCTTGGATGAAGAACCATCTCATGTGCTCCTCCTGATCTCCTCCTTCATAAGATCTGACCACAGTCATTCCTAATCCGACAGTTTCTCCCTTCCATTCACAGAGTCCTGGTAGTTATTCCAACTCTTTGGAAGGCCAAGGAGAGCGAGGCTCACCATATCATCATTGGCAGTGGTTATTCCCACACTGCCAAGCTCATCTCTGCAGGTGGTGAGCTTGTTCAGATATGTGGAAATAGTATCGCCCTTCTCCATCTTGATTCTTCGAAACTTATCCTTGAGCACCAATTTCCTCTGGTCGCTATTGTTCTGGTAGAGTTCCTTCAATGTCTTCCACATTGAAAATGGAGTATCCTTCCCATGGAGACTCGAGACAATATGGTCTCGAACTCCCTCAAGGATGATCCGCCTCACCTTTGCCACACACTTCTTCCACTCAGCCAACTCTTGTGCATTAGTTGAACCTGGCTTTGGGATTTCTTGATCAATGAATTCCTTCAAGCCATTGTCTTCTAATACAACCTCCATTCTATCTTGCCATGATATGTAATTCGAGCTACCTTCCAAGGCCTACTTGAGTCTCAAGCCATAGAACGCCATTGGCCAAACTTGAAGTATGGTATGAATTTGATTTGCACCTGCAATCCCAAACTTCAAACTTCGAATTCTCTTCTCATTATACTATTCACAGCTTCAATACCATGTAGAGATTTATACATATCTACCTCTGATACCATGTAGAAAACCTGCTATAGGTTAATCCGATAATGCAATATAAATCAAAGAAGAATACTATAACCTACTTCTACTATCAATTTGTGGAAGCTTAAAGATTAAGTTGAACAATATAACCAGAAGAAGAAGAATCAATGGCACAATACACATGAAAATACTTTGGGGAAAGCCTCAACTAAAAACCCCACACTATTGTATTATCATACGTGGTGGAAATACATAGGAATTATACAAAGTCTTAGCTCTCACAGCTAGCCAGCTCTCAGTACAATCCTTATAGATGCTCACAGGAAATCTTGGCATCTCTCCAACCTTCCTCTCTACCCTCCAAGCTCCTATTTCCTTGCGATGTTCCTTCTAGATGATTTTCCTTCAACCAAGTGGAAAACTAATCCTTCAAAACTGCACAATCCTCAAGGATAAACCCTTGACTGCCTGCATGATTTTTCTCCATGAGAAAACACATGCAACTGATAGTACACTGTCCTTGAACACTAATCTCAACTGGGTCTTTCTCATAATAGACATGCATGAGTTTCTGATGAGGGAATCTTTAGTTAATTGGAGTAGCACTAGTTGAGTGCATTAATGCATCAACTGACTATTAACTCACTATTAGTTCCTCAAACAGTTTGGAACTAATTTAACTGGACTTAACTCAGTAAACTAAGTTAACTAATTACAACTCAAATATAACTCAATCTTATCTCCTCAATTTAAGGGATAAATCTTGCATGACTTCAGAAAGGCTTCTAACTTGAATTTCTCCAACTAATTAATTTAAAATAAATTAATTAATTATTTCCCAGTAGTTGTTAAGACTAAATTCGATTTTAATTCACAATTTAATTCAATGACAAATTAAATTGGAATATTCTTGTTGCCATATTTCAGCAGATGGCCAAGATGATATCAGGTCGGCGGGATGGTTTAACTGTCGAGCATGTCTCGACCTGATATAAAACAAGGGCCATTCGATAAAATTCATTTTCATGGTCATGATTAATCGGGTGTTGGTTCAACGCTTAACTTCCACACATGTTTGAACGCGATGACGAGCATCCGGAAAAATACCGCACATCCAATGATAAAAGGGTGAAAGAAGACCAAGATTTACACTAATCAAGCCTTTCAACAAAGTTAACACTCTGCCGTGAATAATTGCGTTGCGCGCTCTCCACCGTTAATCTCACAAAGATACGAATTGACTGCTCAAATTTGCAAGCGCATTCACATGTATCTCTACTTCCATAACTTAAAAAGGGGTTTAATTAACTAACTCTATAAATTTTCCCTTAAGGTTCAAAAGGGGGAATTGGGGGCATAACATTGGCTCCATCTGGGGATGGTTCTTCCTTGCGAAGGACCAAGAACGGAGACCCAGTGCCTTTGGTTGGGTTATGGGGTCTAGAACAAATGACGACGAGAATCTTTCTTATGGAATAACACCATACCAACGTCAGCCCCATATGGGTTTGGCACGAACAAGATTTTGAGATGCGATGGATAAAAGTGAGGCATTAATGCAGAAACGACGTGAAGAAATTAGGAGGAATATAACAAAAACTATTGAATTAAACATATGTTATTGTCCTAAACTACCTTCGATAAGCTAAGTGAATTGTGATGGCGAGTGCATTAGGCAGTAGCAGAGGAAGGCGCGAGACTCTTCATGAGAAATTGGATAGGTTGTTTCTCTTACTAACAGAGATGGAGGAGCGAATGGTATGGATTGAGGATATAGCTAGTGTTCCTTCCTGGAATTTACAACATCGTCTAGGAGGTACGCATAGGGGAAGCAATAGGGAGCACTCCTCCTGCGGACTCTGAGAACCTCAGCCAGAATGTAATCCAAGTTTATGATAGATAGATATCTTAAGATAGATAAATCAGTTGTACTGCAAATAAATTTTGTATAATTTGTAATAGCAATGAACAACATGACTAAATTATGATGGTTTTTTTATGGATAATGTCTCATTGGCTCTCAATCTATGATTTATGTTGCTTTTATAGCTTATGAACTTATGGATATGAGTTATTTTCCTTAAAAAAATTTAATTTGTTGATGGATGAGTTCTTAAATACTCTTTTACTGATTAATCTTTTAATTCACATGATTAGACCTCATGTTTTATCAATTATGTTTTCATTTATCTTGATTTCTACTCTTTCAAATGAAGTGTTAAGATGATAAAATTACAAATTTGTTTGTCATGTAATGGTTCAAAGGAGACTTAATATATAGGTCTAGAGATTAAACTGTTAAGACCAAATTGATGAACTCAATATAGACGATGAAGTTAGCGTCAACTGGAGACTTTAGTACATAGATATGTAATTGGGATGCCTGCAAGGAGGCTAGTATATGAAATTATAGATTCATGGGCCAAAAATAGACAAAACATAAACTTTTGAACACCCCTTGAGAGCAGTTGACATTGAACGTCGCTCTGTTTCTAGCAAGTGTCCATAGCCCCAGTGAAGTCATTCGTTGTTTCACAAATAAAAGTTTACCTCTGTTGACCTATTTTTCCTTAAGATTGGGTCTTTTGGTGATCTTTAGCTTTTACACTATTATTATTTTTATTTCACTGTTAGCATCACAGTGGGAAGAAAATCACACTAGGAAATCCCAATGCCACTAGCGTCGCTCGAATTCTAGTGAGCGTCCATAGCCCTGGAAGAGTCACTAACATATCCCACAAAAGCCACAATCCAAGGGAATGGGAAGATTACACACTGAACAATAAGTAGCACTGACTTTGCTCCGCTGGCAACGAGTGTCCATAGCCCCGATGGAGCTTGTGAGCTTACCCCATGCTAAGAAGGGAACGTTATAAATTTTGAATCTTAGACTAGTGGTGGAACTTATCCCAAAAGGAGGAAAACAATTTGCTTTACAACTCCATGGTAGTATGTGATTGCAAGATTACTAGAGACCTCATAGGAAATTTAGAAGTACGTAATGATATAGATAATATCCAAGGATTAATGTGGTTCACAAGAAGTTAGATATGGTCTTAGTAGTGAAGTATCCCGACCCATAAATAATGATTCTTCAGAACCATACTCATTTAAAAGATGTAGAGTTATGTAAAAATATTGTACAAAATTTTCTTCTTCTTCTTCTTCTTTTTAATCATTATTTATTTTTCTCTCTTTTTTTTTTAATCACTGTTTTTTTTTTTATAATTTTTTTTTTTAAATGTAACAATTAAAAATTAATCATTACTTTTTTTTGTTATCCCTTTTTCCATTTTTATTTATTTACATATTTATTTTTTAATGGGAAAATTCAATAAGTGAGATAATATTTTAGAAACAGGTCATTCACAGCACGGCCAACTTCTTCTCCCTCAAATTTTTCAGGGAAAATGAATTTTCCCTTGCTAACTTATCGATCAAAAATGGGCCCAGCCACAGATTATTGAATTTTCCATGTTTGACAGATTCCTCATTCATTTTGTCCCACTTTAGAACCCAATCACGAGGAAGGAAAACCATGTCCTTGGCAAGTTTATCAAATATTTTTTTAACTTTTACTTGATGTTTATTAATTATTTTATACACTAGCTGCCCTTCCTGTTGTAGTTCGACCATTTGATTGGTTCGCCTTTGAAGGTCACTAAGCTCTTCATTGGATTCTTGCAGACTTTTCATAACTGTCATGCCTAGGTCTAGAGGGAAGATAGTGTCTAACCCATAGACTAGATGAAAAGGTGAAGTACCAATGGACTTCTTAGTGCTAATTTTTTCTTCCCACACGGCATACTTCAGTGCAACATTCCAATTACGTTTTTTAGAATACAAGGATTTCTTTAAAATCTTAATAATATTTGTGTTAGTGGAATCAACGAGCCCGTTTCCCTGAGGGTAATAGGTTGTCAATTGCCCTAACTTTACTTTGTAATTGTCACAAAATTTTTGAAAGGTTGTGAAATAGAAAGGTTTAGCATTATCAACTATGATCTTTCTAGGACACCCAAAACGTGAAATTATATGTTATGTTAGAAATTCCATCACTGCTTTATCATTAATCTTCCTTAATGGGATGTCTTCAACCCATTTAGTGAAATAATCAGTAGCAATAATTATCCAATAGTGTTGATAGTTAGAAGGAGGGTGGATTTCTCCAATGAATTCTAGACCCCATTGTTGAAAAGGAGCTTTGGTTACTATAGGCTTTAGAGGTAAAGCTGCCAGATTTTGCTTACCAACAAAGATCTGGCATTGGTGACAGACTCTTATCTTTTTATTTACATTGTGAAAGAGAGTGGGCCAATAAAGGCCACTTTAGAGAATTTTATGAGCACTCACCAGATGAAGTGGCCACCATAGACACCACTATGGTGTTGTGTCATTAAATAATATACTTAAGAGGGAAATATACAATTCAAATGTACACCTACTGGATCATTCCAATATAGTCTACCATTTATAATACAGTAATTTACAACTTTTAACTTTAAAGAACCTCGTGAATATTTTCTCAAGGACTTTGGCAGTTGCATGGTCTGAAGATAGTTTATGATATCCCTATACAATTCTGATGAAGAAAAATCTAGGTGAATAGTGATAGGTCCAGAAGTACATAGCAGCAACCATGACTGCTTGTCCTACTAGCCTTCATTTGCTTTTGTCAAAGTTCCAAGAGAATATTGATCAATGCCTAATGCATAAAGGTTGGCTTCAGTTAATAACCTAGCTAGTTCCTGGCCCTTAACTATCTTGATTGGTTCTAATTCCAGATCATATTCTTGAACTTTTTCTATCCATTTCCCTCTTCTTCCTTATGTATCATGTTGTAAAAGGATGTCTCTTATTGTAGGGTGTGGAATGTATACAATGGACTTAGCCAACAAGATCTATTCTCTGAAAGCCTTAAGGATTTTTACTAAAGCATAGGCTTTATTCTCTATTATGTTGTACTTAATTTATGCATGCTAAAGAGCCTTGCTAAAAAATTTTATGGGTTGTTCAGACCCTTGTTGATTCTTTTGTAAAAAAAAACGGCTATGGTATGTTCAAAGGCAAAAGGGAAAATAATGAAGTCCTTCTTATAGTTTGGGCTAATGAGGACCGATGCTTCGATGATAGTGGCCTTGATTCTTTGAAAAGAGTCCTTTGGTTCTTCATCCCATTTTATATCATTCCTCTTTTTAAGCATTTGGGTAATACTTTTAACTATCTCCAAAAAATTCGGGATAAATCTTCGTAGGAAATTAATCTTTCCTAAGAAGGCTTGAACTTCCTTCTTAGTACGAGGAAGGGCAATGGAATATATTTCTTGTACCCTTTCAAGGTCAATTCTAATCCCGTGGTGTGATACAATGTGGCCCAAAAGTTTACCCTCGGTCATGGAAAAAAATGATTTCTTTGGATTCAAGGACAAACCATACCTTCGACATTTTCAAAAAATTACTTCCAGGTGATTTAGGTGTTGATCGTCACTCTAGAAGAAGGTTTTCATATCATCTAGATAGATGACTATGAAACGATATTTCTTGTTAGCAAAAGTGATATCCATCACCTTCTAGAAGGTGGCTCCAGAATTCATTAACCCAAAGGTTATATTTTGGTACATGAATGTTCACCACGAGGTGGTAAAGGAAGTCTTGTGCATATCATCCTTGTGGATAGGAATCTGGCTATACCTAGAAAATTCATCCATCATGGAAATGTGATTTTCTCCTACAACTTGTTGTAGGATGGCATCCATCTTCGGAAGAGGATAATTTTCTTTGAGTGAGGCTCAATTTAGGTTTCAAAAATATATGCATGGCCTTATTTCACCATTCTTTTTCCTAACAAGAACCAGATTAGCTACCAAAGTAGAATAACACAACGGAACAATTATTTTGGCATCTAGTATATTTTTAATTTCTTTCTCGATGGGAGGAAGCAAGAGGGGGTTGATGTGTCTAAGTTTTTTCCTGAATGGTTTAACCCCTTCCTTTAAAGTGATGCAGTGTTCTATGATACTTTGGTCATATTCTTTAAGGTCATCATAAGGCCAGACAAAGACATTGGTATACTCGGACAAAAGATTGACATATCTCTCTTTTATATCTAGGGGTAACACTCGAGACAAATTGACTAACTTACTTTCACCATTTTGAACAATGTTCGCTATCTCTATTTCTATTCTAGGAGGCTTTAGCATTGGGTTGGAAATAACATGATTCCTATAAAATATTTTCTCCAAAGGGACTAATCCCCTCAGAATAAAATTATTTTTTAATTGGATTACATTGTGGTTGCCAATTTTAGTTTTAAGATTCGAAACGTTAGAATTTGCTTGATCGATCTCTTCATCCTGGTCTATGTACGAATCTAAAAATTCATCAATCAGCTCAATGAATTTTATAATTTCTTGATCGTCTTCGAATACCTTCCAATGCTTAATGTTATCAGGTATAGATGGTCTATAGAGGACATTGACCTTGAATTTCAATTTGAGTCCAGTAGGAGGGGTGAAAGTAGCTACAGTAACAACAAGAGCATCAACTAGTTGATTCCTTTCCCTAGGGATAGCAGTAAGATTAATGGCAGAAAATAAGTTGTCGATTAAATCCCATACTTGATTCCTATAAGCCCGGAAATGAGGGTGTTTAGTTTGACATTTATTTTTCACATGTTTTATTACTAACTTGGAGTCACCAAAAATTGATAAATTTTGAATGCCTAATTTACGGGCAGTCCCTAAGCCAAGTACTAAAGCCTCATACTCTGTTATATTATTTGGAGTCTCAAAATTCAATTTGAAAGAATAAGTAACATTGTGTTGGGATGGTGGTATCAAAACAACACCTGCACCAGACCCTACCCTAGAACAGGCCCCATCAAAATATAGTTTCCAAATGGAATTTGAATTTTTAGGTGGGGTGGTGGAGGTGTATTTCTCACAGACAAAGGCAATCTCTTCGTCTGAAACAACGAAAATGAAATATCCCATATTGTCATTAAAGGTATAGATTGGTGATTTATTATGATGTTGTTATGAACTAATGGTATAAGTCAACGTAGATTCTCTATATAAGCGGTGTGTTCCTTCTCCAAACACAGGTATGGTGGCATAAGAGAAATTGAGCTGTAAAGAAACTCAAATCTTAGCACCCTAGCTCCTTGATAGGAGAATTCCATAGTTAGAAGGAACATCAACTACCACTATGTCCATAACGATACTTTTAACAAGCACTTAGGCCAAAACCACAACCAGGTCTTTAATTACAGCCAAACATTTAACTCTTCAGGAGTCAAAAGAATACAGATCATGATACTCTCAGGTTATAGTTAGTCTGAGATTATCCATAATCTCTTTGGGCATGATATTATGATATGCACTAGAATTTAGCATACAATTATCTAAATTCCAATCATGAATCTTCAATCTTATATAAAAAGGAGGAATTAAATTACCATCCTTTTGGTTCATGAGGCCAAAGGTAATCTTGGGAGCATTGTCCTAAACATTTGTAACATCTGTCAACCCCATTTCTTGAGGTGGTTGATAAGAATTTTTGAAAAAAGAATCTATCTCCATTTTATAGCTGAGAATCTTTGCGACTTCTACTAAGAGAACAATGATCGTGAGTTTGTTCAGTTCATTGTTTAGGTTGAAATTTATTTCATGAGGTGAATCAACCTCAGGTGGGTTGGGCTCATGGGGCATAATGGGCTTATCATTACGCAGAGGGGATTGAGGTATTGACTCTTTTTGTGGGGCGTGGAGTTTCCTAGATCTGAGGTTTTATTTATGTTGAAACTAAGCTTCCAACTTTTCTGAAAAACGTCGAAGCTGAGGATCCCAAAAATATTTCTCTAGATAATCAGAGACATCTTGGTCTTGCACTTCCAAGGAACTAATGGAATTTATATTAGGGTATTCCTCCTCTTCAGGATTAATTTGTTGACTAGAAACATTATTATCGTATTCATCGACGAGGTTAGTGTTGTTTCTGAGAGGAGGCTAGATGTGAGGCTCATCAAGTCTTTACCCTATTTATAGCATTTGCGGAGGGCGTTGATAAGGAACTTGAAGTCTAGGGAGGGTGGGGGGGAATGGGATTTATATTTTGGGGATTAGGATAGAAGTTGGGCTATGAAATGGGGTTTGAAAAAGGAGGAGGGAATGATTTTTTTCCGAACTCAAGACATTGGTTTTGATTAGTTAAGGACTTAATTAGTTTTGACATTTCTTCAATTTTCTATGTTGAAAATAGAAACAAGAAATGTTAAAAATAGAATCCGAAAAATTCCAATTTAATTTGTCCTTGAATTAAATTGTGAATTAAAATTGGAATTATTTTCTCATAGCAACTTGTAATAGTTAACTAAGTTAATTTGACTTATTTAACTTAGGAATTTCAAGTTGGAAGTCTTTTGGAAGTCATGTATATGTTTTCCCTCAATTTTAGGGGTCCGGGATGAGTTTAATTGTGAGTTTTAATTAGATAACTGAGTTTATTGAGTTATGTTTAGTTAAATTAGTTCCAAACTATTTCAGGAACTAATAGAGATTTAACAGTCAGGTGGTGTACTAGTGCATCCACTAGTGCTACTCCAATTAACTCATGGTTCCCTCGTGCTAAAATCCTGCATGTCAGTTCAAAGAAAAACCCAGTTGAGACTAGAGTGCAGGAACAATGTGCTATCATTTGTATTATTTACTGGAGTCTAAATATCATGCATGCATTAGGGATTGATCCTATGTTTGGATTGCATAGTTTTGGAATCATGGATTCCCTTTAAATATGGGCTCTTCATCCTAGGAATTACGCAAGATATTAGAGGCTTGGAGAGATATAAAACTGGTTAAGTGTTGGCCAAGAGCTAGCTTGTGAGATAAGACAGTTGAGCATACTTGTGCAAAATTGTTCTAGTGAGAATAAGCTTTGTATCTTCATTCATATTTATGATATATGCAATACAGATAGCGGGGTTTTGAGTAGTGGCTTTCCCTAGATACATCTTATGTTATGTGCCATTTATTTGTCTTCTTCTTGTTCATATTGTTTTCATCAATCTATCAAATTCCACTAGTTGAAAGTAGAAGTGGATTCTTGTCCTATACTTTAGTACATTGCATGAGCTTGTGAATCTACAAGATTTTCTACATGGTATTTGAGCTAGATTTGTAGGAAATTCTACATAGTATCAGAGTCGTATTTTTTTGGGCCATGAGTTTGCAAAGAATATCTGAAAGTTTTTGGGCAATATTTTCAAAAAAAAAATAGTAGATCTTGATTCCTTGTGAAAAATACCCAAATTCAAAAAAATAAAAAAAATCAGCCAAATCGGAGTTCAGATGAGCGAGATATCGTTGATTTAAAATCAACTCTTTTTCCAGAAAATTTCATGATGGTGGCACAGATGAAACAGATTGGTGTGCTAGCCAATAAATTGTATGCACTTGAGGTACAAGATGCATGCAAATCCTTGAGGAGCAAGGCAAAGGTTAGAGACTTGGTGGTTAAGAGGGAGAGTAAATTACCACTCAACATGCAGCCCTAGAAGAAGCAGTCTTAGACAATTCTGGAGTGACCAAAATTGGAGAAGTCGAGAGGAGACCGAGTGAAGGCATACACTCATGTAGAGACCTCCATTAGGGGGAAATTTTGATCCAAGTGGGAAAAGGGATCACATGAAACCATACTTCCAGGTGTGAGGTGGGGCAATGTGAAGTGATAGTCCCAAGAGGGCTAAAATTGGGTAGGGTCCATTAAGAGGTTTTATCTCATGGATCATACCTTGATATGGGAACCCAAAGTACATAGTAGTAGGAGGAATCAATGGCGATTGATACAGTGAGAGATCAGAGTGACAGAGGCTAGAGAATTTAGATTTTGAAGAGCACGAAGAAGGGCTAACAACAATGCAGAAAGGAAGAGTCAACAGAAGTGCAAAGTTTTCAGTTGATAGAGGCAATAGTAGTCAGAGACTTTGATGACATATGCATCATACTGACTCAGGTTGGATGTTTTTTTTTGTTTCTGGATTTGTTGTAGCAACAACACTAGAGATAAGTGTTGCATGTATAAAATTCCAAAGGTTCAAGACTAGGATCGAGTTGAATTCCTTTCTTTTTGAGAGGGAGTGTTGAAAATAGAAACAAGAAATGTTAAAAATAGAATCCAAAATTTCCAATTTAATTTGTCCTTGAATTATATTATGAATTAAAATTGTAATTCTTTTCTCATAGCAACTTGTAATAGTTAACTAAGTTAAGTTGACTTAGTTAACTTAAGAATTTTGAGTTGGAAGTCTCTTGGAAGTAATGTATATGTTCTCCCTAAGTTTTAGGGGTCTAGGATGAGTTTAATTGTGAGTTGTAATTAGATAACTCAGTTTTCTCAGTTATCTTGAGTTAAATTAGTTCCAAACTGTTTGAGGAACTAATAATGAGTTAACAGTCAGTTGGTGCACTAGTGCATCCACTAGTGCTAATCCATTTAAATAAAGATTCCCTTATGAGACACTCATGCATGTCAGTTCAAAGAAATACCCAGTTGACAGTGTAAATGTCATGCATGCATCAGATATTGATCCTATGTTTGGATTGTGTAGTTATGGAAGCATGAATTCCCTTTAAATGCAAGCTATTCATCCTATGAATTATACAAGAGATTAGGGGCTTGGAGAGTTGCAGAATTGGCTAAGTGTTGGCCAAGAGCCAGCTTGTGAGCTGAGAGATTTGAGCCTACTTGTGCAGAATTGTTCTAGTGAGAACAATATTTGTATCTTCACTCATATTTCTTATATATACAATATAGATAGCGAGGTTTTGAGCGGTGGCTTTCCTCAGATACATCTTGTGTTATGTGCCATTGGTTTCTGTTCTTGAACTTGTTGATATTATTTTCATCGATCTATTGGCTTCCGCTGGTTGAAAGTAGAAGTAGATTATTGTCATGTGCTTTAGTACATTGCATGAGCTTATGAATCTACAAGATTTTCTACATTCTAATCCTAGAAGGACGAGGTGGTAGGAAGTTGCGGTTAAATGTCAACCACCTTCTTTTTACCCTTGGATCGGTTATCCTCATAAGAATGCTTCCCAATTGCAACGAGATTTCCTTCACACACACAAGCCTTAGATTGAGCATAAGTTAAAGTAGTTGGCTCCCTTTACCGCAAGGCATAAGACAAGTTGTCATCAAGACTTGTAGAATATGACACAACTGTGGTGGTGTCAGATGATCGCACAACAAAAAGTAAAAGGTTATAACATTTTGTGAACCTCTTATCAAAATCAGTAACAAACTCGTCAAGTTTCAATTTTAAAGTTGAAAATTTTGTGAGCCACAGTTGGTTACTGTTTTTCACACCATATTTCTTTAAAAATTTCTCAATTAACCTATCCATGGTATTAATAATTTTTTTGGGAAGAGTTCTAAACCATTGACGAACCTCCCCTTCCAAGCTCTGCCCAAAAAGTCTCATACAAATATCAACATACTCAATGCCTAAATTCTCACAATAATTTTGAAATTTAATGACATGCTCTTCAAGGGTCCTTTCCCCTTAATTGTCAAATCTAGGTCAATTTTTATCATACTTAGGGGCAAAGTCGTGAAGTTTCCCCTACAAGTTAAGGGGATGATGGCGAGCATTCATGGCAGGCGGAGAAAGAGGCAAAGGTGGTAAAGATTGAGATGGAGAAAGCAGTGGAATATTCTGCGGAGTGGATGGGATAGTTACAAATGAGTGGGCAATTTGAGAAGTTGATGATGAAGGTAAAGAATTAAAACTTAAATGAAAAGAAGAAGAAAATTTTCTCGGTATCCTCGGATCAGGTGATAAGGGATGGTTTTGCCTGAACTCTTCAAGGCATATCCTCCTATTGGCTATGGTAACCTAGAATTTTGGGTCTTCTAAAGGAGAGTGACTAACCTCTGGCATAGACCTAGTTAACCTCCACGGGGTATCCAGATTGAAACTTAAGCTACTTTAGTAACAAGGAACGTGCTATCAAGAAACTAGCTTTACAATTGTTTATTTACATGTCACTTAATATCTTAAAATTCAAGTAGAATGCTAATAAACTGGATTTTGTGGTAGTTGAAGACAAGAAATTGAATAAGTGTGACTAATAAGGCACCTAGGAAACGATAGACTCTACACTTTCGTAGTAACTCAGATCCTTTGTTGTTGTCATCTTTGAGGAGCGTTAGGTTTTGACTGGGCTCATTTATCTTCCTACGTTAACAATTCCCAATTTTGATTGAGTTCTTGATGAGTGCGAGGAAGCCTGCAAGGTGAGTTCATACATACCATTTAATACGTTGTGTTAATAAGCCAAACCAAAAAGAAGATGTGGTTGAATAGGGTTAGAATTAGTCATCCAATAATTCTTAAATTAATCGCTCCCTAGAAACGACACCAGAAGAATGTTGGTGCTCAAATACGCCAATGTCAATGTCGCCTTCTCTTGCCCTTACCTTCCGCAACGTCTTTGACGGAATTGCAGTTTCTTCTTTTCTCTTCGTGATAGTGGCTAGAGAAACATGAACTGCATTGACTACTTCGAGTTTTTTTTAGTAAGGTTGGGAGTGATGTTAGTTGTTTTCTCAATCGTTGTAGGCGTAGTGGCACCATATATGCGATATCATCCATAGGTATCAAAACATTCACCACCTTTTCTTCCTCAGGTCTGATCTCATGAGAATAAGCTGATAAGACTGCCTATTTCTTCAATGTTGAGATGATCCCCAAAGGGTCATAATTCCAACTACTATCCTGCATGAATCCGAAAGAGAACATTTCATTTTCCAAGATATCTATATCATTTTTAATCTTGGCAATTAGAAGCGAGATTGCATATGGATAATTGAACAATGCTCCTTTTGATTTTGAAACAAAATGCAACTCGTTAACATTTTTTTTTACCTAATAACCTCGTAAGAAAATATTAAGGGTGAGACATACTTGGGAAGTTGGAAGGTTTGTTTTTAAAAACTGTATAAATGAATCACCGTAAAATTTGGATAGAAAAACGAGCTTCCTATACTCTTCTCTTAAGTAAGTCTCAACACTTCCCTTTTTTCTTCTAAGATCCTATCTACCACTGCTTTTGTTATTTTAAATTTCAAAGGATAATAAAACCAATCCATATATTGAGAATAAGAGTGAGGAATATGCTGAGGATAAATTACGTCAGACCATTTATAAATTTCCTTCTCTTTATTATCAATATTAGTACTACTCATAAGAATATTAGTAGAAAGAAAATAGTTAGGGTAATTAAAGAGAACCGAGTGAATTAAATAAGTACAATGTTGACATGAGTTGAATGGGATGGTAGTAGATAAGTCGACTGTAAGCACTCAAGTCAGATACTTTGGAAAATTTATTGTTTAACGGTCTGAGTGGAGGGTGAGGAGCCGTATGGGCAAAAAGATAGACACATCCATTTTGGCCTCATAGGCTAGTCCAAAAATAACTGAAAAGAGAGAAGTGAAGGTTTGAAAGAAGGGTTTCAAGGATTTAGTCACTATAGGAAATTGCAATTTAGGCTCAAGACTGGGATTCCCTAGTAAGGTTTTCATAAATTCCATCTTATCAGCCTCTGCCTATGAAATGAACTCTTGGTCTAGCCCTTTTTCAGTTATGTCGATTCCCTGAGTAGGAATACTTAACATCTTGGCCATCGTTTCTTCTTCTAATTTCAAGAAGACTCTTCAACTGGACTGGAAGAAAAAAACTTGTTGTTCCAAGTTGTAATGTCTAGCAAGAAATTGAATAGATTTAGGGTTGAAGTGAATAGAAGGAAGGGTGGCTCCTAGGATTCCGGAATTAAAAAGGAATATATCTTCATCTGATACACTAGTAGAATGAGTCAAGGTCCTTTTGAGGGTAAGGATATCAATAATACATACTCTAGTATCTTGAACCTAAGCTAGCTCATTTACTAGAACTTCTTTACTTGTAGACTCATAAATTATTGATTATTGTGACCAAATTACCAGCGTGGCGAAGTGGACTAAACAAGAATAACTTACCCTGTCTATAGAAGGGAATTTTGTGTGGGACAACTACTTATATATTATCTTTCACCATTAACAGGTCCCCGAAGCAGCATGCAGGAGCAAAGGCGGAAATAATGAATGAATCGTGTAAAGTTGGTGGCATTAAGGTTAAATCGTGGTTATAGAATTAATTAATGCATGCAAAAGTTGTCACGCTCTAATTGGTGGAACATCGCCCAAGGACACGAGCCCTGCTGATCGAGCATAGGCATATGATTAAACTTTGCGCAAGTGGGAGCTTGACAGAAATTGATGATCGGGAATTAGAGGGCCAAGATTATATCAGATTGGCAAGATGGTTTAACTGTTGAGCATGTCTTGACACGATATAGAAGAAGGGCCATCAAATAAATTTCATTTCCACATTCATGATTCATCAGTTATTGGTTCAACCCTTAACTCCCACACATGTTTGAACGCAACGAGGAGCATCTGAACAACCACCACACATCCAACGATAGTGGGATAAAAACAAGACCAATAATTACACTTGTCAGGCCTTTTAATAAAGTTCACTCTTTTGTGAATAATTGTGTTGAGCACTCTCCACTGTCGATCTCACAAAGATACGAATTGACCACTCAGATTTGCAAGTGCATTAACATGTATCTTGATTTCCTTAACTTAAAAAGGGGTTCGATTAATTAACTCTATAAATGTGCCCTTAAGGTTCAAAAGGGGGAATTAGGGGCATAACACCGTGTCCTTGGAGTATTTTTTTGGTTCATCATCTGAGATGACTCCAATAGCAAGAAAGTCCTTCTCGACAGCGATAGCCTCTTCGTAATTTTATGTCAATGTTTGTTTGAATCACAGTTCACTTCACAAATTGTACAATACTTGTTGGCAAGGCAGACGTGTAGTAATCTATGGTGATGGAGTCATGAGGTTTCATGTTTTTCGAAATTTGTTCAATATGTGATTGAACCTTTGGTTGAAATATTTCACTTTTTACTTTTAATCCATCTTAAGATTACCCAACTATTTTAATAACATGGTGGGGTTCTTGTCGTCAGCAAATTTTTCAAGGAATATATTCTTGAACCCCCTTCAATTCTAGATGGAGTTTGGAGGAATGTTGTGATACCATACAGCTACTCAACCATTTGAGGAACATGGGAAAAGTCTACATGAAACATCATCATAATGTACCTCAAATGTTTGCATATGTAGCTAAAATTTTTCCAAATAGTCTTCAGCATTAACTGTCTTATCAGGGTCATACTTCACTAAAAGCTTCTCCGAATGCCTTGGCATCTTGTGTAGGACACCCAGAAGTGTGAGTGGGCTCTGAATCATCCAATCCATATTTTGGTCTCCGATGTCTTCTTCTTTGTTTTCCTCCTCCTCTTTATCAGAGTCTGATGGCTCTTCTTCCTATTCTTCTTCTTCTCCGCCTGTCCCGTTGAAAGTTGCGCCCAAGGGTAGATTTTTTCCATCCTCACCACTATGACAGAGTGGGGGATCTTCTTCCTTTCCACAAAGTTTGTTAATTCTTCAAGAGTGGAAAGAACCATGTATTCAACATACGAGACTATTATCCATATGGAAGTGGTCTTGTTCTTCTTTATAGAATATGGAAGACTGATTGCTCCTGGAATCAATCCAACAACTTTTTCAAATTGATGGGTGATGGGGTGGATGGCCTGAATCTGAGTGTACATAATTTCACATTCAAGCCTGGGATGAGAAGAGTCACCAACTTCTCAAGCACAAGTAGGGGAGGTGGAATGAATGTTGTTGCATTGACCAGAAGATTGGACAATGGGGTTGGTGGGTCTATTAGCCATAAAATATTGGCCTCCCTCAATTTAGAACTAGAAATGTCGACGGTGTTGGACCCACCAACATTCAGAGAATATCCTCGATATGAAGTCCCAATCAAACCTAACATTGTTTGGTGTAGGAGTCCCATCTGGTATAAAGGCCTAGTTTCCAAATCCTTAAATATTTTCTTGGCTCTAGCTATCATCATGAGAGAGTGATGCAGTGGTGTCTTTGAAAAGAAAGGGAAGTGTGCCTGGTGAGTGTGTATTTACAACTGTGTCAAGTTTCTTCTACTGAAAATGGGGGAGAAAAGTGAGCCTCTAAGTGAGAGGTAGTAGTACCACCCAGAAAGAGACACACATGAACGAGAAAGATCTGTCTAACATCCAATAGGATAGTCCACAATGGATTCAGCGGGCGTTACGACCAACAAACAGACGAAGATCTATCTAGTATCCTACAGAATAGTCCATAAGGATGGGACAACACTAACAACCATTACAACACATTCTCAATTAGATAAGCACTAAAATAACCAAAATAGTTCAACTATCTTAGTACATGTGAAAGAAAACATGAAATACAAACGTCCACAAAATAGTCTTACAAACATTCATAGTCCATGCATGAAGAATGTGTTGGCCTTAAAAGGCTTTTGTTATTAAGCAAAAGTTCCAATACACAATTTTACAATGTTCATCACTAGCCCCAGTAGTGGGACATTGGAGCCACTCCTTTCTCCTCAAAGAACTAGTTGATCTCTCCAATGCCTTGCGGGAGGAGCCAAGGTGAAAATTCCCTTTCTCATACAATGAGCGGGTGTATATAACCAAGGGGTAATGTTTCCCACTTGTAACTCTTTGAATACCCTCATGATTGTTCAACTTCCTATGACTTTTCAACTTACATGACTCTTCATATTCATGTGTGTCCTTTGGACTTCCACTTTACAATACATTTGAATACAATATACAAGGTCCACAATAGTGATGTGGCATATGATAACTCATGACATGACATGACATAACACTACTGTCAAGGACTGCTTGGTGATGTGAAAATGTCAAGTCATTGTTTCTGCTGAGTTTTGGATGTCTTCTTGGATATGCTTTCTCTTCTCCTCTTACATGGATTGGTGATGCAGAGTCTTCAATGATCTTCAGTCTTGGATGGTAGTTGCAAAATTGTGTCCCTTTGCTTCCTCTTGATTGATCCACCTATGAGTTCAACTACAAGGAATTATTTAGGCATGCTTCCCTCCTCCTTCTCCTTATTCATCATCTTGCCATGACTTGATAGTGTACCTATTCCTGCAATTCTCTCATGATGGGACGACATCAATCCGAAAATCCCGTTGTCTAAGATGATGCATTCTTATCCATGAACCGAGCCCAGGACAAGTCACAAACTAAGGAGAGGGGCCCAGTGACTATGAATATTGCAGTTCAAGCAGATAGGGGAAGATCTTGGGCTCTGAGATTGCATAATGCATAACTCAGGGAGGCTTGAAGGAGAGAACTGCACAGTTTCTAGATGCACTGGGATCCGGTTGAGCGAAAGGACAATGGAGGAAGCATATACGTAGTTTTAGAGACCAAGGAAGGTTGGGATTATATGCATTGAGTAGTTACAGTAGGAAATGAATAGGCGTGAGGGTTGAATATGAAAATTCTGCGGTTCAAGGAAGACTGGGAGACACAACTACGTAATTTTGGAGGTTAAGATCACGAGCTGGGCTCAGGAATTGCACAGAGAAGATTCTTGGAGGATAGGGACTATGCATTGTGTAGTTCCAAGAAAAAAGGTCACATCTTAGAGGGATAATACTACGCAATGCACGGTTCTATCAAGGCCTAGTGAAGCTAAGTTTCCTGATCGGGAAGATTTTCTGAAAATGGCTAAGTGCGGGATGGGTGATGAACTGTGATGATCCTTAAATGTGATCACACACTTATAATACCTTGATGACATAGAAAAATAGATCGTCATAACACATAAAAAAATCATTTTCCTCTTTGTGACTGCCTCATGAAAAGATACGACAAGTGCGACACTTAAGATAGCCTTTAGGATGACTGTGACGACACTTTTGTGACAATGCTCAAAACTTTGTGTATGAATGTTATGGATGTTTACATGGTTGGGATAAGTCATATACACAAGATGGACCTTCAAAATATTAGAAAAGATTTGAAAACATTGTATGGCAGTCAAACCTGCCAAAAGACGACAGCTAACCCAACATGCAAAAGGGACCAAAAAACTACTAGAAAGCTCATGAAATGAGCTCTAGTATTTGCAAACACAAGGAAAAGACCAAGGACAGCTCTGAAATTTGGGTGCAAGACAAAATTTTGGAGGGTGTTGTAGCAGCTGCAACAAAAGAGATTATTTAATTCGGATCCATGTAGGCCAACACTCATAAATGATATGGGCCTCTCATTTCCTTGGTTGTCCTTCTAAGTAAGGATGGATTCAATATATGTGTTAGAAGAAAAGATATACAACAATAAATATTTATCAAAATATGGATTATACAATGGTGGGGCATCAACAATTGCTTGTTTAATCTGGGCGAAGGCATATTTCTCCCTTTGTTCCCACTTGTAAAATAAATCCTTCTTGATCATCTCTTGTAATGGATTAACAATCTATGCATAATCCAAGATGAATTTTCAAAGGAAATTAATTTTCCCTAAGAAGGATTGCACAACTTTCTTATTAATGAGAAAGGGAATCTCATAAATAGTATTGACCCATTCTGGGTCCACTTTAATTCTTCTCTTGGCTATAATGTGTCCCAAGAGGTTTCCCTCAGAAACTCTAAGGAAGATATCTTTAAATTTAAATAAATACCATATTTTTGAAACCGCTCAAAGATTTTCCATAAATGGCGCAAGTGACCAGATATTTTCTTTGAAAATACTATAACATCATCCAAGTACATGACCAAACTTTGTCCAATCAATCCACGAAACGCAGTGTCCAAAGCCTGCTAAAAGGTAGCACCAACATTTATAAGCCCAAGTAGCATTCGCCGAATGTGAATGTACCCCATTTAGTCTTGAATGCAGCTCTTAACTTTTTGGGTTTCATTATTAGAACTTGGTTGTATCATAAAAATATGTCTGATAGTGAGAAAACGTCTAACCTAGATACCATCTGGAGTAACTACTCCATAGATGGCACAATATAATTATATTTATCTGAAGCCAGGTTCAAGTTGCGGAAATCAACACATACGTTTATCTCTCCAAACTTCTTTCTAACAGGAACCAAATTTGAGACCTGAGTTGAATGACAAACTTCGAATATCATCCAAGCATCGAACAATTTCCTCAATTCTTTTTTAATAAGGGGTTTAAGCATAGGATGAACTTTTCTTAACTTTTGTTGAAATGGCTTTACTCCCTCCTTAATGGGTATCACATGCTAGATAATTCGTGTATCACAAGTTTCAAATCATTATAGGTCCATGCAAACACATCTTGGTACTATTTGAAAACATAGAAAAAGACTTGTTTCTCTTAAGGGGAACAACATGTACCGAGATTCACATATTTCAGATCTTATTTAGTACCCAATTTAACATGTTCGTGTGACAATGTGGACCTATGATTCTTTGCATTGATTGGTCCGTTAAAGTAGTTCTGCAAGTCATAAACCTTTCTAATGATACCACACCCTTAGGCATGGGGCTCAATTTATGTGCCTGAGTTGATTCCTACAAAGCCCTTCTGTGCTCATCTTAATCTATCTTTGTGTCTTTAAACATGTCATCATTATCCATAAAATCGAATATCTAATGGTCATCATTGAAAACACAAAAATTAGTGACATTATCTGGTATGGATGGCTTATAAATAATCTCAATAGAAAAACCATCTCTAAGTGGTGATAAGCTAGCAACAACATTAGTTAATGTGTTGGCGGTTGCATTGTGAATCCTAGGAACATAATTGATATTAAAAGCTTGAAATAAAGAAATAAGATGACATACCTATTGTTGGTAGTTTTTTATATTAGGAAACACATAATGAATAGTATTTCGTATCTGACACGTGACAATCTCTGAGTCACTTATTACCTTTAACACCTCCACCTCAAGGTCTATGAGTTTCTTTAATCTCAGAATGAGTGCTTCGTATTCAACAATGTTATTTGTGCATTCAAATTCCAATCAACATGAGGTCAAATACATGTTCTTTTGTAGCTCAATCAACACACAACTAGCTCCATAACCCTCCTCTATTTTTGAACCATCCAAATATAAATTCCAAATGTTAGCAGCAATAGGGTTAGTTTCTATGTTAGTACTATTTACATTTATGTTACAAAAGTCATTAGCACCAATTATATTGCAAGGAACGAGTTCCAATGGTGTATCTAGTGGTACATGGGATGGCTGCACAAGATAACATCCATGGTCAACTTCTAAGAAACAATATCTTAAAATTACTTGCACAAAGCTAATAGGCTCATAAGGAGCTTCAAGCGTTGTGACGATATGTTTCATGAAAGGCTCACTTTCTACTCAAATCTGATTATTCATGCCCTTATAAGGAAGCCACAAATGTGACTAGTTAGTAGCAAAGTATCCTCGCAACTTACTATACCAATCTTTGCTTAAAAGCAAGCCATCATAGTTTCCAGAATGTCCAAAATGACAATATCAATAGATTGGTGAACTATATGATATGATGATAAACAAATTATAACATTGTTAAGCTCACCAATTTTCAGCACTAAATATCTATTTAATTGTATGATTCTGGCATCAACCTCTTCCCATTTCACATTGATTTTCTTTGCAACAAATAAAGGCATGAAATTCGCAGATGAACCAGAATCAACTAGGAAATTATGGACATTATAATTAAAATTATCAAAAGTTAAAATAAAAGGGGGGTAAGTGGATCTATAATTTACATTAGTTGCATTAAAAATCAATTCAAAAATGGTAGGAAACATACCATATGGACCTTGAGAAGCAGAAACTGATGGGGGCTAAGATACAAATGCCTGGATGATAACCTCACGTTTCCCTGCCAACACTACTAGCTCAAATATGCAAATATTAGCGCGAGATTTCTTCATGTCTTCAAGAACATTATAATAAATATCCTCATCTTGGGCAGGGTGTGTTGAAGTGGTAGGTGGTGTAAATTTGTTCGCTACCTCAAGAGTGACGAACTTGTTCTTATTATTTCTCGAAGCATTCTTTTGAGCTTCTGCACTTCTTGTTTTTTTTTTATTGCCTTAAGCAAGATTACTATGAGGTAAGATTTTTCTCAACAATTACTTCCTCACATATTGCTCAAGCATTGGTCCTTTGCTCCTCAAATTGTATTTCTTAATTGATTGTTAAGGAGGAGCTTCACCTGTTGGGGCTTCACTAGCACCTTGTCGATCATTATTCAACATAATATCAAATGTGAAAATTGAATCACCAACACTTATGTTTTCCTTTTTTGAGGTTGGTTCAACGGTCTCTCAATTCTACTCTAAATGTTATTCTGCTGACAAACTTTCTATAACATTGGAAACCACAACATTCATGTTGTGTTTCCATTGTGGGCATGTTTTCTTTGAATTTGTTTCTTGATGAAAAGTACAGTAGTTATCCATGCCCAAGTTCTCAACGTTGAATACAACATTATAGCCTTGTTCAAACTTGGTCGGTTGATTAATGTTCTTCTTAAAATACAACTTAAAATAATTGTTATTAGTAGAAGCCTCACTTGAATTCCTTTTGAGTTCAGATACTTCGTTGGTTAACAAATTCAAGGATTTATTCAAGTTTTCGATGTTAAAGGGGTCTTTGTCTTTAGCCTTAGCGGAAGAGACTTGTGACTTTATACCATTGTCTTTAGAGGCCTTTGAGTCTTCTGTATCAACAATGACCCCAATAAACCTTAATTCCTTTTCAGTAACAATTTCTTCTGCAAATTTAAGAGCCAAGGTTTATTTTGCAACATGCTTAACAAAAACATAAATGTTAGTGGGAAAGGCAATAATATAATAATCCTTAGTGGTCGAATCATGAGGTTGCACATTAGTGGGGAATTTATTCAAAATGTCTGTAAACCTTTGATTAAAATATCTAATCCTTTTTTTTATCCCCATATTAATTTTTCTAATTTCTTTAAGTAACATTGCAGGAGTTTTATCATCAACAAAAAATTTAGAATAATTGTTTGAACTCCCTCCAATTATGGATTTAATTTGGTGGAAGGCTATAGTACCAAATTGATGCTCTACCCTCAAGAGTGTACAAAAATAATCTACAAGAAACATCATCAAAATTTACCTCTAACATCCGTAGATGTAAGTACAATTCATCAATGTGATCTTTCACTTTCTTATCTAGATCATACTTTACAAGTACTTTTTCGGGGTGCTTTGTTAAGTGATGTAGATTTATTAGAAGAGAAAGAGGCCCTTGGGCCATCAAATCCAATTGGTCATCATTCATTTCTTCGTTCTCCTCCTCCTCTTCTCTATTTGATTCTCAATAGTCTTCTCCTTCACCATTCAAATTATTGTTATAATTCGGTTGTTCCCCAATAGGCAGTGGAAGATCCCCTTGATGATAAGTTCCTTCAAGAGAGTCAGCTAAATATTCAATGGTTGCGATAACCAATTCTTCCACTAAAGAATCCAACACATCATGACGATTTGTATCTTCTTTGTTTTCTTATGAGGAAGAACAAAAGAGTCAGGAAGTAATCCAAGAGCTCTAGCAAAGTGATGCGTAATAGGCCAAAGTGTCCAAACTTTCTCATAAGTGACTTGGTAGGCACATTTCAGAACTTGGTGATATGACTCTTCTTTCTCAGATATATGAGTTGGAGCTGGGCTCAGACAATTTCTACATTGTACAAAAGGTTCTTTAAGTGAATTTGGGGAATTATCATCCATAAAAGGTTTCCCTCCTTCTAGGGCCATAATTTTGGACGGTGTTGGATTCCGCCAATAATCAGGGGGTCTCCCTGATATGAAGTATTAATTAGACCTCACATTATTTGGTATAGGAGCCCCATTCGAGGAATAGGCCCAACTCCCACATCCTTAATGATTTTCCTTGGCTACAATATTCAACACAAGAGAGATTGCATATATTTTCGAGATAAACAAGTAAGTTACCCTTGTGATGTATTCAATTGCAAAGTGTGTAATGATTCTTTCACAGAAGGGAAGAGAAAGTGAGTCTTTAAGATAAAAGTAATAGTATTATACTAATAAAGATACACACATGTATCTGAAAGAATCGTTAGTTATCTTGCAAAATATTTCACAGAGAAATAATGACCATGAAAGCTAGAGTTGCATGGTTCAAAGATGTATACTAAAAGCAACGAAATAGTTCATTTTTATTATCATGTAGAGATGTAAACATACACCAAAAATAATGAAATAATATTCTTACAATCATTCACGACATATGCATGAGTTTTTGCCGACTCTAAGGGCTTCTAATTATAAAATGAAAGTCCCAAGATACGCCATTTCAATGATACAACACTAGTTCCAATAGTGGAACGTTAAGCCATTACTTGCTTCTCAAAATATTAATTTTCTCTCCTATGCCTAGCTTGAGAAGCCAAGGAGAAAAGTCCATTGCCTGAGCTATGAGGGTGTATATACAACAAATGAGGTGACTCTCCACCTCCCTCGTGACTCTTGACCTTCCCTAATGACTCTTGAGATCCAATGTGATTGTTCGAATTCGTATGAGACCTTTGAGATTCTACATGAATTTAGAACTTTCTAATGACTTTTCACATTCCATGTGGGACCCTTTGGCTTCCACAAGTTTTACATTTTCTGATTTTTTGAAAGACAATATTACATGTGGAAAAATACAATGACACATATGACTCTTATGGTGACACTTTGAGAAGACATGACTTGGCGATGGTAACATGGAACTTCATTGTGGTATATCGATGACAAGCTTTTCTCCTTGTTGTTACCTTCACATCTTCATGTTAGGCCTCACTTGTACTTCATCTTCATCCTCCAAAGGCTTGGTTATGATATAGAGTCTTCCATGTGATCTTGATCTTCATTCTTCTTTTGTAATCTAGTGTCCCTCTATCTATTTGCTTGATGATCTATTTGTATTCTGACCTCACAAGTGTATTCTCGTATCACTACCTTGATATCCTCTTTGAATATCATCTTGCCATGTTAGGATAATAACATCTGCAAATGGAATTCACTTATGATAAGATGACATCAATTGAAAAATATCCTAGTATATCTTATTTCTTATGCAACATATTGATTGAGTTGGGACAGTTCGCAAGGTTTAAAGGGGATACCTTCTTATGTGCAGTATGCAAGAGCAAGTGGAAAGGGGTGAGGGACTAGGCACTATGACTACTCAATGTGCAGTGGCTAAGAGAGAGGCATGTCAAGGATTATGCAATGGGAAAGTCTAGGAGGTAGAGTTGCATGATTGGGCACTATGATTGTGCACTGCATAGTTGAGGAAGAAGAGGACCTAAGAATTATGTAGTTGAGCATGGGAAGGGTCTGGGGATAACTTGAATGTCCACTGGAAGCACGAAGTGTGAAATGTTGGGCAATTTTGGTGAAGGACTGTGCAATGGGCAAGTGCAACTGATAGTTCTTGAGTGACTGTGCACTAGAATTGTGTAGTGTTCAGTTGATGGAGGTTGTTCTCTTTGAATGCGTAGAAGGTGCTTCATTGTGGCTTGTGACTGCATAGTACACAATTCAAGGAGGAAGTAAGATTGGTTCTCAGTAGAGCAAGTTGCGAAGACAGAGAAAACTCAAAAATTAACTAATATTGGGATCAAAATGGTAAAAATATTAGAGTAAAATCATGTAACAAGACATGAACATAATCACACACTCATAAACGACCAATCACATGAAAAGGAAACACTTAGCACCCAAAATCAACCTTCATTCACTGAAATGACAACAAAAAGATACTTGCCTTAGAGTGCGACACTTAGTATATACCTTTACGGCACAAGTTTCAACTGTAAAGAGGAAGTATGCAATACCTTAGGGATGAGTCCAATGCATGTCCCCATGATAGATATGATTCATTAATGCAAGAGAATGCATTAGATTTTCCTCTAAAAGATGTGCCAAAATTGTCTTCAAAAAGAAATGACACTTCCCTTAACAAAAGAGGACACTTGAGATTTCTCTAGGAAGAAACTTGAAAACTTAGAAAAAAGGTTTTAGATCACTTTAACAATTATAAACAACAGTTCACATGATCAAATGGAGGCTCTAAAATTTGAATGTAGGCCAAAACTTAGAGGGTGTGGTAGAACTGACAACACCTCTGATTTTGTATCATTGTTTCTTGTTGCAAGGAAATTTTTGGTTATGATGTTCTCAATCATTTAGATGTTCATGACCCAATATTTTAGATGTATCTTAATATTTTTGGTGATGATGTTCTCAAGAATCTATTGATAGTGTTGGACCCGCCAACATGTCAATTGATCTCCCTGGTAATAAGTCCCAACTAGACCTCAGACCATTTGGTGTAGGAGTCCTAGCAGTGGGTCATACGGTATCGCCTTGACTGCGGTTGCGCACAGAGGCAAGTAAGATGTCCCTATTGGTAGCAAGGGTGTGACATATGTAGCAATTCAAGGAAGGTTCATGAACAGTTCTAATACATGGAGGGTGAGGTGAGTGCGCCCCTTGGAAACCTGTGAAAGCACGGAGTTAAGAAGGGAACACACGAGAAAAGATGCATCACAAACTGGAAGGCATGTAAGCTAGAAATCCAAAGTGATGGTTAAACTAACAACACATTTCATTAAGATTCATACATACATATACAGAAAGAGTCTATACACACATGCATAAGAAAACATATACATATATCATTTAGAGTAAACAAGATAATTGAAATACAATACGACATATGCATGAAACATGTTGGCTCTGTTATATTAAGAAGTGAAAGTTCCACTCATACAATACAACCATGACCAACCACTAGTTCTGATAATGGAATGTTTCAGTCAATGTTGCCTGCTCTGCCAAAGAGATATGCTAGCTCTGCACAGTGGAGACACCAATGCTCGCTACAATACTCTCCAAGCTTTCTCTAAGATACTCCTATCGGAAGCTTGGTTGACCAAAAGCATGTACAATGAGTTATGAGGGAATATATATAGCAAAGGGTGGGGTGGCCCTTGACATTCGCCTTTGTGACTATTCATCTACCCTCATGACTCTTCATCTACTCTATGACTGTTACATCCAACTATCGACACTTGAACTTCCACTTGACAAAACGTTACATACAATCTGCACAATTACCCATGTGAGACAAAATAGGCTTGAGAAATCCATTGAAAAACATAACTATGATTAGGACAACTGTGGGAAGACCAGCTCTTTGACATCCTCATGATCATCGACAGTAGCGAACTGATCCCAAGCTTGGTAGTCCGCTATGGTGTCCGTGTACTCCGTGGTGACATCTTTCTGGAAACAAACTCTCGCCTTCATTGCATTTTGGTACACTGCTCTAGCTCCTCTCTCTAACTTGTCTAATAACGTGTGCATCATTGTCTTGACTGTAGTCAGATCAATGACATATTGATGCATGGTGTCTACACTGATCACCAAGTCTGCGCTAGTGGCTATGCACATCAAATTGTCAAAGTATGAGTCAAGCTCAAGTCGGACTTGTTGTTACAGGGAAAAGTGTCTATATAGAACTACTCTATCCCACTAAGGTGTGACAGCTGCCTTAGAAACAAACAGAGTAAAGCTACTTTCGTTTTTCCTTTATGAATTATAGATAGAGAGGAACAGAAGGACCAACCTCTGTCTTGCGCTAATCCCTTGATTTGATTCCTCTCTTCCTTGATAGTCTTTCGCTACTTGTTCCCTTGCATGCCCAGATTCACAAAGTACCTGTAAGATCACAGTAGCATAGCACTATACAAAGACATGGATCTATAATCATAAACAATCTAGGATCAGATGTAAATTGACCATACAAATGCAGCAAACATAAATGACACAAGAGTATGGAGGAAAACTTGAATAGCTTTTATTGATAAACAAGAAAGAGCCAAGAGGAGTTACAACCAGTTGTTCTAACCCAGCATCAACCTCTCAGCAATGAAGCCCCTCTTCACCTCATACAAAGCTTAGATCACCCAACAATCTGATGTTTGTCTCAAGAAACCAACATCAATTCCTTACAATATGCAAAATTCCAGCCTCTGGATCTCTGGGATGAGGGATCCATATATAGATATCTGTAAGGGGGATGAGTCAGCTTTTGATTTGATTAGTGTCTTCTCTCTGATAGTTCTTGCTTCCACTTGGAGATTGATAATCTCTTACTCATCCTTGGTCGAATTCAGAGAGGTAAGTGTCACAGGAGAAGTTTCTGGAAGCTTCCATTGCCTCTCCACCTCGCGGAATGTCACTGCCATTTGTCATTTCTCACCCATCGCACCCCATAGAAGGGCTTTTTGAAATGAAACGCACCCACATAGTGTATTTGGGTGAGATGCAATGCACCTGACCTGTGGAGTAGCTGAAATGATCCTGTTTTGACCAATTCTGAGAAGTTTTTCATGGAGAACTTCTGGGAGAAGCTGTAATCTGTTGACCTTGTTCCTTTAGGGGTTAGAACAACACTTTTAGGGACTTAGGAGCCCTTGGTTTATGGACATTTCATGCTTGGGGTTGTAGTGCCCAAAAATGTCTATAACAGTTGCCCCCTAAAGCATGATGTCGTTAATCTTTTGATGTCGGGTGAAATGCTTTATTATGAGGATCCGAAGTTCTTTCAAGCTGGGAGGAGACCTGTAATAAGATACAATACAATACATTATCTTCATAATATTTTCATGATCTAGCTGCGGCGGGCATTCCCATGCTCAGCTTTATAAATTCATTTTCATGTACATAGGACAGAGAATCGTTTGAGTGACGACTGATGATTCTGATAGAGCCATCAGCCCTTTGATTGGATGATTATTTGTGCAGAAATGATGTACATTTGATGTCTTTATTTTCTTGAATATATATCGCAGCCCGGATGGATGAAACTAGATCCGGGGTCTTCAATCTTGTTCGATCTTCACTCGTAGTACAATTCGATCCATGTGAGAAATGTTCTGAAGTCGAACATGGAAAGACATCGCTTGATTACCAGCCAATGATGTAAGCTGTTAACAAGCGCGAGAGGAATCACCGATAATGATAATGACCCTCAAGGTACTGCAGTACAATTCACATGGTGTGAATAAAGGACTTGGCGTCGAACCCCATGCGAAATCTTTCGGTCGAAGGTCATTGATGTAAACCTGTCGCCGGAAGTGAGAAACTCGCCATTGAGGCATGCAAGCTTCAAAGTACTGAATGGGGTGTTCCTAGATCAACTTCTTGGATAATGAGCTGATGTCGACAAGAAGTGATCCATCACAGGAGGGCCTTAGTGAATCCCACATCAATGACATGGAACGGAGCAAATGATTTTAATGGAGGTGAAAACGATCTGGTGATATAAGGTCCAGGGTGGCGGTCATGAAAGAATGGAGTATAAGTGTATTATAGTGGGTGAAACACAGGTGAACTCTCTGAATGACTTCTCTTGAACATATCGGCGACACTGACGTGATGGATTGGCAGCATTAACCCCAAATGTGGATGGTATGATGGGACCATGGTGATGTGACTGGTGAATGAAACAACCCAACCCGACTTGGATGCGGAGTGAAAGTGTCATGTTCAAGAGCGACTTGCTACCAACAAAGTTTCTTCAAGTTTTCTTCCCAATTTTTCCCCAGTCATTGCTGACCAGTACCTCTTTATTTTTATCAAGCTTGAGGAGGATAACATATGCTTGTTCTATAATTTTCCCTTCGGGAAAATCCATCGCTATGTTTTAACGAGCCTAGTGATAGTGAAACTCGTTCTCGTCTATAGACAAGTTTGTCGCTATTAAGAATTTTAACGAGTTTAACGACAAAGATAACTCGGTCCTTTTCAATTTTAGAGAGTCTGAAAAGGAACGTAAAGGTAACTCCAAAATTCCTTTTTCGTCATCTAATCCCTTAAGTCCGAAAAAGTATAAAACAATACAGAAGGGATGAATTTTCGATACGTTTAACGAGTCGAACAAAGCAAGCGCTCAATCTTTTTGTGTAATAATCTCTCAGGTCCAAAAAGATTAAAATTTAGAGGAGAGATAGCACTTCCGGTCCCTTTAACGAGCTGGAGAGGCCAATGGCTCGGCAATCTTTTCATATTTTACGAGTCAGTTGAAAAGAGCTTAAAGGAGACTCGTATTTTGAGGAACGAGTGATAAAATGGGTAGCAACTGATTCCAGGTAAGGTTAGGAATTTTCCAATCACGACAGTGTTACAAGGATGGCTAGTGAGATCACTCTTCGCAGCTGTTCCTCAAAATGGGTAAACAATCAAATGGAGGTGAATGATCAGCCAATGCAAAAATGGAGGTGATGGTGCAAACACGACCAAGGCTTTAAAGGCTGAAGTATTACATTCATGATGGTTATTTACCGGAAATTGGTTCATTTTTTAATGAGCTTAAACTCTGGAGGAACATGTGCTCATTGCTTATGTTTATTTTTTAACGAGCATGAAGTCCGCGCTAAAACTTCTCGATTAATCCAGTCATATGATAAGAAAGCATCATATATAAAAACGGCAATTTTAGAGTATTGCCCCAAATCCTTTCTTTATGTAAGTTAGGAAACAACCAATCCAAAAAATAGATAAATGCTCGCTCTTCGCTTACACTCCAAAAGGTTTGCATGCCCCCAGGTATAAAACAGAGTTTCAAGGTTACCCCTTCTTCTTTCCGTTAAAACATTTGTTTTACCGGGAGAGGTCTACCTCTTACAGGTTACCAAAGATTGTTCTATTTACGGCGTAAACAAAACACTTCTTCGACGATGTTTCTCTAAATAAACAAAGGTGAGTGGAGGAGGCTACTCCACTCACGTAACTTTGACAAGAGAATCTTGTTCTAGAATAACCCCCTCTTCCAATCACGGACGAGAGTACAGACTAGTCATATTCTCTCGCGGGAACCTACCCTATACCCGAAGTTTTCCTGTTGAAGCAGACCAGGGTGCATGCCCCCTGGGTTTCGGTCATGTCCCCCAAATCACTCGCGCTCATCAGGCGGACGGACTGGAGGTTGAGACATTTCTTGTGTGAAAAGACCATTCAGGGATGGTATATGACTATTTTCTTTATGTGATCCGGGAAATGAAAGTTGGTCTACGAGCTTGACCACTCTTCCTTCGTGCGGAAAACACATTACTCTAAAGAGTGAGGAGACAATCGCTCCCATGCAATAAATATAGTCTCGTCCAAGGAGTAGATTATAATCCAGGGGTCCTTGGACTACCATTACGTTCATTTGAACGGTTTTCTCTCTCAATGTTATTGGCACATTGGGAAGGATCCCTAACGGTCGACTGGTTCCTTTATCAAAGCCTGTTAGATTTCTCATCTCAGGCAAAAGCGATGGCAAACCAAGCGCTTTCCAATCAGTTGAGGAAAGGATACTCACAAAAGCCCCTTCATCTATGATGGTACCAGCCATAACCATTCTATATATTTGAACAATAATTCGGAATGGTATGCTAGCTGGTAAACGGGGTCTGCCTAGTTGATTCCAATCAAAGGAGACAACTAGGTTGCTTGGAGGTGGGACCAAATAGACGGTCGGGTATGACTCTGACGAACTTCCTTCCTGCGGTAAAGGAATGGGTAAATTGCCCCCATGTTCATTGGAGTCTGTCCTTATGAAAAGAATTTGGACGGTGTCATCCTTGTTCTCTTCGGTGACTGTATCATCTGAAGATGGAACCTCTGGAGGCAAGACCGGGTCAACTGCCACCTCGACCTTTTGACTTTCGTCTGGTATGGGTTTAGATGGTTTGTCTTCAATGATAGATGCTTCGGCCGACCACCTGAGCGGGCCAGCCGGATTTTCAACTAGTGACGGACTCAGCAAGAGTTTTTTATATCCAGGAGGAAGTCGTAACAGTGAAACCGGACGATCGTCCAAAACTCTTTTAGCTTCGTCTAAGAAGGGACAACGGTGGACGGCATGATTGCCTTCGCACAGTTTACAAGGAAATCTATATTTTCCTTTTTGTCCTAGGGCTTCACTTTCACTAGTCGATGGTGTGTTTTCAACATGATCATCAGAGGTTGACGACACCGGGTTGTGCAAACGAGGAGACCAGTCCCTTAAGATCCGAGGGATGCAAGGACAATCTCTATGATAGTGGTCTCCTTTGCAAATGACACATGGCGATTTAGGCCTGGTCGGTGCAGTGTGTGGATTTTCGCTAGACGACACTCGTTTGCCCCCATTCGCTTTTGGCTCCTTCTTCTTCTTCTCTTTCTTCTTGTTTTCCTTCTTCTTTCCAGGTACTTGACTTTTGGCTTTACCAGCCCCATCAAGCGAAGAGGAAGGAGGAGAGGAAGAATTAGAGGAAGTAGAAGGTTGGTGGGTAACTCTGGACTCGTCTAGTTGCTGACTCGATTGTTCAGGAATTGCGGTGTTCTGAACGACAGAGGTTGAGAAGAGCCATACAGGCAAGCCGATTGTCAGTCCTGGAAGCGACAATGTGGCTATATGGGGTGCACCAACATCTCCCCAAGAGGAGAAGGGACTAGGATTTCCTCCAAGGGGAATTCCTTGGTTGGTGGATTCCATTTTTTCATCCCAAGATCAACGTAGGAAAGGGTAATGAATATTCCGTTTAAAATAAGTTTTAGACGCTTTGAAACAACTTGTTTTTTCAATTTTTAAGAGTCGAGAAAAAACAAAAGATGGCTCTAGTCCCCTTCGATTTTTAATGAGCATGAAGTGACAAGTGCTCAGATGGACCTTTTCTGTTAAAGAGTCTGAAAAGGAACGAAAGGGACTTCTCTGGAAATCTAGGTAGAGGGATTACCAAACCAATCGCAAAACTGCAGAATACTTTTTACGGTACGGCAGTCAATCTTCCCGAATGTTGTGTTCAGTGCATTGCAATCAATAGGGCGGCAGACACGGCTTCCTATGGATAAAGGATTAAACCTATTGGGGTCTCCCAAAATATACTCGATGGTACGTGGGAGCACAAGTCCGTACTGGCACTTATCGTCTTAAAGTGGAGGAATCACCCAACCATCAGTAAGAACAACAGTTACCAGGATTTACGACGCCGGAATACGTCTCTAGCCTAGACTTCTAAATGTTGTGCGTTAAGTTCCAAAGCGTTGTTAGATTCATTGAATTTATTTTATAGTTGATCTTGTTTATGGAGTTTGCCTTTCAGGTTCACCGCGAGATGTAGATGTAATTCCTAAAATGCAATCTAAGATGATAAACAATCTTTTTATCTTCTTTGTGCAATGAAAATCCTAGCTACTAGGGAAAGAAAGACAGAATCTTTTCACAAAGAGCAAAGAGCACACTCTAAATGCACTTTCCTAAATCAAACCAATCAGACTGTCTATATGCAAATGCACATGCATGTATTTGTTTTCGACTTTCTTAGTATATGAATGATAAGAAGAAAGTTGATGCACAAATCTGAATTTCTTTTCAAGCGACAAATATCAACAAGTTTCTTTTCGAAATAAAAAATGGAGACGATCACAACACCTTACGATTTTGAAATGAATACTTGTTTTTGACACTAGAAAATTACAAATTCAGACCAAAAACAATAGTAACAGGATAATCGACTATCAACAGCAATCAAACTCTTTCCTATGATCGAAATTGACACTTGCGATAGTTTCAAATCAAAGGACGACAGTACGATTATGCTACTTTTGCAAAGGAGAACTGAAAATGACTCAACAAACACAAAAAAACATTTACAGTTCTTTTGTACAAAGGAGGCAGAATAACAGCAAGGAAAAGGGGTTTCAAACAGAAATATACTGATCACAGGCAGCAAAATTCAGGAATAGAACTGGAAAGAATGAATCACAGAAACCAAAACTGCACAAAGCCTAATCTGATCAGCGCACCTGTAACACAGGGAATTTGAAATGCAGCGCACCTTCTCCACTCAGGAAGTGCGCTGAAGTTCAGATTCTCTGAACAGTACCTGCGCTGGGCCAGAAACGAGACTCTGTTTGGGTTCCGGGTCACAGTTTGCAGTTCAGTTCATGGGTTTTGGCCGAGCAAAAGGTAATCAGTAATGCAACAATCAGGGGTAGATCTAAGGAGGATGTAAGAGCTATCACAAGGGCAATCAGAGAGTTTGTGAATCAGTTGTTTAAATCATAAACAGATCCCAGAGATGGACTGAAGTGGCATTTATCTACTTTGCATTTGCATAGCAAATGCAGTTCGAATGCTACCTGGCACAACTTCAGACTCCATCTGTAAGTTTATGAAAAAGACAACAAGGAAGATAAACAAACAAACTAATTCGTCCCCAGCGGAGTCGCCATTTTGTTACAGGGAAAAGTGTCTATATAGAACTGCTCTATCCCACTAAGGTGTGACAGCTGCCTTAGAAACAAACAGAGTAAAGCTACTTTCATTTTTCCTTTATGAATTATAGATAGAGAGGAACAGAAGGACCAACCTCTGTCTTGCGCTAATCCCTTGATTTGATTCCTATCTTCCTTGATAGTCTTTCGCTACTTGTTCCCTTGCACGCCCAGCTTCACAAAGTACCTGTAAGATCACAGTAGCATAGCACTATACAAAGACATGGATCTATAATCATAAACAATCTAGGATCAGATGTAAATTGACCATACAAATGCAGCAAACATAAATGACACAAGAGTATGGAGGAAAACTTGAATAGCTTTTATTGATAAACAAGAAAGAGCCAAGAGGAGTTACAACTAGTTGTTCTGACCCAGCATCAACCTCTCAGCAAGGAAGCCCCTCTTCACCTCATACAAAGCTTAGATCACCCAACAATCTGATGTTTGTCTCAAGAAACCAACAGCAATTCCTTACAATATGCAAAATTCCAGCCTCTAGATCACTGGGATGAGGAATCCATATATAGATATCTGTAAGGGGGATGAGTCAGCTTGTGATTTGATTAGTGTATTCTCTCTGATAGTTCTTGCTTCCACTTGGAGATTGATAATCTCTTACTCATCCTTGGTCGAATTCAGAGAGGTAAGTGTCACAGGAGAAGTTTCTGGAAGCTTCCATTGCCTCTCCACCTCGTGGAATGTCATTGCCATTTGTCATTTCTCCCCCATCACACCCCATAGAAGGGCTTTTTGAAATGCAACGCACCCACACAGTGTATTCGGGTGAGATGCAACGCACCTGGCCTGTGGAGTAGCTCAAATGATCCTGTTTTGACCAATTCTGAGTAGTTTTTCATGGAGAACTTCTGGGAGAAGCTGTAATCTGTTGACCTTGTTCCTTTAGGGGTTAGAACAACACTTTTAGGGACTTAGGAGCCCTTGGTTTATGGACATTTCATGCTTGGGGTTGTAGTGCCCAAAAATGTCTATAACACTTGTGCCTTTGCCTTTGCCTCGGTGAGTGTCCCAATACATGGGATCGCATGTGCACACACAACAGCATCCATAATCCTAAATACCCATGCATGGGAAGCCTGCAAACTAGTGATGAGCTACGGGAGATCTTCGTAGTTCTGGATCTGAGCCCCGATGTGTGCCTTCATCTCGACCACTTAGGGCTTCATCATATTAGGCAAGTGTAATGGGGCTCCCTTGTATCTCATTATCCATGTTTGCATGTAGTCAACAATAGTATGCACATTTGACAAGATACATGCTCACCTACCACATCGTTGTTGTCAAACGTTGAGATGGACAACTACCTTATGCACGATACCAAATGTAGAAATTTTGAATAATTTAACACATATTCACAGAGATTATCCGGATCATACAATTATAAGCGGAACATGTATAATACATAATCTCCTCTACGTTGATCATCAATTTACAGAAGCAGAAACATTCACAGGCACACATAGAAGCATCAATCAAACTCATTAACACAGTATGTATCCCGGGGAAAGCATCTCGCTAAAAACCCCACACTATCTGTATATTATATTGATTGAATCATGTAACATTACACAGCATAATACTTCTCACAAGTATCTCCACCTGTTACACACAATACAGCTCACGTTTGATCTCCAAATCTCCCCCACTGCTTGCCTGCCTCCACTGCTCAATACCTGCTCAAGAACTGATGAGAATGGCTCACCAAACTCGTATTTCACCTCAAAATAGTCACTCACACTTTGTTGGACGTGAGCAAAGGCTACAATACTGGGCAAATACGTGAGTAAACTCATTGGCATACTCAATCCCTTGATTGTGCAAGATCTGGTGCACAACTATAGTCACAACTGATAGCAATCTGATTCTCTGCCACCTGTCCCTGTTGAACTGAACATGCACTGACATGCAACTGAGTAACTCATGTATTCTATAGTTGTATTATGAGTTAATAACTTGTGAATTAATTAATAACTAATTCACCCAACTCATCTCTAGTCTATTGATCAGTTAGACTAAATACAACCAGTTTAACAAAGCTAAACTGAACACAACTCCATCAACTGCACCTCCAGTCCACTAAACTCAACTCACTTGAGTTCTAACTGAAGTCCTGCATGCAAATATTAGTCATCCCATAGGTAACCATGTATTTCCCTCTGGGATCTTCATGTACCACATCCGTAGCTCATCCGGAAGTGCTCCAAGAGAATAAGATCAAGTTTATAGTCCAAATATTATTGTGAGATAATAATATTTGACTTTTCTATTTTTGACTTTGATCACTCACACTTTTATCAAAAATAGAAGTCCATCTATTTTTTCCCAACTTGATCAATCATCCATAAACAGCAACCTGCAATCCATAGACATGATCCATATGTCTATAAATAGACATAGTCTAAAAAAATAGACTTGCGCCAAAAATAGCCTACGGACCCACTTAGTGAAGGCGACTCTTTTCACTAAGCTCCATCATCTTGTTGCACTCTCAACAAGCATTTCTTGTTGCACAATTTTCAACACTCCCTCTCAACAAGAAAGGCTTCCTCTCAAACCCGATCCTGTAACTCTGGAATGTTCTCCATGCAACACATCTGGCCAGTCCACTTGCTCTGTCATCAAAGTCTCTGATTGCTATTGCCTCTGTCGACTGAAACTCTGCATCTCTGTGCTCTTCAGTATCTGACTGCTCTAGCCTCTGTCACTTTGATCTCTGACTGCATCCGTGTTGCTGCTGGTTCTATCTCCCAGCATTGCATCCGCACTGCACCTCCCAACTGACCTCCCTGTTGGGATAGAAACATCCTCTGATGCTGAAGCCCTACCTGCTGCTGACAAGTGCTCCCTCTCTGACATCTGCACTACTGAAACATCTCCATGCATCTCACACCATTGCACACCTCTCTGTACCACCTAGCACTGTGCAAAACACTTGTGCCTCTAGCATTGCTACAGCCTGCTAGCTATGCGCTGTCCTGGGATTCCCTGCACTGTGGCTCTCTCTGCCGCTCCATCCGCATCTGTCTCTACCCAATCAGTCAGTTCCTGCTACTACACATCTGGTGCTCCCGTAGCAAGGTCTCATCCAAGAGGTTGGGTACCTCAAGGATCCTGCCCCTCCTCCTTGGGACAATCAATCCACATCACCCCACCTCCTACCTGGAGGTATGGCTGCATGCGATCCCTCAGCCCCCCTGGCTTGAAGTTTCCCCCTACTGGAGGTCTCTGGATGAGTAGATGTCTCTACTCGATCTCCTCTCGGCTTTCCCTGTTGTGGCTCGTCCACAACCTCCTGAAGCTGCTTCACCAATCGTGGCTCCTCCACAATCGTCTGAGACTTCTTCTGGCTCTGCATGTTGAGAGGTAATATACGCTCCCTCTCAACCACCAAGTCTCCATCAGTTGCCTCGCTGCTCAAGGCTTTGCATGCATCTTGAACCTCAAGAGCATACAGGTTCTTGACCCATGAACTGTTATAGACATTTTTGTGCCTTACAGCATGGAGCATGAAATGTCAATAATCTGAGGGATCCAAAGTCCCTAAACATGTTGTTCCTACCCCTAGAGGAACAAGGTCAGCAAACCACAGCACTACAGATCAGTTCTCCACTGAAAAACACTCAAAAACAGGTCAATTTTGGATCAAAGTAGCTGCTCCACTAAGCATCTGCGCTGAATGTCAAAAGCTCTATGGTGTACCTGCGCTGCATAGCAAGTGCAACAAAGGCTACCTGCGCTGGGCGTACTTTGACATGTGGAGGAATCTTTTCTCAATGTGCCAGTGCCCAGGAAGCTTCCAAAATGACACTTGGATCAGAAGATTCGCCTAATAATGAGTAAAGAGGTTCTAAAACTCCAAGTGGAAGGTAGAAACTCCGAGTGGACTCAAGGACTGAAGAACAACTGGAGTTGAAGACGACAACAAGTCACACATCAAGCTGACTTATCTTCACTCCAAAACTCTATATAAGGATCTCATCCCATGGGATCTAGAGGCCGGAATTTTGTGCAAAGAATTGATGTTGGTTTACAGTTGTGAGTATTGGGTGATTGCTTGAGGGAGGTGAAGAGGAGATTTATTTCCGTCGGGAAGGTGATGCTGGATTGGACCTCTCACGGTTGTATCACCGCCTGAACCTTACTTCCTTATATTAATAAAGCATTTGAGGTTCTTCTATTCGCATGTGTTTCAATGGTGTATTGTCTTACTTGCGTATTTGATTTATGCTAATCCTTGAATCAATTATGAATGCATGCTTCTTGTAGTTTCCTTTTCTTGTCATGTTCGCAGGATCTCGTGTAGCTGGGCCCGTGAGAAGACTTGGAGCTGGGAGCGAGCGGCAAATAGAGGAGATTGGATCGACCATTTGCGCAAGACATCGGTAAGTGGATCTCTTCCTTTCATCTCTTGCATGTCATAAAGAAGTAACTTTAGATAGCTTTGCTTCAGCTGTTGCTAAGGAACTATCACCCTTAGAGTGGGATAGGGTCATTCCGTGTTGGATACTTTTCCCCACAACAGACTGGCGACTCTGCTGGGGATCGTGTCTTGTTGGTAGCTTGTGTTTCTTGCTATTCATTTCCTAAACGAAGGGAGTACCGAATCGAACTGCATTCGAATCCTTCGAATGCAAAGTAGAGGGCAGCTACTCTAGCTCAGTGCTGGGCATGTTTATGATTTGAAGAGCTGATCCACAAGGACTCTTTTTAGCTCTTTGTGATAGTGTTCATCTTCCTTAATCATCCTCTAGTGTATACTTGGCTGATAGCCTCTGATTTGGCCAAAAACCATTGATTTTTGAGCAAACTGTGACCCGGAATCTGAGAGAGACGAGAGTTGTCTCTTCAGTGCAGCTGCAGCAAAGGCTACCTGCGCTGCATGTCAGATTGACAGTGCAGCACCTGCGCTGATCCAGTTTTGCCTTGTGCAACTGGGGTTCCCCACTGTCTGTTGCCCAGTTTTCAATATTGTTTTTTGCAGCCTGTTGTCAACCTGTATACCCAGCTGAAACTACCTTTCTTTGCCTTCATTTTGCCTCAGTTGTATGAAGAAACCGTGATTGTTCTTATTGTATTTCTTGCTTTCATTCACAGTTTCCCGTAGCGAAAGTGAACTAGTCTTGCTGTGACCTCTTGAATCTAGACCTGTGATAAAGTGTCGTTGTGATTCTAAGAGCTAGTTTATTGCTGTTCATAGCTGCTTGAACATTTGCTTTCGTTATATGGTTCGAATTTCAGTATTTCTTGTGTTGAAACGAGTGAATCTTAAGGTGTTCTTTTGATTATTGGACAAAAACTTGTTTGCTTTCGCTTGAAATTGAATTCGAAATCATACAACAGCTTTCTTTTTGTAATACATCAACATTAAGGAAGAAGAAAAGAAATACTTGCATTGTGCATGTGCATTTTGACAGTTTGCATGTCGATTTAGGAAAGTGCATCAGTGTGTGCTCTATGATCTGTTTGAAAAGATGATGTCTTTCTTTTCCTTCAGTAGTTAAGATTTTCATAAGTTGAAAGAATTGAAAAAGCTTGCTTATCATTCTTAGACTGAATTTAGGAGTTGTATCATACATCACGTGGTGATCCATAAAGGCAAACTTCTAAGCAAGATCAACCTAAAACGAACTGAATTTACCTAACAACGCTTTGAAACATAACGAAACACAGTAGAGGTCTAGGTAGAGACGTGAACCGGCATCGTTAAACATAGTGACTGTCGATCTCTACGAAGGTGGGTGATTCCTCCTGAGGGACGATAGCACTAATACGGACTTGTGCCCCCGCGTACCGTCGCGTATATTGGGGGACCCCTATAGGAACAAAGCCTTTATCCATAGGAAGCCGTGTCGGCCGCCCTACTGATCGCGATGCAGTGAACACAGCATTCACGAAGATCGACCACTCGTACCGTAAAACGTATTCTGTGGTTTCGCGAAAGGTTTGGCACACCCTCTGCCTAGAACTCCAGAGTAGTTTCTTTTGGCCTTTTTCAAACTCTATAACTGAAAAATTCCATCCGAGCATTTGTCACTTCGGGCTCGTTAATACATCGAAGGAGACTAGAGTCATCTTTAGCTTTTTCTCGACTCTTAAAAAGTGAAAAAGCAAGTTGTGTCTAAAGCGTCGTCATATAAAATTCATTCTAAACGGAACATAATCACCCCTTATTCCTACGTTGATCTTTAGGTTGAGAACATGGAACACACCAACCAAGGGATTCCACATGGTGGGACCCCTAGCCCTTTCTCCTCTTGGGGAGAAGTTGGTGCGCCCCACATGGCCACGTTGTCGCTTCCAGGACTGACAATTGGCCTGCCAGTTTGGCTATTCTCAACCACTGTAGTTCAGACCACCACCGTTCCTGAACAGTCGAGTCAACAGTTAGACCAGTCTAAAGCTACCCTCCAGCCTTCCACTTCTTATAAGCCTTCCTCCGATCCTTCTTCTTCGAGAGGTCAAGCCGCCGAAAGCGGAGCTCCCATAGAAAAGAAGAAGGAAAAGAAGAAGAAAGAAAAGAAGCAGAAGGAGCCAAAGGTGCCTGGGGGCAAGCAAAAGGCATCTAACAAAAATCCACACACAGCACGGACCGGGCCCAAATCGCCATGTGTCATATGTAGAGAGGACCACCTCCACCGTGATTGTCCCAGTATTCCCCGGATACTAAGGGACTGGTCCCCTCGTTTGCACAGTTCGGAAGCGTCAACCTCTGACCACCAGGTTGAATGCTTACCGTCGACCAACGAAAGTGAAGGTCCTAGACGACGAAGGGGAATGAGATTCCCCTGCGAACTGTGTGAAGGCAATCACACCCTCCGCCGTTGTCCCTTTTTAAACGAAGCCAAGAGAGTTTTGGAAGATCAACCGGTTGCACCGTTGCTACTTCCTCCTGGATACCGAAAACTCGCGCCAAGTCCTTCGTTGGTTGAAAATACAGCTGCCCCGCTCATAGGGCCAGCTGAAGTGTCAGTCACTGAAAGTGAACCTACTGAATCCGGACCAGACGAAAGTCCAAAGGTCGAAACGGCAGTTGACCCGGTTCTCCCTTCAGAAGTTTCATCTTCAAATACCACAGTCACTGAGGATTCATCTTCAGCTGACACCCCTACCGAGGAGAGTAAGGATGACACCGTCCAGATTCTTTTCGTCAACACCGATTCTGATGAACATCAGGGCAATGTGCCCACTCCTTTATCGCAGGAAGGAGCATCATCAGGATCATACCCGACCGTATATTCGGTCCCACCACCAAGCAACCTGGTTGTGTCCTTTGATTGGAACCAACTAGGCAGACCCCGGTTACCAGCCAGTATACCATTTAAAATTATAGTCCAAATATACAAAATGGTGATGGCTGGGACTATCATTGATGAAGGGGCATCTGTGAGTATCCTGTCCTCTATTGCTTGGAAAGCACTGGGTTGCCCAGCGCTTTTGCCTGAGATAAGGAATCTCTCGGGTTTTGACAAAGGAACCAGTCGACCATTAGGGATTCTACCTAATGTGCCTATTACATTGAAAGGGAAGGCTGTCAAGATGAATTTGATGGTCGTCCAAGGACCCTTGGATTATAACCTACTCCTTGGACGAGACTACATATATTGCATGGAAGCAATAGTCTCCTCACTCTTTCGAATAATGTGTTTTCCATACGAAGGAAGAATGGTCAAGCTCGTAGACCAACTTTCATTTCCGGGATCACGCATCGCAAATAGTCACATACCTATCCTGAATGGTCTATTTGATCAAGAAAGGTCTCTACCTCCGGTTCTTCTTCCTGATGAGTACGAGTAATTCGGGAAAGCAGGGCCGGAACCCAGGGGGCATGCATCCTGGTCTGCTGAGGTCAGAGAAAACCTTGGGTGTAAAGTAGAATTTCCGCGGGAGAATATGACTAGTCCGTACCCCGTCCCCTCCTTCATCTTCGTAAAACAGAAGAGCCGGCAAGAGCTCTCATGCAGAGGAAGGGGCAGTTAGGAATGGGGTTGTTCTGGAAAAAGATTCTTTTGTTAAAGTTAAGTGTGTGGCGGAAGCGCCGTCATTCACCTTTGTCTAAATAAGTAGGCTCTGCCAAAGAAGGGGATCCGTTTGCGGCAGCAAGTAGTAACCATCTTTGGGTAAAAGGCAAGCCTCACCCATTAAAACAAATGTTTTAAAGGATAAGTAGGGGCAGCCTCCAAAGAAAGAGATTCTATTGTTGCAACAAATTGTAACCAGCTTTGTGTAACCTAATGATAGACATCGCCGAAGAAAGTTTCTGTTTGAAAGGATTAGCAGAACGATCTTTGCATAACCTGAAAGAGGTAAGCCTCACCCATTGAAAAAAAGGGTTTTCGACGGACAAGTAGGGGCGACCTTGAAATTAGACTTACACCTGGGGGCATGCAAACCTCTTGGAATGCAAGCACGGGCGGCTATTTTGTTTTTTTAGTTTTTTAGATCCCCCCTTTAAACCTGTAGGTCTAACCCGTTAAACTCGTAGGATTAGCCGATACCCAGCTTGCACAAAGAGAGGATATGGAGCAATACGTAGGGAGATGAAGCTCTTTAAAAAATAGCGATCTTCCATGAGACCTTCCTACTTTATGACTGGTAAAAACGAGCAGTTTTGGCAAAGTTCATGCTCGTTAAAAAATAAACGCAAGATCCGAGCAGTTTTAACCCGGACTTCATGCTCGTTAAAAAATAAACATAAGCATGTGAGCAAGCTTCCCCCAGAGTTCAAGCTCATTAAGGAAAATGAACCGGTAAATAACCATTTGAGACCGTAAATTCATCAGCCATAAAAGCCTTGGTCGTGTTTGTGCACCGTCACCTCCACTTTTCATTTGGCCGATCATTCACATCCACTTGATTGTTTACCTATTTTGAGGAACAGCTGCGAAGAGTGATTTCACTTAGCCATCCTTGTAATACTGCCGTGATTGGAAAATTCCAACCTGTACCTGGAATCTGCTGCTATCCCTGTTTATCACTCGTTCCTCAAAATACGAGTCTTCTTTGAGCTCTTTTCACTGACTCGTAAAATATGAAAAGTTTGCCGAGTTTTGGCCTTCCAGCTCGTTAAAAGGACCGGAAGAGCTATCCCTCCTCTAGATTTTAATCTTTTTGGACCTGAGGGATTATTGCACAAAAAGATCGAGCGCTTGTCTAGTTCGGCTCGATAAAGATATCGAACATTCATCCCTTCTGTATTGTTTTATACTTTTTCGGACTTAAGGGATTAGATGACGAAAAAGGACCCCTGGAGTCCACTTTATGTACCCTTTTCAGACTCTCTAAAGATGAAAAGGACCGAGTTGTCTTTGTCGCTGGGCTCGTTAAAAATATTAGATAGCGACAAACTTGTCTTTAGACGAGAACGAGTTTCCCTATCGTTAAGCTCGTTAAAACATAGCGATGGGCTTGCCCGAAGGGCAAGTTATAGAACAAGCATATGTTATCCTCCTCAAGCTTGACAAAAATAAAGAGGTACTGGTCAGAAATGACTGGGGAAAAATTGGGAAGAACCTCAAAGCTTAATGGTAGCAAGTCGCTCTTGAACATGACACTTTTGCCTCCGTAAATATCGGGTTGGGTTATTATCATTCACCGGTCCCTTCACCATGGTCTCGCCATACCATCCATACATGGGGTAATGCTACCAATCCATCACATCAGTGTCATTATATGTTCAAGAGATGTCATTCAGAAAGTGTCAACCGGGTCCCATCCACTACCATACATCATCTTTCATCCTTCCATGACCGCCACCCTGAATCATATTTCACAGATCGTTTTCACCATCATCACTAGCTCCGTTCCGTGTCACTGATGTGGGATTCATTAAGGCCCTCCTTTGACGGATCACTTCTTGTCAACATCAGCTCACTATCCAAGAAGTTGATCTAGGAACACCCCCTCAGTACTTTGAAGCTTGCATGCCTCAATGGCAAGTTTCTCACTTCCGGCGATAGGTATACATTAATGACCTTCGACCGGGAGACTTTGCGTGGTGTTCGACATCAGATCCTATATTCACACCACGTGAATTGTGCTGCAGTACCTTGAGGGTCATCATCATTATCGGTGATTCCTCTCGCGCTTGTTAACAGTTTACATTATTGACTGGTAATCAAGCGATGTCTTTCCATGTTCGACTTCAAGAAATTCTCACATGGATCGACTTGTACTAGAGTGAAGATCGGACAAGTTTGAAGACCCCGGATCTAGTTTCATCCATCCGGGCTGCGATATATATTCAGGAGATAAAAACATAGACATGTGCAGCAGATGATCATCCTGCTAAAAGGATGATAATTAAAAGCAGAGAATTATCAGTCTATTATCAGACGATCGTCTGTTTATGTACAACAAATGTATTTATAAAGCTGAGCATGGGAAATGCCCGCATCAGCTAGATCATGAAAAGAAAGTATGAAAAGATAATGTATTGTATTGTATTTTGTTACAGGTCACCTCCCGACGATTGAATGAACTTCGGATCCTCCTAATAAAGCATTTCACCCGATAAACGACCTCATACTTTAGGGGGCAACTGTTATAGACATTTTTGTGCCTTACAGCATGGAGCATGAAATGTCAATAATCTGAGGGATCCAAAGTCCCTAAACATGTTGTTCCTACCCCTAGAGGAACAAGGTCAGCAAACCACAGCACTACAGATCAGTTCTCCACTGAAAAACACTCAAAAATAGGTCAATTTTGGATCAAAGCAGCTGCTCCACTAAGCATCTGCGCTGAATGTCAAAAGCTCTATGGTGTACCTGCGCTGCATAGCAAGTGCAACAAAGGCTACCTGCGCTGGGCGTACTTTGACATGTGGAGGAATCTTTTCTCAATGTGCCAGTGCCCAGGAAGCTTCCAAAATGACACTTGGATCAGAAGATTCGCCTAATAATGAGTAAAGAGGTTATAAAACTCCAAGTGGAAGGTAGAAACTCCGAGTGGACTCAAGGACTGAAGAACAACTGGAGTTGAAGAGGACAACAAGTCACACATCAAGCTGACTTATCTTCACTCCAAAACTCTATATAAGGATCTCATCCCATGGGATCTAGAGGCCGGAATTTTGTGCAAAGAATTGCTGTTGGTTTACAGCTGTGAGTATTGGGTGATTGCTTGAGGGAGGTGAAGAGGAGATTTCTTTCCGTCGGGAAGGTGATGCTGGATTGGACCTCTCACGGTTGTATCACCGCCTGAACCTTACTTCCTTATATTAATAAAGCATTTGAGGTTCTTCTATTCGCATGTGTTTCAATGGTGTATTGTCTTACTTGCGTATTTGATTTATGCTAATCCTTGAATCAATTATGAATGCATGCTTCTTGTAGTTTCCTTTTCTTGTCTTGTTCGCAGGATCTCGTGTAGCTGGGCCCGTGAGAAGACTTGGAGCTGGGAGCGAGCGGCAAATAGAGGAGATTGGATCGACCATTTGCGCAAGACATCGGTAAGTGGATCTCTTCCTTTCATCTCTTGCATGTCATAAAGAAGTAACTTTAGATAGCTTTGCTTCAGCTGTTGCTAAGGAACTATCACCCTTAGAGTGGGATAGGGTCATTCCGTGTTGGATACTTTTCCCCACAACATGAACCAATCTGCTTCACCTGTCTAGTGATGGTGTGTCTAAGGAAAACCTTTCCCTTACTAAAGACCACATCATAGCCTCTATCTTCTAACATCACGATCAACACCAAGTTTCTCTTCAGTCCTGGTACATACTTGACATCGGTCAAGGTAAGGCGAGCTCCATGCTCCCTCTGAAAAATAACCGTGCCTACACCTGAGACACTATACTTCTCATCATTACCCATCCCTATGAGTATCTGGAGATCTTTCTCCTCCAAACTACTGAACAAACTTTTGTCACCGGTCATGTGGAAAGAAGCTCCACTGTCAAGAAACCAACCACTTCCCACCATGGATGAAACCATGCATGCGAAGAGTGTGAAGTCCAACTCAAACTGTGAAGCAAGTGAGGCTGCCTCACCTTCAGATCCTTCCCCGGATCCCTTCTTGGACTTCTTCTTTGGGCAATTAGTAGCATAATGACCCAACTCATGACAACGAAAGCATCTCACCTTCGCCTTGTCAACCTTCTTCCCATCATTGGAAGAACTGGATTCGAAAAGAGAAACCTTCTCCTTCCCATTCCTCACCTTACTCACTAAGGCACAGTTCTCCTCATCCTGCATGGATGAAGAACCGTCTCTGGTGCTCCGCCTGATCTCCTCCTGCATCAAATCTGACCATAGTCGTTCCCAATTTGGCAGTTTCTCCCTTCCATTCACCGAGTCCTGGTAGCTATGCCAACTCTTAGGAAGGTCAAGGAGTGCTAGACTCACCATCCTCATCCGACAGTCACCCCCACACTTCCCAACTCATCCGGACATTGGGTGAACTTCGTGAGATACTGGGGCATACTGTCTCCATTCTCACACTGAATGTTTCTGAGTTTTATCTCTTGCTTTGGAATTAAATTCGAATTCCACCAGCTCAAAAACTCAACCACTTCCGATCTAGAATTCGTGAGAACACAATATTTCTCGTACAGAGATTGACTGTATGGGCATTCACCGGATATCTCACCTTCCAAAGGAAGGATGAATCCAGAGGCTACCTGACCCGATTACAGACTCTGCCTGAAGAAATAAAATGTAAACCCTTTCTGAATAATAGATCCGATGATCAATCCTCGCTTGATATCCTGTAAAAATATCTTCTACAAATCAAGCAGCTCCGATACCATGTAGAACTCCTTCTACAAATTAGCTCGCTCTGATACCATGTAGAAATTTTGAATAATTTAACACATATTCACAGAGATTATCCTGATCATACAATTATAAGTGGAACGTGTATAATACATAATCTCCTCTACGTTGATCATCAATTTACAGAAGCATAAACATTCACAGGCACACATAGAAGCATCAATGAAACTCATTAACACAGTATGTATCCCGGGGAAAGCATCTCGCTAAAAACCCCACACTATCTGTATATTATATTGATTGAATCATGTAACATTACACAGCATAATACTTCTCACAAGTATCCACCTGTTACACACAATACAGCTCAGATTTGATCTCCAAATCTCCCCCGCTGTTTGCCTGCCTCCACTGCTCAATACCTGCTCAAGAACTGATGAGAATGGCTCACCAAACTCGTATTTCACCTCAAAATAGTCACTCACACTTTGTTGGACGTGAGAAAAGGCTACAATACTGGGCAAATACGTGATCAAACTCATTGGCATACTCAATCCCTTGATTGTGCAAGATTTGGTGCACAACTATAGTCACAACTGATAGCAATCTGATTCTCTACCACCTGTCCCTGTTGAACTGAACATGCACTGACATGCAACTGAGTTAACTTATGTATTCTATAGTTGTATTATGAGTTAATAACTTGTGAATTAATTAATAACTAATTCACCCAACTCATCTCTAGTCTATTGATTAGTTAGACTAAATACAACCAGTTTAACAAAGCTAAATTGAACACAACTCCATCAACTGCACCTCCAGTCCACTAAACTCAACTCACTTGAGTTCTAACTGAAGTCCTGCATGCAAATATTAGTCATCCCATAGGTAACCACGTATTTCCCTCTGGGATTTGCATGTACCACATCCGTAGCTCATCCGGAAGTGCTCCAAGAGAATAAGATCAAGTTTATAGTCCAAATATTATTGTGAGATAATAATATTTGACTTTTCTATTTTTGACTTTGATCACTCACACTGTGATCACTCACACTTTCATCAAAAATAAAAGTCCATCTATTTTTTCCCAACTTGATCAATCATCCATAAACAGCAACCTGCAATCCATAGACATGATCCATATGTCTAAAATAGACATAGTCTAAAAAAATAGACTTGCGCCAAAAATAGCTTGCGGGCCCACTTAGTGAAGGCGACTCTTTTCACTAAGCTCCATCATCTTGTTGCACTCTCAACAAGCATTTCTTGTTGCACAATTTTCAACACCAAACTTGGAATACAATACCCGCATGATTGTCTCAAGGGACGATACTTCATCTAGTATCTCCTTCTTCAACTCTACTTGGGTGGATGCTATAACTAGTTCTCCTCCCTACTTGGTCTTCTGTAACTCCTTAGCCATTTGCTCGTTCTCTCCTATCAAGCGAACACTTGAGCTAGTGGCTTTGGCATATGCTTTGGTAGCATCGGCCAATGCTGTTGGATGCTTGCGCACGTCAGACATGATCACTCATTCTTCAAACTGTGCAGGAGATGTGTTGTCATGCAGAGTAGACACTCTGCGTGATTGTACAACTCTATATTGCGACTCGTTCAATGATATGTTGTGCATCTCTCCTTCTGGATTGTTTCCAAGGATCTCAGGATCTCCTTGGTCACTTGGGACTTGCTCTGCTTCCAGATCCGGTGAAGTTGGTGGGTCGGCCTCTTGGTGGTATGGCATGAGGTTGATGTCTTGCTCTAACTTTCACTGCTCCATATCCGTATCCATCTGCTCAAGTGCTTGTTCAATCTCTCGAGAAAATTCCTACTCCTACGACTTCTCACCCTATCTACTTGGTGCCATCTGTTCGGATGAGTCTACTACTAGTATGGGTGCCGTTTCATCTGTCTGTACATGTTGCACTCCCTTTTGTACTTGTCCTTTTTGTGCCTCCTTCTCCTGTTTGCACAACTCTTGTTCCCCTCGGAGTTTCTCCTTCAACTCATGCAACTCCTTCATTGTTCCTCCATCCTCTATTTTTTTCTCTGCCTTTGCATATTCCTCCTGTCACATTGTTGCCTCTTCACCTCTATTGCCAAAGCTTCTTTCTGCACAAGTGGGTCTGCTCTAAATTTGTGGCTTTGTTCTACCTTTGCACTATCGACAATCTTTCTCTTGCCTTTGTTGCACGTCGATATGTTTACCTCTATTGTTGCTATTGTTGGTGCTCTCCTGGATGTTGCTTTGCTAACCATTCCATAGTGATGCCGACCGGTTCATTGGGCCTGGAGAAGTTGTAACAATATCTCCATGGGTCTTCCTCTGCCCAATGATATGCCCCATGGATCCATTGAAATTGTACTCTCGCGCAGTGATCTTTCACAATATAATGCAGGTCATATGGATTGAAGCTTCAGATGTCAAAAGGATATTTCTTGATCTCCTCTGTTTTGACATCTGCATGCTTGAGGTTCTGTATCTCATACAAACCGATCCGCAACAGAAGAGTGGGCCAAAGTGCCTTATTCTTTCGGTGTAGCCTAGTTGACAGTCCTGCTGATATGTGGTATGATACTTCTTGCATGATGAGCTTTTCCATGGAAAACTTAGACAAAACATGCACAGGATTCTCTGCCTTGTACATCCGTATGAAGGTGTTAGACGGTGAGGCATACCAATCCGCTATGTCAATCAATGCCTCTGTTGATGTCATCGACATGCAAGGTGGATCTTCCTCAAATATCATCTTGTACACCAGGGTGACAAAATGATCTGACAGTTGTGTGATAACTCCTCTAAAGCTGCATTCAAACATCATTTTACAATAAGTATTCATAGAGGTTTCCTCCAATGTCCATGCCTACTTCATGCCCAAGGACTGCTGACGGGCACAAATTGCATCCAAGATGTAAGTGGACATCTAGATTTATGCTTACTAACCTTTGTGTGGCTGTCGAGCTCCTATTATCTGTTCCTTCAGCCTGTGGGCCAACATGTCGAACCATTTGCATGCTTTTCCTTCACTGGCCAGTTGGTCCAACACGATCACCCAACTCTGAGGGAAGGTCTCCATGCTCTCTTTGCCATATAAGAAAAATGCAAATATGACCAAGAATTGATACACCTTCCGCAGTATATTCGTCTTGTAAATCTGGTTGGGTGTCATCCTGAATTTGGTTGCATCCTTTACCCAGTTCTTCAAGATATCCCTGGAGTTGGCATTGCTGCTAGGTATGCTAAAGGGTGTCTCCATGGTGATCACTGGCTTCGAAAAATGGCACATCTGCTGATAATCATGTGCCCTGAAGGTAGCAATCTTCATCCCGTTGAAACTGGTCAATGTCATCGTCTCAGGATCAATGTGCGAGACAATCCAATGTATCATGTCCGTGCATGGGAATGCGGGATACCTGCATGCAATCTGGTACAAGCCAGACTTGTGAATGTTCACATAGACTTAGCGGTCTTTAAGATCTTCCCCAAATGTGCCTGAGAATGCATCATTGACCTCTTGCCATTTCAGCTTGATGTCTTTGTCTATGATCAGCTTGGTGTCTTCATAAATCAGAAAACTCATAGACACTCACTCAAATGCTGCTCCAGTTGCACTTTCGTCGGTGTCCTTTGATCCTGTTCTCTTAGAGGTCATTGATCCTGAACTGATGAGAGGCAGACAAACACCTACTATATCTGGAGACATGGTGACATGCATGGAAATAAATATGTTAGTTAAAACCAAAGCAAATTGAGGGATGACATGCAACATACCTGGGGATTAATTGGCAAGGATTTCACAATTTTCACTCAGAGGCCAGGAGACTGACTGCCAGAACTACACAAAAGGTAGTTAGGACTATCAGGAGGCTGGTTGACTGCTGGAATTGCACAATGCGCAATCAAAACTCGCCTACTAAGTGTTGGGATTGCGCAATGCACAATTTCAGCTGGAAAGTGTTGCAGGCCCAAGGACTACATTGCACAATTTTCTGGGCCAGCAGTCACTACCTCTCAGAATTGCACAAGTTAAGACTGGAGGGCATTAACTAGCCAAAATTGTGCATTTTCTAGGAGGAAGGTAGAGCCTTCCCTCTCAGAATTGCGCAATGTTGTCTTGGTGAGGCAGAATCCGGGCCAAGGTTGCCTAGACCCACCGAGGGGCAACTGAAAGCAAAAGAAGATTTGAATTCATGGCGATACTGAGTGTAAGCAGGAGTGAATAATAATGCATGCAAATAGTGAATGCAAGATTCAGAAAATGGAACAACATGCATGTGTGTGAAATGAGTTGCCGAATCGATGACTGTTCGTGTAAAACAGTGTCATGCATGCGACAACAGTGAGATGCTAACGAAAACTGAAACGGTGTTTGTATAGGCTAACATGCATTCAAACGATAGCAAGCATTCACATAAATCAAGTAGACAACACTTACACAAGCCAAAACACAAAAAGTGATAGAAATGCTACAAAAGACAAGTTAAGCGGACTTACTCGGAAATAGTTGCGTTAGATGTGTCAAATACTCTTGGATGTGTTGTGGGATGTCAAAGCTCCAAGATCAATGTGAAGAATGAGCTCTGAATCATCGAATAAATAAGTTTGAGGCTCATGACGTGCATGCCACAAATCTAGGAAAAAGCGACACTTGGAGGAACGTTTCTAAAATGATCTTTGCATGTATCCTCCAGCTGCTAAAAATAACTCCCTAAAATATAGGGATGCTTTTTGCATCTTGCCTTTTGCTATTTCGGGAAAAATTAGCCCATCCATGCAAGTCAATTTTTCTTAGTCCCAAGTGGAACCTGTCAACCTCAGGGCACATGCAACAGCCTACTTCACTGAGGGGAAATTTTGCGCAATTTTTGGGAGGAAGATGGGCTGGTTTTCCAGAGGGATTGCGCAATTTCTGGGAGGAGCAGCTGACGCTACCTAGAATTGTACAATTTCTAGGATGAGCTATCCCACTGGGCCAGATTACACATTTTTCACTGGGAAGGCTGTCTGATAAGATTGCACAGTTTCTGAGCTCAATAGGCTGCCAATCATATTTGCACAATTTCTAGAGGGAAGGTTGGTTCCCCTCCAAAATCATGCAATTTTCTAAGGGAGATTCTCAGCCAGTAGCTGACCCAAGTTTGGAGTGGCAGCATATGAGGGGAATGAAGAAATCTATCATGCATAGGCTGGCAAGCTGCTAGAAAACCAATGAAGCTCATGTACTTGACAATGCAAGACATGCTGCTGAGGATGGTTGGTAGGGAGGCTCCAAAAAGAAGCTAAGGAAAAATTTTGGAGGGTGGTTGTAGTCGCTACAACACTTGGTAACACACTGGTAGGACTCCAGCTCTTTGAATGGACCTTTTTCGTGAAAAGCGAGTCTAATACCTCCAGAAGTATTGTTCAGTTCTCTCTTCATCTTGGTTTCTACACTTGATTGATTGTAAGATGTAGCATCTGCCAAGCTCTTGTTCGATCAACACACATTCCAAGCCAAGTCAACACATTTGTTTCGACTGGGGAAGAGGGGTATATTGGCACATAAGCAGTATAGTCGTCAGAGTTTTAGTTTCATCAATGGTGTTGCTCTACTGCCAACAGACCTGGACAGTAGCCCGGTGGAGTCATGCAGGAAAACAAGCATCACTCCGCTACCATTGAGCCTGGTCAGTACCCGATGGAGTTACTTGCATCACCTCTCTACGCCGGAAGCCTTTCTCTTCTTTCACCTTATTCATTTTTCATTTCTTTCAAAAAATTTCACTTTTCATTTTTTTCATTTTCATTTTCATAACTATCCATAGCACTTACTCATTTCAGAGGCGGAAGAGGGATCCTGACTTATTGAGAGCAGAAGAGGTTTTTCCTTTAGAGAGTCATTTTATTATACCTCTGACCTACTTGTTAAGGTTTCCCCCTCACCTTACTCTACTTGACTGAGTTGACAAGGATTAACCCAAAAACAACTGATTAAAGTAGGTGATACTAGTTAGCACACAAGCATTGTGTTTTCACCAAGGATCACTTCGAACAGTATGTACTTTCCGTCGATGTATCATGGACTAAAGATAACAAGTTCTTCATACAGAGGTAGGACGACAGATAACCAAGTATTGATAACTGTACAAGTCCTCTTGTACTTTACCCAGCTTGTTTCTGTTGGAATTTCTAAGTTTATCCGTTAGAAATTCTACCTGTATTACCTTATTTATTTCTTCCTACTTGTTCATTTACTTAACAAGTTATTTACCATGTAAATACTGAAAATAAATACAAGTACAGTACCAACACATACAGATCATCAACTGAAAGAAACAAGCACACAAGTGACACAGTTATTTTTGGAATAATGTCCTCAAAAAACCAAATGCGGGAAAATAGGTGCAGCTATCAGAGGGTTTTATTATTAAGATGATTCAGAATACAATCTGGGTGCCATAAATGGCTCACCCAATAGAGAATTCCCTTGGCAGTAGTACCTCTCAGTCAGAGACAGATATCAACCCCAATCTATCCATGAAATCTCCCATCATCAGCCTTTAGCGTCTGCGTCATCTTCTCTAGCCCAGCGTCATCCTATTTGGCCTATCGTCACCCTCTTGGGGCTCTGTGTCAACCTCTGGAGCCTCTGTGTATCTCACAATGGCCCTCCTCAGGCTCTGTGTAACTCCTGGCTGCCTTTTTGTGGCCTCTGGTTTCCTCTGCGCGGCCTCTAGATGGCTCTACATCAACCCTCTCTCAGCTTCTGCGCTAATGCCCTTGATACTATCTCTGCCTCTCTTCTACTATATTCAATGCCCCTCAGTTGTAACTCCAATCACTCCTTCGATTTCCTCATCAAGTCCTGCCCCAGAAAATCGAATTCTTGATCAATTAAATGTGTTCTCCAACTGACCCTCAAGCCTCCTCTTATACTTTTCTCATTGACAATTTAACAGCCGAGATTAAGTCCCTAGTCAACAACTAATATTATATCCGGCTTGATCCATGACTTTTGGACCATTCTAACTCGGTTTTATATTAATTCAAATTAATATTTTATTTTCCCTAAGTTTATACTTAGGGACTCCATTAAAAATATTAATTATTTTAATATCTCCCAAACTGGTTAGATTCTGCCCAAACCATTTATGCGTCTTGGAGATCTCAGGTGCTTTAGAATCTCCACCAATTTTCAAGGCTATATCACATCCGATGCTACCCCAAATCAACAGTTTCAAGATTCACACACAGTTTCATGCGAAACTAACCTACGAACGCAAACAAGCAAACAAACACAAAACAAAGTAAAAGAATAAGTAAATACGAAAGAAAAACAGGTAAGAAAACAAGCAGGCAAGCAAACAAACACACAAAGCAAGCAAACAAGCATGCAAGAAAATAAACCAAAAGCAAACACTACTCCCACTCCTAAGCTAACGATGCATGGGCTTGATCACGTGAAGTGATACTTCCAATGCAGACATCGACGCATTGGTTGACCCATGTTGGTGAACGCATGGTTCACGAACAAGACAGCTGTGTGAACCATCAAACAAGAAAAATATAACAATGAAGACAAACACAGTCCAAGTTTAAAAGTGTCCCCAGAACATAAGTGAGTGCAAGTACATGACATGCAGTTCGTGGACTTACCACGGTGTTGTGTGACATTGCTTGTAGTTGTTAAGCATACGCATACTCTTGACTGTGACATGCAAGCAAACGAAAGAAACAAAGACAACTTGCATCATGCACGTGTGCTTGCTATGTAAGATTCCTCCAATGCATGAGCGACGGGATCATGTAGTTCGAGTGGAGGAAGCATGATCTGTGTGTGAGGTTGACCTTCAATGCATACAGATGAGTGATGAGGAGCCTCAGGTGTTTCAATAATTTCCTGATCAGAAGTAAAACCAACCTGAGGATAAATAGGGCCTGACATAACCATCAGCTCAGGCTTAAGTGTCTCGACAATCTGTGGGGTTTCAACTTCGTCGACAAATAGATCATCATAAACAGGTGGCTTTGAAAAATCAACTGCGATAGAATCATCACCATGATTGAATACATGAGTAAATAGATCACGATAGCTACAATCAGAAAAAACAATTATTTCATTGGCATCCTCATGATCTGATGAATCAAACAAAGGGGTAGATGAGAAGCGGAAAAATTCACCCTCTATGTTTCTAGAAAATCTAAATGAAAAATCAAGTGGATTTTCAGTGAATAATTTATCCTCTCCATTGTCAGATGATGGACTAGCATCCAGTGTGTTCTGCGAATGACCAAGAATGGGTACATACGTAGATGGAAATACACATGCGAAATCATGGATGGTAGAATCACTGAAGATGTCAGGAAGAAATAAAGGGGGCTCGAACAGAAGGGAGTCATCCTTCACCGAGGATTGATGCTCAAGCTCCCAGTCATACTCTTCATGAATGACAACGCAGGTTGGTTGTGCAACACCAACTCCATTGATAGCTTGATCCTTGTTCACAAAAACTGTAGAGTTCGCAACAGAAGAACACAAGACAGTCAAATCTGGAGGATCAACAAAACACGAAGATAGAGTTTGAGGTAAAATAGTCATGTGACAACCCATGGGCTTTGCAACCAAATCTGTGTGAAAATTAAGCGAAGTGATGTTGGGAGGATGTGATAGTTGAACGGATGTGTGTGCCTGTTCTCCCACATCACTCTGCCATGGTGGAGTTGTTTAATGAGGGGATGGTAGACATTCACTTGTGACAATGACCGTGTCCATCTGTGATTGCACAAATCCATCACCATAGTTTGTTGAGCGGGGCTTGGGCTTGAACTTCTTCTTTGGATTGATTGATTTGTTAAGACAGTATTTGAATCTATCTCAAAGATATGGAAATTTCATCTGACTTTTCAGAGCTTGAAACTGCAACACACGGAAGCGTTCCCAAAATTCCATAAGCTATTCATGCGGGGCCTTCCGTTGTTGTAACAGTTATTGGTCAAGAGGTTCTGGATAAAAATGATGGAAAGTATATTCAATGAGATCACAGAACTACTCAAGTGAGTGCACGCTACCAGGAGGCAGACTGCAACACCACCGTTATGGAGATTCGTGAACTATCTATGATAGCAGCAGACTGACCTCTTCTGAATAGAGCTCGTCTGCATCATCAAGGAATGCATAGAAGTCTTATAAGTACTCAGGCCAAGCTACTTCGACTTCACCATCATACGTGAATTCAGAAAAGAGACCAAAAAACTCCCTCATGATGTTGAGAGGTTCGACATGCGAAAGAAATCATGGAGGGATGAGTGTAATATAATTCATGATAGATGTGCAAAGCTTCAAAACAGGATGAGAGGACATAGCTTGTCATCTGGCCCTCCTTCTAGCTCCAGAAATGTTGACTTCTTGGACCCGCCAACATGTCAAGGGATCTCCTCAGTAAGAAGTCCCAACTAGACCTCAGACCATTTGGTGTAAGAGTCCTAGCAGCGGGTCGTATGGTATCGCCTTGACCGCAGTTGCGCGTAGAGGCAAGTAAGATGTCCTTGCTGGTAGCAAGGGTCTGACACATGTAGCAAGTCAAGGAAGGTGCATGAACAGTTCTAACACACGGAAGGTGAGTTGAGTGCACCCCTTGGAAACCTTTGAAGTCACAGAGTTAAGATGGGAACACATGAGAAAAGATGCATCACAAACTTGAAGGAAAGTAAGCTAGCAATCCAAAGTGATGGTTAAACCAATAACACATTTCAGTAAGATTCATACATACATATATAGAAAGAGTCTATACACACATGTGTAAGCAAACAGATACATATATCATTTAGAGTAAACAAGATAGCTGAAATACAATATGACATATGCATGAAACGTGTTGGCTCTGTTATATTAAGAAGTGAAAGTTCCAGTCATACAATACAACCATGACCAACCACTAGTTCCGATAGCGGAACGTTACAGTCACTGTCGCCTGCTCCTCCAAAGAGATATACTAGCTCTGCATAGTGGAGAAGCCAAGGCTCGTTACAATACTGTCCAAGATTTCTCTAAGATACTCCTATCGAAAGCTTGGCTGACCAAAAGCCTATACAATGAGTTATGAGGGACTATATATAGAAAAGGGTGGGGTGGCCCTTGACATTCCCCTTTGTGACTGTTCATCTACCCTCATGAATCTTCATCTATTCTATTATTTTTACATCCAAATATTGGCACTTGATCTTCCATTTGACAAGATGTTACATACAATCTGCACATATACCCATGTGAGAAAAAAAAGGCTTGAGCAAGACATGCAATATATCACTATGATTAGAAAAATTATGGGAAAAACAGCGCTTCGACTGATCCAGGTGGATATTGGTGGCCACCTGCCAAGTCCACCTGGACCCCCACCATTGTCTTTCTCAGCATTTTCAGTTTCCTTAGTTGTAGCACAGTTTACTATTTTTAGCAGTTTTTCGGGTCCTGAACTTCCGGAGCCGTTTTGAGGCCCTAAACGACGTTTTTTTGGGAATCTGGGGCAACATGGGTCCATGGACCCATGTTGCCTCCCAAAGTGGTAGTACTCGGATAGAACTTTCTAACGAGCTATTGTACGCGTCAAACGGAGATCATATGCCAAAGTTACGACCCCGGGAAGTTGATGTACCAATTTACCCCCAAACGGGGCCCACAGTTTGGCGTTTCATCTCCTAGGGTTAGGTTTTGGAATGTTAAGGGTTTTCCATTGTTTCTCAACAATAAATAGGCCTTCGAGCCTCATTGTAACACAGTTCAGAGGCATGTAGCCATCACATCTCTTCTCAGAGATAAGCTACCATCGCCCTAACTAGTTTATTTCCATTTCTGTTTGTAAGCATATTTCAGTATTTTCCATTAATGAAATGAAGTATTATTTCCGCTGCATCTTTGTGTATATGGTTATCTCTGTAATTTGTTCCGTTCCTGTTTAAATCCGGATCAGTGGTATCAGAGCGGTCTGCTTTTTCTCTGTTTTTCTTTGCATGTCCCCAACAAGGTCGGGATATAAGGAGTTAGGGCTTGAACTGGTTGAACCTTTGCAAGACCAGCCTCGCAAATCCCGACGGCCTCCCATGGCGGACGAGAAGAAAGACGAGGGGGCAGGAGATCCCATCAAAATCTTGCTCGAAGAAGCGCTCGAGCGACAACGGAACGCGATGATGGACAGCTTTGCGTAGATCCTTCAGCGGCTACCCAGAAGCAGCGCATCGGCTTCCAGCAGCTCCTCTGGAAACGCCACACCCTTTAAGGTACAAGTTAATTTTGAAATCCCCATATTCGAGGGTCAGATAGACGCCAATGCCATAGATAAATGGTTAAATCTGCTAGAGGGTTATTTTTCTGTTCATGAATTTTCGAGTCGGGAAAAGATTGTTTTTGCTCTTCTCAAAGCAGCCCCCCACGTCAAGGACTGGTGGGAAACCTACTGCGAGCAGAAGGATGAAAGTACTGGCTCACTATTTTCAGCCGCACCCACCTGGGATTCGTTCCGGGATGCCATCAAGGAGCAGTACTACCCTGTCGGAAGCTATGAGGATGAATACATAAAGTGGACCACGCTGCGGCAGGGAAGGGACCAAGACGTGCCGGAGTTCACCAATCTTTTCCATACCCTTTGCACAAAGTTGGGTATCAAGGATTCAGAGCAACATTTGATACTCAAATACCGTGGCTGCCTGCACAAGTACATCCAGGAAGAAATACAGTTCCTGAACATCCCCTCGCTCGGCGCAGCATACCGGTATGCTGTCAAGGTCGAGCAGAAGTTTAAACAAAAGAAGCGAGACTTTGGATCTGCGAATCCAAAGCAGGGGAAAGGTGCCCCTAAACCACAGAACAAAGGACAAAGCCAAGGCGGGACAGCCCAAGACAACCAGCCGAAGCTACAAGCAAAGAGCAACGCCGCGAAGCCGAGAAAGGACACTGGAAAATGGTGCGAGTTCCATAAGAGCTCCACTCACAACACAAGTGAGTGTCGGGCCAAGCAGTCACTGGTGGCTGAGCTAAAGGTTTCAGAATCAGATGCATGTTCCGACTCTGAGTCAGAACCCGATAAGGGGTATGAAAAAGGGAAGCAGATCATTGATGCGGATCCCAGCGCCACTGTTACTACCGCAAAGATCCAGAAAAATGAACCCGAAGATCCAGAGGAGGAGGAGCGTCTCTTCCACTCCCAGATGTGGGTAAAGGGCTCCCCGATACAGTTCATTGTTGATAGCGGGAGTCAAAAGAACCTCATTTCGGCAGAGGTCGTGAAGCGGTTGGGCTTACCGACCACAGCACATCCACAACCATACACCATTGGGTGGCTTCACCAAGGGCGAGATCTTCGCGTGAGCCAGCAGTGTCGCCTTCCATACAACATCAAGCCCTTCACGGATGAGGTATTGTGTGACATTGCTCCCCTTGAAGTTTGTGATGTATTACTAGGACAACCATACTTGTGGAAGCGACATGCTGTGTATGAATCAAGGCCCCGTGCTGTTATTATTACATTGGGAAATAAGTTGTTCAGGATACCAAAGGTAGCACCACCTGCCGCCATCTCTTTGATTACTGCAAAACAATGCAGTAAGATCATTTCCAAAACCAGGAAATTTTTTTTCCTGATGATACGCCCTCAAGGGAAGAAGAAGATAGTGGCCGCGGCCTCCAAACGGGGCCCCTCTGCACGGCAGCTACAGATGGATAAGATTGTGGAGGAGTACGAAGACATCTTCACCTCCCCGGCAGGGGTTCCTCTGCACTGTCAAGTCAAGCACTCCATCGATCTGACCCCAGGTGCGCTGCTACCCAATGGACCAATTTATCGGCGCTCTGTTCTGGAGAACAATGAAATCAAGAGGCAGATTCAGGAGCTCCTGCAGAAAGGTCACATCCGTCCGAGTTCTTCGCCCTGTGGGAGCCCGATAGTATTGGTACAGAAGAAGGATGGGACGTGGAGACTCTGTATTGACTATCGGGCGCTGAACAAGATCACTGTCCGTAATAGGTACCCGATCCCGCGGATTGATGACCTCCTAGACCAACTAAAGGGGGCGAAATATTTCAGCAAGATCGATCTGAAGTCAGGATATCACCAGGTACCAATTGAACCCTCAGATGTGTGGAAGACTACCTTCAAATCCAAGGAGGGCCTCTTCGAATGGTTGGTCATGCCTTTCGGATTGACGAATGCTCCTGCAACCTTTATGAGGCTAATGGATGACATCTTGCGGCCATTCACCAACTCCTTTGTAGTAGTATACTTGGATGACATTCGGATCTTCAGCCAGAGTTGGTAAGAGCACCTCCACCACATCCGACAGGTTCTCCAAACACTGCGGCAACACAAGCTCTGTGCCAATTTGGAGAAATGCACTTTTGGCATGACCGAGGTTCAGTATCTGGGATACATCATTGATGAACAGGGGGTGCATGTCGATCCAGCCAAGGTCCAAGTCATTCGGGATTGGCCCTCTCCAACCACTCTAACAGAGCTCCGCAGCTTTCTAGGTCTTGCCAACTTCTACCGCAGGTTTGTGTTGGGATTTTCTCATAATTCTTGGCCCTTGAGTCAAGTCACCAAGGGCGAGGCGAAAGCAAAATTCTTTTGGTCTGAATCTCAACAGAAGGCATTCAGGGAGTTGAAGGATCGCCTCTGCACGGCACCAGTGCTCGCGTTACCAGATTTACAACAACCATTTGAGGTCGAGACAGATGCCTCTGACTATGCTATTGGGGCAGTCCTTACTCAACATGGACATCTAGTGGCATATCACAGTGAAACACTTTCAGACACAGTCCGGAAGTACCCCACTTATGATAAAGAGATGTATTCCATTGTACAAGCCTGCCGACAATGGAAGCATTACATTTTGGGGAAGGAAACGGTCATCCACACAGACCACCGACCTCTGCAGTTCATACAGACCCAAGGGAAATTGCAGAATGATCGCCATCAGAAGTGGTCTACATACCTGCAACAGTTTCACTTGAATATCAAGTATAAAAAGGGCAGCACCAATAATGTTGCAGATTGCCTCAGTCGACCACCGATCATGGTGCTAACCACCGTGCTCAACTCTTGCGGGCACGAGACTTCTGATTGGCCACTTCTCTACAAAAGCGACCCAGAATTCGGCCACACATACCAGACACTCTTGGAGGGTCGGCAGGTTGCAGATTTTCACCTCCAGGATGCCCTATTATGCCACCTTGGTCACCTTTGTGTTCCTTCAAGCGAGCGTGCCAAGATGATTTGGGAAGCACACTACAGTCGGGCTGCTGGGCATTTCGGGGTCAAGAAAACAGTGGCAGTACTGCAAAACTATTTCTATTGGCCGAATCTTCGACAGGATGTTGGGAAGTACATCCGATCATGTACTGCCTGTGCCATTGCCAAACCGACCATTAAGAAGCAAGGCCTCTATACCCCGTTGCCTACCCCTAGTCGACCTTGGGAATCCATCTCCATGGATTACATGTCAGGCCTTCCTTCCACTAAGCATGGAAATGACTGTGTTTTTGTGGTCGTCGACAGGTTCTCAAAGATGGCCATTATGATGGCCTGCAAGAAGAATATCACAGCAGAAGCCACTACTAAACTCTTCTTTGAACGAGTGTGGGTGCACTTTGGGATCCCACAGTCTATCATCTCAGATCGGGACAGTCGGTTTCTCAGCACCTTTTGGTCCAGTCTCTGGTCAATGCTGGACACCAAACTCACGAAGTCCACAGCCTTCCATCCTCAAACTGATGGCCAGACAGAGGTTGTCAATAGGATGATTGTGCACATTCTGCGCATGTATAACTCAAAGCATCCTCGCACATGGGACGAGAGCCTCCCCTACGTTCAGCATAGCTACAACCGAGCTCTTCACAGCTCCACTGGCCATAGCCCTTTTCAGGTGGGTTTGGGATTCCAGCCACTATGCCCCATTGATGTGGCCATGCCACTTGCAGCTACTCACATGAATTCAGCTCATGTCCAGTCCGAAACAGATAAGGCCACCAGCTTCATTGAGCGCATCCAACATATTCGCCAGCAGGTCCATGACATCCTTGAGAAATCAAATGCCAAGTACAAGCAGCGACATGATCAACATCGGGTGCCACACAAGTTTCAGGTGGGCGACAAAGTCTGGTTGCATTTGTAAAAGGAACGCCTTACTGGAGCCTATCGGAAATTGAGACCACTCCGATATGGTCCTTACACCATTACTAAGGCTATGGGAGACAATGCATTTGAGCTCAGCATTCCCCCATTCCTTGGCCTGCACCCAGTGTTCAATGTGGACCGCCTTCGGCCATACTTTCCACCATTGCTAGACACATCCGACATTGCAGAACAGCTCAAACCCACAGAATTAAATCCAGATTGCATGGAACAAGCTGCAACTGATCGGATCATGGACACACAGATCAAGAACACTCGCCAACAGAATATCCAACTGTATCGAGTTGTCAAAGCAGGCCAACTCCTTCAGCAGGGCAAGTGGCTCACCAGGGAACAAGTTCAGCAGAAGTTTCCTCATCTCATGGAGGAGCTCAACGCAATGGGGACCATTGCTTCCTAAGGGGGGAGGAATGATCCAGGTGGATATTGGTGGCCACCTGCCAAGTCCACCTGGACCCCCACCATTGTCTTTCTCAGCATTTTCAGTTTCCTTAATTGTAGCATAGTTTACTATTTTTAGCAGTTTTTCGAGTCCTGAACTTCCGGAGCCGTTTTGAGGCCCTAAACGACGTTTTTTTGGGAATCTGGGGCAACATGGGTCCATGGACCGATGTTGCCTCCCAAAGTGGTAGTACTCGGATAGATCTTTCTAACGAGCTATTGTACGCGTCAAACGGAGATCATATGCCAAAGTTACGACCCCGGGAAGTTGATGTACCAATTTACCCCCAAACGGGGCCCACAGTTTGGCGTTTCATCTCCTAGGGTTAGGTTTTGGAATGTTAAGGGTTTTCCATTGTTTCTCAACAATAAATAGGCCTTCGAGCCTCATTGTAACACAGTTCAGAGGCATGTAGCCATAACATCTCTTCTCAGAGATAAGCTACCATCGCCCTAGCTAGTTTATTTCCATTTCTGTTTGTAAGCATATTTCAGTATTTTCGATTAATGAAATGAAGTATTATTTCCGCTGCATCTTTGTGTATATGGTTATCTCTGTAATTTGTTGCGTTCCTGTTTAAATCCGGATCATCGACATCCTCACGATGGTCGACAGTGGCTAATTGATGCCAAGCTTGGTAGTTTGCGATGGTGTCTATGTACTCCGTGGTGACATCTTTCTAGAAATGAACTCTTGCCTCCATTGCATCAGGGTACATGGCTCTATCTTATCTGTCCAACTCGTCTAATAACATGCGCATCATTGTCTTGACTGCGGCCAGACTAACGACATACTGATGCATGGTGTCTGCACTAATCACCAAGTCTATGTTGGTTGATATGCGCATCAACTCAACAAAGTACAATTCAAGCTCCAATCGGACTTGTGCCTTCGTCTTTGCCTTGGTAAGTCTCCCAATAGATGGGATCGCATGTGCACGCACAGCAAAATCCATACTCCTAAATACCCGTGCATGTGAAACCTGTAAATTAGTGATGAGCTATGGGAGATCTCCATAGATCCAGATCTAACTCTAGATGTGTGACTTCATCTTGACCGCTCTGGGCTTCATCATCTTGAGAAAGTGTAACGGGGCTCCCTTGTATCTCATTTTCCATGTTTGCATGTAGCCAATAGTAGTATGCATGTTTGACAAGATATGTGCTCTCCTAGCGCATCGTTGCTGCCAATTGTTGAGATGGAGAACTGTCTTATGCATGGTACCAAACTTGGAATAAAACACCCGCATGACTATCTCAACAGACGATACTTCATCCAGTATCACCTTCTTCAATTATGCTCAGGCAGACGTTGTAACCAGTTCTCCTCCCTACTTGGACATCTGTAACTCCTTAGCCATTCGCTCGTTCTCTGCTATCAAGAAGTGAACACTCGAGATAGTGGCTTCGACATATGCTCTGGTAGCATCGGCCAATGTTGTAGGATGCTTGCACATGTCATACATGATCACTCATTCTTCAAACTGTGAAGGATATGTGTTGTCATCTGGAGTAGACACTTGCGTGATTGCACAACTCGATGTTGGGGCTCGTCGAATGATATGTTGTGCATCTCTCCTTTCGGATTGACTCCAAGGATCTCATTATCTCCTTGGTCTCTTGGGACTTGCTCTGCTTCCGAATCTAGTGAAGCTGGTGGGTCAACCTCTTGGTGGTAAGGCATGAGGTCGATGTCTTGCTCTAACTCTTGCTGCTCCATATCCATATCCATATGCTCAAGTGCTTGTTCAATCTCTTGAGCGAAGTCCTGCTCCTGTGACTGCTCACCCTATATTCTTGGTGCCAGTTATTCGGATGAGTCTACTACCTGTATGGGCATAGCTTTATCTATATGTACATGTTGCACCCTTATTTTACCTGTGCTTGCTGCGCTTCCTTCTCCTATATACACAACTCTTGTTCCTTCCGAAGTTTCGCCTTCAATTCATGCAACTCCTTCACTATTTCCTCCATCCTCTGTTTTTCTCTCCGCCTTTGTGCAGTCCTCCTTTCGCGTTATTACCTCTTCGCCTCTATTTCCAAAGCTACTTTCTACACAAGTGGGTTTGCTCTGAATTTGCAGCTTTGTTCTGCTCTATGCTATCAATAATATTTCTCTTGCCTTTGTCACACGGTGATATGTTTACCTCTGTTGCTGCTACTGCTGGTGCTCTCTTGGATTCTTCTTCGCTAACCATTCGATAGTGATGCCGATCGGTTCATTGGGCCTAGAGAAGCTGTAACAATATCTCCATGGGTCTTCCTCCGTCCAATGACATGCCTCGTGGATCCATTGAAACTGTACTCTCGCATAGTGATATTTCACAAAACAATGCGAGTCATATGGATTGAAGCTTCAGATGTCGAAAGGATATTTCTTGATCTCTTATGTTTCGACATCCGCATGCCCGAGGTTCTGTATCTCGTACAACATGAACAACAACAAAAGAGTGGGCCAAGGTGCCTTCTTCTTCCAGTGCAGCCTGGCTGACAGTCCTGCCAAGATGTGGTATGATACTTCTTGCATGATGAGCTTGTCCATGACAAACTTCGGCAAAACATGTGGAGGCTTCTCTTCATTGTACATCCATATGAAGGTTTCATACAGTGAGGCATACCAATCAGCTATGTCGATCAGTGCCTCCATTGTTGCCTTCGACATCCAAGGTGGATCCTGCTCAAATATCATCTCGTACACCGAGGTGACAAAATGATCTGACAGATGTGTGATAACTCCTTTGAAGCTACATTTAGACAACATTTTACAATAAGTATTCACAAAGGTTTCTACCAATGTCCATGCCCACTTCATGCTCAGGAACTGCTGACGGGAATAGATTGCATCCAAGATGTAAGCGAACATGTAGATTTCTTCTTGCAGACCTTTGGGTAGTTACCGAGCTCCTGTTACCTATTCCTTCAGCCTGTGAGCCAACATGTCAAATTTGTTGCATGCTTTGCCTTCACTGGTCAGTTGGTCCAATGCAATCACCCAAATCTGTGGGAAGGTCTCCTTGCTCTCTTGGCCATACAAGCGATATGAAAATATGACCAAGTATTGATACACCTTCGATAGTATCTTCGTCTTGTAAATTTGGTTGGGTGTCATCTTGAATTTGGATGGCTCCTTTACCCAGTTCTTCAAGATATCCCTAGAGTTGGAATTGTTGCTTGGTATGCTGAAGGGTGTCTCCATGGTGATCATTAGCTTCGAGAAATGGTACATCTGCTAATAATCCTATGCCCTGAAGTTAGAAATATCTATCCCTCTAACACTACTCAATGTCATCATCTCAGTATCAGTGTGCGAGACGATTCAATGTATCATGTCTGCGCATGGGAATGCGGGATACGTGCATGCAATCTGGTAATAGCCGAACTTGTGAATGTTCACACAGAATTGGCGGTCTTCGAGATCTTCCCCAAATGTGCATGAGAATGCGTCATTGACCCTTTCCATTTCAGCTTGATGTCTTTGTCTACGATCAGCTTGGTGTCTTCATAAATCGATAAACTCATAGACACTCGCTCAACTGTTGCTCTAGTTGCGCTTACGTTGATGTCCTTTGATCCTATTCTATTGGAGGCCATTGATCCTGAACTGTTGAGAGGCAAAAGAACACTTGTTGTATCTGGATACATGGCAACATGCATGGCAAGAAATCTGTCAGTTAAAACCAAAGCAAACTTGAGGGATGACAAGCAACATATCTGGGGACTGACTGGCAAGGATTGAGCAATTTTCACTGGGAGGCCAGGATACTGATTGCTGGAACTGCACAAAAGGCAGTTTGGACTGTCAAGAGGCTGGTTGACTACAGGAATTGTGCAATGTGCAATCTAGACTAGCTTGTTGGGTGTTGGGATTAAGCAATGCCAAATTTCAGCTAGCAAGTGTTGTAGGCCCAGGGACTGCATTGCGCAATGTTTTGGGCTAGTAGTCACTACCTCTCAAAATTGCGCAAGGAAATATTGGAGGGTAGTCACTAAACAGGATTACACATTTTCTAGGAGGAAGGCAGAGCCTTCCCTCTCAGAATTGCGCAATGTTGTCTTAGTGAGGTAGAGTCCGATCCAAGGTTTCCGAGACCCGCCAACGAGCAACTGAAAGCAAAAGAAGATGTGAATGCATTGTGATACTGAGTGTAAGCAGGACTAAATGATCGTGCATGCAAAGAGTGAATGCAATATTTAGAAAATGGAACAACATGCATGTGTGTGAAACGAGTTGTTGAATCGGCGATCGTTCGTGCAAAATTGCGTCATGTATTATTGGGACGGGGTCCCTTGGGTCCGTTTTGGGGTTAAAACCCCAATTTCTAATGTAATTGTTGTAAATGATGTAAAGTCTCCGTAAATTATGGATGCGGAGTGCATAGATGATTAAGAGTAAAATGGGCTTTAGCCCCTGTTTATGTAAATTTGAGTCGGCTTTGAGATTGATCCAGGTGGATATTGGTGGCCACCTGCCAAGTCCACCTAAACCCCCACCATTGCTTCTCTCAGCATTTTCAGTTTCCTTAATTGTAGCACAACTTACTATTTTTAGCAGTTTTTCGGGTCCTGAACTTCTGGAGCCGTTTTGAGGCCCTAAACAACGTTTTTGGTAAATCTGTGGGCAACATGGGTCCATGGACTGATGTTTCCCTTCCTAAAGTGGTATTGCTCGGATAGATCTTTCTAACAAGCTATTGTGCGCGTCAAACAGAGATCGTATGCCAATGTTACCACCCCGGGAAGTTGATGTACCAATTTACCCAAACGGGGCCCACAGTTTGGCGTTTCATCTTCTAGGGTTAGGTTTTGGAATGTTAAGGGTTTTCCATTGTTTCTCAAAAATAAATAGGCCTTCGAGCCTCATTGTAACACAATTCAGAGGCATGTAGCCACCACATCTCTTCTCAGAGATAAGCTACCGTCGCCCTAGCTGGTTTATTTCCATTACTGTTTGTAAGCATATTTCAGTATTTTACATTAATGAAATGAGGTATTATTTCCGCTGCATATCTATGTTTATGGTTATCTCTGTAATTTGTTATGTTCCTATCTAAGTCCGGATCAGTGGTATTAGAGCGGTCTGCTTTTTCTCTATTTTTCTTTGCATGTCCCCAACGAGGTCGGGATATAAGGAGTTAGGGCTTGAACTGGTTGAACCTTTGCAAGACCAGCCTTGCAAATCCCGACGGCCTCCCATGGCGGATGAGAAGAAAGACGAGGGGGCAGGAGATCCTATCAAAATATTGCTCGAAGAAGTCCTCGAGCGACAACGGAACGCGATGATGGACAGCTTTTCCCAAATCCTTCAGTGGCTACCCAGAAGCGACGCATCGGCTTCCAGCAGCTACTCTGGAAACTCAACGCCCTTTAAGGTACAAGTTAATTTTGAAATCCCCATATTCAAGGGTCAGATAGACGCAGATGCCATAGATAAATGGTTAAATCTGCTAGAGGTTTATTTTTCTGTTCATGACTTTTCGAGTCGAGAAAAGATTGTTTTTGCTCTTCTCAAAGCAGCCCCCCACGTCAAGGACTGGTGGGAAACCTACTGCGAGTAGAAGGATGAAAATATTGGCTCACTATTTTCAGCCGCACCCACCTAGAATTCATTCCGGGATGCCATCAAGGAGTAGTACTACCCTGTCGGAAGCTATGAGGATGAATACATAAAGTGGACCACGCTGCAGCAAGGAAGGGACCAAGACGTGCCGGAGTTCACCAATCTTTTCCATACCCTTCGAACAAAGTTGGGTATCAAGGATTCGGAGCAGCATTTGATACTCAAATACTATGGCTGCCTGCACAAGTACATCCATGAAGAAATAGAATTCCTGAACATCTCCTCGCTCGGCACAGCATACCGATATGTCGTCAAGGTCGAGCAGAAGTTTAAACAAAAGAAGCAAGACTTTGGATCTGTGAATCCGAAGCAAGGGAAAGGTGCCCCTAAACCACAGAACAAAGGACAAAGCCAAGGCGGGGTAGCCCAAGACAACCTGCCAAAGATGCAAGCAAAGAACAACGCTGTGAATCCAAAAAAGGACACGGGAAAATGGTGTGAGTTCCATAAGAGCTCCACTCACAACACAAGTGAGTGTCGGGCCAAGCAGTCACTGGTGGCTGAGCTAAAGGTTTCAGAATCAGATGCATGTTCCGACTCTAAGTCAGAACCCGACAAGGGGAATGACAAAGGAAAGCAGATCATTGATGCGGATCCCAATGCCACTGTTGCTACTGCCAAGATCCAGAGAAATGAACCCGAAGATCCAGAGGAGGAGGATCGTCTCTTCCACTCTCAGATGTGGGTAAAGGGCTCCCCGCTACAATTCATTGTCGATAGCGGGAGCCAAAAGAACCTCATTTCAGTAGAGGTCGTGAAGCAGTTGGGCTTACCGACCACAGCACATCCACAACCATACCATCGGGTGGCTTCACCAAGGACGGGATCTTCACATGAGCCAACAGTGTCACCTTACATACAACATCAAGCCCTTCACGGATGAGGTATTGTGTGACATTGCTCCCCTTGAAGTTTGTGATGTATTATTAGGACAACCATACTTTTGGAAGCGACATGCTCTGTATGAATCAAGGCCCTGTGTTGTTATTATTACATTGGGAAATAAGTTGTACAGGATACCAGAGGTAGCACCGCCTTCCGCCATCTCTTTGATTACTGCAAAACAATGCAGTAATCTCATTTCCAAAACCAGTAAATTTGTTTTCCTGATGATACGCCCTCAAGGAAAGAAGAAGACAGTAGCCAAGGCCTCTAGACAAGGCCCCTCCGCACGACAACTACAGATGGACAAGGTCGTGGAGGAGTACGAGGACATCTTCACCTCCCCCGTAGGGGTTCCTTTGTACTATCAGGTCAAGCACTCCATCGATCTGACCCCTGGTGCGCCGCTACCCAATGGACCAATTTATTAGTGCTCCGTTTTGGAGAACGATGAAATCAAGAGGCAGATTCAGGAGCTGCTGCAGAAAGGTCACATCCGTCCGAGTTCATCACCTTGTGGGAGCCCGATCGTGTTGGTACAGAAGAAGGATGGGACTTGGAGACTTTGTATTGACTATCGAGCACTGAACAAGATCACTGTCCACAATAGATACCCGATCCCGCGGATTGATGACCTCCTGGACCAACTAAAAGGGGAAAAATATTTCAACAAGATCGATCTGAAGTCAGGATATCACCAGGTACCAATCGAACCCTCTGATGTGTGGAAGACTGCCTTCAAATCCAAGGAGGGCCTTTTTGAATGGTTGGTTATGCCTTTTGGATTGACGAATGCTCTTGCAACCTTCATGAGGCTAATGGATGACATCTTGCGGCCATTCACCAACTCATTTGTAGTGGTATATTTGGATGACATTCTGATCTTCATCCAGAGTTGGGAAGAACACCTCCACCACATCCGACAGGTTCTCCAAACACCGCGGCAACACAAGCTATGTGCCAATTTGGAGAAATGCACTTTTGGCATGACCCAGGTTCAGTATCTGGGATACATTATTGATAAATAGGGGGTGCATGTGGATCCAGCTAAGATCCAAGTCATTCGGGATTGGCCATCTCCAACCACTCTGACAAAGCTCCGCAGCATTCTAGGTCTTGCCAACTTCTACCGCAGGTTCGTGTTGGGGTTTTTTCATATCACTTGGCCCTTGAGCAAGTCACCAAGGGAGGCACGAAAGAAAAATTCTTTTGGTCTGAATCTCAATAGAAGGCATTCATAGAGTTGAAAGATCACCTCTACACAACACCAGTGCTCGCGTTACCAGATTTACAACAACCATTTGAGGTTGAGACAGATGCCTCTGACTATGCTATTGGGGCAGTCCTTACTCAACACGGGCATCCAGTGGCATATCACAATGAAGCACTTTCAGACACAGTCCGGAAGTATCCCACTTATGATAAAGAGATGTATTCCATTGTGCAAGCCTGCCGACAATGGAAGCATTACATTTTTGGGAAGGAAACGGTCATCCACACAGACCACCGACCCCTACAATTCATACAGACCCAAGGGAAATTGCAGAATGATCGCCATTAGAAGTGGTCTACATACCTGCAACAGTTCCATTTGAATATCAAGTATAAGAAAGGCAGCACCAATAATGTTGCAGATTGCCTCAGTCGACCACCGATCATGGCGTTAACCACCGTGCTCAACTCTTGTGGGCACGAGACTTCTGATTGGCCACTTCTCTACAAAAGTGACCCAGAATTCAGCCACACATACCAAACGCTCTTGGAGGGTCGGCATGTTCCAGATTTTCACCTCCAGGATGCCCTGTTATGCCACTTGGGTCACCTTTGTGTTCCTTCAAGCGAGTGTGCCAAGATGATTTGGGAAGCACACTATAGTCGGGCTTCTGGGCAATTCGGGGTTGAGAAAATGGTGGCAGTACTGCAAAAGTATTTCTATTGGCCAAATCTTCGACAGGATGTCGGGAAATACATCAAATCATGTACTGCCTGTGCCATTGCTAAACCGACCATCAAGAAGCAAGGCCTCTATACCCCGCTGCGTACCCCTAGTCGACCTTGGGAATCCATCTCCATGGATTACATCTCAGGCCTTCCTTCCACTAAGCATGGAAATGACTGTGTTTTTGTGTTTGTCGACAGGTTCTCAAAGATGGCCATTATGGCGGCCTGCAAGAAGAATATTACAACAGAAGCCACTGCTAAACTCTTCTTTGAACGAGTGTGGGTGAACTTTGGGATCCCACAGTCTATCATCTCATATCGGGACAGTCGGTTCCTCAGTACATTTTGGTCCAGTCTCTGGTCAATTCTGGACACCAAACTCACTAAGTCCACAACCTTCCACCCTCAAACTGATGGCCAGACAGAGGTTGTCAATAGGATGATTGTGCACATCCTACGCATGTACAACTCAAAGCATCCACGCACATGGGACGAGAGCCTCCCCTATGTTCAGCACAGCTACAAGCGAGCTCTTCACAGCTTGACTGGCCACAGCCCCTTTTAGGTGGCTTGGGATTCCAGCCACTATGCCCCATTGATGTGGTCATGCCACTTGCAGCTACTCACAGAGGTTCGGCTCATGTCCAGTCCGAAACAGGCAAGGCAACCAGCTTCATTGAGCACATCCAACATATTCGCCAGTAGGTCCATGACATTCTGGAAAAATCAAATGCCAAGTACAAGCAGCGACATGATCAACATCGGGTGCCACACAAGTTTCAGGTGGGCGACAAAGTCTGGTTGCATTTGTAAAAGGAACACCTTACTAGAGCCTATCGGAAACTAAGACCAATCCACTATGGTCCTTACACCATTACTAAGGTTGTGGGAGACAATGCATTTGAGCTCAACATTCCCCCATTCCTTGGCTTGCACCCAGTGTTCAATGTGGACCGCCTTTGGCCATACTTTCTACCATTGCTAGACACATCCGACATTGCAGAACAACTCACACCCACAGATTTAAATCCAGATTGCATGGAACAAGCTGCAACTGATTGGATCATGGACACACAGATCAAGAACACTCGCCAACAGAATATCCAACTATATCGAGTTGTCAAAGCAGGCCAACTCCTTCACCAGGGCAAGTGATTCACCAGGGACCAAGTTCAACAAAAGTTTCCTCATCTTATGGAGGAACTCAACGCAATGGGGACCATTGCTTGCTAAGGGGGGAAGAATGATCTAGGTGGATATTGGTGGCCACCTGCCAAGTCCACCTGGACCCCCACCATTTTTTCTCTCAGCATTTTCAGTTTCCTTAATTGTAGTACAACTTACTATTTTTAGCAGTTTTTCGGGTCCTAAACTTCCGAGCTGTTTTGAGGCCCTAAACAACGTTTTTTGGGAAATTTGGGGGCAACATGCATACACGGACTAATGTTGCCCTTCCCAAAGTGGTAGTGCTCGGATATATCTTTCTAACAAGCTATTGTACGCATCAAACGAAGATCGTATGCCAAAGTTATGACCCCGGGAAGTTGATGTACCAATTTACCCAAACGGGGCCCTCAGTTTGGCGTTTCATCTTCTAGGGTTAGGTTTTGGAATGTTAAGGGTTTCCCATTGTTTCTCAACAATAAATAGGCCTTCAAGCCTCATTGTAAACAATTCAGAGGCATGTAGCCACCACATCTCTTCTCAGAGATAAGCTACCATCGCCCTAGCTGGTTTATTTCCATTACTGTTTGTAAGCATATTTCAATATTTTACATTAATGAAATGAGGTATTATTTCCGCTGCATATCTGTGTTTATGGTTATCTCTGTAATTTGTTGCGTTCTTGGTTAAGTCCAGATCAGAGATCCACCCATGGTCCACGGACCATGGGATTGTATAAATAGGCATGTCTTAGAGAGTCTAAGGCAGATCATGTTAGTAATGGGTCAATAGAAGATAGCACAGAGAAGTGGGTCATATAGGAGAGAAAGGCTCTGCAACTAAATGCATAGAGGCCTAGATAGAGTCCGCAGATGAGTGCACGGACCCCTGCAATTGAGTGCATAGGGTAGTTTTTAGTCTGTAAATCCTAACTGAAGATCAATAAAGAATATTATCGAAGAAATCTTGTGTTTATCTGTTTACTTATTTTTATTTATGATTAAGATAAATGTTATGGATGATTAATGTATTTATGAAATATTGACCTATTGATGCGCAACTCTATGAAATAAGTCTTAATAGCTATATGCACTGCATGTTAAGTACTTTTGCAAAGATTGTGATACATGTTGTATGTTTATTAAAATACTTAAGTAGATCTACACAAGCTCAGATCTAAGGTTATTTTCTGATGCGCGTAAGTGGATGATTCGACTGTTAAGGGTCCTTAAAGACCAATCGTAGACCTTCACGAAGGTCTAGAAGCTGTTCAGAGGGAGTTGCAGTACTGAGCCCTAAGGGCTTATAGATCTGCTCAAAGGTAGATCTAGGGCATTAAAAAGACATCACACTCATCTTTGGATGCAAAAACTTGGTTCTTGCATCCCCCCATACTGCTTCGAGTGAGACTACAGCCTACGCTACATGGGTTGTTGCCGAAAGGGCCAATATTGTAGGTAATTGTTCGTTGGCACAATTAACTCTGAACCTTGGTCAGGACCCCCTAAGCCACCAAATGGTTCTGTTGTTGGGACCGGGATCTGCTTGAAGGAGATGTCTGATGTTGCATCAATGGAATCTGATGAAGAAATAAATTGAGAAGTGGCTGGATAAAAAAAATCACGAATTCGCAGCGCAAGAAAACAGGAATCTGCGCCTGTCAAAGGAGCAGTGGTTGGATAGATATTTGTATACAAAAATACATGAAATTTTCTTCTACACCTTCCTGATCGAATTATACGAGTGGTTAGCTAAGTTGGCAGACGGCTAAGGGAGGTGGAAGCTTGACGGTCCAATAGTGTGGACTCCAGAATTGGTATGACAATTAGAAGCCTCCGAAGACAAAATTGGGTGGGATGTCGATCACTTGCTTGATCAAATTATAGGAGGATTTGTTACAAAATTCATAGTTGATACCTCAGTCAGCTACAACGAAGCAAAGTGACACTTATTCAAGGGACCGTGAGGTAAGTATATGAGATCTTTGAACACCTAGATTAAGATTCTCTTGTGTGAAAAACAGGTTATGCCATTGCCTTGATGTTCAAAGCTATGCGAAGTGGAAAACTCTTCATAGATTGAGAGAGATCAGGTCTTGAATATAGCCCATTGATTGGACCTCCTTCGAGTGACGATGAGGGAGCGGTACAAGCCTCACCGTAGAGTGTTGTCCAGCTGATAAGACAGGATTTGCATGGGCACATCATCCATCGACTCCACCTCCACCGCATACACCTTTGCCCACACCTCCACCACCGCCATCGCCGTACAACATGTCGAACACAATGAAGTTTCCAATTTTCAAAGTTATAGGGAGCAAAGATACATATCAGTTCTATTTTTTTGTGAATGATGTGCAGACAACGCAACAGATTACTCATGAAAATATAAAGAAGGCACAGCTGGTTATCACTCTGTAGGATCGCACGCTGATGTGGTATATTAATTATTGTTCTGATCATCCTATGGCAATGCTAGCAGAGACTAAGGCTTCTTTAAACAAAGAGTTTAGTAAGACTAAGTTGGACTTGTAGTCAGTGGTTGGATTTAAGGAGATCACGATGAGGGTTGATGAGATGCCTTGGGAGTTAGATCAAAGGTTGAACTGTGTGATCCGCGAAGCTAACATGCAGCTCACAAATGGTTAGCATCGTGAGTGGTTTATAGCCTCGCTTCTGCGCCACTTAAGGATTGATTTGTCACAGAAGAAGATAGGAACTTAGGTAGAAGCCCTGGAAATCGCGATGAGGTTGCATGCGACGCTAATGCAGAATGCGACCTTGTGGGTACAACAAATCCATTCTCAGTTACAAATCCTATGCTTATAATTGCAGAGGTTGAAGAAAGATAAGGAAGCTAAGCCAGAGGTACGCACGGAAGTCTGGTGTCTAAAATGTAAGAGCCAGGGGCATGATAAAGACTACTATCCTACATTTGCAAACTATATCACAAGAGGGGGACCAATCTCCCTCATGCCAGAAGCTCCAGCAAGACCAAGCATGGGGGTTGCACTATGGTGCTCTATTTTCAGGTGACTTGAAAACACACAATGGATAATTATCATTTGCTTCAAAATTTCATTCAGAAACTACAACATTTTTTCTGCGAATTCTGCAAACTAGTGGGCCATAATGAACGCCATTGTCACAGATATGAACTAATGATGGAAAGAACGCCTACCTAATGAATGCAAGAAGAAGCTCAGCCTCCATAGTAGGGCACCAGAGGAGCGCACAAAGGATATCAAGGATGAGGATCAGGCCGAGGATTAGGAGGGCCTGGTAGAGGTTGGGGTCAGGTTATTTGTTACACCTGTGGAACACTAGGGCACTACGCGTGGGAGTGTCAGAATTAGACACGCCCTTCATGTCAATATTGCAGCCAATTTAATCACACTATAGAAGAATTCCCTGTGTTGATAGCTAAGATGTAGGAGAACAAGGTGCACCCTCAGCCACCTATGCAGAACTTACAGATGATGAGAGTTGAGCCCTGCGAGGAGGACCAGAGTGTGACCATAGTGCTGAGAAGAAGAATAAAAACTGGTGATGGTAAAGGAAAACAACTTGAAGAGGACGGATGGGTCCGCAAGGCCCTAGAAAAATAAGCTGGTTTTGATTTGGCGTGTGCTAAGGAAACTTTTATGGAAGCCAAGAAAAGCTTCGTTGAGGCCTCCACACCAGGAAGCCAGAGAAAAGTGCAAGAGTTAAGAGCGCCTATAGAGGTTGATTCCTCAGTGCTTACCATGTTCTTGGAGACATGCATGAAACTATTGCACGATAGCAAAGTTGTGAAATCCATGCAAGATTTCATAAACAAGTGCACCAACAAAGAAAACGCCCCTGATAAACACCACATAGTTAGAAAAATTGGAAAACATAAGGCAAGAACACGGTGGGAGATGAGGCTCACCGCACAGATAGGAGAATATGATATGGACCAGGTCATTCTAGATCTTGGGTTTGATGCGAACGTTTTGCCTAAATGGAAATGGGATAGAATGGGGAGACCTGCGCTGCAGTGGTCTTTGATCCATCTTAGAATGGAAAACCAACAGAATATCATTCTGATGGGACGACTATACGGAGTAACAATAGATATAGAGGGTGCGAGCGTGCTAGCTAATTTTGAAGTAATAGAGATCGTTGATGACAGTAATCCATACCCTGCGCTCTTGGGAATTGAATGGGCCATTCACATGAATACGGTGGTCAACTTGAAGAAGCAAACAATGTCATTTGAAAAGAAATCACTTCGAGTGTAGTGCCATTGGACCCTACAGAAGGGACGTGCTACACTAAACCGGTCCGCGATTATGAAGAAAGTGAGGATGATTTAGACCAAATCTACAAAATATCAGCATGAGATCAAGACTGGATCAATCCAACAGCATATGCACAGATTTCATGGGATAGGGAGATTTCATGTACCTCTAATTCAGATGAAGAGTTGGAGCATTGGCAGAATCGCCTACATGAGGTATCTACACTGCGCCGCAATATGATAACTAAATCGATGCGCTGTTTTTCATTTGAGGTCAAGAATTTACTTTATTATGATGGGTTAACTGACGTGGATAATTTTTTGGATGCATTTAAACGTGAAGTCCCTAAGCATCACCAATTCCAAGCGTTAGACTTGGCACTACATGCTACGCCCACACGATGGTGGGGTACGCATAAGGATAACTTTGATGGATGGCGCAATTACAGAAGAATGATGAGATTACAATTTGGTCGACCTAACATTCGATTGACCAAGAAATACGATCGGAGAAATGATTCGCGTGATCATCTAGTGAACTGGACTAAATCTTATGGAACGGAGCCGCAGCCAGAGTGGGTACACTCGTTTTTCCATACTTTAGACATAATCGCCATGAACTAGTATTTGGAGATAGAGCTTCGCCATGGCACCGCAGAGTGGGATATATTGAGGGAATGATTCTTAATGACCTTCAGTTTTAAATATGGGTTCGAGAGCATTCATGAAGCTCTGCAGGAGATTAAGGCAGTGATCTTCATAATACCACAAGAACCTTTGGAATGGGTCCAACCATATTGGAGCACCGAGTTGTGCCATGCACTAGAATGTTATAATGTGACCGATGAGGAGGACGATGAAGATCCAAGAAATATTAATATTCCAGAGGCCGAAGGGAATCGCGAAGTCGAGGGTCCAGAAATAGACAACCCGGACATCACCGTGTCGTTGCAAACCAAGTAAGTGAACATTGGGACTGAAGTAGAACCGAAGTTTGAAAAAAATTGGGGATTATTAGGATGACGCTACTGTCATGCGGAAAGAGTCAATTTTGCGGACAAAACCGACCTCCCTAGAAGCTAAGGATTTCTAGTGACAAACAAGACAATTAAACACTACCTTTCTCTAAATATGCATTTAGAATACAAGTAACCAGGTGTTTATAACATACCTTTAGTCCAACGCTTTGTAGTAGTCCAGCCTCGCCGATCCGGATGAGCTCCTCCTTCTCTTCGAAACTTGCATTCACTAACAAGCCAAAAGATTACATAGCACCTGAATAGCTTATAAAATAAAACATATTCATCATACAGACCAAGGAGTATATGAAACAAATCATGTATAACAATCTGTTGAGAAAAGTGAGCTTAATTGTATTAAGTGGAAACAAAAGAAACCATTACAACCTGAGCCTTGGTGTTGTGCAGGTCCCTCCCAGGGTCCAGCAAGAGTTCTCCTTTACTTTGATCAGCTCACCCACTTCCAAATGAAGCTAAGAAAGGATGGCAATCTCTCCTCTCAAGCTCTATAAGGGAGTCCTAATTCCAGCAGCATATACCCTTAGGAATGTTCAACTTTCAACCTCCCCTCCCTCTGGCCCAATGCTGTATTTATAGTGCTTTAGAGGAAGTTAATCAGGTCCACCATCAATGGGATAAGCCCCTCTTTGAATGGGATAGCTCCCCTCTTGATGGGATAAGTTCCTCTTTCATAGGGATACATGAACCATCTGGAGGCGCTCAATACACGTCAAACAAACTTCTAGAATGCTCTAAAAATGACCACAAGTAACTTTTTTGAAGTGAAACTTGTGCCTTTTGACCTTTACAGGAGTACGCACCCACCCCTTTACAGACAGAGCGTACAAGTACGCAGGTATTGTGAACTTGGGATGCGTACACGCAGGTAAGGCTAAGAGAAACTGCATAACCAGAGTTATTTGACTTTTTAAGGACTTTCTCTCTTTCTTGGAGTTTGACATGAGGAGCAGAGGTATGAGACTTGCCAAGGAGGATAGTATGACAGTTGATGGAGCCATACTAACTGCAAATAGTCATGGTGACAAATTTTAGTGTAACAGATTGCCCCCTAAAGTGCGAAGCCTGTAGTAGATTAGGGTTTCATATCATCTAGGAAGGGTGAAGTACTTTATCATTTCAAGGATTATCTTGTGGAGAGCCCAATCGGAACCTGCAAATATTCAACAAAAAATACATATATAAGATCATATCATCGCTGAGGTAGGCATTCCCATACTCAGATCAAAAACTTTAACTAACAAACTAACTACTGGTCTGATATAGGAATGATTTCGCAATACATCATAATCATAGACTCTTGTAGACACAGTATGGACGCAGCCATCTGTTTATGATTAGTCTACTGTATAATGAATACAAAACTCCTCGCAGCCTGGATGGTGGAAACTAGATCCAGGGTCTTCATTTCTACTTCCCGAAAAGGTACGATTCTATCCATGCGAATAAATGAGTTGATGTCGAACATGGTAGAAACCACTTGATTACCAGTTGATGATGTAAATTGTTAACAAGTGTGAGAGAGACCACCAGTGATGTCAATGGTTCTCAAAGTACCCATTACAATCCATGAGATGTGAATGAATGAGTTGATGTCGAACATTTCACGGAATCCTTCGATCGAAAGTCAATGATGTAAACCGTCGTCAAAGGCGAGAAACCTGCCATTGATGCATGCAGATTTCAAGGTACTGACGATTTCTAGGTCATCTTTCTAGATAATGTGCTGATGTCGATAGAAAGCGACCCGTTGCAGGCAAGCCCACAACACGAAATCATAGATCAAGTTAAAGAAATGTAGCTGTAAGGACTGACTCAGGGAGGTCGAGATGGATGACGGGTATTTTGCAGATGAATGGTTTATTTGCAGTGACCTCTTGAACACATAACGACACAACATATGGCTTGGTGACATTTGACCCAAAGTTAATACCCGGCTGAAGACTTTCAATGTGGTTCAATCAACTGTGAGGCAAAGGATTTCCCAACCCAGGTGAATGAAAAGTGTCGTGTTCAAGAGTGGTGATAAGGTTTCTTCTGAGACAAAGGATAACAAATAGGCTCATTTTTCTCTCTTTTCCCCCACCATTGCTGGCAAGTACCTCTTTATTTTTTACAAGCTTGAGGAGGATAACATATGCTTGATTATAAGCTCATCCTTCGGATGAGTCCAACTTAGTTTTGATTCGAACCCTTAGAAGGAGTGGTCCGTTCCTGTTTGTAATCGAACAGGTCCTTTACTGTGAAATTTTAACGAGTCCAGTATAGGAGAAACTCGGCGTTTTTCAATTTTAGAGAGTCTGAAAAAACTTAAGAAGACTCCAGGGTTGAACTTTTTCGTAAATTTGTGTCTCCCAAGCCCGAAAAAAGTATAAAATAATACTTGAGAGAACCGCTTGATCTTGCGAACAAGGAGTACTTTCATGATTAGTGTCTTTGACCTGAAAAGTAAAAAGCGATTAAGGACACGTCGTTTTATTTCTAGTATCGAATTTGAAACGACAAAAATCCGGCAATCTTTTCCTGTTTTTACGGTCAGAAAAGGGCTATAAGGGGACCGTCTTTTAATTCCGTTTTAACGAGTGTAAAAGAAATGCTCGGCAATCTTTTCATGTTTTAGGAGTCAGAAAAGGGCTTAAAGATGACTCTGGTTTCACTTTTTGGTAAGTTTTAACGAGTTCGAAAAAATTATAAAAATGTACTCATGGTTTTCACTTTTTCGTAAGTTTTAATGAGTTCGAAAAAATGATAAAAATGTACTCATATGGCCGACTTTCAATTTTATTTACGAGCAAGAAAAGACGGAAAGAACTCGGCATTTTCATTTGTTTTACGAGAATGAAAGATAGCAAAATAATCTCGAGATTTTCATGAGTTTAACGAGTCTTGAAAATAACTGAAATTGACTCGAGATAGGTTTCATTTTTACAAAAGCTTGAAACAGAGAAAAACTATGCTTCAAAGTAGTTTCATTTTTTTACAAGCTTGAAACAGAGATAAAACTGTGCTTGATGCCCCCTAAGCATAACTGCTAGAGCGCATGCCCCCCAGCTTCATTTCATTCAACCAGTTGGATGAAATGAAGGTTGAGTTACGAGATCATTTGAAATACTCGACCTAAACTGTAAGAAAATTATGCAAAAAACTTAAATAACTAACCTAAATATACAACTTAACATTTATGAGATCTAGTCAAACTCTCGACTCAAGTAGAGGAGGATTTGTTTCATTTTTTAACGAGCTTGACACAGGAAAAGAACTATGCTCGGATTCGGTTTCATGTTTACGCAAGCTTGAAACGAAAAACTATGCTTGGTACAGTTCACATGCCCCCAGCATAATGACGCAAAACGAGGTACATGCCCCCCAAGCTTCATTGCATTCAATGAGGTGGATGGAATGAAGCTTTACTTTCAAGATCTTGGAAAGACTTGTGGGAGTTGTTTCATTTTTTAGTGAGGTTGACACAGGAAAAGAACTATCCTCAAAACCCTTGCTTCATTTTTTAAACGAGCTTGACACAAGATAAGGAACTATGCTCATAACTACTCTCTACAATCTACCTAACAAAAAACTTTACTCTAAAAACCTTGATTCATTTTTTAACAAGCTTGACACAAGACAAGGAACTATGCTCATGACTCCTTGTTTCTTTTTTTTTAACGAGCTTGACACAAGACAAGGAACTATGCTCTAAAATCCTTGTTTCATTTTTTAACGAGCTTGACACAAGACAAGGAACTATGCTCTAAAATCCTTGATTCATTTTTTAACGAGCTTGACACAAGACAAGGAACTACGCTCATGACTACTCTCTACAATCTACCTACTTAACCTACCCTTGTTTCAGTTTTTAACGAGCTTGACACAAGATAAGGAACTATGCTCAAAAAGTTCGCATGCCCCTAGTATAATGATGCAAAGCGAGGTACATGCCCCCCAGGCTTCATTGCATTCAACCAGATGGATGAAATGAAGGTTTACTTTCAATATTTAACTTGAAAAGGGAGTTGTTTCATTTTTAAGGAGGTTGACACAAGAAAAGAACTATCCTCATACCTGATTCATTTTTTAACGAGGTTGACTCAGGAAAAGGAAATATCCTCATACCTGATTCATTTTTTGACGAGGTTGACTCAGTAATAGGAACTATCCTCAAAACCCTTGTTTCTACAATCTACCTACATATCCTAAAATCTACCTGATTCATTTTTTAATGAGGTTGACTCAGTAAAAGAACTATCCTCATGCTAGCTTGTTTCATTTTTTAACGAGGTTGATACAGGAAAAAGCTATCCTCGTGCTCACTGATTCATTTTTTAACGAGTTCAACACAGTAAAGGAACTGTCCTCGTACTCACTGATTCATTTTTTAACGAGGTCAACACAGTAAAAGGAACTTTCCTCGTACTCACTGATTCATTTTTTAACGAGGTCGACACAGTAAAAGGAACTTTCCTCGTACTCACTGATTCATTTTTTAACGAGGTCGACACAGTAAAAGGAACTTTCCTCATAGACACCTGTTTCATTTTTTAACGAGGTTGGCACAGGAAAATGAACTATCCTCGCTTCATCCAGTTTCATTTTTTAACGAGGTTGAGACGGGAACAAACTATCCTCACACACACTGATTCATGGCTTTCAACTGGAAGAAAGACATGTCAATGGACACACCTTGATCATGGCTTCCAAGAGGTCTTCATCAGAAGGAAGAATAGTTCTCTGGAAGGAACACATGTCAAGGGACTCAAAAGGGATAAGAACATCGTGTTCAAGTAATCCCATAGAGTTTTCCATGTCAATTACCGCATCTAAATCAAAGGAAGATGAGCAAACAGTGAGAGGCTCACTTACATCGGTAACTGAAAACATGGGACTAGTTGCCACATAATTAACCCATGGCGGGGTAGATACCACTTTAGAATCAGGAACATTTAGGGGTGTCATATTATTGGTAGTTGAAACAAGACTAGGGAACGAAATCTGGTCTACAATCACAATACTGCCATTGTGAGGGAAAGACATCACGCGAAAGAGTGTCGATATGACAGCTTTCATTGCATAAACATAGTCTCGCCCAAGGAGTAAATTGAAATCCAAGGGACCTCAAACTACCATAAGATCAATACAGATAGTTTTACCTTCCAAGGTAATAGAAAACTTAGGAAGGATCCCTAAAGGTTCACTAATGGTTCTGTTAAAAGCTTTCAGATTCTGCGTAATAGGTGCAAGCTGAGGGGAACCCAAAGCTTTCCAAACAGTTGAGGATAAAATACTAACAGAAGCACCTTCATCTACCTGAGTACGATGTATTTCCCTACCACCCGCCTTGACAATGATTTGGAAAGGGATGGAGGAAGGAAGACGAGGTTCTGTCAGTCTATTCCAATCAAAGGAAAAGACCTCAGTGCTTGGAGGGGGTTCTGTAGAAACAGGTGAAATGCCCCCCGAAATAGAAGAATCTAATGTAACAAGAAGAACCTGAGTGGTATGAAGTTCACTCTCTAAAGGGAAAGTGGGATCGATCGAATGTGAAATTGAATCGACCACTTGATCAACTAATGGATGATCAACCTGAGTGACATGAGTTTCACTCTCCAATGGAAGAGTGTGATCGACTGTACTTAAAATTAGATCAATCACTCCGTCAGTTGACGGTAGGTTGGGAGAAAGTTTACGGTAACCAGTTGGAAATTCTTACTGTGGAACAGTAAGGTTTTCCAACAATGTGGAGGCTTCATCCATGTGAGGGAAAATGTGAGTTTGATGACTCCCTTTGCATAACTTACAAGGAAACCTAACTTTACCCTTTTTCCCAGGAACCTGACTATCACTGGTTGATGGATCAATGGAAAGTTGATGAGATTTTTCTGACCATACTTCCAATACCTTTGGAATACCAGGAAAATTAACAAGGAAGTGGTCACCCTTACATAGCCTGCAAGGGTATTTGGGTTTACGATGCATGTCGGAGTTTTCCTCAACACAACTAACGCTTACAGTCGTGGTTGGTTGGTTGACTTCTTTCTTATCTTGCTTCTTCTTCTTCTTCTTCTTCTTCTTCCCTTTCTTCTTCTTCTTAGCCTCCTGGTTACTAGCATCAAGGCTTTTACCAGGCGAAGAGGAAGAAATGGAGGAAGAAAAATTAGGCGAAGAAGGTAAAGGGTCAACAGAAGGTTGGCGATGTTGAGATGGTGAACTCTGTTGAGGTGAAGCATCCGGTTGAGGTGGAACAATTGGAGTACTTTGGGCCAACGAAGTTGAAAATAACCATATCGATAATCCTATTGTAAATCCAGGTAATGACAAAGTAGCCATATAAGGAGGACCAACATTTCCAAAGTAAGGAAAAGTACTAGGATTCTCGTTAGGAGGGGTTCCTAGGTTGGTAAATTCCGGAACATTTGCCATTATATTCAACTTCTGTGAATTTTATTAACAATTTATAACTAAAATTAACAATTCACAATTCACACCTAACAATTAAAATTCACAAATCACACCTATGGTCTCTAAAAGTAAAAACAAACAAATTAACACGCACTATCAAATCTAGGAGTCAAACCATACACAAACAGTAACCTTCCGGACCGAAAACACTAGTTGGGGATGAAATCCAACATCGCAGAATTCAATACAGAAGTGGCGGGTGGAACAGTTACCCCGACAACCTGCTTAATGAATAGACTGGACCAAGTTCCTCCACTTTAACCGTCTCGAGTGAAGTGAACCCCCCAGAAAATCCAAGTGAGTCTAGCCGACGTCTGCTCCAAGTACAATGGGATCTTCCCTCCACCGTCACCTTGGGTAGAACCCTAAAGATAATAGTTACTAAGGTTACCAACAGCAACAAATATACCTGGGGGAACAGTCTACGATCCGATAGCACGCAAGGGCAGAGTAGCAAGCTCAATCCCCTTGCCGGCTCCTTGACAATAATCCAAGGTTTACCGACAAGTGACCCCAGGATCCTCAACAATGGTTAATCCGAGGTTTACCGTTTGTAGTACGTGCGTATCTGGCGTCGTTCCCAATGAAGGAGGATTGATCCCCTCACTGGTTCGGACACGATCTCGTGCTTCTCCTTTAAGAGGAGATTTCCTAGAGTATAAATGTAACAATTGGATTTATCCTACCACAAGATGAGCTACTTGTTTGGTTTTGCTGTCTTGGAGAGTTAATTACTCTCCTACTCCAAGACACTAGCCTAAGCTATATTGGTGTTTCAGAGCCCTAGAAACGTAAAATTTACTAGATGAATTTTAATTAAGCGCTGTGTTATTAAGGCTGTTATTACTCAAATGGGTAAATGGATATGAAACCAATGGTGTTATGACCCGACTCAACTGAATGCAATCGAATATGATAATGTAATCTTTTCAATTCGATGAATCCTAACTAAAGTAAGGAGAGAGTTTCCATTCACTTCCAACAATGCAAAAATTGATCACTAAGAGAAAATATAACAAATTCTCTAATGCACTAATTTCATCAAGAAAAACTAATGCAAATCAATTCCAAATAATTTTTTTATTTTTTATTTTTGTGTAAATTCAAATCAAAGAAAACTGATCTAAATCTACGATTGATTTTTCAGAATGTAAACTATGCAATTGTAATCTATGCACAATTCACTTGAAAAGTATGCAAATGTAATCTATGCACATTTTTCATTCGTATTCTGAACATGAGAATTCTAATTATGCAAATGTGATCTATGCAAGAGAATTCTCAAACACAAGACGATTCTAATGTAATCTAAGAACCAATCAAGTGCAAGTCGAGAAAATTGGGTGAGAGTTCCAAAGATCAAAAAAAAAAAACACTCAAAGGCGATTAACACTCATACACAATTTAGCCCCCCCCCCCCGGCGAATGAGGGGGAAATTTTTTTGCAAAAACAAAAGCAAAAAGATGCAAAATTGTGAAAAGACTGAGCCAAACCTCCAAGTAATGACCAAAGGAAATCAAATTAAGAATTTCTCAAAAAAGAGACTTAAAACACCCAATTGATGAAAGCTTAAATCAGGAATGCCAATGGAATTAACCAAGGAAAGTTTTTGAAAGGTAACCAGTGGATCTAGGCAGCAAAAATAAGTTATAAACAAAATCTAAAAGATAAAAAAGAAAAAATTGAAATTTTCTAGGCTTTTGACAGGGGTACGCAGGTAGCCTGTTTTCACAGGTGCGGGTACGCTCTGTGCACAAAGCTGCAGTGCGTACAAGCACGCACTGTGCTTAACGCAGAGGCTGCGTACTTCTAGCAAAACCAAGAAAAATAAAATCTAATTTAACCCTAAGCTATTCCACCCAAATTCACAGTCAATCAGTCAAAAACTAGAAAGAAATCAAATTTTCTCAAATCAAAGTATCAATCAAAAGAGAAGTCAATCAAATCCATGGATTCCCCAGTGGAGTCGCCATTTTGTCATGCGGAAAGAGTCAATTTTGCGGACAAAACCGACCTCCCTAGAAGCTAAGGCTTTCTAGTGACAAACAAGACAATTAAACACTACCTTTCTCTAAATATGCATTTAGAATACAAGTAATCAGGTGTTTATAACATACCTTTAGTCCAACGCTTTGTAGTAGTCCAGCCTCGCCGATCCAGATGAGCTCCTCCTTCTCTTCGAAACCTGCATTCACTAACAAGCCAAAAGATTACATAGCACCTGAATAGCTTATAAAATAAAACATATTCATCATACAGACCAAGGAGTATATGAAACAAATCATGTATAGCAATCTGTTGAGAAAAGTGAGCTTAATTGTATTAAGTGGAAACAAAAGAAACCATTACAACCTGAGCCTTGGTGTTGTGCAGGTCCCTCCCAGGGTCCAGCAAGAGTTCTCCTTTACTTTGATCAGCTCACCCACTTCCAAATGAAGCTAAGAAAGGATGGGAATCTCTCCTCTCAAGCTCTATAAGGGAGTCCTAATTCCAGCAGCATCTACCCTTAGGAATGTTCAGCTTTCAACCTCCCCTCCCTCTGGCCCAATGCCTGTATTTATAGTGCTTTAGAGGAAGTTAATTAGGTCCACCATCAATGGGATAAGCCCCTCTTTGAATGGGATAGCTCCCCTCTTGATGGGATAAGTTCCTCTTTCATAGGGATACATGAACCATCTGGAGGCGCTCAATACACGTCAAACAAACTTCTAGAATGCTCTAGAAATGACCACAAGTAACTTTTTTGAAGTGAAACTTGCGCCTTTTGACCTTTACAGGAGTACGCACCCACCCCTTTACAGACAGAGCATACAAGTACGTAGGTATTGTGAACTTGGGATGCGTACACGCAGGTAAGGCTAAGAGAAACTGCGTAACCAGAGTTATTTGACTTTTTAAGGACTTTCTCTCTTTCTTGGAGTTTGACATGAGGAGCAAAGGTATGAGACTTGCCAAGGAGGATAGTATGACAGTTGATGGAGCCATACTAACTACAAATAGTCATGGTGACAAATTTTAGTGTAACAGCTACTGTGGATAAGGTTGTTGAGTTACTCTGCAAATATTAGGATATGTTCCCTACTAAGTTTTTGGACTTGAAGGGCATAATAGGAGACTTGGGTGTTAAGAAAATCACTTTGAAGCTAGATGCAAAGCTTGTTAACCAAAGGCCATGTCGTCTAAATCCTAAGTACAATGAGAAGGTTCGCTTAGAGCTAGATAAGATGTTGGAAGTAGGCATCATAGAACAAGTGGAAGAATATGATTGGGTGAGCCCAATGGTGATTCAAGAGAAGAAGCAGAAGGGCAAGATAATGATTTGTGTAGATATGAGGAAGCTTAATGATGCCTATGTCCATGATCCATTTTCGACATCATTTACTAGTGAGGTATTAGAAAATGTTGGAGGGCAGGAGGCCTACTCGTTCACTGATTGGTTTTTGGGGTACCATCAGATTAAGATCGTGCCTAAGGATAGAAGCAAAACGACCTTCGCAATGGAATGGGGATGTTTTCAATACATTGTAATGATATTTAGACTCAATAATGCACCTACGATATTTTCTCGCGTCTTCATCGTGGCGTTCAAGGAGTTTATTCGGAAGTTCTTGGAAGTGTACTTTGATGACTGAACAGTGTTCAGATTAGTAAAGTGCCCCATAGCAAGTCTGCGCTTGATGCTGGATACATGTCGCACATACCAGATCGCGTTGAATCTAAAGAAATTCATATTATGTGTTCCCTTTAGAATCCCGCTGGCTCATGTGGTGTGTAAACAAGGGTTAATGGTGGACCCTTCCAAGATTGTGGTGATAGTGAATCTGGAGGCCCCGAGGAACGTAAAGCAGTTGCGCGTGACATTCGGACATATAGGATATTACCGAAAAAATATCAAAGAATATGCTCAGATTACCGCACCTATGGAGAAACTGCTGAAGAAGAACACCACATTCTATTGGGATGAAGAATGTCAGTGTAGTTTGGATGTATTGAAAGAAGGATGGTCATCGCACCAATCTTGGTATTCCCAGATTGGAAGAAGGAATTTCACATAAATGTTGATGCCTCTTGCATTGCTTTGGGTGCAGTGTTAACACAAGCCGACGAAGGAGAAATGGACCACCCTATAGCCTTTGCAAGTACGAAATTATCGAAGGCCGAGAAGAATTACTCAACGACGGAGTGCAAATGGTTGGATATGGTGTACGCGCTCTAAAAGTTCAGGCACTATCTGTTGGGAGGACATTTCAAAATGTACATAGATCATTCTACCTTGAAATACTTGGTTAATAAGCCTGTGTTGGGGGGGCGAAGATCTGTTGATGGTTACTACTATTCTAGGAGTATGACTTTGAGTTCATTATGAAGCCAGGAAGGTTGAATGCAGGACCTGATCATCTATCGTGAATTGAAACCGGAGAGGAGCCTAATAATTTGGAGGAAGGGTTGCCAGATGTGCAGCGCTTCACAGTGCACATAGAAGACAATAATTTTGCAGATATTATTCACTTCTTGACTATGGGGATGGTACCGAAGGGGTATACAAGTCAGGAAAGAAGGAGCTAGTAGTGCACACAGCATACTTTTCAGTAATTGCTGGACATCTGTATAAGATGGGTGCAGACGAGATATTGCGAAGGTATGTACCCGATTTTGAGAGAAATAGTGTTCTCGCTAAAGCTCATGGAGGGGTTGCAGGAGGACATTATGCAGGCAAGGCAACTGCGCAAAATATTTTGTACACAGATCTATCGTGGCCAATGTTGCATAAGGATTCTAATGTGTATTGTAAGGCCTATGATGCATTTCAGAGAACAGGCAGACCATCACGAAGGGATGAATTACCATTACAGCCTCAAGTATCGTTGCAACCATTTGAAGAATGGGCGATTGACTTTGTTGGGCCAATTTAGCCCCCAGGCAAGAAAACTAATGTGCACTACATCATCACTATGATAGAGTATCTAACTAGACCAGCATAGGTGCATCCGGTTAAGGATTGTACAGGGGCTACAGTAGCGAAGTTTTTGTTTGAATATGTCTTAACTAGGTTTGGCTTCCCAAAAGTGTTGATGAGCGATAGAGGTACACACTTTCTGAACAAGACGATCAACGCGCTAATGGAAGAATTCCATGTTTATCATCAGAAGAGTACACCATATCACCCACATGCCAATGGGACTGTGGAGGCCTTCAACAAGATTTTAGAGAATGCACTGACGAAGATCTACAATGCACAGCGAAATGATTGGGATGTGTGCATACCTGTAGTGATATGAGGACTACTTGCAAGAAGCTGACACGACAAATGTCATTTAGGTTGGTCTATGGCGTAGAAGCTGTGATGCCAATGGAGTATATTGTGCCTAGTCTATGCATAGCAGTTCTCACAGTTATGGCAGATCGTGAAGCCTTGGAGGAATGGCTCGTGCAGCTGATGGAGCTTGAAGAGGATCGATTCTTCGCTAGATTCCATCAACAAGTATAGAAGGAATGTGAAAAATCATGGCACGATCGACACATCAAGATTCACACATTCAAGGTAAACGATTGATGAGCCCCAAATTTGGTAACATTTTGGGCTCATTTGGCCTAATTATCCCTGTTCAATCCTTCATTTTTCATAACTTATGCATCATTTTTTAGTATGTTTATGTCATTTGTACGAATAAGGGTAGTCACTATTCCTAGGTGGCTAACACGTGCTCATTTCTGGATTTTTTGATACATGTTGGAGCAAAACTGAGCAGACATGGGCTAGGAGACAACCAAGCTTGGGTTGAGGATTCGTAGGGGGGTTGTCTATGGCATTAAATAGCCTAACTCGGGATCTTCACCCCCAACTCCGAGCTCCAAAGGCCACCAAAACCTGATCTAGAAGGCAGCCAAACAGATTTTTTGGAAGGAGCTGTTCACTCACAGTTTGGGCAGCCAAGTCCCATGGATTTAGGAGGCCAGCTAGGGCCTCGTGGTGTATAAATGTTAAGGCCTCAGCCTTCGTGAGGGACTTTTGAAAAACTCTTGCATATTTTTCACTACAGTGCTGCTAGCTCTGTTTTGTTCTTTTGTAGCCATTGTTGGCATAACTCTTGACTTATGATTTTTTTTGATAATGAGAAGCAGTCAGATTTGATATGAGCTCTGAATTTTCTATAGGAGCCATAGCTCTCAGGGTTGGGCCCAACCTGAGAGCCTAGGGCCTCCTTCTTTGTATTGTTATCTTTCCTTTAAGCACTGTGCTTTTCCTTTTATGCATTTGAAACGTGGTTTTGTTGAGCAAGATTTAGTTGTGTTAGTTAAATAGGTCACTGTTGAGGAATAGAATTGCTTCAGATGTGTAGAATAGATTGATAGGATAATAATTGATAAAGCTCCAGAAAAAGGGGTTGTCTGCACTCTCAGTTTCACCTCTCCCTTATTGGATCAGGGGCTGGAATTGCAGAAACAGTGCTGCCCAACAAAAACACTAGTTTGCTTGACCATGCAATCTTTGGTGTAATGTCTTCATTTGTAGAAGTTAGTCATGCGTTCAGACCTTTTGAGATGTTTCTTTGATTAATTTCTGTACATGGTTCTCTTTAAGAAATAAAGCTGCTGTTCATTTGCTTCGGTGACAGTTAGGATAGATTAGCTAAGATTTTGATTGTGTGCAGGACTTGGTTGAATTGGTTAAGTGTACACCGTGCAGGGCATCTCCATCACCCTCTCATCGACCTAAGCTTCGTCCAGGCCAGCTGCTCCATCTCACAGTTAGGTTCCTAATCTCACAACTACTCTTCTGCCCACGTAACCCTACCTTCTTGCTCTTCCATTACCTTAGCCTTCTTTAAGTCAAGTTAGCTTTCCACACCCTCTCATCACTTCATCCATCAGTCACTGGGTCATTTCAAACCCCTACCCTACCACCCTATCCATTCATGCATCCTCTCTCACTCACCCATCCTCCAAAATCCAATTTTAGAACATCCTGTAGAAATTTCTGAACATCCTGTAGAAATCCTTGAAACATCCTGTAGAACCCCTGCAGAATTCCTGTAGAAGCTCACAAGTGAGGTTTCTGGATAGCCAAACTTTGTGAAACTCTTTGAAAGGGTGTTAGGGACTCCTTAGACCCTCTCTGAACCTTCCCAACCTTTTCCAAGCATTCCTCTTCCTTGATCCACCCCTGCACAGTAAAACGCCAGTTAAAACACATGCATGATAATTTTGATAACTTATGTGAAAATACAAAAAGATGTTTCCTTCAGATAGAGGTAGCCTGGGCATGTGCATTTTACCTTCATAGAAGTAATGGCATCTCTTTTAATAGTTTGCATTGTCTCCTCTGCATTTGTAGGACTAGCTGGTAGAATTAGGGTTTGCTAGGGTTTATGTTACTTTTTGGCTTCCAGTTTCTTTCTGCAAGTAGATCAGCTTCATCTGAGTTAGCTTCCATCCATCAGTTAAAAAGCTTCTTCTAATAGCTCATAGAAGTTGTCTTAAGCCCCTAGCGGACTTGTGCCAGCTGACCAAGTGACAGCTGCGGCAAGAGCTAGTACTTGTGCATACAACACCGTCGCTTCCAAGTTTGTTACGAACCACCGGGTTGATAAAAGTAAAGAAGGGAGTCCCAGGAGTTGCAGCATTATTGCTGCAATACTGGAGCCCACCATCTTTTTTGCGCCGTTGCCGGGGAAGCGTCAGAGTATTGGTGATTGTTGCTTTTCTTCTATTTTTCTACACTCGCCTTCTGCTAAATAGTTTATTTCATTTCCATTCTGCAATTTCATTTCCACAAAAGTAAAATAGATATTTTCTGCTTTCATAGATTAGCATTTCAATTCTGCAAGCGTAGATTAGCAATTTCAATTCTACAAGCGTAGATTAGCAATTTCAATTCTACAAGCATAGATTAGCAATTTCATTTCTGCAAGGCGTAGATTAGCATTTCAATTCCGCAAGCGTAGACTAGCATTTCATTCCTGCAATTTCATTTGAGCAAAATAGATTAGTCATTTCCTGCTTTCATTTCAATTCCACATTTTCATTTCAGCAAGATAGTTAGTTGCAGTTCAATCTATTTTCAGTTCTACAGGTGCCAGAAACAAAGTAAAAAGCAATCAAAAGCCTTTCCATTTCATGCCTCGTAGGAACAGAGATAAAACCGGAAAATTCTTACCCAACACCTCCACCACTTCACTGTGTCACCCTTCTCTCTTCTTTGGTGACAGTGATCCAGAAGAACCTATAGGCGAGCCTCCCGAGATATACGAAGATCCTATAATATAAGAAGAGTTAGAGAACACTCCACCTGAAGCCATAGCTGAGAATAGAAGAGAAGATGAGAGAATAGAAGGTGCCTTTCCCATCCGAGAGACCAATGGAGACATGAAATGGAAAACATAAGCCCCTCCGCTTTACCTCACTTCCATGGATTGACTATTGAAGACCCTGATACCTTCCTGTTTGAGTTTGTTGTCCTTTGTCGAACCTATGACTATATAGAAGATGAGAAAAAATTGAAACTCTTTCCCTCTACCCTCAAGGATGCAGTATTACGCTGGTTCATGGACTTACCTGGAAACAGTATCACCACTTGGGCTCAGATGCAGCAAGCTTTCAATACCAAATACTGGGACTACTGTAGGTCCAAGGAAGCCAAGGGAGAAATCTTTCGGATGACCATGGGAAATGATGAGTCTTTAGAAGATTATAAGGAAAGGTTCCAACTTAGCTATAAACGGGCCAGGTGCACACTTGACCCTGAATCTCTCAAGTTGGTCCTGCTCCGAGGAGTCCCTGAAGACCTTCTAGATACCCTTCACATGCTAGCTAGAGGAGATATTTACCAACTACCTTATGAGGATATAAAGACTGTGTTTAGAAACCACTCTAGGGCAGCCCGGAAAAGAGGTAGGGGAAACCCCCTTTCAGCTAGTACTACTTTCTCCAAGCATGAGTTTGTTAATCAGCTGGAGGACCTTAAAAGTGAGGTGAGACAGACCATTGCCATGCAACTTGATACATTCGAAATCCAGCAAAAGAAAGAGGAAGCTGAGAGGGCTTTGGCCATCTTCTATCCTAGGTGTACAAGGAAGCACCCTAAGAACGAGTGTCCATTACACTTGGTAGAGGTATGTTTCGTTTGTGAGGAGGACCACCCCACAAACCAATGCCCAACCTTACCTGGGTTTAAGGCCATGTACCAAGGAACTGAGGCACCCACTGAACCTCTCTACTTCCTCAACCAAAGGAGGCCGCACGGACCTAGACCTTACCAGCAGGGGATGCAAGGGACATCCCAAGCTTATTATAGCCCCAACCAATCTGCTCCTATGCCTTCTTGGGGTCCCCCTGCTCATCCTTCCTGGTCTGTGCCTCCTCCATGGTCTTACCCACCTCAATACCATACTCAACCCACTACTCATTCGTTTCACTCACATGTCCAGCCACAGCCTCAATGGAATGCACCTCAACCAGGGTGGGGGCCCCAGTACAACACTCCTCCCACCATTTTGCCTCCACCACCAGCTTAACCACAACCATTACCTCCTACTCCTCCAAGACAACCCCAAATGCCTGCTCAACCGAACCCGAACCCTAAAAACCGACAGGCCCAGCAGGTATATACCGGGGAAACAACATGTCCTACCTATGCAGTGGAGATCCAGGAGATCAACCTGTGATCCGGGAAGACTCTTCCGGATCGCCAACCTCCTCCCCCAGAGGACGAGGAAGATAAACAGGAAAGTGAACCCAAGGCCACTCCACCCTTTCCTGAGAGACTAACAGTAACCACACAACCTGACCCAGAGGAGAATGAGCTTCTGGGAGAACTCAAACAGTTGTGTGTCAGAATAAGACTTCTCCAAGCCATCAAAGATGTATCGATATACAACAAATTGGTTAAAGAAAAGTGTTTTAGGCACCCAGGCAGGCGAAAAAGAGATGCCTCAACCATCAATGTCATAGGACAACTGTCTGATCTTATGTTGGGGCAAGTAATCTGTCCAAAGTATTTGGATCCTGGGAGTCCTGTAGTTGATGTCCACATCAATGGCACCATCATACCCCACACTTTGATTGATTTAGGGGCTGCCATTAATGTGATGACCAGGGATACCATGCTCAAACTCAACCTTTAGGGTTCCTTAAGGGAGACCTCAACGGTCCTGCAGTTGGCAAATCGCTCCACCGTGACTCCCGAAGGGATTGTGGAGGATGTCTTGGTCTCTGTTGACTCTTGGGAGTATCCTGCAGACTTCTTGGTTCTTCAACCAAAGGCAAAGCTTACTGGATACCCCCTTATTTTGGGAAGACTGTGGTTAGCCACTGCGGATGCTTACACAAGCTGCCGAGCAGGAAACATGACCATCAAAAATGGTCCTATGTCCAAGCAGCTAGTCCTATACCCTCCTTCCCAACCTCTATTAGAGCATGACTTACCACTTTGGTTGGAAGAAGGAGAAGAGGATGAGGTGTACTCTGCACCCTTGTGCACCTTAGAAACCACCAGGGGAGGTCCTCAAACCGAGGATGATTTGATTGAGACCTTGATTCAGAATCTGCTTCCTAGTGCATTGTCCTTAGAGAAATTGGTGGAGGATACTCAAGCCAGCACCTTAGTGGACCTTTGTATGACCGATCCAATCTCTCCCAGAGTCAAAAATGTGGATTTTGGCCCCGAGAGAACGTTAAAGATCAGCTCCTCCCTATCTCCTTCCTAGGAAAAGGAGCTGTATAGGCTGTTGGCCAGTCATCTAGATGCTTTCGCTTGGAACTATAAGGAGATGAAAGGAGTCCATCCTTCGGTCTGTACCCATCATATCTACATCAAAGAAGACTGTAAACCAGTCAGGCAACCTCAGAGGAGAATGAATCTAACCCTTAAGGACATTGTCAAAGAAGAATTGCAAAAACTGTTGGATGCAGGATTCATCTACCCCATCTCGGATAGCGAGTGGGTGTCCCCTTTGGTGTTGGTACCCAAGAAAAATGGAAAGTGGAGAATTTGTGTGGACTACCGAGAACTGAACAAAGCCACCAAGAAAGACCGCTTTCCTCTGCCTTTCATAGATCAAGTGTTGGATGGACTGGAGGGGAAGAAGTTCTTCTCTTTCCTAGATGGGTTCAGCGGGTATAACCAGATCCAAATCAGCCCGGAAGACCAAGATAAGACCACCTTCACTTGTCCTTGGGGTACCTTTGCTTACCGAGTCCTTCCCTTTGGGCTATGCAACGCTCCTGCCACTTTCCAAAGAGCAGTATTGAGCATCTTCTCTGAGCTGGTCCATGATTCGGTGGAAATCTATATGGATGACTTCACTCCTTATGGGTCCAACTTCCAGGAAGCATTGTCCAATCTGGGAAAAGTTCTAACCAAGTGCATTGAGATGAACCTATCCCTTAGTCCTGAAAAATGTGAATTCCTGATGACTGAAGGAACCGTGCTAGGACATACCATTTCTCGCCAAGGATTGCAGGTGGATCCTAATAAAATTGCTCTCATCAAAAAGGTTCCACCTCCTCAGAAGGTAAGAGATGTTCGGAGTTTCTTAGGCTTAGCAGGATATTATAGAAGATTTATTAAAGACTTCAGTAAGTTAGCCTCGCCATTGTTTGGCCTCTTAGCAAAACATGTCGAGTTCAAATGGACAGACGACTGCCAAAGGGCTCTGAATGAATTAAAGGATAAGTTGGTGTCCGCCCCGATATTGAGAGGTCCAAACTGGACCCTACCTTTCCACATCCACACTAATGCCTCAAACAAAGCCATAGGGGCAGCCTTAGGACAGGTTGAACAAAAACTCCCATATGCCATATACTTTGTCAGCAAAAACTTATCCAAGGCAGAAATGAATTATACTATAACTGAGAAAGAGTTCTTGGCTGTGGTCCATGCCCTGAACAAGTTCCAACACTACATCACTAGCTATCAAACATTTGTACATACTGATCATGCTGCAATTAGATATTTAATGAATAAACCAGATGTGAATGCTCGTATTATTAGATGGTTACTTCTGTTACAGCAGTTTGATTTGACTATCGTTGATAAACCAGGTAAAGAAAATGTTGTTGCTGACTTCTTGTCTAGACTGGATTTACCTGCAGGTGAAGATGGAACAGTGGACGACCAGATGCCAGAGAACATCTGTTTGCTATCTCAGTACTCTCTCCATGGTTTGATGATATAGCAAACTATCTAGTCTCAGCACAGTTCCCTCCGCATCTATCTTCAAAAGAGAAAAGAAGAATTGTAAGGAAGAGTGCCTCATTCACTTGGATCGGGAGCAACCTGTTCAAACTTGGCCCCGATCAGATCTTAAGGCGTTGTGTAAGGGAGGAGGAAGTCTTTGACATCCTCCTAACCTGTCATGATGGGCCTTGTGGAGGACGTTTTGTAGCCAAGAGGACTGCCTTCAAAATTTTACAGGCAGGCTACTATTGGCCCACGCTTCATCAAGATGTCAAGAGATATATCAACCAATGTGACCAATGCCAAAGGATGGGGAAGCTGACCCCAAGGGACGGAATGCCTCTCCAACCTCAAGTGACTCTTGAACCATTTGAGAAGTGGGGTATGGATTTTGTGGGTCCTATCAATCCTCCTTCAAGGCAAAGATCTTACATCATTGTGTGCACAGACTATCTGACAAAGTGGGCAGAAACCAAGGCCATCAAAGCAGTGACAGAAGAAAAGGTGGCTGAGTTTTTAAGAGAAAACATCTTCTACAAATTTGGCTACCCAAGAGAGTTAGTCACCGATCAAGGAAGCTAGTTCACCTCCAACTTAATTGAAGATTTGCTTGCTCATCACAAGATCAAGCATAGGACTTCCACCCCCTATCATCCTCAAGCAAATGGGTAGCTGGAAGTCACCAATAGAGCATTAGAAGGGATTTTGACTAAGGTAGTGAGTAGCAGCAGAAAGGATTGGGCAGATCGCCTGGTTGAGGCCACTTGGGCTTACAACACCACTTGGAAGACCACAACCGGTTTCACACCTTATGAACTCGTCTATGGGAAGAGAGCTTTGCAGTCAATTGAGTTCGAGTACAACACATTGAGGATGGCAGCTCAGCTGGACCTAGATCTCAGCTATGCCCAACAAGAAAGGTTATTGAAACTGAATGGGTTAGATGAACACCGAATGCAGGCCCTTCTCCACTCAAAAGTGGTTCAACTTCAGAGGAAGATATGGCATGACCGGCACCTCAATGACAAGCAATTCCAACCGGGAGATTGGGCGCTGCTGTATGATTCCAAACATAAGGATTTCAAGGGGAAGCTGAGGACAAGATGGCTAGGACCATATGCAATGGAGAAGTGTAATGACAATGGGTCTGTTCTTATTCGGACCATTGATGAGGAAGCCATCCCCATGCTCGTCAATGGGCATCGACTAAAGATCTACAGGAAACCTCTTTCGAGGCAAGAGTTCATCAAAACTGTGGAAAAATCAGTGCTGGTCATAGAGAAGGGCTCTGCCTCTGTCTTGGGCATGCCCTGAGCATCATAAAAAAAAAAAAAAAAAAGAAAAAAAAAAAAAATAATAAAAAAGATCCTTGGGTGAAAACCTTTCTGAGGCTCTCAAGGCAGATGGTAGGGGTGAAAACCTCATTGAGGCGCCCCTGTTGTCTCTCTGAAAAAGAATTGGAATAAAAAAAAGACCCTTGGGTGAAAACCTCTCTGAGGCACCCAAGGCAGATAGTAGGGGTGAAAACCTCATTGAGGCGCCCCTGCTGTCTCCTAAAAAAAAAAAAAAAAAAAAAAAAAAAAAAAAAAAAAAAAAAACAAAGAAAAAGAAAAAGAAGGAGGCAGAAACAGAAAAACAGGCTCAATCTTTGGAAATTAATGCAGGTTGCAGGTATTCCATGCAAAAAAAGGAGGCCTCTCAACTCAAGGACAAGTGTCCCTACCATACTACCAAGCGACCTCACCAGCACTCCCTCCATAAACACTCATCTCTTCCAAGGTTTGGGCACGATCTGGTCATAGTTTAGCCTTCTACAGGAAGCTACAGGACTTTCTATAGGAAGTTCTGTATTTCTACAGGAAACTTCCTGTAGAATCTTTGGACGGGCCAGGACCGACTATGTAGAAGAATTTGAAGCTCGAAGTCCAATAAGGAGGCATGCAACCAATTTTTTCTCCATCCCCCACTACTGTCACCTCCCTTCACCACCATTGCTGCCATATGATTGAAAGACCAGCACAGTCATACCAGAACATTGGACTCTCAGAAGAAATAATTTCAAGTGGAAAATAAAGCATGCAGAGGCCCAATGCGCTACCTGTCAAGGCGATCTGAGGACCTTGCACCTGTGAACGTGACTCCATCATTTCGGCAGGCACCCTAGGAGGAGAAACGGCTACAGGATCTCCTACAGGAATCCTGTAGCAGTTGATCCGGCTAGAGCACACACCATGAAGATACCTGCAACTCATGAAGCCGGCGCATGCACCATCCACAGCCAGGAAACCGATCTCGCAAGCAACAAAAGTCAATAAAAAGGAGCTCCCGTGCCTGTGCACGAAGCAGCAGCAAGCGGATCCATCACCCCTCGTCCTGAAGCATGTGAAAAATCACGTCCACGGCCGCACAGGTAAGTGCCTCACCCTGTTTCATCAAATTACATAAACAATGCTCTAAAATGTGTGTAAATATGAAAATGAATGGATTGAACAAGTCGAGTAGCCATTCAACTGGCCACCACAACCAGCCCGACACCCTCGTCCGATCCGAAAAGCTTTGATTGTGTCGACGAGACAGGAAATGGACACGTGGGAAGCGTCCAGTCGGAGAGAAGCAACGATCTAACAGGAGTGGCGGCGGTAGATATACAGGGAATTATTCGGCGGTCAGGCATACATGCAGCGGAACAATAGCAGGTGACGTCGGCCAACGGGCCGACGGGGACAGCTCACCCCCGTGCCACGAATTCCGCAGAATTCAAATCCGCCGGCTAGATCTCGTATGGCGCACTACACTCATTTATTCCCAACCGTTTTGCAGCCGAGTACGCATCCTAAATTTTCTGAAGGCTGTTACTCCGAGTTCTTAGTCTGTTCCAATGTCCTGTTGCTACACAGAAGGCCCGGAACCACTGAAGCACTCCCCAAAACCCGTGCACGACTTCTACAGGAAGCTCAACGTTACGGAGGAATTTGAACTGTTCACGTCGAAGGTGGCAATTCTGGAATGAGGTAAGCCTGAACATAGTTCTCCCATGCAATTGGTTCGAAAGGTGGTGAAGTCGACGTGTTAAAGGGGTAGGAAACCGTGAATTACAGTCTGTGCATGAATTTACAAGCGTCTTCTTATTGCTGCATGAGAATTGTCGTCGTAGTGTGTATGCAGGATTTTCTCCAGGGTTTGATTCATAATTGAGCCACTGTCAAGGCTCACTCGTAGACAGTCGTGAATTTTATAAACTGTGTGCATAACAGAGGCATAGCTCTGCGCTCTGTCTAAGGAAATCCCAAAGATCCACTTCTGTATACGAGCAAGCAAGCTCAGGCCAACACAGCAAGTGTTTACCATGCCGGGAGGGTTCATTAGAAAAGAGCCTACAGATTCAAAGAAGTTACGGGAAACCCCTGAGGTGGTGGACCTGTTTTCTCGTGCACGATGGATGTCATTCTGTGACAAGCTTCAAGGTCACGATGACGAGGTTGTAGAAGAATTCCTGCGATCCTTGCAGCCAAAGTCAAAGACGTTGGCCGTTGTCAACTTCAGAGGATTGACCCTCAGACTCACCCCACAGTTCATTAGCAGAGTCACTGATCTACCGATGGGGGTACCTTGGGATAAGGAGGAGAGAAAACTGGGTTAGAAAGCTAAGAAGGAGTTATTTTTGCCAGAGGAACAATTCTCAGAAGACAAGAATAGAGTTCGAAGAACCAGCCTACAGCCGTTCTGGAGTGAGGTCAGCCTACAGCATCGTGTATGGATATCATTTCCGGTTGCTCACAGAACTTAGGCACCAAATGGACCTACCCTCAGAGAAAAAGTTGAGCATTCCTTACTTCCTCCTGCTATCCATGACTGAGTGTGCCACCAAATTGAGAGAGGGAATGCCAGACCAGATAGCCCATCATGGGCTCATTAAGCTCCTCGTGGAAGATGCACTCCACATGTACACCGTCCCTCTCTCCTGGGAAACCTTTCGAAATTTGACTAAGGATGATGACATCCAAATGTTGGCTGAGGAGCTCACCTCCTCCAGTAGCGAGGAGAAGCAACACACTCAAGCAGAGAAGAATGGTAAAGGCCAAGAAACTCTGGCAAAAACACCAAAGAAAGAACAGAAGGGAAAACAAGAGAAAAATCAAGCTACCAAAACAGAGGGTGACAAAACCACACTAACACCCAGGGAGAAAAGACTACAGAGTAGGGTGGAAAGGACTGAAAAAGTCCACATCAGTGAGGGCACCTCTAAGGTAGCCTCAGCAAAGTTAAAAGAAAAAGCACCCTCAGCCAAGCAGGCTAAAACAGTGCCACCTGTTTCTATAGGAAAGTTAAAAACGGCTCCTATAGAAAACGGCCGAAATTCTTGCTAGGGAGGCAGCATTTGTGCTGGCCACCCTAAGTACCTCTCCTAAGCCAAAGGAGAAATGAAAGAGGGATACTCCTCCATATTTCAAAGCGAGGAGAAGTGTAAGAATTAAAACCGGCAGGCCCCAACCTCCATCCAAAGACCCAATTACCATTGAAGACACCCCTACCTCGCCAAAGGAGAAGTCCCCCTCCAAAGTATCAGTCACTTATGAGTGGGGGAGCCCGAAGACAACTACCTAGAGGGAGAGAATGGAAAGGTCAGCTTCAAAAACCCCTCTACAGGATGCTAAAGCCATTCTACAGGAAACATTAGCCAGGCTCAAGGAGACCGAAAGGATGGAGAAGGAGGCAGCCACATCACCACAAAGCGAAGAAGAGGTAGAGCACATTATGGAGCCTAGCCCCCAGCCCAGCTTGAGCTCTTATTATAACTTTTTGGAGGCTGGGAAAATTATTCCACAGAAATTCACAGTGCCACTTTTCTTTGCACTGGATGAAGAAAGAGTGAGGACCCACACATGGATGAGGATAGCCAAATCTAAAGGAGTAGCAGATATAGGCCCCTTGGAGGAACAAATCAAGGAGGCAAGAAGAGAATTGGCTATGGCAAAACACGTGGGAAACTGCCAGCGAGTATTTCTACAGGAAGAGAATGAGAAGCTCAAACTACAGCTACAGGAACAGAGGAAAGAAAGGGGCACAACATCAGAGGACACTATAGCAGAACCTCAAGGCAAAGAAGGAATGCAAGCTGGTCTTGAGGAACTAAACCAGCAACTACAGGAAAGGGAATTGCAAGCAAACATAGAGATACAAGCTCTCAAACAGCAGGTGCAAGAAAAAGAGGCACAACTGGCCTGCATGGCCAGTTGGGCTATGGATGCTCTGCAATGTAGGCAGCCGGCCAAATCTTATGGCTTATACCTACGGGACCAGTGGCTGCAATTCCAAATTAATGCATTGGCACAGAGGGGTATCTCCCAAACCCAAAACACCCAGCAGTTCACAGATTTATGCAACAACAGCTCAACAGAGGACAAGGCCAAGCTATCAGAGTTCTACCTCCATAATTTGGCCCTTTCAAATGTAACTTCATGGGACCCCAACACAGTCATGGGGGATATGCAGTTGATGGCATTTACCTCATGGTAAAACCATGATGAAAAGAGAGCGACAGAGGTCAAAGATGTTATGAACCGAGAGTTACATGAACCACTGCTGATTAGAGCAGAGCCAAAGGACCCCACTGCATTGATATCAGCCCACCAACACCTAGCAACCAACTCTCAGGCTTTATTAAAATACATGGATCAGCAGGCTCAGGCTATAGCGCACTTCGAGGATATGGAGCGATTATTAGGGGACAATTGTGTGCATGCTTGCACCCGAAGGTGGAACACATTGTCCCACAGCCTCAAAATCAGGGAGTATCACACTCCAACTAGAATGAGGGAGGGCCTAGTACGGGTACCTCTCTACAAGAAGTCCATGCAGAACCTCCAGGCCAACTGGATCGGCCTCAAGCTAAGCCCACCTTTGCTTTTTGGATTGGTAGAAGGAAGCACAGAAAAAGAGGAGCATAAGTAGTGGGAAGAGGTGGAGAAGAAGGCCGGATTCCATGACAGTGAGGAGGATACTACTTCAGAAGCCTGGGATGTGAGAGTGGCGATTAAAGCAATGAAAGACGAGGAGCTGGACTAGTTGCTCAGGGATGAGCAATCATTTTAGCAGGGGGGTGATGATGAGCCCCAAATTTGGTAACATTTTGGGCTCATTTGGCCTAATTATCCCTGTTCAATCCTTCATTTTTCATAACTTATGCATTATTTTTTAGTATGTTTATGTCATTTGTATGAATAAGGGTAGTCACTATTCCTAGGTGGCTAACACGTGCTCATTTCAGGATTTTTTGACATATGTTGGAGCAAAACCGAGCAGACATGGGCTAGGAGACAGCCAATCTTGAGTTGAGGATTCGTAGGGGGGTTGTCTATGGCATTAAATAGCCTCCCTCGGGATCTTCACCCCCAATTCCGAGCTCCAAAGGCCACCAAAACCGGATCTAGAAGGCAGCCAAACAGATTTTTTGGAAGGAGCTATTCACTCATAGTTTGGGAAACCAAGTCCCATGGATTTAGGAGGCCAGCTAGGGCCTCGTGGTGTATAAATGTTAAGGCCTCAACCTTCGTGAGGGACTTTTGAAAAACTCTTGCATATTTTGCACTACAATGCTGCTAGCTCTGTTTTGTTCTTTTGTAGCCATTGTTGGCATAACTCTTGACTTATGATTATTTTTTGATAATGAGAAGCAGTCAGATTTGATATCAGCTCTGAGTTTTCTATAGGAGCCATAGCTCTCGGGGTTGGGCCCAACCTAAGAGCCTAGGGCCTCCTTCTTTGTATTGTTATCTTTCCTTTAAGCACTGTGATTTTCCTTTTATGCATTTGAAACGTGGTTTTGTTGAGCAAGATTTAGTTGTGTTGGTTAAATAGGTCACTATTGAGAAACAGAATTGCTTCAGATGTGTAGAATAGATTGATAGGATAATAATTGATAAAGCTCCAGAAAAAGGGGTTGTCTGCACTCTCAGTTTCACCTCTCCCTTATTGGATCAGGGGCTGGAATTGCAGAAACAGTGCTGCCCAACAAAAACACTAGTTTGCTTGACCATGCAATCTTTGGTGTAATGTCTTCATTTGTAGAAGTTAGTCATGCATTCAGACCTTTTGAGATGTTTCTTTGATTAAGTGTTGTACATGGTTCTCTTTAAGAAATAAAGTTGCTGTTCATTTGCTTCGGTGACAGTTAGGATAGATTAGCTAAGATTTTGATTGTGTGCAGGACTTGGTTGAATTGGTTAAGTGTACACCGTGCAGGGCATCTCCATCACTCTCTCATCCACCTAAGCTTCGTCCAGGCCAGCTGCTCCATCTCCCAGTTAGGTTCCTCGTCTCACAACTACTCTTCTGCCCACGTAACCCTACCTTCTTGCTCTTCCATTACCTTAGCCTTCTTTAAGTCAAGTTAGCTTTCCACACCCTCTCATCACTTCATCCATCAGTCACTGGGTCATTTCAGACCCCTACCCTACCGCCCTATCCATTCATGCATCCTCTCTCACTCACCCATCCTCCAAAATCCAATTTTAGAACATCCTGTAGAAATTTCTGAACATCCTGTAGAAATCCTTGAAACATCCTGTAGAACCCCTGCAGACTTCCTGTAGAAGCTCACAAGTGAGGTTGCTGGATAGCCAAACTTTGTGAAACTCTCCGGAAGGGTGTTAGGGACTCCTTAGACCCTCTCTGAACCTTCCCAACCTTTTCCAAGCATTCCTCTTCCTTGATCCACCCCTACACAATAAAAAGCCAGTTAAAACACATGCATGATAATTCTGATAACTTATGTGAAAATACAAAAAGATGTTTCCTTCAGATAGAGGTAGCCTAGGCATGTGCATTTTACCTTCATAGAAGTAATGGAATCTCTTTTAATAGTTTGCATTCTCTCCTCTGCATTTGTAGGACTAGCTGGTAGAATTAGGGTTTGCTAGGGTTTATGTTACTTTTTGGCTTCCATTTTCTTTCTGCAAGTAGATCAGCTTCATCTGAGTTAGCTTCCATCCATCAGTTAAAAAGCTTCTTCTAAGAGCTCATAGAAGTTGGCTTAAGCCCCTAGCGGACTTGTGCCAGCTGACCAAGTGACAGCTGTGGCAAGAGCTAGTACTTGTGCATACAGCACCGTCGCTTCCAAGTTTGTTACGAACTACCGGGTTGATAAAAGTAAAGAAGGGAGTCCCAGGAGTTGCAGCATTATTGCTGCAATACTGGAGCCCACCAACAATCTGGTATTGTTATATGATAGTAAGTTCACTAAATTTTTGGGTAAATTTCAAATGCATTGGCTGGGGCCATATAGATGGAGGCGCAATTCAGCTTGCAAAAATGAATGGAGAACCTTTTCCGAGAAGAGTGAACGGGAGTCGATTGAAGTTGTATACAGGGGATCCTGTGCAATGACTATATGGCGGCAAGATAATATTAGTGCTCCAGGAAGTTACAAGGGATTGCAAGACTATAAACTACATTGCTAGGCTCAGAGGACCATGCAGTAGGTGGGCCATGCAGAAGATGGTGAAGCTACAATATATGAAGCTGCACTATGGAGGGAGATGCCACGCAGTTCAGCAGAAAAGTGACCGTTGGAGTCAATGTTCTTGATTTGACAGCTAGAAGACTGTTAAGAGGAGTGGGCTAGCGGCATTTAAGGCCAAAATATTTGAATATCTACCACCAAAACAACATTAATGGTCAAAATTTGGGGGGAACAGTCGAATTTGAATTCAAAAACCCCTATAAATTACGCATGCCAGTCCAACAGAGAACACTTTGCACACTTGGAGTTTTTGTTGATATTTGATTTCTATCACTTATGAGCCAAGCATTTTGGGAGGAATTATTCACCCACACAGAGGTTTCCCTGGAAGCCCATGAGCTATTTATGGAGAGTATGACTGCCACCAACCCCGCAGAAGCTTTGAGTTGGGAAGTCGTTGTATCCAACGCCCTAGGTATAAGCAGCAAAGAAGAAGGAGGCCTTGCTTAAGGCTAGGATGGAGCCTTGATTGGAAGAATCTTATCAGATCTCAACAAACATTCAGGATAAGCTGAATGGATTGTAGCAGACACAACAGGAAATGAAGCTTGTTGCAGAAGGACCAACTACAGAGAAGCTAGTGGAAGAGGTCAAGCAGGCAGCCACGCAGAGCGCTGTCGAAGTTGCTGTAGTACAGGTGGAGTTGGGGGATCTTCATAGCAAGATCGCAATGCCAGCCGAGTGACTCGAGGGTGAGTCACATTCTTTGTGTTGGGGGCCTATTGGGATGGGGTCCCCTGGGTCATTTTTGGGGTTAAAAACTCAAGTTTTGATGTAATTGTTGTAAATGATGTAAAGTCTCCACGAATTGTGGCTGCAGAGTGCATAGATGATTAGGAGTAAAGGGGGTTTTAGCCCCTTGTTTACGTAAATTTGAGTTGGATTTGAGATCCACCTATGGTCCGCGAACCATGGGATTGTATAAATAGGCATGTCTTAGAGAGTCTAAGGCAGATCATGTTAGTAATGGCTCAATAGAAGATAGCACAGAGAAGCAAGTCAGATAGGAGAGAAAGGCTTTGTAACTGAGTGCATAGAGGCCTAGAAAGAGTCTGCAGCTAAGTGCGCAGACCCCTATAGGTGAGTGCAAAGGGTAGTTTTAAGTCTATAAATCCTAACTGCAGATCAATAAAGAATATTATCAAAGAATTCTTATGTTTATCTGTTTATTTATGATTAACATAAATGTTATGGATGATTAATGTATTTATGAAATATTGAACTAATGATGCGTGACTCTATGAAATAAGTCTTAATAACTGTATGCACTGCATGTTAAGTACTTTCGTGAATATTGTGATACATGCTATTATGTTTATTAAAATAATTAAGTAGATTTGCATAAGCTCAGATCTAGGGTTATTTTCTAATGCGTGTAAGTGGATGATTCGACTATTAAGGGTCCGCAAAGACCAATCGTAGACCTTTGCGAAGGTCTAGAGGCTGTTCAAAGGGAGTTGCACTACCAATCCCTATGGGCTTATAGATCTATGCGAAGGCAGATCTAGGGCACAAAAAATACATCACACTCGTCTCTGGATGCAGAAACTTGGTTCTTGCATTCCCCCATACTGCTTTGGGTGAGACTGCAGCCTGCGCTACGCAGGTTGTTGCCGAAAGGGCCAGTAGTGTAGGGATTTGTTGGTTGGCTTAACTAACTCTGAACCTGGGTCAGGACACCCTAATCCAACATGCATGCGACAACAGTGAGATGCTAACAAAAACTGAAACGGTGCTTGTACATGATAACATGCATGCAAACAACAACAAGTGTTCACATAAATCAAGCAAACAGCACTCACACAAGCCAAAACACAAAAATTGAAAGAAATGTTGCAAAAGACAAGTTAACCAAACTTACCCAAAAATAGCTGAGTTGGATGTGTCGAAGACTCCTGGATGTGATGTGGGATGTCAAAGCTCCAAGATCAATGTGAATAATGAGCTTTGAAGTGTCGAATAAATAATTTTGAGCTCACGACGAGCATGCCACAAATATAGGAAAAAGCGACACTTAGAGGAAAGTTTTTAAAATGATATTTGCATGTAACCTTTAGCTACTAAAAATAGATCCCTAAAATCTAGGGATGCTTTTTGCATGTTTCCTTTTTCTATTTTGAGAAAAAGTAGCCCATGCATGCAAGTCAAGTTTTCTCAGTCCCGGGCGGAACCGATCAAACTGAAGGAACATGCAACAACCTACTTGACTGAGGGGAAATTTTGCACAATTTCTGGGAGGAAGATGGGTTGGCTGTCTAGAGGGATTGCACAATTTCTAGGAGGAGCAGCTGACTGCTGCCCAGAATTGCTCAATTTCTGGGCTGAGTTGTCCTACTAGGCTAGATTGCACAGTTTTCACTCGGAAGGTTGTCTGACAGGATTGCCTAGTTTTTGAGCCCAGCAGGCTGCCAATCAAATTTGTGCAATTTCTGGAGGGAATATATTTTCCCCTCTAGAATTGTGTAATTTTCAGAGGGAGTTGCTTAGACAACAGCTGACCTAACTCCAGAGTGGCAGCCCATGATGGGAGTGAAGCAAGCTATCATGCAGAAGTTGGAAAGCTACTACAAAACCAATGAAGCTCATGTACTTTACAGTGCAAGACATGCTGTTAAGGATGGTCGGTAGGGAGGCTCCAAAATGAAGTTAAGGAAAAATTTCGGAGGGTGGTTGTAGCTGCTACAACAAAATATTATTTTTTTCCCACCAATTTTCCATTGGCTTGCAGATGATATGGTGTTGTAACTTTCTGCTTGATCTTTTATTTTTCCATTAAGTCTTTAATGAGCTTTGATGTGAACATGGTTACTCCATTTGTTCCTATCTCTCATCGTATCCCAAATATGGTGAAGATTCCCTCATGAAGAAATTATGTTATTGCTTATTCAGTTGTAGTTGGAAGTTCTTTAGCCTCCATCCATTTTGTGACATAATCCGTGCATACCAGAATGTAGGAATTGTGGTGAGAAGGTAGGTTTATTGGCCCAATGAAGTCAATGCCCCATTTGTCAAAGGGTTCCAACAATAGATGTGGTTGTAGTGGCGTCTCATCAGATTGTACAGGGCTTCCCATGCACTGGAAGATGTCGCACCTCTTTACATACTCCTTAGTATTTGTGAAGATGGTGGACCAATAGTACCCTTGATGAAGTACCTAGTACCCTATTTTTTTTTGGCGATGTGGCCCCCACATAGACCATCATGGCAAGCTTTGATGATCTCATATATTTTGTGTTCTCACACACATCTCCAAATGATGAGATCGGGATTTTGTAAAATAGACATATATGAATCCATGAGAACCTTCCACTTTGTCTCACAATCTTTTGATGTTATTTCAGTGAGAGATGTTGTGGAATTCTACCTACAACCAACTAGTTAGCTATATCTGGAAACCACAGAGAGTTAGTATAAACCGTAAATAAGTGCTCATCTGAAAAAGAACCTTCTGTGGGGGGATTATTTTCATTAGTTGTGACTCTAGAGAACAAAATGGCCACAACATTATCCTTTCTTGGTTTATCTAGAATGGTGATATCATATTATTGTAATAGCAATAACCATCTAGTAACTCTACCATTGGAAATTGGATTATTCATTAAATACTTCATAGTATCATGGTCAGTATGTAATATTACCAGATAACATGTGATGTAATGTCAAAACTCAATGCTTAGATAGATAACCACAAGAAATTCATTTTCATTTACAATGTAGTTTCGTTCTATGGGCCAGAGATTCTTGTTGACATAGTAGATTGCATACAAGTCTCCTTCTTCATATTTTACTAGTGCAACTCCTATCGTAGCGTCCAAGGAATCTGTGGAAATATGGAATGGGAGGGACCAGTTATGTCCTCATAAGACTAGAGGCTTTGACACTTTAGATTTTAATTCTTCAAAAGCATGTTGGCATTTTTCAATCCACACAAACTCATAATTTTTGTTTAGTAGAGCAAATAATGGATAAGAAATTTGTGAAAATTTTCAATAAATCATCAATAGTAACTTGCATGTCCTAGGAACCTGTGTACCTCTTTTTGTGATTGAGGAGTGGGTAAGTTTAATATCACCTTAATTTTTGTCGGATCCACTTGAATACCTTTTGTTGAAATGTGGTGTCCTAACATAATGCCATCAATTAACATCATTTGACACTTGTGATTGATAAGGGCCACATTGGATTCCTTAATCCTTATTAATGTTTTCTCAAAATTATAAAATTCCTCATCAAACTCATTACTATAAGTTTTTAAATCATTCATATATAGCTCCACACAATCATGTATCAGATCGAAGAATATGCCAATTATAGCTCATTGAAAAGTGGCAGGGGCATTACACAATCTGAATGGTAGAACTCGATATCAAGATTTACCCTATAGACAAGTAAATGCGGTATTATCTTGGTCTTTAGGTGAAATTCAGATCTGGTTATAACCACTAAACCCCTTGAGGAAAGAAAAATACTTCTTTCCTACTAAGGTGTTCAGGACCTGATCTATGAATGGAAGACAAAAAATGGTATTTGTGAGTTGCCTTACTAAATTCTTGATCATTTATGCAAACTCTCCATTTCCCATTTTTCTTGGGTACATCAACAAGAGGGGAGACCCATTGACTAGCAAAAATTGGGTAAATAAAACTAGTTGCGAGTAATTTTTGTATTTCATCATGTACTATATATCTTAGTGCTAGATTCATCTGGAACTAGGGTTGGAAAATGGGTTTAGATACTTCTTGTGTGTGTGTGTGTGTGTTTGTTTGTGTGTGTGTGCACGCGCGCGCGCACGCGCATAATTTAGGTTTGGTCCCTTTCATGTCTAAGTAATCCCAAGCAAAGGCATCACTGTGTTTTTCTAGTACCTTGATCAACCACTCCTTCTGTTGTTCATTCAATCCCCGCTTGAGATTCAAGAGACCAATTTTTATGGTTTATTTAGTGGAATATTTATCTTCTTCAGTTGAAGTCTCGTTCTCTATAGGTGAAGTGCTTGTTGAGGTAAGAGAAGATTGCATCTTAGAGTGCAAAATATGATCAAGAGTGTGAGCTTGATTTGAAGAAGAAGAGGAGGCTATGGAATCATTAATCTCATCATCCTATTTTTTCTCATGAACAACCAAGTATTGATCTATAGAGAGGACTTGGCGAACGTCTCCCTCTTCATCATTCTCCTACTCTTCAATCCAAATAGGTGATTCTGAATATATACTAGGTTTGGCGGGAGTATAAAGGGTCAATTGTTTGGTATAGGTCCCATGTGATATGCCCATATTTCTTGACCTACAAAAAATGTAAGATCGAAAATGGCTAACCAAGGTTTGTCCAATATTAGAGCATGCCCACCCAAGGAGGTTTTAGGTTGCGAAATATTGAAATTTATAGGGTATTCCCATGAATCCACTGAAACTACGACATCCTCTAAATCCCTTCTAATTTAATGGTAGATCTATAAGCAAGTCTTATGTAATTCTCCCACCCCCCTAGAATCTCCTCAGATTGTGGGAGGTGTTACTTTATGTTTAATCCAACCTCCATGGTCTACTATGAATATGGGGTTCCAAAAATCCTCCTTTTAAAGTTGTAGAATTAGTTTCGGATATCACCATCATACTCAGTTCGTTAAGAACTTTCCATCAATATAAATTTTCTCTCAATCTGAATCATGGATTGAAAGTTACACCCTTCAAATCTCAACCAATTAAAAAGGCACCACCACGTGGAATCCATGTGGAATTTGAATCATTGAACCCACCAGATCCAACCCCATAATGATTTGCATTATTTCCTTTATATCCAGGTTTAAAGGAAATATGGGTTGCTCATTATAAACCATACTGCAACACTTCTTGGATCCCAAGATCCTATGGATCTTCTCCCTTCAATAAGTATATTATGGAGCCCATAAAGAATCCACATAGCCATGCCAACGTTTGTTGCATCCACTATCACCTCCTACCACAAGTCCCATAACGCTCACAAGCTTTGCATTTCATTACCCTTCTACATTAAATCTGCTCCATAGAAGATATTTGAGATCTCCAATATTTACACCACATGCTAATACCTGAATTGTCAAGATCCCAGATTTCTTACCATCACATTATCATTCGGGTCCACCCAAGTGTGGCCCTCATCGATATCACCACTCGATCAACTTAACTACGGAACATCCAGATTATTTAAAATCTAGTGCACTAACATTGACTAATTGAATCCCATATTTTTTAATACATCCGCTAGTCCCGAATACATCTGCCCCTTTTCATAGATCTATATGCACAAAATGGCAAGGGATAAAAAGGGTATCCGACCCGAATACTTGGCCCTTCCAAAATCCACCAAGCCACATATACAAGTTCTGACCTCTACCCATACTTAGACTTACAAAGTAAGAAATATTCAAGGGATTTAACCAAAATTTCCTTGAAACAAGGCATTACTCAGAACATTGACTCTACAGGGATAAAATCCACACTTAGGCACTAAAATTTCAAGCATTACACTCAACCATATTCACATTCAATGGAACTATTCACATTCCTTCCATTAGACATTGAAATAAGCTATGTTATAGTTTATACCTCTCTATGAATTACGATACAACAACATTATACAAAACCATAGAATCGACCTTAAAACAAATACTATTAGTTCTAATTGATCGATCATAGATCACACATAATCAACAATATCCCTTGTATTAGGGAAATACAGTCAACAGTCTTAAACAACATAGATCCATGATATTCACAGCATATTGTGCAATAGAAAGTCACACCCTGTAATAGTTGAGTACCTCAAGTAATCATACATCACCATGTAAATAGCTCATCATCTCATGAAAATATCAACAAACATAGAGACATTAAAGCCCCTCATGACCATGAGAACATATAACTAAATCATTCATAATTAACAAATAGGAATATCACATTCCTCCATTATTAGGACTAATAGAAACATTACCATCACACACATCAGAGAATTATTCATCATGAATGGTGCAACATGTGTGTAAGTAAATACACATATATGATTAACTTGAATGATTGAAACCTAAGAGGGACTTCAACTCTCCACCCAACCATAGGCCAGCTACACTACAATCTTTCTTGTAGCTAACCACCCCCAAGCCAAATTCTAAGTTTTAGGAGTTAAATTCTCAAGGGAATTTCACACTGATACAAGTCAACTATGCTTGATTTTATACTTTTGTGATACATATTGATTATGAGATTGTCTTTGGGATTAATCACATCATTAATTGTTGCTTGACATTTTGAACCATCTAATGTGGTTCATCCTTATGACAAAGGTGAAAAAACAATCTATCATGATGTTTAAATAACAGAGATGCATCCAGTTGTAGAATTAGATATTAGGAAAAATAAAATAATTTAATTAAAATTGATCGATAGGATAAAGACTTGGTTAATATATTATATTATAAAAATAAAAAAACAAATAGTTAGTTAAGGAAACTAACTAACTAACTAACTATATATATGTGTGTGTGTGTGTGTGTGTGTGTGCGCGCGCGCTCCATAAAAATATAATAATAATAATTAATTAATTAAAATAAAATAACAAGGTAAAGGGGAAAGAAATTTGAGAGACGAAATAGTGAAAGGAGGAGAAAAGGGATTAAATTAATATCATATTATTTAATTATAAAATAATAATTATATTATTTTATTAAAAAATAAGTCTCAATATTATTCCTCATTAATTCTATATATTATTATATAATACCAAAATTTTGAGAATATTTTATTAGGATTAGAGAACTATTTAAAAAAAAACAAGAGGAAAAGACTACAATAAAAAATGTTAATATCTTTTTCTAAAACTTATATTATTGTTAGAATAAAATACAGTATTGAAATATATATATGATAGGATTAAAAAAGGTGGGGGTGAAACAAGAGATAATCAAGAAACAATCAAGAGGAGAGGGCAAGAATCCAATGCCTACTTAATTTCCAGCCATCATTCTTGTTGATATTAATTGCATGCTTCTCAATTTCAATGGCCTCCCTTAGCTTCCTATGATGGAAGTGATCAATCCTCACGATGACATGAGAATCCTCAATGCAGACATGGTGTTTAGTTTTATCTGCTTGTTAAATTAAAGCTGAGGAATGGGAACTATACAAGAGAGGGAGTCATGATTGTCCAAGTGGTTTATCAATTGCCTCGTGTAGTAACCACCACAGTGACTCTTCTCCCTATTTAAAATACATCACTGGGATTCACCCTAGTCTTAGTGAAGTTATGCTTAGTCCAAGAGTATGATCTTAATCTAAAGGTGGTTTATTAGTTGGATTTTCAAGGCAAGTACTACAAGAATATAGAGCACATTTTCTAGGTGGTTTATCAACTACCTCCAACAGTAAGCACCACAATGTCTCCACCTACTAATTCGTTTATTAGCCTTCCAACAACCACATGAGTGGTTTATCAACCCATTCAACAAGCTCTAAGTGGTTTATCAGCCCCAAGGCAAGCATTAGAGGTTTATTAGCCAATATATCAAGCACTAGTGAGTCACTTTCTTCACCAAGTCTTCACTAGCCCATCACAAAATCAATAAACAACACTAGTAATACATCATAAAATACATGAATCATTGTCCCATCTTCTCTTCTCTTTTCTCTCCTCCATGAGCTCTTGCATTCAATGCTCTATGTGTTCAAGATTCTCTGTGTGTCTCATACCACACTATGCTCTTGAATGATCATACTCATCCATGCTTTCTTATCTTCCACATTCATCCTCTTTTTTCTTCCTTCCTTCTTCTGTCAGTCTCTTTTTTTGTCAATCCTTTTCCCTTCTCTTTCAAACTTGTTAACTTCACCAACACATCCCATGAGAACAAAGGCAGTATGGGGTTCGTCATTTACTAAGGTGGCCCATAATCAACCTCCCTATCTATTGTGTAGACCATTTAATTTAGTCACAGAATAGGTAGAATGAATAAATGAAGTAGCATGGGCTAATCACATCCTAAGCAATCTCTCCTCCTTAGTCTATGAATTTGTGTCCACTCTCCAGCTCAGTTATAATTTTTGTTTCCACATAATTTACATGAATCAATATTCACAGTGATTTTTACAAGATAGGTAGCAAAAGGGTTGTTACATTATAACACAGTAGCAGTCTTCCTAAGACCCAAGTGTCATAAGGCTTCCATAGTTTCATGCGTCATGACATTAATTGCACCACTCAAATTGATCAATATGCTAGGAGTAACAATTTTGATAATATACATATTAACCATTGGGTTTACAAGGTCATAATACTTGGCTTTTAGGACCCTTCCCATCATTAGTTTTGATAATTTTCCCATAACATGGATAGTCTGGGGGTATTTCTTCTTTCTCCTAGGTTTCCTCAAACAAAATTCCCTAATTGCTTTAGAATAAATAGGAACATATTTGATGGCTTGAAGTAGTGGTATATTTACACAAACATTTCTTAGTTCCCACAATACATCAAATTTAGTTTGAACAATAATATTATCTTTGTTTAATCTTTCAGGGTAAGATATAGTATGTCATTCTAGCTATGGAGGTTTAAGAGTTGATTCCTATCATGATTCTTCATGCCACGCCTCTTTGTTTAGATATTAAATACAAAATAAAGGTTGGTTATTGGTTAGGGTCCTCCCAGATCATAGAGTAATATATTTGCAATCTATGGAGGAGATAGAGTAAGTAGGATAGGTGGTTGCAACCTATGTAGGTTGAGATTTCCTCGTATTATTTCGGTTAGGGATTGGTTGGGTAGGAAATTAAGGTCTAGGAGGGTTAAATGTGGGCACTTACAATCGTGGAGGAAGGAGTTTTGAGGGAGGTTGTATAAGAACTTATTGGGGTGCTCCATGACTGGGATTCCTCCACCCTAGTTGCCAAAGATGGTTTAGGGGAGGAGGAGCCCATGATTTTGTTAGAAGATTACATGGTTGTGAAGTGTATTATGTAACATGATTAGTCTAATAAGAATTAATATCAAAATTGAGATTGGTCTTGGATCATACCTAGAGGTTTGGGTCGTCATGGTTTCTTTCGAGCAATGAAGTGCAACTTCTTACTCTTCTGCTTCTTCATATACAAACTTCAAAATATGAAAATACGGGTATGTTATAAATTAATTAAGGGAGCAATGAAATAATAAAATATTGTGGAAACACAAATACAGAAATGCATAAAACAAGAGAGACACATATATACATGGTTCACCCAATTTGGGCTACATCCATGGAGAAACAACTAGTCCTTCCTTTTATATTATCTAGCAAAATAAAGAGATACATACTACAACAAGTCTATTGTAATTTCCTATTCGCTCTCACATAGTCTCCTCTCTCTTTCTCACTCAAAATAATAATACACAATTGCAATACAATTCCATCATATAAACCGAGGGCTACCTTCTAGGGAAAAAAACCCTAAATTAACATAACTTCTACTGTCAGATCATCCACCTAATGAACGACCTAGATTGACTACGAAATTACAATATTTTACAAGGCAAATTTTCATCTATTTTTAGATTCAGGGGCGCTACCTCTGAACTCCCGCCATGGGGACTCATAAAAGTCGTCGTCGCCCCCCAAGACCCCCCTGACGGGAATTAAATGGGCAACGTTTCCATCCCGTTAGGACCATCGATCCAATGCCACTGAAACAAAAAACCTCTGAGCAGTCAAGAAGATAATTAGGCTCCACATATAACATTGTAGTTATTAGTGTTATGATCATTCACATATATAGCATAAATCTCTACCTAATTCACTCAAAATTCCCTAAGTGGATTCCTTTTTCTGCATTTCAAACACCTGATATCTAGAGTTGCATCTACTTCCTCCTTCTTCTCACCCTTCAATAAATCCAATTGATAACCCAAGAAACTGAGAAAGTTAGTTTTAAATTTTCAAATTTCCCTAACTTAGCTATGGTGACTCCATTTGCAACAACCTTAGTATTTCTTGCCATCATTTCCCATGGTCCCCTTCTTGATTTGGATTTTCCTCTAGTATATCTTCAGAAATTTTTATGATGTCATTATAGTCCAGATGAGAAACATATCCTTCACCCATTAGGTTGACAAAATCCATGCATTCGTTCTAAATTCCCTATAACAACAAAACTCAGTTTGTCTCAGGGGTTAAGTCTTCTTGACTTGCTTTGCACAAGTTGTAATTAAAACTCTCAACATAGTCCTCAAGGCTCTCATCCTCCTCTTGGGTCACTCTAAATACTTCCTCCCTACTTTCCTTGTATTTACAGTAATCTTGATATTTTGTCATGAATCTCTCCTTCATCTACTCCCATGAACCAATGCTACCTTGGCTAAAGCCCATGAACCAATGTAATGATGCATATTTCAATGTGGTAGGAGAGATATTTAGCTTCTGAGTTTCAATTACATAAAAAATTTCTTCAACCTATGACATTGAACTCAAAAAGGAAGGTAGCAGGGTCTTCCTTAGAGAAGCCATGGAAGTTCAGTAGTGTTGAGTGGGGAATATTTTTTATTTTAGCGTCTGAGTCCATTTCTGTGATGAGGAATCTAAAAGGGTAATATTCTTCTTTGACAGGTCGATGTGCCATATTTTCTAAAGGACTATCTTCTGCTTTTGAAGGTTCCTTTAGAGATTCAGGAAAGCCCCTGCATTCAAGGTGGTACTACTCCTTATAAATACATTGTTCACTTTTTGGAGGGTTCTTATCACTGAACTAATTTTTAGGAAGGTATTGTTCATTCCCTAGAGAGCTTTTCCCAATGAGTTGGGATGTTAGATTGTCAAGAATAAAATCTCCTATTGTATCAAAGATAATTTTAGATCCAAATTTGTGTGCATGACTTTGTACCATGGAAGTAGAAGGTCCAAAAATTTTCTTGGCAAAGGAGCTTGATGTTAATGTCCAGTAATTTGGTTGACCTTGTTCCTTTCCCTCTTTCAAATTTCCTACAATATTAGTGTGGGAGGGTGTTCTTGATAAATCTACCAAACGAATCCCTACTCCTAAGCATCTAACGAATCATACTAAAAGATAAAAGCTCAGAATGATCAAATCTTGAAAATTTTAAAATCAACAAGTAAATCCATACAAAAATTACTATACTATTGATAGTTCCCTAGAAACAATGCAAAAAATTACAGTATTTTCAATTACTTCTAATTATCTAGGTGGGTAATTGATTAACTCTACACTTAAATTGTCAATCTCAGGTTTGCTTGGAACTTGTGAACTATTGTGCATAATCTATGCTAGTGCAATTTATTATGTGTTATGAAGTTGCAATAAAATGATTGTTTGTCACAACACAAGATAGTGATACATTCACATGTAATTGATCTAGTGACACACACTACACTTGCAAGAAAGTAAATTGCAGGAAAAGTAAATCACACTTGCAAAAAAAGGAAACGCACCAATTACTAAAGTGACATGTTCCAGTATAATGATATTCTTCATTTGTTGTAACAAAGATGAAAATGCACGCACCTAGGATGCAATGCACGATAAGGAAACAACCTAGAAACAATATCCTATCATGACACAATTCTCAATCGTAATATATTACTGGAAATAGAATAAAGGTAGGCTACAGGAAAGTTGCAATAACAAGAGTTTTAGTCACAATCTCTGTCCAAAAACAAGTAAATCAATCATCCAGTCGTTAATCCTACAATTATATAACCTGGAGTTGCAATAGAAATTAAGTAACATGATTATAACAATAACAATATCATAATTACAGCATAAGGAAATCAACTAAGTTGCAGCAAAAATAAACTATGAGTCATAGCAAAGGGAAATTAATAGAGTTACAATGAAACATAAATCAAATAACAACAATGTCAACTATTTGTATTTTAACTAGAATTTAAAGAATAATCTACCTACTAATGCCACCTATAAATTCCAAGCTAAGGAGGGGGGCCTACCTACATAGATGAGGTGTTATAAAATATTCAATCATAATATCACAAGATAGGCATCGAGCAAATGGAACGTAGGAATCATTTCTATTAGATCAAACAACAAATTGTACAATAGTTAACAACAATTCCTTTCTTTCTCCTCTTTCTCATCCCCTAAGGCTTTGAAGGAAGTCAGGCATGTATACAAAGTTTCAATATCTAAACTGAGTGAAGGTTGGATAGCCAACTTGAGAGAATTAGGCAACTTGTCTTGTTACAACAATAAATTTAGAATTTGGTACAATTTGGGAAAAGGATGACTTAGATGAGTTAGGCGTTGTTGACAATTGAGTTGTCCTTCCTGATGGGTCAGCCACTTAAAATTTAGAAAAGCATGGGGGGCTAGAAGTATATTCCTTATCGTCAAATCTGATTAACCTACGAGATTCATGTGTTGCGATCAAAAAAATTAGGGGTGATTTAAGTTGCATGTGCAACAAATATCAAAACCACCCACCCTCGTTTATTGTTAGTCAGAAGGGTGGGGGGGGGATAAAGTTTCAGTCATTGATCTCAATTAAAACACATAGAGAACCTTTGGAAGGTTTTTGTTGGTTAATGTAGAAAAATGAGTAATAGATGAGTAATTTGTTTCTTATATCCCCTTATCACAAGGAGCTGGGCTAAAGCACCTAGGTGTTTATCAAACCACCTAATTCATTTGATGCAAATAATGGAAACAAGTGACGAGCAGTGAGGAATAAGTGGTGGGGTGGTAAGGCCCATGGTCATATCCCCTAGCCATTGGGTGCTTGGCCTAGGCACCAAGGTTCTTATCAAACCATTAGGACCTAACAATGTGCACACAAACAACACAGTGGCGATGCAACAACCAGTAAGCCTTGTCACAATTTTTGAGGTGCTAGGTAGTATAGATAGGTGGCAGGTCAATGATGTGGCCAATGAGATGATGGCACATGGTAGTGATGCGTACATGATGACATGTGGCACTCTATGGTAATGACACATGGGAAGTAGATTTTTTTCGGTGGGCAAGTGGCCCCTTTCTGAGTGACTTGTGGCAAGTAATGTGATATGATAGGTGGCAAAGAGATGACGTGGAAACATGTGAGAGTGACACATGGCAGGATTTTGCATTTTTGGATGGCCAAATGGACTATTGGCAAGTGACACATGGCAGTACATGTGGTAGGTACATGTCATCAGTGGACACGTGGCAGGCTCAAATTGGTTGTATAGGATGGTGTGGACAACACATGGCAAGTGACATGGATGACATGTGACACGTGGTGATTGATACACGTGGAAAATAATTTGAAAGAGAGGACGCATAGTGCATGTTAATTGGTGCACGTGGACTTAACATGGCAGCTCTGGATGGCTTGGGATTTGCGCCAAGAACTAGTTTTATAAGGGCTTGCAATGTTACAATATTTTGTTGTTTATTTCATGCAATGTGGTCATCGACAAAAACTCCCTGCCAATTCCATAGGTGTTGTGAATGATGGATGGTGAGTGATAGAGTAGTGAGCAGTGAAAAACAAAGAAGTGGTCACAACCTATAGTAGTACGAGCTAGCACGTGAGTACCCATGGTCCTATCATCTATCAACCTTCGGTAGTTAAAGCGGCAAGAGGTGTAAGAAAAGGTTGACAAGCAGAAATTGATGGATTGACGAAGGAACAACCCTTAGTCATGGCCCTCAGTCACTTCAAGCTAAGGAACGAGTGCCCAAGTTTCTATCATTCTATCGTCCATTGGGTTGTAGTGTTGTGGTAATGCCAAAAATAACGCCAGAAACTCGAGATTCGAGATCACGTGCTCCCAGTCACTAGTATTGGTCACATGGAGATGACGTAAGCCCTCAATGGAGAAGCATTTTAAAAATGTTTAGGCCTAGGCACTTGGTTTTGATCCCACGGTCACACACTATTGGTTTTCGTTAAGTCTCCTAGTTAAGGTGCTACAAAATTGGAGGTTTGCAAATAGGATGTACGCATTGCTAGAGTTGTGACCCCTATGAGGACTTTAGACAAGGCATTAATATCACTACACTATTGAACGAGGAATTGATCCATAGCCTTGATTGAGAATAAAAAAACAAGATAATTTGAAGTGTTTTTTATTGTCATTATGAAGGCGAAAAGACTGATACAATCAAGAAGAATTATCATGGGTAAAACCATGGATTTATACTCATGGTAATTGAAGGGGAAATTTATATTAAACAAGAATTGAATGACACAAGAAGGTTAGATGTCAAGATGAAAAAGTATGCATAAGTAATAAACAACTAGGGACATAAGAGATGAGTAGTATGGCAGATGATAACATATCTAAAGTTGTTATTTGAGGTGTGGCCAACAGAGAACTAGTGTGTGTGTCAGTTGCATGAGTGTAGTAGTGTGGACCTATGTGTATGACAGAAGAATTCAATGAGTAGCAGTGAAAGGATAAGAAAAATAATTATAGGGAAGAGAGCATATTTGAATATCTAGTCTGAGCATGTATATATTGAAATAGAATATCTAATTGACTAAGGGTTCAAGTAGTGAGAGCATCACAAATAATTTAGAAGGCTAAAAGGAACAAATCTTGTGGGTATAAGTTTGAAAATGAATGAAAGAGGGATCTATTAGGAAAAGTAGGTTGATGTCTGCATTATCAGGGAGTGGATTCTTCCTTCATGTTGGTGCTGGTAAATATTAGGGGGTTAGAGCCTCCTTTAAGTTGGTGCCTGTAAAATATTAAGGAGTTGGTGCTTTCTTGAAGTTGGAGCCTGTAAAGATCAAGGAGTTGGTGCTTCCTTCAAGTGGGTGCTTGTAAATTCAAGGGATGGGTGTCTCCTTCTGGTTGGTGCTAGAAAAGTTGATGTAATAGTAGGTTGCAACCTACAACAATATTTAGACATAAGTTTTATAGTTTTCTCCCTTTATGGGTTTCCACATACATCTGGTGTTTCTATGTGTTTTTACAATTAAAATATTGGATATTGATAATAATTGTTAAAATCGGCCATAATATTGATTCCCCCCCACCCACCCACCCCCCCCCCCCCCCCACCAACAATATTATCTTGGTTTATAACATGTCCATATCAACAAGTTATGACCATTTTAAGTTCCATAAAAACTCTAGCCTTGAATTTTTGGGAACATGAAAATATCCAACATCAAATAGAATAATTCAATAGATCCAAACATGTCATTATGTAGAGAACTTAAAAAACACAGTATGTAAAAAATTACACAGAAAATCAATTTTGTATGACAAAATTGTGGCAATTTAAAAATCAACTTCAAGATCTTAGTGATAACTCCCACAAGATAAGTTGTAAGTGTTATGTGGTTGGCTCTAATTGGTATAAATGTAAACCACCATATGGTGGCATGGCAAGGCACATAATGATTATGTGGCATGTATAGATGTTAACATTGCTTGTGCAGAATGTTGACATGTTATGCATTGAAACTAACATGTGCCAGTGTATAAAATGACACATGGCAGCTAGGATTTTAAGTTTTGTTTAGATGAAACTAGTGATGTGCCACATACCAAGTAGGTGTATGAGTACATGTTCTAGTGATGTGGCGAGTCCTCCAAATCATAAAACTATTCAATAAAATGTTAATTAAATTTGATAAAGAATAGGCTTTGGACCCAAGACCTCATAACAACTAAATCCATAACATAATAGTTTAACCAATTGATCAAATCCATGACAATTTATACCAAATTAATTTTGGTTACTATTGAAGAACTAATTTAAAAAACATGTTACAAGGAATGGAAAACCCACATATAATAGAATAAATTCTTAATATCTAGGGCAAATGAAGGCCAATAACAATAAACAAATGACTAATCTTTAGCTAATTAATTCACTCCAAACACATCTATATGGTCATATCTTCCCAATAATGTCAATTTGTGTAGGTGTGAAGTGTAGCCATGAATCTTTAATCCTAGATGTAGCCTAAACAAAGACCGATTTAGCAACATGAACATTGATATTGACTATTTGGCATGCTCCAAATGTAATGGTAATGTGGGATTTAGAATAATTGGTTTAGAATTTACAAAAACCAAGTATGATAATCATATCCAAATTTGCAAATATATAAAATAATTGGACATAAAAAGTTCATATCTAAAAATGTAGACTAGTAGTTATAAAAAATAAACTATATCTACTTGTAAATTGATGTCAAAAAAGAAACTTCAATCATTATTATTAAAATCTCATGGAAGGAAATAATATATCTTTTATCCTTATTTCAACAAACAAAGAAGTTCATCCAAGGAGTTAGATGTATGGCCCTATTACCTTGAAGGACTAGAAATATATGCATAAGCATATAAGCATAGATGTGTCCTACCTAAACTCATATTGAAAGCATTAAAGAAATAAAAGTAGATCTGCCAAATAAGAGAGAGGAGGAAACAAATTACACAGTAATATCCCAAGGTGGGGAACATCCACAAAAGAAATGCTTTCTCACTCATCATAAAATTCTCTCAATTATAGTAGCTAGAGCATGCAAATCTATGGAGTTCAAATGGGATCCATACAACTCTCAAGAATATGGATGATCAAGCTTGAGGACCCCTAGTGCCTATGCTAGTGATCAATATTATGTCACTCTCCACTCTTCCTTGACTCAAGATCAAACTAGCATAAATGTGGTTCATTAAACATAATAGGGCACGATCAAGGTTGGAGATCAACCAATCTATAAAGGTCAATGATAAACTTATCAAGAGATAAGGAAGATGTAGTGGATAAGAATGACCTATGAGTGTAAGTCATCATTACTTGAGAGAAAGATCACCACCAAATAACTCCCAAATTTATCTCCATGTGCACCTGTGTAATATTACAAAATTCTAATGGAGCCATGTTACATGGATAAGTGCCCCACAAATGATATTATAATGATCATTATAATGACACTCATTCAATAAGACATTAAACGACTATACAACATTAAAACACATTCTAACACCAAAGTCCTCCATCGATTCTTAGCATTGGATTATTAAGTCAAGCATTAAATGGAATTACTCCTAAATATGAATGGATTATTATTCATTGCATTATCATTGGGAAAGCTTTATGAAATGGTTAGTGACCAAATATATTAAGCTAAGGGTGCAATGAACATCTCCTTCCCATACACCACTAGGACTTAGCTATTAGAGTTTTGGGTTAGATGATGAATAAGGTAATTAATAATAGGAAAACTTTAATGTCATTGAGGTTGATAATGGACACAAAAATTTTAAATGAGGGTTTGATAAGTGATGGGTGGGGGGTTGAGTTGGCTTTCTTCTTTTCACCTTTTAAAGTGGGAAAGTATATGCATGCATATTTTCACTTTCTAGGGTGTGTATGAGTATGCTTTCACACACCTTCATTCTTTGGAAGGGTGATTAGTGAGAGAGGGGGTGTACATATGTGTTATTATCTTTTTTTTGCATTTGCACACACATTTACATTGATACCTTGAAAAATGAAAAATCATACACATACATAGTAGAGCTCAAAGATCAATGTTTTTAGTGAAAAAAGAGCCATCCTTTCCAAGATAAGATTTCTCGTCCTACTTTGACAACTCATAGGAAAGGAATTGTGTTAGATTAATCCAATCATTAACAACCAAGTGGAGGAAAAATAAGTTTATCAACTAGAAGAGGATTTTTTTATATATATCTTCATGTTTTCAAATTAAGTTTGTTATGTCTTATATGTGGTGCAATTGGAGGGGTATGAGTAACACTACCTAGTCTCTTACTTCTTGATTAAGGATATCAGGGATTAAATTTCACTTTCCTAATTCAACTCAAAAAAAAATTGAATTCACCATCACCTTCTACTCATCAAGATATTACTGATAATACAAACTTTATTAAAATTTAAGTCCAGATCATCCAAATATGATAATTTGAATATTGTCACCCTTTGTGCCATGTCAACTATTATTTTCACATTACTTTACCACTGCCACATGGAAAATAATGTTACACTTAAGGTCGATGTGCCATCATGAGGTGGTGCCGTGCTAACACCAAAGCTAATAACTTAAAATATCTATATTCATATAATTATATTAATATGATAATAACATAAATGCAATTAATTATGCACCTTTGTTAAATTAAAAATTATGAACATGCATAATTGAAAAGTGCCAAAAGTTTCATCGGTGAAATCTGAAATTTACCACTATAAAACTTAAAAGCTTTCATGATCATTGATGGAGTCAAAAACAAACTTTTCACTTACCGTTGAAGTAGTAAATGCTTAATACTTCAAACTTTCCATTAGTAGTTCAAACTTTTCACTAATTGTCATTGGAGTAAATACCTTAAATGCTTTATTTACTACCAATGGGGTAAAACTCCAAATGTCTTCGTTGATGGTTGAAGGGCTTCGGCCATATTGAAATATAGGATTTGACTTTTAGAATCTTTGTCCATATCACTAACCATGAATGGCATTATCAACCATAAGTGAAATCTAATATTCTTACATCATGAATTCTCGTGACAGTTGATGAAGAAGATTTAGCAACATTATAGAGTATTATCTCTATGGCCTCTATGGATGGAATTAATCAAATTTGTGACGTCAATTTTTGGCATCGAGTTTTAAATGGTTATAGATTGGGTAAAATTCTTATTTAGAATATCAAATCAGGTGGAATAATGTTTTTTTCCTCTCATTTAGTTTAATTATTGAACTTTGAAATATACGAATTAATTATCATATTTAAACAAAGGCATCGAGCTTTAAATGGTTATAGATTGGGTAAAATTCTTACCTAGAATATCAAATAAGGTCATGTTCTCTGCCACTTAGTTTAATTATTGAACTTTGAAAGATATGAACTAATTGTCACATTTAAAAAAGGGCTACAATGTAGATACCCTTGTCTAGTTTAAGTATAGTTAAATTACAGTAAAAAAAAGAATGGATAAACAAAGTGTTTTTCACCAACCATACAATATTGCTAATGACCTCGAACTTGTAATATGTGGACCATGGAATCAAAATCTTAGAACCAAAAAATGTTTGAAAAAGTGGCAAAAAAATATTATGTGGACCATGGAATCGAAATCTTAGAACCAAAAAATGTTTGAAAAGGTGGCAAAAAAATATTGTTATCTTGCATTTGAAATCTAACAACTAGAACTGCAAACAAACAAACATATATTTATAGACACACACATATTACCTCTCATCAAATTCTATTTTTGCACAATATTACATATGCATGAATATATAAACATAAATATCACAAATATATAATAATCATAAAGATAAATATAATTTCGTTTTTTTGTAGCAAGGAAAAAAGAAAAAGAAAAAAAGAGAAATAGGGAAGAATCTAGACACTAAGATTATGTAATGTTCATCTAAAATTAATGAAAAGTCAGATACCCACGACTTCCCTATATAATATTTATTGAAAAAAATTCTAAAAATTATGTTTAACCAACTTCAATTATATTCAAAAACAATATATAAATATATACGTTGTAGTAATTAATTATAAATGGTTTTAGTTATTATTTTAAAAGTGATGAATATATAATTTTGTTTTCAATAATGAGAAGTTCTATTAAATTATGTTTAACCAACTTATTTAATAATTTATTAAAATTTAATTTTCAATTTAATATTGAAAATCATTATTATTAATTCCTAATTATTATTTATAAATTATAACAATTATATAATGAAATTATAATGTCATTATTAAAAATAAATAAAATCAAAGTTTAATATCTTTATCATTATGCTTTGCATACATTGAATTTATGAAGTGAAATATAAAAGTGAATAGACTAGGAAATATTATTGATGCTCCATGTTTAAGGTAAATTTGTAAAGTTGTCATGAACATCGTGTCTATTAGTAATGGGATGACCAACATGAACCAATTATTTCCACTATGCAATTGTGTCCATTCATTTTTCTGTTGGGAGAGTACTGCACGTTGAGCGATAGTGGGAAATTTGGAATACATCGGTGAACGAGATACGCCCATGTTTTACTGATTCAAATGAGAGTAGGTGGCAACATAACATGAATGGAATACTCCCAGAGAACAGTGGTACTAGTGTTTCATTTAATTGCAAATATTGTTGTTTGAACATCTTGTACGTGAGTGAGGCAGTATTAAAGCACGCTCCAAATGCTTCCGAGTTACCCATATGATATATCCTAAACATCAATTGCTAATATTACACATTATGATTTCAGAATTACAAACTTGAAATGTCGTACGATCTTCATTGAATTTTCTGACGGATAACTACAATAGTGCAAAGTACAATGATTGCATAATAAGACCTGATTTCTCTTAACCAATAGAAATGGAAATAAATTAATTAATTAAATTAACAATAACAAAAAATCAAATCAAATACTATAATGTTAACTTTTCTAAATCTCATTTAATTTTTGGTCAGCTACGAAACTAATTAAAATTCAACACAAAATCGATTGTGTTACTACTGCCTGTGGCAGGGTAATATGCAAAATTTACTAGATTTATTATGTCTTCTTGCATTGCACTAAACGTTAGTATATAAGCATATATTGTATGGGTTTCTATTAAGATTTATGAAAAGTTGTGTGTACTCCTCATATAAGCTCAATGGTTCAAATTATACTAGACCTAGATCTTACCCATGTAACTGTGGAAATAGAAGAGGCATTAGGTGAGAGACTTGTACACCTTTAGATCACCATACCAGATTTGGCATGTGGATTTAGTTAAGGTATAAGATGAGGTTTATTCTTAGTTAACATATTACAAGTGAGGCCCATAGGGGGAAACTTAATTGGCTATCACCATGTTATGAAGTTATATGTAAACCTTTGAAATAATGAATCCATACAGGTGAATATTTTTAATAGAAAAAGTGGAAAGACGTGTGATTAGCTTTTCGTACCCAACGTTTCGGACTTCAATGTGAGTCCATCTTCAGGGGATTGCAATACACAATGAATTGTTTTAACACAAATATAGAGCTATTAATATCTGATGAGTTATATTTTTGGATTTATTAGGGTCGACTTATGATATGTAAATAGATTAATGGGGGTATTTTATTATTTTAATTTTTTTTATTAATTAATAGCCTCTAATTTTTATTAATTATTAGTTTTTAATTTTCTTAATAGAGATTTCCACGTGTTACTTAGTTTAAGTCCATCATCTCTATTCATGGTGTTTGATCTTTTTAAAATCTCTATAGCTTCTTTGACTCTTATTTTTAAATAATGATCTTCTCTTTGGATAAGTTTGGCATTCTCCATGAAGATGTAATGAGAAGATGAACAAGCATGTTCTGCTAGTGCAGATTTTGATGTTTTTTTTCTTAATGTCTGTCGCATGCTCTTTTAGTCTAATGCTGGTCGATCTTCCTGATTCTCCTATGTATTCTTTTCCACACAAACAAGGAATTATGTATACAACTTTGTGTTGGATAGGGCACAATTGGTCTTTGACAGAATATATCATTTTTATGATAGAGTTTGAGGGGGTGAAGGCAACCATGATGTTATGTTTTTTTTAAATTTTGTAATTTTATCAGTGGATCCTTTTATAAAAGGAAGGGTCATTTTTGGAAGATTAAAAAGATTTTTAGATTTATTTTTATTTAGGGCTTGGTGGATAGTTTTTTAATGATGTTTTTGTTATATCCATTGTTTTCAAAGAATTTACACAGGTGCTCAAGTTCATGATTTAAAATATCAGGATCAGAAATTCTAGATGCTCTTGTAGCTAGGGTTTTGATGATCCCAAATTTTTGTTTTGGATGGGTGATGTTCCTTAAGACTTAGTACCCTATTTTACCATATTTATTGGTGAGAAGGATATCAAGGAACGATAATTGGTTATCGTTTTCAATTTCAATTATGAATTTGATGTGTTCAAAGAGGTTATTGATGTGAGTAAGGAATTCGTCAAGTTTTTCTCTTCATTGGAACCATTTTACGAATATGGAATCTACATATCTTTTCCATTCTTCTGGAGTGTAAGGAAATTATATAAGCGCTATTTTTTCGAAATGTTCCATATAAATGTTGGATATTATTGGGGATAATGGCAGTCCCATAGCTACGCCATGTGTTTGCTCATAGATTTTTCCTTTAAAGGTGAAGTATGATTATTTAAGACATATCTTTAATAATTCCACAGTTTCATTGTCAGTATTGGTGCTAATAACTTGGATAGCTTCATCCATAGGGATTTTTGTGTAGAGTGATACAATGTTGAAACTAACAAGGGGATCTCTATCATTTATCTCTAGATTTTTGATCCATTGAACAAAGGACGCAAAGTCTTTAATATAAGAGGCAGTGTTGCCAGATAATGGACAATTTTTTTTGGAAAAGTGTTGAGCAAGAAGGTAGGTAGGTGATCCTATGGTATTTACTATAGGCCTTAAAGGGATCCCAATTTATGAATTTTAGGAGCACCGTATATTCTAGGGATAATTGAGCTGGATGGTGTAATTTTTCTTTTTGTTGAGGCATCCAAAGATGATTCTTTTATTTTGGAGGTGACTTCACGAACGATTTTCTTGGTTGGATCTTTGTCCACCATTCTGTAGCATCCATTTGTTGAAAATGCAACAAGATGATGGAGCTTAGTGAAAAGAAGTCGCCTTCACTAAGGGGGCCCGCAGGCTGTTTTTGGCGCAAAGTCTATTTTTAGACTATGTCTATTTTTAGACATATGGATCATGGTCTATGAGTTGCAGGATGCTATTTATGGATGATTGGTCATGTTGGTGAAAATAGATGGACCTCTATTTTTAGACATATGGGTGGAGTCTATTTTTAGACTGCCAGTCAAAAAATAGAACAGTTGAATATTATTAGCTCTTAATAATTTTTGGACTATAAACATTATCTTATCCTCTTGCAGCACTTCAGTTCGATCTACGGATGTGGCACATGCAACTGCCAGAAGGAAATACGCTTTTCCTATGGGTTAGTTGAGCTATTGCATGATGGACTTCAATTAGAACTCAAGTGATTGAGTTTGGTGGAGTTGATTGAGGAGTTGATGGAGTTGTGTTCAGTTTGACTTAGTTCAACTAGTTGTATTTAGTCTAACTGCCAAATACACTAGTGATAAGTGATGTGAAATAATTATTAATTAATTCACTAATTATTAACTCATAAATCAACTAAAGAATACATCAGTTAACTCAGTGCATGGATAGTTCAATGGAGAAAAGTGTTAGAGGTGGGTGAAAGGGTGAGACTACTATTAGTTGTGACTATAGTTGTGCATGAGATTTGCACAATCATTGATTGAGATTGCCAATGAGGATTGCACAGCACAAGCCAAGGGAATTTGAACTTGGATCTGATCTATTCTCAACTTGGATTGCGCAGTAGAGGCAGGCAAACAGTGGAGGAGATTTAAACCCGTGACTTGTTCAGATCTGAGCGAGTTTTGTGTGTAGCATGTGGAGATAGTACTGAGTACTTGTGAGGAGTATTGTACTATGTATTGTTACATGTTCTCTATCATTATAATATACAGATAGTTGGGGGTTTTCAGTTGTATGCTTTTCCCATTACATACTGTGTTGATATGTGTGATTGATGTTTCAATGTGCACATGCGATTGTTTTTTTTTAATTCCTCAAATTGATGATGAATGGTAGAGGAGGTTATGTATTATGCATGAATTCCGCAAATAGTGTATAATCAGGATAATCTCTGTGAATAAGTGTTATATTATTCAAATTTCTACATGGTATCAGAGCGAATTTGATCATCAGATCTATTATTCAGAAAGTGATTACATTTTATTTCTTCAGGCATAGTCTGTAATCGGGCCAGGTAGCCTCTGGATTCATCCTTATTTTGGAAGGTGAAATATCCGGTAAATGCCCATACAGTCAATCTTTGTACAAGAAATACTTTGTTCTCACGAATTTAAGATCAGAAGCGGTTGAGTTTTGAGCTGGTGGAATTCGAATTTGCAGCATTGTTTTCTTGGTGTCGAAGTTGAAATGTCTTTCAAGGGATTGCGATTGGAGTATGCCCTTGAAGGAAGCTCAAATTATATTGCTTGGAAAGACAGGATGGAGGCGGTGTTAGATGACAATGGGTTGAAGGAGGTCATAGATGCTGAGGTCCCAAATCCTACTGATGCTGCTCAAGTTGAGGCTTGGAAAAAGAAGACAGCAAAGTGTCGAAGGATTCTATTGGAGGGTGTGAAGGATCACATTGTATAAAGGCTTCTCCATACTTGATGTGGAAAGCGTTGACATATTTATTCCAAAGCAAGAGCGACCAGAGGAAGTTGGAGCTCAAGGATAAACTCAGAAACATTAAGTGTGAGAAAGGAGACAATATGCCCAAGTATCTCACAAAGTTCATCCAATGCCGGGATGAGTTGGGAAGTGTGGGGGTGATTGTCGATGATGAGGACTTGGTGAGCTTGGCTCTCCTTGGTCTTCCAAAGAGTTGGCATTCCTATCATGACTCTGTCAATGGTCGGGAGAAATTGCCAGGATGGGAGAGACTTTGGTCTAATCTTGTGCAAGAGGAGATCAGGCGGAATACCAGGGACGGATCTTCATCAAAGGCATCTGATGAAGAAAATTGTGCTTTGGCTGCCAAATCAAAGAAGGGGAAGAACAAGAAAGCTTCTCATTCCGGTGCGAAAGGCAAGAAGCAGGACATGTCCAAGGTGAAGTGCTTTCACTGTCACCAGCACAGACATTATGCCACAAATTGTCCGCAGAAGAAGAAAAATAAGCAAGCTGCTGGATCTGCAGCGGGAGAGGCCTTAGCCTCGCAGTTTGAGCTGGATTTTTTGCTGATCGCATGCTTGGTATCAAGTGTGATGGGATCGGTATGGTTCTTGGACAGTGGTGCGTCTTTTCACATGACAGGAGATCGAGATTTGTTTTCTGATCTGGATGAGAAAGATCTTGGAGTGCACATCAAGATGGGCGATGATGGTAGATATAGTGCGACCGGTATCGGTACCATTTCCTTTGAGAGGGAGTCTGGTAAACCCTTCGTATTGAAGGAAGTGATGCATGTTCCAGGATTGAAGAAGAATCTTATCTCTGTGGCGATGTTAGAAGACAAGGGATATGATGTTGTCTTCAGTGAGCGAAAGGCTTTCCTGCGTAGTAAGACAACTGGATAAACCCGGAAGATAGGGGTTCGAGTCAAGAACCTTTATCAATTTCATGTAGATGGCTGCGCAACAATGGCATGCAAGGTAGAAGGATTGGTGAGCCGGGATGATGGCGAGCTGTGGCACCAGAGATTGGGCCACCTTCACCATGGATCCTTGAAGATACTACAATAGATTTCTACTGGGCTTCCTAAAGGCACTCTTGCACAGTCAAATCAGTGCAAGGGGTGAACTTTGGGAAAATTTGTGAAAGCCACCTTTCACGAGAAGGATAGTCGCGCCACGACGATCCTTGAGAGAATTCACACAGACGTGTGTGGACCTTTCTCAGTAGCTTCGACAGCAAAGCACAAGTACTATGTGATCTTTGTTGATGATTTCTCTCGAAAGTGCTAGATCTTCTTCATGCAGAGGAAGAGCGAGACATACTCAAAGTTCTGTGAGTTCAAAGCACTGGTCGAGAAGGAATCGGGGAAGAAGGTGAAGGCTCTTAGGAGCGAAAATAGTGGTGAATTCATCTCTGGCGAGTTCAAGGACTTCTACAATGCAGAAGGGATTCGAAGAGAGCTCATAGCTCCCCATAACCCACAGCAGAATGGGGTTGCTGAGAGGAAGAACAGAACGATCGTGGGTGCTGCACGGGCGATGTTGCATGATCAGGGCCTACCCCTTCACTTGTGGGCAGAGGCATGCAATACTGCAGTATATGTGCAGAACCGTTGTCCTCACAAGATACTTGGCATGAGTACACCCAAGGAGGCTTATTCTGGTAAGAGGCTTGATATTTCCCATTTGAGGATTTTTGGTTCTCATGTTTACATGCATGTGACGAAGGATGCCAAGAAGAAGCTGGAGCCGACTGCAGAGGTTGGGATATTTGTGGGGTACACTGATACACCCCACAACTATCGTGTGTATTTGCTACACAATCGCAAGACTTTTGTGCGACGGGATATCAAATTTCAGGAGGAGAAAGCCATGAAGTGCTTGCTTGAGAGGGAGCCACACTTGCATGCAGATGAGAAGCTATTAGTTCCTAAGGATGAGCTTCAGGATGTGGATCAGCCCTAAGATGAAGTTCATGGAGTGGAAGAGACCACTCATGCAGCACCAACCATCAAAGGGAAAAAGCGCACTACAGAAGCTGAGCAACTGGCTCAAGATGTAGAGAAGGTTGTAGGACCACCTACAACACAGCGCAGACAGAGACAGTCACCTGATCGGTACACTGGATACATGGCTCTTGTGAGCAAATGTGTCGTGACTGAGCCATCCTCTTTCGAGGAAGATGAGGAGGATCCCGAATGGGTAGATGCCATGGTGGAAGAGTATGATTCGATTGCCAGAAACAGTGCATGGGAGATTGTCCCAAGACCGGAAGGGAAATCAGTGGTGGCTTCGAGATGGATCTACAAAGTGAAGCAGGCAACTGATGGGAGTGTGGATAAGTACAAGGCAAGATTTGTTGTCCGAGGCTTCTCACAGATAGAGGGGATCGATTATGAGGAGACCTTTGCACCTGTCACAAGGTATTCTTCCATACGGACGATTCTTGCTCTCTCAGCGCAGATGGGGTGGCACATCCATCAAATGGATGTGAAGACTGCATTCCTCAACGGAGTCATTGAGGAGGAGGTGTACATAGAGCAACCCGAAGGTTTCGAGATCTTCAATAGAGAGTCGCATGTGTGCAGGCTCAAGAGAGCATTGTATGGGTTGAAACAAGTACCTCGTGCTTGGTACACATGGATAGATAGTTATTTCACCGGACTTGGATTCTCCAAGAGTGAGGCGGATCCTAACCTATACCAGATTATGGTGGAGGGTAAGTTGTTGATCATTGTACTTTATGTAGATGATTTGATTTTGACGGGAGATGAGCTGTTGATACTTTCATGCAAGGAGGATCTTGCTAGAGAGTTTGAGATGAAGGACTTGGGCCTCCTTCATTATATCCTGGGATTGGAAATTTGGCAGCGCAGTGATGGACTATTTGTTTTTAGGGTAAGTATGCCCGGGAGATACTAGAGAAGTTCAACATGCATTGCTGCAAGCCTATTGATACTCCTCTTCCTGGAGGTTGGAGGAAGGAGGATGCTACTTCAGCGGAGGTAGTGGATGCCACTATTTATCGATAGTTGGTGGGGTTGCTTATGTATCTGGTCAATACACGACCCGATATTTGCTATGTTGTTAACCAGCTTTCACAAGCTATGGTTAAGCCAACCAAGCTCTTCTGGAAGGCAGGCAAGCATGTATTGCGTTATCTCAGAGGCACATCAGGATATGGATTGTGGTACAGATAAGAGGATGAGGTGAAGCTATGTGGCTTCACGGATGCAGATTGGGAAGGGAGCCCAACGGACAGAAAGAGCACATCTGTAGGGATCTTTAGTATTGGGTCGACAGCAATTTCTTGGTACAGCAGGAAGCAGAGATTCGTGGCACTCAATTTAGCGAAGGCCGAGTATATGGCAGAAAGTTTGGCTGCATGCGAGGCTATATGGATGAGGAAGATCCTAGTCGGGTTGTTCGGGTCACACTTGGAGCCTACTGTGATTTATTGTGATAACCAGAGTTGAATTCAACTCTCGGCTAATCCAGTATTTCATGATAGATCCAAGCACATCGACATCAGGTACCATCATATTAGAGATTGTGTGCAACGAAGAATCATGTTACTTTCATACATTCCCACGGAGGATTAGGATGCTGATATCTTGATGAAGGCGCTCACCAGGAGCAAATTCGAATACCATAGAGGCAAGATAGGGGTTGCAAATAATCCATATCTTGTTGAGAGGGAGTGTTGAAAATTCAACAAGATGATGGAGCTTAGTGAAAAGAAGTCGCCTTCACTAAGTGGGCCCGCAGGCTATTTTTGGCGCAAAGTCTATTTTTAGACTATGTCTATTTTTAGACATATGGATCATGGTATATGAGTTGCAGGATGCTATTTATGGATGATTGGTCATGTTGGTGAAAATAGATGGGCCTCTATTTTTAGACATATGGGTGGAGTCTATTTTTAGACTGCGAGTCAAAAAATAGAACAGTCGAATATTATTAGCTCTTAATAATATTTGGACTATAAACATTATCTTATCCTCTTGCGGCACTTCAGCTCGAGCTACGGATGTGGAACATGCAACTGCCAGAAGGAAATACGCTTTTCCTATGGGTTAGTTGAGCTATTGCATGATGGACTTCAGTTAGAACTCAAGTGATTGAGTTTGGTGGAGTTGATTGAGGAGTTGATGGAGTTGTGTTCAGTTTGACTTAGTTCAACTAGTTGTATTTAGTCTAACTGCCAAATACACTAGTGATAAGTGATGTGAATTAATTATTAATTAATTCACTAATTATTAACTCATAAATCAACTAAAGAATACATCAGTTAACTCAGTGCATGGACAGTTCAGTGGAGACAAGTGTTAGAGGTGGGTGAAAGGGTGAGACTACTATCAGTTGGGACTATAGCTATGCATGAGATTTGCACAATCATTGATTGAGATTACCAATGAGGATTGCACAGCACAAGCCAAGGGAATTTGAACTTGGATCTGATCTATTCTCAACTTGGATTGCGTAGTAGAGGCAGGCAAACAGTGGAGGAGATTTGAACCCGTGACTTGTTCAGATCTGAGCTAGTTTTGTGTGTAGCATGTGGAGATAGTATTGAGTACTTGTGAGGAGTATTGTACTATGTATTGTTACATGTTCTCTATCATTATAATATACAGATATTTGGGGGTTTTCAGTTGTATTCTTTCCCCATTACATACTATGTTGATATGTGGGATTGATGTTTCAATGTGCGCATGCGATTGTTTTTTTTAATTCCGCAAATTAATGATCAATGGTAGAGGAGGTTATGTATTATGCATGCATTCCACAAATAGTGTATAATCAAGATAATCTCTGTGAATAAGTGTTATATTATTCAAATTTCTACACCATTGTCATTTAAATGATCATACATATTTTCATCGTAATTTTGTCTATTCATTAACACAGTCGCATTGCCCTTATCCGCCTTTAAGATTACGATGTCTTTGTTTCACATCAGGTTTTTTAAAGCAATCATTTATTCCATGAGATTGAAGGTTCAAATCCCCCATGGGTCAAGCCAACAAAGAAAAAAAAGACATACATATTATTTATGTGAGATCCATTACCCTAGTTCAAATAGGATAACATAAGGCTTCCTGAAATCCCAATACAAATTATACCTCAAAGGCCAAGTCTTGGCCCAAATATTTTTTTGGAGATAGACTTGTAAGGACTTCAAACTACAACAATATTTTGAGACCAACTGACTTTGAATATTCTAGTATGTGAATATCTACTTTTATAGCCATGATAGTAAAAAATATTGCCTAATAGTCATATTACATTTCAGGAACAACTATTCATTAATGAAGATTATAATCTATTGGCTTTCAATGCTCTATGAATACTCACAATAGTTCATCTTTCTCATGATTCAAGGATTCAACCAGGGTAATAACTATGGTTCAAAGAAAAATAGCCTTAAGCTAATATCCTATTTAAAATAATTGCATACAACCATTGAAGTCATTATTACAATGATATTGAAATCACGTGACACTTAGATAATAAGTTAATTATGCAACCTCGTATCCATAAGAAATTTCTTTTAGCTGAAATACACAAATGGACTCTCTCTCTCTCTCGCTATATATATATATATATATATATATATATATATATATATATATATATATAACGAAAAGCAAACCTCATAGCCAAAGACATATGAAAGTTTAAACGTATGTACCACATTCTGAATTCCATGAAAGAATAGGAATGCATTTTCATCTCTAATTTTACCAACAAAATTCAAGAGTAAATGAACAATAATCCTAAGAATCAATACTCTGTGCAAAATCAGACGGTACCATCCTTCTTCCTTACAAGGATCATTGAGGTACCCCATGATAACACATTAGACTTCTCTCACCGAGAATCTCCTTAAGTTGGATTTTTAACTTTTTAAACCTAGGAGCAACCATTTGATATGGTATCTTATATATAATTCCTACCCTTGATTTCATAATTTATGGTGAAGTCAATATTCCCTATTAGAGGGAGTTAGAGAAAATTAGGGTGGAAAACTTTTAATAATTCAAAAAACATTGGATTTTCCTCCACACAAGGGTCACCACACTCACTAACTATCTCAATTGCATAAATTTTACAACCTTTTCTCATACATTTATTCACTATCATTGTTGAGATAAAGTGTAGGGTAACCTTGTAGTTGAAATATAGTTACCACTTTCCCCATGGCAGGTGCGAAGGGCCAAGGAAATTCCACATTCCTTAGAATGGGCATCCATAATGAAACAAAGTGGAAAGACTAAGAGCCAAGATGGTAGCACCATATTTTTAATGGACTTTTGATGTCTAGGGTGTGCAAATTCTAGTTTAACTATCAATTTCGACCATGAATTGTCCTTACAGGATAGCCCGTGTAGGTTCCCAACTTCATGTGAGTTTTAATTCACATTATGGATGTGGATGGTATAGGTAGTGGCGATAATAAAAACTACAGGGAGGTGCATTCATTCATTACCACACCAAGATTACATAAGTGACTCTCTGGCAATTCATTTTGGTATGTGTTGTTTTGTTTAGTTTCTTTGCACTTCACTGCCCATAATTTATTGCTTTCTTGATTGAGAAAAACTTTAATTGTTGGTTTCTTGGGTGAATGTTTCACTTTTTGTTTTCTTCCAATGTTATGGCTCCTAACCTGTGGGACATGCAAACTTAACTCTAGTTTGTGTCTTTCTTCTTGAGATTATTCCTTGGGAGGAATAGGGTTGGAGCATCAAAGTAAGAGGGTATTTTCTTCTCTTTTCTCTAACCTGGGTATTGGGAAGAACTCTCCTTACTTTGTGAGTGCGACTCTTCAAAGCAGCCTAAGTGTCTCATTTGGTAAGGTTGATTCCCTTCTACTTAATTCTTGTCATTTATCTTCCCAATTTATGGTCTTAAACCCTTGGGAGATTAGCCTTTGCAACCTTGTCTGAGCCTGTCACCTGCCTCAATTTTTTCACTCTCCTCTTTAGAATTTTCTAATTCCTAGGGGGTTTCTTTTCATATTCACAATAGAAGTGGTTTTTTTTCCATCCTCGGTTGTTTGCTTGCAAGTTGCGGGATTCCCTCACAAAGGTTCAATGTCCTTTGTGGTCTGGTTGGTATATTGAATGTTATTTCATTGGTTTTCTCTTTTTTGAGGCTAGGGAGGTTTCCCTAAAAATTTGCTACTTAGTTGGTCCTTGCTACTATTCTTCGTAGATTTAAGAATCATGGGACTTTCTTAAATGTTTATTTTAGGTGGATCCATGAATTGAATATCTTCCTCAAGATCTTCACTAGCTTCATCTACCACCAAAGCACCTAGCATTTTGACTCTAGAGGGGTTATAAGAAACCTAAGAGAAATATTATCGCTATTTTGATTTCTTTCTAGTCTTTCTTTGAAACCATATGTTGGTCCTCCAACATTTTTTATTAATGTGGCCATTGTTCTCAGCTCTTCTCAATAAAGTTACCTTGTTTTGCATTTATTTAATAATTCTATTTAACTATGCAATTTTTCGTATATATATATATAATCGCTTAATGAAAACCCTCTAAAATTCCATTTATTAAAAGCCATATTTAATTGTGTTAATTCTCTTCATGATACCAAGAGCACAATTTTATTTTTATTTTCTAAATATTTTTGACATTTTAAATCTTTTTAAGCCTAAAATTTATATAATGTTTTTAAAATTGTTAAAAATACTATATTATTTATATTTTTAAACTTTTAATTTTCATATAATTATATTTCATAATATATTATGACTATCATGCATTCTAATTATAATTTAAAATATTTTTTTCAACCCTTTTTAAATTTTGTTTAATATATAATTCATAATTGTAACTAAATAACGTTGATTTGAAAAAACACATATATAAATCATCCGTTACAATAAAAAAAAGAAAAACATATACTTTCAAAAAATGGTTTATTTAATATACTATATTAAATAAAATATTTGTATAATTAAAATTGGAAAAAGAGAGAAACAATAACTTTTTCTCATACAAATATAAAAATTATAGCATATCATTCTATACATACATTAAAAAAATAATAACAATAAAAAAAACAAAAAACTTAAAATCTGTATATATAATATTTAATGAATTTAAAATATTTTTTAATATTTAAAAATGCATATATTGTATTATGTCAAAAGTTCAGTTAGGTATATTTATGTCAACATTGTTTTTTTAATTTGGATTTTGCATTCGAAAATGTTAACCAAGAGCTTCACTTTCTTTTGGGTGTTGTCTATAGAGGTTATGAATTTGTGTGGATGGTAGTTTTTGATTGAATTTGGTCAAAACTTTTCAAAAAATCAAAATGTTGAAGGGCTTGAATTTTTTTATAGTGGGAATGGATTCAGCATTATAAAAAAATTGTGCATCTAAAATTTTGAAGTTTAACCGCTATAACTCAAAGTTTCAAAAATTTCTGCCAAATTAATCTTGAAATTTGATAACTGTAATCCAAATTTTCAAAATAAATCTGCCAAATTTTATCATAATCTTACATAAATTTCCATTATTCACTAATTTATGAGTTTTTTAGACTAGGCTCCCTTAGTTTTAATAAATGACACATTATTGATTTTGCATGATAGCATAGAGATACCGGATGAAAGGTGGGTATCAGCCGGTTGGAAAACTAAGCTTCCTTTTTAATTTTTCAAGTAACATTGAATTATGCATAATTATAGTGGAGTTGCAAAAGCAAGTCCACCCACCAACAATGTACCAGTTATATAATTGTACCTGTGGGAGGATGAATACAGAAGTTACCATAATATGGAGTACAACTTTTTTTTGTTGGAGAGTTTCACCGTTTTGTCTGTCGAGCACACAAATTCATGATGTTCAAAGGTATAAATGCCCATGGGGACCAAAAACCCAAACTTAACGTACCAGCAAAGCAGCAGTACAAACCGTAACTATAACATCTCTTCTGAAATCATGAACAAAGAAAAATCAACTTAGAAAAAAAACCAGAGGTCGGCAGCCATGAAAGCATCAATAATGCCCTGGATGTGCATCCAACGAGTGAGGATTCTTGGTATTTTTATTATTTAATTGGCAAAAAAGGCAGGGCGGGCAGGTGTGTTTTTTTACTATTTCCTGCAATTGTTGCACTCTGCGCATGCTGTCTTCATCAATTCTCTGTCTCTCATTTAATGGACCACTAAAACTATTAACGAGTCAATATTACTCAACATTTCGAATATTAAATTAACCGAATTTCATTATCAGACTTGATCACATCGGGATGTCAGTGGCAGAGAGATCATAATAAGCCTTCAATTCTAAGCATCACAAGGAGACCAACAACTATAAATCCAGACATTTGGCCTTTGGGTACTCAAAGTTTCTTCAGCAATGGAGGCCATGGAAGCCATTGGAAGCATTAAATTTTGTTTTTCCATTATATTTGTGGGTGTGCTGTTTATGAATTGTGGGCTGCAGCAGAGTGAGGCATCATCAATGGAGGACGCGGCGTTCTCGCCTGTGATGCATGGGTTCTCTCACGAGAAGCCAACAAGTCTTTCCCCAAGCGCTGTGGATTTCTTCAGCCCTGATGTAATGGCTCTTTCTCCTCCACTTCAGGAAGAGCACCACTTCTACGAACAACGGCACCATCGTTCTTCGGCCTCTTCTTCTTCTGAGAAAAATGGAGATAACATGAGCGGAGGTGCCAAGGCAGGCATTGCGTTGGGCGTTGTACTGTTTGGAGTTGGTTTTGCCGGCGGGGGTACGTATGTCTATATCACTCGCAGGTATAATATGAAGAGAGCCAACGCCATTCTTCCTGCAGGTCCTTGATTGCCATGTATGGGATTCGCGTGCATTGTATTTTGGAATTTTCTTTAAATGTGGTTCATTATCAGCTACAGCAACGAGCAACATATTTGCTATTGCAAATTTTCAAAGAATCGACATGTTTGCTATTTCAAATTTTCAAAGAATCAAGGAAGAGAATTGTGTTAAATAATTAAATATATTATAGAATGAGATTCAAATTTGGATGGAGAGGAAGACAAGAAACCATTCCATCACAGTGATACTTCTTTAACAATATTGTATTGTATAAATGTATTGTGATTATTACGGACAATATAGTTAGATTTTTGGCCATAGTAATTTGACTACTATGACTTTATATAAAATATCTTAATATATTAAAGAAGGAGAATTGGAATTCAGTTTTAATGTTGGATAGAATAGAAAAATAAGTTGTTTATTATAATTTATTTTAATATAGGATGGAAAAATAATAGAGGTCTTTTCCATTGATATTAATGAAAGTACATAATCTAGAGAATACATGATAATCTCGAGAATGCGTGATCAAGGAATATATAATCCAAAGATTAGAGCTCGCTTATGAGTATGAATAGAATGTTAATACCAATATCGTTCTCTATGGACAACCTCCATATCAGTCATTACATTGAAGAACATGATGCACTATTGTGTTGTCCAAGAAAAAAATGCATAAAGAGATATACATATTAATGAAACAGAGGAGGCAAAAACAAAATGAAAACAGAATATGGTAGATGGAGCCTGTTGTCAGCGTTTAGATCATGATATATCTCGTCCCTTACAAAGTGCCAGAGGCAAAAAAAACTGGAAAAAAATCCTTGCAGGCTCCGAACAACAACCTTCCTTGAAGAGACGATCTGCTTCGCCATTTTGGATCCAGTAGATATGGGAAATGGATATTGAGTGAAGCTCTTTGATCAAATATTGGGTTCTGCATTCCCAAGAGTCAAGATTTGGAGAGTTTAGGGAGCCTCTATCATTTGCCCAGTCAATCACTGATTTGGAGTCTCCAAAAACTATAATATACATGTGGTCGAGTCAAATAGTACAATACAAAACTCCCCTGAGGGAAAGTAATTCAGCTCGAGTGTTGGAGCCTATTCCACAATGCCAGTGGAATCTGTAAAAAGTCCTAGACCCAAGATGGATGGCCATTCCACAGCCACATAGTCCAAAGGACGAAGCCCCATCAAAAAATCTGATCGAGAAGTTGGACCACATATTACGAGGAGGAGGACTCTTAGGAGCAAAGGGAAGATAGGAAGACTACTCAAGATAGAAAGAGATAATTGTAGAACTAGTTTGCTAGATGTTGGGTAACACATGATCAAATATGAGGGCATTTCTAGTCTGCCAAATTCCCCAGATGATGAAGGCCAATGTGCTATGTATATGATGATTCGTTGTCCAACTGCCAAGACAAGTGACAATATCTTATCGGTCCCAATTAGCAGGGGAGTTAATCAATTTTAGTACACAAGTCGAGACATAAGAGGCAAAGGGGCAGTGAAGAAAGAGGTGGTTGGTGTCCTATCCGGCAGATGAGCAAAGGCACCACCAACTAGGAGAAGCATTTGAGTTTGGGCCGAAAATTGCATTTCTAGGATCTAGCTAGCCAAGAGAAGAAAAATATTTGTTTGATAGGCTGGTAGATTATCCGATATGCCTCATGTACAATGACTTTTCCCTGTTCTGGGCCACTAAACCAAATGAATCTGTCTTCTTTTGTTGAAAGGAAAATCCCAGCAAGCTTGAGATTAGTTATGTATGATTTCCATTTTGGTGTCAAGGCCTTTGGAATTTCAAGCTCGGAGGCATTTTTCCAATGAGTGAAAGATGGAGAGGAAAGATGACCAGAAGAAATATCTTTAATCACGAAATAACCGTGATTGTGCAAGAAAGTAATAAGAGGAGGGGAAAGTAAATGCAGACTTGTCAAGCCAGAGTGGGAGTCCAAGCCAATCTAAGGAGAAAATCTCGAGCCAACATCCCATCTAATATTCATGAAAAAACAATGTTTGGTTTGGAGTAGGCCGCGCCAAGAGGTATAGATGTTGGGAGGGTTCGAGGTACCAACATGAATCCAGTCGATTAGATCCATGTTCTGAAGATATTTGGCCTTGATAATTTGGCTCAAGAGGCAATCATTGTGAACTACCCTCCAAATATTTTTTAGGAGCAATGCTAGGTTGAAAGAGGAGGTGTCTTCTAAACCTCGGCCACCTTGATTAACTCGAAGGTTAAGTATCTCCAAATTGGGAAGGTGAAATTTGTGATCTAACTATGTTCTAGCCCACAAGAATCCAGAAACGATTGAGTTGATCTTATGGATAAATGCTTTGGGGAGTCGAAAAATGCGCATCCAGTAAATAGGAATACTATGAAGGAGAGATTTGATTAAAAGTATATGCCCTGCCAATGAGATCCATGAATGTGACCACGAAGTGAACCATTTACTTAGTTTGAGAATAAGTCAATCCCAATCCTTGTTTTTGTAGACATTCGGCTTTAGGTAGAAACCCAGATACTGGAGACCATCATCCAAATGGGAGACTTTTACCCCAAAAGTGCTAGCAATCTCTAGAGTCGAGTTCACCTCGGGGTCGTTGGAAATCAATATAAACTTCGTTTGGTTTATGAAGAGTCCCAAGGCAAATCCAAAATCAGCTGGGATGTTATGAAATGCCTCCCATTCAAAAGGGTTTGTTTTCCCAATTGCAAATAGGTCGTCCACAAACATTAAATGGGAGATGGGGACCTATCAGCAATTTTGCATCCAAGTTAAGAGGTCGCGCTCACGAGCATCTAAAATTACACAAAAATAAAATTAAAATTAAAATTAAAAGAATTACTATTAATAAAATATTTTGACTCAATCAAATACATAAAATAAAAAACAATTTAAATTAAAAAAATAATAATAATTATATTTATAATTAATTAAAAATTAAACTAATCCATACACATTTTAACTTGAATCAAATTTAAAAAATAAAAATAAATAAATAAAAAATAAAAAATATCTCATCTTTTTAAAAACTTTAAAATTAATATAAATCTAAAATAATTTATAAAAACAAAAAACAAAAACCAAAATTATAATAAACTCCATCGGCCTTAAAATTTTATCCCCCTGATTTAAAATAACGAATCATTTTAACTTCACCAAAAGGAAGCGAGTGAGATTTAGAAAACTTCTTATACTTCCCCATTAAATTTATATTCATTTAAATATGCATGTTAAAATTTTAATAATATATAATATAATATAATATAAATTTCGATTTAATAATGCAAATTTTTAATATTTTTAATTTTAATTAATTAAATTTATTTTAAATAATTGAAATGAGTGATCATTATTTTTTTCATTAAAATTTAATTCTCATAAATAATATAGGAAATACATAATATTATACCCATTTTCAAATTTGTTTAAAATATCTTTTAAGTTTTTTTATTCAATCTCATCATTATATTAAATATATATTTTGAAAAACAAAAAATATTAATTAAATAATTTTTTAAGTTCTATATAAGTTGATCAAACAACTTTACATACAAACATTTCAGATGTTTTGATGATATATGAAACAAATAATAAAGTCCTATCAGTGAATGAAATTTTTCATCACCACCTCATTTGATTAATGAAATTTTTCATCGCTACCTCACTTGATTATTCCAATATCGATTTTAAGCCTCAGCCTTACAAGCTTAACAAGGTATGGTTAAAACTAATACACACAGCGCAATGCAAATCTATTACTTACTAAATTCAAACAGGACTAAAACTAGTGTATATATTATTTAAAATATAAAAAATAAAAATATATTATTAATTTTATATTTAATAAATTTGAAATTGAAATAATTTAATTATAATTTATAAATAAATTATAAGAATAATCATTATAATTAACACTATTAAATATTTAATTAATAATACATGAATTTGTACTCAATTTCAATAAATAAAGCATATTAAGTTACAGATTTTACAGGAAGACTCCTCACAAAATTTCACTCCTCTTCAACAAAGTATATTAATTTACGTGTAAACATTAAAATTTTTGTAAGGATATCATTAACTAATATGAGGAGGCATTTTTAAACTTTTTGGCTAGATTTTTTTTAAAAGGAAAAAAATTGTAACTCCAGCGTTTATTATATATATAGATATATATGCAATAAAATTTTGAATGGTTATTTAAGTTATGTGTGTATTTTGTTTGTAGTTTCTCTTTTACAATATGAATTGTGTAAAATGGTTCTGACATATTTGTGAATATTTATTACGCCGTAAGGTGTTTTTCTTTGAAATCAACTTTCCTCTTGCCTTACCTGTTTTGCTATGATCCATTTGATTTCATGTTAGACGATTAAAATATTTACAACCATTAGATTAAAGTTCTCGCTATAACTGAAACTATCCCTATTGTTAGCACCTAAATCTGCCTTAGGCTGAAGGAAGGCAAAATTCAGGGTAACCACAAACCATGCTCAGTCTGGTAGCTAGCCCTACCAGAACAGGAGAGGGCTCTCTCCGAGTCACACTCAGTGAATAGATAAACGAAACGGTCTGAGATGACTTACAGTGGAATATTGATCTTAGGCTAGTAAGTGAATATGGATACAAGAAACAATTTTTTATGAATGACTGAGTTTCTGGGATGGTATGGGACCAACGGACAGCAATGAACAGAGAATTTAATACAAAGGCACAGATTACTTCATGAGGCAAGACAGGCGGAAAGTATAGCAATTTAGTTCGAAATAACGCGGAATGGAGAGATTGCTTAGGAGAGTGAAAAGGGTATATGTTCATGAATCCTTTTCAACAGAAGAAGAACACTGAACATGAAATTTTCCCACAAGAAGAGCAATAAAATTGAATCTGACCTTATCTAACTCAGAAAATTTCACTGGAAATGGATATGAATTGAACTATGAACATTACAAAATACATATGAAACATAAGAGACACATTTACTACACTCACAACCACATGAATCTCATGAAAAAGAGCCGCTGCCTTTCATTATTTCTCTGTCAAAAATATACAGTGAAGAAACAGAGTTTATTTCCCACAGTCTCCCAGAAGTTACCAACCAACCCTTTGCAAATAGTTTGCATACAATATATAGAATGTGCCATGAAGAGATAGAACGCCCAGGGGTTGGGGAGTTACTCGAATCATTACAAAATGGAAGTGGAAAGCCAACCATTAGCTACAGGTGCAGCGTTACAAACATGACGAATGGCTTGGGTGACCGTTTGCCTTCCTTTGCCACTTGGATAATAGTCAATCTGGAGTGAAAATACTTTAAATGCCGCCTTAGGTGCCAAAAAACTGAAATGTAGATGAGCGGGCCCACTTGGAGAGGTCGCGAATCGAAATTTCGCGAAACGGAGGTAAACTTGGGCTTTTTTCCTGTATGCGTCGCGCCATTTTCTGTGTGCACCGCGCCACATTGGAGCCTGTTTTGAGGCACTTGCAAGATTCCAAAATGTGCCCAAGTGTGCTTGTTGGAAAGCCTGTCCTGTCTACTTTCTAACCCAAGTGGAATTTTTGAATTTGGTGCTCATTTGCCCCTCCAAATCTTCATTCTCTCAAAACTACTTCCTATGTGTCAAAATAGGGGCAGAGAGGTCATTTTTTGGGTGTTTTTGACCTCCTGGAGACTCAGATCTTGCCCAAATTTCTTGTCCAAGCACCAATAGTCGTGATTTTTCATGTTGAATCCAAAAATGCAAACCATTCTTCATTTGGAGCTCCCAATTTTCAGCGCCGCGCCATTGGAGAAAAAACCTGTGTTTTGCCCAAAAATTTGTCATGTGACCAAAATTTCCCCAAATTTCTTGAAATTTGGGCTGGAGGTCCTCTATGAAGTGCTATGCTGTGCCAAGGAAGCTTCAGCCAAGATTCAAAGTCGATCTTGCTCTTTTGCCTCTTTTTCCTCTTTTGTTGCTTTGCTCAATTTTGCCTTCAAGCTCTTTATCCGAGCCTTTGCACTCATATTTCGTGCTCTGTAATGGAAGGCCATGTGTCTCAGTAAGGCATGGTCCTTGTCGGCCTTGTCCAGCAGCCTCTCCAAGTGCATGTTAACTCTCTCGAGATTGGCCTCCCGGTCCTCATTGATCTCTTGCTCCAATGACGTGAGCTCAACTCTTCTCCTTTGTGCAGCTTGGCGATGCTCACGAATGTTTTGTAGCTCCATGATCGCTCGCTGATCCTCAAGCTGTTTGTTCCTCTACTCCAGATATTTCATGTTCCATTTGGCTCTTTCTAAATCAAGGGACAAGGCTTCAATCTCTGATTGCTGCTCCTGGATGATCTCTCTAAGCTCTGCATTTGTCGGTTCTGTATCTGTCTCATCATCATGAAGGAGAACGAATTTGGTCTCTCGTTCACTTGATGGCTCTCCTGAAGGCCCCTCATCATGCAGTGGCTCCTTACCTGTGTCTTGTTCATGTGTCGTCGATGGCGGAAGCGAGGCCCCTTCCATCCCGGGTGGAGATAACACTCGCTTTGCCGCTGCAAACAAATGTCTACTGCCTCTCTGATAGGTGATGAATACTGGCATAGTAGCAGTGTCATGGCGCTCATACTGATGAGAAGGACCACCTATCTCATGCTCTACCTCTGACACTACCTGTGGAGTGTTGAAGAAATCACAGGAGATGAAGTCCTCCCAAGCAATGCCTTGCAATCCCAACTAATGATCCACCAAATCCGGATAAGAGCAAAGTGATAAACACTGTTAAGCTGCTGCTGAGGGGTCTTATGCTGCATGAAATTTTTCATCCTCTATGTTCCTACAAATGAAAAATGGGAGGTTCATCATCCGCACCCTGGTAAAGTGCATGAGCAACCTGATGTGATAGGCATATAGGCGAGAGAACCTCCCCTCACAACTGAAGTACTTCATGATCAATTTCATGAGCGGAGCATACTCATCTTTCAAATATCTGAATGGGAAGACTCTTGTGAGCTGCCTAAAACAACTGGCCTTAATGTAAGGCTCATAGTATTGCCTATCCACCTTCTTCTTCTTATGCCACTGTTCTCCAACATTTGGTATGCCTGTTGCCACTGAGATAGTTTCGGGTGTCAATGTGAAGGTGACCCCGGCCAAGATAGACTGACCTCCATGTAGATGAAGCACAAAAAGACGGGCCAACTCACGATGAACTCTAACGTTAGCCACCCTTTGACAAAATTCAAAACATGCTAGGTGCTGGAAACATGACATAGCAAGAGGGCATGCCTGCAATTCAGTGAGGGTGTTTGGCTCATCCTTGACATGTTTGCCACTCTTGTGATGTCTCCTCGGAGCCTGTTCTCCTAAAGTTGTATCACTGTGAGTTTCCACCTCATACTTTGATGAACCCTCAGATGCCATGACTGCTATTTATGTACTGTACTTAGGCTGCCCTTTGATGATGGTGTGAAGCTGGGTGCTTTTGTGATATCTGCCACCAAGGGGAACAATGAAAAAAGGGAGTGTTAGGAGGGGGATAATATGATGGGAATAGGGGTCATGGGGAGAAGTTTTTTTTAGGGTTATATAGGAGGGTTTGGGGGATTTGATAGGGTAAGGTTTTGGGGTTTTGATAAGGTAGGGTTTTGGGGTGTATATTTGACAAATAAGAGGAGGGGAAAAGAATAGGGTTTGGTAGTGTTTTAGGGTAGGGATAATAGGAAAAATGAGAAAGGGAGGATAGGGAAAAATGGAGAGGAGGGAAAAGATGAGAGGTGAAAGAGGAGCCTTGGCATCAACACCACAATTTTGCAACCCTAGCAACAATGGCTTTGGTGTTTTTAGGTGGTAGGGTTTAAGAGTTTTTGTGCAACCATAAGCCGCCATGAACTATCATCATACTAACATAAAAATGGATGAAACATTGAGAGATTGACCCCACCTGGAAAATTCAAGGGATTGAAGGCAATTGGTTGCAAATTCTGAGCAAAATCAGCCTTTGCAGCTTTATTCGCCGCACCTTCCATGTGTGCCGCGCCAGTGTAAATTTACACTGGAAATTTTCTCCCAGTGCGTCGCGCTCTCTATGTGCGTCGCACCCTTTTCCAGGTGACAATTGGAGACCTTCCCTATGTCCAAATTGGGTGCAAGATAGCTTGTTGGAAAGGTATTTGAGTCTACTTTCCCAACCAGAATTTTTTAATTTGCAGTTCATTTGCCTTGTCAAAAATAAAATCTCCCAAGACTGGTAAAAATGTGCCAAATGAGGCTGCCTAAAGGCAGAGTGCTGTTACAGTCAACTTTTGAATGCCTTCCTAAACTTCAAATTGAGCTTATTATAGCTCATTGGAAACCTCTTTGTGTCTAGTTATCATTTGGCTCATCAAGCAAGTCATTTGGCCAACCGAGCTAGGAGAAAACTTGATTTTCCCAAGGTCACTTCAGACGTGCATCAATTCTCCCGAGGCGATTGTATTTTTGACATTTCTCCAAAACCATGACACCTGTGTAAAACTTGAAGGAGGTGTTTCTTCCTTGGCATGTTGTGGACAAAAACCTCTTTCATTTTTCAAAAATTCATCTTTAATTGCTCAGAAACATCATTTGAGTGAAACCTATCTCGATGTGTGGAACAAGGGATTTAATGAAATGAAGCGAAATGAAGGGGAGAAGCGGCTTCTAAATTCTTGGAAGTAGGGAGGGATGTTAAGAAGCAGGGGAAAGTGGAATTTCAAATATTGAGTGAGGGGAAGGGGTCCAAAAAGGAAAAACACAGGTCCAACCTAGAAAATTGCCAGGTTGTAGCAAGAAACTAGGGTTTGTGCGAAAATGAGGAATTTGGGGGATCTCAGTGATGGGAAGTGTTTGATAAGGTACTTTAATGATAGGGGAAGGTGTATGAATATCAGGATACAAGTTCTGCTGATGATTTGATCGTCCAAGAGAAATTGCCTTCAAAACCCTAGGAGAGGGAAATGACCTTACCTAGGCGCAACTGAAGCATGAACAAGGTGTAAAATGACCCAGTGGAACTTGACATGATAATGAAAACCCTCTAATTGATGGTACACTCAGCTGGACGGTGACATGGACCGACATTTCGACAGCTTTGACCGGAATAAAAGCAAATCCTAGATCTAATGCCTAGTGACCAAATTTTGCTTGAAGACTTACTGAAATGACAAAATTTGACCTTGACAACTTAAAATCACTTTGTAAGAGCAAGTTTGATCACTGGAGGAAGGCTGCAAAGACTGACACTAACATTGGCTCCAATGGGCAAGAACAGCAGATCGCTGGAAGAGCTAGTCAGTGCCTTCGTCCATTGGGCTATGGAGTCCATTATTCCGACAAACCAACATGACTCAATTTATTGACTGAAACTTGACTCAAACTAACTCAATGCGAACTGAAATAACTGAAAAACTTGACTCTAACAAACTAAGTCAAAATACCAAGACCTAAACTTAAAACTTAAAGCTTGGTGGCAGTACATGGCCACCTGTGTTTCTTATAAGGCAATATAAGATCAAACTATATCAAAATGCCAATGTAACCAATCAAGCAGATGCCTTCTTGATTGATTCCCCTGGTCAGATCTCCAGGTCAACAGTAGATACTTGTAACTGGGCATCCAAAAAGCTAATTTTCCTTGATCTCCTTCATCACCGAATACTGCAATAATCACCTTCACTGCTGGCTGCAACAGATTTGCCATTGGATCATGAAAAACATGAAGATTTCCCTCCTGCTGAGGAAACAAGGTGTCGTTTCTTGTGATGCTGATCTCTTTTCATAAATAAGAGTAGGTTCCTGGTCTTCAAACAATTCTGAACAAGTAGATGAGCAGATTTCCTCTTCAAAGAACATTTCAGAACATGAAACATAGGAAGAAGAATCTGAAATGGAATCCTGAATGGTCTGGTCTGCTGAAGTCTGAATACATTGTAGATAATCTTCATATGATATGACAGGCAGATTGTCTTTGCATCCATCAATCATGAGAAAAGAAACTTCAAATGATTCTTGAAACCCAACACAATCATTTATATCATCTACCATAAATTCACCCGGATCTTTTTCACTTACTTGAACAAAATTCTCATCTTGCTATTCATGAGCTGACTGGACTACCTCTTTATGAAGGCCTTGTTCTGATGACATAAGAACATTTGGATTCAAAACTCTATTTTCTTCATTCCAGGTGATTTTAACAGTAGAATTCTCTTTCATGGGACTTAGTACAAGGTTTTCTTGGTCACCATAATCCGAATCTGGATCTGAAAGGGTTGACTTAACGTTATCACATTCTGAAAGTAGAACTGGACTTCCCTGCATGCTATCTTATTCTGTGGACAGGTCCGAAACGACACTTTTTCTTTCATCACTTTCAGCCATATGGAATTCTTCAACCTGCTGATCTATAAAGCTGTTCACCGGACTGTCATCCTTTTCAAAAGAGGAAGAAGTTTCACCAACACTTTCTTGACCATGTGTGCACTGCAAATCCGCTTTAGCTTGAGCTGGAACATAACCGTGCAAGAGTTGATCTATCTCGTCTTCAGACAAAGGATATAAGACCTTTTGTTTCCTTTTGCTCAAACAGTGATTGTCTTCATTAATTTCAAGTGAAGGTGTATACAAATATTCCTCATACTGCTGATCCATTTCATGTAATTCCTGTTGACCGTCAAGATGCAAAATTCTTTCATCTTCCACAGTACTACAATCTTGATCATGCTGAAAATTTTCATGATCATCTTTACGTTGCTGAAAGGGATTTTCATACAGGGCTTCCATGATCTCATCATCCATAAAATTATCATCTTCATAGTATTTTTCAAGGCTTTCAATAAAAGTAGAAGCACGTTTGCAACAATCATGAACTAGATTTAATGATGGATAAGAGTCTTTATATCTTTCAATTAACAGGGCATGAAAATCCTTTAGACAGTAAATACAAGCAGGTGGCAAACTTTCATACCAAGATTTGGCTTCACCTTCTAGAGTAGCCAGGAATATCTTCATTAAGCAATCTTTAGGAAAATCAACCTTCAACTTGCGAATATGCATGTGAAATCGAACTAGATGTAAAGCAGCGTCGTTCTTACCATCATCTTAAATGTAGGAAAATTCCTTGACCAACCTACTTTCGGAATCTTATTTGGAAAGCCTGGAATGTGATCTCAGCTCATGGGAGCGTATCTTCTTGCAATCCGCTCCATTTAAAAAAAAAAAATCTCAAAGCTACTGATCCCTGTGCAGTGGAGTCACCATGAAGCATCGGTTGATGGATTCTTCAGTGAAAAGAGTCGCCAGGTGAATGATTTCAGCCGTCTTTTTATGTCTAATCACTGTTCACCATCAACAATCAGCTCTGAACTTGAGATATGTACTGGGGCAAAACAATCTTCAAGCAAACCATTTTCTTCCCTAGTATGGTCGCCACTATGTTAGCACCTAAATATGCCTTAGGCTGAAGGAAGGAAAAATTCAAGGTAACCACAAACCACGCTCAGTCTGGTAGCTAGCCCTACCAGAATAGGAGAGGGCTCTCTCCGAGTCATGCTCAGTGAATAGATAAACGAAACGGTCTGAGATGACTTACAGTGGAATATTGATCTTAGGCTAGTAAGTGAATATGGATACAAGAAACAATTTTTTATGAATGACTGAGTTTCTGGGATGGTATGGGACCAATGGACAGCAATTAACAGAGAATTTAATACAAAGGGACAGATTACTTCATGAGGCAAGACAGGCGGAAAGTGTAGCAATTTAGTTCGAAATAACGCGGAATGGAGAGATTGCTTAGGAGAGTGAAAAGGGTATACGTTCATGAATCCTTTTCAACAAAAGAACACTGAACATGAAATTTTCCCACAAGTAGAGCAATAAAATTGAATTATACCTTATCTAACTCAGAAAATTTCACTGGAAATGGATATGAATTGAACTATGAACATTACAAAATACATATGAAACATAAGAGACACATTTACTACACTCACAACCACATGAATCTCATGAAACAGAGCTGCTGCCTTTCATTAATTCTCTGTCAAAAATATACAGTGAAGAAACAGAGTTTATTTCCCACAGTCTCCCAGAAGTTACCAGCCAACCCTTTGCAAATAGTTTGCATACAATATATAGAATGTGCCATGAAGAGATAGAACGCCCAGGGGTTGGGGAGTTACTCGAATAATTACAAAATGGAAGTGGAAAGCCAACCATTAGCTACAGGTGCAGCGTTACAAACATGACAAATGGCTTGGGTGACCGTTTGCCTTCCTTTGCCACTTGGATAGAAGCCAATCTGGAGTGAAAATACTTTAAATGCCGCCTTGGGTGCCAAAAAACTGAAATGTAGGTGAGCGGGCCCACTTGGAGAAGTCGTGAATCGAAATTTTGCGAAACGGAGGTAAAATTGGGCTTTTTTCCTGTATGCGTCACGCCACTTTGGAGCCTGTTTTGAGGCACTTGCAGGAGTTCAAAATGTGCCCAAGTGTGCTTGTTGGAAAGCCTGTCCTGTCTACTTTCTAACCCAAGTATAATTTCTGAATTTGGTGCTCATTTGCCTCTCCAAATCTTCATTCTCCCAAGACTGCTTCCTGTGTGTCAAAAGAGGGGCAGAGAGGTCTTTTTTTGGGTGTTTTTGACCTCCTGGAGACTCAGATCTTGCCCAAATTTCTTGTCCAAGCACCAGTAGTCGTGATTTTTCATGCTGAATCCAAAAGTGCAAACCATTCTTCATTTGGAGCTCCCAATTTTTAGCGCCGCGCCAGTGGCACGGCGCACAGGGAGAAAAAACCTGTGTTTTGCCCAAAAATTTGTCATGTGACCAAAATTTCCCCAAATTTCTTGAAATTTGGGCTGGAGGTCCTCTATGAAGTGCTATGCTATGCCAAGGAAGCTTCAGCCAAGATTCGAAGCCGATCTTGCTCTTTTTCCTATTTTGCCTCTTTTGTTGCTTTGCTCAATTTTACCTTCAAGCTCTTTATCCGGGCCTTTGCACTCATATTTCGTGCTCTGTAATGGAAGGCCATGTGTCTAAGTAAGGCATGGTCCTTGTTGGCCTTGTCAAACAGCCTCTCCAAGTGCATGTTAACTCTCTCGAGATTGGCCTCCCGGTCCTCATTGACCTCTTGCTCCAATGACGCGAGCTCAACTCTTCTCCTTTGTGCAGCTTGGCGATGCTCATGAATGTTTTGTAGCTCCATGATCGCTAGCTGATCCTCAAGCTATTTTTTCCTCTGCTCTAGATATTTCATGTTCCATTTGGCTCTTTCTAAATCAAGGGACAAGGCTTCAATCTCCAATTGCTGCTCTTGGATGATCTCTCTAAGCTCTGCATTTTTCGGTTATATATCTGTCTCATCATCATGAAGGAGAACAAATTCGGTCTCTCATTCACCTGATGGCTCTCCTGAAGGCCCCTCATCATGCAGTGGCTCCTTACCTCTGTCTTGTTCCTGTGTCATCGATGCCGGAAGCGAGGCCCCTTCCACCCCTGGTGGAGATAACACTCGCTTTGCCGCTGCAAACAAATGTCTACTGCCTCTCTGATAGGTGATGAATACTGGCATAGTAGCGGTGTCATGGCGCTCATACTAATGAGAAGGACCACCTATCTCATGCTCTGCCTCTGACACTACCTGTGGAGTGCTGAAGAAGTCACGGGAGATGAAGTCCTCCCAAGCAATGCCTTGCAATCCCAACTGATGATCCACCAAAATCCGGATAAGAGCAAAGTGATAAACATTGTTAAGCTGCTGCTGAGGGGTCTTATGCTGCATGAAATTGTTCATCCTCTCTATGTTCCTGCAAATGAAAAATGGGAGGTTCATCATCCGCACCCTGGTAAAGTGCATGAGCAACCTGATGTGATAGGCATATAGGCGAGAGAACCTCCCCTCACAACTGAAGTACTTCATGATCAATTTCATGAGCGGAGCATACTCATCTTTCAAATATCTGAATGGGAAGACTCTTGTGAGCTGCCTCAAACAACTGGCCTTAATGTAAGGCTCATAGTATTGCCTATCCACCTTCTTCTTCTTATGCCACTGTTCTCCAACATTTGGTATGTCTGTTGCCACTGAGATAGTTTCGGGTATCAATGTGAAGGTGACCTCGGCCAAGATAGACTGACCTCTATGTAGATGAAGCACAAAAAGACGGGCCAACTCATTATGAACTCTAACATTAGCCACCCTTTGAAAAATTCAAAACATGCTAGGTGTTGGAAACATGACATAGCAAGAGGGCATGCCTGCAATTCAGTGAGGGTGTTTGGCTCATCCCTAACATGTTTGCCACTCTTATGATGTCTCCTCGGAGCCTGTTCTCCTGAAGCTGTATCACTGTGAGTTTCCACCTCATACTCTGATGAACCCTCAGATGCCATGACTGTTGTTTATGTACTGTACTTAGGCTGCCATTTGATGATGGTGTGAAGCTGGGTGCTTTTGTGATATCTGCCACCAAGGGGAACAATGAAAAAAGGGAGTGTTAGGAGGGGGATAATATGATGGGAATAGGGGTCATGGGGAGAATTTTTGTTTAGGGATATATAGGGGGGTTTAGGGATTTGATAGGATAGGGTTTTGTGGTTTTGATAAGGTAGGGTTTTGGGGTGTATATTTGACAAATAAGAGGAGGGGAAAGAGAATAGGGTTTGGTAGTGTTTTAGGGTAGGGATAATAGGAAAAATGAGAAAGGTAGGATAGGGAAAAATGGAGAGGAGGGAAAAGATGAGAGGTGAAAGAGGAGCCTTGGCATCAACACCACAATTTTGCAACCCTAGCAACAATGTCTTTGGTGTTTTTAGGTGGTAGGATTTAAGAGTTTTTGTGCAACCATAAGCCGCCATGAACTATCATCATACTAACATAAAAATGGATGAAACACTGAGAGATTGACCCCACCTGGAAAGTTTAAGGGATTGAAGGCAATTGGTTACAAATTCTAAGAAAAATTAGCCTTGGCAGCTCTATGCGCCGCGCCTTCCATGTGCGTTGCGCCAGTGTAAATTTACACTCGAAATTTTCTCCCAGTGCGCCGCGCTCTCTATGTGCATAGCGCCCTTTTCAAGGTAAATTTTGGAGGCCTTCCTTTGTCCAAATTAGGCACAAGATAGCTTGTTGGAATGGTATTTGAGTCTACTTTCCAACCCAACTAGAATTTTTCAATTTGGAGTTCATTTGCCCTGTCAAAAATCAAATCTCCCAAGACTAGTCAAAATGTGCCAAATGAGGCTGCCTAAAGGCAGAGTGCTGTTACAGTCAACTTTTGAATGCCTTCCTCAACTCCAAATTGAGCTCATTATAGCTCATTGGAAATCTATTTGTGTCTAGTTATCATTTGGCTCATCACACAAGTCATTTTGCCAACCGATCTAGGAGAAAAATTGATTTTCCCAAGGTCACTTTAGAGGTGCATCAATTCTTCCGAAGCGATTGTATTTTTGACATTTCTCCAAAACCATGACACCTGTGTAAAACGTGAAGGAGGTTTTTCTTCCCTCGCATGTTTTGGAGAAAAACCTCTTTTAGTTTTCAAAAATTCATCTTTAATTTCTCAGAAACATCTTTTGAGTGAAACCTATCCCGATGTGTGGAACAAGGGATTTATCGAAATGAGGCGAAATGAAGGGGATAAGCGGCTTCTAAATTCTTGGAAGTAGGGGGGGATGTTAAGAAGTAGGGGAAAGTTGAATTTCAAAGATTGAGTGAGGGGAAGGGGTCCAAAAAGGAAAAACACAGGTCCAACCTAGAAAATTGCCAGGTTGTAGCAAGAAACTAGGGTTTGTGCGAAAATGAGGAATTTGGGGGATCTCAATGATGAGAAGTGTTTGATAAGGTACTTTAAGGATAGGGGAAGGTGTATGAACGTCAGGATACAAGTTTTGCCAATGATTTGACTGTCCAAGAGAAATTTCCTTCAAAACCCTAGAAGAGGGAAATGACCTTACCTAGGCGCAACTGAAGCATGAACAAGGTGTAAAATGACCCTGTGGAACTTGACATGATAATGACAACCCTCTAACTGATGGTACACTCAGCTGGACAATGACATGGACCGTCATTTGGACAGCTTTGACCGGAATAAAAGCAAATCCTAGATCTAATGCCTAGTGACCAAATTTTGCTTGAAGACTTACTGAAATGACAAAATTTGACCTTGACACCTTAAAATCACTTTGTAAGAGCAAGTTTGATCACTGGAGGAAGGATGCAAAGACTGACACTAACACCTATCTTACCTCCTTTGAAACCATATAAATAACAACTTTCTTAGGTTTTATGAAACACTATTCTACGAATCCATGTCCGCTTTCTTGAACCTGCTCATAAATTTCAATCATCCAGGATCTTGCTTGAATCTCCTGGCCATTGTGCAGTTCAATTGTCCCCAATCTTACTTGAATCTCCTGGCCATTGTGCAAGTGAATTTCAAATGGCAAGGGCATAAATTTCAAAATGGAGTGTGTAGTCTCCATTGTTTTTAGTTTTCAATTATTTGTTTTTAATGATTTTGGGTTTTAACTGCGAGGAGTTCTGTGACGGAAAACTGGAAATTGCCAGGATTTCTATGACAAAAAACTAGAAATTGCAGAGGTTTCTCAGTTTATGCACGATCTTGGATGAAATCTGTTGGGCACTGTGCAGGTAAATTTCAAAATGGAGTGGGTAGTCTCGAAACGACTGTTTTTAGTTCCTGCCCTCCATATACCACAATGCTTCTTTTTAAGAAACCCTAATGTCCAAAGTTGATCTTCCTCCAACCATTTGAAGGGGACTGTACTGCTAGTATGGCATGAATGCCCATGTCGCTGTGTTGAGTAATTATTTCAAGGTACGAGACCTTCCATCAAGTTTATGGCCCCCATAAGCAAGATTCCTCTCTTCTCCTTCAATGGGCCTACCTGTGGCGACCAGATCTTGTGCCTCCCGCTGTGGCTGTAGCTCAAACTCTCGTGTTTTTTCAACCCTCTGGTTTGGATTTTTCCCAGATCTGGCTTGGTTTTGTTTCTTGACCTCATCTCTAGCCTTTCATAGTCACCTACCTTCCAATAGGGGTTTAGACACCACCTAGTGTGAGCAGTATTCTACAAGACCTTCCTGTCAGGTTGTCCCTCCTGCCCTCTCCACCCAGTGTGAGCAATATTCTACTCCAAGACCTTCCTATCAGGTTGTCCTTCCTCCTACCCTCTCTCTGCATCTCCACCAATTTATAATATTTTCTCTAATCGTTTTCTTTAAGAAGTTCCAACATTACAAAGTAATCATTTCGGATTCAATGTCCTATATATTGAATTATTTCACATAACCATGCATTTACTGTAATCTTTTCATACTTGAAGTATATAGAGAATTCCTCATATGAATAGATAATTCTCTCTTTCCCACTATAGTTAATTGTGCTTATGTTGCAAATTAATCGTATGATAGTTATGACTTATCATTCCTTGGATTCCTATCATTATTTCTTCTCAATTGACAAATGAGGATTGTAGATACAATAGTTACTGTTAGCTCTGCTACAAATTCAATGTTTGAAGGTCAAGATGAGGAATAAATAGTGATGGTTTGTGTTGCAGAAAGTTGGCAATTGTTCATTTTATCATTCCCCTTCTAGTGCATTATTCCCCGACTCCATTTCTTCCGTTTCCGCATTCCTCATGAATTTCCCTTGTTTCCCCTTAAAACCCCTTTTACCCCTGTTTCGTATCAAAACCTTGAAACCCCGATAGCCCTTTGTAAATTGTATTAAACTATGTTTTAATTATAATACCATGCATCTTCATAACCCTTAGTTTTAATAGACTCCAGGCCCTACCTGCCCTGTCACATCATCCATCATGTCAACGCTAAGCCTGCGCAGTTCCTCCGACCGTTCAATCCTTCGCCCGTTGATCCAACGATGTACGCAAATTCCGCTCCGTCAACTTGTGCGTTATAAAATCCCTGGGGAAATGGTATTCTTCTTGCCACATGCCTTCATGTTGTTACATCGCGCTCGCCTGTACGGTTACCGCCTGCAGTCAAAAGTGGTGCAGGAAAACCGCCCGTCCGCTTTTCCGCCTTTTCCCGCCCATTAACATGTGTGTTTCTTTGTCGTACGATAACCGTTGGATTTGCTATGGACAGATCCAATGGCTGTCGTTCCCCCCTGCTGCCAATAGTTTCTCATGTGCAATCGTGGCCATTGAGCTCTAAGATCCGACGGCCAGAATTTGTTTTCACCTTCTGATCGTGCTCCTGCCATTCTGATCTCACTTGTAGCTTATGTTATTCACTCGAAGAAGGAAGGGAATGATCTACCCGCCCTCCGCACGTTAAGGCTCCACCAACCGCAGTTAAGGAACAGCACAATCAAGGACAGAAAGGACACCCTTGAGCAGTTCAACCAAGCGGCAGTTATGGAAGGTTATTCAGTCAGCATTCCACTTGTTTGAGGAGTACATCAAAGTACCAAAGAATGTCAAATTTGTTAATTAAAGCTGTCAGAATGAATCAGAGCCCATAACATTTTGTAAATGTGGTTGGTGTTTAGTTAAGACACCTCCACACATACCCTAGCAGAGGTTTTTGTAAACAGATACTATATATACTTAAAAAAACGATGTAATCAGTTTGATGAGTGTTAGAGGTGTTGTAAGCTTCAACTTCTGGAGACTTTAACTACTTTGAGACCTGCAGCTTCTGGTCTTCATTTCCAACTAATACAAGCTTCTTTTGTTGTCATTTGCTCACTTTTCACTTCTTCTATGTCCTAGGCTGTGCCTGTTTTGCATTATTTCATGTGCTGTGAATATTTAGCATCAGAGGGGCTGTCATCTCGCCTCTGTGTTAGAATTTAGTGTTGGAAATAATACTGAGAGGGGGGGGGGGTGAATCAGTATTATCTAATTCTTTTAATCAATCTTCCTTATTTGTTCTTTGAATTATTTTTGCATGTCAGTACCATAAAATAATGAGCATGAACAAAGAAAAACAGATAGTCACATCAAAGAACACAAGATGTAAGGTGGAAACCCAATGTGGGTGAAAACCACCTGCTGCAATATGTCTCTATCTTCTTTCAACTTAGAAACTTCTTTTACAATGGTTTTGTACTGGTGCAGTCCTTTACCAGTACGCAGGCTGCAACCTGCAGAGAGCTACAACTCTCTCTCTCTCGTTTTCCAGTCTCTCCTGGAAGGGAGCTACAACCCCCTACTTCTTTTCATAAAGCATCAAATGATCATCAAGTACATAAAGGTTACAGTCCGCTACAGTTATCAGATCAGCAATAACAGAAATAACCCAGAACACCTTATCAACAGGAAATTTCAGTCAACAGAACATTTTAATACAGAGACGCAGTTTTCCCTTCTGTGGCCTGCGTCGCTACGCAGTTCACCTTCTGCTTTACTACGTATACCCGCAGGAATCCTTCTGCCGAACTGCGTGCCCACGCACTTTACCTTGAAACGCACTGCGTATTATTACTGCAGGGATGCACCCAGAGACATTATCGCGCCGCGTACTGTTACTGCAGGGACGCACCCAAAAATACTATCGCGCCGCGTACGGACGCACCTAAAAATTCTATCGCGCCGCGTACTTTTACTGCAAGGACGCACCTGAACCTTAGTCGCTCTGCGTACCCACGCAGGTCTCCTTCTTCTGCTCTGCGTACCGACGCAGGTCTCCTATTTCTGCTCTGCGTCCCCACGCAGATCTCCTATTTCTGCACTGCGTACTCACACAGCTCTTCTGTTAAACACCTGCGTCCTTCTGATTAGGGCCGAATAGGCAGTCCACCAGAGTGGCACAGTTGCTCAGATCTGATCATGCGCTCGAGAGATCATCCTTCACAGATTCGCCTTCAACTTTCCTTTCATATAGATCAAGCTTTTAAGACCATAACCCAATATTTCAGATCTAAAGATATTCAATTGCAAAAGATACTTAGCCAAGTGATCTCCTTTGCTTTATATAGGCAAGCTCCTCCTCAAATCATGGAACAATACCACGAGCCGACACCATAATAACACAATACCGTCGGCTAGATACCAAGAGTAAAACATAAGAAACCCCCACGTGTGCTTTTCTCTGCCTTGAAATGTGTGCACTGGGGGTACGCACCTCCTGAACGGCTGGCCTGCGTATCTGGACGCGGTCCCTGCATGGTGTACCTGCGTGTACGCACCTTTTGAACTGCTTTCCTGCGTACTTCTTAATTTTCAACAAATTGAGAGCCTTGCCACGGGAGTTGCCATCAAGTACAACATCTGTAACATATAGCCATACCAGAAACATAATGCCAACAATCTCCCCCTTTGGACTTGATGGCAACCTCACAAACTTCAGCTTCATTCTCCCCCTTTGACATCAAGGGCAAAGGGGTATGCTCCCCCTTAGATCATGCTCCCCCTGAAAAATGAACCAGATCTGCAACAAAGAACCATAATCCACCATGAAAGAGATAGAGACATATTGCAGCTATTTCCAAGATCTCCTTCTGACCATCCTCCATAATGCCAACAATGCATTATATGCTCCCCCTGAACCTGTACCATCAATCAGAAAAGGTTCAACAATAAGATGATGCATCAACAACTCCCAGCTTTTGCCTGAGGTATTCAAAAGTGTCCCTGGGCAATGGTTTGGTGAGAATATCAGCAACTTGTTCCTTAGAAGGAACATACTCCAACTTGACCTTCTGTTCAAGTACTTGTTCCCGGAGAAAATGGTACTTGATTGGTATGTGCTTGGTTTTTGAATGCATAACCGGATTCTTTGAGATGCTGATTGCACTTGTGTTATCACATAAGATGGGGATAGGTGGAGTACAAGTGATTTGAAAATCCTGCAAAGTCTGCATCATCCAAAGGAGTTGAGTGCAACAAGATGCAGCAGCAACATATTCCGCTTCAGCTGTAGACAAGGCAATCGAACTCTGTTTCTTGCTGAACCAAGATACCAGTCTGGAACCCATAAAGAACGCACCACCACTTGTGCTTTTCCTGTCATCCACGCTTCCAGCCCAATCTGCATCTGTATAAGCATGAAGTGTAAGATCTGTATCTCTAGGATACCATAAGCCATAATTTTGAGTCCCTTGAAGATATTTGAAAATTCTCTTCACTACCTGAAGATGAGTCTCCTTCGATTTGCCTGAAATCTTCCAACTATTCCAACTGCATGCATGATGTCCGGTCGGGTACCTGTCAAATAAAGTAAGCTTCCAATCATAGATCTGTAGGTTGGTTGATGTACTGCTGCAGATTCATCATTTGCGCTGAGGCTACATCCTGTGACCATGGGTGTACATACTGGTTTTGCATCTTCCATACCATATTTCTTCAAAATCTATTTGAGATACTTGGTTTGAGATAAGAAGATTCCTCCTTCTTTTTGTTGGATTTGCAAACCAAGGAAATATGTCAGTTCTCCTAGCAAAGACATTTCAAATTCTTTCTGCATTACCGAGGCAAAGCTTTGACTCATAGCTTCTTCATTGCTCCCAAAAATAATGTCATCTACATACACAACCAGTATTAGCAATTTGTCATTTTCAACTTTTATATAAAGATTGCTATCTGCTGATCCTTTTGAAAAACCTTGTTGATGAAGATATTTGTCCAAACGGTAGTACCAAGCCCTTGGAGCTTGTTTGAGACCATAGAGAGCCTTTTTCAATCTGCATACAAGATTTGGATCATTTCCAAGAATGAACCCATCTGGCTGTTCAATGTATACTTCTTCTTCCAGGTCTCCATTCAGAAAGGCTGATTTCACGTCCATTTGAAATACTTTGAAGTTTTGAAAACTTGAGAGAGCAAGGAACATTCGGATAGCCTCAAGTCTTGCAACCGGAGCAAAGGTTTCTTCAAAGTCTATTCCTTCTTGCTGCGCATACCCTTTACAAACAAGTCTGGCTTTGTTTCTAATTACTTCTCCATTTTCATTCAATTTGTTTTTGAAGACCCATTTTGTTCCGATAACATTCTTATCCTTTGGTCTAGGAACCAGCTCCCAAGTGTTATTCTTTTCGATTTGCTCAAGTTCTTCATCCATTGCTTTCACCCAAAATTCATCTTTGCATGCCTCTTTCACACTTTGTGGTTCAGTAGAGGAGAGTAATGCCAAATAACTTGAAGCTTCTGCAACTGTTCTTCTTGTTTGTACACCTGCTTCTTTCTGCCCCATAATCTGAGATTCTGGATGATTCTTCTGAACATATCTGGATGGAGTCTTTTCTTCTATTCTTGTCTGCTCCTCTGGTTCTTCTTGAGGTTCTTCTTCTTCATCATTCTGTCTTTGAGGGTAGCCTTCATCTTCTTCGATGTCTTCATGATGTACTTGCCTGGGAATGTATCCCTTCTCATCAACCACTACGTCAATGCTGTCAACAATTCTGCCAAGTCTTTTATTGTAGCATTTGTATGCTTTGCTATGTGGAGAGTAACCAAGAAGAATGCCTTCATCTGCTCTAGGTTCAAGTTTGCCAAGCTGCTCATCAGTATTCTTGATATAGCATTTGCTCCCAAAGATTTTGAAGTGCTTTACCGAAGGAGTCTTACCACTCCAGAGCTCATGAGGAGTTTGAGTGCTGTTCACCCGGACATTTGTTTTGTTAAGAATAACAACTGCAGCATGTGCAGCTTCACCCCAGAAAGTTGCGGGAGTTCCTGATTCATCAAGCATAGCACGAGCCATTTGTTGGACTGTTCTGTTCATTCTTTCCACAACTCCATTTTGCTGAGGAGTTCTAGCTGTAGAGAATTCTCTTCTTATCCCATGTTCATCACAGAAATCGAAAAATTCATTTGAGGTAAACTCCCCACCTCTGTCGGATCTGAGGCACTTAATTTTGTGACCTGATTCATTTTCAACCAAGGCTTTGAAGGACTTGAATTTTTCGAATGCTTCATCTTTGTGCTTCATAAGTCCTAGCCAGACAAACCTGGAGAAATCGTCAATGAATAGTATCAAGTATTCTTCTCCTCTAGGTGTTCTTTTCTTGAATGGACCGCATGTATCTGTATGTACTAGCTCGAGAGGCATGCTAGTTGATCCTTCCTTCTCTGGAAAGTTAGTTCTGGTTTGTTTTCCAAACTGACATGATTTGCATATGGTGTTGTCAGGAATTTTGATATCTGGAAGATCGCGAACTGCCTGATATTTGCATGCTTTCCTTATTTGTGAAAAGCTTAGATGCCCCAACCTCCGATGCCATAACCAGTGCTCATCATCCTTGCTCAGATAGCATTGTTGTTGTCCTTCTTCAAATATGTACAGATTATTTGGAGTTCTTTTGCCTTTGATCACTGTTTTACCTGTATCAAGATCACGAACAAGACATCCATTTGATCTGAATATAACCTCGGTTCTTTGATCACACATCTGGCTGACACTTAGAAGATTATGCTTCAATCCATCAACATACAAAACATTTCCAGCCTTGACTTTTTCTTTTAACTGAGCAATGCCCTTTCCTTTTATAGTTGCAGGAGTATCATTTCCAAAAGAGACTTTCTTTCCCTTTTCTAGAGCAGAATAAGACTCGAGTTTTTCTTTATCACCTGTCATATGCTTCGAACATCCACTGTCAATGTACCATAGATTTTCCTGTCCCTCTGTATAAAATGCTATCCCACATCTTTCTATTTGAGGTTCCTTTATTCTCCATGTTTTGGTGCTTGAGGCTTGTTCCTTTTTCTGCTGAAACCTGCTCCTGCATTCAGAGTCTTCATGACCAAAGTTATTGCAAATAGAACATTCAACTTCATTTTCAAGAACCGAAAAGTTGTTATAGGTCCTTTTTGTAATCCCTGTCATACTTCTTTGTTTTTGAGCTTCCCTAGTCATGATCGTTTTATATGCAACACATTGAGCTGCTTTGTGACCAAAGTTATGGCAAGAAAAACATTGTCCATTGAAGAAACTTCTTCGGTTATTGAATCTACCAGCCAACTGATTGTAATTTTTATTTTCATCTATTCTTGAACCAAATTGAGAAGATTTTACCTGTGGCTGGTTGTAGCTTTTGTTCACCCTTAAGATGGATTGCCCTTGATAGTTTCTGTTTGTAATTCGTTCCTGCTTTACCTGTTGATCTTCATTGTTCTTTTGCTCATTTCTTCTTGCTGCATCAAGATAACTTTTTGAGGTGGATGCTTGAGAAGTTTCTCCATTATAGCCCAGACCTGTCTTGTTTAGAGGAGACCGCTGCACATTGATAATCTCATCCAAAGTTTCAGATCCTTTGACAAACTTGAGATTAATAGCTTTTGTTTTCTCAATCTCTTTTCTAAGACCAACAATTTCACCTTCTAATTTTTCAAGATGTTTTTCCTTTTCATCAATTTGAAATTGTAGAGTATCAATGATCATGTTCTTTTCTTCTATACATCTCTTGAGTCTAGTAATTTCATCATAAAGGTTATCCACATCTACAGCATCCATATAATCATCATCTTCAAATGCCATTAAGAACTTATATTCATTACCTTGTTCATCTTCATCACTGTTTGATAGACCATCACTATCTTCATGAGTGTAGTAGCTTTTCTTATTTGCGTTCTGTTTCTTGTTCCATCTAGCAGGTTCCTTTCCTTTATCCTTATAAGGACATTTTGCAGCATAATGACCTACTCTTCCACAAGCAAATCATTTAAAAGGTAACTTACCTCTGAACCTTCCAGAACCCCTTTGAAGATTTCTGACAAAATTTGATTCTTCTTCCTCTTCTTCTGGGACGTGGCTTGCTTCATAATAATCTCCTTTGCCTGATGCCTTGAAAGCAGCTTCTCTTAGTCTGATGAACCTCCCTTTCTCATTTCATAAGCAGTTAGAATTCCATGTAGCTGAGACATAGTAAGAATTCGTAGATTTTCCTTTTCTTCTATTGCAGATACTTTAGATTCAAACTTGGGGGACAATGATCTTAGAACCTTTTCAACCACAATAGCCTATTTTATTTCTTCACCCAAATTTTTCATACAATTAACAACCTCATCTACCCGAAGAAAATAGTTAGCCACACTTTCATCATTATACATTTTGAGAGTCTCATACTGAATTCTGAGAGTTTGAAGTTTAGCACGCTTTACCTGTTCATCTCCTTCATAGCTCGTGACAATTTTGTCCCATATCTCTTTTGCGGATTTATAGTGCATTACCTTCATGAATTCTGATTGAGATATACATCCTAATAGAGTACTGACTGCTTTCGCATTTGTTTCATACTTCTTTTTCTCAGCTGCATCTGTAGGAGTAGCTGAAGGAAAAGCATAGCCTGTCTCTACGATGTCCCAAACTTCTGTACCAAGAGATTGAAGATAGGAAGTAACTCTTACCTTCCAATAATTGAAGTTTGTCCCATCAAAAACCGGTGGCCTGATTGATGCTTCTCTCTCGTAGTTGCTCATGATGAACGATCTACCTTCAAGCGATCAAGCTTCTCTGAAGGACCTGCTCTGATACCAACTGTTGGAAATAATACTGAGAGGGGGGGGGGGGTGAATCAGTATTATCTAATTCTTTTAATCAATCTTCCTTATTTGTTCTTTGAATTATTTTTGCATGTCAGTACCATAAAATAATGAGCATGAACAAAGAAAAACAGATAGTCACACCAAAGAACACAAGATGTAAGGTGGAAACCCAATGTGGGTGAAAACCACCTGCTGCAATATGTCTCTATCTTCTTTCAACTTAGAAACTTCTTTTACAATGGTTTTGTACTGGTGCAGTCCTTTACCAGTACGCAGGCTGCAACCTGCAGAGAGCTACAACTCTCTCTCTCTCATTTTCCAGTCTCTCCTGGAAGGGAGCTACAACCCCCTACTTCTTTTCATAAAGCATCAAATGATCATCAAGTACATAAAGGTTACAGTCCACTACAGTTATCAGATCAGCAATAACAGAACTAACCCAGAACACCTTATCAACAGGAAATTTCAGTCAACAGAACATTTTAATACAGAGACGCAGTTTTCCCTTCTGTGGCCTGCGTCGCTACGCAGTTCACCTTCTGCTTTCCTGCGTATACCCGCAGGAATCCTTCTGCCGAACTGCATGCCCACGCACTTTACCTTGAACCGCACTGCGTATTATTACTGCAGGGACGCACCCAGAGACATTATCGCGCCGCGTACTGTTACTGCAGGGACGCACCTAAAAATACTATCGCGCCGCGTACGGACGCACCTGAAAATTCTATCGCGCCGCGTACTTTTACTGCAAGGATGCACCTGAACCTTAGTCGCTCTGCGTACCCACGCAGGTCTCCTTCTTCTGCTCTGCGTACCGACGCAGGTCTCCTGTTTCTGCTCTGCGTCCCCACGCAGATCTCCTGTTTCTGCACTGCGTACTCACGCAGCTCTTCTGTTAAACACCTGCGTCCTTCTGATTAGGGCCGAATAGGCAGTCCACCATAGTGGCACAGTTGCTCAGATCTGATCATGCGCTCGAGAGATCATCCTTCACAGATTCGCCTTCAACTTTCCTTTCATATAGATCAAGCTTTTAAGACCATAACTCAATATTTCAGATCTAAAGATATTCAATTGCAAAAGATACTTAGCCAAGTGATCTCCTTTGCTTTATATAGGCAAGCTCCTCCTCAAATCATGGAACAATACCACGAGCCGACACCATAATAACACAATATCGTCGGCTAGATACCAAGAGTAAAACATAAGAAACCCCCACGTGTGCTTTTCTCTGCCTTGAAATGTGTGCACTAGGGGTACGCACCTCCTGAACGGCTAGCTTGCGTATCTGGATGCGGTCCCTGCATGGTGTACCTGCGTGTACGCACCTTTTGAACTGCTTTCCTGCGTACTTCTTAATTTTCAACACATTGAGAGCCTTGCCACGGGAGTTGCCATCAAGTACAACATCTGTAACATATAGCCATACTAGAAACATAATGCCAACATTTAGTTGTTCATTGAAATTGCTTGTAGGTTTCTGTTGTTTTAATGCATAGAGAGTTGTCATCCTATCTGTGTATTAGACAATAGTTTTACAGACCTCCTTTCTGGTTGCAGCTGGCCATCACAGGGTCCTGTGTATCTGCTGGTGCAGTCAGTCTTCTCCATCATCACATTTTTACTGTGAGTAATTGGTGGTTAAAAGCCTTGTAGTTTGGGGTGTTCACCCATGTCTGGGGCCAATCATAGTAGGAGTGGTTATCTGGCTTGAATGTGCAGCGTTTCTTTCATTCATCCACCATTTATCCAACATATTTGTTGAGTTTGTAATGTTCCCGAGCATCACTGATATACAACCTAGGTGAGGTTCTTGGGGTGATAACATTAATTGGCGCCGTTGCCGGGGAGAGGAGAATCGAAGCTCAGCTTTCCTGGGAGAACGACACAGCTTCAAGCTTTGATGACAGACAAAGTTTGAACACATATTTTGGTTGTAATCATATGTCTAGCAGCTCCACTAAGGAAGACCATCCTTTGGCGACTCCACATCGAAGTTCTGGCTCAGTTTATGAGACATACTCGAAGAAATCCTCAGGAATATCTAGCTTAACCATTATCTGAACCTGAGAGGACTGCTAAATCGAAGAAATCACGAAAAGGGGCATTAGGATCAGGTAAGCCTAAGAAGTATAATTCATCTCTGAAAGATAAAGTTTTTGCTGAATATTTGCAATTTGAAGATCTAGAGCACAGCACTGCCAATAAGGAAAAACCTTCAGAGATTAGTCCAGCCCCTTGTACAGTTAGTTCCCCTTTGAATCTCAGTCCAAAGAAAGCTTCCCATTCAGTTCAGAATATCCCTTATTCATTTCCATCCATCACATTACTTCCTACTCCTTCATCTGTTAGTATTCTTCCAAATATTCCAATCATGGCAGGACAACAAGCACCTACTAGAATAGAGAGAATTGTAGCTGCTAGATATGGACCGTTGGTGTTGCCTGTGCCTTTAAATCCTATGCCTGTGGGAGAATATCAGAAATATATGCCCAAATTCACTGGTATAGAGGGAGTAACAGTAGAAGAACACTTAGAAGCTTTTTACAGTTATGCTGATAATTTAGATATAAGTGAAAATGATGTGTGGATGAGAGTCTTTGTCCAGAGCCTTGATGGAGAGGCTAGGAAGTGGTTTAGAGAATTACCCCAGAGATCTATAACAGATATTGAAGCATTAGATGATGCATTTTTAAAGCAATGGGGAGATAAGAAGGACTTGTTGTATTACCATACTGAGTTTGGTAACCTGAAGAGGGAAAATGGGGAATCAATACTTGATTTTAATAAAAGATTAAATAGAATGTATAGTAAGATTCCAGCTGAGGTAAAGCCTACTCCTACCTCTACTAAACTTACTTATGCCAATTCTTTTGACTCCGATTTCTACTTGTTATTGAGAGAAAGGAGATGTGCTACACTGGCAAACATGCAAGATGCAGCCCTAGAGGTAGAATCTAATATCATGGCTGCAGAGAAACTAAAGAGTCGAGCTGATAGAAGAAGACAGAAAAATCATGCTTCTACTTCTTCTGCATCATCTTCAAAGCCTAAATTAGATAAAATGACTAAGATGATTGAGTCATTGGCTGTTGAAATCTCTAAGTTAAACGTTGAGCAGAATTAAGGGAAAACAAGGCAGCAACCCACATTTGCTCCAAGAAATCAGAACCCTTTCAGAAGAGCAAATGATTAGTTGCAAATAATGCAAAGGAGTGAAGAAACAAAAGAAGATAACAAAGTTAAAGCTCCCTTCCAGAATGTAGTCATGGAGAAGGAACAATTTGAAGAGGACGAGGGTGAAATTCACTGCATGGAAGATAAAGGCAGCGCTACATTTTTAACATTGGCTGAGTATGAAGAGTCATTGCTGCATGAGCAAAACAGTTAGGAGTGGGACAGAGGAGTTGTTCTACAATCTGATGAGCAACAACAGAGTTACAATTTGAGATACAATTTGAGATACAATGCAAATAATGTTAAAGATAATCCTGCACAAAGAGCTGCTGTCTAAACAGAACCTCAGAATATCAAGTAGAGAAAACCAGCAACTGATCCAATCATTCTCAAAGCTCCGGTTCAAGAGGTAAAAAGTTCTGATAAGTCATCTTCTTCTTTCAGCTTCGAGTCAGAGGTCCAAAAATTGAAGATATCTATGCCTCTAGTTGAGTTGGTGAAGAGTGAAACGTTTAGAAAGCCTATACTTGAAGCCCTTGAACTAGAAGCCAAACAGACCTCCACAGACTCTGTCAATTTGCAAGATGACAACTCTGCCATTGTGCTCAGCCCCATGATTGAACCTGCTGATAATAATTCTCCATCTTTCTATGTCTCATTGACCATCCATGATAAAATTCTTCACAATTTCCTGCTGGACACAGGGGCCAGCCACAATCTAATGCCTAAAGTAGTCATGGAGGAATTGGGCCTTGATATCACTAGACCCTATCATGACTTATTTTCTTTTGATTCAAGGAAGGTGAAATGTCTTGGATTGATAAAAGATCTAGCCATTAGCCTAACTCAGCTTCCCATGAAGAGTATGATGATGGATATTGTGGTAGCAGATGTCCCTCCTAAGTTTGGCATGCTGCTATCCAGAGGGTGGATTAAGAGACTAGGTGGGACATTATAGAATGATTTATCTTACGCCATTGTCCCAGTATTTGGGGGAGAAAGTAGGAGGTTATATAGAGAAGAACAGTTGGCATATATCATTAGTGATGAGAAGAATCCTACAAATCATCCTATTTATGCACTGGACACTGATTTTGAAGCTTGCATTCTTCAGATTGAAGAATCTCAGAAGGCCAAAATGCAGATCAGGAAACCAATGGTTCAGGCCGGGAAAGTGCAAGAAGGTCAGGTTTGGGAGATGTTCTTTGATGGAGCATGTTCCAGGGAGACTACAGGAGCAGGGGTGGTGCTAGTATCTCCTCATCAAGAGAGCATTCAGCTGTCTTTTAAGCTGGTTTTTCAAGTCACTAATAACATGGCAGAGTATGAGGCTTTGTTGTTGGGCCTTAATGCGGCAAAAGACAGAGGAATCAAGAATCTGAAAGTGTTTGGAGATGCTGATTTGATTATTCAACAAGTAAATGGAACATTTCAGGCGAAGCACCCAAGGCTGAAAGCATACAGAGATGAGGTATGGAGAACCCGAGACTCTTTTCATTTTTTCTGTATCTCATATATTCCTAGAGCCCAAAATCAGCTTGCTGATTCCCTTGTTGTTTCTGCTAGTCTACTTATACCCCCCATGCCTCCCAAACTTGTTCATGAAGTGCAAATGAAGTACAGACCGTCCTTGCCTGACAATGTCCACCATTGGAAAGTTTTTCAAGATGATGATGACATTAATAGATTCCTTCAGGTCATTGATGAATTTTCTGAGATGCAAATTGACCAAGAGAATGATGCCTTGTTAGAAAAACCCAAGTCCCAGTTTAGAAATAAAATTGGTAAAGACAGCATAGTCCAGCTTCCTAGTAACCATATTCCTAAAGGTATAATTCCCCTTGAAAGATTGTTTGACCAGAATGATGTGCCTTACAAAGCCGCCCAAAAATAAGATCAATCAACAGTCTATAAGCATGATATAGGAATTCCAGGTCAGCCCAAATTTATAAATCTGTCTACTCATTTTTCAGCTGACAAAAGTGCTGAATACTGCAATTTAATAAGGCAATTTGCTGATGTGTTTTCTTGGGAATACAGTGACCTGAAAACATATGACAAGAATATAATTTAGCATAAAATCCCTCTGGAAAAAGACACTATTCCTTTCAAACATAAATTAAGACCAATAAATCCAATGCTTCTTCCATTGATTGAAAAAGAAATTAAAAAATTGTTGGTTGCCAAGATTATAGTACCTCTCAGATATTCAAAATGGGTAGCCAATTTGGTGGTGGTGAGGAAGAAGAGCGATGAAATCAGACTCTGCGTTGATTTCAGAAATCTGAACAAGTGCTCAAAGAAAGACAACTACCCTCTGCCTAAGATGGAGCATTTGTTGCAGAAGGTCTCAAGAGCTAAAGTGATGTCATTTTTAGATGGATTTTCAGGCTTTAATCAGATTGTGTGCACCCAGATGATCAAGAAAAGACTGCATTTACCACTCCTTGGGGCACTTTCATGTATGCCAAAATGCCATTTGGATTGATTAATGTTGGAGACACCTTTCAGAGAGCTATGGATATAGCATTTGTGGGAGAGAAGGACAAGTTTGTCCTTATCTACCTTGATGATATAACTGTTTATTCTAGCAGCCATCAAAATCATTTGCAACATTTGAAAAAAGTGTTCTTCAAGTGCAGGAGGTTCGGAATTTCAGTCAATCCCAAAAAATTGCAATTTGCTTTACATGAAGGCAAGTTGTTGGGACATATTGTGTCTGTTGCAAGTGTCCGGATTGACCGAGAAAGAGTCAAGGAAATTCAGGCTTTGACTGTTCCTCGATCAAAGAAAGATATTCAGTCATTTCTAGGCAAAATTAACTTTGTAAGGAGGTTTATTCCTAATTTTGCAGAAATAGTGAAGCATGTGACCTCCATGTTGAAGAAAGGGTCAGAGGTAAGATGGACTGATACAACAAGGAAATCATTTAAGTCAATTAAGAAAGCTATAATGGAAGCTCCCACATTAATAAGTCCAGATTACAGTAAGGAGTTTCATATTTTCTCTTTTGCCTCTGAAGAAACTATTGCAACTGTTTTATTGCAGCAAGATGAAGAAAGTTATGAGCATCCGGTCACATTTTTCAGCAAGAATTTGAGGGATGCTAAACTTAGATATGATATTATAGAGAATCGGGCATATGCTCTTATTAAATCCTTAAAGGCTTTCAGAGTTTATATCTTGCATTCAAAAATAATTGCATATGTGCCTTCTGCTACAACTCAACCTGATGCTGATGGAAGAAGGGCGAAGTGGATTGCAAAAATGATTGAATTTAACATTGAGCTAAAGCCCACCAAGCTGGTCAGAGGTCAGGGTCTTTCCAATTAATTGGCTAAAGAAAATTGCAGAACTTTAGACATTGATTTCCTATGCATGATGGCAAAAAATGGTCATGCAGATGAAGAGGAAAACGCAGCTGAGACAGAGAAAAAACAGTCAGTGGCCAAGAATCTAGCTTCATGTAACTGGTATGCTGAAATAATTAATTTTTTTGTTGAAGCTAGAGATGCCTTCAAAATTTACTCAAAGTCAAGCTAGAACTTTAAAACTCAGGGCAACAAAATATTGCATAAATAAAAATCTGTTATATTAGAGGGATCCATCTGGCATATTTCTAAGGTGTCTGGACAAAGAGCAATCAAAAGAAGTGATGCAACGGTTTCACAATAGCATGTGTGGAGGGCATCATTATTGGAAAACTACATCCCACAAAATTCTCAAAGTTGGGTATTATTGGCCCACTTTATTTTCTGATGTATTTGTTTTTGTTAAAACTTGTGACAGGTGCCAAAGATTTGAAGGAAAGCAGCAGTAGAGATCCCTGCCCCTAAAACCAACTCAGGCAAAAGGACCTTTTCAGCAATGGGGTTTGGATTTTATTGGAGAAATCAATCCACATTCCAGTGGCCAGCACAGGTGGCTATTAGTTGCCACTGATTACTTCCCAAAGTGGATTGAAGCAGTCCCTACAAGGAAGGTTGATCATAATGTGGTCATGAAGTTTTTAACAGAAAATATTTTCAGCAGAATTGGTTGTCCACAGAAGTTAATAACAGATAATGCAGCAGCCTTCAGAGCTAAGGAATTGGTGGAAATGTGTGATTCAATGGGCATTAAACTTGTTCATTCCACCTCATATTATCCACAGGGAAATGGTCTAGTAGAATCCTCTAATAAAAGTCTGATCAGGATAATTAAAAAGTTGTTAGAGGACAATAAAAAGAATTGGGATTTAAAGCCCAAGTATGCACTGTGGGCTGACAGAGTGACCATTAAGAAATCCACAGGGAGTTCTCCATTCAAACTAGTGTACGGTACTGATGCTGTATTCCCAATTCATTTAACTCTCCCTGTGGCAAAATTTCTTCAAGAAGAACAAGATGAGGAAGAAGATATGGTGAATGGAATCACTGATTTAACGGAGTGTTTAGTCAATTTAGTGTTTCTAAATTGATGTCATTAATTGTCAACCCGGGGCTCGTAAGCTGATGAAGTGAAGGTGTACTATATGTACTTAAGCAACCTCTTAGAGCTTTTTGTCGTTTGGGGTGTTGTTTGTGGTTAATTTATCTTCCTAAGATGGAGTGGTGATTTATAAACAGATGAGTGATAGTGTGTGTAAGGTGAGTTCTAGATGAGTGAGAGTGTGTGATTAGTGGTTTCTAACTACTTGCTGAAAAGGAAAAGCTTGAAAGAAGTAAATAAATTGAAATGAACTGAAAGCAAAGAACCACTTTCTAATGGCATTAGACACCATTCATGCTGTTGCAAATAAAAGGTAAGAAAATCACTTTAAAAACCAATGATAATGTTTATCTCTTCCTAACTCCCTGCTTCTAACACATAGTACTGTGTAAAACACGATTAGGAAGTAGCTAAAGATGAGTTAGAAAAGTGATCAAAAATGAGAAAAATCTACTTTAAAGACTAGTTATAATGTTTTGCTATTTCTAACTCTCTGCTTCTATCATATGGTACTATGTAAAGCACGATTAGAAAGTAGTTAAAGATTAGTCTAAAAAGTACTCAAAGCCAGCTGTAAGTTATTAGTATTCTGATCTCTAAAAGATAAACAATTTGTGATAAAGAGATCATTCATATGTTAGCAGACAACTTTGAGAAAGTAAACTAAAAATCAGCTATGAAAATAAAGTAAAGGCAGCAACTTAGAATCTGTCAACTGAAACTACCACTAGATATAAAGCAAATACACAAACACACACAATCCCGGGTTTAAAAACCTGCAGAAAAACAAATCTGATCAGTCAAAATGAATGCTGCAATTGAAATAACAATGAAAGTGAATTAAGCTGTACATGTTTCAAGAAAAGGAATTGCTGAATGGAAAATAAAGAAATAGCAAGAATATAAACATGAAATACTATACAAGGGCAGTCATGAACAGGGGCCCTCCATTCATAATACCCAACGAAGACTCAAAGATTTGAAAACTTCAGAACAGCGCTGCTTCTATTACTCCATGTGCAAAAAATTACAGTCAAGAGTGCTAGAACAACACTATTAAAACAAAGTCTTGAAATGCACTAAAATTATAACAAGTTCATAAAACACAGTAACTAAAAAGTAACCTTAAGCGTATGCAAACGCTAGTTTTTATAGGCATCTAAACGATTGCCTAATGCGTAAAGCTAGAAACTGAAATTTAACTAATCTGTCATGCGTAATTAAGGTTCAATAACACGTCATAAGCCTCGTGGATGAGCTGGAGGTTCTGGTTGTTATGGGCATTGAATCCAGAGTTGGATTATGTCCCCCACAGCCTGCGTAAGACGGACAAATCACCGTTTGAACTGACGTGACCCAACAGCTTACGTATCACCGTTAAGCTGCCTTTGTTGACCGTAACTTGACCCTCGTTGACCGGAGGTACAGATGACGTGGCTGGCTGAACCAATAGCACAGGAACCTCGAGCACCTTGATTCCTAAGTGCCCATGTGGCTCGTTTGGCAAAATGACACGTGGAACCTTGAGATTAACAAAAAGGCTGCGGAATCATCAGATGGCTGCGGAATTCCTGTAAATATGTCAAAATCTAAACAAAACAGTCACACATTAGCAAAATTCCTTAATCATGCTTAAAGTCATCTAATGTAATGATCTGGGTTGGTTTGCAAGGAAAATGAGGCAAAAGAGAGAGATGAATGAGGGAAAACTGTAGGTAATGATGGATAATCAAGTGTAAAGTAGAGGCTCTACATACCCCCACTACGAGGGCATTGCATGTCCTCATGCAATCAAAAACATTGTTCAGTCCACCCGCTGAGATGCCTCTGCTAAGACATCCAGCCTTCTCTTCTTTCTCTGTGTGGCCACATTGACTCTTGGTCTTTTCATTAAACACCTGAATTTCAGATTGATCAAAGCTCTGTTTAATTTCCTGCATCTCTTCTTGAGCTTTTTGTTTTCCTTTTGCCACAGGCCCATATGAAGCATGGTGTTATCTTGGACCATCTTGTCCACATTGCTCTGTATCTTCAGTTTTTCATTTTCTTGTTTGATGTGGCGATTTAGTACCTCCAGCTCAAATATTTCCTGCTTCAGTGATTGGACTTGCTGCTCCAAAGGTTGAGCAGTGCTTGGACCAGCAGCTGCTTGTTCTAGCGTCTCCAGGTAATTATAAACTTTCTGCTGATCAGGGTCAACCTCTGGTGACCTCTTTGGGCTAGGCTCATACTGAAATCCGGATCCATGTTCATATTCAGGTTCATGCTCAAAAGGACTTTCCTCTCGTGGAGGGCTAGTCTCAACATACTCAGTGTCTGGAGAGCTTTTCTCAAAGTCAGGTTTTGTAGCACCTTTTTGAGGTGTGCTCAAGTCAATAAAGAATGACTTTTTGTTCTCTGTGGCCCCCTTTTTGCTTTGTAACCTGTTGCTCCTTCTCACAGTGGTGGTGCTCTGTTTTTCTTTTTGTGCTTTTTGCTTTTGTTTTTCCACCTTCTTTGAAAGGGCAGTTTCATGGAGTTTGGCCATTCTTTGTGCTAAGGGCTGAGTATCTTCTTCACTAGAGTTCTCAGGAGTAGCGTAAGTTTCTTGGGCTACAGCTTTGCCTTTATCTTTCTTTTGTTTCTTCCTACTCTCTTTTCTCTTTTGAGCAACTTCTTGGGCAAGTTCTGAAAGGGTTTCTGTGATGATTCCTTGAGCTGTTTGATCAATGTCCACAGCAGGCTCAGGATCAATTTCATGTTCAGAATGATGTACATCAGTTTCTTCTTCAATCTGTTCTTGGACAGTTTCCTCTTGGACAACAGTTTCAGGGGTAGCCTCTTTTCTTTTTCTTCTACTCTTTCTAGGCACAGAGGTTTCTCCTGCTTCTTCAAAATGGTTTCTCACAAGAAATCTCTCCCAAGTATCTCTTTTTTCTTTCAACTGTTCCTCAACTAGCATCTTAACAAGACCATGATGATACAGATGTGATTCAATGTTTCTTGGGTTCCTTTGGACAATTGAACACATTTTTCTAAGACTTGAGAGTAGAAAATATGGAAGGTTAATATCATCTCCTAAGATATGCATCATGACTTTGGCATGGTAAACATATAAAACTCCAAACCTTCCCTCACAAGTAAAGAATTTTTGCACTAATAAAAGTAAAGTTGTCCATTCTTCCTTGACATAAGTAACAGGAATCCCTTTTGTAAAAATGCTGGTATCCATACCTGGATTCTTTAAGATTTGCTTCCACTGTTGGTCTTGTACTGATCTGTTTTTAAACCATCTTTCTCCAGTTTGTGGAAGTGAAGTGGCCTGTGCTATACTGCTCTCAGTGACTGTAAACTTTAGGTCCCCTATCTCCACTTGATTGTCTTTGTCTCTGAAGGAACGTGCAAAGGCCTTCGTAACCTCTTTGTGGTAACCTCTGAATTTCTGGATGCATTGGAGTCAGTTTGCTTTCTGTAAAGCCTCCTTAACTTGAGGATATCCCCCCAGAAATTTTGAACCCTCGGGTTCTGCCCTTAAGAGTTTACCCATTGGCTCTACGGCTCTGTTCTAAGAATTTTGGGAAAAAGGTTACACGGCTTCAACAGTGGCCTTAACACAGTAAATTTATGGTTCTAATGTAACAGTCGTAACACTGATAATCAGAATTAGCAGAGAGGAAGACGTAAAACAGAGTATGGCTAAGGTAGCAGCGTAGTGAGCACAGCGGAATAAGGGAACTGTGGAAATGAAACAGCGTGAATGGAATGATATGAGCGTAAGAGGGTTATGAAGTGATGGGTAGAAACGGTTAGGTCCTTAGGCTTCGGTCATAGGTTTACACTTGGCTGCGGGATTATGACTTAGAGAGACGTAGTACAGTAGTCTACGTCACTTAGGTACGAAAATCTTAATGGAGGAGCAGCCGCAATTGAGTTTCAAAATCGTGATGAACATGACCGATAAGTGTGGGGGATACGTGGATTTTTGGTCGCATGATGGGAAAGAATGGTAATCATTACATTAAATGGCAAGAAACATAACCCCGGAAACTTTGCAAAATGAGATAACCGTAAGTTTAAGATTTAGATCATACCTCAGATCCGCACTTGGATTGCCTTTGATCATTTTCCACTAACCCTTCATTGTTTTATTGCTGTTGCATGACTCTTTTCCACTTATTGTTGATGACTTCTGAACTGTAAATTTCTTTCAAACAGACTGTGTTTTTTTTATGCAGGTGCAGAGAGCTGCGGAATCGCTAGATGGCTGCAGAATTGCCAAACAGCTGCGGAAACTGCAGTGATACCCTCCGGCTGCACAAAACAACCTCAGTTATCTAAAAAAAATGACTTTATTGATGGAATGAGATGTAATGAATGGATGGATGGATGGAAAGAAATGAGGTGGAGTGAGAGTGATTAAATAAATGAGATGGTGAATGAAGTGGATGGAATGGCGAAATGAGATGGAAGAGAGAGATTTTTTTTTTTTTGGAAAACATGAGGTGTCAGGTGACCCTGATTTTCACCTCAGGTTTTCTGCATGAGACTGCCAATCAGAGATTGGTTTTCAGGCTCATACATTTATTCTTTTTTTTCTTTTTTTTTCTCTTTTTTTTTTTTCAAAAACCAAAGATTAGGCTGATGGAGGAGAAGAATCCTTCTCCACCAACCTGATTGCAGAATCTTCTTTAAACAACTTGACAAACTCTTCTTTTGAGAATGGCTTTTGGTAGATTTTCAAGCGATGGCCATTCACAATAAGAGGAGTATGAAATTCATCAATAGTTTTCACTCGAACTGCTCCATTGCTAAAGACTTCATCAACCTCATATGGCCCAAGCCAATGAGTTTGAAACTTTCCTTTGAAGTCTTTGAACTTTGAATCAAACAATAGAGCCCAATCTCCTTTCTGAAACTTTCTTTCTTTGATATGACGATCATGCCATTTAGATCTTTGGTGCTGAACTAGATCGGTCCTTAGAATTGCATCTTGTCTTATTTCATCTAGCTCATTTAGCTGGTCCATTCTGTGTCTTTGGGCTTCTGAGAGGCTCATTCCCAATTGGACTGCCATCTTGAAGGTCTTGATTTGGAACTCAATGGGAAGCAGGACTTCCTTCCCATAAACAAGTTCATAGGGAGAATGTCCTGTTGTGTTCTTCCATGTAGTTCTATAGGCCCATAAGGCTTCAGGGAGCCTTTCCGCCCAATCTCTTCTATGAAGATGAACAGTCTTGGTGATAATGCCTTCAAGAATTTTATTGGTAGATTCCACTTGGCCATTTGACTGTGGATGGTATGGAGTAGATGTTCTGTGCTTGATCTTATATTCCTCCATCAGCTTCTCCATCAATTTAGACGTAAACTGGCTGCCCTGATCTGTTACAATTTCCCTTGGGACACCAAAACGAGTGAAAATATCCTCAAAAAGAAATTGAACAACTGAATTTTCAGTGGCAGAAGGCAATGCCTTGGCTTCTACCCACTTAGTAACATAATCAGTATAAACCAGTATATACTTCTTTTGCTTTGATGGTGGATTAATTGGTCCAACGAAATCTAGAGCCCATTTCTCAAAGGGTTCGATGCATACCTGAGGCTGTAGAGGCATTTCATTTGAAGGAGTTGGTTTCCCAACTCTTTGGCAGCTGTCACACCTTCTAACATACTGCTTTGCATCTTTAAAGAGAGAAGGCCAATAATATCCTAGAGAAAGGATTTTATAGGCGGTCCTCTTGTCAGCAAAGTGCCCGCCGCATGGTTCATCATGACATGCCTTAAGGATGTCAGGCATTTCATCTTCCCGAACACACCTTCTGATTATACAATCTGGCCCTGTTTTGAACAATTCATTAGAAATCCAAGAATAATGTGCACTCTCCTGAATGATTTTCCTTTTCTCATTAGGAAATAAGTGTAGAGGAAGCTTCCCTGTAACAAGATAATTAGCCATATCTGCATACCAAGGAGTCTTGGTAGTCACTGCAAATAAGTATTCATCTGGAAACTTATCTTCTACTGGAGAATCTTCATTAGTGTTTTGGATTCTAGACAAGAAATCAGCTACTGTGTTTTGTTTTCCAGGTCTATCTAACACAGTAATGTTGAATTCTTGTAAGAGTAAAAGCCATCTTGTAACTCTACCATTAGTGATAGGTTTTTTCATCAAATATCTTATGGCAGAGTGATCAGTATGGACAAAGGTTTCATAGCCGGTTATGTAGTGTCTAAACTTGTTGATTGCATGTACCACAGCTAAGAACTCTTTTTCTGTAACAGTATAATTTAACTCAGTGGGAGTCAAATTCTTACTTGTGTAATAAATGGCATAAGGGATCAAATCCTTTTGTCCCAAAACAGCTCCTAGAGCTGTATCTGAAGCATCAGTAGAAATGTGGAAAGGGAGTTTCCAATTTGGCCCCCTTAAGATGGGTGCTTCAGATATTCTAGTCTTTAAAGCTTCAAAGGCAGATTGACACTCAGGATCCCATTTGAACTCACAGTCCTTGGTAAGCAATTTGAAAAGAGGGGATGCTATCTTAGTGAAGTTTTCAATAAATCTTCTGTAATACCCAGTAAACCCAAGAAAACTCCTAACATCCTTTTGGCAATTTGGAACAGGTAACTTAGAGATGACTTCAACTTTGGATCTATCAACCTTAATCCCATCTCCTGAAATATGATGTCCTAAAACAATCCCTTCAGTAAACATCATAAAACACTTTTCATGACTTAAAGAAAGATTTGTTTCCTTACATCTTACCAGTACTTTTTCCAAATTTTCCAAAGCTTCTTCAAATGTATTACCATAAACTGTGAAATCGTCCATGTATACCTCTACACAATCATGAATCAGATCTGAAAAGATACCTAGTACAGCCCTTTGAAATGTAGCGGGTGCATTGCACAATCCAAAAGGAAGTACTCGGTAGGCAAAAGTTCCCCAAGGACAAGTGAATGTGGTTTTGTCTTGATCTTCAGGTGCTACCTGAATTTGATTATACCCACTAAAACCGTCCAAGAATGAGAAATACTTTTTACCTGCTAAAGTGTCTAGTACCTGATCAATAAAAGGTAGAGGGAAATGATCCTTTAAGGTTGCCTTGTTCAATTCTCGATAATCAATGCAAACTCTCCATTTACCATTCTTTTTGGGCACTATAACCAAGGGAGAAACCCATTGGCTATCTGAAATGGGGTAAATGAAGTTTACTTTGAGCAATTTCTGGAGTTCTTCTTTCACGATTTCCCTAAGGTTTGGATTCATCCTTCTTTGTGGTTGCCTAATAGGTCTGCTGTTTTCTTCAATATAGATGTGATGAATACAAGTCTTAGGATCGATTCCTTTCATGTCAGTGTATTCCCATGCAAAGGCAGTGGAATGTTTTTGCAACAGTTTGGTTAATTCTCCTTGTTGTGGTCTTCCCAAGTTTTTGTTAATGTTCAATGTTTTTCCTGGAAGGATTTCAACTGTAGAACTACCAAACTCTTCCATTGAGAAGAGAGACATCTGTCTAGAGGAGAGATATTCAATGTCTACATCTAACTGAAACTGTGTAGAGTCATATTCTAAAGGTATTTAAAAATTTTCTAATGTATTTAGAATTTGACTATCCTCACTGATTTCAGAGATGGTTAGAACAGGTTGAATAGTATCCTCATCATCAACCCACTCATCTTCTCCTATTTCTGTTATTGCCTTTGCTGGAGGATACAAGTTGAATTTCTTGGTGGAATTACCATCTGATAAATACATGTCCCCAGACCTACAACTGATGAAAGCATCAGCTGTGGCCAGCCAAGGTCTTCCTAAAATAAGAGGATGTCCTCCTAGATTGTTCTTGGGAGTTAAAATCATAAAATCAACTGGATATTCCCAAGAGTCTAGGGAGACTGGAATGTCTTCCAATACACCATCAGGTTTAATGATTGATCTATCTGCAAGTTGCAGTAAAGTAGGTGTAAAGAGAAGGTTAGGAAGCTTTAACTGATCCATGGTCTGTCTACTCATGATGTTGATCGCGGCTCCTAAGTCAATCAAAGTATTTGGGATTTCAACCCCATTAATATGAGTTTTGACAATAGGGCTACCAGGATCCACATATTTTTGCATGGTAATCTTACCCATCATTATGTCTGCAATTTTTCCAACTAGATGTATCCTTTTAGTATCTCTGGTTCTTTTTCCTGTTTTCTTCAAACTCAACTCCTTTATTGTCTTCGCTAGAATGGGAATTTCCTTAATGGCTTATAACAAGGGGATCTTGATACAGACATTCTTCAATTCATCTAGGAAACTATAGTCAGGCACCCATATCTGCTTTTCCACCCCTTTGTCAATTTGCAATCTTTCAGGAAAAGGAGGTGTAGCTACAGGTGTAGGTTGCTCAACTATGGGAGTTGTAGAGGTTGATTATTTTTCTTTTTCTTTTTGGATATTTTGGTTTTGAAGTGATACTTCAGAACCTTTATTGACTTTGAGAGATTCTTCCTCAGAAATGCTTGGTTGTTGAACACTTGTAGAAGGTTGATCTAAGATTCTACCTGATCTGAGTTGTACTTCATTGAGAGGAACAACCATATAGGTAGGGAATGGTTGACCTTCCATCATGTAAGCATTTTGAGGGTTCCTATTATTTGGATTTGGTAATGGCTGAGAGGGAAGTTGATTTGATTTCTGCTGGGATTGAAGTGATAGTTGAGAATTTTGATTTTGTGGAGGAGGTTGTTGTTGTTGAGGGTATGGCAATGATAGTTGTTGACCTTGATTTGGAAGTTGTGGGGCTTGCTGATTCTGAAATGATGGAGGATATTGATAGAATTGAGCAAATCTCCCATAAGGATTTTGCATGCTTTGCATCCATGCTTGAAAAGCATTTTGAGGTTGAGGCCAAGGTTGTTGCCAAGGATTCCAATTTGGTTGGGTTTGAGAATTCATAGAGTTGTTAAACCCTTGATTCTGTTGTCCTTGCCAAGGTCTCCTTGCAATAAAACAGAGAGATTCAAGTGTATCTGGATCCTCTTGAAAGACTGCTTTGAGGCCAGGAATTGAAGGACAATCCTTGGTCTCATGAGTTTCTGAGCAAATTACACATGTTTCTACAACGTGTGCATCTAAGGGACATTCCCTTAAAGCATGTTTCTTTCTACACTTCGGGCAAAAGATAGCCAAAGCCTCAGCTTCTGCTTTTTGTTTATTGTGAATCTTAAGGGTATCAAGTTGTTCACTAAGACTCCCTAAGATGTCAGTTTTAAATTCATCAAGCATACTGCCGATTTCAGCCCTACTTACTGATCCTGTTGCAGATTTATTTGCCCTAAGGAGAGAAGGATCTCTAGGCCCTTTTTGAGTTTTTGATTTGCCTCTTGAGAGATGGATACAAAGTTCTGCTATATCATTGAGTGAAAGTTGAGAAATATCCCCTTTCCCCATCATGTTTAAGATATCTATCCATTCATCCCTAACGGCTTTTAATAAGAGGGCTTTTAAGGTCTCTTCATCCAAGGTATTCATTTTTGCTCTTTTCAAGTTATATTGAAATCTCTCAAGTAAATCTTCTAAGCTCTCATCTTCTCTTTGTATCATTTTAAAAACCTCGTCCTTGTGATTAGTAGGCATACAATAGTCCAAATACCTATCCAAAAATGTCTGTTTCATTTCATCCCAAGTCCTAATGGATTGAGTGAGTAACCCCATGAACCATTTCAAGGCTTGATCCTTCAGTGTTGAAGGGAACAATTTGAGTTTCTGAGAGTCATCCAGGTAGTCATAAGTTCGACACACCACTTCAAACTCAAATAAGAATGTTTCAGGGTCCTCAGTCCTTAACCCATGGAAGTTAGGGAGGACAGATGGTGATATGTTTTTCATGGTGGCTCGGGAATCCTCATTAACAATGGGAAACCCAAATGAATTATCCCCATCTCTATTTCCTCCTCCAAGGGGACCTCTACCTCCATTATTGTTATTGTTGTTTCCTCCTCCTCCTCTACCTCTACCTCTACCCCTACCACCTCCTTCTTCCTCTGCCATGATGATTCTCCTAGGGATTTCAAAATCTTCTGGTTCCTCTACAAAAGGTGAATGAGAAGAGATTTCTCCTTCTTCTTCAGATGATTCCAATTCCTCAATTACAATTGGTCTTTCTGTAGGAGAAAGAGAAGAGTCTCTTCCTGGTTCAAACTCAATAGAAGGTGTAGGAGAGTCAACTCTTGGCTCTTGAATTCCAGGAATTCTAGGACTATGAGTTTCGGTTGGAGATAAGGGGGGTGTTTCTTGTCTATCCCTTGAAGCAGATGGACTTGTAAAAATTGAACTTCGAGCTCTAGCTAAAAACCTTCCTCTAGAATCTCTAGCTCTATGCATGTCATTTTTTATTATTTCCTTCAAGTCAAGTTAATAGTTCATTTTCTGATCTTCCAGTTCACTCTAGGTGCAAGAAGAGAGCATACTCAAGAAACTACCAAATCAATAACTTTCTCTTTTCTGATCCTCCAGATCACCTTGCAGTGCAAGAGGAGAGCATACTTTGATAGGTTATCAACTTCTTTCCTTGAAATTTTTATGTTTTTTTTTTCTAAGAATATGGCTACTTAATTTCACTTCCCCGGCAACGGCGCCAAAATGTTTAGTCAATTTAGTGTTTCTAAATTGATGTCATTAATTGTCAACCCGGGGCTCGTAAGCTGATGAAGTGAAGGTGTACTATATGTACTTAAGCAACCTCTTAGAGATTTTTGTCGTTTGGGGTGTTGTTTGTGGTTAATTTATCTTCTTAAGATGGAGTGGTGATTTATAAACAGATGAGTGATAGTGTGTGTAAGGTGAGTTCTAGATGAGTGAGAGTGTGTGATTAGTGGTTTCTAACTACTTGCTGAAAAGGAAAAGCTTGAAAGAAGTAAATAAATTGAAATGAACTGAAAGCAAAGAACCACTTTCTAATGGCATTAGACACCATTCATGCTGCTGCAAATAAAAGGTAAGAAAATCACTTTAAAAACCAATGATAATGTTTATCTCTTCCTAACTCCCTGCTTCTAACACATAGTACTGTGTAAAACACGATTAGGAAGTAGCTAAAGATGAGTTAGAAAAGTGATAAAAAATGAGAAAAATCTACTTTAAAGACTAGTTATAATGTTTTGCTCTTTCTAACTCTCTGCTTCTATCATATGGTACTATGTAAAGCACGATTAGAAAGTAGTTAAAGATTAGTCTAAAAAGTACTCAAAGCCAGCTGTAAGTTATTAGTATTCTGATCTCTAAAAGATAAACAATTTGTGATAAAGAGATCATTCATATGTTAGCAGACAACTTTGAGAAAGTAAACTAAAAATCAGCTATGAAAATAAAGTAAAGGCAGCAACTTAGAATCTGTCAACTGAAACTACCACTAGATATAAAGCAAATACACAAACACACACAATCCCGGGTTTAAAAACCTGCAGAAAAACAAATCTGATCAGTCAAAATGAATGCTGCAATTGAAATAACAATGAAAGTGAATTAAGCTGTACATGTTTCAAGAAAAGGAATTGCTGAATGGAAAATAAAGAAATAGCAAGAATATAAACATGAAATACTATACAAGGGCAGTCATGAACAGGGGCCCTCCATTCATAATACCCAACGAAGACTCAAAGATTTGAAAACTTCAGAACAACGCTGCTTCTATTACTCCATGTGCAGAAAATTACAGTCAAGAGTGCTAGAACAACACTATTAAAACAGAGTCTTGAAATGCACTAAAATTATAACAAGTTCATAAAACACAGCAACTAAAAAGTAACCTTAAGCGTATGCAAACGCTAGTTTTTATAGGCATCTAAACGATTGCCTAATGCGTAAAGCTAGAAACTGAAATTTAACTAATCTGTCATGCGTAATTAAGGTTCAATAACACGTCATAAGCCTCGTGGATGAGCTGGAGGTTCTGGTCGTTATGGGCATTGAATCCAGAGTTGGATTATGTCCCCCACAGCCTGCGTAAGACGGACAAATCACCGTTTGAACTGACGTGACCCAACAGCTTACGTATCACCGTTAAGCTGCCTTTGTTGACCGTAACTTGACCCTCGTTGACCGGAGGTACAGATGACGTGGCTGGCTGAACCAATAGCACAGGAACCTCGAGCACCTTGATTCCTAAGTTCCCATGTGGCTCGTTTGGAAAAATGACACGTGGAACCTTGAGATTAACAAAAACGCTGCGGAATCATCAGATGGCTGCGGAATTCCTGTAAATATGTCAAAATCTAAACAAAACAGTCACACATTAGCAAAATTCCTTAATCATGCTTAAAGTCATCTAATGTAATGATCTGGGTTGGTTTGCAAGGAAAATGAGGCAAAAGAGAGAGATGAATGAGGGAAAACTGTAGGTAATGATGGATAATCAAGTGTAAAGTAGAGGCTCTACACGGAGTTGCATCAGATTAGAGAACAGTTGGTTGAAAAATATGCAGCACATCAGAGAAGTATCAAGGAAGCCTTTGACAAGAAGGCAAAAAGAAATAATTTTCAGATTGGTGACTTGGTGATGAAATGGGATGCACTAAAGGAAAAGAAAGGCAATCATGGGAAATTTGATGCTTTCTAGACAGGGCCTTTCATCATTTCACAAATTCATGGGAACAACACCTTCATACTGAAAAGTATGGGAGGAGAGATAGTTTTTGATGGCCCAGTTAATGGGCGGTTTTTGAAAATCTATGTTGTTTAAGGTCTTTGGCCTTAAAAAATTGTAAATATTTTGTGTTTATCAGTTTTTTGCAGGCAAAGTAGACTCCATTCCCAATGGAGCACTAGGAATTTTGTTAATGTGTCTTCAACTTGAAAGGAAATGGTCTGCGGGTTCTTGAGACCTCACAGGGAGGATCTCATCCCCAGAAGGAGCCAATGTTAGCTCTGCTACAGATTCAATGTTTGAAGGTAAAGATGAGGAATAAACAGTGATGGTTTATGTTGCAGAATGTTGGAAATTGTTCATTTTATCATTCCCCTTCTAGTGCATTATTCCCCTACTCCATTTCTTCCGTTTCCGCATTCCTTGTGAATTTCCCTTGTTTCCCCTTAAAACCCCTTTTACCCCTGTTTCGCATCAAAACCCTAAAACCCCGATAGCCCTTTGTAAATTGTATTAACCTATGTTTTAATTATAATATCGTGCATCTTCATAACCCTTAGTTTTAATAGACCCCAGGCCCCACCTACCCTGTCACATCATCCATCATGTCAATGCTAAGCCTGTGCAGTTGCTCCGACCATTCGATCCTCCGACCGTTGATCTAACGATGTACGCAAATCCCACTCCGTCAATCTGCACGTTATAAAATCCCTAGAGAAATGGTATTCTGCTTACCACATGCCTTCATGTTGTTACATCCCGCTCGCCTGTACGATTACCACCTGCAGTCAAAAGTGGTGCGGGAAAACCACCCGTCCGCTTTTCTGCCTTTTCCCGCCCATTAGCATGTGTGTTTCTCTGTCATGCGATAACCGTTGGATTTTCTATGGCTAGATCCAACGGCTGTTGTTCCCCCTTGCTCCCAATAGTTTCTCATGTGTAATCGTGGCCACTGAGCTCGAAGATCCGACAGCCAGAATTTGTTTTCACCTTCTGATCGTGCTCCTGCAATCCTGATCTCACTTGTAGCCTATGTTATTCACCTGAAGAAGGAAGGGAATGATCTACCCGCTCTCTGCACGTTAAGGCTCTACCAACCGTAGTTAAGGAACAACACAGTCAAGGACAGAAAGGACACCCTCGAGCAGTTCAACCAAGCAGAAGTTATGGAAGGTTATTCAGTCAACATTCCACATGTTCGAGGAGTACATCAAAGTACCAAAGAATGTCAAATTTGTTAATTAATGCCGTCAGAATGAATCAGAGCCCATAACATTTTGTAAATGTGGTTGGCAATTAGTTAAGACACCTCCACGCATACCCTAGCAGAGGTTTTTGTAAATAGATTCTATATATACTTAAAAAAATGATGTAATCAGTTTGATGAGTGTTAGATGAGAGTGAGGGTGTTGTAAGCTTCAACTTCTGGAGACTGTAACTACTTTGAGACCTGCAGCTTCTGATCTTCATTTCCAACTAATACAAGCTTATTTTGTTTTCATCTGCTCACTTTTCACTTCTTCTATGTCCTAGGCTGTGCCTGTTTTTCATTATTTCATGTTCTGTGAATATTTAGCATCAGAGGGGTTGTCATCCCGCCTCTGTGTTAGAATTTAGTTGTTCATTGAAATTGCTTGTAGGTTTCTGTTGTGTTAATGCATAGAGAGCTGTCATCCTGTCTGTGTATTAGACAATAGTTTTACAGACCTCCTTTCTGGTTGCAGCTGGCCATCACAGGGTCCTGTGTATCTGCTGGTGCAGTCAGTCTTCTCCATCATCACATTTTGTTTAAACTGTGAGTAATTGGTGGTTAAAAGCCTTGTAGTTTGGGGTGTTCACCCATGTCTGGGGCCAATCATAGTAGGAGTGGTTATCTGGCTTGAATGTGCAACATTTCTTTCATTCATCCACCATTTATCCAACATATTTGTTGAGTTTGTAATGTTCCCGAGCATCACTGATATACAACCTAGGTGAGTTTCTTAGGGTGATAATAGTTGCCATAATATTTTACTGTATATTTTTACTGAATATATAATAAGTAGTGTTTTTATTTCATAAGTTCTTTGTACAAATGCATACTCCTATGAATATAAATTATCGGTTAAATTCGTAGAATTACCATTCCATGGTAATAAAAAAAATTGTAATCTCGTAATCTTGTTCTTATTTACAAGTTTCTTGTTTTCCTTTAGGATAGTAAGGAGACTTACGGCAGCGCCCCATTTACCTTCGTGCATATGGTAAAAATGATCTCCGGGAAACCCTTTATGGGCTACTCTGCTACAGGAGTGGCATTAATGTCCATATTTAATAATTAGTTCCAGGTATGATTACAGATCAGACCTTCCTTCTTTAGTTGATGGCCCCATCAACTGGATCTTTATCTTTACTTTCCACATGCTTAATTTGGGTCCTGTGGGTTTTAGATCTTGTGGCTTGGCTTTGGCTCTTGCTCAAACTTCTGCTCTAGCTATATTCAGACTCTCAGGCTTTAACTCTGACTTGGTTTTGGGTCTAGCTTCACGGGTTGAATCTGAGAAAGAGCCTCCTACATAGTTCTCTACATTTCTTTTAACAAACCCTTCCAGACATATATGACTCTTATTCACAATTGATTATTTTGTCTTTTGGATATTTATATGACTTCTTCTTAGATAAAGTGCAAATCAAGCTAAACAAACGTTTAGATAGAGTGCAAATCAAACTAAACAAATGTTCAAATAATGTTGTTCTAAATTGTCCTTTTCAGCATTCAACTGAGATGCTTCTGCCTCTGCATCTGCCTTCTGTTGAAGATCTTTCTGCAAAACTATCAATTGTTCCATATCTTGTGTTTTTTATTCTTGTTATAGAAACCTCCACTGGGTGTTAGAATTTTACCTTTGTTACTCTAAACGTGTTCATCCTTCAGCAACACAGCAATAGTGCAGATGGGCTAAAGGTGTAGTGAAAATCAAAATCAACATGGTGCAAAAGTGATGGTGGAGTTTACATTTCTGAAGGTATTTCTCCTTGAGCATTATTTCATCTCAGCAGATCCGTGGAACTACATATTCAAATAAAAACTTTAGTGAACTGCAGAATACAACTGGTGGATTTTTCTCACACCCTCTGGTTTGGCTTTTGCCCAGATTTGGAGTATATAGAGAATTACTCATATGCATAGATAATTCTCTCTTTCTTACTGTAGTTAATTGTGGTTATGTTGCAAATTAATCTTATGCTAGTTATGGCTTATCATTCCTTGAATTATGATCATTATTTCTTCTCAGCCGACAAATGATGATTATCGATACAATAGTTACCATAATATTTTATTGAATATATAATAAGTAGTGTTCTTTGATTTCATAAGTATTTTGTACAAATTCATACTCCTGTGCATATAAATTATCGATTAAATTCATAGAATTACCATTCCATGATAATAAAAAAATTGTAATCTCGTAATCTTGTTCTTATTTACAAGTTTCTTTGTTTGCCTTTAGGATAGTAGGCAATTCTTATAATTAATAATTTGCAGTATTCACATCACACAAAAAATTGTAATCTCGTAATCTTGTTCTTATTTACAAGTTTCTTTGTTTGCCTTTAGGATAGTAGGCAATTCTTATAATTAATAATTTGCAGTGTTCACATCACACAACTGTACACTTTTCTCCTCTTGCTTTGATTTTTCTGTCAAATGTTTGCACATATCAATGGAATGCAATCCGTTCTATTTTCACAGGCCACGTAACTTGCTCTGATAACAAAATAATCTGTTTGGGTACTCCTGCCAAACAGATTTCATAACCAGGGAACATTGCTGCTAGAATATGGTTTGGAGAAGCAAGGAAACCAAGCTACTAAACGGTTTTAATATGATGCTTTGTTAAATCTACGTGCAGATCAAAACACTAGTTTCATCATTAAATACAGGTCTATGAAGGTATGATGCTCTGTTAAATCTAAGTTCATATCAAAACACCAGTTTCATCATTAAATACAGGTCTATGAAGGTATGATGCTCTGTTAAATCTAAGTGCAGATCAAAACACCAGTTTCATCCATTAAATACAGGTCTATGAAGGTGCCCAAAAACAGAACTAAATTTGTGCCTAAATGCATGATTATTCTTCTCTGCTACGCTACATCAACGAGAAAAATCAAACAGTAAAAGGAGATTAAATGATACAACGTCGTTTCTCTACAGACAATAATAGTTCTTTATTAAAGGAGACTTTACATATATTACAATTTAAGCCTGGCATTGGCAACATCCTCCAGCAAGTGCTGCATCCATTGACAACAGCATTTTTCTCCGTCATTGGTCTGCTTCTTGCAGCAGGTGCTGCATCCTCCCAACGGCAACGCTCCATTTACCTTCGTGCATATGGTAAAAATGATCTTCGGGAAACCCTTTATGGGCTACTCTGCTATAGGAGTGGCATTAATGTCCATATTTAATAATTAGTTCCAGGTATGATTACAGATCAGACCTTCCTTCTTTAGTTGACGGCCCCATCAACTAGATCTTTATATTTACTTTCCACATGCTTAATTGAGCCAATAGTTCTTTTTTACTAGAGACAAGTTCTCGAAGAAGTTCAACAAATTTTCTCCCATACATTGCTTTTAGAAAAATTGTTTTACAATACTGCAGATTTGATAGACTTCAAATACAGCTCCCCTCTATAGAAAATTCAACCAAACCCTTGCAATGTTTGCAAAGCTCATGGCTATATGCAAAGTACAATTTGGGCTAGATAAAACAAAAGAAGCAATTTCCAAGCCATTACCGAGCAAACAAGCATTACTAGGAAGTTGTGAAGTTGTATCTGCAGGAAGAAAATTGAGGAATTTGGCCTAGATAAAACAAAAGCAACAATTTCCAAGCCATTACGGAGCAAACAAGCATTACTAGGAAGTTGTGAAGTTGTATCTGTAGGAAGAAAATTGAGGAGACTTGGAAAAATAGTTGCTATCTATTGAATGTAGTAAGGCTAGAGACCTTGAGTTACAACAACCTGCTTTAGATTTGGGAATTTCTTCCATAGAAAATGAATGGACAAAATTTGTGCTGGAAAACTCAAATGCCAATTTGTAGAGTGATTAGGTTCCAATTCTTTTATGTAAAAATGGGGGCATTTTCAGAGTGTCTCTTTTGTAACCGTTTCATGTAATTAAGATGGAAAACAAGTTTTGAAATTTTTAATTATGTGCATTTTCAAAGTGTCTCTCTTGTAATGGTTTCATGTAATAAAGATGGAAAACAAGTTTTGTGAATTTCAAATTTTGATCAAATTTTAATTATGTGAATGTTTTGTAAAAAGCTTTGATCAATAAAGGATATTTATTTGGTTAATCTCCTTACTTGTTAAATTGAACCTTTCTGATATGTGGCATCATTCATTACTAAAATGCTTTCATCCAATGTCAATTCACAATTAAATTTTTAATTGATAATTTTATATAAGGAAATAGATATTCATTTCAATAATATAGTGTATTTTATTAAAATAGATGTTGAATTGAATATGGTGAAAATTGGTATGGTTATGCTCTACAAAAAAAAGAATATGATTGTCAAATTTCAGGTGGTAAATGAATTTTCATTTAAGTTCAAGGATTTAATAGCTCACATGAAACTATTGCTTATGATTTAAGACAGATGAATGGTATTTTGTTTACTAATTTTATCTTCAATGATTTTTTTTGTCACGATGCTTCTCAAATTTAACTTAAGAGAATATGATTGTCAAATTTCAGGTGCTAAATGAATTTTCATTTCAAAGATATGCCACTGGAAATGGACACTTTCAAGGATTTAGTAGCTCACATGACATTGTTGCTTATGATTTAAGACAGTTGAATAGCATTTTGTTTATTAATTTTTATGTATCAAGGATTTAATAGCTCACATGAAACTGTTGCTTATGATTTAAGACAGAGTGAATAGCATTTTGTTTACTAATTTTTATGTCATGATGCTTCTCGAATTATGCCTTACGGCGTTCCTTTGCAACATTTGGTGCAATTGCTAGTTATTTATATTTTTTATTATTTTAAAACTTAAGTTTTTTTATTCTGGTTGGCATGTCGAATGTGGGTAGCATGTTGGATTTGGGTATCATCACCCTGGCACGTGGCAATTCTGACAAGAAGTGTGATCGAAAAGCAGGGTCATGAGGCTTGGAAAAGAATGTTCTCAAGATACCAAAGGTTATGATACCACAAACTCGGATTTGGGCACTCTTGGTGTCAAAAGAAATCTCTTGAAGATATCTACATATTTTCTGTTACAAGTGTTTCAATATTATTCACAGATTTTCTGGGGCGTTTGTTTCAGTGCAACCATTCAAAGACAAAATCATTTGACACTATCAAAAGATTCTTTCTTTGGGATTTCAGTACTAAAAAAAAGTGAAAAAAAATATGTGAGGAATATTCAAAAACTTTTAACATAAAAGTTAGAGAGTTTTTCAAGATATTTCTTTTGATGCCAAGAGTGCCCAAATGCGAGTTGAAGGTGAAAAGTTATGGCCAAAATATTGAAAGATTATATTTTCATGACAAAATACCTTAAAATGAACACAGTGTAAAATTCATAAGGAATTAGCCAAAACACATAAAATAGAAGTTGTTCTTTGGGATTTCAGTACTAAAAAAACGTGCCAAAAAATATGTGAGGAATATTCGAAAACTTTTAACATAAAATTTAGAGAGTTTTTCAAGATATTTATTTTGATGCCAAGAGTGCCCAAATGCGAGTTCAAGGTGAAAAGTTATGGCCAAAATATTGAAAGATTATATTTTCATGACAAAAGACCTTAAAATGAACACAGTTTAAAATTCATAAGGAATTAGCCAAAACACATAAAATAGAAGTTGTAGATCTCTTCAACATATTTTTTTTTGACACAAAGAGCGTCCAAATTAGAGTTTGAGGTGAAAATTTATGCCCAAGATACCCCAAACGTTCCTTAGTAAATTCCTTAGTAGGACACATTTGGGCTTGGCTAGAACCTTATGTTTGGCTTGGGATTGGGGCATTGCAGAGTAGCGGGTGATAGAGCTAGGTTTAGAGCTTGGTCTCAAGTAATTCAACTTTTTTCTCTTTTACGTAGTGATTAGTGCATGGAAATGATCAGTTTGTGTGGCTCAATTGGTAGGCCTAGCAGTTGGAAAAAGGGTTATTTTTCTCCTGTGGGTGGCCCTACTAGGCACTCTTTATTTGCTGCTTTTGTTTCAATCACGGATGACCTCGTAGACCCTTAAGCCTAACAGAGTTTGGAAGCTGGTGAGTTTCAACAAATGGGTTGGGAGACGCCCTGAGAGGTGCACGTGTGCAGAAGTTGGAGGTCAAATTGTCGTGGAAGTCATAATTGAGGCCAAACTAGTGGTTCTAAGATGCGTCTTTAGAGAACTAGTCATTGGACTAGTCTGACCTCAATCAATTCGAGTGTTGAATTTAGTATTTTGTGTGAGAGGAGTGAGGCTTATTGGAAGGCTTTTGGAAGCCTCACAGATTTGGTGTGTGGGTGACGAGGATATAGCTAGTGGTGTTGTGGTCTGCTCGTGTGCTTTGAGGATGTGTAGTTGTGTAAGAGGCCAACCCATGCATCACCAAAGAGGCAGGTCGCGGCATGGTGGAGATCAGAGGGGACAGGGAGAGCATCCTCATGCGGTGCCACTTGTTGATGAAAGCGAGTTGGAGCAATCGCTTGGTGGTTCCCCTAGGCGGGTGGACTTTCCCCCTCCTTTCGACTCTGTAGAAGCTCAAATTTTCCTAGTCCAGGTATTAGTTGATCAATAGGTTTGAGAGCGCCACAATGACATGAATGAAATTATGATCTTTCTCAATGAAATCTAGTATAATCAATGGCATATCCTTGATTGTTAGGACTCTCTTCATCGCAGCTAAAAGAGGCTCTAAGATCAGATGGAAAACTTGGAAGGTCACATGGCACATATGGAATCACATGTTCACTAAGGATTTTCACCGCCTCACTGAGGGGAGTAATATTGCTCACGATCCAAATAATGCTAATGTGTAATGAAGTGAGTGGGTTACATTTTGTTTTTTGCATAGTTTTGGGATTTTTGGGCCATCAATATGTGGTCTTATAACTTTGTCTTGTTGATATCAAAGTTATTTTGTTTGTACTTGATGGCCAACAAATCTCATAGAGGTGAGGCCTTAGCTATCAGATAGATGTATTCCCCACGATGTAATCTCTTCAAGAATTAATAGAAATATTTGACTTACAAAAAATTATTAAGTTTCATAAATTAATTTTTTTAATTAATTTTAAATTTCCTTAAAATATTAAAACATTAGTACAATATTTAATTAATCATGGTTTGATTAAGATAGCTTTAAGAAATTTGAATTTGACACATGGGAAACCAAATATATTGATCGCCTATCAATGATAAAGTCTAAAAAGAAGATATCAACTTCTAGAAATGAACAATCCTATCTAATACTAATCTACAAATATAAGTACTACAGGAATACATAACAGAAAACATCAAGATGATGATGTCAGAAAAGTATGACCTTTGGCATTGGAAACTGGAGGAGCCTGATGTTTATCCTCACACTGAAGTTGGCTCTGAAAGTGAGCTATCCTAGCATCTAAATGCTTCAAGCAAAAGCGTTGATACCATTGAGCTCGCTTAAAGTCATTTAGGGTTTCAAAGATGTTACATTGCTCCTAATGTTTTTTAGGACTCTACTCAGGAGGGTTTTCAACTACCAATGAAAAGTTATAGAATTGAGGTATTGTTTATGCCTTCCCTTAGTGTGACTAAGGTTAAGAACCCGTTGGAAAACCTCATTAATGATATCAGAATCTGAAAATGCTTGACAATATGCAACAGATAAGGACTCAAGATAACAAATTTTTGAACAAATTTTTAAGGGGTAGCAAAGTTGTATATGGTCGCAACCTCCTCTTCCTAGACCTGGGCATGAGATCTTCCCTATGGATCTGTCATGTCCCTTCTCAAACACATTAGTAACAGGGTGTTTCTACATAATTTTTCACATTTTTTACCAAGGAAGAGGGCCCCACACTTTCAACTTAGGGACTTAGGGGCCAAATCGACTTTATTTAGTTTCTAGTGGAATATGGGGGCCATCCACATAGGAGTTTGAATTAGCCATTCAATATGCTTGGAGGGAAAATCAAATGGGTGGATGGAGGGGCCCACATGAGGCTAAGGGGGCCCAAGGAGTTATAAAGAGAGATCATCTCTCATTTTGTATTCATTCTGAATATTTGACAAACAAACTCACTCTTGTGTGCTCTGCTGCTTAGCGAGTCTCCAAGTTGTTTAGCCACGAATCTTCTACAGGGAAGATTCAACCTCTACTTCAGGGGACCATCCGTGCCCGCCCTAGGGAGGCTGCTCCACAAAGATTGCAGGAGTTTTTAACAGCGATGCATAGCTCAGCCAGCTAGGAAAAGGAAGGGACTGCGTGTTTTCTGGGCAGCCAGAAATATGCAGAGGTTGATTCTGCCACCCAAGAGGCTGAAAATCCAAAGTCAAAATCACAAAAATTTCCTTCTGGGTTTTGTCCACGGAGTCTAAGACTAAAAGGGAAGAATTTTTTGGGTAGTTTTTGGGCACTTTCCAGCAAAGAGTCAAGTCGTAGTGTTTAGTGTTATATAGAGGGATGTGACTTGATGCATAGAGACCCAATTCTAGGCCATAACACCCAGTGGTGTGCAGGTTTATGCAACGAGGAGAAGTGGTCTACAAAGGAGCATGGAGATACATGGTGGTATATCATAGCATGTCGGTTTACACTATGGGTTAGGAGGAGTGACTCGCATTGCATTAAGGACGTGCGGGGAGTGACAGGTGCAGTGACAAAGGCAGGACATAGGAGGGTACAGGATGGTATAGTTGTAGTCGAGGGTATCCACTGGTGTACAAGGATAGGTTGCGGCATACTATGGCATTTCATGGAGTGTGGTGGTACTTGGTGGTATGTAGTGACACATGATGCGGTGCAACAGGCTCTTGGAGCTTTACCTCCAGGGAGACGTATGAACAGGGATAGTAGGTGTACCATTGGACGCAACTCACCTAGGATCGATGAGGACATTTTCAAGCATTTGGGGACACCATGTTTAGTGGAGGCAGGGCCTCGAGGGAGTTATCAAAGGATCTGAGGCAGAGAGAGGGTCGTCCGTAGGATTACTCTTGAGCATTCTGGCAGACTCTTGATCATACTCTTTGGGACATACCTGTTATAGACATATTTGGGCACTACAACCCCAAACTCATATGTCCGTAAACTAAGGGCTCCTTAAGTCCCTAAAAGTGTTGTTTCACACCCTAAAGGATCATGGTCAGCTGATTACATCATTTCCCATAAGTTCCACCTAAAAACCTACTCAGAACTGGCCAAAATTGGACCATACAAACTACTCCATGGGTAAGGTGTGATGCATACTGACTGCCTAACTGGCCAGGTGTGATGCATACTGAAATGGCCTTCTGTGGGGTGCGATGAGCGAGAATAGACAAATGGTAGAGACAGTTTGCAAGGTGGATGATCATGGAATCTTCCAGAAACTTCTCCTGTGACACTTGCCTCTCTGAATTCGCCCAGGGATGAGTAAGAGATCATGAAATCTCCAAGTGGAACCAAGAAATATCAGTGGAATGACACTAATAAAAAACCCAGCGCTGACCCACACCCTTGCAAGACATCTATAAATGGATCCCTCATCTGAGAGATCTAGAGGCTGGAATTTTGTATTTTGTAAGGAAGTGTTGTTGGTTTGTTGGTGAGAAGAGACATTGAATTGTTGGGTGATTTGCTTGTTCATGAGGTGAAAAGGGCTTCTACAACTGGGAGGATGATGTTGGATCAGACAGCTGGGTTGTAATCCTCTCTTACATTACTATTAATAAAGTTCTTTGAGTTTTCCTCCATATAATCGTGTATTTGTGAATCTTATTGTTTATGAATGCAATTGTATGGTCAATGTGTTTCTGATTCCACATTGTTTATGATGTTTTAGATAGAGATGCTTTGATATTTTGCTGTTACTTTGACTCTACAGGTACTCTTTGAAGTGGGACAAGTAGGAGAGGAGTGGCAAATTCTATCAAGGAAAGGAGAAATCAAGCTAAGATCAAAGCGAAAGATCCAGGTTGGTCCTCTTTTCTTCTCTTCCATCTATCACACTTAAAGGAACTCTTGAAAATCTTTCATTGTTTATTTCTAAGATAGCTACCCGTCTTAGTGGGACTAGCAGTTCGAATCGACACTAGTTTTCCCTGAAACAAAATGGCGACTCTGCTGGGGAACAAATATTTTGTTTTGTTTGTTTATTGTTTGCTTTATAAACTACAGACGGAGCCTGAAGTTAGCCAGCTAGCCTTCAAAATGCCTTTTCTATGCAATTGCGAAGTAGATAAATGCTGCTTCAGTCAATCTCCAGGTTGGTTTATGAACTGAACATCTGACTTACAAAGCATTCTAAGTGCCCTTGTGGTAGCTCAGAACCTCATCAGATCTTACCCTTATGCTTTGTTTTTACTATCCATCATTACTCAGCCTAAATCACTGAACTTAGTTGCAAATTTTGAGCAAAAACCAAGCTCAGTTTCACTCCCTGGTCCATTGCATTGTCTGTAACTGTGCAACCTGGATGCATCGCACCTCCCATGTGTTGCAGGTGAGATGCATCCCTGTTTCCCTGTGTTGCAAGTGCGATGATTGAGTGATACTATTTTTCTTATCTGAAATTTGGTTTTCCTCCTTGCTTTCAGCTTTATTCAGTAGTTTTGTTGTTCATGATCAATACCTTCTTGCTGAAACCTTCTTCCTTCACATATTTCAGCCTCCATCAGTTAGGAATTGTAAATTTTTTTGTGTATTTGTCAATCATTTACAGTCTTCCTTTGTCGAAAGTAGCCTAATCGAACTGTCGTTTTTGATGCAAGTGTCGTAATTGTCATTTTAAATCAAAAGAAGAGTGTCGTAAAGTCTTCCTCTTCTAGATAGTTGATTGTACTTTTGTCATTGTACTTGATTTGAGTTATTAGTATTTGAAGTGTCATTTTACAGTTTTCATTTCGAAATCGAAAAGTGTCATCTTAGTCTTCCTTTCATTTTGAAAAGAAATTGTTAGAAATGTCGCTTTGAAAGAAAATAGTTCAGATCTGTACTTAGCTTTCCTTTTTGGCATTCACACATTAAGAAAGCAGAAAACAAATACATGCATGTGCATCTGCATTTTGACTGCATGCGAAATTTGATTTAGGAAAGTGCATTTAGTGTGTGCTCTATGCTGAAAGAAAATCATAATCTTCTTTCCTTTGTAGCTAGGATTTTCATTGCTAAAAGAACATAAACGACTACTTATCATTTTAGATTGCATATTTAGGAATTTCACATCTACATAACGCGGTGAACCTTGAAAGACAAACTTCTAAGAAAGATCAACTCTAAAATAAACCTCAATGAACATAAAAACGCTTTGGAACCTAACATAACACATCTAGAAGTCTAGGCTGGAGACGTGTTCAGGCATCGTAAAACCTGGTAACTATCGTTTTCATCGAAGGTTGGGTGATTCCTCCTCTTTGATACGACAATTGCTAATATGGACTTGTACTCCCCATACCGTCAAGTATATATTGGGAGACCACAATAGGCTGATATCCTTTATCCTTAGGAAGCCGTGTCTGCCGCCCTATCGATCGTAATGCACTGAACACAGCATTCGGGAAGATTGACTGCCATACATAAGTCCTTGGTAATTTCTCTATCATTTATCACCAAGGTGTATTTTGCAGTTTTACGATCAGTTTGGTAAACCCTCTGTCTAGACTTCCAGAGCAGTCACTTTTGTCCCTTTTCTACTCCTTAAAAGAAAAGGTCCATCTGAGCACTTGTCACTTCAGGCTCATTAAAAATCGAAGGCGACAAGAGTCACTTTTAGCTTTTTCTCGACTCTTAAAAATTGAAAAAGCAAGTTGCGTCAAAGTGTCTTAAAATTTATTTTAATCGGAATAACATCCCTGTTCCTTTGTTGATCTGAGGTTGAGATAATGGAGTCTACCAATCAAGGAATCCCTCTTGGAGGGAATCCTAGTCCTTTCTCCTCTTCGAGAGATATTGGTTCTCCATATATGGCTACATTGTCCCTTCCGGGAATCACAATCAGCCTGTCGGTATGGCTTTTCTTGACCTCTGTCGTTCAAAACACTGTAATTCCTCAACAATCTAATCGGAAACCAGATGATACTGAAGTTACCCCTTCACCTTCTACTTCGTTTGTTTCTCCTTCCCCTTCTTCCTCTTCGCTTGCTGAAACTAGTGACGCTAAAAACCAAGTAGCTGAGAAGAAAAAGAAAGGGAAGGAGAAGAATAAGAAGCCAACTAAACAAGGGAACGACCAGACATCATCTGGTGAAAATCCGCACACTAAAAATTCCAAACCAAAAACTCCATGTGTAATTTGCAAGGAGATACATTACCATCGAGATTGCCTTTGCATCCCACAGATCTTGAGAGAATGGTCTCCTCGATTGCACCATTCAGTATCATCAACCTCTGACAGTCAGGTTGATAGCACACCATCAACTAGTGAAAACGAAGTCAATAGACAAAAAGGAAAAGTCAGATTTCCATGTAGGTTATGTGAAGGTGATCATACTCTTCACCATTGTCCTTTTCTAGATGAAGCCAAAAACATTTTGGATAACTGGCCTGCTTCACCGCAGCAACTTCCACCTGGATACAAGAAACTCTTGCCAAGTCCTTCACTAGTTGAAAATCTGATTTACATAACTCAATTGTCGATCGAATCGCCTATCATTGAAAGTGAACCTTCTGAGTCCATATCAGATCAAAGTCAACTGGTCGAGATGGTAGTCGACCCAATCTTGCCTTCAGAAAATCCACCTTCAGATGATATAGTTTCCAAAGAGGATGAGAACGACACCGTTCAAATTCTTTTTGTCGATACAGAGTCTAATGAACTTGGGGAAAATCCGCCCATTCCTTCACAATAGGAAGAGACCCCCCAATTCATGAAACTTATCCGGACATTTATCCGGTACCTCCTCCGAGTAGTCTAGTCGTTTTCTTTGATTGGAATCAACTAGCAAAACCCCGCCTTCCATCTAATGTACCATTCCGAATCATAGTACAAGTTTACAAAATGATCGTGTCTGGCACTATCATAGATGAAGGGGCTTCAGTGAGTATCCTTTCCTCAACTGCTTGGAAAGCACTTGGTTCGCCATCGCTTTTGCCTGAAAAACAAAATTTGTCAGGCTTCAACAAAGGAACCAGTCGACCATTAGGGATCCTTCCAAAGTTACCAATAACTTTGAGAAAGAAAACCGTTCATTTGAACGTGATGGTAGTCCAAGGTCCACTAGATTACAATCTACTCCTTGGACGTGATTATATATATAGCATGGAAGCCATTGTTTCCACATTTTTTCGAGTGATGTGTTTTCCACATGAAGGCAGACTAGTGCAACTTGTCAACTAGCTTTCATTTCCCGGTTCAAACACAGCTATGAATCAACCATCATCCCTAAATGGTCTCTTCACATCAAAAATGTCTCTTCAAGCTTCATTCCATCCACCTAATTATAGTGAGTAGTTCGGTGAGTGTGATGAAGATTAGGGGGCATGCACCCTAGTCTGCTTCAGTAGGCAAACGCAGAGGAAAAGAGAGATTTTCTTGAAGGGTCATAATACTTGGACCTAATAACCTTCCCGTATAGGTTATGTAATCAGTCTGACACAATTATTTCCTTTGTATGATTGTGAATGGAAGCTCACAGCATTCACCTTCGTACGTTATGTGATTGGAAGCTCACAGCAATCACCTTCGTCTATTTCAATGGACAAAGCAAAGGAAGATTTTTTGTTTTCCGACAGAAACAATCCTGCCTAACCGTGGGGACTTCCATTTGATAACCTAGAAACTCTCCTTTTATTGAAAGACTTGGGGGCACGCAAACTTTTGCGTGCAAGTGAAAAACGACCTTTGATTTTCTTAGTTTGTAGGTTCTCAACCCTTTATCCTCGTAGCTCGGTCCTTTCTAGCTTGCATAAAAAGGTCATGAGCACATGTTATAATAGTTTTCAAGCTCATTAAAAAATAAATCTACCAAGAGACATTGTCAAAAGACTGGTAAGAGAAATGTTCCCGCAAGGTTCAAGCTCGTTAAAAAATCAACCTGCACTGAGCACATGTTGGCACAAGGTTCAAGTTCATTAAAAAATAAACCCGCCTTTTGTAAATAACCTTTGTGATCGCTTTGCTATCTGCCCTTTTGAACCTTGGCTGTGTTCCTTCCATCACCTCCATTTCATTCGGCCGACCATACGCTTCCACTTGATTGTTTACCCTTTTGAGGAACATATGCGACGAGTGATTCTGATTACCACCCTCTTCACACTGCCATGTTTTGAGAAGTTCCAAACTTACCTGGAACCAGCTGCTACCCAGAAATATCACTCATTCCTCAAAAACGAGTCTCTTTTAAACTCTTGTTAGACTCGTTAAATATAAAAAGATTGTTGAGCTATTGGCCTTTCCAGCTCGTTAAAGCAAGGGGAACGCCATCCCTCTCATATATTTTAATCTTTTTGGACTTGATGGATTATTAAACAAAAATATCGAGTGCTTGTCTTTGTCGGCTCGTTAAAACTATCGAAAAGTCATCCCTTTCGTATTATTTTACACTTTTTCGGACTTAAGGGATTATGCCATGAAAAAGGATTGTTGAAGTCTCTTTTTCGTCCATTTTCAAACTCTCTAGACATGAGAAGGGCTAAGTTATCTTTGTCGTTAAACTCGTTAAAACAATAGTGACAAACTTGTCCACCCAGACAAGAACGAGTCTCACTGACGCTAGGCTCGCTAAACACAAAGTGACAGGTTTTCCCAAAGGGCAAATTATAGACCAAGCATATGTTATCCTCCTCAAGCTTGTCAAAAATAAAGAGGTACTGGACAGCAATGACTGGGGAAAACTGGGAAGAAAACTTGAAGAACTCTATTGGTAGCATGTCGCTCTTGAACATGACACTTTCACTCCATCACCGTGATTGAGTTGGGTTGGGTTTTTCCATTCACCGTCACCATCGGTTCGTTGTGCCATCCATGGGGTTAACGCTACCAGTCCATATCAGTGTCGCCAATATGTTCAAGAGAAGTCATTCAGAGAATTCACCGTCTAGAAAACGCCTCATCCACTGCATTACATCCACTCTTCATTTTTCATGGCTGCCATTCCTGATCCTCATATCATCAGATCGTTTTCACCTCCACAAAAATCATTTGCTCCATTTCGCATCGTAGATGTGGGATACATCAAGGCCCTCCTACAACAGGTCACTTCTTGTCGACATCAGCTCATTATCCAAGAAGTTGACTTAGAAACAACCCTTTCAGTACTTTGAAGCTTGCATGCCTCAATGGCAAGTTTCTCACTTCCGGCTACAGGTTTACATCAATGACCTTCTTCCGAAAGACTTTGCGTGGTGTTCGACATCGGCTCGTATATTCACACCACATGAATTGTATTGTAGTACCCTGAGGGTCATCATCATTATCACTAACTCCTCTCGTGTCTGTTAACAACTTACATCATTAGCTAGTAATCAGGCAATGTCTTTCCATGTTCGACTTCACAACATCTTTTCACATGGATCGAATTGTACATTGGGCGAAGATTGGATGAGTTTTGAAGACCTCGGATCTAGTTTCATCCATCCGGGCTGCGATATTTTCAGGAAAATAAAGACATCAATTGTACATAGAAGCTGCACAGATAGTCATCTAAGCCAGGGAAGATGACTCTTCATGCGAAGAATCACCAGTCTGCAACATTGTCTGTGCTATGTACATGAAAATGAATTTATAAAGCCGAGCATTGGAATGACTGCCTCAACTAGATCATGAAAATAATATGATGATGATGTATTGTATTGTATCTTATATAGGTCACCTTCCGGTACGAATACCTCGGAGCCTCATGAATAAAGCATTTCACTCGACATCAGAAGATTTACAACCACGTGCTTTAGGGGGCAGCTGTTGTAGACATATTTGGGCATTACAACCCCCAACTCATATGTCCATAAACTAAGGGCTCCTTAAGTCCCTAAAAGTGTTGTTTCACACCCTAAAGGATCATGGTCAGTTGATTACATCATTTCCCAGAAGTTCCACTTGAAAAACTACTCAGAACTGGCCAAAACTGGACCATATAGACTGCGCCATGGGCAAGGTGCGATGCATACTAACTACCTAACTGGAAAAGTGTGATGCATACTGAAATGGCCTTCTGTGGGGTGCGATGAGCGAGAATAGACAAATGGCAGAGACAATTTGCAAGGTGGATGATCATGGAATCTTCCAGAAACTTCTCCTGTGACACTTGCCTCTCTGAATTCGCCCAGGGATGAGTAAGAGATCATGAAATCTCCAAGTGGAACCAAGAACTATCAGTGGAATGACACTAATCAAAAACCCAGAGCTGACTCACACCCTTGCAAGACATCTATAAATGGATCCCTCATCTGAGAGATCTAGAGGCTGGAATTTTGTATTTTGTAAGGAAGTGTTGTTGGTTTGTTGGTGAGAAGAGACATTGCATTGTTGGGTGATTTTCTTGTTCATGAGGTGAAGAGGGCTTCTACAACTGGGAGGATGATGCTGGATCATACAGCTGGGTTGTAATCCTCTCTTACATTAATATTAATAAATTTCTTTGAGTTTTCCTCCATATAATCGTGTATTTGTGAATCTTATTGTTTATGAATGCAATTGTATCGTCAATGTGTTTCTGATTCCACATTGTTTATGATGTTTTAGATAGATATGATTTGATAGTTTGCTGTTACTTGACTCTATAGGTACTCTTTGAAGTGGGACAAGTAGGAGATAAGTGGAAAATTCTATCAAGGAAAGGAGAAATCAAGCTAGGATCAAAGCGGAAGATCCAGGTTGGTCCTCTTTTCTTCTCTTCCATCTATCACAATTAAAGGAACTCTTGAAAAGCTTTCATTGTTTGTTTCTAAGATAGCTACCCGTCTTAGTGGGACTAGCAGTTCGAATCGACACTAGTTTTCCCTGAAACAAAACCCACCCATCATCCTCCAGTGTTACTTACAGTCACAGAGAGTTTGGTTGTTTCACTTTGACACTCTCCATTTAGGCAGCAGGGCATGGGGGACTCACCCTAGGCACTTGGATGAGACACCACATATCATGGGCCAAGAGGAGACTCTTCAGTTGAGACACTTGGTAGGTGCACCAGTTGATAGTTACAGAGTTAGGGATGGCATGGTTGATTGTCGAGGTAGCATATGTTCCACCCCTAGGTTCACACCTAAGGAGGTGACTGAGAGGGAGATACATGGTGCTTTTTCAGTTGGACAGCTTGAGGCGTCGGGGGAGCATGAGGTGTGGAGGATAGTAATTCTAGTTGGCAGGATGATGCCTAGGCTTCTGGCAGTACCTAAGCACATCATCAGGAGTTGGGATAGCTGGATATTTGCGACACTGGTTCTTGACGCTTAGTGCCTACAAATTGGATAACTACAGGAGGCAAAGATGGGGCACAAAGGGGTTCCAACAACTAGAAACATATCACAACGACAAACAGAGAGGATTGGGATTTGTGGACCTTCAGTATGGTTATGGGATCCAGGGATCCAATGGATTGGTGGGATGCTCCACTCCTTAGTGAGCATGGTTGGGATAACAAGCAGACTGATTCTTTCACAGGCAGACACATGGGCGATCACCGAAGTCCTCACTATAGGACAAGGTAGATTGTTTCTCGGCATTTGGGCTAGCCATGGAGTGATAGGCGCTGGCATTGTTGAGTCACTTTGGCAAGATTGGCCTAGCCTCGATCATCACATAAATTATGGTTGAGAGTTATGGGAGAGGAGGTTCTGGTATGAGCATGCTACGTAGTCATTCATGACCAAAGTGTCACGATGTCATCATGATAGGTTCCTTTTGCGATGGGCAGGAGATTCTAGCACAAGAGGGCTGAGCAGTTCAACTACCCGTAGAGGTGAGCTGGTTTCTATAGGGGAGGGTCATGTAGATCTTCCATTTGGTTTTAGTGATTCATTGATGGTGTGGGGAACTTCACCAGTGTGGCAGGGTGATCGACAGGAGGAGATCAGGGGAGGCCCGGGTAGATGAGGGTTCAATTTCACCAAGATTGGATTGAATCTTTAGGAGTTTACTCTTGTAGTGCATGAGATGGACTATTCGGTAGAGCAGCTTCATGAGGATTTGGGCAGAGTTTTACATCGTCGGGATGCTCTACTTATTGGTGATAGACACAAGGGTTCTAATGCCCATATCTGACATGATAGTGAGTGGAGCAAGGGGGGCTTCATGTTGATCAAGTTGGCTTAGGATCCTGGTATCAAGGAACTCCTTGACTATAGGATAGTACAATGATCAAGGACGATCCAATGGCACATTTGGGACCCTAGTGAAGTTTGCAGTGATAGTGGGGGTCCACAATCAGAGAGGGTGGTTGTTCAGGCATTTCTTGAGGACAAACGATGTTTGGTGCATTGGAAGAACCTGCCAGATGAGGATGCCACTTGGGAGGGTGAGGATATTTTGGAGCACCCAGCATTGAGGTTGCTTGAGGGCAAGCAACATTTGGGAGGGGAGGACTGTCATGTCCCTTCTCAAACACATTAGTAATAGGGTGTTGCTACACAATTTTGCACATTTTTTACTAAGGAAGAGGGCCCCACACTTTCGACTTAGGGACTTAGGGGCCAAATCGACTTTATTTAGCTGCTAGTGGAATGTGGGGGCCACCCACATATGAGTTCGAATTAGCCATTCGATATGCTTGGAGGGAAAATTGAATGGGTGGATGGAGGGGCCCACATGAGGCTAAGGGGGGCCAAGGAGTTATAAAGAGAGATCAGCTCTCATTTTGTATTCATTCTGAATATTTGACAAACAAACTCACTCTTGTACGCTTTGCTGCTTACCGAGTCTACCGTTGTTTAGCCACGAGTCTTTCGTAGGGAAGATTCAACCTCTACTTTGGGGGACCATCCGCGCCCGCCCTAGGGAGACTATTCCACATATATTGCAGGAGTTTCCATTAGCGATTCACAGCTCAGCCATCCAAGCAGAGGAAGGGACTGTGTGTACAACCATAAATACGTAGAGGTTGATTCCGCCACCCGAGAGGCCAAAAATCCAAAGTCAAAATCAAAGAAATTCTCTTCTGCATTTTTTTTGGGTTTTGTCTAAGGAGTCTAAGGCTAGAAGGGCAGAATTTTTTGGGCCCTTTCCAACAGGGCGAAATTTAGTAGATGTAGTTGGAGAGCAGCTCCTAAGAGGTCGAAAATCCAAAGTTAAAATTAGAGAAATTCCCTTATGGGTTTTTCTAGGTTTTGTCCAAGGAGTCTAGTAGTAAACGGGAAGATTTTTTTGGTTAGTTTTTGGGCACATTCCAGCAGGCCGAAAGTCAGTCGATTTACCCAAAGTGCTCCCAAGAGGCCAAAAATCTAAAGTCAAAATCAGAGAAATCCTCTTCTGGGTTTCTCTAGGTTTTCTCCAAGGAGTCTAAGGCTAAAAAGGCAGAATTTTCTGGGCAGTTTTTGGGCACTTTCCAATAGACCGAAAGTCAGCAGATGTAGTCGAAGAGCAGCTCCCAAGAGGCCGAAAATCCAAAGTCAAAATCGGAGAATTTACTTTTGGGTTTTTTTGGCTTTTGTCCAAGGAGTCTAAGGCTAAAAGGGAAGAATTTTCTAGGCATCTTTTGGGCACTTTCCAGTAGGCCTAACTCAGCATATCAATAGTTTACTTGGACAACACAAAACATAGTAGAGCAGTAGCTGGACAACCATCTTTCCAGCTATTCTACCACCTGGGTTTGGTTCAGATTGTCCTTGAGATAAACCCAAGTGCACTACTCCATTTATATATTGTAATCATGCTCTCATATTTCATAATATATGGCTCAACAGTTCTAGTATTACAGTGTTTCCTGGGTGTTTGCTAAATGTTTTTAATTTTCCACTGTTGCACTATTTGTTTAATTGGTTTATCACTTAAATTCTTTTTTAGGAACATTACAGGGTCTCAACGACCCCCTCCTCAATGGTTGCGCATTGATTTGTTGAGGCATAACTTTTAGGAGAGTATAAAAACATATACTAGAATCTAGAAACCACTTGTCAAATATGGAGGAACCAAGGTAAAAATAGGTCGACAATAGATAGGTCCAAGGATAGGAACGGGGATTGAACAAAGCTCCCCAGTAAAGAACAACAAATCTGAGAGACAATGGATCAAAAGGAGTCCCACGAACAAGGTGGAAATTCAGGTTCTAGGTCCAACTCCACAGGACATATATCTAGATGCTAGAGAGAGTTAGCAACTAGAAAGAATTGAAGACCATAAAATTGACACCAAAAGGATGGAATGCAAACCAAAAGTCACAAAATTACCACAAAGGTTGTATCCCAAGTTTCTAACAACTGCAAATGTTTTCGAAGTGCAGGTGAAGATGCGTCTATTAGCAATTTCAAGACCAGGTCTAGAGGGAAACGTAATATCGACTAAATTACGTCATCAAAATAATTCCCCATCTCTACTAAGTAGTTTATTAGCTCTGCCCTTAATTTCCCCGACACCTAAACAACATGCACCAAAATAAAACTCACGTTAAGCATGACTTCCTCAATTCCATGGGCAGGGACAGATAGGCTCCATGTTGCAAAAGTCAGAAGGAAGTCCCTGGGAATATATCATTATTTCCTTGTGCAGACTCCCTATCATAGTAAGGCATATAAAATCCCACCCGCAGTGGGGGATAAATAGGTTAACGCCAAAAAAATTGTAACCGAGCAGAGTTTGGAATAGAGATGAAGTCAAGTTAACAGCTCGCCATATTTATAACTTCACAATAAGATATCTCACACTTTTGCATTGGGGGGGTTGGCCACACCACCTCCCTCTTAAATGTTTCCTAAGGTAGTGAGGTGGCGGGCTCACCCCCCAAACACATGTCCCTCTTATTTTACCACCTAGATCGAGAGTTAAGTTTTTTAAATATTAAAAATCAAGTCTTTAAATATTATTGTACACTGCTAAATTTTTATTTTTATTTGTTTTAATTATTTAACTATTCTTAGTTTATCAAATTTTTAAATAATAAATGTGATTTTTTTTATATTAACAATAAAACTAATAATTTAATTTTAAAGTTATGTTCAAATTAAACATCAAGCATTATTATTAAAGTTTCTTAAGGTTTATATACTCTATTTAAATTTAAATCAACAATATCTCATTAAAAATAACATATTCTTAACTATTAAACCAACTCAAATTTCAACCATTTAAAATTTTTATAGATATTAAATTGAATTTTATTATTCATAATATCTTAATGTGTATTTTATTTATTTCAATTATATATGGTTATTAATTTGTCAATTTTTTACCTAACAAATGTTAGTATATTTTATACATATCATTTCCAATTGTACCACAGTCCTTTATGAACATCGAGATGCATTGTTTTAGTTTTTGGTTCCATGACCATTATATATACTTTTGGAAAATTTACTTTTATTATATTTATTTTTGACTTTGTGCTACAAACCTTACTGGCTTATTACTATGTAAATTTTCTTAGAATGTATATTGTGGCAACAATTTTTTTTATGGTCTATATGCTGACCTATGTGGGTTATTTTTGTATTGGATGATATTGTACTGATGGACTGTATTATCATAGGTCTTGTTATAGAAACGATATGGGCAGATCCTTCTTCAATACACACATTGATGTCTATATACAAAATGTAATTTTGTATATTATATAAATGAAGTTACGTTTTTTCCCTTGGAAAAAAGTATATTTTATACATTCAATTATTTTTCAAATATTATGATGGATCATATCAATTGTAACATCACAATTTATGTTTTATATATTTCAATTGCATACAATTTCAATTGATTTTTTGTAAACAAAATGGGATGTTATTAGTTTGAAGCTGGTTTTGTTATTCATGTTGCTTGTCACCAAGGAGATCTGGGATCGAGTGAGTGGGATTATCACTATACTCCTAAGCCTAGCGTAACCACCCACAAGCCTTTCTAGAAAGGTAAACTGAGTTTGAACCTAAGTGAGGCCCCTATATTGGTTGGAAAGCACCTCTGATGTGGACAATCCACCGTTCAACTTAACTTCATGGGTTATTATTTCAAAGTTATGTTACATTAGAGAATTATGCTATTGTCACTTGATTATTCACCTTCTATGTTAGGATATGGTATTTTATTAGATGTAAGTGAATTGTTTTTCTTACTATAATGTGATTATATAATTTATACATTGACAATGAAGTAGTTATATCATTAATATTATGATATGTTTATCTTATTATCTTGCAAAGACTAATACCATATTTATTTTTTACATGGATCCTATCAAATTAACATTAGTATTGAGAAGAGAAGGCATTGGATCATAAGAGTGTTGATCTCATCACCCACATTAACTTATGTTATATGTTGTGAGTATTTTGAGAATATTGATAGTGTTGTGGATTCATACTCTAAGGAGGGACTCTAATTCAGTAAGGAGAACTTAACCTAAAAGCCTTAACATTATGTGAGGCATGAAATGGATAAATAAAGACTTATCTTACAAAATATCAATCCTAATGTGTAATTGATATTTAAGACTCAAAGGGCCTAATATTACATTATTAATCACATATCATTTTATGTTTAATAATTTTCCTTGACCCTAATTTTGTTCTAAAACCTATTTATGTCTTCAAATTGTAGAAAAAACAATGAAAAAATTGTTGTTTATTTTTATTAAAGGCAATAAATTATTTATTTTGCATATTATAATTAAAATAAAGTAAATGGATTGTTGGTACTATTTTATTGCCATCCTTTTCTTCTAAAAATCCATCATTCATCCATCATTTTCTCCCATAAACCCCTCATAGTCCATTGAAATTGATCAATTAAGCATTATAATTGTTATTTTACATTAAATTTAATTTGTGGATTTTTATGTTAAAAATTAGAAATTTTCAACAAAATTACAGGATGTCATGACTTCCTATAATTGGTTTATGTTGTGACACGTGGCATGGCAGGAAAATCAAAACAGAGGATAGGGATGTGATCACAGATGTACATACATGGTGAAAGATCTATTTAGCATCGCATCTGGAGCTCTTGGATACATGGTCAATGTTGGTCAAACCCAGCCTTTTTGGTCATAAAAGCAGCAAAAAGCCAGAGTTACCTAAACTGATTTCGTTTTGTTTTGGAAATCAGTTAAGATTAGAAAAAAAACAAAAATCGCCTTTTTGATTATAAAAGCAAAAACATCTGCGTGATAATGTATGTACATTTGATTGCAAATAGGACTGTGTGATAAGAGACATGAGCAGACTTAAGACTGCGTATCATATTGTATTGTATTGTTACCAAAACTCTTGCATGTAATTGATTTCCAGACTTTAATCACAGGCAGTGTTTTATCATTCTAGTGTTTTATGTGTTAACGGTTTCGACATCTGAAGTTTCCTAAGTGTACCATCAACGCGTGGACGGGCCCTACGTGGGGACTGGTATACTTCCATTTTATTTTCATAGCATTTAGACTTCAGATCTGAATAGCATTTGATGCCATTTCTTTGCTTGTGAATTAATTAATTCGACTAGAAGTTCTTGGGTTATTGTATGATTCATGGTGATAGCTTGAAACTTCAATTGCTAAATTATTGAACAAGATCTTGTAAAAGATTTAATTGAGCACTGAATTTCGAAGTATCCCTGTGGACTCTGTTTTCATGCATTTGAGTCTTAGTATGCTTAAAAGACTTTTTGGTTTTCATGAATGCTTAGTGTGTTAGTTGGAAAGAGTTCTTGGGTTATTGTATGATTCATGGTGATAGCTTGAAACTTGAATTGCTAAATTATTGAACAAGATCTTGTAAAAGATTTAATTGAGCACTGAATTTGGAAGTATCCCTGTGGACTCTGTTTTCATGCATTTGAATCTTAGTATGCTTAAAAGACTTTTTGGTTTTCATGAATGCTTAGTGTGTTAGTTGGAAAGGGTTTTTGTGAGCGATATCCTTGTAAGAGGATTGAAAACTCAGACTAGTAACACATTGTTTTCTTAGAACAGTTGATTAAATTAGGTGATATAAGTGTTTGAATTGTGAAAGGAAACATATTACAATCTCTTGTAAAAGAGTGTTGTAGCCTGTCACAGTAGACACTTATCTAGGTAGATGAGATCCTTTTAGGTCTATAGATTGTAGACATGTGCCTCTAAGTTTACCTACCTTGGTTGACATTAAATTTAGTCTAATCTAGACCCCTGGATTGGTCACTACATTTTGGCGCCGTTGCCGGGGAGACGTAGCTAGAGGATTTCTAAAAATAAAATAAAATAAACAAAAAAAAGAAAAAACAAGCAAAAACATAGATTTAATTTTAATTCATCATTTTAGAAGTCATGTTTACTTATGTCTAGATCTAGAGATGATAAAGGTAGATTCATAAAAACCCCCCATCCAAAAACTAATTTACCACTAGGAGCAGACCCTTTAGGAAAAGTTGAACACATAACACCAGCTGGGAAAGTCACCATACAAACATTAGAGGATAAACAGAAATCAAGGCAAAGACTCACACTCATTGAGAGGCAAATTCTATTGGCACACGAATCACAGAAGAAACATCTCCCTGAATCCTCTATAAAAAGAGAAAGTAGCACAGTAACTCAACAATCTCTCCTTGAACTTCTCTTCGAAACAAGTGACACTGAACAAGAAATCAAATCAACGGAGGAACCTATCGAAATGGTTGAGGAAGGAGATGGATCAGCAAGAGGACCACAAAATCAAGGTCGAAGAGAGGAGGAAGAGTCAACCTTTAAATTTCCTATTCAAGAACCAGAAGAAGATGATGAAATAAAAATGAAAAACATACCTCCATCTGTGCTACCAAACTTTTATGGCATGGCTTCAGAAGACCCAGATTCATTCTTGTTTGAGTTTGACATAGTATGTCGAACATATGGTTACACAGATGATGCCCGTAGGCTTAGACTCTTCCTAGCAACATTAAAAGCATCAGCATTAAGATGGTTCATGGGACTTGGTGAACATGCAATAACTGATTGGGATGGCATGAGAAGAATATTCCTAAAGAAATACCAACCTTATTGCAGATTGAAAGATTCTAAAGATGATATCTTTAGGATGAATCAACAAGAGGATGAAAATTCGGAGGAGTATTTGGAACGATTTGTTTACAATTTACAAAAATCAAAACATAGGACCATGTCTCTTGATCTGATTCGAACAATATTTTTGAAGGGCATTCGAAAGGAATACTTAGATGATCTTAATTTGATGGGAAAAGGTGATATTTCCACTTTACCTTTCGAAGAAATTGCTTATTTATGTGAAAAGTACTCAAGGAGCAAAGCTAGATATTGAAAAAGAGCTCTATCATCTAAAGCCACAAAATCTGCTTTAGCAAGTGTCACAAGGGCTGAAATAGGAAACCTGTTAGAAGAATTCAAAACAGATCTATTAAGTACCTTAGGAACTCAAATTGACACTCTGAAAGCCAAGAAAAGACAAGAAGAGGAAGATCAAATAATGGTTGTCTTTTGTCCAAAATGTCGGAAGAAACATGCCTTGAAAGACTTCCCATTAGAAAACATTCAAGTTTGTGCCTTTTGTACTGAAAATCATGATATATTTCATTGCTCTAAAGTCAAGATTTTGCAAAATTGTAATGTGGAAGCAGTTAATACAGATATGGAGAATGTGTATTTCATGGGCACCAAGAGACCGTGGCAACCTAGACCTCCACCTCCAGGTATGCTTCCAAACCAAAATTTGCAATTTCCTGCACAAGATCAGATGTATGCACAGGATTCTTGGAATGTGCCCATGCCATGGCAACACCAAAATTACCCACAGCAACAATGGAGACCATTTCAGCAGTACTCTCAACAATATCAACCATATATTCAACCATACCAATAGTATTCTCAGCCATATCAACAGTATCATCAGCCACATTCACAATATCCTCAAACATATCAGCAATATCCTCAGCAACAAGTTGTTTATCAACCCCAAAACACTCAACAAGAATTGCCTGCTCCTCCACCAATAACTCCACCTCACTTACAACTCCCATCTAACCAACAACCTCCTAGACCCACTCAGATTCCTGCTCAGCCTGTACCAAATCCAAATAACAGAGCAGAGAGACCAGCCTATAATGTAGATGAGGGACCATCATATCCCACATTACCTTTACAAAATATCAATCTGAGGTCTGGTAAGGTACTTCAAAAAGAACCTCCAATAGCTGAGAAACAAGAAGAAAACGAAGAAAATGGAAATGAAACTCCAACTCAAAAGAAACAAAATGATGACATCAAAAATGAACAAATGCAGCCGTTGCATCCACCACCTTTTCCAGAACGATTGGTCCAAGCAAAACTTCCCATGTCTATACCACAGTTTGATGTTTTAGATGAGCTAAAGAATGTCTATATAAAAATTCCACTATTGCAAGCCATAAAAGACATTCCCATATATACTAAAGCAATCAAGGAACTGTGCCTCAAGAAGCCTGCTAGGAAAAGAATTGATCCACAAACTATTCATGTTATTGGACATTTAGCTGGCCTTATGACAAACACCATTTCAATGGAAAAGTATGTTGATCCTGGTATTCCCGGAGTCACTACAGTCATTAACAACATACATATTCCAAACACCTTAATTGACCTTGGGGCCACAATAAATGTGATGACTCTTGAAACAATGAAAACACTGCAGCTCACAAACTTGCAGCACACAACAATTGTTCTAGAACTAGCTGATAGGTCTAAAGTGATTCCTGAAGGGATTTTGGAGGACATGATTGTCTCACTGGACTCCTGGGAGTATCCAATGGACTTTTTAGTTCTTCAGCCAAAATATAATTTAGGAGGACACCCCATCATCCTTGGTAGATCATGGTTAGCAACTGCTGATGCATTCATAGGATGTAGATTGGGTAATATGATTATTTCACGAGGAACTGAAAGAAAACAACTCACTCTTTACCCATCAGCACAATCACCAGCAGTGGCACACAATTTATGGCTTGACAATAAATACAATGACAAGGAAGAAGTTCAACCTATTTTCAGCATCAATCAAATCTATGATTTTCAAGAACATAATAATGATGATTTGGTAGAATTGTTCCTTTCTCAACCTGATATTTCTGAAGAATTAAGAAATGAACAATACCATGCTGCAGATGAACTTTTGGCACAGAATTTTCAGGAAACATGCACCATTCAATCTTTGCAAACAACATTTCAGAACATTTTTCCCATTCAATCTATCACAAACACACAGAGTAAGACCATAGAGATTAGTCCAAGAAAAACTTTGAATATTAGCACTCACCTAGACTCATCTCAGGAGGAAAAATTGATCCAATTATTGAGAAAATACCAGAAAGCATTTGCTTGGGACTACACCAATATGCACGGAATTCACCCTGAAACATGCACTCACCATATTTACACAGATAGTAATATCAAACCAGTGAGGCAACCGCAGAGAAGAATGAATCCTATGCTTCAGGATATTGTTAGAGATGAATTACAAAAACTATTGAAAGTCAATTTTATTTATCCTATCTCTGACAGTCAGTGGGTATCCCCATTGGTAGTAGTGCCCAAGAAAAATGGCAAGTGGAGAATTTGTGTTGATTACAGACAATTGAACAAAGCAACCCTCAAAGATTATTTCCCACTACCATTTATTGACCAAGTGCTAGACACATTAGCTGGGAAATCATCATTCTCTTTTCTTGATGGTTTCAGTGGCTATAATCAGATCAGGATAGCCTTAGAGGACCAGGACAAAACCACTTTTACTTGTCCCTGGGGCACTTATGCCTATAATGTTTTACCATTTGGACTTTGCAATGCTCCAGCTACATTTCAACGAGCTGTATTAGCTATTTTTGATGATTTAGTTCATGACTGTGTTGAAGTTTACATGGATGATTTTTCAGTGTATGGTAATTCATTTGAGCATGCATTAGAGAATCTTGAAAAAGTTTTGAAGAGATGTATTGAAGCTAATCTGTCCCTGAGCAATGAAAAGTGTTTTATGATGTTAAATGAAGGGATAGTATTAGGACACTATATTTCTTCTCAAGGCATTAAAGTTGATCCATCAAAAATCTAGATCATTCCCAATTTACCAATTCCGAAGACTCAAAAAGAGGTAAGAAGTTTCCTTGGGTATGCAAGCTATTACAGAAGGTTTATTGAACATCTTAGTAAAATAGCTTCACCTCTGTTTAAGCTTCTAGCAAAAGATACACCTTTCAACTGGAATGAGAATTGTCAGCAAGCTTTTGAAACACTCAAAGAAAAGTTATCAACCACACCAGTGTTAAAAGGACCTAACTGGACCTTACCATTTCACATCTTTACAAATTCATCTGATACTGCGGTAGGTGCCTCATTAGGCCAAAAAGAAGATTCTTTCAAGTATTCCATCTATTTCATTAGCAAAAATCTAACGCCTGCAGAATTAAACTACACAGTCACTAAAAAAGAAAGTCTTGCCATCATACATGCTGTGAATAAATTCTGACATTACATCACTGGTTATGAGGTTTTTGTACATACTGATCACTCTGCCATTAAGTATTTAATGAATAAACCAATAACTAATGGCAGAGTTACCAGATGGCTGTTATTATTACAAGAATTTAATATTACAGTTTTGGATAGACCAGGTAAGGAGAATCAGGTGGCAGATTTTCTTTCTAGACTGCAAAATTCAGGTGAGGTTGTTCCGGTTGAAGATTCTTTTCCAGATGAAAATTTATTTGAAATTTCAATAGTGGATCCTTGGTATGCTGACTTAGCCAATTATTTATCCACAGGAATAACACCTCCATATTTTACTCCAAAGGAAAAGAAGAGGTTGATCAAACAAAGTGCTAGATACTCATGGGTTAATGGAGATTTATTTTACACTGGTTATGATATGACTATTAGACGATGTGTAAGAAATGATGAAATAATTGATATTTTAAAATCTTGCCATGATGAACCGTGTGGTGGGCATTTTGCAGCGAAAAGAACAACATTCAAGATTCTCAGTCTTGGATACTATTGGCCATATATTTTTAAGGATTCCAAGAAATATGTGAAAAGTTTTGATAGCTATCAAAGAATGGGCAGACCAACAGCTACAGATGAAATGCCACTTCAGCCTCATGTACATTTAGAGCCATTTGAAAAATGGGTTCTAGATTTTATAGGACCCATCAATCCAACTTCAAAAGGTAAAAAGTACATCCTAGTATGTACTGATTACATGACAAAATGGGCTGAAGCCAAAGCACTAGTCCGAGCAACTAAACAAACAGTGGCAAACTTCCTTTTTGAGGAAATTTTTGTAAGGTATGGAGTACCAAGGGAGATAGTGACGGATCAAGGTACTCAGTTTACCTCAAAGCTGGTCAAAGACATCATAGAAAAATATAAAATCAAGCATAGGAAAAGTACACCTTACCATCCACAGGCCAATGGCCAGGTGGAATCTACCAATAAAACATTGGAAGGAATTATCACTAAGATAGTAACAATGAACAGAAAAAATTGGGAAGAGAAGCTCAAAGATGCACTCTGGGCTTACAGAATCACGTGGAAAAACACTACAGGATTTACACCATATCAGTTGGTGTATGGAAAAGAGGTAATGCTTCCTATTGAATTTCAAATACATACTTATAAGATGGCTGCAGATTTAGGAATTGATCTCAATGAAGCACAAAAACAAAGAATTATGCAATTGAACCAATTAGATGAAATGAAGCAGCAAGCAGCGGAGACTGTAATCCTAATGCAGAAACAAAGGAAGCAGTGGCATGATGCACACATCAAAAAGAAACAGTTCAAAGAAGGAGACTGGGCTTTACTGTTTGATTCTAAATTCAGAGATCATAAAGCCAAATTTACCACACATTGGATGGGCCCATATGAAATAGTTCAAGTCTATGAAAATGGATCAATCAAGCTTACTACCATTGATGGATAAGGCAACACCTTTCTTGTCAATGGCCACCGGTTGAAACTCTATCATAAGCCCATCAGCAAGGAGGATTTTATTCACACTGTATCTCAGCAAAGGGAGGTTGAGATATTGCAGCCTTCAGCGGTGATATCTCTACCTTAGTTCATTCAACTTCACTTAAAAAAAAAAAAAATACATAAAATAATAATAATAATAATAATTAAAAAAAATAAAAATAAACACAATAATGGTTTAGATGTGAAAACCAGACTCTGGCACACTCTAACCCAGAATTCTTACTAGAAGACCATTCATTTGGCTGGTAAGAATTCCTTGTTCTTCTTATTTACTATTTTGTTCATCACTTCAATAATGACTTGAGGACAAGTCAAAGCTTTAGTGGGGGAGAAGAATCAGAAGAATCATCAGAAGAATCAGCATTTTGTTTTCCCTATCTCATCTCCTCATTTGTAAATCTTCAAAGAATTTGTTTCAGTACTTCAGTATTCCAATAAAAGAGTTGTTCTTGTTTTTTTGTTCTAATCAGAGGGACCTGTTCAAGCAATATGCAGTGGGACCTGTTCAGAAGACTATGTTACCAGTACCAATATTAGAGGGACCTGTTCAACAAATATCAGAGGGACCTGTTAAAGATTGCATTCAAGATACATCAGGCTACTTCAACAAAGTTTTCAAAGGATGCTTATCATCAAGGCTACATCAACAACAAGGATAAAAGAAGCTGCACAAACATAGTTCTTCAGAGTTCTTTAGAGTTCTTCAGATTTTAAAGGGACCTGTTATATTCAATTTCATTTCAAAGGGACCTGTTTTGGACAGTGAAGACCAGTCATATTTGGACAATGAAGATCAATCCTTCATGTGCACGCCAACTCAGCCATTGTCAACCAACAAGTGTAATGTATTGGTGAATTTTTTATTTTTTAACATTTAAAATTCTTGAATTATTTTAGTGTTAAAAATGATGATTATGGTTGCTTGTTATCAATTTCAAAAACCCCTATACCCATCACCCTTGTAACATTCCTAACTACTCAACTCTGCTATCATTTCCCATCACACTTTAGCCTATTGCCATATTCCTACTATGATTTTCAAACCTTTTCTTACACCACTCTTCAAACCTTGTCATCAACTCCTCATTTTTTTTAAAATCGGCCATCAAACCTTGTCATCGATCCATCATTTTTCAATCGGCCAAGTACCAACACGTAGTAGACAAGTGGTAAACCATTGGAAAGACAAGTGATAAATCATTGGAAAGACAAGTGTTAAATGATTTCGTTCATTTTTTAATGTGGGAGTTATAAATAGTCTTTTGACCCAAGGCAGCTCATGAAACATATAGCCGTTATCATCACCATAGCACTCTTTACATGTATATGGTGTTCTCATGATTGTACTTATGCAAATCAGTACCTCTCCTCTTTCTTTATGATGTGAATGCGCCTTCAACTCTAGATGATCATTATAGCAATTGGGTGAAGGTCGACTGTTAATTTTTTGTTGGGTCCCTATAATACTAATGATTACCCCATTACTATTGTAGTTATACCCCTTATTAATATTGTTGTGCCCCTATTGCCCCCATATTGTTATTATTGTGCCCCATAGAATCCCTCTATTGTTATTTTTGTGGCTTTATATTATTATTGTTAGGTCGGCTGGATTATATTGTGACTCCTTAGACTCCTATATATAGAAACGAGGTTTTGTCATTTGAATCATCCAAGAATTGTTCATTTATGTAATGTAAAGGAGGTTGCCCCCTCGAAGAGGCTGAATTATAAGGCGTTGATCTATCTTTTCTATCATTTCTTGAGCTGGTTTCATACCATTTGGTATCAGAGCTTTGGATTCTAGGGTTTCGCTGATCCAAACAGGTCATCGTAGCATTTCGCTATAACTTTTTTCTGGGACGGTTCAGAAGTTGCAAGAAAAACCCATTTGAGAAGAAATAACGTTGAACCTCGGGTCCAAATTTCAGAGCTTTTCGAGCTATATTTGCAGAGATATGATCTGAGGAAGTTGGTATTTTTGCAGACTCCTGAAATACATTCCAAACAGGTGACCTGGGGAAAATGTCATAACTTTCTCTCTGGGGATCGGATTGAAATTTTGTAAGAAGGTATAGAAAGAGGACGGACTGTAGTTTCTTGTATGCATTTTTCAGATCCAAAGGTCGAAACAGTGACTCTTGGCACGTCGTACAAGTTCTCTCTACTGAACTAGTCTATAATCAAGTCACTGTGGGAGATTTCTCATAATTCTTCCTTGGAGAATCCAATTTGGGTCAGACTTGTGGCATTAGAAAGAGGACACAAAGGGATACTGTAGGCCACAAATTTAGAACTGGATGATCCGAAATTACAGAGATACATCAGATTCAATATCAGGCTCCTACAAAGTGAAAAAAGGTGTGTAGTTTTTTCAAATTTTTGCATAAGATTGGTTTGAAAAATTAGTTTGAAGGAATTCAAAGGGCATAGTAAAGCATTATTATTGGTAATTGATGCCCCGAGGAAGGAAAATGAAAACACCTAGTAGGCAACCTGAAAGCTCTAGCATGACCCATGAAGAAGAGGAAAAAATGCAACATGATATATCAAAATTACGAGACCAAGTGCAACAATTGTCACTTGCACAAAAAGGAACAAAATCTAAGATGGATGGTTTAAAGAAAGATGTAGAAGCTAAGATGGATGGTTTAAAGAAAGGCGTAGAAGCTAAGATGGACGATTTGAAGATAGATTTGAAGACAGACATGGACGAATTGAAGATAAATATCAATAAGTTGCTACAAGAAATGGTCACTAATGGTGAAAGGGTAGTAAAGGAAACTCATGAAGACAACAAAAGAAATGTTAATCATGATTCCATAGACTCTAATGTTGGATCGAAGACCCACCATATTCCAAAAATCGATATGAGGAAGTTTGATGGCAAGGATCCCGCCACATGGATATTACAAATGGAGCAATTCTTCGATCTCAATAATGTGCAAAACACACAAAAGGTACGTATGGCAACTTTATATTTGGAACCAAATCAGTTTGTATGGTATCAATGGCTTTTCTCTCGTAAACAATTTATCACTTGGGCAATTTTTACGGAAGAATTGATAGTGTTAGTGTCAGTCTTTCCAGCCTTCCTCCAGTGACCAAATATGCTCTTACAAAGTGGTCTCAGAGTGTCAAGGTCAAATTTTGTCATTTCAAAGAGTCTTCAAACAAAATTTGGTCACTAGGCTTTAGGTCTAGGGTTTGCTTTCACTCCTTCTAAAGTTGTCCAAATGTCGGTCCATGTCATCATTCAGCTGAGTCTATCATCATTCATAGGGTTTTCCTCATCATGTCAGGTTCCATTGGATCATTTTACACCTTGTTCATGCTTCAGTTGCACCTAGGCCAGGTTCATTTCCCTCTCCTAGGGTTTTGGAGGTAAATTCTCTTGGAGGGTCAAATCATCGGCAAAACTTGTATCCTGATGTTCATACACCTTCCCCTATCCTTAAATTACCTTATCAAATTCTTCCCATCACTGAGATCCCCCAAATTCCTCATTTTCGCACAAACCCTAGTTTCTTGCTACAACATGGCAATTTTCTAGGTTGGGCCTGTGTTTTTCCCTTTTGGACCCCTTCCCCTCACTCGATCTCCGTGATTCCACTTTCCCCTGCTTCCTAACATCCCTCCCTACTTCCAAAAATCTCCCCAAGAATTTAGAAGCCTCTTATCCCCTTCATTTCGCTTCATTTCGACAAAATCCCTCGTTTCACACATCGGGATAGGTTTTACTCACATGATGTTTCTGAGCAATCAAAGATGAATTTGTGAAAACTGAGAGAGGTTTTTGTCCACAACATGCCAAAGAAGAAAAACCTCCTTCACTTTTTACACAGGTGTCATGGTTTTAGAGAAATGTCAAAAATACAATCGCCGGATCCAAGGAGGTTGAGCAAAGCACAAAAACGACAAAAGGAGCTTGATCGTCTTCGGATTTTGGCCCAAGCCTCTTTGATTGAGAATATTACTTGATTGGGGACCCCCAGCCCAAATTTCAACAAGTTTGGGGAAAATTTTGTCAATTTTGAAATTTTTGTGTAAAAAACAGGTTTTTTGGCTCAACGCGTAGCGCGCCGCGCACTACCCTTAAGATTGGGAGGTCCAAATCACGAAAGGTTTGCATTTTTGGATTTTTCATGATGAAATACACCTACTCAGCTACTTCCAAGGCATTTCATTAAGGTTTGGGTCCCCAAAAGGTAAAAAAACATGCAAAAAATGACCTCACTACCCCTTTTTGGACACACAGGTAGCAGCCTTGGGAGAATGCACTTTTGGAGGGGAAAATGGACATAAAATTGGAAAATTCCACTTGGGTTGGAAAGTAGACATCCAGGGCTTTCCAACAAGCCAACCTAAGCTCAATTTAGATGTTGGGAAGTGCTCCAAAAGCAGGTGGAAAGGCGCGCTACGCATCAAGATTTTTTGCAAAATTTTCATCTTCAGCTCAGGAAACGAAGCCAGTTTGACCAGTTTTGACTTGTGATGGGATTTTTCACCCTCCTTGATGTAATTAATGGAACTTTATGTTGACTTGACACTTATTTACCTATTCTAGATGATTCATTCATAAAATAGCAAAAATTTAATGAATGAATTGGTTTCCTAGCTTATAGAGGCAAGTTGTTTTGACTGCCTAGATTGTAGTGCTTTGTTTAGAATTGGTTGAAACAGCTCCTAGAATGATGAGCTCGACCCCTAGAGGCAAGGGAATGTGTTAGATTGCCTATATTATGTATTTTCTTGGTCATTTTCAGGGTTGGACTCTTGGGAATAGCTTGATACACTATTGTACATATTTTATCTGCAATTTTGGCAAAGGATAGACCAGGGTTTTGCAGCACTATTTGGGATTCATGTGGCCTTATGTGTTGATGGTGTGTTTCTCTCAGTACTTGTAAGTTTTTTATGTGTACCACTTTCCTTATTTAATCTTCTGCAATTAAACAAATGAAGTGTTAAGGTAGAATCCATAAATTTGCTATGCTCTGCCTTTAAGTTTGTTTAATTTTCCATGTTTTCTTCAGTTTAAGGAGAATCCTTGAGACTTCCTTGCTCTCCTTAGCTCCTCACCTGTCAGGACTATTCATTCACTCACTTTAAAGGCATCAAAATAATCGCCTATCTTGCCCCAAGTAGACCTCTGCAAAAGCTGTGCCTCATCCCCACACCCAAAATTGCCTTTCCCTTGAATTCAACAAAACTTCAAAAAATAAATTCCATAGTCCTTGTACTTCATACCTAGCCTAAAATTAGTCATCAATTCAGTCATCTCGAGCTTCTTTGATTATCTTTTGCCGAGATTGACCGGAGAGAGCCCTCTCCTGTCCTCGTAGGGCTAGCTACGAGGCTGAGCGTGGTTTGATGTGGCCTCGAGTTTTGCCTTCCTCAGCCTGAGGAAAATTCGAACGCTAACAGATAGCACATTATGAGGATACAAAAAGCAACACTTTTTTTAGCCAATTGATAAGTCTCAAACAAAAGGGTTCAATAATGGAGCACATTGAGGAGTTCCAAAAATTGAACATAAGGGTAAAATATATTCCAGAGGAGCATAGGATTGATGTGTTCATAGGGTCTTTAAAGGATAATATCTAACATGATGTTCGCATTTGGGAACCTGATTCATTAGAAAAGGCATTCAGGTTAGCAAGAAAAATGGAAAGCAAAATTATGGCAACCAGGAAGCATACCACTCACAACTATAAAGACGGAAGTGTTGCTGCCCCTAGTCTTCCACAACCTATAAGGTTGACACCACAACAATTGGAAGAAAAAAGAGAAAAAGGGCTTTGTTACAGTTGTGATAGAAAATACACTAAAGGTCATAAGTGTGCTGAGAAGAAATTATTCTACATAGATTGTGAAGAGGAAGAAGAAAAGGAGCAAGAAAGGTCAAAAGAAGAGGATATACTCGAGGAAGAAAGCCTAGATGAAGAACAAATAAATACGACCATATCTTGTAATGCATTGGCGGGAATTACCACTCCTCAAACCATCAAGATAGAAGGACAAATCAAGAAGAAAAAGGTAATAGTGTTGATTGATTCAGGAAGCACCCACAATTTTATTCATTGTAAGGTAGCAAAAGAATTGAATTGCTTCCTATATCCAGCACCAGAGTGTCAAGTGATGATTGCAAATGGAGGAACAATAAATTGCTCTAGAAAGTGCCATAATATCAAGCTATCCATGGGAGAATATGTATTGACTAGCCCAATGCTTTCCATTCCAATGGGAGGTGCTGATGTTGTACTAGGAGTCCAATGGCTACAATCCTTGGGTACAATAGCTTTTAATTTTCAAGAACTTTTCATCAAATTTTCTACGGAAGGAAAGGAAGTTGAATTAAGGGGTATTGCAAGGAAACCAGGAAAGATAATCAGCTCTAATGGCATGACAAAGCTTCTAAAAAAGGAGCAAAGAGGTGTAATTGCACAATTATGTTCACTAGATGTTTTCACATCAGAATCATCTATTTCTCTAGATATCCAAAAAGTCCTGGACAATCATTCCAAGGTATTTGACACTCCCAAAGGTCTCCCACCTATGCGTGATCATGATCATGCTATTCATCTGATTCCAGGAAGTGTTCCTCCAAACATCAGGCCGTACAGATATCCCTATGTCCAAAAGAGTGAAATTGAACGTATGGTTGCAGAAATGCTAGAGGCTGGTATAATTCAACCGAGTCAAAGTTCTTTCTCTGCTCCAGTAGTATTGGTGCACAAGAAGGATGGATCATGGCGCATGTGTCCGGATTATAGGGAGCTCAACAAGCTCACTATTAAAGATAAGTTCCCCATTCCTGTCATTGATGAATTACTGGATGAATTGCATGGATCAATTTACTTCACCAAGTTGGATCTTCGTTCAGGATATCATCAAATCAGAATGAAGACTGAAGACATTCCGAAAATAGCATTTAGAACTCATGAAGGTCATTATGAATTTTTGGTCATGCCTTTTGGTCTTACCAATGCACCTTCATCATTTCAAGGTTTGATGAATTCAATTTTCAAACCATTCCTTAGAAAATTTGTGTTAGTATTTTTTGATGATATATGTTATAGAATTTTTTGGGCACTGCAACCCCAAGCATGAAATGTCCATAAACCAAGGGCTCCTAAGTCCCTAAAAGTGTTGTTCTAACCCCTAAAGGAACAAGGTCAACTGATTACAGCTTCTCCCAGAAGTTCTCCATGAAAAACCGCTCAGAATTGGTCAAAACAAGATCATTTCAGTTGCTCCACAGGCCAAGTGCGTTGCATCTCACCTAAGTACACTGTGTGGGTGCGTTGCATTTCAAAAAGCCCTTCTATGGGGTGCGATGGGCGAGAAATGACAAATGGCAGTGTCATTCCGCGAGGTGGAGAGGCAATGGAAGCTTCCAGAAACTTCTCCTATGACACTTGCCTCTCTGAATTCGACCAAGGATGAGTAAGAGATCATCAATCTCCAAGTGGAAGCAAGAACTATCAGAGGGAAGACACTAATCAAATCATAAGCTGACTCATCTCCCTTACAGATATCTATATATGGATCCCTCATCCCAGAGATCCAGGAGGCTGGAATTTTGCATATCGTAAGGAATTGTTGTTGGTTTCTTGAGACAAACATCAGATTGTTGGGTGATCTAAGCTTTGTGTGAGGTGAAGAGGGGCTTCCTTGCTGAGAGGTTGATGTTGGGTCAGAACAACTGGTTGTAACTCCTCTTGGCTTTTTCTTTTTTATCAATAAAAGCTATTCAATTTTTGCTCCATACTTTTGTGTCATTCATGTTTGCTGCATTTGTATGGTCAATTTACATCTGATCCTAGATTGTTTATGATTATAGTTCCATGCTTTTGTATAGTGCTATGCTACTGTGATCTTACAGGTACTTTGTGAAGCTGGGCGTGCAAGGGAACAAGTAGCGAAAGACTATCAAGGAAGAGAGGAATCAAACCAGGAGATTAGCGCAAGACAGAGGTTGGTCTTCTTTGTTCCTCTCTATCTATACTTTATAAAGGAAAAACGAAAGTAGCTTTACTTTGTTTGTTTCTAAGGTAGCTATCACACCTTAGTGGGATAAGCAGTTCTGAGTAGACACTTTTCCCTGTAACAAAATGGCGACTCGACTGCGGACGAATTAGTTTGTTTGTTTATCTTCCTTGTTGTCTATTTCATAAACTTACAGACGAAGTCTGAAGTCGTGCCAGGTAGCATTCAAACTGCATTTGCCATAGCAAATGCAAAGTAGATAAATGCCACTTCAGTCCATCTCCGGGATCTGTTTATGATTTAAACAACTGATTCACAAACTCTCTGATTGCCCTTGTGATAGCTCTTAGATCCTCCTTAGATCTACCCCTGATTGTTGAATTACTGATTACGATTTGCTCGGCCAAAACCCATGAACTGAACTGCAAACTATGACCTGGAACCCAAGCAAAGTCTCGTTTCTGGCCCAGCGCAGGTACTGTTCTGAGAATCTGAAATTCAGCGCACTTCCCGAGTGTAGAAGGTGCGCTGCATTTCAAATTCCCTGTGTTACAGGTGCGCTGATCAGGCTAGGCTTTGTGCAGTTTTGGTTTCTGTGATTCATTCTTTCCAGTTCTATTCATGAATTTTGCTGCCTGTGATCAGTATATCTCTGTTTGAAACCCCTTTTCCTTGCTGTTATTCCGCCTCCTTTGTACAAAAGAACTGTAAATGTTTTTTTGTGTTTGTTGAGTCATTTTCAGTTCTCCTTTGCAAAAGTAGTGTAATCGTACTATCGTCCTTTGATTTGAAAGTGTCGCAAGTGTCGATTTCAATCATAGGAAAGAGTTTGATTGCTGTTGATAGTCGATTATCCTGTTACTATTGTTTTTGGTCTGAATTTGTAATTTTTCTAGTGTCAAAAAAAAGTATTCATTTCAAAATCGTAAGGTGTTGTGATCGTCTCCATTTTTTATTTCGAAAAGAAACTTGTTGATATTTGTCGCTTGAAAAGAAATTCAGATTTTTGCATAAACTTTCTTCTTATCATTCATATACTAAGAAAGTCGAAAACAAATACATGCATGTGCATTTGCATTTAGACAGTCTGATTGGTTTGATTTAGGAAAGTGCATTTAGAGTGTGCTCTTTGCTCTTTGTGAAAGAATTTTGTCTTTCTTTCCTTAGTAGCTAGGATTTTCATTGCACAAAGAAGATAAAAAGATTGTTTATCATCTTAGATTGCATTTTAGGAATTACATCTACATCTCGCGGTGAACCTGAAAGGAAAACTTCATAAACAAGATCAACTATAAAATAAATTCAATGAATCTAACAACGCTTTGGAACCTAACGCACAACATTTAGAAGTCTAGGCTAGAGACGTATTCCGGCGTCGTAAAGCCTGGTAACTGTTGTTCTCACTGATGGTTGGGTGATTCCTCCACTTTGAGACGATAAGTGCTAGTACGGACTTGTGCTCCCACGTACCGTCGAGTATATTTTGGGAGACCACAATAGGCTTAATCCTTTATCCATAGGAAGCCGTGTCTGCCGCCCTATCGATCGCAATGCACTGAACACAGCATTCGGGAAGATTGACTGCCATACCGTAAAAAGTATTCTGCAGTTTTGCGATTGGTTTGGCAATCCCTCTACCTAGATGTCCAGAGCAGTCCCTTTCGTTCTTTTTCAGACTCTTTAACGGAAAAGGTCCATCTGAGCACTTGTCACTTCAAGCTCATTAAAAATCGAAGGTGACTAGAGTCATCTTTTATTTTTTCTCAACTCTTAAAAATTGAAAAAACAAGTTGTGTCAAAGCGTCTAAAATTTATTTTAAACGGAATATTCATTACCCTTTCCTACGTTGATCTTGGGTTGAGAAAATGGAATCCACCAACCAAGGAATTCCCCTTGGAGGAAATCCTAGTCCCTTCTCCTCTTGGGGAGATGTTGGTGCACCCCATATGGCCACATTGTCGCTTCCAGGACTGACAATCGGCTTGCCTGTATGGCTCTTCTCAACCTCTGTCGTTCAGAACACCGCAATTCCTGAACAATCGAGTCAGCAACTAGACGATTCCAGAGTTACCCACCAACATTCTACTTCCTCCAATTCTTCCTCTCCTCCTTCCTCTTCGCTTGATGGGGCTGGTAAAGCCAAAAGTCAAGTACCTGAGAAGAAGAAGGAAAAGAAGAAGAAAGAGAAGAAGAAGAAGGAGCCAAAAGCGAATGGGGGCAAACGAGCATCGTCTAGCGAAAATCCACACACTGCACCGACCAGGCCTAAATCGCCATGTGTCATTTGCAAAGGAGACCACTATCATAGAGATTGTCCTTGCATCCCTCGGATCTTAAGGGACTGGTCTCCTCGTTTGCACAACCTGGTGTCGTCAACCTCTGATGATCATGTTGAAAACACACCGTCGACTAGTGAAAGTGAAGCCCCAGGAAAAAAAGGAAAATATAGATTTCCTTGTAAATTGTGCGAAGGCGATCATGCCGTCCACCATTGTCCCTTCTTAGATGAGGCTAAAAGAGTTTTGGACGATCGTCCGGTTTCACCGTTACGACTTCCTCCTGGATATAAAAAACTCTTGCCGAGTCCGTCACTAGTTGAAAATCCGGCTGGCCCGCTCAGTTGGTCGGCTGAAACATCTATCATTGAAGACAAACCATCTGAACCCATACCAAACGAAAGTCAAAAGGTCGAGGCGGCAGTTGACCCGGTCTTTCCTTCAGAGGTTCCATCTTCAGATGATACAGTCACCGAAGAGAACAAGGATGACACCGTCCAAATTCTTTTCGTAAGCACAGACTCCAATGAACATGGGGGAAATTTACCCGTTCCTTTACTGCAGGAAGGAAGTTCGTCATATTCATACCCGGCCGTCTATTCGGTCCCACCTCCAAGCAACCTAGTTGTCTCCTTTGATTGGAATCAACTAGGCAGACCCCGTTTACCAGCTAGTATACCATTCCGAATCATTGTTCAAATATATAGAGGTACCATCATAGATGAAGGGGCTTCTGTGAGTATCCTTTCCTCGACTGCTTGGAAAGCGCTTGGTTCGCCATCGCTTTTGCCTGAGATGAGAAATCTAACAGGCTTTGATAAAGGAACCAGTCGACCGTTAGGGATCCTTCCCAATGTACCCATAACATTGAGAGGAAAAACCGTTCAAATGAACGTAATGGTAGTTCAAGGACCCCTGGATTATAATCTACTCCTTGGACGAGACTATATTTATTGCATGGGAGCGATTGTCTCCTCACTCTTTAGAGTAATGTGTTTTCTGCACGAAGGAAGAGTGGTCAAGCTCATAGACCAGCTTTCATTTCCCGGATCACACAGAGCAAATAGTCATATACCATCCCTGAATGGTCTTTTCACGCAAGAAATGTCTCAACCTCCAGTCCGTCCGCCTGATGAGCGCGAGTGATTCGGGGGACATGACTGAAACCCAGGGGGCATGCACCCTGGCCTGCTTCGGCAGGAAAACTTCTGGTATAGGGTAGGTTTCCGCGAGAAAATATGACTAGTCTGTACTCCCGTCCGTGATTGGAAGAGGGGGTTATTCTAGAATAAGATTCTCTTGTCAAAGTTATGTGGGTTGGCAAGCATCGCCACTCACCTTTGTTTATTTCGATAAACATCACCAAAGAAGTATTTTGTTTACGCTGTAAATAGAACAATCTTTGGTAACCTGTAAGAGGTAGACCTCTCCCGGTAAAACAAATGTTTTAACGGAAGGAAGAAGGGGTAACCTTGAAACTCTGTTTTATACCTGGGGGCATGCAAACCTTTTGGCATGCAAGCGAAGAGTGACTATTTATTTTTTAAATTTGTAGGTCCTCTAACCCTTTAAACTCATAGGATTGGTCGTTTCCTAACTTGCATAAAGAAAGGATGTGGGGCAAAACTCTAAAAGTTGTCGTTTTTATATATGAGACATTCTTATCACACGACTGGATTAATCGAGCAGTTTTAGCACGGACTTCATGCTCGTTAAAAAATAAACATAAGCAATGAGCACATGTTCCTCCAGAGTTTAAGCTCATTAAAAAATGAACCAATTTCCGGTAAATAACCATCGTGAATGTAATACTTCAGCCTTTAAAACCTTGGTCGTGTTTGCACCGTCACCTCCACTTTTGCATTGGCCGATCATTCACCTCCATTTGATTGTTTACCCATTTTGAGAAACAGCTGCAAAGAGTGATCATGTTAGCCATCCTTGTAACACTACCGTGATTGGAAAATTCCAAACCTTACTTGGAATCAGCTGCTACCCATTTTATCACTCGTTCCTCAAAAGACGAGTCTCCTTTAAGCTCTTTTCAATTGACTCGTAAAATATGAAAAGATTGCCGAGCCATTGGCCTCTCCAGCTCGTTAAAGGGACCGGAAGTGTTATCCCTCCTCTAAATTTTAATCTTTTTGGACCTGAGGGATTATTACACAAAAAGATCGAGCGCTTGTTTTGTTCGGCTCGTTAAAAGTATCGAAAATTCGTCCCTTCTGTATTGTTTTATAATTTTTCGGACTTAAGGGATTAGATGACGAAAAAGGAATTTTGGAGTTTCCTTTACATTCCTTTTCAGACTCTCTAAAATTGAAAAGGACCGAGTTATCTTTGTCGTTAAACTCGTTAAAATTTTAATAGCGACAAACTTGTCTATAGACGAGAACGAGTTTCACTATCGCTAGGCTCGTTAAAACATAGCGATGGGTTTGCCTGAAGGGAAAATTATAGAACAAGCATATGTTATCCTCCTCAAGCTTGATAAAAATAAAGAGGTACTGGTAATCAATGACTGGGGAAAAATTGGGAAGAAAACTTGAAGAAACTTTGTTGGTAGCAAGTCGCTCTTGAACATGACACTTTCACTCTGCATCCAAGTCGGGTTGGGTTGTTTCATTCACCGGTCACATCACCATGGTCTCATCATACCATCCACATTCGGGGTTAGTGCTACCAATCCATCACGTCAGTGTCGCCGATATGTTCAAGAGAAGTCATTCAGAGAATTCACTTGTGTCTCACCCACTACAATACATTTATACTCCATGCTTTCATGACCGCCACCATGAACCTTATATCACTAGATCGTTTTCACCTCCATTAAAATCATTTGCTCCGTTCCGTGTCATTGATGTGGTATTCATTAAGGCCCTCCTGTGACGGATCACTTCTTGTCGACATCAGCTCATTATCCAAGAAGTTGATCTAGGAACACCCCATTCAGTACTTTGAAGCTTGCATGCCTCAATGGCAAGTTTCTCACTTCCGGCGAAAGGTTTACATCAATGACCTTCGACCGAAAGATTTTGCGTGGTGTTCGACGCCAAGTCCTTTATTCACACCACGTGTACTGCAGTACCTTGAGGGTCATTATCATTATCGGTGATTCCTCTCGCGCTTGTTAACAACTTATATCATTGGCTGGTAATCAAGCGATGTCTTTCCATGTTCGACTCCAGAACATCTCTCACATGGATAGACTTGTACTTCGAGTGAAGATCAAACAAGATTGAAGACCCCGGATCTAGTTTCATCCATCCGGGCTGCGATATATATTCAGGGAAATAAAGACATCGAATGTAAATCATTGCTGCACAGATAATCATCCAATCAAAGGGATGATGGCTCTATCAGAATCATCAGTCTACACTCAGACGATTGTCTGTCCTATGTACATGAAAATGAATTTATAAAGCTGAGCATGGGAATGCCCACCTCAGATAGATCATGAAAATATTATGAAGATAATGTATTGTATTGTATCTTATTACAGGTCTCCTCCTAGCTTGAAAGAACTTCGGATCCTCATAATAAAGCATTTCACCCGACATCAAAAGATTAATGACCTCATGCTTTAGGGGGCAACTGTTATAGACATTTTTGGGCACTGCAACCCCAAAAATGAAATTTCCATAAACCAAGGGCTCCTAAGTCCCTAAAAGTGTTGTTCTAACTCCTAAAGGAACAAGGTCAACTGATTACAGCTTCTCCCAGAAGTTCTCCATGAAAAACTCCTCAGAATTGGTCAAAACAGGATCATTTCAGTTGCTCCATAGGCCAAGTGCGTTGCATCTCACCTAAGTACACTGTGTGGGTGTGTTGCATTTCAAAAAGCCCTTCTATGGGGTGCGATGGGTGAGAAATGACAAATGGCAGTGTCATTCCGCGAGGTGGAGAGGCAATGGAAGCTTCCCGAAACTTCTCCTGTGACACTTGCCTCTCTGAATTCGACCAAGGATGAGTAAGAGATCATCAATCTCCAAGTGGAAGCAAGAACTATCAGAGGGAAGACACTAATCAAATCATAATCTGACTCATCTCCCTTACAGATATCTATATATGGATCCCTCATCCCAGAGATCCAGGAGGCTGGAATTTTGCATATCGTAAGGAATTTCTGTTGGTTTCTTGAGACAAACATCAGATTGTTGGGTGATCTAAGCTTTGTATGAGGTGAAGAGGGGCTTCCTTGCTGAGAGGTTGATGCTGGGTCGGAACAACTGGTTGTAACTCCTCTTGGCTTTTTCTTGTTTATCAATAAAAGCTATTCAAGTTTTCCTCCATACTTTTGTGTCATTTATGTTTGCTACATTTGTATGGTCAATTTACATCTGATCCTAGATTGTTTATGATTATAGATCCATGTCTTTGTATAGTGCTATGCTACTGTGATCTTACAGGTACTCTGTGAATCTGGGCGTGCAAGGTAACAAGTAGCGAAAGACTATCAAGGAAGAGAGGAATCAAACCAGGAGATTAGCGCAAGACAGAGGTCGGTCTTCTTTGTTCCTCTCTATCTATACTTTATAAAGGAAAAATGAAAGTAGCTTTACTTTCTTTGTTTCTAAGGTAGCTATCACACATTAGTGGGATAAGCAGTTCTGAGTAGACACTTTTCCCTGTAACAATATACTAATCTACAGCAAGTCTTGGAAGGATCATGTTGAACATGTTGACAGGGTGCTACAACTATTGGAGGAGAAACAATTATATGCAAAAAGATCCAAATGTTTCTTTGGAGTCCAGGAGGTGGAATATCTGGGTCATATTGTATCTCATGAAGGAGTTAAGGTAGACCCTAGCAAAATTAAATCCATTAAGGAATGGAAAATCCCCACATCCATAAAGCATCTGCGAGGATTTCTCGGGTTGACAGGGTATTATCGCAAGTTTGTTAAGAATTATGGCAGAATAGCAGCACCTCTAACAACATTATTGAAGAAAGATGCATTTTCATGGACTCCAGAAGCAACAAAGGCCTTTGAACATATTAAAGAGGCAATGTGCCAAGCACCGGTCTTAGCTACACCGAACTTCAAAAAAACCTTTATTGTGGAATGTGATGCTTCAGGAAATGGAATTGATGCTGTTCTAATGCAAGATGAAAGACCCATTGCTTTTGAAAGTCGTCCAATCAAGGGAAAGTTTTTAAGAAAAGCTATTTATGAGAAGGAAATGTTGGCAATACTCCATGCACTTAAGAAATGGCAACCCTACCTAATGGGAAGACACTTCAAGGTAAAAATGGATCATGATAGCCTTAAATACTTTTTAGAACAAAGATTATCCTCTGAAGAGCAACAAAAGTGGGTCACAAAGATGTTGGGTTATGACTTTGAAATCATCTACAAAAAAGGGAAGCAAAATGTGGTGGCAGATGCACTCTCAAGAAAGGATGAGGATGTGGAAGCATTGTTGTGCGCCATTTCTATTATCCAACCAGATTGGATAAACGAAGCAAGGGAGGAATGGAAGAATGACGAAGAAGTGTGGGCACTTATTCGAAAGTTACAACAAGATTCCAGTACGTCTGATACATTTAGCTGGCAAAATGATTCGTTATGGTACAAAGATCACTTATACCTCTGTAAGAATTCCCAGCTAAAACAAAAGATTCTTATGGAATTGCACACTTCTCCCTTAGGAGGGCACTCGGGATTTTTAAAAACTTACCATAGGGTTAAGAAGGAATTTTTTTGGGATGGCCTTAAATCAGATATTCAAAAGTTTTTGGTGGAATGTTTGGTTTGCCAACAAAATAAAGTTGAAACAATTAAGACACCGGGTCTATTACAACCTTTATCCATTCCAAGCCAAAGTTGGGAGGAGGTTTCAATGGATTTTATCACAGGTTTACCCAAGTCTGAGGGAAAGAGTGTCATCATGGTGGTTGTTGACAGACTTACCAAGTATGCACACTTTTGTGCATTATCACATCCATTTAAATCCAGTATAGTTTCTACTGCATTTATGGAAACAATTCAAAAGCTACATGGAAACCCAAAGATTATTGTAAGTGACAGAGATCCCATTTTCACTGGAAATTTTTGGACATAATTATTTTCTTGTCTTGGTACTCAGTTAGCTTATAACTCATCTTATCATCCTCAATCTGATGGGAAAACTAAGATAGTAAACAAATGTTTGGAAGGATATCTTTGTTGCTTTGTATCTGATAAACAGACACAATGGGTCAAATGGTTGCCTCTGGCTGAATGGTGGTATAACACTTCCTTCCATACATCAACAAAAATGACCCCATTTATGGCACTTTATGGGTATCAACCACCATCCATCACATCATATTTAAGAGAAAATTCTAAGGTTCAGGCAGTGGAACATCACATCGAACATCAACAACAAGTCCTCCAACTCCTAAAGGATAACCTCGTGTTGGCACAGAATAGAATGAAACAACAGGCAGATCAACATCACAGTGAAAGAAGTTTTTATGTAGGTGATTGGGTATTCCTACGGCTACAACCATATAAGCAAATGTCCCTCAAGCAAGCTAAGAAGGATAATAAATTATCACCAAAGTATTATGGTCCGTACAAGGTGTTGCAAAAGATTGGTACTATGGCATAAAAATTGGAGCTTCCTGCAGCTTCTCGATTGCACCCAGTTTTCCATGTTTCATGTTTAAAGAAGTTTATAGGCGACAAGCACCCAATTCAAACAATATTGCCAGAACTTGACGAGGAAGGAAAAATTATATTGGAACCGGAAGCGGTCACAAAAACAAGAACTCGACAACTATGAAATCGATCAATTTCAGAGTATCTTATCAAGTGGAAGAACTTATCCGCTGAAGATTCCACATGGGAGGATGAGAATTTTATGCAGAAGTATCCAGAACTACTCAAGCGTTGAGGACAACAGTTTTTTGAAGGAGAGGGGCATGTTGGGTCCCTATAATACTAGTGATTACCCTTTTACTATTATAGTTATACCCCTTATTAATATTGTTGTGCTCCTATTGCCCCCATATTGTTATTACTGTGCCCATAGAATCCCTCTATTGTTATTTTTGTGGCTTTATATTATTATTGTTAGGTCGGCTGGATTATATTGTGACTCCTTAGACTCCTATATATAGAAAGGAGGTTTTGTCATTTGAATCATCCAAGAATTGTTCATTTATGTAATGTAAAGGAGGTTTCCCCCTCGAAGAGGCTGAATTCTAAGGCGTTGATCTATCTTTTCTATCTTTTCTTGAGCTGGTTGCATACCAGTTTTCATTCTATAAAACGTCAGCTCATAAAAGTGTGTTACCATGTGAGTGTTTAAACTCTGAGTTTTCAAAGAGGGCCGAGACAGCAGGCGCTACAAAGGGAGAGCATAGCACAGGCTTACCACAAGTTTCTACCGCCGCCCAAGCAATTAAAGAAGGAAACCCTGAGAATCGAGGGCATTACCAGGTCGGCTAAGTGGAACGCAAGAAAAGAGGTAACACATTGCAAAACCCTGATTGAATTGCTAAGCATAAACAAAAGGGTTAGAACAGAGATTTTTTTTTTTAATGACCAATAGAGCAGAGCCTGAAACATTTGATAGTTCACAATATCATGATGACTGTGTCACGATTTTAAGGGAAAAACACTGGTTACCCTTTCTAGAGAAATTCAATGGAAACAATGAAGAAGTGACAAAGCAGTTTGCATTCACATTCAATGTAGAGAAAGCATTAATAGGAAACTTCTCTTTTAGAATTTTAGAGGATACCTTAGCACAAACATTGGGAATCAGTCCAGAAGGGGAAAAGTATTTCAAGACCAAACAATTTAAGGAAAAATCATGGATTCAGTTTATGTCTAGGTCAAGGGTTTCCTCTGTCAATTGGAAAAAAGGTGTTCCCAGAAGTTGGCTAATTCACCCTTGGGACGAAATGGTATACATTATTCAGAAATTTGTTACATGTGAAGGGCGTTATAGTATAGTGTACCTATATCACATCAAACTTCTGTTGCACTTAAAAGGTTAATGCACCATCAGTTTACCTTACTTCCTCTTACAGAGTTTGACTAAAATGGCAAAGACCATTCAGAAACGAAAGGGTAATGAAGATAAGAGTTTATGTCATTTTGGGTTGATCAAAATTCTAATTGAATTTGAGTTGCAGAGGAGAGGAAAAACATGGAAGGAATTTTTAATTGCCAATCAAATTAAAGAAGATGAATAGGAATGGCAGCAAGAACGCACGGAGTTTATGCTTGATATTGATGAGGAAATCCTTGAGCGTAAGTCAAGCAATGTTCCTCAACCCAGCAGTGGTGTAAGGACAAGAAAGATGAGGCAAGAAACTGCCAAGAAAATTGAACAAGACAAAATCTTCACTACTTATACAAGAAGATCAAGAAGAATACAAAAGAACCGAACACAGGATGATCAACCGGAGTCAAATGCAAATGCACCAATGGACATTGAAAGCGGTGCTCATTCACAGCCAGAACAAGAAGCAGAAATTGAAATCGAGAGTAGCAAGGGAGAAAGGAAAGAGCCAGTACCTACAAACAAGAAACAGAGAAGGTTAGAGAAACAAATTGAAGAGCTAAAAGAGGAATTGATGGAAGCAAACATGTTGGAGAAGGTCATAAAGAAGGAAAATGAAATGTTGAGAGCTCAGAGCAAGAAGATTTAGCAGAAAAATGAGAAACTGAAGAAGAAAATCAAAGAACTTAAGGTTGATCAAACTAAAACGTGCAAATGGGCAACAAAATGGTACACTCAGAAAAAAGCTCTCAAAGAAAAATATAAGAAACTGAAACATGAGCTCCAAGTTCAAAAGAATGCCCAAGTTTAGAGGAGTATAGATGTCTTGCTACAAGCGGCAGAGGCACAAGCAGGAACAGAATATAAAGGGAGCACATCAGGAGCACATCAGGATTAGCATGAGGACATGCTAAATCATTGAGCTTGGGGGAGATGTTGGTACTATTTTATTGCCATCCTTTTCTTCTAAAAATCCATCATTCATCCATCATTTTCTCCCATAAACCCCTCATAGTCCATTGAAATTGATCAATTAAGCATTATAAATTTTATTTTACGTTAAATTTAATTTTTGGATTTTTATGTTAAAAATTAGAAATTTTCAACAAAATTACGGGATGTCATGACTTCCTGTAATTGGTTTATGTTGTGACACGTGGCATGGCAGGAAAATCAAAACAGAGGATAGGGACGTGATCACAGATGTACATACATGGTGAAAGATCTATTTAGCATCGCATCTGGAGCTCCTGGATACATGGTCAATGCTGGTCAAACCCAGCCTTTTTGGTCATAAAAGCAGCAAAAAGCCAGAGTTACCTAAACTGATTTCGTTTTGTTTTGGAAATCAGTTAAGATTAGAAAAAAACAAAAATCGCCTTTTTGATTGTAAAAGCAGAAACATCTGCGTGATAATGTATGTACATTCGATTGCAAATAGGACTGTGTGATAAGAGACATGAGCAGACTTAAGACTGCGTATCATATTGTATTGTATTGTTACCAGAACTCTTGCATGTAATTGATTTCCAGACTTTAATCACAGGCAGCATTTTATCATTCTAGTGTTTTATGTGTTAACAGTTTCGACATCTGAAGTTTCATAAGTGTACCATCAACGCGTGGACGGCCTCTACGTGGGGACTGGTATACTTCCATTTTATTTTCATAGCATTTAGACTTCAGATCTGAATAGCGTTTGATGCCATTTCTTTGCTTGTGAATTAATTAATTCGACTAGAAGTTCTTGGGTTATTGTATGATTCATGGTGATAGCTTGAAACTTCAATTGCTAAATTATTGAACAAAATCTTGTAAAAGATTTAATTGAGCACTGAATTTCGAAGTATCCCTGTGGACTCCGTTGTCACGCATTTGAGTCTTAGTATGCTTAAAAGAGTTTTTGGTTTTCATGAATGCTTAGTGTGTTAGTTGGAAAGAGTTTTTGTGAGCGATATCCTTGTAAGAGGATTGAAAACTCAGACTAGTAACACTTTGTTTTCTTATAATAGTTGATTAAATTAGGTGATATAAATGTTTAAATTGTGAAAGGAAACATATTCCAATCTCTTGTAAAAGAGTGTTGTAGCCTGTCACAGTAGACACTTATCTAGGTATATGAGATCCTTTTAGGTCTATAGATTGTAGACACGTGCCTCTAAGTTTACCTACCTTGGTTGACATTAAATTTAGTCTAATCTAGACCCCTGGATTGGTCACTACATGGATGTTTTAGGTTACATGTGTAAAAGAAGAGTAAGTTGTTGCTTTTATTTATTAGTGGGAAATGAAAGCGCTCTTAGGGTCTTCTATGTTATATATTCTAGTAGTTCCATGGGGAAAGGAAATTAATTTTAGTCACCTATGTGCAAAGTGATTGGAGAAGTTTATGATTGATCATGGTATGTTTTTAAATGAGTAAGATGGGATTGGGGGTATACCTAACCTATGGGCAATACTAAAGCCCATTTTTGCCTGGTATTTCTCAAAATATTTCCACTATTGTAGTTGTTGTGGTGTTGAGGCCAAAGTGGGTAGAGTTCTTGCACACAGAAATCTTGAGAGGAAAAGTATTGTTATAGCTATAGGTATATCCACCACATAATTGCTTATATTAGTTTGAGATTGCGAATACTTATTATTACTACTTCAAAAAAAGTGTTTTCTTTCCATGTGCTATTACATCCCTTAATTTTTAAAATGAATAAGAAACAAGATATTCAGTGACATGATAGCAATTCTTGTTTACTTTATTAAATCTTAAAAACCTTAAGGGGGAGCAACAATAAACAAAAATCCTTTTATGGAATGATAAACTCATATCTACTTCCCTCTTTAGGTGGGGAAACCTCCCGATTAGCTAACCTCCAATATAATTATATTCCAATACTTAAGCACAAAAGGAAGACTTCATCATTACTTGTATATACTCAGAAAACCTGATAATTAAATATAAAATACCCACTGGAACTTTTATAATGAGACCATGTTGCATATTTTTAATGTTAACTACTTAGTGGGGCTTATTCATAGTGGACCTAGTCCACTTTACATTAATTGGCCACCATGTCTATCCTACTATTACTATAAGGAATGAATTGGCCCTATTGTCCCCATAGTGAGAATCCCACTCACATCCCACTATTCTATCCCCCTTTAAGAAGCATTGTCATCAAATAAAATAAGGTTTTGTGTATACACATTAACTACCATGACGAAGTAGTCTAGGAAACCAAGGTTTAATATACAAGCATTGGCCTCAACGGTGAAGTAGTGCAAGAAGCTTATCCATAACTAGAGTACCATGTACAATTCTTAGCCTCAATATGAAGTAGTTTAAGAAGCTTGTCCATAAGCTATGGTCCCACATTGAATCCAATTAAGATAGTTGAATTAATGCTCCAAAGGCTTGCCACAAACATGTAGATCCAAATGGACATGAACCTCCATAGTAAAATACCTTTTATATACTCGAAAAAGTGTAGCTCTAGAAGGAATACTATTACTATGGGAGAATCATATTGCAAACTAGTAGGCACCAACTTCTCATGTCTTCCCTCAATGATATTCTCTTAATATGAATATGTATGTGCATCAAAGAGAAGTTGGAAGTATTTATTTTTCCACAATTGAAAACTATCCATATGCCATTACTCACAAGCATCCTCGAAATCACACTAACTATTCATCTATCATGTATATTAGTATTTAATATGTCTCAAAAGTTCCAATATTTGTTCTGCTTCACAATGTGCATATTGAAGTTTTTATAATAAGTTATAAACAAGTATTAGTTGTGTATGAACTACTTCAAGGTTAGCATATGTGTGTACCTTAAAAAAAAATCAATTTCAAAGTAACCACTTCTTATGGTGTTACTCATACTGCATTTAAAATTCATGAAAACTTATAGGATAGGTTTCTTACATATAAATGTCATATAAATAAATAAATATAGATATATATATATATATATATATATATATATATATATATATATATATATACCTCAATCATGGGGAATAGTATATCCATGTTAAATGAAATACTCCATTATGAATAGAAAATTTATAGTTTTAAAACAAAAATTGGAGAAACTTGTATATTAAATGAACCTCTTTTGTGTAGCTAAGGTTTTGAACCAATGACTTGAAATATCCATTACTCCCTCAATATAAATCCATCATTATTATGACTTCGATTTTCAAATGGTATTGCCTCTCTAGTTCTAATAACATTGATTCCACTGCATTCTATTTCATAAATAGAGAGATAATAACATCATAAGAATTTCCCATGATAATTTTGATTCACAACTTAAATAGTTATAAATATCATGATACTTGTCAAAATTTGGCCTTGGTTATGACCCCAAATTTAAAATGTGGTCACTCTACTTCTAATGTGTAACACCCCCTCCTCCCAAGTCTACCCAACCAACCGACTAGATGGGGTAAACATGTGAAGAGAGAGGTTACTATAAGGGATTCAACTTCCTTGGTGACCTCAAGGAAATGAAATCGATGGAACACCTTAACCAAACCCCTCCACGTCAACAACAACACCCTCAAAAGACATGTCATCCACTCAAACATCATGTCCCTAAGTCCCACTGATGATTTAAACCTTTTAACCCCTGGTCGTTCTTATGTTATATGTAAGACCACGACCACAAGCCAAAGTTGCTCTCACAGGCCTATGTGTCAGCATCCCTGGACTCTTTTCAGCAAACCTATGCTAGTGTCCCCGAGATTTGAACCCCATAATCGCTACCTCTGCCCAGAACTTGTTATAACCTTTAGAATCCATCAAAGACATGATGACAATATAAAAAAAAAAAAAAAATCAAAAATCAACCTCAGGACTAGGTCTGATCATCCCCAACCGGGACTGACATTCTGTCAAACAATTGGCATCAACGCAACCTATAAGTCTAGGATACAAGGCATAGCATGAATGATTGAAATAACTTATGAAACATAACCAGAAGGATCACCATCTTCTCCATTGAATTTTTATAACTTCAATTAGGTCTTTCATCCATCCACTTAATAATTACAATTAAATACATGAAATAACCATGACATGAACCAGTCATATAACCATGCTTATAATCAACATAAAACCATATGAATATCAGAGATATGACAACCATTAAATCCATGTATAAACAAGTGAAAAAGTAAGAGAACTTAGATTTTATTAATCATAGGTCAATCTGACCAAGTTCAAAACTTCCACATACCACCCGACCATAGACATGGTTGAACCAAATCTCTCTTTCAGTCAGTCACCCTCGTGCCATATTCCAAGCATGAATGTGGGATCTCACAGAAAAACCAATCCAAGAACAACCAAGGGAATCCAGAGGTTAAACCACCTCCACCCTCATCAAACCATGTTCACACCAAACTCAGTGTTCTGATCACAAGCAAACTGAACTTGGAATGCCATCTGGAATCCATCATTATCATTGAGGAATTTTCCTTCTCCTCGTCTCTCAGGATTTACCACAATCCAATCTCAGATCACTAGGCCCTAAATCAAGAGCAGTCTCTAAGGCTTTACCGCAATCCAAACCCGAATCACTAGGCCCTAAATCAAGACTCCTCCCTCAGGTTTTACTGTGTGTCCCAACAAAATTGGTCAAGGGATTCTTAGGCCTTTGGGAATGAACCTTGAGACCACCTCCACCCCAGATTTTGAAATCCATCAGGAAAACCAAAGCTCAAAACCGAGATAAACATCCCAACATACCATGGCATCCGGAAAAAGGCAAGGCTAGGCTGAAAACCACTATAATAACCTAGCAAAACCATGCCACTAACAACAAGAGAACCATACACCAACATGAAAATCCATACATGTCCAAACTAACTAGGAAATCACACATGCAAAAGGTTACTTGCAAGTATTCATGTTGAAGTTGCTTCATCCTTCTTTTCCTTCCTTGATCCTTGTTTTCCTTTCCTTTCCTTTCCTTGTTTTTCCTTCCTTGATCCAAAGCTAGAGTGCTCCAAGAAAACTCTAAGTGACCAAGAGTGAGAGAGAAAGAGAGAGAATAATGAGAGAACTCCAAACTTAAACTGACAAAAGGTTACAAATTGATCCTCATAATCCTTTTTATTAATGAGGCCTCTATTTTCTTCATTTTGCATTATTTTCCTTCATTTTCCTCCTCATATGCAACCTGTGACGTTTCACCTTACTTTTCTCCTAATTTCCTTTATTTTCATAAATAAATGTGTCAAAAATGCATTTTTTCCTTTTAATTCCTTTGCCTTATACTTTGCCAATTTTCCTTAGCCAAAACACACATCCAGTGATGCCCACTAGGATATCTCTTCCCAACATTCATCTTGGAATAAGTGTCCCTTCACCATGGTTTATTTTACCTTTATTAACTTTTATTACATGAAATTTTCACCAGGGTTGTTACAGAACCCTCCCACTTGCGGAACACCACCCTCAGTGTTAAACCACACCATGACCTCAACAAAACCACTGAAAAGAAAACATACTGCCCATGGAGCTTTATAACTTAGCTCATTGTAGTAATTATAATGAAAGACCTACTGAAAAGCAAAAAATCATGACAACATGACAATATAACAACCATAATAACATGACACCCGTACCACTTATTGGAGCTTTATAACTTAGCTCATGGCGGTATTTACATCCATATACATATACATGCATATACCAAAATATCAGCAAAACATATGCCAAACATATACCAACATCAAACCAAAACTGCTTTGCATCAACCGGCAAACAATGATGGATACTGGGCCTGCATCTGACCCGCCAATCTCCCATGTAGCTTCTTCAAGCTCAAAGTGCTTCCATTGCTCTTTAACTTGCTCTATGGCTCTTATCCTGAGAATGAGATGATTTCACTGCAATATGCACTGAGGCTCTGACTGGAACTCTCCTTCTTGCTCCACCTGCAATATAGACCAATTAATAACATGATCAACATCCTTTATATACTTCTTAAGCAATGAAATATGCAAAAGATCGTGGAGTTTCATTGTCGGAGGTAGTGCAAGTCAATATGCTACTGGTCCAATCCTCTCAAGGATCTCGAAAGGCCCGCAATGTTGTGGTGCCAACTTGGCACATGAACCAATCCGCAAAGAGCTGTTCTTGGGCTTGATGCACAAAATACACATGCTCGCCAACCTGAAATTCCTTGAATATCCTATGTTGATCCACATAAATTTTCTATCTATCTTGTGTTGCCTTTAGATTCTTCTTTATAACCTGCATTTCCTGCTCCGTATCCGCCAACATATCCGATCCAATAAGTACCCTGTTCAGTGGATCACTCTAGTTGATGGGAGTGTTACAACTCTGCCCATACAATACCTCAAAAGGACTCATCCTCAATGACTCTTGATAACCATTGTTGTGTGCGAACTCAACCAATGGAAGATACTCCTCCCATTTCCTCTATTGGTGCATGACATACATCCTCAAGATATCCTCCAAGATCTTGTTGACCCTCTTTATCTGTCCATCTATCTGTGGATGATAAGTTGTACTAAAGGCCAACTCTGTACCCAAACCTACAAATAAATGCTTCCAAAACTTGGAAGTGAACTTCTCATCCCTATCTAACATGATATTCTTCAAAACACCATGCAGTCTCATTATCTCTCTGATGAACACCTGTGCTACCTCACTCACTGAATATGTAGTCCTTATTGGAATGAATTGGGCTACCTTTCTCAACTTGTCAACCACGATCATAATAGAATAGTGTTGCCTCACTATCCTTCGAAGACCTGTAATGAAATCCGTGGAAATGACCTCCCATTTCTATTCTGGAATCGCTATCGGTTGTAGTAAACCACCTGGATGCTTACAGTTCGCCTTGACCTATTGACAATCCAAACATCTAGCCACGAACTCTGCCACTTCCTTCTTCAGATTTGACCAATAGTAAAACTTCTTCACCGTCATCAATGTCTTCTGATATCTTGGATGACCTGAGTATGGCTTGGTATGAAACTCCCTCAAGATAAGCTTCTTAAGCTCACTGCAATTCAACACATAGATCCTATCTCTAAACCTCACCAAACCATCTGTTGTGAGATGATAGTCTGCATCCCGATCACCTATACCTACACCTGTACCTTCACATTTACCTGTACCTATTCTCTATTGTAACCTGTGCATAATCTCCATGTATTTTCCATCTCGATGTCCTGCCTGCAAGATCCTATCCTATAACTCCCATAAGAGCTCATAGTTTTTATATGATTTACCTGTACATTCTTGCTAAGAGCATCTTCAACTCGGTTCTACTTCCCTTTGTTGTAACCTGATCTTGAAGTTGAACTCACTAAGGGTAGCCAACCATCTAGCTTGCCTAGTATTCAGATTCGGTTAATCAAACAAATACCTCAACCCACTGTGATCGCTCATCAATGTAAACCTCATGCTAAGAAGATAGTGTCTACACATATTCAATGCATGTATAATCGATGCTAGCTCAAGATCATGCATCGGATAGTTCTGCTCGTGCTCATTCAGTTTACGTGACTCATAGAACACTACCTATCCTTCTTGCATGAGAACTCCACCAAATCCTCTTTTGCAAGCATCTATACATACTACAAACTCCTTATCCATATCAATAATCTTTAGCACTGGTGCATGTGTCAACAACTGCTTAAGATGCTCAAAACTTGCCTCACATTCTACTGTCCATTCGAGCTTCTTACCTTTTCGCTACAATGATGTGATAGGATATGCAATGCGTGATAAGTTCCTCATGAACCTCCTATAGTAACCTTCCAATCCCATAAATGATCTCACCTCATCCACATTCTTAGGAGCTGCCCACCCCATGATAGCCCTTATCTTTTCTGGATCCACTTTTATGCCATCCTTGGAGACAACGTGCCCCAAGTAATGTACCTCAGTCTGAAATAAACTACACTTGCTAAGTTTAGCATAAAACTGACGCTCTCTTAGCAATCTCAACACTGTTGCTAAATGCTTGGCATGCTCTTCCTCATTTTTAGAATATACCAGTATGTCATCAATGAACACAATAACAAACTTGTCCAGATAAGGATGCAACACACCCAGCCCCAAGGGTTAGCTCAATTGGTCAAATAAGTGTCTCACCGTTCGGGAGGTCACAGGTTCAATTCTCCCCGAAGCCCTTGGGGTTAGGCCTAGCTATTGGTCGCAGGGCTTGATACCCTTGATCAAGCTCAGATATTTCCATGGATGTAGCAGCCACCCAGTGACCGTGGGTGTCCGTGAACCACCAGAATAAAAAATAAATAAAAATAAAAATAAAAATAAAATAAAAAAGAGGATGCAACACACTATTCATCAAACACATAAATGTACCTGGAACACCTGGCCTAATGTATCCCTTGTCAATCATTTCCTTTAACTTTAACTTTAACTCAACCAATTCAGGTGTGCTCATCCTGTAAGGTGCCTTTGATGCGGGAGCTACCCCTGGCACCAACTCAATAGAAAAGTATACCTCCTTGTGAGGTGGCAACTCTATAATGTCCTCAGGAAATACATCATGAAATAGCTGCAAAATTGGGTACATGCTTAACACATCTGCATCCTCAACTTCCTTACATTTATCACTATAAATCTATATTGTAAACATCACACAACATTTTCTGCACGTACGCTTAGCCTGCGTAGCGGTAACCATCCTCACTGATGTAGGATTCTTCTTTCCCTGCAAAGTCCTCATTTCCCCACTATCATTCACACACTCAATGGCCTTGTTGAATCAATCCACTTTGGTTCTGTGAAGATATAGCCAATCCATACCCAAAAGCATACTATACGATCCCAATGGAAGTTCATTCAAGTGTGCTGTTGTAGGCATACCATTTAACTCAAATGCACAAGCTCTCACCCAATGGTGAACTCTCTTCTTCGTACCTACAACCAACTATACCAACCAAGATTCTGCATGCACTTCTTTTCTTAAACCACACTTATCCACCAAGTCAAGATTAATATAACTATAGTTAAGATCTAGGATCAATCAAAATAGAAACAACTTGATCACAAAGATTATCGTCCATCTCAATGATAGATGCCTGATGATCTATTTGTCTGTTGTCCACAGTTGCATAGATATAAGGAATGCTATGACCAACATCACCAGCTGTATTTGTCTCCTTATCACTGTAGTTATGGGGTCTACTACCACTCTGATACTACAAACAATCCCTCTTACGATGATCCTTACCACATATCCAACACTACAATGGTTCCCTACCACCACCTCTAGCCTGCTTCTCTCCACATCTCTTCTCAGTGGTATTGAATCTCTTGTAGGGAACTACATTTTCTTTCTCACCTCCATCTTGAGGTCCTCCTCTCTTTGGTGGCCATTCTCCTTTAGCTTTCTCATTTCTTTCAAGTCATGCTTAGGCTCAACTTTACGCTTTGATTGTTCATAACAATGCTTCAACTTTCATATGACCTCCTCCAACGATCTAGGCTCATCAAACTCAATCCAGTCTCTATATGCTTCTGGAAATCCACTGATGAATATTTGAACCTTGGCCTTCTCCTCCCTGAGGTAAGGTACATATCTCAACAACTTCAAAAACCTGCTGGTATACTCATCATCTGTCATAGAACCCATCCAAAACTAATAAAAAAATTTAGCTCTGTCATCATAGTACCTCTCCGACAGGTACTTCTTCTTGAGGAGCCTTTCAAATGCATGCCAAGTCAAATCCTCCTCATGTATACCTTTTTCATTATTCACATCTTCCCACCAAATATCTTCTTTACCTTTGAGACTAAAAGTGGCTATCTTTGCTTTCATGTTTTCTAAATAATCATGTAGGGAAGAATTTATTTATATCAAGCGACCATGCTTCTGCATCCTGTGATTTCTTCATCTCTCCATCAAAGGTAGGTGGTTTTCCCTTCTCAAACTCATCCGGAAAGTATCCCCTATCACTCCTCCTATAAGGATGATAATGATGATCATCATGATGCTTGTAAGAACCAAAACTAGAATAATACCAGTCTCTATCACCTCTCCTATCTGGAGTGTCCAACAACCTTCCATCTTTGATCGTGTCAGATCTATCCAACCTGTTTCTACTAGGATACCTACTTCGATATGCCCCATTAGTTTTGTCTGCATGTCCATGGATGATCCAAAGTGGCCCCTATCAATGCAAATCTAACAAACTCTGAAGTAGTATCGCATTCACCTCTGCTTGTTTCTCTTGTGTCTTCATGATTTTGTCCTTGTCTTATTTGCAACTCCTTATTTATTCCTTTAGGCTTCTCAATGTGTCTGCCCAGTCATAAGAGTGTCCCACATCACGCTACCCATCTGATGCATAGGGATATTATATGTAGTCTACCACCTTGCTAACCATCTGATCTCTTTCCTGCAAGGCATACTATGTCAGCTAAACCAAATCACAATAAACCAACGTACCTTAGCATAATTAGGGGAGGATACCTTGTCTTCAAGATCATCAAATCAACGTGTTACATGTATAACATAATCATTTCAGCATATATACATATATCGAATAAATGCATCAATGCATAAACATCATTCTAGCTAGGGTCCAGTCATCAATGCAAGGCCATATCAACAATGCATGCTATGGCCTCATGTATGACAACAGCCATAAATCCAATGTATCCATTGCCACATGCAACTATTAACATGCATAAGCAATGCCTAATCAACTACACATAAGTATGAATGCATGTAGTCGAGCATAAGCGATCAATTCTTGTAACCAACCTACAAGACTAATACATGTAATCAAAACATTCAAGAATGCACCTGATAAACAAGGATGTAGTTACACAACATATAATCAACATGTAAGCGACATGTAACCCTATGCAACTAGTCATATACTTCCGACAATGCATCCCACAAAATTACATCAAGTTCCTCATGAAAACCTCACTACAATCATCATCAACATGATGCAATGCAACAAGCACATGGAATGCAAATGTAAGAGACACACATTTCACTGACATGCATGCATGACCAACACATTCACCCAAGGAAAGTGTAACCACGCTCTAATACCAATCTGTAACACCCCCTCCTCCCAAGTCTACCCAAGCAACCGACCAGCCGAGGTAAACATGAGACGAGAGAGGTTACTATAAGGGATTCAACTTCCTTGCTAACCTTAAGGAAATGGAATTGATGGAACACCTTAACCAAACCCCTCCACATCGGCAACAACACTCTTAGAAGACATGTCAACCACTCAGACATCCTATCCCTGAGTCACACTGATGATTTAAGCCTTTCAACCCTTGGTCGTTGTCATGCTATAGGCAAGACAATGACCAGAAGCCAAATCCGCTCTCACAGACCTATGTGCTAGCATCCCTTACCTCTTTTCAGCAGACCTATGCTAGCGTCCCAAAGATTTGAGACAAGTTTCTAGCCCAGAATCTCGACCTCTGCCCAAAACTTGTTATAACCTTTAGAATCCATAAAATACATGATGAAAATATAAACAAATCAAAAATCAACCTCAGGACTAGGCCTGAGCATCCCCAATCAGGACTAACATTCTGTCAAACACTTGGCATAAATGCAACCTATAGGTCTAGGATACAAGGCAAAGCATGAATCACTGAAAGAACTTATGAAACATAACCAAAAGGATCACCACCTTCTCCATTGAATTGGTATAGCATCAATTAGGTCTTGCATCCATACATTTAACAATTACAAGTAAATACATGAAATAACCATGACATGAATCAGACATATAACCATGCTTATAACCAGCATAAAACCATATAAATATCAGAGATATGGTAGCCATTAGATCCACATATAAACAAGTGCAAAAGTAAGAGAACGTAGCTTTTATTAATCATAGGCAAATTCTACGAGGTTTGGGACTTCCACGTACCACCCAACCATAGACATGGCTAAACCAAATCTCTCTTTCAGCCAGTGACCCCTGTGCCATATTCTAAGCATGAATGTAGGATCTCATAGAACAACCAATCCAAGAACAACCAAGGGAGTCTAGATGTTAAACCAACTCCACCCTCATCAAACCGTGTTCAAACCAAATCCGGTGCTTCGATCACAACCAAACCGAACTTGGAATACCATCCGAAATCCATCACTATCCTTGAGGAATTTTTCATCTCCTTGTCTCTTAGGCTTTACCGCAATCTAATCCCGGATGACTAGGCCCTAAACTGAGACTTCTCCCCCAGGGGATTCCTATGCCTTTGGGAATGAACCTCGAGTCCACCTTCGGCCCGGATTTCGAAATCCATCTGGTAAACCAAAGCTCAAAATAGAGATAAACATCCCAATGTACCATGGCATCCGGAAAAATGAAAGGTTAGGCTAAAAACCGCTATCATAACCCGGAAAAACCTTGCCACCGAAAACAAGAGAACCATCATTAGGGGAATTTTGAGGTCTAAAATGGGCCTCCTAAGGAAATTATAAAATAATAGTGGAAATAATAAAATAAGATTAGATTACATCATCAAATTTTAGAGGGAGAAAAGAAAAAAACTATTTTTTCAACTCGAATTTTCAACTTATATCCCTATGGGTTTACTCAAATTTCGAGCAAGAACACTTATTGGATGCATAATTTGATTCCTCATCCAAGAAGTACCCATGTTGCATACTTTCAATAGACCCTACTACATGTAAAATGTGATTGTTGTCACGTTTATTTCATGTATTTCTCATTTTTCGTGTAGTAGGATCCATCAAAAGTATGCAACATGGGTACTCCTTAGATGAGGAATTAAATTTTTCATCCAACGAGTACTTCCACTTGAAATTTGACTAAAACCTTAGGGAGATAAGTTGAAAATATGAGTTGAAAAAATAGTTTTATTATTTTATTATTTTTTAATCTTTTTACTTTTTTAATCCAAAAATGGTGAATCACTCCCCATGGTCAATATCATCATCTTGAATCCTATTGGTTCTTATAAAGTTTATTTTGGTTGTACATTTGTTTTAGGAGGCCCATTTTAGACCTTAAAATTCCCCTAATGACACCAACATGCAAAGCCAGGAATGTCCAAACTAGCTATGAAATCACACATGCAAAAGGTTACCTGCAAGTATTTTTTGTTGAAGCTGCTTGACCGCGACTTTCCTTCCTTGATCCTTGCTTTCCTTTCCTTTCTTTTCCTTGCTTTTCCTTCCTTGATCCAAAGATAGAGTGTTCCAAGAAAACTCTAAGTGCCTAAGAGTAAGAGAGAGAGAGAGAGAGAATTGAGAGAGAGTTCCAAACTTGAACTGACAAAAGGTTACCAACTGATCCTCATAAGCCTTTTTATTAATGAGGCCTCTATTTTCTTCATTTTCCATTATTTTCCTTCATTTTCCTCCTCACATGCAACCTGCAACCTTTCACCTTACTTTTCTCCTAATTTCCTTTATTTTCATAAATAAATGTGTCAAAAATGCCTTTTTTCCTTTTAATGCCTTTGCCTTAGCCTTTGCCAATTTTCCTTAGCCAAAACAAACATTCAGTGATGCCCACTAGGATATCTTTGTCCAACAGTCAGCCTAGAATAAGTGTCCCTTAGCCGTGGTCTTATTTTACCTTTATTAACTTTTATTACATGAACTTTTCACCAGGGTTGTTATATAATGGCTCTATTCTCATATGACTTGGCTTATAAAAAAAGAGATAATGTCACCACAAGAATTATCTATAAGGGTTTTGAGACCCCAAATTGAAATTGGTGTAAGATTTGTTATGATTCTCAAAACTATGATTATGACACCAATATGGAAATGCACAACCATTTTGCTTCAAGTGGCATTAGTCTTGTTTCAATAAGGTTCATAAACAAAGAGATAACCACACTACAAGCACTCATAGAAAGGTTTTTAGGCCCGAATTTGAAATGGGTGTGATTTTCATGATACTGCTCACAGTTACTATTATAACTCCACTATAGAAATGGAATGGTCAATTTGCTTCAAATGGAATTGTGATGGAATTAGCCTTACTACAATTTAGTTGACAAGCTAGGAAAAACCTGCCCCAAGAAAATCTTCAAAAAGGAGGAAAAATCTTCCTCTTAATTCAAGAAAGTGCCTTGATAGCATTTGTTGTGTTCTTTAATGTTGAACATGAATAGCAAATAATATGTCCAATGATAACTGACATTTACTTCATTGAATTAGAAAATCCTTAAGGTATGAAAAAACCATACAACAATTCTTTTATGGAAGGATAAACTATCGTTCACTTGCCATTTTGATGGGGAAACCTCCCAATACGCTACATTCAAATATAAATATATTCCTATCCATAATCACATGAGGACTCCATCCTTATTTATATCTACCATAACTAAATGCTAACTACCTACTAGGTTTTCTTTATGAGGTCACATTACGTAGTGAACCTTATTTTATAGTGGACATAGTTCACATTATATTAATTGGGCACTATAGATATCCTATTGTTACTCTAATGGTCCAATAAGCCCGTATTACACCCCTATGGAGGATCCCACCATATATTCTTATGTGAATGAGACACTATATATTTTCATTGAGTTAGTGCCTTGCATAGGAGACATCACCTATTTTTTTAAAGCATCACCTATTTCTTGGTATTGCATTGGTTGGAAGGAGAATAGTCTTTAAAGACTAGTTTACCCCAATTATTTGGACACCATCGTTTGAAGTGAATTGAATATAAAGAAATAATAAATCTTTTAATTGTTCTTCTATTACTTAAGATAAAACATTTCCTTTAATTTATATAAAATAAAATAAATACATGCTAATATTTTACATTAAATTTGAAGATAAAAATTCTTTAAATAAAAAACCCAAAACAATCTTAATATTATTAAGTTAAAGTTGTTACCCTTATCTAACCATTCTCCCTCTTTCTTGATCTAATATTAAAGTGAATAACATTTTTCATACCATTTCCTGAATTTCAATTTAAAGATTATTAATATAAAAAAAGTCTTCTAAATTTCACATAATAAAAAGCGTCCATATCAAAGTAAATAAATTACTAAAATCCCTCTCCATTAAAATGAAGAATCAAAACTATACCCAATCAGGGTGCATGACCACCTAGAAAAGGAGGTCGGTAGTGGCGCTCACCACATCACTGACTCCGAAGGTAATTAAGTGGGGGGATTGTGTGGCCAACCCCCCTACCATGCATGAAGCATGTAAAGTTCTATTTCTCCTTACGTTATAGCAAACCTAGTTTAGTTCCTTTGTTACACTACTCTACAAAATGCAAGCCTTTTATGACCTAATTGTGTTTTACCCCCGTTGTTGGTGGGATTATATTGCTATCTAGACTGGATGGTAATGTTAATATGTTTCTCTAGTCTGCAAGTAAAATGGGGTGAGTTTTGGCTTGTTTAGATCTAGAGTCGCATGTCAAAGAGGTTGTTGTGGTTGCGGCTCTCAGAGATATCCCTTTCCTTTTACTCTCGATGGTTAAGGATGGTGGCTATTAAAATGGAGGTGGAGGTGACAATGAGGTGACAATGCTGCTTCAGAGACTGACACAGTATATTAAAAACATGGCAAAAATATGGATGGTTGGAGGTATTGCATAGAGGAGATCTCTAACTCTTATCCTCGGCTTCATAGGATAAGGTGTCAATGGGTCTTGGTACTCCTAGGTGGATTTTTTTGGGTAATTCTTCATCCCTAGATCATTGCATTATTATTCTTGGCTTATGTTTGGTGTTGGCTCTATGTGGTTATTTTTCTTAGCTTATGTCTGGTGTTGACTTTATGTGGTAATTTTTCTTGGGTTTATCTCAGTGAATTATGGTGTTTTGAGCCTAGCGAGCTTGGGCCCAAGTTTGCTACCATTGGTGGTGCTCTCCCCCTTTGGTTTTATTGTAGTCTTGTAAAGTGTTTTTCGGCTGAAGTCTACGGGTCATCTGTTGGTTGGGCTGGTTTTTGCCCCGCGTCCCTCTCTCTAGGCATGCCTATTTAGTATTCGTCTAGGCTAGGTGCAAGTCTTGGGTGTTGCTTCTTATCTGGTTCGGGGTTGTTTTGGGGAGGGTTGACACTCTAGGACGTTTTTTCTCTGTAGGGCTTGACACTAGGGGTGGCTTTAATGGTGGGTGGTATAAGTGTTGGAGGGTTATATGATCCTGGATTTGTGCTAAACTACTATGCTCTAAATCCTTAATGTCAAGCCAACATATGTGAAGCCACAGAGGGGTTAGCGGTTGTGGCCAATAAGGTCGACCATGTGTCCATACCCATGCCTAAGAGGAAACTAACATCTATCATTCAACAACCTCTCCTAGCATTTGGGAGGAGATACATCAGCTTGAGAACCATGTTACTTAACACCGCTAGGCCTACTCAAATTTAGAATTAATGAAGGAGGTTTCACATCAACTTCCTGGCCCTTGTCATATTAGGGGAAGATGAAACCAATATATCCACTATATCATGTTACATTGGAAGCTCAAGACCCTGTTAGGACATGTATTAAAGGAGAATCATGAGGACATGAATGACATAATCTCCGTCTTAAATTATATTCATAGGGTCGAATGGAAACAACAATCATCTCTCGAAAGGATGGATGCTCGCTTAGCACACATAAAGAGACACATATAATGCGTGTTCAAGCCCTATGTGCCAGTTGATACTAATGTAAAGAACCCTTCTTCGGTGGCATCTTTGGACCATGTGTCCATACCCATGCCTACGAAAAAAATAACATCTATAATTCAGCAACCTCTCCTAGCATTTGGGAGGAGATACATCAGCTTGAGAATTATGTTACTTAACACCGTCAGGCCTACTCAGATTTACAATTAATGAGGGAGGTTTCACATCAACTTCCTGACCCTAGTCATATTAGGGGAAGATGAAACCAATATATCCAATCTGTCATGTTACATTGGAAGCTCAAGACTTTATTAGGACATGTATTAAAGGAGAATCATAAGGACATGAATGACATAATCTCCTTCTTGAATGATATTCATAGGGTCGAATGAAAACAAAAATCATCTCTCGAAAGGATGGATGCTCGCTTAGCACACATAAAGAGACACATATAATACGAGTTCAATCCCTATGTGCCTGTGGATACTAATGTAAAAGACCCTTCTCCAGTGACATCTTTGGAAAATTGACTTGGATGTTATGCAATTTTTTTTTTTTAGTATGTTGTCTCATTGTTATATGGCTTGGCCATGATCAATTGTTGTTCCTTGATTTTGTTGAAACTCAATGTCTTTTTATATCGGCCAACATATTCGATTTCCATTGTGGCAAAGTGAGGTCGGTAAATAATTTTACCAATTGGTCCACCGATGACTTAACTTGATTTCTGAAGGCAATACAAATACAAGATACAAAAAAATGAAGAGTCAAAAAAAAAGAGTCAAAACTAAAATACAAAATATATATATATATATATATATATATATATATATATATAAAATTTGAAATTCAAATAAATTTTCTATTTATTAATTTTTAGTTAATTAAATTTAGTTAGAAAACTAAAAATTTGATTATTGTCCTTCCTACTTAAATTTAACTACTTCAAATTTATTATTTTGTAATTAAAAAAAAAATGAACAAAAACAAAACTTTTAAAAGAATATTCTAATCTTATCATATTTACATGTTATTTCATAAAATCAATTTTTTTCTAGACTCGCCCTACCCCTAAGTATGACGGAAATATTGTAATGGCCATAAAATAAAATGTCAAATCAAAAAGTAAAATATTCAATTTGCACATTGAGTAAAATATTTCATATATATATATATATATATATAGAGAGAGAGAGAGAGAGGGGGGGGTTATATTTCATTGATATATATGTTTTACCTCTGAGTGTCCGAGGGCGTTTATTAAAATTATACTAATAAGAAAAAAAAATTAATCTAAACAATGTGAATCATAAATAAAATATTTCAATTTTCATATTGAGTAAAAACATTTTATTAGTGTCTTGCTCAAAATAAAAGGGTTGTGTAATGAACATAAGTCCAATTCAACCTCAAATCTATCAAGTGCCTCTATATATTGAAAACCTTGAGATGCAAATGTTTTTTAAAGTTTTTCATTCTAATTTAAGAGGTTTACAACTGAAAAGATTTGATCCTTCTTTACACTTGATAAATCTAGGATTAACATGAATCTATGCTAATTTTATTTTATTTAATCTCATATTTAAAATAATAATGTTTTTCATATTTATAATTTTATTTAGAATTATTCCACTTATTATTTTGAATATATAAAATTATTATTTTTATTAATTTTATATAGAAATTAAAAACATATATTTTAAATTATATTAAATATTTCTATATTAAAATAAATATTAGCGTTACCCCTCAGATGTAGGTGGCAACTGTCAAAGGTTGTCCTAATAGCATTTATCGCCATTTTGCAAACACATCACAAGTGGTGGCGATATGAAGCCTTCAATTCATCCTCTTGGTGCGCATATCCATTGATCTCGATGAAGCTTAATTTAATGCACCATATCCATTGTATGATCTCCAAGTACTTAGCAAGCATGCCTAATTTATTCAGCACTCCCCTCCCTCGTCGATGGCACTCCTTCTGGCTATCTAACTCCCTCCCACTCGGCTTTTTCATAATGAACCTTTGTCTCTCCCTGAGCCATACTCTCTGATGCCCACCTAGAGAACAATGGTCATACCCCCCTACAACTCTACACTCCCCTTCTTCCCTCTTTGGCTAGCTAATATGGTTCGTGAGCACGGACATGTTAGGCAAGGAGGAGGTGGTTGTGGTTGTGGGCAACCTCCTCGGGCTATAGATTATGTTGAGAATTTTCTCTTTATGACCCTTACATTCCAATGAGCAATCGTCATAAGGTCGCTTCTCTTGAAGTTGATGAACGTAGGTGCCTTGGAGATGGGAAATGGGCCCTCCGAAATTTACTTGTCAGGCACTTATGGAAACAAAATCATGCTAAAGATGTTGTTGAGTTGAAGGTTAAAGAGGCCAATGCCTAGGTTAATCACTTAAGCTCGTCTCTGCGTCAACTATCCTACCTCTTTGGTATCTCCTTCCCTCATGTCCCACTCATTACCTCCTCATCGAGCTCCCATGATGGCAATGACTCCCTCTCCAACTCATGCTCCCTTCCCTCCCTCGTTTCCCATATAGATGAAGCTCTGCAGTAGGTTCATGTGAGCGTGGAAGCTATGAAGGCGTCGAATCAACAAGTTTCCAGTTCATATGGGTGTCCCATCATCGAAGAGAGACCGTATGAAGCTGCAGCTTGAGTGTCAAGCAACAATATGCAGGATACCTCTATCTCCTCCCGAGGCAAGTAACCTATTTCATATGTCTTTCAGAACGATCCATAATCTCAACTCAGATTTTCATTCTCTTTGGCTTTTTTAAGCTTGCTAATTTGTTTCAAAACTCAGTTTTCCACAAAGTATTTTTGGACTTCTAATTTCACTCTAGGACCTTCTAGTTTTCCAATGATGGGAAGTTGGTCCCATGAAGGCTCTCATTGTCATTACTATAGCTCTATAAATATCGTACATCACTTTTGCTAATATTATTTAATCATAATAATGACTTTTCATATTAACATGGTAAGTACTTGTCACAACCCTAGGATTCCTAAAGTAAAGCCTTGTGGACTACAACTCCTTAAATGTGTGATTGAAGTACAAATTACTCCACTAATATTAGGCCTCCAAACAAATTTAATTATATAATCTCTATACCTTTGTTACTTGGCCAAATATCATAATTGTTCCATATAATACAAGTAATCTTATTGTCTAATCTACTTTACTTCATCTTTCATTCACTCTAGACTTGTACATCATAGAGATGACATTAATTCATTATTAGCGTCATCAAACACATACACATTATTCAGAAAAATGGCCCTCCAACCTTAAGCTTTTTGTTATAATTCATAGATACAACAATCCTAAGCGGGACTGGCTTGGGTCAACAAGGAGTACATAGCTAGAAATCAAAGTTACAACAAGGAGTACATAGCTAGAAATCAAAGTTATAGAACATAACTTTTTTTCCACGCAGTTGTCTATAACGCGACTTTTTGAAAGATTGCAAGTTTGATAGCTAGTTTCTGCACAATGAAAGCGTCCCAGGGGTTTTCCAGGGTGCTGAATCCAAATATGCAGTTAAAAAACCATTTTAACTACAACAAATCAAGATTTAACTTCAATTTCTTCCGCCAGATTCCGTCACCAGAATCTCCAAAAAATCACATTATAGACAACTCCTTTTTCTACCTGAAACCCCACCAGGGTCGTCTTGGCAACTTTCATGGGTTGTGCGCCTTGGGCCGGGCCAACCTTCATCGTTCCGCCTCGCACGATACGGTCTCGTCATTCACCCGTTCAACCCAATTGTTCTGCCATGTCGCGTCAAAGGGTCGGTATGATCCGAAACAAATTTGATACCATTCTCATAATCCCTTCCCTACTTTTCCCTCGCTATTCTCTACGTTTCCTTCTGAACTGGTGATGATGGATGCAGTGAGCGATGGAGTGACGCAGTTGTTCGGCCAAACCGCCCTTTCGCACAGCTTTCTTGTGAAACCACCAATCTCACAATTCAAGACTCCCAGGATTCCATTTGTATTCGTGGGGCACACACCATTGTAAAGGATAACGTGCCTCACGATCCCTGGAAACGTGGGAGATCCAGATTCCATCTCCATATTTTAATGGAAGAAAATTCATGTGCGTGGGTTAACTTCCACCCTGAATAATATTTCACCCACCGCAATTTAGCCTGGACAGGGAATTTTAGCCTGGACCATGAAATTTTCTCAAATCATGGTGGCGTGAACCGAATTGAAAAACAAAACAAAAAAACGAATGTTCTCACGAATCATAGCCTGTAAGTTGGCTTATACGCCACTAATGATGTTACTGGGTTCCGTGCGCCTTACACTCAGTGCAGGTTACTATATAACAGGATTCTCTTCTGCTTTATCTCCACCAATTCACATTATTTCTCGGCATATTTCTGTGAATTATATCGACGAGCTGTTGTTTTTTTATAATGGCGAGTATTTCAAGGGCGACCCTGTTTCTGGTCCTGGCAGCCTTGTGGGCTTTATCAGTGAATGCCATGGATTCTACTCCTGGATTTACAGACAAAGACCTCGAGTCTGAAGAAAGTCTGCGAGTCCTTTATGATAAGTGGGTGCTTCGGCATCGCTCAACCAGAAATATGGATCCGGATGAGCATGCCGAGCGATTTGCAATATTCAAAGAGAATGTGAAATACATCGACTCTGTGAATAAGAAGGATGGTCTGTACAAACTTAAATTGAATAAGTTTGCAGATCTGAGTAATGAAGAATTCAAAGCCATGCACATGAAAACGAAGATGGAGAAGCACAAGAGTCTGCGGGGAGACAGAGGAGTGAAGAGTGGATCATTCATGTACCAAAATTCGAAGCGCTTGCCAGCGTCTATTGATTGGAGAAAAAAGGGAGCAGTAACTCCTGTGAAGAATCAAGGCCAATGCGGTATGATCAGAGAAATAATTTCAATTTCAAAACAGCATATAATTAGATAGAGATTCTTAAGTAAATCATAGTTTTCGAATGTGTGGATGGTAGATTTTGGGATCGAATTTAATTTCATTGTTATATTTTGAGAATATTTTGGAATTAGAAGGTCAGTAAAGATGTGTAATAATTGAATTTTTATATTAATAATAAATTTCGAAAATATTTTAGAATTTGATGGTTAAAAACATTAAACTGTTAATCAAATTCAAAAATATTCTCAAAATGGACAAATCAATACAATAACATAATAATAATAACAAAAAAATAAAAATTTACCATGCCATATCAGGTAGAGAATCTTAATTTTTGTTGTTGCTGATATACTGTTTTTTTTCTGGTGTTTCAGGAAGTTGTTGGGCATTTTCAACTGTGGCTGCTGTAGAGGGCATCAACTATATCAAAACAGGCAAGTTGGTTTCCCTATCAGAGCAACAATTGGTAGACTGCAGTAAAGAAAACTCAGGTTGCAATGGAGGGCTTATGGACTATGCCTTCCAATATATAGTAGAAAATGGAGGGATGGTTACTGAAGATGACTATCCATACACTGCTGCAGATGGCGAGTGCAAAACCACAAAGGTGCAATAATAAGTCTTAATCATTAATACTGAGATGGATTTATGGAAGATAGTTAAATTTTATTAAGATTTGAAATTTTTTTAATATATATATTTTTAATTATTTTTATTTAAAAAGTCAGAGTGTTCTTTAAATATATTTAAAATTTTATTTTATTATTAAATTTTATTGATAGTTATATTAATAAAACAAAAATTTAAATTATATAATATTAAAATTATTTTAATATTTTAATCTATTGATCAATTTTTTAGGTATAAAAAATTATATCAAATTAAAATATGCAGCCCATTTAACTAAGGATTTCCTAAAAACTTGTGAAATTCAATTTTACATACTTTAACTCCCAACTTGAATGAGAACTTGTGTGAAGCCAACATGTGGAACTTCCACTTCCTCTATATGCATGTTTCCAATTTTAAAGTGTATACAGGTTTGTGTTAATATTTATGTTTAAGTTATTAGTGTATGTAATTATTTTAATTTTAAGAGTTTGATGGATTAGTTAGGGTCGTTGAGTATCTAAAGTTTTCTAAAAAGGATTTTGAGGTTAATCTTGGTATTAGTTCTTTTTATTGTGGTTTTCACAATATTTTTATAGTAAAAGTATTAGCATTAATACCAATAGATTTATACTGTATAAACATATCTTATACCAATGAATAGAGAATCATTTAATCCTAGTTAGTGGAATCAAAGTTCTTTTATTTTTCAATGTTACTTTGTCACCACATAGATTGTGTCATCATTCGAATTGTGCCACAATATTAATAGCAGGTTTTTAAAGTATATATTTAGGATTCATTCATAAATCATGGATTTATAAGATGCTCTCACTAAGATAGAGATAGTTTTTATCCCCTATAGCTAGTTCTTTCTCTCAACCCCTCCCCATGAGATTTGAACCTATGACCTCATGGGGACTAGACCCTACACAAACCAATTAGTATATGTGTCATGGGTTTCATAAATCATAAGCTATGTGATTGACATAATCTCAATAATAATTGTTATTTTGATTATGGTTCAATCCTTAATCATGGTAGATTTTCACAACTAGTCATATTTGATTCTCAAAGCATTATTATATAGGCTCTACTTATTAATAATAATAATGTTTATAATAATAACATCATCTAATTTGTAAAACAATTGAGTCATTATTTTGTTTTGTTTTGACATAGATTGAATTAGAAGAAGTAGCTGCAGTTATTGATGGCTTTGAAGATGTCCCTGCTAACGACGAAGGGGCTCTCAAAAAAGCAGTAGCTCATCAACCTGTCTCTGTAGCCATCGAAGCAAGCAGTCAAGATTTCCAATTTTATGCCGAGGTAAGTTGTTATGATCTTTTATATTGTCATTGAGAATGAATAAATAAGAGATGAATAATTTAGCAAGTGTAACTAACCAAATTGTGTTTCTTATGTAGGGAGTATTTACTGGTCAATGCGGCACTGAACTTGACCATGGAGTTGTAGCGGTTGGATATGGCAAGTCATCTGAGGGAGTTAATTATTGGATAGTTAAGAACTCTTGGGGACCTGAATGGGGAGAAGAAGGATATATTAAAATGCAACAAGGCATTGAAGCACCAGAAGGGTTGTGTGGTATTGCTATGCAAGCTTCATATCCAACTCTAAACACTGAAGATGTTGATATTGAATTGGATGTTGGTCACATTAGCGATGAATTGTAACAATTTCCATGATGAAAGTTTGGCAAAATAAAATTAAGATACAATATTGTATTGTATTGTATTTTATGATATTATTCTATTAACCATAGCATATTTTATAAAAATTTAATAGGTAAAATACATTATTAATTTATTTTGTAGAAATTTGATACCTTGAATATATTATTGCATTGCATTATTAGTGATAATATATTGAATATATTATTGCATTGCATTATTAGTGATAGTATATTAAAATAATTTTAATTGGAAATTTAATTGTGTTTTTGTGAATAATATTTGTGAAAAAAGTAAACTATAAAAAGAAGTTTTATATTATTAATTTTTTTTTATTATTTTACAATTGTTTTCAAAAATAAATAAATTTAATTATATATTTCATTTATTAATATTTCTCTATTTATTATATTTTCAATTCATTTGAAAAATTGTATTTTCTATTTTTTAAAAATTGCATATATATATATATATATATATATATATATATATATATATTACATTTTATTTTTCAATAAAAAAATATTAGAACTTTACTTTTAACACTTAACAACACTTATATGATAGATCACTTTATTTTTTTGAATGAAAATGCATCCTAATAAATAAACTTACAATGATGTAAGATAAAATTCTCATTACATCATTTCCCTCAACCTCTCTCTCTTATCCTTCTCTTTCTCTCTAACATTTCTCTCTCAATATCTATATCTCTTCCTCCCTCATTGTCTTTGCCTCTCTCTTCTTCCCTTCCCCCCCCCCCCCCCCCACCACGCCCCCACCCCCCCATCTATATCTCTATCTCCCCTTGTCTCTCCTTCTCACCCCCAAAACATACACACTCTCTTTGAGTGTAAGCACATAAAAATTATTCAACCATAAATACAATACTTGAATTTTCATCCTAAATAAAATGTTTTCTTACACCAAATGTTTGCTTCTTGAAACTATAAACTATTTATAATTGGGTACATTCTTATTATTCCCATTTTCCATCATTCAACATTGTTAATTACTTTTCATTCAAACATGGTAATAGAAAATAACTACCATTGAAAATTATTTGGGGTTTACACTCCATAAGTCACAATGATTGAATTTCAAGAGAACTATTATTAATATTGGAGAGGAACAAAGACAACGTATGTTGTTTACTACAGTAATCTGAGTTAAATATTTGAATGGTATATGATTCCAACTACTCTTTTCATATGATCGATATCGGAAAATGGAAAAAACAATAGGTATGACAATAGGAACAGTAGAAGAAAATAGTTTCAGATTGATTGCAATGAAGATTGTTTGTAATTGACTATATTCTTAGTATTCACATTTTCTATTTATCAAAATTGTTACATTGACATTTTGCATTCAAAATTTGTATTTCATCATTTTTCATCATTCAAGTTACTAACAGACTCTCTCATCTCAACAAACTGAGGTAACCAAGCAAATTTTAAATTAAATTGACCAAATTAATCTTATACATATTTAGCATATTTAAAATGATCAAAATAATTAGATGTTCAACAAATTTTGTATGACTGCACATGGTTGAAACCAGCCTAGATCCATCTTAACACCGGATCTATCAAGCGCTAAGAGGGATCAAATCTCTCAAGGTGCAAACCTTTCCTCAAGTTTTGCACTCAAAAAAGAGGTTTACACCTCAAGGGATTTGATCCCTCACGACGCTTGATAGATTCAATGTTGAGATGGATCTATGATGGTATATAATTTGTTCGAAGTTAATTTATATGTTGTTAATCGGTTATTTTTCAAAATTGTGTGTAAAGAAATTACAAGAAATTTTAACTAAAATTTATTAACAGCAGCATAGTTCTATAGCAGCATAGTCCCAATCAAAATATGTTAACACAAAATTAAATACTAACAAGTTGGATAGTTGCCATAGTCTCTGCCTTTTTGGTAGTTATATTGCTTAAATATATGTTATCATGACACCATCTTTGGCATCACTTAGATTTTTAGAATTCGTGCCTAGCAAAAAAGGCAGAAAATAAGTTTATTCTTATCATGAAATAAAGCATACCAACAACCTCTGAGCAATGGTGTTGGCTGGCGTTGATTCCCATTGAAATCTCCTTATTACAATAAACTTATTTCAAGATGATTGAAAGAGGGTTGGGGAGAGTGAGGATAAAGTTGACATTGTGAAGTGGAATTCCTCGTGACCTACTCCTCAATCAATAAATTGAGACAATGATCTGCTCATCACACTCCACATTGAAAAGGCACACTTTGCAATTTCCCTCATACGCAACAAAAATTTTCCCAACAATTCACATAAAATTATTGTCCCACACCTTCATCTGCCACATTAGGAATCCGCAGAACACCCTTAATGAAACCTATGTAGTGTGACGTTAAACTCTTTGTTAAATGCCATAAACATTTCTATCTCCCACCTCTCGTCAACTGCGCCTTGTGCCTTTATCAACAGATTTTATAGTTTACACAAGATGTGATTGTGGGAAATGAATATTCTTGTCATATAATGTAAAATTACCTGTCCCACCACAGAGGCTTCACTAGGGGTGCAGTACCATACCACATGTGTTCATATTGGGGGAGATATATTGAGGAAAAAATGACATAATGTATTGAGCATATAATAAGGGGTAAAGGCTTTTTATATTGGTAAGTATATGATCCAGGATGTTTTCGCTTATAGATGTACTGAAAAGAATTGCATATAAAATTGCAGCTTAACAAATAAATGTGCACATTTGAAAAGAAGAAGAAAACACATAAAAAGGCACAAAAAAGGAACACCAAGGCTTGATAACGGAGTTCGTCCAATTTGGACTACGTCTCTGGGCCCAGCTCAACAATGGGGAGGCCTTTTCTTATTAAATGGCATGAATAAACAGAGTTACAATCATCAATATGTCCATAAAGAGGCTTATACCTCCAATCTGCCTGATGGCTATGAAATGGATGCCGGAGATGGAGTGGTGTGCAGCGCCAAAGCTTCTTGCAGCTGTAGAAGGGACTGGAATTGCGTAACTGTTCAAAAAAGCTCAACAGATGCTCTCGGCCCCTGCGAAACAGTGTGTTGCAACCATTAAAATTGCCTCCCTCGTGCTCTTCCATCGATTGTGTTTTATAATGGGTTCTTTGGACAAAACCCCATTCAAATCGGGGTTGTCTGGTTAATAATGGAGGTTGGTAGAGTGGCGGGTGCAACCGCCGCTCAAAATGGTCTTTTTATCACCGAACGACAAAGCTTCAAAAATCCCCAAAAACACTGCAAATCCGCCCAAAAACCATATGCCCAGACCTCAAATATTATTAAATCGGGCTTATAGTCTGTATCGGGTCCACACTGAGGTCGCGGATCGGCGTTTCGCTATGTCCCTGGTCCTCGGAAATGACCGATTGCCGACCGTTGGTCGCCAATATCGGCGTCGGCCAATCGCGTTGGCACCCCATACATATATCGCCCCAGCAATCTGTTGGAGGTTCCGCCGATTGGTGTATCGCTGATCTGACTGCTCGATTATCGATATAGCTTATACATATATCTATATGACCGCCGATTGTGATTGCCTCCGATTTGTCTATCCGATCTGATTGGAGATCGACGATCGGGGGTTCTGATGAGCCCCAGAAATGAGTAATTATATGGGCTCATTCAGCCTCCTAATTCAACTTAATCCACCATTCATATTATTTTATTGCATGTTTTTTATTATATTTATGCTAATAGAGTGAATTGGGTTAGTCATTATGCCAACAAGTCTAATGTATGCTTTATGCAGATCTTTGGTCAATTTTGAGAAAAAATCAAAGGTTTAAATGAGCACTTGGCAGCAAAATTCGTGGAAGAATAAGGGAGAGGATTTGTAGGAAGGTGTCCCCTTCATTTATGAGGCCTTACCTCGAATTCTCCATCAAAAAAACTCGGAGCACAAGGGGCAGCCAAGCAAGTCAAGTAGGACTGTTGGTAACTGCAAGTTTTGGTAGCTGAGTCCCTAAAGTTTAGGAGGACTGTTGGGGTCCTCAATTTGTATAAATAAGAAGGCTTAGGGCCTCATTTCAATTAGTCAGTTTGTAGGTAGATGGTAGTCAGTTTTTAGTCAGATGGTAGTCAGATGTTAGTTCGATTTTAGTCAGTAGGTTAGCTCTACATTTCAGCACATTTTTGAGCTTTTCTTGTAGACAGTTTTTGGGATGTACCTATTATTTCTTCATCAATAAAGATGGATCCAGCTTTGCACCAACTCTAATCTTTCTTAGGAGGCTGTAGCTCTTGGGTTTGGGCCCAACCCAAGTGCCCAGTACCTCCTTTGTGTACTTTTATGTGTCTTTGCTGCATTCTTAGAATAAAATCTGTTATTTAGGTTAAAATCTTGTTTTGTTACTTAGGTTGATTTTGATGATTAAAATAGCTTTCCATATTTCAAGTGATTTAACAGGTTGGTAACAGAAAATATCTTCGAAAAAGGCCATCAAGCAACCCTTGATCTCACCTCTCCCTCCTTGGGACCATGAGCTGAGACCAAGGTGTCCTTGCTGCCATAAAAACACTGTTCTTGCTTCTTCATGCAATTTCTAGTGTTAGATTCTTAGTTGCAAAAGTTAGTACCAGTTGTGACTACATGCTTAGATCCATTATTGCTTGGTTTCCATAGTTGTTTTACATGATTTGCTGCCAATAAACTTCTACTCATCATATTTCTGGTTTCTAGGTCAAATTAGGTCAAGATAGCTAGATCTTTGGTTTTCTTAGTCTTTGTTAGTTAGTTTTGAAAAATAACGTGCAGAGCACCTGTGAAACCTCCTCTCCTACCATTACCCTATCAATGCAACCTGCTTCATCCTCTAACTCAGATTCTTGCCTCTCATTTTCCATGTTTTCTCACTTTTCCCTGGCTCCTACATTCTTGCACAACATTGCTTCTCTTATCTTCGAACCAACCCAATCGCCTTAACCACTCTTCATCCTCATTCACCAAGTCCTAGACCTCCTCACACCCTTATCTAACCTCCATACCCACTTCTTCACCTTTTTTCCACCATCAGCCCTTCAAAATTCCCTTTCGAAACATCTTGTAGAAGCTACAGTACATCCTGTAGAACCCCTGCAGACTTCCTGTAGAAGCTCACGAAGACGGTTTCTTGAGATCCAATCACTATGAAACTCTCTTGAAGGGTGCTAGGGACCCGTTAGGTCCTCTTCTCACCTTCCCAACCTCCTGCAAGCATTTCCTTTTGCCAATCAACCTCTGCACAGAAAAAAAATAGTCAAAGCACATGCATAATAACTCAATGAAATTACTCAAAAATGAAAAAAAGATGTTTTCTTCATATTTCTCTTCAGAAGTAGCTTAATCATATGCATTTTACGTTTCTAGAAGTCAATGGCATCCATTTCGGTAGCTTTCATCCTTTTACTTGCACCAGTAGGGTTAGTCGGTAAAACTAAGGTTTGCTAGGGTTTGCATTTCCTTTCAGCTTTCCGCTTCTTTTTGCAAGTAGATTAGCCTCCTTTGAGTTAGATTTTGTCCATCATATTTAAAAGCTTCTTTTAAGAGCTCATAGAAGTTGGCTAAAGCTCCTAGTAGACTTGTGCCAACTGATCAAGTGACAGTCGCGGCAAGAGCTAGTACTTGTGCATATAGCACCATCACTTCCAAGTTTGTTATGAACTACCGGGTTGATAAAAGTAAAGAAGGGAGCCCCAGGAGTTGCAGCATTATTGCTGCAATACTGGATCCCACCAGGTTCCATGGTCCAATGCTTAAGTTCGCCCTCATGCGACCTCCGATTGCAATTTGCCTTTAAGGCTTTAAGACCCATTTCTAAAGGAAATTCCTCTTTTCCTTAAGGATTGAAGAGCCCTTCTTTTTGCAATAACTTCATCATCCAGACTCGGATTGATGTACCGTTTAAGTCATTGGAATCAAGAAGATGAGATCTACATTCCAGTCTTAAGTTGACTTCATTCCAATCATTTTGATTTCTGAGTTTCCATGCCATTATCTAAAGATCCACCTGGATCAATCCTCCCCATTGAGGATCTTTTGGACCGCCAAAAGCTTTTCATTAGTCAATTGGAAAATGAGTGTACTATGCCCTCACTTTATCTTTCTTTAGCCATCTGGCTTTTTTGGGCTGCATTCCCTTGAATCCAACTCGAAGGTACTCTACATCTCCTCGCCGTGAAGTCCTGGTTCTTCTGTCAAGGATGATGTCTTCGGGAAACTCATCGAGATATTCAGGTGAAAAATCATCGACGGTAGGAACTATGCCCACCTCATCAGTGTCCATGATCAAAGGAGGTTCATACAGCTTCAGATTCTCCACATTCACTACTGAGTACATCTGCATATATACCGATAAGTCAAGACGAAAGGCATTGTTCCCAATCTTCTCCAATATGGTGAATGGTCCATACCGGATTGGTCACAACTTCTTTCCTTCTCCCTTCATCCTGTCTTTGCAGATATGGAACCACACCTTGTCGCCCACTTGGAATTGATGGTTGACCTGGTGTTTATCATGTCGAGCCTTTTAACGGGCTTGACTCTTTTCCAACTATTCTTGCACTGCTTGGTGAATCATTTGGATTCGTTGAATGAATTGTTGAGCTTTGTCTTTATCATTACGTCCACTAGAGCCATCCTCCCTTCCAAAGACCATGTCTAAAGGGTCCTTTGGCAGGTAACCAAAGCATGTCTCGAATGGTGAATGCTGTGTCGATGAATGCACTGCTCGGTTATAGGAATGTTGTATATAGGGGAGATGTTCATCCCACAACTTGGGATGCTTCCCACAATAGCCTCGTAATTGATGTACCACGGTATGGTTAACAACCTCTGTCTTCCCGTCGGTTTTCAGGTGAAATGTCGTGCTCCTTTTCAGTTTGGTGTCCATCATCCTCCACAAGTTGGTCCAGAAATCCCCAAGAAAGCGAGAGTCTCGATCCGAAACAATTGATGTGGGTAATCCAAAGTGGACCCAAACATACTGAAAGAAAAGAGAAGCAGTCTGCTCTGCAGTAATCTACTTTTTACAAGGCATAAGAATACACATTTTGCTAAACCAGTCAACGACGACATACAAATAGTCGTGACCCTTCCTAGACAAAGGTAGGCATCCTACAAAGTCCATTGACACACTTTCCCATGGATGACTCGGAATAGGGAGTGGTGTGTAGAGCCCAAGTTTTCTATTAGAGGTCTTTGAAACAAAACACATCACACAACCCTTTACATAGTGAGTCACAATGTTTTTCATATGAGGCCAAAAGCAAAATCTTTGTACATGACTTAAAGTCTTCTCGACACCAAAGTGTCCAGACACAAGAGAGGTGTGGGCCTCTCGAATTACATGCACTCTTTCTCCTGTGGGAATACACAATTTACCAAGGTGATACAATAATTTCCCCTGCAAGTGATAGTTGTCCACCTATGAACCATGGGTTAGTTTTGCATAAACCTCCTTAAAGTCATCATCGTTAGCATATTGTTCAGCATAACTTTCAAAAGACAACGAAGCATTATGCAAAATAACAGAAGCAGAAATAGGAGGGTGAGATAGCATATCAGCCACTTTATTGCTAGTGCCCTTCTTATACTTTATTACCAGATGAAACTGTTGAAGAAATCCCATCCACTTGAAATGACAAGTTTGCTGCAACTTGGTTTGTGACTGAAGGTACTGCAAGGGCTGATGATCTGTATGGATGATGGTCTCCTTGCCGATCAGGTAGTGTTTCCACTTTTTCACACTTTGCACCAAGGCATAAAGCTCCTTGTCATAGGTGGGATAGTTTATCACAGCTTGAGAAAACTTCTCAGAATGGTAACAAATTGGCTTCTTTTGATGCATAAATACAACTCCCATGGCATAACAGTTGGCATCGGTTTCGATCTCAAATGGCTGTTGGAGATCGAGTAAGGCTAAAACTGGCGCAGTGTTAATTTTTTCCTTCAATGTTTCGAAGGACTCCTGTCGTCTTCCTCCCTATTGGAAGACCTGTTTCACACTTGTCAATGTGTGGAAAGGTGCTGCAATAATAGAGAAATTAGCAATAAATCTCCTCCAATACTGAACTGCACCTAGAAAGCTACGGACCTTAGTTACGCTAGTAGGCATAGGCCAATTTACAATTGCTTCAACTTTAGCGGGATCAATTTTTAACTGACCATGACCAACAATATGACCTAGGTAACCCAAAGAGCTTTGCCCGAACTCACACTTTGACAATTTTACAAAGCATTTTTTTCTTTAGCACATCAAGCACTTTCTTTACATGACTCATATGTTCAAACCAACTCTTGCTGAAAACTAATATATCATCTAAATATACAAGAACAAACTCATCAATGAAGGGCTGAAATATATTATTCATAACCTGCATAAAGGTGGCTGGAGCATTGCAAAGCCAGAATGGCATTACCATCCATTCGAACAGCCCCTGCTTGGTTTTAAAAGCGGTTTTCCACATGTCCTGCTCCGCAATTCAGACCTGGTGATAGCCATTGCGCAGATCCAATTTTGTGAAATATACAACACTTTTTAATTGATCCAGTAAATCATCTATGCATGGGAGTGGATAGTGATTTTTTACTGATATTTTGTTGAGTGTGCGGTAGTCCACGCACATCCTCCAACTGTCGTCCTTCTTTGGCACTAGGACAATCGATGACCCACATGGAGAGGAGCTCCGCCTGATCACGTCTTGGTCCAGCAATTCCTGCACTTGACGCTTGATCTCCTCCATTTCAATTGCTGACATTCTATACATGTCGATATTCGGCAGAGGGGCGTCATGCAACAGGTGGATCTCGTGTTGGATCTCCCTCTGTGGAGTTAGTCCCCGCGGCTCCTGAAACAATGCATCATAATCAGCAATTAAATCCATCAATTCTTGTTTATGCTTACCATCACAGCCTTGGAACGCGTCTGTGAATTCGGCCTCCTTTTCCCTGATGACCATAAGCATGCTTGCCTTGCTGGAGTTCACCAACCGTTTCATCTGCCCAGCGCTTACAAGGTTGGCATTAATTTTGTTTTGATGAGCCCACACTATGTACTGTATCCCATCCTTAGTGATGTGGTATTTGTTCTCATGGTGGAAAAAGACATCTTTTCTGTCATACAGGTAGGGGCTCCCCAATACCATGCCACAGATGTCCAATGGTATAACATACATCTCCACTTAATCTACCAGCTTAGAAGTAGTCACAAATTTTACCTTGCACTGCTGGGTTACATTCAATTTAGCTTTATCATGTATCCATCCCAGCAGGTAAGGCTTTGGGTGCGGTTTTGTTTCCAAGCCTAGCTTCTTTACCAGAGATTCTGCTATTAAATTTGCTTGGGACCCCGTATCAAATAGAGTTTCTATTTTGGTATGGTTTACTACTACTCTGATATGAAATAATTCAATCCCTTTTCTATCATTTGAAATGGACTCATCTACAGAACTGGTGCTTCCCTATGATTTAGAATCAATAGGAGGTGTAAAGGTACATTTTGTTCACGCTGCTGTGACCAGCGCTTCATCTCCTGAATCTGATCCAAGGTCTTGCTGTGCTGCTACCATTGTTTTCTGCTTCCCTTTTCCTCCATACTTTTTTGGGTGTTTTTCTGGGTGCTGCTTCCAATAGTGATCATCATCGTGGCCTTCTTTCTTGCAATGAATAATGCCGCTCTCCTTCTTTGGCTGCTACTGTTTTCTTCTACTTCCCTTTCCATTTCGCTTTGGACTTGCCATTAGGATGTTTGAGTGGTGGCTTTCTGGATTGGTCCTCTCTTTCATTCTTGCCCCTGTTTTCAATATGAATTGCTTTCACACTAGTTGCGTCAATAGTGGTTGGTTCAAACAACAATAATGAATGCCGAATATAACTATGCAGTGAGCCAATATACTTAGTTACAACCTAAGGTGTATCTAGTGCAATACCCAAATTCAATGCTTGCTTCCTAAATTCTTCTGTAAAATTCTGAACATCCTACACTTTGCCTTGCCTTAAATATTGCCAATTCATCAAAGCTTCTATTTGTATCCTAAGGGATAAAATTGTTCCCTTAACGTAGAAGTAAAATCAAACCATGAGGAAAAGAGCTTACCCACATTTTTACTGCTCTGCAATTTACTCTTCCACCAAACGCAACTTGTGCTGCCCAGCCGTAGGGAGGCCAGCTGGATTTTCGCCTCATCCTCTACGATTTGTTGAATCCTGCAATAAACCTCAATATGCCTAATCCAATTGTTAAGCTTTTCTGCATTACTTTCACCATTAAACACAGGAAGATCAAATTTAACATCTAATTTAAAAAAAGGTTTCTTCGATGCATCCTTTGGATTTCTCTGATTATGGTGATGTGGGGAAGAAGAAACTTCACCACCAAAAGGAGAAGGAGGGGGTTCTTCTCCATCATTCCCATGGGCTGAACCTTGTCCTTATGGATTCCTCTCTTCATCTTTTTCTAGTCTTATAACCAGCTGACTAATATTCTTTGTCATTGAATAGAAAGTCTTTCTGAAATTGCACTCCTCTTCAATACAAGCTTCCTCTTCAACCATGTTTCTTCTTCGAGGTGCACGCCCAGCCTCTAGATCGAAAGGTTCTTGATTCCCTTTGCCTCTTTGAGGCCTGCCTCTTGTTAGCATATAAAAATGCAATTCACATCTAAAAAGCCCTACTCTGATACCACTTGATCCAGGATGTTTTCGCTTATAGATGTACTGAAAAGAATTGCATATAAAATTGCAGCTTAACACATAAATGTGCACATTTGAAAAGAAGAAGAAAACACATAAAAAGGCACAAAAAAGGAACACCAAGGCTTGATAACGGAGTTCGTCCAATTTGGACTACGTCTCCGAGCCCAATGGAGTTTGTCCAATTTGGACTATGTCTCCGAGCCCAGCTTAACAATGGGGAGGCCTTTACTTATTAAATGGCATGAATAAATAGAGTTACAATAATCAATTTGTCCATAAAGAGGCTTATACCTCCAATCTACCCGATGGCTATGAAATGGATGCTGGAGATGGAGTGGTGTGCAACACCAAAGCTTCCCGCAGTTGTAGAAGGGACTGGAATTGTGTAACTGTTCAAAACAGCTCAACAGATGCTCTCGACCTCTGCGAAACAACGTGCTTCAACCATTAAAATTTCCTGCCTCGTGCTCTTCCATTGACTGTGTTTTATAACGGGTTCTTTGGACAAAACCCCATTCAAATCGGGGTTGTCTGGTTAATAATGGAGGTTGGTAGAGTGGTGGGTGAAATCGCCGCTCAAAATGGTCTTTTTATCGTCGAACGACAAAGCTTCAAAAATCCTAAAAAACACTGCAAATCCGCCCAAAAACCATATGCCCAGACCTCAAATATTATTAAATCGGTCTTATAATTTGTATCGGGTCCGCGCTGAGGTTGTGGATCAGCGTTTCTCTATGTCCCTGGTCCTCGAGAATGACTGACTGTCGATCGTCGATCGCCGATATCGGCATTGGCTGATCGCATCGGCACCCCGCACATATATCACCCCGGCAGTCTGTTGGAGGTTCCGCCGATTGGTGTATCACCGATCTGACTGCCTAATCGCTGATATATATATATATATATATATATATATATATATATATATATATATATATATATATATATATATATATGACCACCGATTGCAATTGCCTCTGATCCACCAATCCGATTTGATAGGAGATCGACGATCAGGGGTTCCATGGTCCAATGCTTAAGTCCACCCTCATGCAACCTCCGATTGCGATTTGCCTTTAAGGCTTTAAGACCCATTTCTAAAGGAAAATCCTCTTTTCCTTAAGGATTGAAGAGCCCTTCTTTTTGCAATAACTTCATCATCCGGACTCGGATTGAAGTACCGTTTGTGTCGTTGGAATTAGAAAGAAGAGATCTACATTTCGGTCTTGAGTTGACTTCATTCCAATCATTTTGATTTCTAAGTTTCCATGCCATTATCTGAAGATCCACCTGGATCAGTATAAAAAATGGAGTTCAAATTCAATGAAAAAATATAAAGGGGTATAAAAAATGTTAATGAAAAAATAAATACCTATGATATCTAGTGAAAGTAGGGGTTTTTTAAATTGGGGAGGTGTATTGAGTTCGTCATTAGAGAAATTGTCAAAAATGGGCCTCAAAACAAAAATGTACAACCAAAATCAACTTTTTAACAACTAATAGGATTCAAGATGATGATTTCAACCATGAGGGATGATTCACCATTTTTAGAGTAAAAAAGTAGAAAGATTAAAAAATAAAAAATTAATTTTTTCAACTCTTATTTTTTACTTATCTCATTACGGTTTCACTCAAATTTTGAGATGGAGCACTCATTAGATGTGGAATTTAATTCATCATCCAAGGAGTACCCATGTTGCATACTTTCTATGGACCCTACTACACGAAAAATGAGAAATTATGAAAAATGTGATGAGTGCTCCCGCTTGAAATTTGAGTAAAATCATAAGGAGATAAGTTGAAAATATGAGTTGAAAAAATTAGTTTCTTTCCTTTTTTACCTCTAAATTTTGATGATGTAATATAATATTATTTTATTATTTCCACTTATTATTTTATAATATTCCTTAGGAGACCCAATTTAGACCTCAAAATTTCTCTAAGGATTGGTAGGGGGTTAAATAATGTGACTTTTAGAGGTATTTTTCAATATGTAGTCAAATTAAGGGCATTGTTTAGTATGCCACGAATGCACGTGATATGTCAGAGGTTTTAATTGAGTGAAGCCCCCATGCATCACACATCTTTTGTTAAGTCATAGATCCCATTGGCTACAATCACTTTTCAACATAACACTTCGAAATAAAGCCAAGGAATAAGTCCCATGGTGACATGGCACTAAGCTCCATGTGGATAGCATACGCTACATGTCACTCCATAACCCTGCGACATGTTAGGTATATTTATATGCATTCATTGAATTAGGAATTGCATATCTAGTTGACCCATCGCTTTCCATTGTTTTCATGAGGAAAGTAATTTTAGAGATAAATATAAACTCAAGAAATCAACCAACTGAAAATGTACAAAGTAATTGAGTTTTACAGGTCAATCTAAGATTCTAAAGTCAAGAAATTGACCTACTAGAAAAGAGAATGTAATATTACCAAAAATTAACAACAGTTGATTAATGTAATTGTGAGTCATTAGTTGTAGTAGTATGTATAATCTTTGATACATTCCTTCCTTCTCCTATACTCTGGTTTTATGTATAAGAACATTTATTGTGAGCTTTTCTGAATAAGTATAGAAATTATTCATCACCAGAATTTTCATAATACAATGGTTTATTTAAAATTACATTAGAAACTATTGGAAATTAGATTTTTATTAAACATTGTAACTTGGGTGGGTGGAGTATTATTTGGTTGAAAGGTTGGCTTGGCAAGGTCCTTGAGGATTGCAAATCAAGGTTAGAAAGTGTAACAACCCCCCCAAATCCTCACCAGAACACAAGTTATAAGCAGGATAATTATTATACTAACCCAAGATCCAAGGTGTCGTTATGGAAATGGGGTTTAAAAATTTTTATCCACATGGAAAATGGTTAATTATTGTTGAACCATTGATGGGATTAGGTTCCTGACCCCGTTCTTTGCATTAAAATGCAACCTTTACCTATATGTACAAATACATACATATACATATATATCATCAACTCCTCTACGACCGTTATTTTCCATCAAACTTCCCATCTCCTTGGCTATGTTATCTGGCCATTGCAATCATGTGCTTGATGTCTTACTCTAGGATTGACCCTCCGTGGTGACCCATATGTGGGTTTTCATAACTCCATTGTGTTTTTTGTCAGGCGAGTGTGTATGCTACCCTAGCCCGGGCTCACGTCACTCCACTTGTTTAAGTGTGTGCTCCTCTTTATACTTCTGGGGAACAACCTCCGAGCTTATGTGCCCTGGAGTCAAGCTGGTGGCTTTACCAACTTATTCTAGTCCTTGTCATCCTGGCTCTCCCCTTTGAGTGACTTTATGTAGGCTTCCGGGATGCGACCCCTCTGGGATTATGTCATCTCAAGCCCTTTCCTAGTCGTGGATTTCCTCCACCGCTTAATCTTGGCTGCTTATTACGTTGGCCTTGCATTGAGTTATGTTACGGTATGACAACTATTTATATGGCCTTGGAGCCATCCCTCACCTGGCTTGGTACCTCCCACCACGACCATGGATAAAGTTAAAGGTTAAGGGAATGAGATAAGGTTGTCACCTGAGCCATTTGTGAAGGTTCACAACCATGGCTCTGTCGCGATGGTTGTGCAAATGCTTAAACTCATGCCAACACTTAAACATCACTATTTAGGCTATATGAAGCATGCACTAGTGTTATCCCTTTTGAGCTTATGAGTAGTTCTACTCCTTTAGGTCCTTAACAACAGAAAACACAATATGAGATAGGGACTCTCCCATTCAACTCTTCAAGACTTGCAGTCTCTGCAATTCCTCAATAACTTATGGAGAACAAGTCAAACTCAGTCTAGAGATTCCAAGGCCTCTGTTGAAGGTCCAACCAACATGAAGATCTTACAACGACAACTTTAAAGCATGTGATTACCAAAAGGCCATAAAGGAATCAACAATACTCGAGGAAACAAGGGATTCTCCTGTTAATTCCAATTACTAGCATGGACCCTAAGCACAATTAATTTACTAGTAGTAAGTCAAGCCTACAACATCTCAATTTTTTGGACGAGAATTCCAGGAAAATTAATAATAGAAGCTCCCAATACATACCCATTATGGAGTACTAATTGAACTTATCACTGAGACTAAACTGGTCATTCAAGCAGGGATTTTTCCCACACCATCGTTGCACAAACACAACACACTCAACCTTGAGACTTCAGCCTTAACAAGTGCATAGGAAGGATGCATCTTTGTATGAAATACTGAACTTTAAAGTCAAAGTCAATTCAATAAGCTCATAAGGTCATGCCTCACACAACATAGAATATAAATTTATTAGACTAAGTTATTGATAAATGGATGTATAGCCCCAACACCAGGGTACACATCACTGAATACTTGAAGGAGACCCTCACATAAAATACCAAATCAATGAGAATAAAAGAAGAGGAAGTCCTCCCCATTACCACATTGCAACACAACAATGCAAGACAAGCTTGAAATCAACAGAGTCGTCATATTGTAGTAAAGAAGAAGAATGTTCAAGCTAAATAATTTTACACTTAGCCTTCATTCTTACATGGCATCACAACGCCTTTATGGTTAACACAACATAATATTCAATTCCTGCAATAATGCTTCATACAGTCATCTCTCGTGTACACTTACACCATTCTGAACTGGAATGTAACTACACAATTCATTAATATAGAGAAACACTTAGCTTATGAGTTATGGGCAACTAATTTTGGGACTATGACTCTCCACCCAACCATAGATAGTTGCGTCCAATGCTTACTTGTATCTATCACCCCCAAGCCATATTCCAGAGACTAAGGGGTCTATTTCTGAAGGCTAAAACACCAACTCCAATTACTCCAAGATCTCCAGAGATACTTCCACCTCCACGCTCCTACTAAGTGGTAATCAACAATGCATGGGGACTTCAGAGACTCGTGGTCTCCACCCTTCAATTGAGTTGTGATCAACAATGTAAAAGGAATCTAGAGACTCGCCATCTCCACCCTCCAAGTTACACATTGAATCCAAAAACTCATTATCTCCACCCTTCAGCAGAATCACGAGCAACAAAATACATAGGGAATCTAGAGACTCGCCATCTACACCCTGCAAAACTTAACACCATAGTTCTACCCAACTTGGGGAATCCATAACCACATGAAATTAAACATACAACAAGGAAGTCATCTAGAAACATTCCAAGAATTTTCCTGAGAATAATTCCTCCACCCCAACCCTTAGGGATTTTCCGAGAATCACCATCTCCACCCTCCAGCTAATGGGGACTCAAGAGGAAATTTCTTCCCCACCTAGAAGTGATTTCCTCCCTGACTTATATTTCCAACTGAATGTTTCTATTTCCCTCTGCATTTTCTTTTTCCAAGATACTCCTGCTTGCCCTTCTATTTCCTTTTGTTGTTCAATGTCGAGGTCTTCTCTGATATTCATCTCCTAACGTCGTGATTCTATCAGTGTTTCTTTTTCCTTGCATTTTTCTCCTCTTTTCCGCTTGTATCCTTCTAACAAGGACTCTGCTAACAAATCTCGTCAACCAATGAAAAGTGTCCACACCTTCCTCTTTGTTACTTGTTGGTTACGCGCAATCAATGTTGCATACCCTTTGCACACCTCTTTCTTGCGTTCCATTTTCTTCAAGAGAACATGACCCTACGTACTTCCTTGCAGTTCCATTAAATTCATGAACTAGCCCATTAAGACATACAACAACTAGCCTTTAATGGTTGTCCAAACTGTCTACTTTTTCCTACAACAAGTAAACTAAACATCCCAAGCAAGAAACCATCATTAGCCTCTTGAATTTGTGTCCCATAATTCAGCCCATGTTTCTTTTATAAAATTATTTACATTACATACATGAGGTTAAGAAATTGGGATATTACAAAAACTTGGAGTTGTGACTTCAGTGTGTTGAAGATATAAGTATTTAGTTGCATAGAACTATAATTTAAATTCCTATTAATAAAAAATTTTAAAAAGAAGCAATGGGAAATCAAATAGCTGACCTTCAGCTATAGAGGCATGTTGGCAAGGTGCAATGTCCGTGTTGCATGCATGGGGGATCAAGAATGAGTACTTGAATAGGAAATGGATGGGTAATGTTAGCAAGATGAAACATCTTAGCACACACCTTATAACATGGAAGCTAAAATTTTGCCATCAGGTTGTTGGGTCATGGGCTTCTCAAATATGTCAATGTCCATAAATGGTATATTGAACTTGTTAATACTGAAATCATACAAGTGACTGACCTAGTGAAAATTTGGAGTCTATAAATTGGGACAATTAAAATGTAGATGAGCCACAAAGAAATTGGAATGATCTAAAAGTATATCAAGCAAGCTATATAGTGTACTCTCAAGCTTGTATATCATATTCTGCTCATGGTTCAAATGAAGTTTTGTTGCATAGTATTAATTCAATAATTATTGTATCATGGTACCATACCTCTATGAATTCTAAAAAGTGTGTAGCTTTTCCATTGTGAACATTTTTAGTAGTTCGTAATGTAAATTAATGATGGTCTAGAAAATAGGTTAAACGTCAAAATACGTTTTAGGGAAGAGTTTAAGCACTTAACATGGTATTTTTATTTGATGGGCAAACACCTAATTTAAGGCTTTTATTCCATCAAATTCCAATCCTATAATTTACATCCATCATTGGATCCATTTATGATTAACCATAATTTGGTGATAAGGTAAAGAGCTCATCATAAAGTGGACTTCAAAATAAGATTGGATTGATCTTCTCAGTATTGTAAGAAACGACACAATGGTAATTAAGAATTATCTAATGCAAGACTAGTCTTCCTCAGATTGTAAGACAATTCCTTTCTTTTATTTTATTTTAGGCAACAACGAGAACAAATAAGAGTCAATAAAATCATTGGGTCGCGCTAAATAAGATGATGGGTATAAGGCATGATCTCTCTATAATCTTGCAACACCTCACTTAATAGAAGTTGAAGGCTAATAAAGGTGGCCAATTACCACTTTAAAAATATAGAGGATGATTATTAAATCAATTGATAATACATTATAATTCAACCAAGGATGGGATATTATTCAGAAGGGCATCGTAAAATTGACAGAGATTCTAAAAAAATATTTAAAATATGAATTTCTTCTATTACAGCACATAAACATTTATATCGCTTTCTAAAAAATGTGCACTCAAAAGCCTCCTTAGGTTTGATTCATGTCAAACTTGTTTTGCTATTTTGAACATCATTTCGTGGGAATTTTTTTCTCAATTCACTAACAAAAGTGGGAGTCATGTGTGTACGTCAATTGGTTTATCATGGCGTGTAAAATAAAGTGACTAATGTGGTGTTTGAACTAATTAATATAGAGTACGAGGGAGAACCAAATGACCAGTCTTTGTTGAGAAACATTGTGAACATTCTTGTGGATATTGGCATGGGTCACATGGATTTCTACAAGAAAGATGTCGAGTCTCCTTCCACTTTATAAGAACCAATAGGATTCAAGATGATGATGTCAACCATGGGGGATGATTCACCATTTTTGGAATAAAAAAGTAAAAAGATTAAAAAATAATAAAACTACTTTTTCAATTCATATTTTAAACTTATATCCCTAAGGTTTTACTCAAATTTCAAGCGGGAGTCCTCATTGGATGCAAAATTTAATTCCTCATCCAAGGAGTACCCATGTTGCATACTTTCAACGGACCCTGCTACACGAAAAATGAATGAAAAAAAGTGTTTGCAATCATGTTTTTCATGTATTTCTCATTTTCGTGTAGTAGGGTCCATTGGAAGTATGCAGCATGGGTACTCCTTTGATGAGGAATCAAATTTTGCATCCAACGAGTGTTTTCACTCGAAATTTGAGTAAACCCATAGGGAAATAAGTTGAAAATACGAGTTGGAAAAATATTTTTTTTCTTTTTTCCCTCTAAAATTCGATGATGTAATGTAATCTTATTTTATTATTTCCACTATTATTTTATAATTTCCTTAGGAGTCCCATTTTAGACCTCAAAATTCCCCTAATGGATCTGCATAATTTTTTTGTCTATCCTGTGCTGCCTTTATATTCTTCTTTATAACCTACATTTCCTCCTCCATATATGCCAACATATCTAGTCCAATAAGTACCATGTTCACTGGATCATTCCAGGTAATGGGAGTGTTATAACTCCACCCATACAATGCCTTGAAAGGACTCATCCTCAATGACTCTTGATAACCATTATTGTATGTGAACTCAACCAATGGAAGATACTCCTCCCATTTCCTATGTTGGTGCATCACATACATCCTCAACATATCCTCCAAGATCTTGTTGACCCTCTCTGTCTGTCCATCTATCTGTGGGTGATAAGCTGTACTGAAAGCCAACTCTGTAATCAAACCTGCATATATCTCCTTCCAAAACTTGGAAGTAAACTTTGCATCCATGTCCAACACAATATTCTTCGGAACACCATGCAATCTCTCTATTTCTCTGATGAACACTTGTGCTACCTCACCAGCTGAATATGTATTCTTTACTGGAATGAAGTGAGCTACCTTGCTCAACCTGCCAACCACGACCATAATAGAATCATGCTTCCTCACTGTCCTCGGACGACCTGTAATGAAATCCATGGAAATGACCTCCCATTTTCATTCCAAAATCGCCATCGGTTGTAGTAAACCACCTGGATGCTTACATTCTTCCTTGGCCTACTGAAAATCTAAACATCTAGCCACAAACTCTGCCACTTCCTTCTTTAGATTCGGCCGATTGCAGAAATTCTTCACCACCGTTAATGTCTTATGATATCCTAGATGACCTGAGTATGGATTGGTGTGAAACTCCCTCAAGATAAGCTTCTTGAGCTCACTGCAATTCAACAAATAGATCATGTCTCTAAACCTTACCAAACCATTTTCTGTGAGACAATAGTCCGCATCCAGATCACCTATACCTGTACCTATACTTGTGCTTGTGCTCTGTTGTAACCTGTGCATAATCTCCATGTATTTATCATCCTGATGTCCTACCTGCAAGATCCTATCCTGTAACTCTATCCCATAAGAGCTCATAGATGCTATATGATTTACCTTTACCTTCCTACTAAGGGCATTTGCAACCTGGTTCTCCTTCCCTTTATGGTACCTGATCTCGAAGTCGAACCCACTAAGGGTGGCCAACCATCTAGCTTGGCTGGAATTCAGATTCGGCTGATCAAACAAATACCTCAACCCACTGTGATCGCTCATCAATGTAAACCTCCTTCCAAGAAGATAGTGCCTCCACATCTTCAATTCATGTATAATCGTTGTTAGCTCAAGATAATGTATCGGATAGTTCTGCTCGTGCTCATTCAGTTTCTGTGATTCATAGCACACTACCTGTCCTTCTTGCATGAGAACTCCACCAAATCCTCTCTTGCAAGCATTTGTACATACTACAAACTCCTTGTCTAGATTTGCAATCTTTAGCACTAGTGCATGTGTCAACAACTGCTTAAGCTGCTCAAAACTAGCCTCACATTCTCATGTCCATTCGAACTTCTTACTTTTTCGCTGCAATGATGTGATAGGATATGCAATACATGAGAAGTTCCTAATGAACCTCCTGTAGTAACCTGCCAATCCCATAAATGATCTCACCTCATCCACATTCTTAGGAGCTTCCCACTCCATGATAGCCCTTATCTTTTTTGGATCCACTGTTATGCCATCCTTCAAAACAACATGCCCCAAGTAATGTACCTCAATCTGAAAGAAACTGCACTTGCTAAGTTTAGCATACAATTGATGCTCTCTTAGTAATCTCAACACTGTTGCCAAATGCTCATCATGCTCTTCCTCATTTTTAGAATATACTAATAATTCATCAATGAACACAATAACAAACTTGTCTAGATAAGGATGAAACACACTATTCATCAAACACATAAATGTATCTAGAGCATTAGTCAAACCAAATGGAATAACAACAAACTCACAATTCCCATACCTAGTCCTGAATGCAATCTTGAAGATATCCTCTTCCTTGATGCGTACCTGATGGTATCCTGATCTCAAGTCGATCTTAGAGAACACTACTGCTCCCTTCAGCGAATTGAAAAAATCATCGATCCTCGAAAAAGGGTACATGTTCTTGATCGTTACCTTGTTTAGTTGTATGTACTCAATACATAATCTAAGAGTACCATCTTTCTTCTTCACGAACGACATTGCTGCACCCTAAGGCGATACACTTGGCTTAATGTTTCCCTTGTCAAGCATCTCCTTTAACTGCAACTTTAACTCAACCAACTCAAGTGTACTCATCATGCAAGGTGCCTTTGATGTTGGAGCTGCCCCTGACACCAACTCAATAGAAAAGTCTACCTCCCTGTGAGGTGGAAACTTTGTAATGTCCTCAAGAAATACATCCTAAAACCACTACAAAATTGGGTACCTGCTTAACACATATGCATCCTCAACTTCCTTACCTTTATCACTATAAATGTGTACTACAAACATCACACAATCTTTTATGCATGTACGCCTAGCCTACATAGCGGTAACCATCCTCACTAATGTAGGCTTCTTCTTTCCCTGCAAAGTCCTTTTTTCCCCACTATCATCCGCACACTTAGTGGCCTTGTTGAAGCAATCCACTTTGGTTCTATGAAGGTATATCCAATCCATATCCAAAATCATACTATATAATCCCAATGGAAATACATTCAAGTGCGCTGCTATAGGCATACCATTTAACTCAAATGCATAAGATCTCACCCAATGGTGAACTCTCTTCTTCGTACCTATAGACAACTATACCAACCAAGATTCTTCATGCACTTGTTTTCTAAAACCACACTTATCCACCAGGTCAGGATTAATATAACTATAGTTAGATCCAGGATCAATCAAAATAGAAACAAATTGATCACAAAGCTCACCGTCCATCTCAAATATAGATGTTGGATGTTCCACCTGCCTGTTTTCCATAGCTGCATAGATCCAAGGAATTCTATGACCAACATCACCAACTGTATGCATCTCCTGAGAACTATAGATCTGTGGTCTACTACCACTCTGATATTGTGGACAATCGCTCTTACGATGATCCTTACCACATATCTAACACTGCAATGGTTCCATACCACTACCTGTAGCCTACTTCTCTCCACGTCCCTTCTCAAATGTATTGAATCTCTTGTAAGGAACTAAATTTTCTTTCTCAATTGCATCTTGAGGTCTTCCTCTCTTTGGTGGCCATTTTCCTTTAGCTTTCTCATTTCTTTTCAAGGCATGATTAGGCTCAACTTTGCGCTTCGAATGTTCATAACAATGCTTCAACTTTCAAATGGCCTCCTCCAACGATCTAGGGTCATCATACTCAATCTAGTCTCTATATGCTATTGGAAATCCACTAATGAATCTCTAAACCTTGGCCTTCTCCTCCCTGAGGTAAGGCACATATCTCAACAACTTCAAAAACATGCTGGTATACTCATCATCTGTCATAGAACCCATCTGCAACTCATAAACTCCTTAGCTCTGTCATCATAGTTCCTATCCGACAAGTACTTATTATTAAGGAGCCTTTCAAATGCATACCAAGTCAAATCTTCCTCATGTATACCTTTGACATTCTTCACGTCTTCCCACCAAATATCCGCTTTACCTTTGAGACTAAAAGTGGCTATCTTTGCTTTCATGTTTTCTAAATAATCATGTAATCAGAAGAATTTCTTCATACTAAGAAACCATGCTTCTGCATCCCATGATTTCTTCATCTCTATATCAAAGGTAGGTGGCTTTGCCTTCTTAAACTCATCCGGAAAGTATCCCCTATCAATCCTCCTGTAAGGATGATAACGATAATGATCATTGTGCATGTCAGAACCAGAACTAGAATACTACTTGCGTCTATCACCTCTCATATCCAAAGTGTCCAATAGCCTTCCATCTATGATCGTGTCAGGTCTATCTGACCTGTGTCTACTAGGAGACCTACTGACATACACCCCATAAGTTTTGTCCTCATGTCCATGGCTGATCCGAAGTGGCCCCTGTCACTGCAAATCTAACAAACTCTGAAGTAGTATCGCATTCACCTCTGCTTGTTTCTCTTGTGTCTGCATTGTTATTGTCTGCTTTTCAACTCCTTATTTCTTCCTTTAGACTTCTTAATGTGTCTTCCAAGTCAGAAGAGTGTCCCGCACCATTCTGCCCATCTGATGCATAGGGAGATTTTATGTAGTCTACCACCTTGCTAGCCTTGTGATCTCTTTCCTTTAAGGCATACTATGTCAGCTAAACCAAATCACAATAAACCAACGTACCTTAGCATAATTGGGGGAGGATACCTTGCCTGCAAGATCATCAAATCATTATGGTACATGTATAACATAATCATGTCAACATATATACATATATTGAATAAATGCATCAATGCATAAACATAATTCTAGCTAGGGTCCAGTCATGAATGCAAGGCCATATCAACAATGCATGCTAAGACCTCATGCATGACAACAACCATTACTCCAATGTACACATCGTTACATGCAACTAGTAACATGCATAAGTAATGCCTAACCAACTACACTTACGTACGAATGCATGTAGTCGAGCATAAGTGATCAATTCTTGTAACCAACCTACAAGACTAATACATGTAATCAAAACATTCAAGAATGCACCTGATATACAAGGATTTAGTCAAGAGACATATAATCAACATGTAAGCGACATGTAACCATATGCAACTAGACATATACTTCTAACGATGCATCACACAAAATCATATCAAGTTCTTCATGACAACCTTACTACAATCATGATCCAATGCAAAAAGCATATGGAATGCAAGTGTAAGAGACACACATGCAACTGACATGCATGCATGACCAACACATTCACCCAAGGAGAGTGCAACCACACTCTGATACCAATCTATAACAACCCCTCCTCCCAGGTCTACCCAAGTAACCGACCAACCAAGGTAAACATGTGATGAGAGAGGCTACTATAAGGGATTCAACTTCCTTGGTAACCTTAAGGAAATGGAATTGACGAAACACCTTAACCAAACCCCTCCACATCAGCAACAACACCCTCAGAAGACATGACAGCCACCCAGACATACTATCTCTGAGTCCCACTGATGATTTGAGACTTTTAACCCTTGGTCGCTCATATGTTATAGGCAAGACAATGACCAGAAGCCAAAGTCTCTCTCACAAACCTATGTGCTAACGTCCCTTGAATCTTTTCAGCAGACCTATGCCAACGTCCCCGATATTTGAGCCACTTTTCTAGCCCAGAATCCCGGCCTCTACCCAGAACTTTTTATAACCTTCAGAATCCATAAAATACATGATGACAATATAAACAAATCAAAAATCAACCTCAGGACTAGGCCTGAGCATCCCTAACCTGGACTAACATTTTTTCAATCACTTGGCATCAATGCAACCTACAGGTTTTAGGATACAAGACAGAGCATGAATGATTGAAAGAACTTATGAAACATAACCAAAAGAACCACCACCTTCTCCATTGAATTGTTATAACATCAATTAGGTCTTGCATCCATCCATTTAACAATTACAAGTAAATACATGAAATAGTCATATAACCATGCTTATAACCAACATAAAACCATATAAATATCAGAGATATGACATCCATTAAATCCACATATAAACAAGTGCATAAGTAAGAGAACTTAGCTTTTATTAATCATAGGTAAATTCGACTAGGTTCGGGACTTCCACGTACCACCTAACCATATACATGGTTGAACCAAATCTCTCTTTCAGCCAGTCACCCCCCTTCCATATTCCAAGTATGAATGTGGGATCTCATAGAACAACCAATCCAAGAACAACCAAGGGAGTCCAGAGGTTAAACCACCTCCACCCTCATCAAACCGTGTTCACACCAAACTTGGTGCTCCGATCATAACCAAGCCAAACTTAGAATTCCATCTAAAATCCATCACTATCCTTAAGGAATTTTCTATCTCCTTGTCTCTCAGGGTTTACTGCAATCCAATCTTGGATCACTAGGCCCTAAATTGAGACCATTCTCTTAGGCTTTACCACAATCCAAACCCGGATCAGTAAGCCCTAAACCAAGACTTATCCCTCAGGATTTACTGTGTATCCTGCCAAAACCGATCAAGGAATTCCTATTCCTTTGGGAACGAACCTTGAGTCAACATCCACCTCAGATTCTGAAATCCATCTGGCAAATCAATGCTCAAAACTGAGATAAACATCCCAACATACCATGGCATCTAGGAAAAGACAAGGCTAGGCTGAACACCACTGTCATAACCTGGCAAAACCATGCCACCGACAGAAAGAGAACCATAATTAGGGGAATTTTTAGGTCTAAAATGGGTTTCCTAAGGAAATTATAAAATAATAGTGGAAATAATAAAATAAGATTAGATTACATCATCAAATTTTAGAGGGAAAAAAAAAAAAAAAAAAAAAAATTCAATTTGTATTTTCAGCTTATACCCCTATGGGTTTACTCAAATTTCGAGTGGGAAGACTTGTTGGATGCACGGTTCAATTCCTCATCCAAGGAGTACCCATGTTGCATACTTTCGATGGACCCTACTACACAAAAAATTAGAAATATATGAAAAATGTGATTGCAGTCACGTTTCTCATGTATTTCTCATTTTTCATGTAGCAAGGTCCATCAAAAGTATGCAACATGGTTACTTCTTAGATGAGGAATTCAATTTTGCATCCAACGAGTACTCCCGCTCGAAATTTGAGTAAAACCTTAGGGAGATAAGTTGAAAATACGAGTTGAAAAAATAGTTTTATTATTTTATTATTTTTTAATCTTTTTACGTTTTTAGTCCAAAAATGGTGAAGCATCCCTATGGTTGATATCATCATCTTGAATCCTATTGGTTCTTATAAATTTTATTTTGGTTGTACATGTTTCCTAGGAGGTCCATTTTAAACCTCAAAATTCCCCTAATGACACCAACATGCCAAGCCATGAATGGAAATCACACATGCAAAAGGTTATCTACAAGTATTCCGGCTGAAGTTGCTTGATCCTTCTTTTCCTTCCTTTCTCCTTGCTTTCCTTTCCTTTCCTTTCCTTTCTTTTCTGTCCTTGATCCAAAGCTAGAGTGCTCCAAGAAAACTCTTAAGTGACCAAGAGTTTGTGAGAAAGAGAGAGAGGTTAATAAGAGAGCTCCAAACGTGAACTGACAAAAGGTTACCAACTGATCCTCATAATCCTTTTTATTAATGAGGCCTCTATTTTTTTTATTTTCCATTATTTTCCTTCATTTTCCTCCTCACATGCAATGTGTGACCTTTCACCTTACTTTTCTCCTAATTTATTTTATTTTCATAAATAAATGTGCCAAAAATGCCTTTTTGCCTTTTAATGCCTTTCCCTTAGCCTTTGCCAATTTTCCTTAGCCAAAACACACATCTAGTGATGCCCACTAGGATATCTTTTCCCAACATTCGGCTTGGAATAAGTGTCCCTTAACCACAGACTTATTTTTCCTTTATTAACTTTTATTACATGAAGTTTCACCAGGGTTGTTATATAATGGCTCAATCCTCATTATGACTTGGTTAATAAATAAAGAGATAATGTCACCACAAGAACTATCTATAAGGGTTTTGAGACCCCAAATTGAAATTGGTGTAACATTTGTTATGCTTCTCAAAAGTCTAATTATGACACCAATATGGAAATGGCACAACCATTATGCTTCAAGTGGCATTAGTCTTGTTTCAATAAGGTTCATAAACAAAGAGATAACCACACTGCAAGCACTCATACAAATGTTTTTATGCCCCAATTTGAAATGGGTGTGATTTTCGTGATACTGCTCACAGTTGCTATTATAACTCCAATACAGAAATGGAATGGTCACTTTGCTTCAAATGGAATTGTGATGGAATTGGCCTTACTACAATTTAGTTCACAAGCTAGGGAAAAACTGCCCCAAGAAAATCTTCAAAAAGGAGGAAAAATCTTCCTCTTAATTCAAGAAAGTGCATTGATACCATTTGTTGTGTTCTTTAATGTTCAACATGAATAGCAAACAATATATCTAATGATAAATGACATTTATTTCATTGGATTAGAAAATCCTTAAGGTATGAAAAAAACATACAACAATTCTTTAATGGAAGGATAAACTACTGTTCACTTGCCTTTTTGATGGGGCAACCTCCCAATAAGCTACATTCAAATATAAAAATATTCCTATACATAATCACATGAGGACTCCATCCTTATTTATATCTACCATAACTAAATTCTAACTACCTACTAAATTTTCTTTATGAGGCCACATTACTTGGAGAACTTTATTTTATAGTGGACATAGTTCACATTGTATTAATTGGGCACCATTGCTATCCTACTATTACTCTAATGGTCCAATAAGCATGTATTACACCCCTATTGAGGATCTTACCATATATTCTTATGTGAATGAGACACTATATATTTTCATTGAGCTAGTGCCTTACATAGAAGGCATCACCCTTTTTTTTAAAGCATCACCTATTTCTTGGTATTGCATTGGTTAAAAGGAAAATAGTCTCTAAAGACTAGTGTACCCCAATTATTTGGACACCATCATTCAGAATGAATTGAATATAAAGAAATATTAAATCTTTTAATTGTTCTTCTATTACTTAAGATAAAACATTTCTTTTAATTTCTATAAAATAAAATAAATACATGTTAAAATTTTACATTAAATTTGAAGATGAAAATTCTTTAAATAAAAACCCCACTACAATCTTAATATTATTAAGTTAAAGTTGTTACCCTAATCTAACCATTCTCCCTCTTGCTTAATTTAATATCAAAGTGAATTACATTTTTCATACCATTTCCTGAATTTCAATTTAAAGATTATTGTATCAAAAAAGTCTTCTAAATTTCACATAATAAAAAACATCCACATCAATGTAAATAAATTACTAAAATCCCTCTCAATCAAAATGAAGAATCAAAAATTATCCCCACTCAGGGTGCATGACCACCTAGAAAAGGAGGTCGATATGGGCGCTTGCCACATCACTGACTCCCAAGGTAATTAAGAGGGGGGATTGTGTGGCCAACCCCCCTACTATGCATGAAGCATGTAAAGTTCTATTTCTCCTGGCGTTATAGCGAACCCATTCGAGTTCCATTGTTACACCAGTCTGAAAAATGCAAGCCTTTTATGCCCTAATTGTGTTTTACCCCAGTTGTTGGTGGGATTATATCTCTATCTAGGTCGGATGCTAATGTCAATATGTTTCTCAAGTCTGCAAGTAAAATGGGGTGATTTTTAATTTTTCCAGACTTAGAGTCACATGTTGAAGAGGTTGTTGCGGTTGCGACTCTCAGATATCTCCCTTTCCTTTTACTCTCGATGTTTAAGGATGGTGGCTATCAACAGGGAGGTGGATGTGACAATGTTGCTTTAGAGACTGATGCGGTATATGCGAAACAGGGCAAAAATCTGGATGGTTGGAGGTATTGCATAGAGGATATCTCCAACTCTTATCCTCGACTTCATAGGATAAGGTGTCAATGGGTCTTGGTACTCCTAGGTGGATTTTTTTGGGTAATTCTTCATCCCTAGATCGTTGCATTATTTTTCTTGGTTTATGTCTAGTGTTGGCTCTATGTGGTTATTTTTATTGGGTTTATCTTAGTGAATTATGGTGTTTTGAGACTGGCGGGCTTCGGCCTGGGTTTGCTACCATTAGTGGTGATCTTCCCTTTTGGTTTTTTTGTAGTCTTGCAAAGTTTTTCTTAGTTGAAGTTTACGGGTCGCCTATTGGTTGGGTTGGTTTTTCCCCACATCCCTCTATCTAGGCATGCCTATTTAGTATTTGTCTAAGTTGGGTGAAAGTCTTGGGTGTTGCTTCTTATCTGGTCCTGGGGTTGTTTTCAGGAGGGTCGACTCTCTAGGACGTTTTTTCTCTGTAGGGTTTGACACTAGGGGTTGCTATAGGCGTAATAAGTGTTGGAGGGTTATATGATCCTGGACATGTGCTAAATTACTATGCTTGAAGTCCTTAATGTCAAGTCAGCATATGTGAAGCCACAAAGGGGTTAGCAGTTGTGGCCAACAAGGTCGACCATGTGTCCATACCCATGCCTAAGAAGAAACTAACATATATCATTCCACAACCTCTCCTAGCATTTGGGAGGAGATAAATCAGCTTGAGAATCATGTTACTTAACACCGTCAGACCTCCTTAGATTTAGAACTAATGAAGGAGGTTTCACATCGACTTCCTGACCCTGGTCATATTAGGGGAAGATGAAATCAGTATATCCACTCTATCATGTTACACTGGAAGCTCAAGACCCTGTTAGGATGCGTATTAAAGGAGAATCATGAGGACATGAATGACATAATCTCCTTCTTGAATGATATTCATAGGGTCGAATGGAAACAACAATCATCTCTCGAAAGGATGGATGCTTGCTTAGCACACATAAAGAGACACATATAATATGAGTTCAAGACCTATGTTCCAGTTGATACTAATGTAAAAAACCCTTCTCCAATGACATCTTTGGATAATTGACTTGGATGTCATCCAATGTTTTTTTGCAGTATGTTGTCTCGTTGTTATATGGCTTGGCCATGATCAATTGTTGTTCCTTGATTTTGTTGAAACTTAGTGTCTTTTTATATTGGCCAACATATTTGATTTCCATTGTGGCAAAGTGAGGTTAGTAAATAATTTTACCAATTTGCCCAGCAATGACGTAACTTGATTTCTGAAGGCAATACAAATCCAACTTACAGAAAAAATGAAGAGTCAAAACTAAAATACAAAATTAAGAATAGTATATATATATATATATATATATATATATATATATATATATATATATATATATATATATATATATAAAATTTGAAATTCAAATAAATTTGTTATTTATTAATTTTTAGTTAATTAAATTTAGTTAGAAAGCTAAAAATTTGATTATTGTCCTTCCTACTTAAATTTAAGTGCTTCAAATTTATTATTTTGAAATTAAAAAAAAAAAAAAAAAAAAAATTACAAAAACAAAACTTTTAAAAGAAAATTTTAATCTTTATCATATTTACATGTTATTTCATAAAATCGAATTTTAACTAGACAGCCTTTACCTCTAAGTATGTGGGAAATATTGTAATGACCATAAAATAAAATGTTAAATCAAAAAACAAAATTTTTCAATTTGCACATTGAGTAAAATATTTCAATATATATATATATATAGAGAGAGAGAGAGAGAGGGGTTTATATTTCATTGATATATATGTTTTACCTCTCAATGTAAGTGGGAGTTTATTAAGAAAAAAACATTTTAATCTAAACAATGTGAATCATAAATAAAATATTTCAATTGTCATATTGAGTAAAACAAATTTATTAGTGTCTTGCTCAAAATAAAGGGGTTATGTAATGAACATAAGTCCATTTCAACCTCAAATCTATCAAGTGCCTATAGATATTGAATCCCTTGAAATGCAAATGTTTTTTAAAGTTTTTCACTCTAATTTAAGAGGTTTACAACTAAAAAAATTTGATCCTTCTTGACATTTGATAAATCTAGATTAACATGAATCTATACTAATTTTATATTATTTAATCTCATATTTAAAATAATAATATTTTTCATATTTAGATTTTGAATATATATAATTATTATTTTTATTAATTTTATATAGAAATTATATATATATATATATATGTATATATATATATATATATATATATATATATATATATATATATTCACAAGAACGGTTATGGATTATATTAACTGATTGGCCTAATTGCCAGAGTTTTGATTACAAAGGGAGTTGTCCAGATCCAAAATAGAACCGACCTCCTGAAGTATTGAATTTGTGTTCCTCTTCCAGCTCTTTTTAGGCTCTACAATGGAGTTGATTTCTGTAATTTGTCCAAGCTTGAAAATGCACATAAACTGATTTAGAATCAGGCAACAAAACATAGCTGCTGAAGTGATTATGGTATTGGATCCCAAGTTTCTATCTCGTCCCTTATCATTGCCCCGGCGGAGAGAAGTGCGGCCTTATTTGCTTCGCGATCTGCTTCTTTATTATTTTCTCTTAGTACATGGAAATATTTCAGATTTTGGAACAGCTTTCCCAGGCTTCGAATTCTTTGTATCTGCCTTGCTAATCTTAAGTCCCTGGGGGCTGTGTTGGTTACCATGAGCTTTATGATCACTTGAGAATCCCCTAGAATGATTGCCTCCTTGATTTCCAAGCTCAATAGCAGTTTGAGACCTTGATACAGGGCCAATGCTTCCGCTTAGATGCTGGAATTGAACCCCAGCCCCCAGGCAAAGCTGTGAATCAGAGTGCCTTCCGTGCTATTAACCGTTCCTCCTGCCTCGGCCTTGCCAGGATTTCCTTTTGCTGCCCCATCGAAGAAGAGAGAATGTAGTTTATGATTGGAGATCGAGGCACGAAACTCTTCCTTATTTATGCCTCTTACTTGCCATTCTTCAACAGGGATAATGCTTCTGTTGGCTTGGCAGAATTGAAGATTTAAAGAAACCCCCCAAATAATGTCAAGTTGACTGAGATTCGAATCGTCTTTAAAATCCTCCAGGAATTCTTTTAGTTGGGTTTTTATTTTAGTCACTACCACTTTTACATCATGCTGGGTATTTCTGAATATTCTGTTGTTCCTCTCTAACCAGATTTGCCAACAACAAATTTTAAGAAGAGAGGACCAGGCGGCCTTTATCATTTTATTTTTAGGCGGGGGTACTGGATATCTATTCTGCCACTTAGTGAAGAGTTCGGATATGGAGGCAGGCAGCACGAAATTAGGATTCCATTGCTCCATCAGCGCTCTCCAAACCTGCTCTGAAAAATTGCAGCTTAATATCAGATGGGTGACACACTCCGCCTTCTCTCTGCATAACGAGCATCTCGACGAACCATTGAAGCCACGCCTCTACAGGTTCTCGTCGGTGAGTATTTTACCGTGGCAGAGCAACCAATTGAACATGTCGATCTTGGGCAATGATGGTATGTCCCAAATTGTTTTCCACGGAGCTGGATCAGGGGGCACATACGGAATTGTAGCAAGGCTCGTGTAGCCACTCGACACAGTGTATCCCGCCGCCAAAGAGCCCCAACCTCTTCTGTCTCTCCTGCGTATGTGTGAGGGGGCAGCACCGATTAACAAGTCGCATAGAAGGCTGACGTCCTGTAGAAATTCCGTCGGTGTATCGAAGAAGTTCCAGCCAACCCAACGCGTCCCTTCCCACTTGGAAATGTCCCAGAGAGTGTGTTTACCTGTATTTGAGAACCAATCACGCAGCTTCTTCAAAGAATGTTGATTTTTTTCCCATTTCCAGGGATCCAATAAGCCTTGGAACGAATCAGAGGGGCAGCTTTAGAGCAGAGTCTGGCAAATGAAGAGGTGCCTTGGGGAAGAGGTCCGTCCAGGCATCTTGACCTTTCGCCAGTGAAATATTTCCTCCAAAGCGCAAGCTGAGCCCAGCCAGGCTTGGGCGCTATGATTTTCCAAAGAAGCTTAGCTCCCATGGCGATATTTTGGAGGGGAAGCTTCTTGAAGTTTAGGCCTCCCTCCATCTGAGGTTTGAGGACTGTCTCCCAGTTGACCAGGGGGAATTTCCTCTCATTTTGCTTACCTCCCTTCCAAAAGAAGTTTCGAATGTGCTGGTCCATTTTTTGAAGGATGCCGACGAGAGCTAGGAGCACAGAGAACTAGAATAAAGGGAGACTACTGAGGACAGATTTGATTAGAACTGCCTTGCCTACAATATTTAACCAATTATAGCCCCATGCCTGAAGTTTGACTTTGAATTTTTCCAGCTGAGGTATCCAGTCCCTGCTATAGGCACGTTTGAGGAAGATAGGCATTCCTAGATACTTAAATGAGGTCCATACAGTAGAGCCAGCAAATCCTAAGCATCTGGCAATGGAGATGAGCATAGGGGGAGGGGTATTCCAGCTGTATATGTGACACTTTCCTTTATTAAGGCAACTTCCTGACATCGTGCCAAACTCCTCCAGAGCCTCTTTAAATCTGGTGGCTGAGTGGATTGAAGCGGCTCCGAGAAGCAGAGTATCGTCTGCAAACAAGGCATGGTTTATGTTCTGGACTCCTCTAGCAATGCAAATCCCTGGAATCTCCTGATCTTGCATTTTTTTGTTTAAGTGGAAGCTGAGAACTGATGCTTGGATAACAAACAGCAGAGGAGACAGGGGGCAGCCCTGCCTTATTCCTCTTGTAGCTTTAAAGAACCCTACAGCTCTGCCATTGGTTAAAGGGGCTATCCATGGCTCCAAGATACAAGCCCGGATCCATTTTATAAATCTCTCTCCGAATCCAATTTTTTTTAAAACATTCAACCGAAAGCTATGCCTAACACGATCGAATGCATTTGCTAAATCGAGTTTGATGACCATACCTCTTTCCTTGCGCTGGTGACTGGAGATGATTGCCTCTTGAACTAGGATGAAGTTATCCACCAGCTGTCTTCCATGGATGAAGCCCCCTTGATTCTCAGGGATGATTTTAGGAAGGATGTGTTTCAGCCTGCTAGCAATGATTTTGGTGATCAGTTTGTAGCCTATATTGCAAAGAGAGATGGGGCGGAATCTGTTAAACGAATTGGCGCCCTTCTCCTTAGGTATAAGAGCAAGGAACGAGGAGTTTGTGCTTCCTCCTATTTTCTGGCAATCCTGCGATTTTTGAATCATTTTGAGTAGATCTTTTCCCACAATATGCCAGCAGAATTGAAGAAATCTGGCAGAGAAACCGTCAGGTCCTAGAGCTTTATCAGGATCCATGGCAAAGAGAGCAGCTTTGACCTCCTCCATGGTGACTTTGGCTTCTAGCTGGAGGTTCATTTGAGCCGAGACATATATTTTAAATTATATTAAATATTTCTTTATTAAAATAAATATTAGAGTTACCCCTCGGATGCAAGTGGCAATTGTCAAGGGTTGTCCTAATAACATTTATCGCCCTTGTGCAAACACATCACAAGTGGTGATATGAAGCCTTCCATTCATCCTCTTGGCACACAGATCCATCGATCTCGATGAAGCTTAATTCAATGCACCATATCCATTGTATGATCTCCAAGTACTTAGCAAGCATGCCTAATTTATTCTGCACTCCCCTCCCTCATTGGTGGCGCTCCTTTTGGCTATCTAACTCCCTCTCGCTCGGTTTTTTCATAATGAGCCTTTGTCTCTCATTGAGCCATACTCTTCGATGCCCACTTGGAGAACAATGGCCATACCCCCTGCAACTCTACACTCCCCTTCTTCCCTCTTTGGCTAGCTACCATGGTTCGTGAGCATGAACGCGTTAGGCGAGGAGGACGTGGTTGTGGTTGTGGGAAACCTCCTCGGGCTATAAATTATGTTGAGAATTTTCTCTTTATGACCCTGACATTCCAAAGAGCAATTGTCATAAGGTCGCTTCTCTTGAAGTTGATGAACGTAGGCGCCTTGGAGATGGGAAATGGACCCTCTGAAATTTACTTATCAGGCACTTATGGAAACAAAAGCATGCTAAATATGTTGTCGAGTTGAAGGTTGCAGAGGCCAATGCGTAAGTTAGTCACTTTAGCTAGTCTCTGTGTCAGCTATCCTACCTCTTTGGTATCTCCTTCCGTCATGTCCCACTCATTACCTCCTCCTCCAACTCCCATGACTCCCATGATGGCAACGAATCCTTCTCCAACTCGCCTGCCCTTCCCTCCCCCTTTTCTCATATAGATGAAGCTCTAATATGGCTGGGGTCAACGGAAGTACATAGCTCGAAATCAAAATTACAGAACATAACCTTTTTCCACCTGCTGCTGATACACCTTCAAAATTCATGGATCGTGCGCCTTGGGCCGGGCCAACCTTCATCGTTCCGTCCAAGCGCTGACACGACACACCCTCGTCTTCACCCAGTCAGCCCAGATGTTCTGCCATGTCGTGTCAAAGGGTCGGTATGATCCGCTGGCTTTTATTGGTACATACGGAAACAAATTTTATTGGTATGCTCTACTTTTCCGTCGCCATTCTCTACGTTTCCTTCTGCGCTGGTGATGATGGATGCAGTGAGCGATGGAGTGACGCAGTTGTTCGGCCAAACCGCCCTTTCGCACAGCTTTCTTGTGAAACCACCAATCTCACAATTCAAGATTTCCAGGATTCCATTTGTATTCGTGGGGCACACACCATTGGAAAGGATAACGTGCCTCACGATCCCTGGAAACGTGGGAGATCCAGATTCCATCTCCATATTTTAATGGAAGAAATTTCATGTGGGTGGGTTAACTTCCACCCTGAATAATATTTCACCATTAAATTTAGCCATGAAATTTTCTCAAATCATGGTAGCGTGAACCGAATTGAAAAACAAAACCAAAAAAAGGAACGTTCTCATGAATCATAGCCTGTGGAATCAAAGCTCTTCCATTTTTCAATGTTAATGTTAATTCTCAAGATAGTACTTTGTCACCACATGGATTGTGTTATTATTCCAATTGTGCCACAATACTAATGGTAGGTTTCTAAAGGACATATTTAGAATTCATTTATAAATCATCGATTTATAAGATGTTCTCCTCAAGATTATGATAGTTTTTATCCCCCAGAGTGAATTCTTTCTCTCAATCCCTCCTCATGAGAACCTATGACTTCATGGGACTAGACCCTACACAAACCAACTAGTATATATGTCATGGCTTTCATAAATTATAAGCTATGTGATCGACATAATCTCAATAATAATTGTCATTTTGATTATGGTTCAATCCTTAATCATTGTAGATTTTCACAACTAGTCATATTTGATTCTCAAAGCATTATTATATAGGCTCTACTTATTAATAATAATAATGTTTATAATAATAACATCATCTAATTTGTAAAACAATTGAGTCATTATTTTATTTTGTTTTGTTTTGACATAGATTGAATTAGAAGAAACAGCTACAGTTGTTGATGGCTTTGAAGATGTCCCTGCTAACGATGAAGGAGCTCTCAAAAAAGCAATAGCACATCAACTTGTCTCTGTAGCCATCAAAGCAAGCAGCGAAGATTTCCAATTTTATGCGGAGGTAAGTTGTTATGATCCTTTATATTGTCATTGAGAATGAATAAATAAGAGATGAATAATTTAGCAAGTGTAACTAACCAAATTGTGTTTGTTAAGCAAGGGGTATTTACTAGTCAATGCGGCACTGAACTTGAGCATGGACTTATAGCCGCTTGATATGGCAAGTCGTCTGAGGGAGTTAATTACTAGATAGTTAGGAACTCTTGGAGACCTGAATGGGGAGAAGGATATATTAAAATGCAACGAGGCATTGAAGCACCAGATGGGTTGTGTGGTATTGCTATGCAAGCTTCATATCCAGACATAAACACTAAAGATATTGATATTAAAATGGATGTTGGTTACATTAGCGATGAATTGTAACAATTGCCATAATGAAAATTTGGCAAAATAAAATTAAGATACAATATTGTATTGTATTTTATGATATTATTCTATTAACCATAGTATATTTTATAAAAAATTAATAGATAAAATACATTATTAATTTATTTTGTAGAAATTTGATCCTTTGAATATATTATTGTATTGTATTATTATTGATAATATATTAAAATAATTTTAGTTGAAAATTTAATTATGTTTTTGTAAATTATATTATTTTGGAGTTGTTTTCAAAAATAAATTAATTTAATTATATATTTCATTTATTAATATTTCTCTATTTTATTATATTTTCAATTCATTTGAAAATATATTTTTTTATTATTTTGGAATTGTTTTAAAAATAAATTAATTTAGTTATATATTTCATTTATTAATCTTTCTCTATTTTATTATATTTTCAATTCATTTGAAAATATATATATTTTTACTCCTTTTTTAATAATTGCAATACATAGATATTACATTTTATTTTTCAATAAAAAAGGTACTAGAACTTTACTTTTTACAATTAACAACACTTTTAAATGAAAATGCATCGTAATAATTACACTTACAATGATGTAAGATAAAATTCTCATTACACTTGCGTAAGATACTAAGTCGAATTTCACGAGAGAAGATGTCATTGTAGTTTGATTATAAACATACTAGTGATTGAAATCATTCTTTATAAATAAAATTTAAATGATTAGATTTATCAAATATTAAAATGTATAAAAATTATATCTATATAGAGAGAATTTGTTTGAATTTAATGTATATGTTGTTAATTGATTATTTTTAGTAAAAACTATATTATGTGTAAAGAAATTATAGGAAATTTTAATTAAAATTTATTAACACATAATCAAATATGAACAAGTTGAATAGTTCTATAGTAGCATAGTCTCAATTAAAATATGTTAACACAAAATTAAATACTAACAAGTTGGATAGTTGTCATAGTCTTTGTTTCTTTAGTAGTTATATTGCTTAAATAAATGTTATCATGACATCATCATTGGTATCATTTAAAAGTTTAGAATTTGTGCGTAGCAAAAAATTCAGAAAATAAGTTTATTCTTATCGTGAAATAAAGCATATTAGCAACTTTTTAGCAATGGTGTTGGCTGGCATTGATTCCCATTGAAATCTCTTTATTACAATAAACTTATTTCAAGTTGATTGGAAGAGGGTTGGGCAAAGTGAGGATAAAGTTGACGTCGTGAAGTGGCATTCCTCGTGACCTACTCCTCAATCAATCAATTGAGACAATGATCCGCTCATCGCACTCCACATTGAAAAGGCACAGTTTGCAATTTCCCTGTTACGCAACAAAAACTTTCCCAACAATTCACATAAAATTATTGTCCCGGACCTTTTTCTGCCACATCAGGAATCCCTAGAACACCCTTAATGAAACTTATGCAGCGCGACGTTAAACTCTTTGTTAAATGCCATAAAGATTTCTATCTCCCACCTCTCGTCAACTACACCCCGTGCCTTTATCAGGAGATTCTATAGTTTACACAAGACATGGTTGTGGGAATTAAACATTCTTGTCATATAATGTAAAATTCCCTGTCCCGACACAGGGGCTTCACTGGGGGTGCAATACCATACCACAAGTGTTCATATTGGGGAGATATATTGAGGAAAGAATGACATGATGTATTGAGCATATAATAAGGGGTAAAGGGTCTTTATATTGGTAGGTATAAAAAAAGGAGTTCAAATTCAATAAAAATGTATATATATAAAGGGGTATAAAAAATGTCAATGAAAAAATGGATACCTATGATATCTAGTGAAAGTAGGGGTTTTTTAAATTGGGGAGGTGTATTGGGTTCGTCATTAGAGAAATTGTCAAAAATGAGCCTCAAAACAAAAATGTACAACCAAAATCAACTTTTTAAGAACTAATAGGATTCAAGATGATGATGTCAACCATGAGGGATGATTCACCATTTTTAGAGTTAAAAATCAGAAAGATTAAAAAATAAAATAAAAAATAAAAAATTCAACTCTTATTTTTAACTTAACTCCTTACTGTTTCACTCAAATTTTGACATGGAGCACTCATTGGATGTGAAATTTAATTCCTCATCCAAGGAGTACCCATGTTGCATACTTTCGATGGACCCTATTACACAAAAAATGAAAAATATATGAAAAACGTGATGAGTGCTCCAGCTTGAAATTTGAGTAAAATCATAAGGAGATAGGTTGAAGATATGAGCTAAAAAAAGTAGTTTTTTTCTTTTTTCCCTCTAAAATTTGATGATGTAATCTAATATTATTTTATTATTTCCACATATTATTTTATAATATTCCTTAGGAGGCCTATTTTAGACCTCAAAATTTCTCTAATGATTGGTAGGGGGTTAAATAATGTGATTTTTAGAGGTATTTTTCAATATGTAGTCAAATTAAGGGTATTGTTTAGTATGCCACGAACGCACGTGATATGTTAGAGGTTCTAATTGATTGAAGACCCCATGCACCACATATCTTTTGTTAAGCCATAGCTCCCATTGGCTACACTCAATTTTCAACATAACACTTCAAAATAATGTCGAGGAATAAGTCTCACGGTGACATGGCACCAAGCTCCACGTGGCTACCATACGCCACGTGTCACTCCATAACCCTGCCACATGTTAGGTATATTTCTATGCACTCATTGAATTAGGAATTGCACATCTAGTTGACCCATCACTTTCCATTGTTTTCATGAGGAAATGAATTTTAGAGATCAATATAAACTCAAGAAATCAACCCACTGAAAATGTACCAAGTAATTGAGTTTTACAGGTCAGTCTAAGATTATAAAGTCAAGAAATTGACCTATTGGAAAAGAGAATGTAATATTCCAAAAATTAACAATAGTTGATTAATGTAATTGTGAGTCATTAGTTGTAGTAGTATATATAATCTTTTATACATTCCTTCCTTCTCCTATACTTTGGTTCTATGTATAAGAACATCTATTGTGAGCTTTTTGAATAAGCATAGAAATTATTCATCACTAACATTTTCATGTTACAATGGTTTACTTAATATTACATTAGAAAGTATTGGAAATTAGATTTTTATTAAACATTGTAACTCGGGTGGGTGGAGTATTACTTGGTTGAAAGGTTGGCTTGGCAGGGCCCTCGAGGATTGCAGGTCAAGGTTAAAAAGTGTAACAACCCCCCCAAATCCTCACCAAAACACAAGTTATAAGGAGGATAATTATTATACTAACCCAAGATCCAAGGTGTCGTTATGGAAATGGGGTCTAAATTTTTTCATCTCTGCAACTCACTTAAATAGTAATTTGACATCACCCTCACGTTCATCTCATCAAGATGATTCTGGTGATATAAAAAATTACCTCAATCTGATCTTCATATCAAGGAATGTGACCATTACAATTTTGGTGAATTAGATAGCACTACATCATGGTCTCATCCTTGTGGTGGCCATGTGGCTATACCCCCTAGCTAGCCTCCCAATGCCACATGGAAAATGGTTAATGGTTGTTGACCCAATTGATGGGATTTCGTTCCATGACCCTGCGCTCTGCGTTCAAATGCAACCTTTGCCTATATGCACAAATACATACATATACATATGTATCATCGACCCCTCTATGACCGTTATTTTCCATCATGTTAGAGTCCTATAGTGATAGGATTCATAATTTTGAATTGGCTAAGGTTAAGCCTTGTAATATTGTACATACCTTTGCTTTCTGCAAATGTTTTCCATATTAAAAATTAGAAAATGTAAAGAGGGTATGTCCTAAAAGAAATATCAAAGGACAAAAAGAATAAGAAAAGATAAAAAATAAAAATATATGAACCCCAAAAAACAAAAATAGATCATGAAAGTGTGCAAGTCTAAATTCCACTACTATTTTACTGCTTTACTGTTTTAAATAATGGTTGTGTGCGGCTTGTCATACATGCCACAACCCATGGTAGTCAAACTGCTTAATATGGACTATCTCATGCTTTGAATTTTATGTTTATAGTTAGAGAATGAAATCTGACCAAACAGTTTAATCTTGGCAGATCATTATATAGGTAGAGAAAATAAAAGGAGCTCATCAGTTTAATTTTAGCCCTTGGATGATATAAAGTTAGAATTAGATAGTTTACATTTCAAAAGAAAAATGAATGATAAGGGTCTGCTAGCCTAAATGCTCCCAAATAAAATGAAGAAAAAATGTTAGGGTAAGTAATGGGTAAGTAGAAGAAAGGCTGTTGAAGTATAAAGTTGATTGGATAAAAGCACATTTATCATACTTGACCATATCTTTTAATGTGCATGAGCAGTTAACAAAGAAAAAACAATGGTTTACGACTTGATTTAATTAACTCCCCCTCATTCATTTCATCCCTTTATTTACTAATTTCCCCATTCACAAGTAAGTTCTAGTACTAAATATCCTTCAAGTCATAAAGGCTCAGAGAATTTCTCTGACTTTTGGTGGGACCAGACCCTCGGCTTAATGACTTATGGATATAAAGTGTTAGAATTCCCATCATAAAATTCATGTCCCTTCATGACCCTAATAAAACCCCTTCTCCGAAGGTTAAACTTCATTTTCCCATGAAAAGTAAACAACCCCATGTTGAATTCCATTTCATTCAAAATACCCACAAAAATATTTTATCCTAAGTATGAAGTGTATGTGAATAAAGTGCGCAAATATTACATTTATGCTTAAGGGTATGTTCACTCCACTCATTTCATATTAATTTTTTAACATAATACTATAGTTCCCAATATACTTTTTCCCGTATATAATTAAATCCCCTATATAATACCCCAACCCTTAGTTTAGTTATAAACTATACTTTATCCCATATTCCCAACTTAATTTACAGCTTCTCGGTAAAGCTAAAGTAATCCCATCATTAAACCCCGCTCGATCATTTAATACCATGATTAAATCCTAAATAACCCCAAACCACCAAGGATTAAAGCCATGGGCCCCCTGAAACCTATGCTCATATCATCCACGCACATCCCTTGCCCGACTGTCGTCTGATCATCAAGGCCCACATCCAACGATCCACAACCATATCGGGTTCACCCAATGGCCAACTTTTACCCACCCAATAAAGTAGTTTTCCCTGACCCCCCCATCTGCTACGCATCAATCGCTGGCATAAATCGGATGACCCCTCCTAAATACGCCTCCTCCATAAAAGCGGTGCAATAGCTTGGGAAACCGCCTCCCCACTCAACCTGAAAAACCTCCCACTGTTCATTTGAGAATTACCAGCCAAAAAGTGATCGTTGCTCAATAAAAAGGAAAAGAAGCCCTATTTCGCCTTTTTTGCTCATTTTCTGTGTAAACCTCTACAAACCATTACGACCCCTGCCAATGCTAAATTTGCCAATTGACCTCAAATTCGACTCCTGAAGAAGTTGCAGAGAGCCCAATCAACATCTCAGTCCGTACCAGAGCCATTCAAACTCCTACAGTTGCCGAGAACACTTAATTTGAAGTCAATTCACCCAAATTCTAGGTATTTGAAAACAAATTACCAGACACCCTTTCAAATTTGAAAATGTTCAGTCTTTAAAAGTATTTTAATTAAGTAAAATTAATTGAAATTACTTTAAATTTGAAGTGCACACCCAAACCCTTCTGAAAGTTTCCGAGTTTCCTTCAAAACCTCTGAATAAACTAGTACTGCCTAATTCAAATCCACAAGAACTTAATTATGGCTTCCCCCATCGCCATGGATGTCAGACCTATCACAACTCCCCATTTGGACCTTAACCACCTTCCCCTAGCGGATAGGGATTTTCAAATCAGAGACACAAGTGCATATGAAGTCCTTCTCAAAATTCATTATTTGAGTAAAGACAGATATCTGAACCAATATGATGACATTGGCCTTTGGGACTCCAATTTTCCCAAATACCAATTTCCACAAGTACATATTTTTCCTGAGATTTTCCATATGTGCCATGCCTGTTACATTCCCAGCCAGATAGCTATAATTTCGCCTCACCAAAAAGTCTTGTTTACCATTATAGCTGAGTCAATCAATGAGATGTTGCAAGTCCAACCAGGTCCAAACCTTACCCCACTCTCCATTGGGGATTTGTTAGACCTGTACACCAAGTTGAGTCCATCTAGACTAGCCCAAATATTCCAAGCTTTCATTGTAGAAGAGCAACACATTCCTAAAGATGCCCTTCCATATGTTTCTGTCGTTTCCTCTGAAAGGGGAAAGCATATTGTGACTATGATATCATGTATTTTGGGCTATACCACAGATGAATTTGTTGATGAGCTCATCCTAGCCTTCATGTCCATTTTCACCCCAGGAAAGCCTCCTGCTACTTTGTACAATTATGCCTAGTTCATAGCTAAAAGAATGCATGAACAATTTACCATAATGCACAATGAAAGAGTATTCAAGTACTCATTTGTACTATACCACATGTTTTTGTATTATCAGTCAGACAGATTTCCCTTCACCATCCAAAAGCTAGATACTAGAGGCCAGCCCAGGTCTGTCATATTTTGGACACCATTATTCCACAAGTATTCATCACCATACACCTACACAAACTCCATTGAATCTTTTGTCCATCCATTCATGACCATGCTGACAGGAAGCCCTCCACCCAAGATAAGTCAAGAAATCAAAAGATTCCTCCAATTGTCCAAGCAAAGTAAGGTGGGAGATTGGTACCTTTGCCAAAACCACACTGAGATAAGAATCTATGGTTGCCAGCTTGCCCCATACAAACTGCCAAATACCTCCCAATGAGGTTATTTTCTCTAGAGTATTATAGGCAGATAATGAACTCTAATTAGATCAACTTTGTATCAGCCAAGAAAAGAACTCTATTCAAAGTCAAAAATCAGTTAGGCCCTTTCATTTGCAATGCTAGAGAAGCAAGGCAGGAAGCAGATCAAATTTTGCAGCAAATGAAGTTTCAGAACAGTTTCATATGGAGGTATGATAGCTTGATGAAAGCTCATTCCTGCAGGTACCAGAGCAAGAAGGAACCATGAGTACCCATGTTGTTTTACAGAATCCTCAGAATGAAGAAAAGGATCCCAAGAGGAACATAGAGGGAGCCTCCAGTTCAGGTATGGACACTTCAAATGTGCAATATGAAGCTAGCCAGAGTAAAAGGCCAAGACTCAATCCTATTTCATAACAGGAAGACACAAAAGGCTCGGTAGAAATAACTAATACTGAGTTAGACATGAGCAAGGGCACAAATCCATCTAGGGAAACACAGGAGCCATCTACTTCACAAACTCAAATGTTGGAAAGGCAGCTCAGTGTAGAAGTCTCCTCATTTAGTAGGCCTGCTGATAAAGACAAGGACATTAAGGACAGGTTCAAAGAAATCAAAATGAGAAATGAGAAACTAAATGCACGGTCTTATGCATAGTATCTCAAACTTACACCTACAAATCAAACTAGGTTGATGTTAGCTTTTGACATCAAGGAAGGAAAGATGCAAATGTCCTTCATAAAGCCAACTGTACAACAACCAAGGACATCAACAAATTTCAAGAAGATCGATTTTGAGGTATTGGAAAGGGATATTCATCCCATTTGACCAAATTGAATTTCACAAACAGGCTAGAGAAATGATTTACTCCACTCTTACAAGAAAATCCATAGCTACCCATCAGTTGCAGAATTCATTGAATAACATTTCAGCCTAGCATTAGTTGGAAAAGTCCTCCTTACAAGCCAAAGACACCAAAATCAAGTCTTTGGAAGAATTAGTGATTGAATTGGGACATGATCCCAAAGACATCAAAGCTATTGAACAACTGATCAAGAAAAAGAATGATGACATTGCAACACTCAAAAAGAAATTGAAGATACCTCAACTGCAACATCCCCAGACATAAGAAGTATTGGAAAACCAAACCAGGCATGAAGAGTTGATGGACTTAGTCCTCAAACTAAATGATAAGTTAAGGTAGATTAAGAAGGAATTGGACAGCCTAATCCAATTAAAGCAAATTGATATTGCCACTACCTCAGTGAATGTCATCCCAGCAGTTACCACGGTTGTTCCTTCCACATTGGTAGCCTCATTGGCTCCCACAATTCCTATGGCCACATCACAACTCGTTTCCACAAAGTCTACATTAGCAGCAGTTACATCAGGTGAAGAAGCAGCAAAGTTAGTTAAAGCTATGGAAGAAATGTCCATACAGACTACAGAGATAAATAAGCTCAAAGAAAAGGTGACAAGCCTGGAAATTGATTACAAGCTTGCTAAAATCATGCACAAAGAAGAAGTGCAAGAAGTTGCCAGGATGAGTGAGAGATTAAAAGCCATGGAGAAGGAGCTAACATTAAAGGAACCCCTTAAGCAGGCTAAGGAAATACTATAGGCCAATATTATTGACTCTGTCAATGATATTTGGCCATATATTCAAGTGATTTTTGAATAGATAGATTTAATAAAGATGGTTATAGAGGCCATCCAAAGAGTAAAAGAAGAATTAGGAGAAATGCCAGAAGAGGCTACCAGAATCATCCAATTCCTTAACAATAAGAATAAGTATGATCTTCAGGAATAGGAAATAGAGGACAGAACAGAGACAATTTTGGAGGTGAGAAAGGTCCTCTCCAAGAGAAACTTAATGCTAAACTTGGAGGACAAGTGTCAGAATATGCAGCTAGTCATTAACAGATTTATGGCTAAGTTTCAAATTTTGAGAGAGAAAGGGTTATCCAGTCCCTTAGTGATAAATGACAAGCTCATGGCACAGCAAGATTACAACAACAAAATCAGAGAGCTAGCAAAAGAACAGGTCAATACATCATCAATCAAGGCATTACCAATAGGAAAAGTACTCTACCAGACATTTGAAAACTTATTTTTCCTCGAGCATGAGGTAAAACACTTGTTTATCAATAAGCCTACTTTTGCCAAATACACCGAGGTAGATGAAATATATAGGAGGATGCTAAAAATCCAATTATCTGATGCTAAAGCATGGGAGAAATTAACTGATTTAGTGTAAGAAATATGCAGTAAAAAGGTTAATGTACAGTAAAAGTAAAACAACCAGGTAAAAAGATGAAGACAGATTAGCAGAGTTAAAGTGTATCAGTGTCAAAGTGTATCAGATGAAAGGCTAAAGTAAATGAAGCTTCCAGTGTGAAAGATCAAACAACAAAGCAGCATAAAGGGCTAAAAATCAAACCATAAAAGCCAGCAGTACCAAAATAAAAGGGACAACATGAAGCAGTTCAATAGTTGTCTCTATCTTTTTGCAAGAAGATATTTTTCTTCCCTATATTAAATCTCAAATCAATTTGAGATATTTTGTAATAAACTTTTGTATAAATAATTCATAATTCGAAGTATATAGGGTGGATTCTATTAGACATTTCTATAGACTTTTTTATCAGAAGACCTAGAAGGTTATTGTATCATTTGCTGAGCTAGCAAGCTGGATTGATAAATAAAGATTAGATATTTCCAAGGATTCATGTGTTGAGAAAATTTCAGACAAGTATTTTCATATGTTATTGTTATTTTTCTCAAAGTTATTCATAATCTTTAATGTGTTTCTCAATCTAAATGTTATAACTGGAATAATACTTCAGAACTTGTTTAATTACACTCTGTCTTAACAGTTATACATTTAAATTTTTTTTGATGATATCTAAATTAAAGAATTCTTAATTTCTCTTTGGTTTAGATTGATTTCTTGAATATCCAGGTTAAAGGATTCTTAATTTCCCTTTGATCTTGATTATTCTTGCATTCCTCATTCATTAACCAGGTCTGAGAACCCTTAATTGCTCTCTCACCCCAAGTGAAACCCTTCCACCCCTCTGTCTCAAAGATCTGAAAAACACTCTGCTATCTTTCCCTTGGAACATTCCCTTTAGTGAGTTAATCCAGTTTTGCTTCCTTATTGTTTGACTCCATAGCCCAATGGTCTAAAAGACATCATTTTATCCATCTGCCTAAGCAGATCCCACCACCCAATCTCAGATACAAATCAAAAACCCCTTGAACAATCATAACTAGCCTAAAAGAATCTTAACTAAAACAAAGTTAAATTTTAAAGAGAGAGCCCTCTCTAAGCATCAAGGACGCTAGGTCCTGATCTCCAAAAGTGGTTTGTGGTTACCTTTGGTTTTTCTTTCATTTTACTTCAAAAGAATTATCAAAGTGATAACATTTCTGGTGACCATACTAGGGACTTTGATCCTTAGTCTCATAAAACTTTAAGGAAACCTTCAATCAAATCTTGAGCCCCTTAAGGTTATTACCCGAAGTGAAACCCTTCCACCCCTTTGTCTCAAAGATCTGAAAAACACTCTGCTATCTTTCCCTTGGAACATTCCCTTTAGTGAGTTAATCCAGTTTTGCTTCCTTATTGTTTGACTCCATAGCCCAATGGTCTAAAAGACATCATTTTATCCATCTGCCTAAGCAGATCCCACCACCCAATCTCAGATACAAATAAAAAACCCCTTGAACAATCATAACTAGCCTAAAAGAATCTTAACTACAACAAAGTTAAATTTTAAAGAGAGAGCCCTCTCTAAGCATCAAGGACGCTAGGTCCTGATCTCCAAAAGTGGTTTGTGGTTACCTTTGGTTTTTCTTTCATTTTACTTCAAAAGAATTATCAAAGTGATAACATTTCTGGTGACCATACTAGGGACTTTGATCCTTAGTCTCATAAAAACTTTAAGGAAACCTTCAATCAAATCTTGAGCCCCTTAAGGTTATTACCCGAAGTAAGTTTTCAAAAAATTTCATAAAAATAGTTTAAAACTTAAAATTTTAGCTCCTAAAAAGATTCACTACACTAGGGCCAACCCAGATCCAAACCCTGCAACTATAGTGGATGACCCAGACAGAATTCTAAGGAAGCCAAAAAACGAAGAAACTCAAGCCAGTAGTAGCCAGCTAGACAGAGCCAATTCAATCCCTGAGGAGTTTTAAACTTTAGAAGAAGTCCCTTTCGATTTGTCATTTTACCTCTCACTATTTAGAACCAAATCTGAGAATGATATCCATGAAATAGTTTTAGACCTTGAGTTTACTCAACTCATCGAATCAAGAAGGGTTATTCATCCAGATTTGGATAAATATGTCTTAGATGTTTTTGACAAGTTAGAAACCTTGACCTCTACGTTGATTAGTAATATAGATAGTGCTTATCTTCAACAATTTGTAGAGCTAGCTTCCCTTACTGTTGTTGCATCTCAAATTTCTCCACAAACATCACTCACTGTAAATACACCTTCCTTTGCCACAACTTCATCAATTGTATCTACCACAATTCAATGACCTAAATCACTTATTAATCAATCATCTTCATCATCAACTAGTTCACTCCATAAGTTTCAAGCCTTTCTTCAACCACCTTAACTTTACCCCCAGTCAAACCAGAATCACAACAATGGCAAACAGATATGCTCCTCTTGTTTTACCTGCCCAACTTCATGCCATGCCTGCAGATTATCAGAGTAAGATTTTCCTGTTTGATGCTACTGGTCATTACACTGCCCAACAGCATGTAAACAAGATGTCTGAATTTTTTGAATTGCATGAAATAGATGAGGCAGATGTCCAAATGAGACTCTTTGCCCAAACTTTAACTAGTGATGTCAAGAAGTGGTTTAAAGCCTTTCCTGCCAACCACATTGCAGACCTAGAAAATTTTCAAAGGTTATTCATTGATAGATGGGAAAGAAAGAAGAACCCATTGAAAATACTTTCTGAATATGAAAATGTTAGGGTAGCTCCCAACGAGTCAGTTCAGGACTATTACACTAGGTTTAATAATAGCTATAATGAAATTCCAACCAACATTAAGCCTCCTAACCTAGCATTGATTAAGTTCCCTGACGGTTTTGATGCTAATATGTCATACCAGCTAAGGGAGAGAAATCTTGAAACACTTGAACAAATGCAAAATAATGTTGTCAGTGTAGAAGCCAACATGTTAGCTAGGAAATCACGAATGCGAAATGAAAATAAAGTTTTATTTAAAGAAGAAGCTTCAACTTCAAATGGAAAAGTAGATGTTTTAGCTAAAAGTTTAGAAAGAATCATGGATAGGTTAGATATCATGGATAGGAAAAATCAATGGGAGAATCAACAACAACAACCCCCAATAAGAAACCCAAATTTTAGGAAGAACCCTAATGCTGCAAAAAATGCTACACCAGACCAACAGATTAGGCCACCCTTCCAAGAAAACTATGTTGAGGAATCACAAAACCAAGAAGCATAGGATGATACCCAGATTAACTTACTGGAAACCATAGAGGAAGACACTGTTTTTCTTACTCAAGAAGAACAGGAGTTATATATGCTTCAGCAGTTACAGTTAGAATCTGGTGAATCTTTTGATTTTAAGCAGGGATATGAATCAGCTATATATGAGGTACATAAACAATATAGCTTGAGAAGTAAGAAGAATAACGAGACTCCCATTAAAAGATCCATCCAAACTTAGACTAAGATAATAAAAGAAACTCCAGTTAAAAAAGTATTGCAAATTCTCCCTAGGGGAACACCTGAAACTTCAACCCCTAGGATTGTAGATATAACCTCTAATGAAACCCAAACAGAGCCAATCATTGAAAATAATCAAGATAAAAGAGATCAAGGTAAAACAATAGAAACACAAACTGAAATGCCTACCACTGAGAAACAGGATAAAGACACTCAAACTGCACACATTAAGGAAGATTTGAATCAAACGAACAAACCTTAGCTCCCCTTTAATATTAAAAATGAAATAGCTAAATTAAAGATATCAGTTCCTTTGACCGAACTGGTAAAGAATGAATCTTATAGGTCATAGATAATTGAGACTTTGAACATAGGAGAGGGAGAGGATTCTGTTAATTTGAATGATGACCAGCCTGAATTGTTGTTTGGCCCCAAGGCCAATGGAATTCATTAGCAAGGGGGAGTTCCTCCGTTTTACATCAACCTAAATATTCATGATAAAATTTTGCATAACGCTATGTTGGACTCAGGAGCATCCCACAATCTCATGCCAAAAGCAATAATGGAAAGACTGAACCTAGATATTACCAGGCCTTATAAGGATTTATTTTCTTTTGACTCCAGCCAGGTTAAATGCCTTGGTTTAATCAAAGACTTATGTGTGACTCTTGTCTAGTGCCCTGAAAAGAGCATTCTGATGGACATTGTAGTTGCAGATATCCCACCAAAATATGGAATGCTATTATCTCGTTCATGGGGAGCAAAAATGCAGGGATCTTTGCAGTTGGACATGTCTTATGCCACCATATCTATTTTTGGCCAACCAAGGAAATTATATAGGGAGACCTTGATGAAGTACATGGTCAGTAGTGAGGAAAAGCCCCAAAACTTTCCCATATACTCCATGCACTCAGATATGGATTCCTTCATCTTATACAATGCAAAAACTGATAAAAAGGAAATCATAGCCAAAGACCTTAAGTACATAACAGCTGATAGTGAGAACATATTCCATGAGTCACTTTGGCATTTAGACTTTGATGGGTCTGTAAATAGGTTGGGGGCTGGTGCAGGAGTCTGGATCCATAATATGGAAAATAACCATGCTGAGGGACATGCTTTCATATTGAACTTCAAATGTACCAATAACATGGTCGAATATGAAGCCCTGATTCTAAGGTTACAATTGGTTAGGAAATTGGGAGCCAAAAGAGTTTCTGTCATGGGAGACTCAGATCTGATTATGTAACAGATCAGTGGTGAATATTCTATCAACAACCCTAGGCTTGGTAGATATAGAGATACTGTTTTAGACTTGGTCAAGGACCTTTTGGAATCAAACTTTGTTGCCATTCCCAGAAAACAAAACATGCAAGCCCACAGTCTGGCTACATTTGCTAGTACTTGTAAATTGCCATTTCAACCAAACCACTAGTACACTGCAGAAGTCAGACATAGGCCTGTTATACCAGATAACCTTAAGTATTGGCAGATCTTTTCCCAGGACTCTCAGATCTATGATTTCATGAACAATGAAGGTGAATTTCGAAATTGTAAGATAGATATTGACTGCACAATAGACAGTAATGTAGAAAGTATCTTAGATGTAAATGTTTTTGATGTACATAAACCAACTAAATTTACTAAGTTAGAAATAGATAGTTTAGAAAATGTAGAGATAGATGAAATAATGGATGATGATCCTGAGATTCTTAATCTGAAAGATAATTTTTTTCCTAAAGGATTAGTACCTTTAGAGGATTTGTTTGACTCTAATGATGTAGCTAGAAAGCCCAAGATGGAACCTCTAAGAGCTGACATAGAAGAAGTTAATATAGGAACTGAAGATAATCCAAAGCTCATTAAGATATCTAAAGCCTTACCCCCAGAGGAAAAGGTCAAGTATTTAAATCTGTTTAAAGAGTTCCAGGATGTATTTGCATGGAGTTATGAAGACTTAAAATCTTATGACACCAGCATAATCCAACACAAAATACCTCTAAAAGAATATCATAAACCTTTCAAACAGAAACTGAGAAGGATAAACCCAATTCTTATGCCATCCATAGAAAAAGAGGTTAAAAGGATGTTTGATGCCCAAATAATAGCACCCATTAGATACTCAGACTGGATTTCAAACTTAGTTACAACTAGGAAAAAGACAAGTGAAATTAGACTTTGTGTAGATTTTAGAAACTTGAACAAGGTCTCTTTAAAAGACAACTACCCCTTACCGAAAATGGACCATATATTGCAAAGGGTAGTGGGCTCATCTAGGATTTCACTATTAGATGGATTCTCTGGCTATAACCAGATATTAGTCCAACCTGAGGACCAACCCAAAACTGCGTTTACTACTCCTTGGGGTACCTTCATGTATTTGAAGATGCCCTTTGGATTAATGAATGCAGGTGCCACATTTCAGAGAGCTATGGATATAGATTTTGCCAAAGAAATCCATGATTTCTTAGTAGTATACTAGGATGACATTACAGTTTTCTCTAAATCTGACAATGAGCACTTAGACCACCTCAGAAGAGTATTTATCAAATGCAGGAAATTTGGGATTTCTTTAAATCCTAAAAAGACACTTTTCGGTCTTGAAGAGGGAAAGTTGTTAGGACACATCATATCAAAAGATGGGATTAGGATAGACCCTACTAGGATAGAAGCCATTTTGACCATTTCCCATCCCCGAAACATAAAAGAGCTACAATCATTTCTAGGTAAGATTAATTTTCTTAGGAGATTCATCTCAAATCTAGCAGAATTAATTAGGGAATTAAATAACATGCTAAGAAAGGACTCATCAATCAAGTGGACATTGGAGGCCAAACAATCCTTTGAATCTATTAAGGAAGCATTAACCAAGACTCTAGTCCTGATTAGTCCTGACTTCAGCAAAGATTCCACACCATTGCAGCAGTCTTGCTGCAAAAGAACAATCAAGGATATGAATAGGCAATAGCATTCTTTAGTAAATCCTTAAGAGATGCCACACTTAAATACAATATCATGGAAAAGCAGGCATTATCTTTGGTTAAAGCTATCAAAGATTTCAGAGTATACATCATGTACTCTCACATCATTGCTTATGTTCCAAACTCTGTAGTTAAGGACATTTTGACTCAAAATGGACCTGAAGGAAAAAGAGGAAAGTGGATTACCAAAATATTGGAATATGACATAGAGATAAAACCTGCCAAGCTCATCAAAGGCCAAGGTTTAGCCAAACTCATGGCTGAATTGAACTGTCAGGCCCTTGATATCAACTTCATTAGTGCCCTTGATGATCATGAGGAGATGACGACTCCACAGATCAGTGAACCTTTTACTGATTCACCATGGTATGCAGATATTACATTTGTATTACTAAACTTACAAGCTCCTCCTGGACTGACAAGAACTAAAGCTAGATTCTTAAAAATGAAGTCATTGAGATATTTTGTTATAGATAATGCATTGTTTTGGAAGGACAGTAATGGTATTCTCTTAACATGTTATTTAAATGATGAAGCTGACAAGATTGTACAAGAGTTTCATGCAGGGGACTATGGAGGACACTTATACTTGAAGAGTATTGCTGACAAGATTCTGAGGGCTGGTTTCTACTGGCCTACTTTCTTTGCAGATGTCAAAAAACATGTGACCTCCTATCATAAATTCCAACTTTTTGAGGGAAAGAGGAAACTGTTGCCCTTGCCTCTTAAACCAATTTCCATTGAGATGCCATTTAAACAATGGGGGTTAGACTTCATTGGAGAAATACACCCCCCATCCTCATCTCAGCATAAGTGGATTCTAACAGCCACAGACTATTTTACCAAATGGATAGAGGCCATACCTTCTAGGCAAGCCACAGACACTGTCATAATCACCTTCCTAGAGAGTAGTATCCTTTCAAGATTTGTATGTCCCCAAAAGCTCATTACTAATAATGCAAAAGCGTTTAAGTCCAAAAGAATGATAGATTTCTGTAATAAATACCATATCACCCTTGGCCATTCCACAGCCTATTACCCTTAAGGTAATGGACTAGCAGAGTCATCCAACAAAATCCTGGTCAATATTATCAAAAAGTTAATGGAGGATAATAAAAAGACATGGAATAAGAAGTTAGTCAATGCCTTATGGGCAAATAGACTGACTACTAAAAAGTCCATTGGAACATCACCCTATCAACTGGTTTATGGGATGGATGCAGTTTTCCCATCATCCTTGGGAGTTCTAGTCATGAAAATCCTTCAAGAACTATAGGTGGAACCAAATGACATCCAGAGAAGAATAAACCAAACTATACACTTGCAACAGACCAGAGAAGAAGTGTATGTAAAATCACAGGTAATCCAGGAAAAGATTAAGAAAGTCTTTGATAAAAAGACTAAAGCAGATGATTTTCACATAGGAGACAAAGTCCTTAAGTGGGATTCAAGGAGAGAAGATAAAGGCAAGCATGGAAAATTTGATTTTCTATGGTAGGGGCCTTATGTCATTTTTGGCTACAGAGGCAACAATGCCTTTTTCTTGAGAAACATAGATGGATCAGATCTACCAGGAGGACCTGTTAATGGTAGGATGCTGAAGCACTACTTTTCCACTGACTTATAGTAGTTCATTTTACTTTCCATCATTGTACATAACATTGCAGAGTGTAGATTGGATTGGATGGTAATCCTTTGAAGTTGAAGCCCGGAGAGAAGGCCCTAAGCTTTAAAATATTTACTGTCATAAGTATCAATAATGCAGATTCATAGAAGGACACTTTGCAAGGTAACTTCAACCACAATTCAAAGGCTACTGATCTTTAGAGTTCTTGACATTTCACTAGGAAATTCCATCCCATGTGGAGTCGTTGTTAGAGTCCTAGAGTGATAGGATTCATAATTTTCAATTGGCTAAGGTTAAGCCTTGTAATATTGTACATACCTTTGCTTTCTGCAAATGTTTTCCATATTAAAAATAAAAAAATGTAAAGAGAGTATGTCCTAAAAGAAATATCAAAGGACAAAAAGAATAAGAAAAGATCAAAAAATGAAAATATATGAACCCCAAAAAACAAAAATAGATCATGAAAGTGTGCAAGTCTAAATGCCACTACTATTTTACTACTTTCCAGTTTTAAATAATGGTTGTGTGCATCTTGTCATACATGCCACAACCCATGGTAGCCAAACTGCTTAATCTTGACTATTTCATACTTTGAATTTTATGTTTATAGTTAGAGAATGAAATCTGACCAAACAGTTTAATCTTGGTAGATCATTAGATAGGTAGAGAAAATAAAAGGAGCTCATCAGTTTAATCTGAGCCCTTGGATGATATAAGGTTAGAATTATATAGTTTACTTTTCAAAAGAAAAATGAATGATAAGGGTCTGCTAGCCTAAATGCACCCAAATAAAATGAAGAAAAAATGTTAGGGTAAGTAATGGGTAAATAGAAGAAAGGTTGCTGAAGTATAAATTTGATTGGATAAAAGAACATTTAACATACTTGACCATATCTTTTAATGTGCATGAGCAGTTAACAAAGCAAAAATAGTGGTTTACAACTTGATTTAATTAACTCCCCCTCATTCATTTCATCCCTTTATTTACAAATTTCCCCATTCACAAGTAAGTTCTAGTACTAAATATCCTTCAAGTCATAAAGGCTCGGAGCATTTCTCTGACTTTTGGTGGGACTGGACCCTCGACTTAATGACTTATAGATATCAAGTGTTAGAATTCCCATCATAAAATTCATGTCTCTTCATTACCCTAATAAAACCCCTTTTCCTAAGGTTAAACTTCATTTGCCTATGAAAAGTAAACAACCCCATGTTGAATGCCATTTCATTCAAAATACCCACAAAAATATTTTATCCTAAGTATGAAGTGTATGTGAATAAAGTGCGCAAATATTACATTTATGCTTAAGGTAATGTTCACTCCGCTCATTTAATATTAATTTTTTAACAGAATACTATAGTTCCCAATATACCTTTTCCCGTATATAATTAAATCCCCTGTATAAGACCCCAACCCTTAGTTTATTTATAAACTATACTTTATCCCATATTCCTAACTTAATTTACCACTTCTCGGTAAAGCTAAAGTAATCCCGTCATTAAACCCTGCCTGATGATCAGGTGTTCATGTCCTAAGTGTCGTAAAAATGCTCAAAATTCAAAGTGCTCAGAACTGGTTCAAAGCTGAACGACTGGAAAGTGCTCGTCCTCCCGATTCCGGCGCCACAAATGGTTCGAAAAACGGTCGCCGTATGAGGAAGATATGGCCAAAAGAATATTTTGCCCAAAACATTAGAAAATTTGAATTAAAAAAAAAAAAAAAAAGGAATATTCCGCGGAATATTCCTTGGAATATTCTAGGGAATATTCCCTTTTCAAGGGCCAATCAAAAGTTGCCACGTGGCAGGCCTGGAGGGCGCCACGTGGCCCTGGGTGACGTCAGCAAACCTCATTGCTGCATTTCAAAAATTTGTTTGGGCATTGGCAGGTTTTGAACACGAGACCTCCCTATTATGAACAAACAGTCTTACCGTTAGCCCGCGGCCTTGTACATTGATGGATGGGCGGAACATTTGTTTGATAAAGTTTAAACTTGGTTCTGGCGGGAAACCAAAGGGGGCCAGCCCCCCATACCATATGACCACGCCCGGGAACCAGGGGCTTAAGCCTAACCGCCAGCCCGCAAACAGCCAGCACGCAATCCGAGGCCAGCATTAAATTTGACTGCAGTTCAGTTGGCGGCATAATTGGCGGAGCGCCAAATTTGGCGGTCCCGCCATATTTGGCGGGCCTAACTGGCCGTCACTAAATGTAACTGGGGTTTTGTTAGGCCAAACTGGCAGTCAGGAGTAAATGGCCATAACTTTGGCTAGGAAAGTCGGTTTTGGACGAATTTTTTTTTTATTTTGGGTAATTTCGACCTTCTGAAGCCACTGGTGTAGGTCTTACAGCCATCAGAGGTCATTTGCATACGTTTTGAAGCCATGAAAGTTCTACGAGCCACCAGGGGCCAGTATTGGGAAGACTGTACAGGGTTGCAGGTATCCATTGGAGGTGATCCAATAGTCAATCCTGAAGGATTCAAGTGTTCTGAATCCATTTCTACCATCTATTTTTCCTGTAGATGCTTCTATTCAGCTGTATTTTCAATTTGAGCATTTAATAAAAACAAGGACAAGCCCGATTGGGAGCTTTGGACCCAGCAGACGTAGCCCTGGAGGGGGTGAACTGCTTTATCAACTTCTTTTGCATATGTGGTTGATTTATTTTGCAGAACAAATTCATTTTAATGTGTTAAACAGTAAAAGGAAATAATTCTGCTATGCTTAGATGGGTCATAAACAACTGAAAATTTCATGTGTTTCCTTTCTGCAAGACATGGAAGTTTTTTAAACATGTTTATTTCTGAATTGAATGCCTTGCAAACAAATTTCAAGTAGTTTCAAATTCAGATCAAGTTGGTATCAGAGCTAGATTGTTGCTTCTTTGTATCAAAATCAGTCAAATAAGCTATAGACAGAGCCTGAAATGAGCCAGGAAGCCTTCGAAATGCTCTTGTTATACAATTGCAAAGTAGATAAATGCTCTTTTCAGTCAATCTCTGGTGTAGTTGTCTTTTGATTGTTTTTGTGCAAAGATCTTCTAATTGTCTTGCAAGTATTGATGCTTACCAGGTTGAAACTTAAAAGAGGGGAAGGACAGTTGACTAGAGAACGAGAGAATCCTCAGTCAAGGAAGGCTAGAGAGCCGTCACCTCCACCTTCAATTTCACCCTCAAGAGTCTCAGCAGAAGCTTCAAGGATTTCTGAACATGAAGGAGAAATTCCTATAGAGACAGATCCAAGAGAAGAAGAAAGAGTCTTCAGAAAGGCTTTCTTAGATCTCACTGAAATGGTGAGGATATTGTACCAAGAAAGAAATGAGGAATTGGCTGGAGAAGGGTCCAAACATCCACATGAAGGAGAGGGTTCTTCAGGAGGTAAGAAGGATGATGATCATTCCAAGAAAGGACATGGAGGTAATGGTGATCCACCACCCCCATCTTCACCTTCTTCCTCTTCATCCTCGTCTTCTTCTGTTCATAAGCATAGATCCTCTGGAAAAAGTCCTTTTTTGAAGCTTGATGTAAAATTCGAATTACCTATGTTTAATGGTGAAGTGAATGCAGAAAAGCTTGACAACTGGATTAGGCAGTTGGAAGTTTACTTGAGGATCCAGAATATGCATGATGATGCCACAAAGATTCAGTTGGCTTCTTTGAGAATGGATGGAGCAGCCTTGGTCTGGTGGGAGGCCAAGACTAAAGAGGAGATCAAGAAATTTGGTAAGGTTACCTTAACATGGCCTGAATTTCTGTTAGCCATTAAAAAACAGTTTTATCCTCTTGCTCACATGCAGAAAGCCATTATGAACTGGCAAAATTTCAGACAACTTAAGGGTCAGAGTGTCCAAGACTACACCCAAGAATTCAGGAGAAGAGCTCTCTTGTTAGGGGTAGATTTACAGTCCCAAGAAACCTTGCTGAAATACATTGGTGGCTTGCATAGCTACCTTAGACACACCATCTTGATGTTTAACCCTACTAGCCTGGACGAGGTTTGTGTCCAAGCTACCCATTTAGAGGCAAGGGGAAAAAATACATTTGAAGAGGGTAGAAACAAGCCCCCCAAGGGGAAAAGCAAAGAGAAAACCTCCAAGGGAAAAGGAAAAAAGAATGCATCTGTCAAACAGGAGAGTGAGAAAGTGATATGTAAACACTGTTCTAAACCAGGCCATGAGGAGAAAAACTGTTGGAAATTACATCCTGAAAAAAGACCTCAATCTAACAAATCCAAAGGGAAACAGAAAACTGCTGCTGCTACATCTACACCACAAGATTTAGGGGAAGATTCAGGTGATGAAACTAAAATTGCAGCCATGGGTTTGAAAAACTTGAAGGGAAAAGAAATTGAAACTCAAGCCAGCACTAGTACCTCAAACTGCCATGTACAAGCTCCTAACGAGGAAGAAAGAATTGAACTGTTTCATGAGAGGGTGATTTCAAAACATACAAAGATTGACACACTTTTTGATAGTGGGTCACAAGCAAACCTTATATCAGAGGACTTGGTCAAGCAGCTTAAACTTGAGACCGTTCCACATCCGAAGCCATATCCACTTGGATGGATTTGCAAGGATGCAAATTTACAAGTTTCAAGAAAGTGCACATTGCGCTTTGCAATTACTGCACATTTTATTGACACAGTTGAACTTGATGTGGTACCTTTTGATATAGCAGGAATTGTTTTGGGAAGTCCCTACTTGTTTGACAGGAAAGCTATCTTTCATCGCCATGAAAAAAAATATCATCTTTTCAAAGATGGCAAGGAGTTCATTGTTAGAGCTCATCGCAAGAAGACAAATATAGCGATGGTGAATGCAGGACAGGTAAAAAGGCTGGTCAATTCAAGTAAGAATTTTGTTCTTCTTATGATTAAGCCCAAGGTTGATGTGAATCATGAGTCATTTGACAATTGTGATCCAAAACTTAAATCAGATTTGTATGATGTAGTTGATGCATATCATGAGATGTTTCAGGAGCCAACAGGTTTTCCTCCTAAGAGGGAGATTCAGCATGAAATCCATTTGCATCCAGATTGTCCTCTTCCAAACATAGGCATGTACCGCATGTCTATTATGGAGAATGCTGAAATAAAGAAGCAAATCAAGGACTTGTTGGACAAAGGTTTCATAAGGCCAAGTACTTCGCCATGTGGGCCACCGATTGTATTGATTCCAAAGAAAGATGGCACTTGGCGTATGTGTGTTGATTTCATGGCCTTGAATAAGATAATGGTAAAGAATCGTTACCCACTCCCAAGGATAGATGATTTGCTAGACCAGCTGAAAGATGCTCGATATTTCACTAAGCTAGACTTGCGTAGTGGATATCATCAAGTAAGAATTGAAGAAAGTGACATATGGAAGACAGCCTTTAAAACCAAACAAGGACTCTTTGAGTGGCTTGTGATGCCATTTGGTTTGTGCAATGCACCTGCAACTTTCATGCGGGTAATGGATGATGTCTTGCGTCCTTTTCTTGATGATTTCGTTATTGTCTACTTAGATGACATCTTAATTTTCAACAAGTCTAGAGAAGATCATGTCATGCATGTTAGAAAAGTACTTGATGTTTTGAAGAAGAATCAGTTATTTCTTAAAATGTCAAAGTGTGAATTTGGAAAGACTTCTTTGGTTTATTTGGGACACATAGTAGGAGGAGGTGCTTTGAGAATTGATCCTGCTAAGATTGAGGCTATTGTGAAGTGGCCTACTCCCAAATCCATAACAGAGGTAAGAATTTTTTTGGGTGCAGCTCAATATTGGAGGAAGTTTATCTCTAACTTCTCTTCTATAGCAGCTCCTATGCATGCAGTGACAAGTGTGAAGCATGCTTTCCAATGGGGAGGCAAGCAGCAAAAAGCTTTCGAATCTTTGAAAGAGAAGATTAGTTCAGCTCCAGTCCTTGCATTACCGGATTTGAAACAGCCGTTTGAGATACAAACTGATGCTAGTGATTATGCTATGGGTGCAGTTCTTCTACAGCATGGTAAGCCTATTGCTTTTCATTCTGAAACTTTTAATGGTGTTGTTGTAAATTATCCTACATATGATAAGGAGTTGTATGCGTTGGTACAAAGCGTCAAAAAGTGGAAACACTATTTGATGGGCAAAGAAACTGTTATACATACCGACCATCAGCCCTTACAGTACTTGCAATCACAAAGCAAGTTACAACAGTCACGACACTTCAGATGGATGGGCTTCTTGCAACAGTTCCATTTGGTAATAAGGTACAAGAAAGGTACTTTGAATAAGGTTGCTGATATGCTTTCAAGGCCTATTATTGGTGCTGTTACTTTACTTAAGAATGATTCCATTGTACATGATAGTTACATAGAACAATATGCATCTGATGATGACTTTAAAGATGTGTATGCTAACTTGAGTAAAGGGAATCATGTAGAGGAAAATGATTATCACATGCATAACAATTTTCTGTTTCATTTGGGCAAGTTGTGTATACCACAGGGGGAGAGGATAAATGTCATAAGAGAAGCTCATTCTTCTCTTATTGCTGGCCATTTTGGTGTGAGCAAAACAGTTGCACATCTACAGAGGTATTGTTATTGGCCTCGCATGGTAGATTCGGTTTCAAGATTCATAAGAGGTTGTTCATTATGTGCTACAAGCAAGCCTAGCAATAGGAAGCTTGGTTTGTATACTCCTTTGCCGGTACCTTCTAGACCATGGGAGAGCATCTCTATGGATTTTGTAGGAGGTTTGCCAAAATCTAGAAAGAAGCATGATTATTTATATGTAGTAGTTGATCGTTTCAGCAAAATGTGTATACTTATGCCTTGTAAGAAAACTATAACTGTTGAACAAACTGCTGAATTATTTTTTCATCATGTATGGATTCACTTTGGTTTGCCTACTTCCATTATTAGTGACAGGGATTCCAGATTTGTGGGGAATTTTTGGTCCAACCTATGGGAGATGATGGACACAAAGTTGAAGAAAAGTACTGCTTTCCATCCGCAAACAGATGGACAAACCGAAGTTGTGAACAGAACCATTGTGCACCTTTTGAGAGGTTATTGCAACAAGCATCCCAAGCTTTGGGATGAACATTTGCACTACATACAACATGCTTACAACCATGCCAAGCACTCTTCCACAAACACCTCACTATTTGAAGCTTGTTTTGGTTACTTGCCAAAATCACCTCTTGATTTCATTCTTGAGAAAGATGTCGCCATTGAGGGACATAGTGATATTGACAAAGCTCGTTCATTCATTGAAAGAATTCAGCAAATACATCAGCAAATTCAAGAACAGCTTGAGAAGAGTCAAGGCAAGTACAAGGAAAGACACGACAAGCATAGAGTCAATCACAAGTTTCAAGAAGGGGATGAGGTATGGTTGTACATTAGTAAGGAAAGGATGCAAGGAGAAGGTAAAAAGCTGAAGCCTATTCGTTATGGTCCATTCAAAATCCTCAAGAAGGTTGGAAATAATGCTTTTCAATTAGATTTGCCTTCCTACATGCAAATGTATTCTGTTGTCAATGTGGAGAACTTACGTTTGTATGAACCTCCTTTGATTGCTGATCATGAAAGTGTTGTTGAGCTGCCATCTATAGAAGATTTCTCGCCAGAATTCTTAGATGAGCTGAAAGAAGATACAATCCTTGACAGAAGGACACGCACTTCAAGGAGGGGTTGTGTAGATTATGTTCGGGTTGGTTTCAAAGGCAGCAAACCGAACAAGGCAAAGTGGATGGAGGTGGACAGAGTGAGGGAGCTGTACCCTCACCTCTTTAACAGGTAGTTGAAGGCTTTTGGGGTCCAAAAGCTTCCCAATGGGGAGGCGTGATCAGGTGTTCATGTCCTAAGTGTCGTAAAAATGCTCAAAATTCAAAGTGCTCAGAACTGGTTCAAAGCTGAACGACTGGAAAGTTCTCGTCCTCCCGATTCCGGCGCCACAAACGGTTCGAAAAACGGTCGCCGTATGAGGAAGATATGGCCAAAAGAATATTTTGCCCAAAACATTAGAAAATTTGAATTTAAAAAAAAATATATATATATATATATTCCGCAGAATATTCCTTGGAATATTCTAGGGAATATTCCTTTTTCAAGGGCCAATCAGAAGCCGCCACGTGGCAGGCTTGGAGGGTGCCACGTGGCCCTGGGTGACATCAGCAAACCTCATTGGCGCATTTCAAAAATTTGTTTGGGCATTGGCAAGTTTTGAACACGAGACCTCCCGGTTATGAACAAACAGTCTTACCGTTAGCCCACGGCCTTGTACGTTGTTGGATGCGCGGAACATTTATTTGATAAAGTTTAAACTTGGTTCTAGCGGGAAACCAAAGGGGGCCAGCCCCCATACCATATGACCACGCCCGGAAACCAGGGGCTTAAGCCTAACCGCCAGCCCGCAAACAGCCAGCACGCAATCTGAGGCCAGCATTAAATTTGACTGCAGTTCAGTTGGCGGCAGAATTGGCGGAGCGCCAAATTTGGCGGCCTAACTGGCCGTCACTAAATGTAACTGGGGTTTTGTTAGGCCAAACTGGCAGTCAGGAGTAAATGGCCATAACTTTGGCTAGGAAAGTCGGTTTTGGATGAATTTTTTTTTTATTTTGGGTAATTTCGACCTTTTGAAGCCATTGGTGTAGGTCTTATAGCCATCAGAGGTCATTTTCATACGTTTTGAAGCCGTGAAAGTTCTAGGAGCCACCAGGGGCCAGTATTGGGAAGACTGTACAGGGTTGCAGGTATCCATTGGAGGTGATCCAATAGTCAATCCTGAAGGATTCAAGTGTTCTGAATCCATTTCTACCATCTATTTCTCTTGTAGATGCTCCTATTCAGCTGTATTTTCAATTTGAGCATTTAATAAAAACAAGGACAAGCCTGGTTGGGAGCTTTGGACCCAGCAGACGTAGCCCTGGAGGGGGTGAACTGCTTTATCAACTTCTTTTGCATATGTGGTTGATTTATTTTGCAGAACAAATTCATTTTAATGTGTTAAACAGTAAAAGGAAATAATTCTGCTATGCTTAGATGGGTCATAAACAGCTGAAAATTTCATGTGTTTCTTTTCTGCAAGACATGGAAGTTTTTTAAACATGTTTATTTCTGAATTGAATACCTTGCAAACAAATTTCAAGTAGTTTCAAATTCATATCACCTGATCATTTAATCCCATGATTAAATCCCAAATAACCACAAACTGCCAAGGATTAAAGCCCTGGGCCCCCTAAAACCTATGCTCATATCATTCGCGCACATCCCTTGCTCGATTGTCGTCCGATCATCAGGGCCCACATCTGACGGTTCATAGCCATATCGGGTTCACCCGATGGCCGACCTTTACCTGCCTGATAAAGTGGTTTTCCCCAACCCCCCATCTGCTACGTGTCAAGTGTTGGCATAGATCGGGTGACCCCTCCTAAATACCGCCTCCTCCATAAAAGTGGTGCGATGGCTTGGGAAACCGCCTCCCCGCTCAACCCGAAAAACCGCCCATTGTTCATTCGAGAATTACCTGCCAAAAAGTGACAGTTGCTCAATAAAAAGGCCAAGAAGCCCTATTTCGCCTTTTTTTGCTCATTTTCTTTGTAAACCTCTGTAAACCATTGCGACCCCTGCCAATGCTGAATTCGCCAATTGACCTCAAATTCCACTCCTGAAGAAGTTGCAGAGACCCCAATCAACATCTCAGTCCGTACCAGAGCCATTCAAACTCCTGCAGTTGCCAAGAACACCGAATTTGAAGTCAATTTACCCAAATTCCAGGTATTTGAAAACAAATTACCAGACACCCTTTCAAATTTGAAAACGTCCAGTCTTTAAAAGTATTTTAATTAAGTAAAATTAATTGAAATTACTTTAAATTCGAAGCGCACACCCAAACCCTTCTGAAAGTTTTCGAGTTTCCTTCAAACCACTAAATAAACCAGTACTGCCTAATTCAAATCCACAAGAACTGAATTATGGCTACCCCCATCGCCATGGATGTTAGACCTATCACAACTCCCCATTTGGACCTTGACCACCTTCCCCTGGTGGACAGGGATTTTTAAATCAGAGACACAAGTGCATACGAAGTCCTTCTCAAAATTCATTGTTTGAGTAAAGACAGATATCTAAACCATTCTTATCACATTGGCCTTTGGGAATCCAATTTTCCCAAATACCAGTGTCCACAAGTACATATTTTTCCTGAGATTGTACATATGTGCCATGCCTGTTACATTCCCAGCCAGAGAGCTATAATGTCCCCTGACCAAAAAGTCTTGTTTACCATTACAACTGAGTCAATCAATGAGATGTTGCAAGTCCAACCAGGTCCAAACCTGACCCCACTCTCCATTAGGGATTTGTTAGACTTGTACACCAAGTTGAGTCCATCTAGATTGGCCCAAATATTCCAAGCTTTCATTGTAGAAGAGCAACACGTTCCTAAAGATGCCCCTCCATATGTTTCTACCATTCTCTCTGAAAGGGGAAAGCATATTGTGACTATGATATCATGTATTTTGGGTTGTACCACAAATGAATTTGTTGATGAGCTCATCGTAGCCTTCATGTCCATTTTCACCCCAGGAAAGCCTCCTGCTACTTTGTACAATATGCCCAATTCATAGCTGAAAGATATGAACAATTTTACCAGAATGCAAAATGAACGAGTATTCAAGTACTCATATGTACTATACCACATGTTTTTTTATTATCAGTCAGACATATTTCCCTTCACCATCCAAAAGCTGAATACTAGAGGCCAGTCCAGGTCTATGATATTTTGGACACCATTATTCCACAAGTATTCATCACCATACACCTACACAAACTTCATTGACTCTTTTGTCCATCCAGTCATGACCATGCTGACAGGAAGCCCTCCACCCAGGATAAGTCAAGAAATCAAAAGAGTCCTCCAATTTTCCAAGCAAAGTAAGGTGGGAGATTGGTACCTTTACCAAAACCACACTGAGATAAGAATCTATGGTTGCCAGCTTGCCCCATAGAAACTTCCCAAATACCTCCCAATGAGGTTATTTTCTCTAGAGTATTATAGGCAGATAATGAACTCTGATTAGGTCAACTTTGTATCAACCAAGAAAAGAACTCAGTTAAAAATCAAAAATCAGTTAGGTCCTTTCATTTGTAATTCTAGAGAAGCAGGGCAGGAAGCAGATCAAATTCTGCAACAAATGAAGTTTCAGAATAGTTTCATATGGAGGTATCACCCTCAAGGGTTTATGACCAAACTAAGACAAAAGGTCAAATTGGGACCTTACATTCATCACCCCATACTAGAAATAGAGAGATATGCCAATAAATCTGAGTGGTTAGAAAACACTCTCATAGACAGGGATAGTACAAAGGTAGATGTTGAAAATACCTTGTTTGATCTAGAGAGACAGCTTGATGAAATCTCATTCCTGCAGGTATCAGAGCAAGAAGGAACCATGATTACCCCTGTTGTTTTGTGGACTCCTCAGAATGAGGAAAATAATCCTAAGAGGAACATAGAGGGAGCCTCTAGTTCAGGTATGGACACTTCAAATGTGCAATATGAAGCTAGCCAGAGTAAAAGGCCAAGACTCAATCCTGTTTCAGAACAGGAAGACACAGAAGGCTCAGTAGAAATAACTAATATTGAGTTAGACATGAGCAAGGCCATAGCTCCATCTGGGGAAACACAAGAGCCATCTACTTCACAAACTCAAATGTTGAAAAGGCAACTCAGTGTAGAAGTATTGTCATTTAGTATGCACACTGATAAAGATAAGGACATTAAGGACAGGTTCAAAGAAATCAAAATGAGAAATTAAAGGCATAGTCTTATGCACAGTATCTCAAACTTACACCTACAAATCAAACTAGGTTGATTTCAGCTTTTGACATCAAGGAAGGAAAGATGAAAATGTCCTTCATAAAGCCAACTGTACAACAACCAAGGACATCAACAGATTTCAAGAAGATCGATTTTGAGGTATTGGCAAGGGATATTCATCCCATTGACCAAATTGAATTTCACAAACAGGCTAGAGAAATGATTTACTCCACCCTTACAGGAAAAGCCATAGCTGCCCATCAATTCCAGAATTCATTGAACAACATTTCAGCCCAGTATCAATTGGAAAAAGCCTCCTCACAGGCCAAAGACACCAGAATCAAGTCTTTGGAAGACTTAGTGATTGAATTGGGACATGATCCCAAAGACATCAAAGCTACTGAACAACTGATCAAGAAAAAGAATGATGAAATTGCAGCACTCAAAAAGCAATTGAAGATACCTCAACTGCAACATCCCTAGACACAGGAAGTATTGGAAAACCAAACCAGACATGAAGAGTTGATGGACTTAGTCCTCAAACTAAATGATCAGTTAAGGGAGAAAAAGAAGGAATTGGACAGCCTAATCCAATTAAAGAAAACTGATATTGCCACTACCTCAGTGAATGTCATCCCAACAGTCACCAGGTTCTTCCTTCCACATTGGTAGCCTCATTGGCTCCCACAGCTCCTATGGCCACAACACAACCAGTTTCCATAGAGTCTACATTAGCAGCAGGTACATCAGGTGAAGAAGCAACAAAGTTAGTTAAAGCTATGGAAGAAATGTCCATACAGACTACAGAGATAAATAAGCTCAAAGAAAAGGTGACAAGCTTGGAAACTGATTACAAGCTTGCTAAAATCATGCACAAAGAAGAAGTGCAAAAAGTTGCCAAGATGAGTGAGAGATTAAAAGCCATGGAGAAGGACCTAACATTAAAGGAACCCCTTGGACAGGCTAAGGAACTACTATGGGCCAATATCATTGACTCTGTCAATGATATTTGGCCATCTATTCAGGTGATTTTTAAACAGATAGATTTAATAAAGATGGCTACAGAGGCCATCCAAAGAGTAAAAGAAGAATTAGGAGAAATGCCAGAAGAGGCTACCAAAATCATCCAATTCCTTAACAGTAAGAATAAGTATGAGCTTCAGGAATTGGAAATAGAGGACAGAACAGAGACAATTTTGGAGGTGAGAAAGGTCCTCTCCAAGAGAAACTTAATGCTAAACTTGGAGGACAAGTGTCAGAATATGCAGGTAGCCATTGACAAATTTATGGCTAAGTTTCAAATTTTGAGAGAGAAAGGGTTACCCAGTCCCTTAGTGATAAATGACAAGCTCATGACACAGCAAGATTACAACAGCAAAATCAGAGAGCTAGCAAAAGAACAGGTCAATACATCATCAATCAAGGCATTGCCAATAGGAAAAGTACTCTACCAGACATTTGAAAACTTATTTTTCCTCGAGCATGAGGTAAAACACTTGTTTATCAATAAGCCTACTTTTGCCAAATACACCGAGGTAGATGATATATATAGGAGGATGCCAAAAATCCAATTACCTGATGCTGAAGCATGGGAGAAATTAATTGATTTAGTGTAAGAAATATGCAGTAAAAAGGTTAATGTACAGTAAAATTAAAACAACCAGGTAAAAAGATGAAGTGAGATCAGCAGAGTTAAAGTGTATCAGTGTCAAAGTGTATCAGATGAAAGGCTAAAGTAAATGAAGCTTCCAGCGTGAAAGATCAAACAACAAAGCAACATAAAGGGATAAAAATCAAACCATAAAATCCAATAGTACCAAAATAAAAGGGACAGCATGAAGCAGTTCAATAGTTGTCTCTATCTTCTTGTAAGAAGATATTTTTATTCCCTAGATTAAATCTCAAATCAGTTTGAGATATTTTGTAATAAACTTTTGTATAAATACTTCACAATTTGAAGTATGTAGGGTTGATTTTATTAGACATTTCTATGGACTTTTTGATCAGAAGACCCAAAAGGTTATTGTATCGTTTGTTGGGCCAGCAAGTTGCATTGATAAATAAAGATCAGATATTTCCAAGGATTCATGTGTTGAGCGAATTTTAGACAAGTATTTTCATGTGTTATTGTTATTTTTCTCAAAGTTATTCATAATCTTTAATGTGTTTCTCAATCTAAATGTTATAACTGGAATAATACTTCAGAACTTGTTTAATTACACTCTGTCTTAACAATTATACATTTAAATGTTTTTTGTTGATATCTAAATTAAAGAATTCTTAATTTCTCTTTGGTTTAGATTGATTTCTTGAATATCCAGGTTAAAGGATTCTTAATTGCCCTTTGATCTTGATTATCCCTTCATTCCTCATTCATTATCCGGGTCTGAGAACCCTTAACTGCTCTCTCACCCCGAGTGAAACCCTTTCACCCCTCTATCTCAAAGATCTGAAAAACACTCTGCTATCTTGCCCTTGGAACATTCCCTTTAGTGAGTTAATCCAGTTTTTCTTCCTTAATGTTTGAATTCATAGCCCAATGGTCTATAAGACATCATTTTATCCATCTGTCTAAGAAGATCCCACCACCCAATCTCATATACAAATCAAAAACCCCTTGAACAATCATAACTAGCCTAAAAGCATCTTAACTAAAACAAAGTTAAATTTTAAAGAGAGAGCCCTCGCTGAGCATTAGGAAGTCTAGGTCCTGATCTCCAAAAGCGATTTGTGGTTACCTTTGGTTTTTCTTTCTTTTTACTTCAAAAGAATTATCATAGTGATAATACATCAAACTTCCCATCTCCCTGGCTATGTTATCTGGCCATTGCAATCGTGTGCTTGATGTATTACTCTAGGATTGACCCTCCGCGCTGACCCATATGTGGGTTTGCATAACTCCAATGAGTTTTTTAGCAAGCGAGTGTGTATGCTACCCTAGCTCGGGCTCACGTCACCCCACTTGTTTAAGTGTGTGCTCCTCTTTATACTTCTCGGGAACAACCTCTGAGTTTACGTGCCCTAGAGTCATGTTGGCGGCTTTACCAACTCAAGCCCTTCCCTAGTCGTCAATTTCCTCCACCACTTAATCTTGGTCGCTTATTACGTTGGCCTTACATTGAGTTATGTTATGGTCTGACCACTATTTATATGGCCTTAGAGCCATCCCTCACTTGGCTTGGTACCTCCCACCACGACCATGGATAAAGTTAAAGGTTAAGGGAATGAGATAAGGTTGTTGCCTGAGCCATTTGTGAAGGTTCAAAACCATGGCTCTGTCGCGATGGTTTTGCAAATTCTTAAATTTGAGCCAACACTTAAACATCATTATTTAGGTTATATGAAGCATGCACTAGTGTTATCCCTTTTGAGCTTACGACCAATTCTACTCCGTTAGGTCCTTAACGATAGAAAACACAATATGAAATAGGGACTTTCCCATTCAACTCTTCAAGATTGTAGTCTCCACGATTCCTCAATAACTTATGGAGAACAAGTCGATCTCACTCTAGAGATTCCAAGGCCTCTCCTGAAGGTCCAACCAACATAGAAATATTACAACGACAACTTTAAAGATGTGATTACCAAAAGGCCACAAAGGAATCAACAATACTCAAGGAAACAAGGTATTCTCTTGTTAAGTCCAATTACTAGCATGGATGTAAGCACAATTAATTTACCGGAACTAACACAAGCCTACAACATCTCATTTGTTTGGATGGGAATTCCAGGAAACTTAATAATAGAAGTTCCCAATACATGAATACCCATTATGGAGTACTAATTGAGCTTATCACTGGGACTAAACTAGTCATTCAAGTAGGAATTTTTCCCACGCCATCTTTTCACATAGACAACACACTCAACCTTGAGACTTCAACCTTAACAAGTGCATAGCAAGGATGCATATTTGTATGGAATACAAAACTTTAAAGTCAATTCATTCAAGCTCATAAGGTCATGCCTCACACAACACAAAATATAAATTTATTAGACTGAGTTCTTGATAAATGGATGTATAGCCCCAACACTAGGGTATGCATCACTGAATACTTGAAGGAGACCCTCACATAAAATATCGGAACAATAAGAATAAAAGAAGAGGAAGTCCTCCCCATTACCACATTGCAACACAACAATGTAAGACAAGATTGAAATCAACAGAGTCATCATATTGTAGTAAAGAAGAAGAATGCTCAAGCAAAATAATTTTACATGGCCTTCATTCTTACATGCCATCACATTGCCTTTATCGTTGACAGAACATATTAGTCTATTCCTGCAGTAATGCTTCATACAGTCATCTCTCATGTACACTTACACCATTCCGAACCGGAATGTAAATACACAATTCATTAATTTAGAGAAACACTTAGCTTATGAGTTATGGGAAACTGATTCTGGGACTATGACTCTCCACCCAACCATAGATAGTTGCATCCAATGCTTACTTGTAGGTATCACCCCCAAGCTATTTCCCGAGACTGAGAGGTCTGTTTCTGAAGGCTAAAACACCAACTCCAATCACTCTAGGGTCTCTAGAGATACTTCCACCTCCACGCTCCTACTAAGTGGTAGTCAACAATGCATAGGGAATTCAGAGATTCATCGTCTCCACCCTTCGATTGAGTTGTGATAAAAAATGTACAAGGAATCTAGAGACTCACCATCTCCACCCTCCAAGTTACACAGGGAATCCAGAGACTCACAATCTCCACCCTTCCACAGAATCATGAGCAACAAAATACACAGGGAATCCAGAGACTCACCATCTCCACCCTGCAAAACTCAACACCAATGTTCTACCCAACTTGGGGAATCCATAACCAAATGAAATTAAACATACAACAAGGAAGTCATCTAGAAACATTCCAAGAATTTTCCAGGGAATAATTCCTCCACCCCAACCCTTAGGGATTTTCCGAGAATCACCATCTCCACCCTCCAGCTAATGGGGACTCAAGAGGCAATTTATTGCCCACCTGGAAGTGATTTCCTCCCTAACTTATATGTCACACTGAATGTTTCTATTTCCCTCTGCATTCTCTTTTTCCAAGCTACTCCTGCTTTCCCTTCTATTTCCATTTGTTGTTCAGTGTCGAGGTCTTCTCTGATAGTCGTCTCATTTTGTTGTGATTCTGTCAGTGCTTCTTTTTCCTTGCATTTTTCTCCTCTTTTCCGCATGTATCCTTCTAACAAGGCCTCTGCTAACAAATATTGTCAACCAATGAAAATTGTCCACGCCTTCCTCTTTTTTACTTATTGGTTATGCGCAATCAATGTTTCATACCCTCTGCGCACCTCTTTCTTGTGTTCCTTTTTTCTTCAAGAGAACATGGCCCTACGTACTACCTTGCAGTTCCATTAAATTCATGAACTAGTCCATTAAGACATACAACAACTAGTCTTTAATGGTTGTCCAAACTGTCTAGTTTTTCCTGCAACAAATAAACTAAAATGCCAAGAAAGTAACCATCCCTAGCCTCTTGAATTTGTGTCCCATAATTCAGCCCATATTTCTTTTAAAATTATTTACATTATATACATGAGGTTAAGCAATTGGCTATTACAAAAACTTTGAGTTGTGACTTCAATGTATTGAAGATATAAGTATCTAGTTGCATAGAACTATAATTGAAATTCCTATTACTAAAAAAATATTAAAAAGAAGCAATGGGGAATCAAATAGCTCACCTTCAGCTATAGAGGCATGTTAGCAAGGTGCAATGTTCGTGTTGCATGCATGGCGGATCAAGAATGAGTACTTGAATAGGAAATGGATGGGTAATGTTAAAAAGATGAAACATTTTAGCACACACCTTATAACATCGAAGCTAAAATTTGGCCATCAAGTTGTTGTGTTATGAAACCAGCTCAAGAAAAGATAGAAAATATAGATCAACACCTTAGAATTCAGCCTCTTCGAGGGGGCAACCTCCTTTACATTACATAAATGAACAATTCTTGGATGATACAAATGACAAAACCTCCTTTCTATATATAGGAGTCTAAGGAGTCACAATATAATCCAGCCGACCTAACAATAATAATATAAAGCCACAAAAATAACAATAGAGGGATTCTAGGGGGCACGAATATAACAACATGGTGGTAATAGGGGCACAACAATATAAATAAGGGGTATAACTACAATATTAATGGGGTAAACACTAGTATTATAGGGACCCAACATGCCCCTCTCCTTCAAAAAAGTGTTGTCCTCAATGCTTGAGTAGTTCTGGATACTTCTGCATAAAATTCTCATCCTCCCATGTGGAATCTTCAGCGGATAAGTTCTTCCACTTGATAAGATACTCTGAAATTGATCGATTTCGTAGCTGTCGAGTTCTTGTTTCTGTGACAGCTTCCGGTTCCAATATAATTTTTCCTTCCTCATCAAGTTCTGGCAATATTGTTTGCACTGGGAGCTTGTCACCTATAACCTTCTTTAAACATGAAACATGGAAAACTGGGTGCAATCGAGAAGCTGCAGGAAGCTCCAATTTGTATGCCATAGTACCAATCTTTTGCAACACCTTGTATGGACCATAATACTTTGGTGATAATTTATTATCCTTCTTAGCTTGCTTTAGGGACATTTGCTTATATGGTTGTAGCCGTAGGAATACCCAATCACCTACATCAAAACTTCTTTCACTGTGATGTTGATCTGCCTGTTGTTTCATTCTATTTTGTGCCAACACGAGGTTATCCTTTAAGAGTTGGAGGACTTGTTGTTGATGTTCGATGTGATGTTCCACTGCCTGAACCTTAGAATTTTCTCTTAAATATGATGTGATGGATGGTGGTTGATACCCATAAAGTGCCATAAATGGGGTCATTTTTGTTGTTGTATGGAAGGAAGTGTTATACCACCATTCAGCCAGAGGCAACCATTTGACCCATTGTGTCTATTTATCAGATACAAAGCAACGAAGATATCCTTCCAAACATTTGTTTACTATCTCAGTTTGCCCATCAGATTGAGGATGATAAGATGAGCTATGAGCTAACTGAGTACCAAGACAAGAAAATAATTTTGTCCAAAAATTTCCAGTGAAAATGGGATCTCTGTCACTTACAATAATCTTTGGGTTTCCATGTAGCTTTTGAATTGTTTCCATAAATGCAGTAGAAACTGTACTGGCTTTAAATGGATGTGATAATGCACAAAAGTGTGCATACTTGGTAAGTCTGTCAACTACCACCATGATGACACTCTTTCCCTCAGACTTGGGTAAACCTGTGATAAAATCCATTGAAACCTCCTCCCAACGTTGGCTTGGAATGGATAAAGGTTGTAATAGACCCGGTGTCTTAATTGTTTCAACTTTATTTTGTTGGCAAACCAAACATTCCGCCACAAACTTTTGAATATCTGATTTAAGGCCATCCCAAAAAAATTCCTTCTTAACCCTGTGGTAAGTTTTTAAAAATCCGAGTGCCCTCCTAAGGGAGAAGTGTGCAATTCCATAAGAATCTTTTGTTTTAGCTGGGAATTCTTACAGAGGTATAAGCGATCTTTGTACCATAATGAATCATTTTGCCAGCTAAATGTATCAGACGTACTGGAATCTTGTTGTAGCTTTCGAATAAGTGCCCACACTTCTTCATCATTCTTCCATTCCTCCCTTGCTTCGTTTATCCAATCTGGTTGGATAATAGAAATGGCGCACAACAATGCTTCCACATCCTCATCCTTTCTTGAGAGTGCATCTGCCACCACATTTTGCTTCCCTTTTTTGTAGATGATTTCAAAGTCATAACCCAACATCTTTGTGACCCACTTTTGTTGCTCTTCAGAGGATAATCTTTGTTCTAAAAAGTATTTAAGGCTATCATGATCCGTTTTTACCTTGAAGTGTCTTCCCATTAGGTAGGGTCGCCATTTCTTAAGTGCATGGAGTATTGCCAACATTTCCTTCTCATAAATAGCTTTGCTTAAAAACTTTCCCTTGATTGGACGACTTTCAAAAGCAATGGGTCTTTCATCTTGCATTAGAACAGCACCAATTCCATTTCCTGAAGCATCACATTCCACAATAAAGGTTTTTGTGAAGTCCGGTGTAGCTAAGACCGGTGCTTGGCACATTGCCTCTTTAAGATGTTCAAAGGCCTTTGTTGCTTCCGGAGTCCATGAAAATGCATCTTTCTTCAATAATGTTGTTAGAGGTGCTGCTATTCTCCCATAATTCTTAACAAACTTGCGATAATACCCTGTCAACCCAAGAAATCCTCGCAGATGCTTTATGGATGTGGGGATTTTCCATTCCTTAATGGCTTTAATTTTGCTAGGGTCTACCTTAACTCCTTCATGAGATACAATATGACCCAAATATTCCACCTCCTGGACTCCAAAGAAACATTTGGATCTTTTTGCATATAATTGTTTCTCCTCCAATAGTTGTAGCACCCTGTCAACATGTTCAACATGATCCTTCCAAGACTTGCTGTAGATTAGTATATCATCAAAAAATACTAACACAAATTTTCTAAGGAATGGTTTGAAAATTGAATTCATCAAACCTTGAAATGTTGAAGGTGCATTGGTAAGGCCAAAAGGCATGACCAAAAATTCATAATGACCCTCATGAGTTCTAAATGCCGTTTTCGGAATGTCTTCAATCTTCATTCTGATTTGATGATATCCCGAACGAAGATCCAACTTGGTGAAGTAAATTGATCCATGCAATTCATCCAGTAATTCATCAATGACAGGAATGGGGAACTTATCTTTAATAGTGAGCTTGTTGAGCTCCCTATAATCCGGACACATGCGCCATGATCCATCCTTCTTGTGCACCAATACTACTGGAGCAGAGAAAGAACTTTGACTTGGTTGAATTATACCAGCCTCTAGCATTTCTGCAACCATACGTTCAATTTCACTTTTTTGGACATAGGGATATCTGTACGGCCTGATGTTTGGAGGAACACTTCCTGGAATCAGATGAATAGCATGATCATGATCACGCATAGGTGGGAGACCTTTGGGAGTCTCAAATACCTTGGAATGATTGTCCAGGACTTTTTGGAGATCTGGAGAAATAGATGATTCCGATGTGGAAACATCTAGCGAACATAATTGTGCAATTACACCTCTTTGCTCCTTTTTTAGAAGCTTTGTCATACCATTAGAGCTGATTATCTTTCCTGGTTTCCCTGCAATACCCCTTAATTCAACTTCCTTTCCTTCCGTAGAAAATTTGATGAAAAGTTCTTGAAAATTAAAAGCTATTGTACCCAAGGATTGTAGCCATTGGACTCCTAGTACAACATCAGCACCTCCCATTGGAATGGAAAGCATTGGGCTAGTCAATACATATTCTCCCATGGATAGCTTGATATTATGGCACTTTCCAGAGCAATTTATTGTTCCTCCATTTGCAATCATCACTTGACACTCTGGTGCTGGATATAGGAAGCAATTCAATTCTTTTGCTACCCTACAATGAATAAAATTGTGGGTGCTTCCTGAATCAATCAACACTATTACCTTTTTCTTCTTGATTTGTCCTTCTATCTTGATGGTTTGAGGAGTGGTAATTCCCGCCAATGCATTACAAGATATGGTCGGATTTATTTGTTCTTCATCTAGGCTTTGTTCCTGGAGTATATCTTCTTCTTTTGACCTTTCTTGCTCCTTTTCTTCTTCCTCTTCACAATCTATGTAGAATAATTTCTTCTCAGCACACTTATGACCTTTAGTGTATTTGCTATCACAACTGTAACAAAGCCCTTTTGCTCTTTTTTCTTCCAATTGTTGTGGTGTCAACCTTATAGGTTGTGGAAGACTAGGGGCAACAACACTTCCGTCTTTATAGTTGTGAGTGGTATGCTTCCTGGTTGCCATAATTTTGCTTTCCATTTTTCTTGCTAACCTGAATGCCTTCTCTAATGAATCAGGTTCCCAAAGGCAAACATCATGTTGGATATTATCCTTTAAAGACCCTATGAACACATCAATCCTATGCTCCTCTGGAATATCTTTTACCCTTATGTTCAATTTTTGGAACTCCTCAATGTGCTCCATTACTGAACCCTTTTGTTTGAGACTTATCAATTGGCTAAAAAAAGTGTTGCTTTTTGTATCCTCATAATGTGCTATCAATTCTTCCGTAAAAATTGCCCAAGTGATAAATTTTTTACGAGAGCAAAGCCATTGATACCATACAAACTGATTTGGTTCCAAATATACAGTTGCCATACGTACCTTTTGTGTGTTTTGCACATTATTGAGATCGAAGAACTGCTCCATCTGTAATATCCATGTGGCGGGATCCTTGCCATCAAACTTCCTCATATCGATTTTTGGAATATGGTGGGTCTTTGATCCAACATTAGCGTCTATGGAATCATGATTAACATTACTTTTGTTCACATCATGAGTTTCCTTTACAACCTTTTCACCATTAGTAAGTATTTCTTGTAGAAAATTTGTCAAATCTGTCTTCAAATCTGCCATGTCTGTCTTCAAATCTGCCATGTCTCTCTTCAAATCTGTCTTCGAATCATCCATCTTAGCTTCCATGCCCTTTATCTTAGATTCCACGCCATTTATCTTAGATTCCACGCCACTTATCTTAGCTTCTGTTAGCTTTTGTGAGCGTGACATTTGTTGCACTTGTTCTTGTAATTTTGATATATCATGTAGCATTTCTTCCTCCTCTTCATGAGTCATGCTAGAGCTTTCAGGTTCCTTACTAGGTGTTTGCATTTTCTTTCCTCGGGGCATCAGTTACCGATAATAATGCTTTACTATGCCCTTTGAATTCCGTTAAACCAAGCTTACACAAAAATTTAAAAAAAAACTACACACTGTTTTTCACTTTATAGAAGCTTGATATTGAATCTGATGTATCTCTGTAAATTCGGATCATCCAGTTCTGAAATTGCGACCTGTATTAGCCTTCTGCGTCCTCTTTCCAATGCCAAAGTCTGACCCAAATTGGATTCTCCAAGGAAGAGTTATGTGAAATCTCCCATAGTGACTTGCTTTTAGACTAGTTCAGTAGAGCGAACTTGTACGACGTTCCACGAGTCACTGTTTCAACCTTTGAATATGAAACACGCATAAAAGAAACTACAGTCCGTCCTCTTTCTTTACCTTCTTACGAAATTTCAATCTGATCCCCAGAGAGAAAGTTATGACGATTTTCCCTAGGTCACCTGTTTTGAATGTAATTCAGGAGTCTGCAAAAAGACCAAGTTCCTCAGATCATATCTCCGCAAATATCGCGCAAAAAACTCTGAAATTCGGACCCAAGGTTCAGCGCGATTTCTTCTCAAATGGGTTTTTTTTTGCGACTTCTGAAACGTCACAGAAAAAAAGTTATAGCGAAAATGCCACGATGACCTGTTTGGAGCAACGAAACCCTAGAATCCAAAGCTCTGATACCAAATGTTATGAAACCAGCTCAAGAAAAGATAGAAAAGATAGATCAACGCCTTAGAATTCAGCCTCTTCGAGGGGGCAACCTCCTTTACATTACATAAATGAACAATTCTTGGATGATACAAATGACAAAACCTCCTTTCTATATATAGGAGTCTAAGGAGTCACAATATAATCCAGCCGACCTAACAATAATAATATAAAGCCACAAAAATAACAATAGAGGGATTCTATGGGGCACATAAATAACAACATGGGGGTAATAGGGGCACAACAATATAAATAAGGGGTATAACTACAATAGTAATGGGGTAATCACTAGTATTATAGGGACCCAACATGTTGGTTCATGGGCTTCTCAAATATGTCAATTCCCATAAATGGTATATTGAACTTATTAATATTGAAATCATGCAAGTGATTGACCTAGTAAAAATTTAGAGTCTATAAATTTCGGCAATTAAAATGTAGATAAGCCAAAGAGAAATTGGACTGATCTAAAAGTATATCAAGCAAGCTATACAGTGTACTCTCAGGCTTGTATATCGTATTCCGCTCATGGTTCAAATGAAGTTTTGTTGCATAGTATTAATTCAATAGTTATTGTATCATGGTACCATACCTCTATGAATTCTAAAAAGCATGTAGCTTAAATTCCATTGTGAACATTTTTAGTAGTTCGTAATGTAAATTAATGATGGTATGGAAAATAGGTTGAATGTCAAAATATGTTTTAGGGAAGATTTTAAGCATTAACATGGTAGTTTTATTTGATGGGAAAGCACCTAATTTAAGGCTTTTATTCCATCAAATTCCAATCCTATAATTTACATCCATCATTGGATCCATTTATGATTAACCATATTTTGGTGATAAGGTAAAGAGCTCATCATAAAGTGGACTTCAAAGTAAGATTGGATTGATCTTCTCAATATTGTAAGAAAGGACGCAATGGTAATTAAGAGTTATCTAATGCAAGACTAGTCTTCCTCGAATTGTAAGACAATTCCTTTCTTTTCTTTTCTTTGGGAAACAACGAGAACAAATAAGAGTCAATACAATCATTGGGTCACACTAAATAACATGATGGGTATAAGGCATGATCTCTCTATAATCTTGGCACACCTCGCTTAATAGAAGTTGAATGCTAATAAAGGTGGCCAATTACCACTTTAAAAATAAAGAGGATGATTATTAAATCAATTGATAATGCATTATAATTCAACCAAGGATGGGATATTATTCAGAAGGGCATCCTAAAATTGGTAGAGATTCTAAAAAATATTTAAAATATGAGTTTCTTGTATTACAGTACATAAACATTTATATAGATTTCTAAAAAATGTGCACTCAAAAGCCTCCTTATGTATGATTCATGTCAAACTTTTTCTACCATTTTGATCATCATTTCGTGGGAAAATTCTTTCTCAATTCACTAACAAAAGTGGGAGTCATGTGTCTATGTTAATTGGTTTATCATGGTGTATAAAATAAAGTGGCTAATGTGGTGTTTGAACTGATTAATATAGAGTGCGAGGGAGAACCAAATGACCAGTCTTTGTTGAGAAACATTGTGAACATTGTTGTGGAGATTGGCATGGGTCACATGGATTTCTACAGGAATGATGTTGAATAATCCATGTTAGATGAAATTACGGATTACTACTCTATCAAGGTTGTCTTATGGATTTTAGAACATTGTTGTCTAGACAATATGCTAAATGTTGAAGAATGTTCGAGACCTTGTAGAAAAAGAGTTTCTCATTATTTGCACTCTAGCATTGAGCAAAACCAATTAGAGAGAAAAAAATAATCTTGAATCTTATGGTATTGTAAAAACCAAAAGCGGAATGTGGGGGAAGAGGGCGGATCCCTTGTGGTTTCCTAAGGGGGCTTCATAATGGTCCTGCCACTGCCACATTAACAAAAATGGTATTCACTAACAAACAAAATACAGACACCCCCCCCACTCTGTTAAACATCGAGCATGCAAAGGAGGCCGCAATGAACCATGACAGTCGATCCATTTGAATGTGTTGATCATGTGGTTGATATATACAATGAGATTGATATTTTGTTCGAGCTGGTTGATGTATTTTGATATTACTTGACAATCTTGTATGGTCATTCTTGGAAAAAACATCATATAGGAATCATCTTCCAACTTAAGGGCTTTGATGACTTCCTCTACAATCTAGAAGTGATCTTCAGGTGCGGGCTCAAGGATTTGCTCAAAGGTGTGTAGCTTATGCGGCAGACCCAATTCCACTAGAATAAAATTGCACATTGAATTCAAGCTCAATTCCTCGAGTTGATGATGGCATTGAAAAGGGGAGGAGTATATAGTCAAGTAGAAGAATGCATGGTATTGTTGTAGACAAGTAATGAGTGGATAAGGAGGTTAGTGACGAGGAGAAGGCACACCAAGTGGTGTGAGAAGCACTAGCGAGAGCAGGTTCTGGTATCGTTGGGCAGAGAAGTAGCAATGTCAGGCATTGATCTGAAATCTTGGGCAAACTTGGTAATGCTATGCAAGCTCCCTCATCAGTTAAAATTATGTTTAGGATCGTTTCATTTACCCAGTTATGCAAGAGGTTTATGTGTCAAGTTATATGTATTTTATGTGTCATGTGTGAGCAAATTATGAGTTAATTAGTTGATTAAATAACGTGGACAACAAAATAAATGTAGATAAATATACACATCAAAATCAAAATACAAATCTGATCAAGGAGTTCACCTTCTAGTACTGGGTTACATCTCATAGGACCTCCTTTAATGACTAGGCCCTCTTGGAATTATTTGGTCAAATGTTTTATTACAAGCTTCTGCTCAACTCCAATGGCTTTGAAATCTATACCATTGGGTTCAGAAGACCGAAAAACCCCAAAAATGACTATTAGATCTCTGAAAACTGACTTTGACTAATCGGGGCATGACCTCCTTCCCTGGTAGCCCTAGGCTTCCCTGAACTTCCCTGTGGAAACATCACTTGTAGAAGTCTTCTATTGCCTCTGAAACTCATTCCATTGTCTTCAAAGCATCAAAATCATCCAAAATTGACTATTCATTTTCTAAAATTGGTTGAAATCCCATCAAGTTATGGTCTTTTGAATTTTTCCCTAGGAATCTCCTCTAAATCTGGAAAACTTCAGTTAATCCCGCTAAATTTGGGGGCGGTTCCAGATTTGGTAGAATCCGCCAAAATATCCACCAACTATAAAGCACATTTAATTAGTGCATAAGTGCAGTTAATTAGCACTAATCACCGTTTATGGTAAACCGCTAGTGGTTAGGTGATGTAGTGGTCACATGCGCATTTAGTGTTAACCGCTAGTGGTTAACCCTAACCTTCGCACTTAACCTTTAAGAATATGTGCATTCCTCCATAGGATAAGAACAAATGGGTAGTGTAGTTGGTAATGCATGTGGTTAGTGGAGGGGAGGTTGTTGGGTTGAAATCTAGTGCCTCCACAAAATTTTGATCAAACACACATTAGACATTTGAACTTTGGGAGGTGCCATGTGGCGGTCTCCAAGGTTGCCACATGGCATTCTCTCATTGGTACACTAAGAACCAATAAAACTACACCAACACACCAACTTGAAAAATATCACCCAGTGACACTGGAAATCCTTCATTGGGTGTTGACCACCTTTGACCTACACAGTCACCTGCCACGTCAGCAGTACGGACTGCTCACTCGGCAATACCTGCAAAAAGAAATTATTGTTTGGTGAAATGGTCAGTAGGCTCTAACTTCCTCATACCAACTCCGTTTTGAGTGAAACGAGTTGCGTTGGGATCGTATCACCAAGACGGACGCAATCGTTCAAGAATCGATCGATTTTGAACACTTTGATTTTTGAGATATTTCTTGCCCTTAATCTACATTCCAATCAAACGTAATAATGTCAATGTCAGTGTAAGAGCACTCACCAAAGGAATGACCATTTACAAAAATAGTTTTTTTTTTTCATTTTAAAATAATTTGTTATACATTGACAAATAAAAAAATAAAAATACACACATTATGATTATTAAATCTAATCAAATTATTGTGAACCAATCGTAAAATAAAATAAAATGAATTAAAAATTATTTTAATAATTAAATAATTAATTGATAGTAAAAACTTTGATTATGATATGAAAATAGCGAAAATTAAGATAAAATGAACCATAGTTAATAGCCACGCAAAAACTATAATCCTTAGTGGACGCTGAGACAAACCATATCAAATCAATAATTTATGTACCTTACTATCTAAATTTCTCAAAATATTAGGAATCATAACAATGGTTGTTATCATATCAATTATTATTAACAAAGTATATTGAATAATTTATTTTATCTACCGATCACCTTTTTCAAAGTGGGAATCATTTTGAATTATCATTATATAAATACTCGTTAACTAAATATATCGAATAAATAATTTATGTACCTCACTATCTAAATTTCACAAAATATTAATAAGCATAACCATTATTGCTATCATATCAATTATGATTAACAAAGTATATTGAATGAATAATTCTATGTACCCAATTACCTTTTTCGCGACGAGGTCATTTTCGTGACTAAGAGAATGTAATTTTATATATATATAAGAGATTTGCCGATATATATTAGAGTTATCCACGAAGTCTGTTGGTTAGTCTCCGATTTTAATAGTTTTGTTGAGGCTTTCCGTTGTAAATTTCCAAATTATTATTATTTTTATGAGTGGATTTTAGAGTGGTGGTTAATTTATGTGATTGATTTTTAATAAGTTGAGTGTGAAAATTTAACACTTTCAAATGTAAATTAGGGAATTGACCCTAGGTCAAGGCTCTAATACCATGTTGAGGTTTTCCATTACACCAAAATGCACATGCATTAGTAAACTTCTAAATCATTATCATTACCTTTATGAGTGATCCCAAGATGGATCCTAGAATGGCAGATAGTCCATGTGATCGATTCCCAATAAAATAAGTGTGAAAATCCAACAAGTTCTACCTTCCCACACTCAAGAAGTAATTCTACTTTGGATGGAGTTAAACAAAGGAAATTTATGTGCGCGAGTAGAGATGTTTCATGTCTACTCAGTTATGGTTCTTTCTTACTATGTCTATTTTATAGAATCATATTTCATTGGCTTAATGTTATCTTCTCGGAAAACCAAGTTAGCTCATTTTGTTCATCCTAAATGTATATATTATGTTACTCATAACACTTTTAGCATGATGTATTAGTCATAATTTTTGGTATCAAAACTTTGTTATTCTACAATTGATTTGGCCTCCACATACCAAAGTACACCTTGATAATGTAATTTTTATTATCCAATTAATATAAAATCCAAGCATATATATATATATATATAATTAATAATAAAAGTAATAATAAATGGTTACTTAATAATTATAAAAAAGTGAATATGATAACATTTTATAAATAAATGGCTAATTTTATATTCTTAACAACAAGGATGTGGTCATGAGAACTACGCTGAGATGAACGTCTTCTCCTTCCACGACTAGAATTATGAACTAGCTGATAAAGTAGGGTGTACCTCGAAAACTTAAGAAATTGTATTTTTAACTTACGCGGAAAACTTGAGGTATAATTGTATTTTTAAAATACTTAATTATGTAATTAAGTATATGTATATGATTTGAACATTTACTTTTTATTTTTATTTTTGGAAAGAATGATATTATATTTTTTTTTCCAAAATACATGCAACCCTAAAAAGTGAACAAGAATATAAACACAGGTCTTTACTTAAAAGGCAACAACAATATTTTTATTAAAAACACATGTCTTTACTTAAAGGGTAATATCAATATTTTTATTGAAAGCGGTGATCGTTTTTTCCTGATCAGGGTGAGAGACAGATTAGGGATCACAGTGGGATCTATGATCATTAAGAAAGGGGTGGCGTGGTTACCTTTACATATGTAATCTCATGTATGGGACATCAAGGAACCATTATGAATATTGGTTGAGGCATCTGTAGGAGTGTGATAATGTAGGCACCATAATTATAGCAAGTGGTGAAATACTGAGAAGTAGAATCAAGGAATTTTTTGGACAAAATACAGTGATGTTATTTGGGATAAAGCGGGTGCCAAACAAAAAAAATTGAGGATTTTGGTTAGCCAATTTTCTTGGGTAATGGTTGGTCGTTGGAAAGACATTTTATGTTCCCCATAGTCTTATATGAAATCTATGGGTTGTTTAAGTCCTGAGGGGGTCTTGGGTCTTGGGTTGGAGTCCTAGTCTGCTTCTTGTATCTTTTACTCAGCCCGAGGAGAAATTCCAGTGCAATTGGGTTGGTTTGTTGTTTATGTTTGTGAATCTAATGTGGAGAGATTCTTTTGGGCACAACTTAATGAATTTTTGTATGGCGGGCATTGTATTTTAGATTTTACATGTAATCATTATTGCTAGATCTACGAATTTACCTCCTTTGATTGCCCTCCAGAGATTCCCCACTCCATCCTCCCACCATGGGTCAATATAGAAATTCCTTGTAGATTCAAACTACAGATTGTAATATGCTAAAACAATTGACTTGAATCTACTCTACTCATCAGCGAAAACAATAAATGATCAATGAAATCATGAAACATGAAAGAGAAAGAATTCAATCACACATAACACAATAATTTTCCGGGAAAGCCACAGCTAAAAACCCCTGTTATCTGTATATTGCATTAATCAGAAAATATGAGAAGATACCAATGCTTTGTTCAAGCCCGAGCAACCTCTACACTATCTCAATCTATCTCACTGCTTCACAAACAAGCTCCAGCCAATACTTAGCCAAATCTGCTACCTGCCAACCTCCTATTTCCTTGCGCAGTTTCCTAGGGAATTAGCCCATATTTAATTGGGAAATTCCACAAATATGAATTGCGCAATCCTCATACGCCTTCCTCTGATTGCATGCACCATCTGTACAATTTGGATGATTATACAATTGATAGTACATTGTCCCTGAACTCCAATCTCAACTGGGTCTCTCTCTGATGTGACATGCATGAGTTAATTATGAGTGAATCTTTAGTTTTTTGGTTGAGCATTGTTGGTTAAACCCCACTAGTGTAGGTTACACCCCACCACTGGATCTCCCACTAATTCCTCCATCAATTGGAACTAGTTTAACTAAATTTAACTCAAATAAACTGAATAAAAAAATTAAAACTCAAAATAAACTCAACCTGGGCACCTAAAATTTAGGAACCACTCTACATGACTCTAGATAGACTCCCAACTCGAATTAACTGAGTCAACTAGGTCAAATTAACTTAGTTAATTATTACAAGTTACTATGAGAATTAGAATTACAATTTAATTCCTAATTTAATTCAAGGACAAAATTAACTTCAAATTTTCTTGTTGCATTTTTCAACAGCTAGAGGTCTCTAGGTCATCTTAATTAAAGCTCCAAGGCAATTTTTCGACAGCAGATTATCTTCAGAAATGGTGAGACCTTCGTCTCAGCGTAGCCATAGTTGCGGCTCTAGAGGGGGGCGTAGTCGCGGTCATGCTCGTGCTCAGTCAAGACCCACCAGGGATTGAGGGTAGGCAAGTTCCCAGCATTTAGGTCTTTCGACAATCAATGCTTACAAGAATGACACCCATCCTTGAGCCTGCCAAGCCATCAGCGAGTGGGATGATCCAAATTAGATACTTAAACTCTCTTAAAGTTACCCAAACTCTGTAAAGAAACTCATGCCGAAGTTCAAAGTCTTGTGGATATCGAGCTTATCAGAAATAACCTCTGAACAATGGCAATTTGTGGTCAGCACGGAACAACGAGGACCCTCGGTCAAAGCGCGCAGACCGTTGGCCCATGGTGACCGTGCACTGGCACAAATTGGCAATCGGGAGGCCAAATCCAAAAATAGAGGCAGTTTCTTATACATGATTGGCCCATGGTAAAGCGCTAATCGCGTATTGCAGGGCATCCCCCCTCAGTGAAGGAAAGCCCCAAGCACTCGATCACAAGGAAAAGGCATAAACCATACGAGAATCACCGATTCCATTAGAAGGCGTGTCCTGCACCAAAACCGGCGGGATATCACGAGCACTTCAAGCGGTAAGCGGGTTCGACCGAGTCCCACGTGATTCCATACACTGGGTGACACGTGTCCAGCGGATGAGAGAGAAAACCGCTCACATCGCGCGAGTAAAGGTCACGCAACTTACCCGTGTGATATGGACGGAGACCGTAGGATCTGGAGGCTCCAGATCAACGGCGGAGATGCGACCGATGGATGACTGGATTTGAAAAAGTCATAAAGCAGATTGTGCGAGATTTTGAAGTCCGACGTGGACAATGAGTTGGCAGAGATTCGTGTTTCGTGGGCATTCTTGGAGTAAACGGAAATAACGGTCATTTCAAACGATCGAGTGTTTCCGGTGAACCTGACACTTATCCGTTACGGAATAGGTGGCCACTTCCCTGTGAAGTGTGATGCAATGATTGTAACAGCTGAAAGAAGGGATTCGAACAGACAGAGGTAGGGAACAAGAGAGCTGAAAGTGGAAATGAACAGTCAGGAAGCAGATGGCTTAAAGCCACAGACTAATAGAGATGGGGGGGGAGAAGAAGAGAGGAGAGCGAACAGCAAGAAAAAGTTGAATGTGCATAGAGTCTTTGGAGTCACTCAGAGGTCGAGTGAAAAGCCAGAGAGCTCAATTGACAGCAGGATATTGTTGTTGGAGTTGCTTGGAGGTCGAGCGACTCACAGAGGCATGCAAAGGCCGAGAGAAAGAGCTTAGAGAAGCCATAGCAGAGAGCCACGAGCCACAGCCAGAAGCGAGAGCTGAGAGACAGAACCAGAGCCAGAGCTAGAGTCAGAGCCAAGTGCTAGAGCAAGAGCCAAAGCCAGAAAGTCAAAGAGCTCCAAGAGCCAAGGGATAAGATGGTGTTCTGAGCCCAATGTTCCTGTGTAAAACATTGGAGTTGAGTGTGGAACTTGTAAAAGAACTGTTGCCATAATCCCAGGAAGCCTAGTCAAGTTTGACTAGAGCTCAAGGATACGTAGCCCAAGCATTTCGGGTGAACTTGGTATTAAATTGTTGTCTTATGTGTTTTCTTATTGTTGCATTTGTCTATTATCATATGTATTTACATATCAGCACGAACAACCAAATTTTAAAAGCACATAAACAGTTAAAAACACATGCTAGCATACACCTTATTTTAAAGCATTTCTTAATTCCACATTGGTTAATCATTAAGACTTGGGAAAATTTAAAACTTTGGAATTGGGAGAAGTTCTTGTAAGTTAGACAAGAATCCTAAGAGCCCCATTTTCAAATCAGGTGGTATCAGAGCTTAAGATTGATTAACCCCACCTTCAAAAAAAATTGTATCAGAGTGCTTGATTGACAAGGCAAAGATTGCTTGTCTGAAAGGTTTTTGGACAGTCAAGGATTGATTGCCTCATTGATTGTATGCTTGGTTGCATACTGACTATTGTTTGAGTTTGCAGAGGTGAAGGGAAAGCTATTGATAGCTCATTCTAGGAAGGACAAGAAGGAAGAAGGGCTGAAGGCATTCTTCTATCCCAAAGGACCTCAGGGCAATCCTTGAAGCACAAAAGGTTGTTGTAAGAGGTTACTAAATAAGCTCTTTAATAATCTTGTTTGAAGTTCTTTTGTTCATTTGCATAATGACGACTTCCACAAGTGAATCCTCGAATTCTTCTTTCCTTACAAGTTCCTTTGATGGAGACATGAAGCAATACTTGTTCATCATGATGAAAAAGGTAAGAGAAATGTATGAGGATGGAAGGAAGAGCAGCATACTTAGAGAGCAATTAAATTCCGTGGAGGAAGAGAAGCAGATGCTTTCTAGCAAATTGTAGGAAATGGAGAGGCAACTTCATATTGCAAATATGAACCTGAAAAGGATGCATGAGTTGGAGTCACAACTCTTTGTTGCCAAAGAAGCCTTGGTCAAGTATCAGCTTGAAGAAGAGGTAAACCATTCTAGTTTGTCTTCAATTTCTTCTAAGAATTCTTATATTGGTTCTTTTGAAAAACATACTAGAAGCATAGGTTCCAAGCTAATGTCCAAGATGGGCTATGAAGGAAAAGGATAGGGAAAATATGCACAAGGTATTGTTGAGCCAATAATGGTTTAGGAAAGGCCTAAGTATTTGGGTCTTGGTTATGGACTGTCTTATGGAGAGAGTTCTAAAGCTTCCATGAAGGCCATTGAAACAGTTCCAAACAGGAGTTTCATTGTAGGTCCTCTACCTCAGAAGTGTGAGGATTGTATTCAGGAGGAATGTAATAGCTCAAAACATCATTCGCAGGATGCAGGTGTTTAGAAGCACACACTTGAACCAGAGAGTTGTGGATTGGCATAGCTTTTCGCACTTTTCTTAGTGCTTGAGGATTCTCCTTTGGAACCTATTCCAGACTTATCATGTTGAGGTTTTTGATTTTTCAGAATAGTCTCAAGTATTTGAGAGATTTTACAACCCTTTTTAATTTTCTCCAACTCCTTTCTCAAAGATACTATTTCGGCCTCACGTTCTTCACATGTCTCTTCTTTTTCTTTAAGCTTTGCTTCCAAGAGATCTTCTCTCCTTATTATTTCCTCGTTTTCCACTTTGAGAGAAGTGATTTTGTTCCGTAGTTTCTCATTTTCTTCAATGGCGCTTATTAACAGTTCATCTATATTTCCTTCTAGCCCCGAGTCATCATCATCTGTGAGTGCCATGAATAATGCTTCTTGGCTTTCATCATGATCACTTTCCTCATCTGATTTCTTTTTGATGACCATAAACTCATCCTCATCAGACTCATCTTGCTTGGAGAAGAAGTTTTTCTTATTGAACCCTTTCTTTTTATGTGCCATTCTTTTGGAATTTCCTTCAGCATCACTGTCATGTTTATGAGGACATTTTGCTGCATAATGACCTATTTTACCACATTTAAAACAAATAAGAGGATACTTGACTTTAAGCTTAGATCCTCTCTTCAGCTTTCGTACATTTTGAACCAATTCGGATTCCACATCTGACTCATCACTATAGTCATTCCTTTCTTTCCCTTCCTTTGACTTTGAGGCCTTGAATGTTGCATCTTTGGAGCTAGGGCCACCTTTCTTCATTTCATAGGCAGTGAGAATTCCATGGAGTTCATCCATTTTGAGGGTATCTAGATCCTTTGCTTCTTCTATAACACTTATTTTGGAGTCAAATCTGTCTGGAAGAGACCTTAATACCTTTTGAACAATGGTACTTTCTTCCACCTTTTCATCCAATCCTTTCAGGGAATTTACTACTTCAGCTACCCGAAGGAGGTATGCTGCAATATCTTCTTCATCTTCCATCTTTAAACTTTCAAATTGTCTTCTATGAGTTTGAAGCTTTGCCTTTTTTACTTTTGAGTCTCCATCGTACAAGCCAACTAGCTTCTCCCACATTTCTTTGGCGGAGGTACAGTGCATGATTTTTGTAAACTCGGAATCAGTGATTCCACTAGTGATAGAGTTCATGGCCTTTGCATTTGCAATGTAGGCTTTCCTCTCGTCTTGGTCTGTTGGAAGAGTGGAAGTCGCTTGGTATTCAGTTTGAGAAAAATGCCAGACTTCAGGTCCAAGGGACATTAAGTAGTAAGTCATTCTTTTCTTCCAGAAACCAAAGTTAGTGCCATCGAAGAGAGGAGGTTTTCCTGATGCTTCATGATTTCTCATCATGTCTGCGGATCCTTCTTCAAGTTGTTAGGCTAGTATGAAGAAGCCTGCTCTGATACCAATTGTTAGGAATACTTGGGGGGGGGGGGGGGTGAATCAGTATTTATTATTTTTCGTTCCAGTGATTGCCAAAAGCATATATAGATATGTATATGTATATATTAAACACAGAAATCAACAGCTGGAATAAATGTTTTTATTAAAAATGCAAGACAGTGCAATGAAATAAATACAATATAAGTATCTCTGACTGTGAGTAGTTGCCAAGCTCCAACTTGGACTTTAGTGAGGCTCCAACCTCTAGAGCACCAACTCTGTTTTTCCAAGACACCGATCTTGGACTTAGGAGCACCAACTCCCAAGAACTTCAATCCTGTTCAATTCTGAGGCTCCAACCTCTTGGGCTCCAACCCAACTTTTGTATACACTGGTGTGCTGCTGCACTCTTTTCATCTTCTGTTGTTTCTGTTACCCCCTTTGCCTCTACTGCTTCCACTATACCATACACCAATAACCACATCAGTTCTCTGTTTTTGCTGCTTTTATACATTCCATGCCTCTGTCCATTCATTTCCTCTTTCTCATTGGCTCTTTGGCTTCCTTTCTCCGCAGGCTCTTCAGCTTCCTCAACGCTTGCTTACCCTTTCAGTTACCTCCTCTCTTGCTTGCTTCTTCAGCTTCCCGGACTTCAGTTCCCTCTGTCTATCCAACCGTTCCAATATTCACAGGATACATATATCAAAATTGTAACAACACTCCTGTTTTTCTCATGATCGTAGGCATACACTGGAGCCGCTTCATTTAACAGACAGCCACATCTTATCCCAATCATAATCGCCATGATTCAGTCTCCCGCACTATCGGGATTGTTCCTTACAGTATTTTTGCCTCAAAACCCAGCGCACGACATTTTTGAGTTACATAGGAAATATATGAAAAAACAAGCGAAAAAGCGCTAAAGGCGGACTTCAAATTTTAATTCACCCGCATTTAAACCTATATCAGGTCCGCCTTGTAATCGCAATCGGCAGTCGCCAATGGCCGATGGCCGATGGGCCGATCCACTTGCGGATGCGATATTGCATTGGACCATGTTTTATATGCCCGTTGGTTCCGCATGCTTATCTCAATCGGGGACTGCCCTTGGCGGAGGTCTGATGCGATATCCCTATCGGCAATCGTAATGACTTACTTGACACTGTATCGCTGCTCCCGAAGTTCCGATGCGACATTGTGTGCCAGACCCGATATAGCTTCAACACTTCCGTGAATAAGGTTTCAAATCCGCCGATAGTGTTAAAGCTTATCTACACGCCTTAGCCTCCGTTTGCGCCTCCGATAGTGTTAAACATATATATATGCATAGTTTTTGTTGTCGATGGTGTATTTGCATATATAACCAAGACTTCCGCCTCTATTTGCATTATATGCATATTTATATGGTTTTTAACTGCTGATAATGATAAAGCATGCATACATGGGTTTTACAAGCCCGATAACATAACTGGATATATCTATGTGAGTTCTGCTCTCGATGGCTGTGTATGCTCCCGATAGGCTCCTGATAGGCATATATGGCTCTGTTTGCTACATTTGCTCCACCGATGGCTCCTCTTGTAGCTCCTCTTGCTCCAGTGTGGCTCCTCTGGCTTGTTGAAATATTAATTTCACCTGCGCATTTTTTTTATTTTTTTATTTACAAAAACAGCAGAAGAAAACCACCAAGCTCATCGGACTGCTTTTGTTGTGAAAGTGGTATTCCGTAAATCTCACCCGATGCAATAAAATTTTGCCACGCGTCAACTGTACTTTTCACAAAACCACTTTTTATCGGGGCGTAACATTCGTTCTGTTTGGGCGAGCGATGATCGTTGGATTAGTATGAATATTGTTCGTCGTCGGATCGAAGTCAAAGCTAGGTACGGTCAGAAAAATTCCCAACATGGCTTGGTCTGCTCCTATGTGTCTCCTCTTGCTCCTCTTGGCTCCATCTGCTCCTCTGATGGCTCTGTCTCCTCCTCTTGAATATTGCCATATTGACATCAATGACAATCTGTGTCCAACAATGTTCATTTCAGCTTCGAAAGTACAGTGTACTTAAGCAAAAGTTGATAGATGGAATGCATGCATGAGCATGAGATGCATGTAATGTTGGCTTGGGAGAAGTTAACTTGGTCTCCAAAATGGAGATAATGAAGATGTGTTTCATCTTTTGGAAAAGAGACCTAAAGGTCTTTTTCTACATGCTTGACCTAAAGGGACATTTGTTTTAAAGGCATGTTTTATTGGCTTGTTATCTAGTCAATCATTTGTATGTGGATATAAGACAAGGAAGGGTTCATAAGATGTGAAATATGTTTCTTTGTTGAAGTAGGAGTTAGTCCATCCAATTGTTGTCTGTATACCTGCTGTTGTTAACAGTTGTTGTTGGTAGCTTTTCAAACAGGTACAAATGAAAGTTTTGTGGAGCAAATGTACTTCACATTCGTTTGAGCCACCTTGGATCAAGGATCAAGGTAAAGAAGTTCAAACTACCTTCTGTAAACTTCACAATAGAAGTTCTGCATGAAGTCAAGGAGGAAAACAGTTCTTCCCAAGACGACCAACCCATCCAAGAAGGGAAGTGGTTAGAGATTGTGGTTCAGAGGCACTATGCAAAGGCAAGTGTAGGGAGGATGAAAGAAGAGGGTGTTGTTACTCTCATTTATTGCTCTGATCAATATATCATTCTTTTGGTGGACCAAAAGTTCTTTTAGTGGGAAGGCGTGATCAGAATTGGATCCTTAAACTCTCTTAAAGTTACCCAAACTCTGTAAAGAAACTCATGCCGAAGTTCAAAGTCTTGTGGATATCGAGCTTATCAAAAATAACCTCTGAACAATGGCAATTTGTGGTCAGCACAGAACAACGAGGACCCTCAGTCAAAGTGCCTAGATCGTTCGCCCATGGTGACCGCGCACTAGCACAAATTGGCAATCGGGAGGCCAAATCCGAAAAAAGAGGCAGTTTCTTATACGCGATTGGCCCATGGTAAAGCGCTAATCGCATATCGCAGGGCATCCCCCCTCAATGAAGGAAAGCCGCAAGCGCTCGGTCGCGAGGAAAAGGCATAAAACCGTATGGGAATCACCAATTCCGTCAAAAGGCGGGTCCCGCGCCAAAACCGACAGGATATCGCGAGCACTTCAGGCAGTAAGCGAGTTCGACCAAGTCCCATGCGATTCCATACACTGGGTGACACGTGTCCAATGGATGAGAGAGAAAACCGCTCACATCGCACGAGTAAAGGTCACGCAACTTACCCGCGCAATATGGACGGAGACCGTAGGATCTGGAGGCTCTAGATCAATGGCGAAGATGCGACCGATGGATGACCGGATTTGACAAAGTCATAAAGCAGATTGTGCGGGATTTTGAAGTCTGACATGGACGATGAGTTGGCAGAGATTCGTGTTTCGCGATAATTCTTGGAGTAAACGGAAATAATGACCGTTTCAAATGATCAAGTGTTATCGGTGAACCTGACACTTATCCGTTACAAAATAGGTGGCCACTTCCTTGTGAGGTGTGATGCAGTGACTGTAATAGCCGAAAGAAGGGATTCGAACGGACAGGGGCAGGGAATGAGAGAGCTGAAAGTGGAAATGAATAGTTAGGAAGCAGATGGCTTAAAGCCACAGACTGACAGAGATAGGGGAAGGAGAAGAGAGGAGAGCGAACAGCGAGAAAAATCTGAATGCGCTGAGAGTCTTTGGAGTCACTCGGAGGTCGAGTGAAAAGCCAGAGAGCTCAATTGACAGCAGGATATTGTTGTTGGAGTTGATTGGAGGTCGAGCGACTCACAGAGGCATGCAAAGGCCAAGAGAAAGATCTTAGAGAAGCTAGAGAAGAGACCACGAGCCACAGCTAGAGCCAAGAGCCAGAGTGAGCGCCAAAAGTGAGAGCTGAGAGCCAGAACCAGAGCCAGAGCAAAGAGCAAGAGCTAGAGTCAGAGCCAAGAGCCAGAGCAAGAGCCAGAGCCAGAGCCAAGAGCTAGAGCCAGAAAGCCGAAGAGCTCTAAGAGCCAAGGGATAAGATGGTGTTCTGAGCCCAATGTTCCTATGTAAAACATTGGAGTTGAGTGTGGAACTTGTAAAAGAACTGTTGCCATAATCCCAGGAAGTCTAGTCGAGTTTGACTAGAGCTCAAGGAGACATAGCCCAAGCGTTTCGGGTGAACTTTGTATTAAATTGTTGTCTTATGTGTTTGCTTATTGCTACATTTGTCTATTATCATATGTATTTACATATCAGCACGAACAACCGAATTTTAAAAGCACATAAACAGTTAAAAACACGTGCCAGCATACACCTTATTTTCAAGCATTTCTTAATTCTGCATTGGTTAATCATTAAGACTTGGGAAAATTTAAAGCTTTGGAAGTGGGAGAGGTTCTTGTAAGTTAGACAAGAATCCTAAGAGCCCCATTTTCAGATCTTGGGAAGTCAAGATTAGAGCCAAGATGGATCCTAATTAACAAGAGTTATTGGATGACTTCAGGGATATCATTCCGGGCCCGAGTAATACTCGAGGTCGTCACTCTCTGTTTCTACAAACTCTCCTCATATTTTGGATGATGAAGACCCTATTAGCCAAAGCTTTGATGTTGACCCTCTCAAAAATCCAAGTTTCCTCAAAGGAGATTCAAGAAATCCACAAAGAATTCCAACTAATTCAGTGCCAAATTCAGCAGTAGAATGCCTGCTTCGCTCCATTTCAAAGACACATTTTGTGTATGCCTCTGACTGAACAATTGGGATCTAGTGCCAAAGACCTAGCATCAATTGAGTTTTCTGATTATTAAACTTGTTTAGATGCATAGTTTGGTTTTTTTGGCTTCCTAATATAGGCTCATAGTTATTAGAGGTCATAAAGATAATGAATTTTATTTTCTTTTGTTAGACAATCTCAAACAGTTTCGTTTTTGGACTGGTTATAATGTAACCAGATGGTCAACAAACCTGGTTTCCCTATGAACAAATTAAGGCCATCTAGACATAGATGTTGATACTATAATACTTGCCACAATTTGAAGCAATAATAGAAAAATACCACTCAAATAAAATAAAATAAAATAAAATTTAAAAAAAAAAAAAAAAAAAAATTGATCATTTTCAAGTTAAAATTCCTGAAATATTTTTACGTCGTAAGGCGTTCCCCTCTGAAATCAACTCCCCCAACTGCCTTTCTGTCATAATCCTGGCCATCAGATCCATTGTTAGACGATTAAATGTTTTTCCACCATTAGATGCTACTAATTGTCAAGTCAACTAAATCTTGATTTGCACTATTATAACCATAGTCCCATTTGCAATTCTTTCAATTCGATTAGGTGGCTTCGCTGGGTGCATCTAACCCTAAGCTTGTTCATTACCAGACACCATGAGGAACAACTCGGTTGTTCGATGCCAAGCTCCGTGAAAACGCTTTGAAAAACCCTAACTCAGCTAGGGTTACCTCCTGGGTGCCTAGTTCTCGCCTCTTAGCCATGACATTGCAGTGAACCAGTCTCTGTGTCTTGCTTATCCACTGCTACCCGAATACCATCCAGAATCCATTTTCACAAGGTGCGAGTAAGCCTAATTTTCGTTGATGGGTTAGTAGACTTTTAGTGATTTACACATTAGGTATCTTAACATTCTTTTTTTGTATTATTTAATCTAGCTAATTCTCTATTTCTTGTCCTGCCTACAGGTCCTCAAGTTGTTTTGCAATTCAAGGGATTATAGCACCGAGGAAGGCACTTGAATCCTTCGGTACATGTAATGTGTTCTGAACCCTTTACGATTCACCAAAAGGTCCTTTGGTTACCTTCGAATATATATATAAGTGTTCTATTGCTAAGTCCTTCCCTGTGTCTAGTTGCAGGGTTATTTCCGTGCTCAACAGACATTGCCGGGGCATTTCTAGTTATGGAATGCATGGCAACAGAGGGATACCCTTGAATCGGGTGCGATTAAGAACAAAATTCGAAATAGTATGAGTATCTGCGTCGGGAACAACTTGCCTCTAACACTAGACTATCTACCCTTACGGGTTAGTCTTTGGTTCCATCAAAATTACTATTTAAAAATATTTTCTCTGTAATTGTTATATGGGTTGAAGAACTCTTGTTTCCATAGGACTACTTGCCCAGTTAATTGGCGAATTCAGCTGTTAATTTTTATTTTTTTCGGAACATCGGCCTGAGACTCGGGTACCAAGTTCTGTTTTCTTTTGAACTGTTCCAAAATGTTCCTAAGTAATATTAATCGTATTTACAAATATTACGAATTGATTGCACCATACAATTTACTGGCAAGTTTGGGAAATGTTGTTTTTTGGTTTATATTTGAATCTTACCATTTGCTGCTCTTTACGAGACCCCCCTTAGCTGTTGGGGTTATTTATTGGATTCTTGTAGGTTACATTTACCATAGATTTTCAACACGGTATCGACTACCAAGGTTCTATATGGGTTGATTGTGTGAGTTTCTTTTTAAAAAATTATTAAATTTGTTAACTCGGGTACCAAGTTCAGTTTTCTTTTGAACTGTTTCAAAATGTTCCTAAGTAATATTAATCATGTTTATGAGAGATTTTTCAGCATAAATCGCATGATATTTCATTTGTCGACGCATTTCGAACCAACCAGTGTGGTTCATCGTTAAGACAAGTTGAAGAATCAGATCGAGCTTTGCATGTTAAATAGTCAGAGCAGAACCTCCAACGGCTATAATTCTTGATCAGGTAATGGCTATAATGACTAATGGTTAAATTTGACTGGGAAACGGTTAGTTGGACTAGACCTGGGGCATAACCATATTTAATTAAAATAAGTTAATTTAATTGAATATTAAAATGATAGTTAGTTATATAATTATTAAATTAGAAGTCAAAAGAATATATGAAATTACATAGAGGTTTTAACTATTTTATAAAATTTTGTTATTATTATTATTATATATATATGATTATTAAATTAATAGTTAGTTAAAAAAGGTATTAACTATTTAATGAAGATATATAAATATATAAATATTAGAAACCATAATAATTTAAATATTTAGATTTAATTAATTGTTTATTTAATTGTTAAATCATAGATTGATTTCAATATTAAAGTAATTATTTTTCTTTTATTAATTAAGTTAAAATTATTATTATAAAACAATAGCATAAATTAAATGCTATTAAAATACCTTATTCAAAGAACAAAGGCCAAAGGATACAAGAACAAGCTATAAATGAGGGAGGGGAGGAAGGGAAGAAAACGACTAGGAAGAGAGTGCTAGGACCCAGCGACTACTGATCTTCCAGCCATCCTCTCTATTGAGATTGCTCGGCCTTTTTTCAATCTCAAGGGCTTCCCTAAATTTCCGGTGATGGAACTGTGAAACTCTAGCAATAACACTAGCTTCCTCAATACAAACATGATGTTTGGTTTTCTCCGCATGTTCTGCTAAAGCGGAAGACTTGGTTCTCCTATGTTTAAGGTCAGCTACGTGCTCACTAATCCTTTGATTAATGGAGCGACCAGTCTCACCAATATAGGGGGTCCCACAGGAACAAGGGATAATATATACCCTTTTCATATCCTCAATTCAATAATATTAATCATATTTACAGAGGTTATGAACTGGTTGCACCATACAATTTACTGGCGAGTTTGGGAAATGTATTTTTTTGGTTTATATTTGAATCTTACCATTTGTTGCTCTTTAATCCATAACCACATGAAATTAAACATACAACAAGGAAGTCATCTAGAAACATTCCAAGAAATTTCCAGGGAATAATTCCTCCACCCCAACCCTTAGGGATTTTCCGAGAATCACCATCTCCACCCTCCAGCTAATGGGGACTCAAGAGGCAATTTATTCCCCACCTGGAAGTGATTTCCTCCCTAACTTATATTTCACACTGAATGTCTCTATTTCCCTCTGCATTCTCTTTTTCCAAGCTACTCCTGCTTTCCCTTCTATTTCCTTTTGTTGTTCAATGTCGAGGTCTTCTCTGATAGTCGTCTCATGTCGTCGTGATTCTGTCAGTGCTTCTTTTTCCTTGCATTTTTCTCCTCTTTTCCGCATGTATCCTTCTAACAAGGCCTCTGCTAACAAATCTTGTCAACCAATGAAAAGTGTCCACACCTTCCTCTTTTTTACTTATTGGTTATGCGCAATCAATGTTTCATACCCTCTGCGCACCTCTTTCTTGTGTTCCTTTTTCTTCAAGAGAACATTGCCCTACGTACTTCCTTGCAGTTCCATTAAATTCATGAACTAGTCCATTAAGACATACAACAACTAGTCTTTAGTGGTTGTCCAAACTGTCTAGTTGTTCCTGCAACAAGTAAACTAAAATGCCAAGAAAGTAACCATCCTTAGCCTCTTGAATTTGTGTCAAGTAATTCAGCCCATATTTCTTTTAAAAGTATTTACATTATATACATGAGGTTAAGCAATTGGCTATTACAGAAACTTGGAGTTGTGACTTCAATGTATTGAAGATATAAGTATTTAGTTGCATAGAAATATAATTGAAATTCCTATTACTAAAAAATATTAAAAAGAAGCCATGGGGAATCAAATGGCTGACCTTCAGCTATAGAGGCATGTTGGCAAGGTGCAATGTTCGTGTTGCATGCACGGGGGATCAATAGTAAGTACTTGAATAGGAAATGGATTGGTAATGTTAGCAAGATGAAACATTTTAGCACACACCTTATAACATCGAAGCTAAAATTTGGCCATCAAGTTGTTGGTTCATGGGCTTCTCAAATATGTCAATTCCCATAAATGGTATATTGAACTTGCTAACATTGAAATCATGCAAGTGATTGACCTAGTGCAAATTTGGAGTCTATAAATTACGGCAATTAAAATGTAGATGAGCCAAAGAGAAATTGGACTGATCTAAAAGTATATCAAGCAAGCTATATAGTGTACTCTCAGGCTTGTATATCATATTCCGCTCATGGTTCATATTCCGATCATGGTTCAAATGAAGTTTTGTTGCATAGTATATCAAGCAAGCTATATAGTGTACTCTCAAGCTTGCATATCATATTCTGCTCATGGTTCAATTGAAGTTTTGTTGCAGAGTATTAATTCAATAGTTATTGTATCATGGTACCATACCTCTATGAATTCTAAAAAGCGTGTAGCTTTTCCATTGTGAACATTTTTAGTAGTTCGTAATGTAAATTAATGATGGTATAGAAAATAGGTTGAATGTCAAAATACGTTTTAGGGAAGATTTTAAGCATTTAACATGGTAGTTTTATTTGATGGGAAAACACCTAATTTAAGGCTTTTATTCCATCAAATTCCAATCCTAATTTACATCCATCATTGGATCCATTTATGATTAACCATATTTTGGTCCATTTATGATTAACCATATTTTGGTGATAAGGTAAAGAGCTCATCATAAAGTGGAATTCAAAGTAAGATTGGATTGATCTTCTCACTATTGTAAGAAACGACACAATGGTAATTAAGAGTTATCTAATGCAAGACTAGTCTTCCTCGGATTGTAAGACAATTCCTTTCTTTTCTTTGGGCAACAACGAGAACAAATAAGAGTCAATACAATCATTGGGTCACACTAAATAACATGATGGGTATAAGGCATGATCTCTCTATAATCTTGGCACACGTCGCTTAATAGAAGTTGAATGCTAATAAAGGTGGCCAATCACCCCTTTAAAAATAAGGAGGATGATTATTAAATCAATTGATAATGCATTATAATTCAACCAAAGGATGGAATATTATTGAGAAGGGCATCTTAAAATTGGCAGAGATTCTAAAAAAATATTTAAAATATGAGTTTCTTGTATTACAATACATAAAAATTTATATAGATTTCTAAAAATGTGCACTCAAAAGCCTCCTTATGTATGATTCATGTCAAACTTTTTTTTGCCATTTTGATCATCATTTCGTGGGAAAATTCTTTCTCAATTCACTAACAAAAGTGGGAGTCATGTGTTTATGTTAATTGGTTTATCATGGTATATAAATAAAGTGACTAATGTGGTGTTTGAACTGATTAATATAGAGTGCGAGGGAGAACGAAATGACCAGTCTTTGTTGAGAAATATTGTGAACATTGTTGTGGAGATTGGCATGGGTCACATGGATTTCTACAAGAACAATGTTGAAGATTCCATGTTAGATGAAATTGCAGATTACTACTCTATCAAGGTTGTCTTATGGGTTTTAGAAGATTGTTGTCTAGACAATATGCTAAATGTTGAAGAATGTTCGAGACCTTGTAGAAAAAGAGTTTCTCATTATTTGCACTCTAGCATTGAGCAAAACCAATTCGAGAGAAAAAAATAATCTTGAATCTTATGGTATTGTAAAAACCAAAAGCGGAATGTGGGGGAGGAGGGCGGATCCCTTGTGGTTTCCTAAGAGGGTTTCATAATGATCCTCTCACTGCCACATTAACAAAAATGGTATTCACTAACAAAAAAAAATGCAGACACCCCCCCCCCAACTCTGTTAAACATCGAGCATGCAAAGGAGGCCACAATGAACCATGACAGTCGATCCATTTGAATGCGTTGATCATGTGGTTGATATATACAATGAGATTGAGATTTTGTTCGAGCTGGTTGACGTATTTTGATATTACTTGACAATCACGTATGGTCATTCTTGGAAAAAACATCATCTGAGGAATCATGTTCCAACTTAAGGGCTTTGATGACTTCCTCTACAATCTAGAAGTGATCTTTAGGTGCGGGCTCAAGGATTCGCTCAAAGGTGTGTAGCTTATGCGGCAGACCCAATTCCACTAGAATAAAATTGCACGTTGAATTCAAGCTCAATTCCTCAAGTTGATGATGACATTGAAAATGGGAGGAGCATATAGTCAAGTAGAGGAATGCATGGTATTGTTATAGACAAGTAATGAGTAGATAAGGAGGTTAGTGATGAGGAGAAGGCACGGCAAGTGGTGTGAGAAGCACTAGCGAGAGCAAGTTCTGTCATCGTTGGGCAGAGCATTAGCAATGTCAGGCGTTGATCTGAAATCTTGGGCAAACTTGTTAATGCTATGCAAGCTCCCTTATCAGTTAAAATTATGTTTAGGATCGTCTCATTTACCCAGTTATGCAAGAGGTTTATGTGTCAAGTTATATGTCTTTTATGTGTCATGTGTGAGCAAATTATGAGTTAATTAGTTGATTGAATAACATGGACGACAAATGAAATGTAGATAAATATACACATCAAAATCAAAATACAAATCTGATTAAGGAGTTCACTTTCCAGTACTGGGTTACATCTCATAGGACCTCCTTTAATGACTAGGCCCTCTTGGAATTATTTGGTCAAATGTCTTATTACAAGCTTCTGCTCAACTCCAATGGCTTTCAAAACTATACCATTAGGTTCAGAGGACCCAAAAACCCCCAAAATGACTATTAGATCTCTGAAAACTGACTTTGACTAATCGGGGCATGACCACCTTCCCTAGTAGCCCTAGGCTTCCCTGAACTTCCCTGTGGAAACATCACTTGTAGAAGTATTCTATTGCCTCTAAAACTCATTCCATTGTCTTCAAAGCATCAAAATTATCCAAAATTGACTATTCATTTTATAAAATTGGTTGAACTCCCATCAAGTTATGGCCTTTTGAATTTTTCCCTAGGAATCTCCTCTAACTCTGGAAAACTTCAGTTAATCCCGCTAAATTTGGGGGTGGTTCCGAATTTGGTAGAATCTGCCAAAATATCCACCAACAGTAAAGCATGTTTAATTAGTGCATAAGTGCAGTTAATTAGCACTAATCACCAATTATGGTAAACCGCTAGTGGTTAGGTGATGTAGTGGTCACATGCGCATTTAGTGTTAACCGCTAATGGTTAACCCCTAACCTTCGCACTTAACCTTTAAGAATATGTGCATTCCTCCATACGATAAGAACAAATGGGTAGTGTAGTTGGTAATGCATGTGGTTAGTGGAGGGGAGGTTGTTGGGTTGAACCCTAGTGCCTCCACAAAATTTTGATCAAACGCACATTAGACATTTGACCTTTGGGAGGTGCCACGTGGCGGCCTCCAGGCTTGCCACGTGGCATTCTCTCATTGGTACATTAAGAACCAATAAAACTACACCAACACACCAACTTGAAAATATCACCCAGTGACGTTCGCAATCCTTCATTGGGTGTTGACCACCTTTGACCTACATAGTCACCTGCCACGTCAGTAGTACGGATTGCTGACTGGGCAATACCTGCAAAAAAAAATTATTGTTTCGTGAAATGGTCAGCAGGCTCTAACTTCCTCATACGAACTCCATTTTGAGTGAAACGAGTTGTGTTGGGATCATATCACCAAGACGGACGCAATCGTTCAGGAATCGATGGATTTTGAACACTTCGATTTTTGAGATATTTCTTTCCCTTAATCCAAATTCCAATCAGACATAATAGTGTCAGTGTTAGTGTCAGTGTCAGTGTGAGAACACTCACCAACAAAATGACCATTTACAAAAAATAGTTTTTTTCTTCATTTTAAAATAATTTGTTATACATTAACAAATAAGAAAATAAAAATACACACATTTTGGTTATTAACTCTAATCAAATTAGTATGAACCAATCATAAAAGAAAATAAAATGAATCCAAAATTATTTTAATAATTAAATAATTAATTGATAGTAAAAACTTTGATTATGATATGAAAATAGTCAAAATTAATATAAAATCAACCAGCAAAAACTGTAATCCTTAGTGGACGCTGAGACAAACCATATCAAATCAATAATTTATGTACCTTACTATCTAAATTTCTCAAAATATTAAGAATCATAACAATGGTTGCTATCATATCAATTATTATTAACAAAGTATATTGAATAATTAATTTTTTCTACCTAATCACCTTTTTCATAGTGGGAATCATTTTGAATTATCATTATATATATAATCGTTAACTAAATATATCGAATAAATAATTTATGTACCTCACTATCTAAATTTCAGAAAATATTAATAAGCAAACCATTATTGCTATCATATCAATTATGATTAACAATTCTATCTACCCAATTGCCTTTTTCGCGATGAGGTCATTTTCGTGATTAAGAGAATGTAATTTTATATATATATATATATATATAAAGCTACTTCTGCACATTTGGTTTATGATTGTATGCTCTCCATATACAGATTTTCAGATTGAGACAATGCGTCTTCTTTGTACCAAGATCATTATATTTTCTCAATATAATATATATCTTGATTTTTCTTTCTGAAAAAAAAATTTATATATATAAAAGAGATTTGCCGATTAAGGTGGTAGCTTAAAGCATTTTTGCTATCGCCCATTAGAGTTATCCACGAAGGCTGTTCAGGTAGTCTCCGATTTTAATTGAATCTGGATCAAGGTTCTAATACCATGTTGAAGTTTTCCATTATACCAAAATCCACATGCATTAGTAAACTTCCAAACCATTATCATTACTTTTATGAGTGGTTCTAGGGTGGATCCCAAAGTGGCAGATAATCCACCTGATGATCGATCGATTCCCAATAAAATGAATGTGAAAATCCAACAAGTTCTACTTTCACACATTCAAGAAGTAATTCTACTTTGGATATCTGTAAAAAAAAGTCTAATTAAAAGTATAATGTATTAGTCGTAATTTTTGGTGTCAAAACTTTGTTATTCTACCATTGGTTTGGCCTCCACATACCAAAGTAAACATTGATAGTGTAATTTTTATTATCCAATTAATATAAAATCCAAAAATATAGATATATATATATATATATATATATATATATATATATATATAATTAATAATAAAAAGTTACTTAATAATTATAAAAAAGTGATTATGATAACATTTTATAAATAAATGGCTAAACTTTATATTCTTAAAAACAAGGATGTGGTCATGAGAACTAAGTTGAGATGAACGTCTTCTCCTTCCACGACTAGAATTATGAACTAGCTGATAAAGTAGGGTGTACCTCGAAAACTTAAGAAATGGTTGTATATTATATTTCAGTAAGGTTTAACTTACGTGGAAAACTTAAGGTATAATTGTATTTTTAAAATAAGTAATTATGTAATTAAGTATATGTTTATGATTTGAACATTTACTTTTTATTTTTATTTTTGGAAAGAGTGATATTATATTTTTTTCAAAATACATGCAACCCTAAAAAGGGAACAAGAATATAAACACCGGTCTTTACTTAAAAGGCAAGATCAATATTTTTATTAAAAACACATGTATTTACTTAAAGGTAATATCAATATTTTTATTGAAAGTGGTGATCGTTTTTCCCTGTTCAGGATCACAGTGGGATCTATGATCATTAAGAAAGGGGTGGCGTGGCTACTTCTACATATGTAATCTCATGTATGGAACATCAAGGAACCATTATGAATATTGGTGGAGGCATTTGTAGGAGTGTGATAATGTAGGCACTATAACTATAGCAAGTGGTGAAATACTGAGAAGTAGAATCAAGGAATTTTTTGGACCAAATACAGTGATGTTATTTGGGATAAAGCCGGTGCCAAACAAAAAAATTGAGGCTTTTGGTTAGCCAATTTTCTTGGGTAATGGTTGGTCATTGGAAAGACATTTTATGTTCCCCATAGTCTTATATGAAATCTATGGGTTGTTTAAGTCTTGAGGGGGTCTTGGGTTGGAGTCCTAGTCTGCTTCTTGTATCTTTTACTCAGCCCGAGGAGAAACCCTAGTGCAATTGGGTTGGTTTTTTGTTTATGTTTGTGAATCTAATGTGGAGAGGTTCTTTTGGGCACAACTTAATGAATTTTTGTATGGCGGACATTGTCTTTTAGATTTTACAGGTAATCATTATTGCTAGATCTAAGCATTTACCTCCTTTGATTGCCCTCCAGAGACTCCCCACACCATCCTCCCACCATGGTTCAATGTAGAAATTCCTTGTAGATTCAAACTGCAGATTGTAATATGCTAAAACAATTGACTTGAATCTACTCTACTTATTAGCGGAAATAATAAATGATCGATGAAATCACGAAGCGTGAAAGAGAAAGAATTCAATCACACATAACACAATAATTTTCCGGGAAAGCCACAGCTAAAAACCCCTGTTATCTGTATATTGCATTAATCAGAAAATATGAGAAGATACCAATGCTTTGTTCAAGCCTGAGCAACCTCTACACTATCTCAATCTATCTCACTGCTTCACAAACAAGCTTCAGCCAATACTTAGCCAAATCTGCTACCTGCCAACCTCCTATTTCCTTGCGCAGTTTCCTAGGGAATTAGCCCATATTTAATTGGGAAATTTCACAAATATGAATTGCGCAATCCTCATAGGCCTTCCTCTGATTGCATGCACCATATGTACAATTTGGATGATTACACAATTGATAGTACATTGTCCCTAAACTCTAATCTCAACTAGGTCTCTCTCTGATCTGACATGCATGAGTTAATTATGAGTGAATCTTCAGTTTTTTGGTTGAGCATTGTTCGTTAAACCCCACTACTGCAGGTTACACCCCACACCTAGATCTCCCACTAATTCCTCCATCAATTGGAACTAGTTTAACTAAATTTAACTCAGATAAACTGAATTAAATAATTACAACTCAAAATAAACTCAACCTGGGCACCTAAAATTTAGGAACCACTCTACATGACTCTAGATAGACTCCCAACTCGAATTAACTGAGTCAACTAGGTCAAATTAACTTAGTTAAATATTACAAGTTACTATGAGAATTAGAATTACAATTTAATTCCTAAATTAATTCAAGGACAAAATTAACTTTAGATTTTCTTGTTGCATTTTTCAACAGCTAGAGGTCTCTAGGTCATCTTAATTAAAGCTCCTAGGAAATTTTTCGATGGCAGATTATCTTCAGAAATGGTGAGACCTTCGTCTCAGCGTAGCCATAGTTGCGGCTCTAGAGGGGGGCATAGTTGCAGTCATGCTCGTGCTCAGTCAAGACCCACCAAGGATCAAGGGTAGGCAAGTTCCCAGCATTTAGGTCTCTTGACAACCAATGCTTACAAGAATGACACCCATCCTCGAGCCCGCCAAGCCATCAGTGAGTGGGAAGTCGAGATTAGAGCCGAGATGGATCCTAATTAACAAGAGTTATTGGATAAATTCAGGGATATCATTCCGAGCCCGAGTAATACTCGAGGTCGTCACTCTCTGTTTCTACAAGCTGTCCTCATATTTTGGATGATGAAGACCCTATTAGCCAAAGCTTTGATGTTGACCCTCTCAGAAATCCAAGTTTCCTCACAGGAGATTCAAGAAATCCACAAAGAATTCCAACTAATTCAGTGCCAAATTCAGCAGTAGAATGCATAGACATTCTGTGTATACCTTCGACTAAACAATTGGGATCTAGTGCCAAATACCTAGCATCAATTGAGTTTTCTGATTATTAAACTTTTTTAGATGCATAGTTTGGTTTTTTTGGCTTCCTAGTATAGGCTCATAGTTATTAGAGGTCATAAAGACAATCAATTTTTTTTCTTTTTTGTTAGACAATCTCAAACAGTTTCATTTTTGGACTGGTTATAATGTAACCAGATGGTCAACAAACTTAGTTTCCCTATGAGAAAATTAAGGCCATCTAGACATAGATGTTGATACTATAATACTTGCCACAATTTGAAGCAATAATAGAAAAATACCACTCAAATAAAAAAAAAAATGATCATTTTCAAGTTAAAATTCCTGAAATATTTTTACATCGTAAGGCGTTCCCCTCTGAAATCAACTCCCCCAACTACCTTTCTGTCATAATCCTGACCGTCAGATCCATTGTTAGACGATTAAATGTTTTTCCACCATTAGATGCTACTAATTGTCAAGTCAACTAAATCTTGATTTTCACTATTATAACCATAGTCCCATTTGCAATTCTTTCGATTCGATTTGATGGCTCCGCTGGGTGCATCTAACCCTAAGATTGTTCATTACCAGACACCATGAGGAACAGCTTGGTTGTTCGATGCCAAGCTCCGTGAAAACGCTCTGAAAAACCCTAACTCAGCTAGGGTTGCCTCCTGGGTGCCTAGTTCTCGCCTCTTGGCCACGACGTTGTAGTGAACCAGTCTCTGCGTCTTGCCTATCCACTGCTACTACCAACTGCTACCCGAATACCATCCAGAATCCAGTTTCACAAGGTGCGAGTAAGCCTAATTTTCATTGATGGGTTAGTAGTCTTTTAGTGATTTACACATTAGGTATCTGAACATTCTTTTTTTGTATTATTTAATCTAGCTAATTCTATGTTTCTTATCTTGCTTGCAGGTCCTCGGGTTGTTCTACAATTCAAGGGATTCTAGCACCAAGGAAGGCACTTGAATCCTTTGGTACATGTAATGTGTTCTGAACCCTTTACGATTCACCAAAAGGTCCTCTGGTTACCTTCAAATATCTATATATATATATATATATATATATATATATATATATATATATATATATATATATATATATATATATATAAGTGTTCTATTGCTAAGTCCTTCCCTGTGTCCAGTTGCAAGGTTATTTCCATGTTCAATGGGCATTGCCAAGGGCATTTCTAGTTATGGAACGCATGGCGACAGAGGGATACCCTTGAATCAGGTGCGATTAAGAACAAAGTTCGAAATGGTATGAGTATTTGCATTGGGAACGGCTTGCCTCTAACACTAGACTAGCTACCCTTACGGGTTAGTCTTTGGTTCCATCAAAATTACTGTTTAAAAATATTTTCTTTGTAATTGTTATATGGGTTGAAGAACCCTTGTTTCCATAGGACTGCTTGCCCAGTTAATTGGCGAATTCAGCTGTTAATTTTTATTTTTTCCGGAACATTGGCCTGAGACTCGGGTACCAAGTTCTGTTTTCTTTTGAACTGTTCCAAAATGTTCCTAAGTAATATTAATCGTATTTATAGAGATTACGAACTGATTGCACCATACAATTTACTGGAAAGTTTTGGAAATGTCGTTTTTTGGTTTATATTTGAATCTTACCATTTGCTGCTCTTTATGAGACCTCCCTTAGCTGTTGGGGTTATTTACTGGATTCTTGTAGGTTACATTTACCGTAGGTTTTCAACACTGTATCGACTACTAAGGTTCTGAATGGGTTGATTGTGTGAGTTTCTTTTTCAAAAATTATTAAATTTGTTAACTCAGGTACCAAGTTCAGTTTTCTTTTGAACTATTTCAAAATGTTCCTAAGTAATATTAATCATGTTTATGAGAGGTTTTTCGGCATAAATCACATGATATTTCATTTGTCGACGCGTTTTGAACCAACCAGTGTGGTTCATCGTCAGGACAAGTTGAAGAATCAGATCCATCTTTGCATGTTAAATAGTCAGAGCAGAACCTCCAATGGCTATAATGACTAACGGCTAAATTTGACTGGGAAATGGTTAGTTGGACTTGACCTGGGGCATAACCAGATTTAATTAAAATAAGTTAATTTAATCGAATATTAAAATGATAGTTAGTTAAGGTGAAGGAACAATGGCGGACATAGGCAATTGGGGTTAGGGCATCGAGCCCAGTGAACAAAACTGGGGATTAGGGCAGTGAGCACGGTGAATGAAACCTATTACTTGGACCTGAGAACAACAAGAAGGAGCCCCGTTACAGTTTAAGGATCATTCGCAACTTTCTCAAGTTTTTCTATAGCTATTTGCGTTTACGACCGGTTAAGTTTATTTGTTTTCCCCTAGACGGTTTTTGGTCCCCCACCGACATACCTACAGGCAGCTATCAGCTCGGGTTTTCGACAATTATGGAGGTCAAAGACGTTTTTTCCGCGGGTACTTCAGAAAATCTACCGATTTGGCCACAGACCGGGTCCACTGTGGATGATTATTTATCATTTGAGCACGAACTTGTTGCAGAGGTCAATGCCCTACCTTCACTCTCTAAATAGCATATACCCTCTATCTCGATTGCTACAGAAGCAACGGCCATACGAGAATACACATGCCCTACTCATCTCACGGAACCCTTAACGGAGGTCATTTGTGGACAAGCGCCGGACACACAAACCCTAGGGCCTAATTTGGGTTCAAATCTTGTGGGGTTTGAGGCGGATAAACCCTTAGAGGGGTTTAATTTAATATTAAAATGATAGTTAGTTAAGGTGAAGGAACAATGGCAGACACAGGTGATTGGGGTTAGGGCATCAAGCCCAATGAACAAAACTAGGGATTAGGGCAGGGAGCACAGTGAATGAAACCTGTTACTTGGACCTGAGAACAACAGGAAGGAGCCTCGTTATAGTTTAAGGATCATTCGTGGCTTTCTCAAGTTTTTCTATAGTTGTTTGCGGTTACGACTGGTTAAGTTTATTTGTTTTCCCCTAGACGGTTTTTGGTCCCCCACCGACATACCTACAGGCAGCTATCAGCTCGGGTTTTTGACAGTTATGGAGGTCAAAGACGTTTTTTCTGCGGGTACTTCAGAAAATCTGCCGATTTGGCCACAGACCGTCCAATGTGGATGATTATTTATCATTTGAGCACGAACTTGTTGCAGAGGTCGATGCCCTACCTTCACTCTCTCAATAGCATATACCCTCTATCTCGATTGCTACAGAAGCAACGGCCATCCGAGAATACACATGCCCTACTCATCTCGCGGAACCCTTAACGGAGGTCATTTGTGGACGAGCGCCAGACACACAAACCCTAGGGCCTGATTTGGGTTTGAACCTTGTGGGGTTTGAGGCAGATAAACCCTTGGAGGGGCATCCTTCAACACAGGATTGCCGAACACCGGTTCTTACTGCTCCAACAGACACAGGAAACCCTCCCCAGGGCAACTTCACGGGGATAGGCATTTTTTCAGGGTATTTTGACAACCTTAGGGCAAAAGAGCCATTGGTGAGGAGGGACTCCGCCGCACTCGCAGATGCACAAGAGGATAGGGTGGCGGCTGGAACATGCAACAAATTAACAGGGATTTCAAAAAGGAAAAAATGCCTCCCTCAAAGCAGCAACGAAATCTTCCTAAAATTGGCCGAGAACACTCCTTTCTGTGAGGTGATGGACTCGGCAAAAAAGGCTCTGATAGGGTGTGTTAGAGGCAGACACTACAACGTAGAGAGGCTACAGAAATGGACGATGGAGGTATGGGGTCACCATCTATCGGAACCCCCTCGAGTATAAACCTTTGTGAGGGGCTAGTTTGCACTGCGTTTCAAAAGCCTTACTCATACTAATTGGGTCCTCTCTACCATATCACACATTGATCAAGCACCAATCCTCCTTCGAAGGTGGACTCTGATGTTTGATCCAGAGATGGAAAAGGCGGGGGCTGGACCGATTTGGGTATGACTTCTGGGTCTTCCCTATCACTTCTGGACAGAGCAGATATTCAGACAAATTGGGGACGCCATGGGCTCGTACCTTACTCACGATGAACCTTTTATCTTGACAGGAAGAATGGCTTATGCCAGAATATTAGTACACATGGACCTCAGATGGGTTTCCGGAGTATATTAACATACAGTGGAGGCATGCAGCAAGGAGACAAATGTTGGACTATAAGGGGGTACCTTTCAGATGTAGGCGCTGCGATAAGGTGGGGCACCTTCTCAAATACTGCCCTTTGAACAAGTGGAATAGTAGGAAGTCAGCGAGAAATTTTTCGCAGGTACCACAAGAATAGGAAGCTCTATCACATGGAGACCCAGCTAGGGAGGTACAACCTCGTGCATCAGAGGATTTTCACAGGATTTCTACTCCTCATTCTGGAGGAACAGGCACATTTTCGGGCATTGGTTTGCAGTCTACGGAACCTACTCAGAACACTCCGAGGAATCGTGGTCGACCGCCTCATCGCCCCCCTCCTCCAGTTCCTGGCACTACTGCGGCGGCATTGGGTGACTCCAATACATCGGGTATGAACTCCTTTCACTTACCCACCACACGATGCTTTTCTAATATTCAAAATTCAATATCTGAACAGTTATTGGGTCCGAGTACTGATTTCCCTATCGAGACCCCTGCTCCAAGTTTATGTGCCATTGCTCCCCCCCTCACCTCCTTCCCCCCCACTCCCCCCGCACTCTTTTGCACCCCTCCTCCGCAGCCCTCAACCTCATTGATTACAACCTTAGGCCCTAGATACAATACTCGATCTAGATCGAGGCATTTGGCACAGGACCAAGTTGGACTGGATATTCTCCATCCCCACCCCCTTCAAAGGCCTCTCGAGGCCGTCCCTCCGAGCTCAAAAATGCACAAGCACAATCTGATGTTGACATTTCTTTGGGAAAGCAATCTACTATCACTGGGGTTTTTAGAGCAAGAACAACCCCATTGGAACCCCCTCCATGAAGATTCTATCCTACAATTGCAAAGGGCTTGCTAGACCCGAGAAAAAACTAGCACTCCATTGGTTACTCTCTGCCGACTCTTTGGATATCATTTTCCTCTAGGAGACCTTGGGTCCTGCAAGTGATATAGCTTGTACCCTTGAACACACTCTGCCGGGCTGGATATTTACGAGATTAGATGCCCACGACCGTTCTGGAGGACTAGCTATGGGTTTAAATACTCATACTATCAAGGAAATTAATGGATGGGGGGAAAGGGTTTCATTGGGGCAGATGTACACTCTGCTGAGATGGGGATCCCCTTCAGAATTATCAATATATATGGACCTTGCCTAAATCGCCCTGTTTTCTGGGATCGCCTTCTTGGATTGGAACTATTTTCAATTGATAATTTGATAGATGGAGAGGACCTAAATTTCTCCGTAGGACATGCTGAATCTTGGGGACATCGTGCACAAGGGGATGAACTCTCAGACTACATCTCGTCCAAATTGGAACAACACCATCTGATAGGCATCCCAGCTACAAAATTACAAGCCACTTGGAGGAATAATAGGGTTGGGGGTAATGGAATTGCAAGGAGACTGGACAGATTTCTTGTAAAGGAACAGATTATGGAATTGGGACTCAATATAAGGCAATGGGTAGGGACAAGTGGGCTCTCAGACCACTTGCCTATTTATATGGAAATGGAAAGTGGAAGGGACAGACCGAAGGGTCCTTTCAAATTCAATTCTACCTGGCTCAAGGATGCATCATATATCAACATGGTCACTGATTTCTGGAAAACAAACCCACCAGGGGTTAGAGGCACAGCTATTGCTGGTTTTATTCGTAACCTAGCAGAGTTGAAAAAGATGTCCAAAATCTGGGCCCATCAAAAAATATTACAGGATGATCAAGTGCTGAGACAGATTGAGAATGAACTGGAGGTTTTTGAAAATGAGCTGGGAGGTCTATACAAACCATAGGAACACAAGAATAACATCACATCCCTCTACTCTACCCGTGGTAAGATTCTCAAAGAAAGGGAAGACAAATGGAGATTGAGGAGCAGGGCCATCTGGACACAGGAGGGGGATGCAAATACAAAAAAATTTCAAAAGTTTGCTAATGGGCGGAAAGCTATTAACACTATTTGGCAAATGCAAGATGAACAGGGAAGGACAGCAAACACTTTCCCTCAGCTCGCCGCACTTGCAAGCTCGCACTTCAAAAGTGCCTATAGTGACCCCAGGGTGGCTAATTTAGCAGAAATTATCAGGGTTGCCCAGATGTTCCCTAGATATGCGGAGCAAGAGGATGAAGAGGATTTGGCATAGGAGGTTTATATGGAGGAGTTGGAGGCCACATTAAAATGGTTTAGCAAGGACAACAGCTCAAGACCTGATGGATGGTCCATCGAATTTTATTTGGCATTTTTTGAGGTGATTGGACCGAATCTCCTTAGCGTGGTGGAGGATTCAAGGGTATCGGGTCGATTGGAATCGGCCATTACATCGACATTCATTGCCCTAATCCCGAAGGTTGACAATCTATCCACTTTTGAAGAATTCCGCCCCATTTCACTCTGTAATTGTTTGTACAAGATAATTGCCAAAATTATAGCGAACAGATTGAAGTCGATCTTATCGAAGCACATCTTGCCTGAACAATTTGCATTCCTGAAGGACAGGCAAATACATGAGGCGATTGGGACAGCACAGGAAGTATTACACTCTCTCCACAGCGAAAAAGGCAAAGGCATGATAATGAAAGTGGATTTATCCAAAGCTTTTGACAGGGTGAATTGGTTATATCTGAGAATGCTTCTTACCCACCTTGGTTTTCCTTTTGTATTCATTAAATGGATTATGGGATGCATCACTAACATACCTTTCAGTGTATTGGTCAATGGGAGTGCATCCCCATTCTTCACCTCAGCTCATGGTTTGCGTAAGGGGTGTCCACTCTCACCTCTGCTTTTCCTCTTGATCATGGAAGGACTTGGGCGAATAATAACGAAAGTTTATAGAAGAGGTAGACTCATTGGTATTAAGATTACAGATGATTGCACACTTACACACCTCCTGTTCGTGGATGACATGTTGGTATTTCTCAATGGAAGCATGGGGGATTTGACTTCGAGCAGAGATATATTTTCCTTATTTCAGAAGGCCACAGGGATGATCATTAATGATGGAAAATCTACTTTAACGATAGCAGCCTGCTCACAGAATGAACTTCATTTTGCTCTCCACATATTTAACTTTACATCGATGGCTCTAGAGGAGGGGCTGAAATATACAAGATTGTAGATTGGACTTGGCTCATTGTTAAGCTGGAAAAAAGGCTCAGCATATGGTACTTAAGATTCTTATCTCGTGCAGGCCGATTGACACTCATCAAGAGTGTACTGGAAGCGACCCCGGTTTATTGGATGGCTCTGGCCTGGATTCCTCGGGGCATTTTGACAAGGATACAAAATCTATGTTGTAGATTCTTATGGAGAGGTAATCAACCAGGAAGAATATATGCTTGGGCAAAGTGGGATGCACTCACACTCCCCAAAAAATGGGGTGGCTGGGGACTCAAAAAGCTTGATGATTTTTCCCCAGCCCTGGCAGCAAAGCTGGGCTGGCAATTGATAGCTTCAAACAGTTTGTGGAAGAGGGTGGCCTACTCGAAATATATCACCCCCACGCAGGTACTGGAATGGATCAGAAGACCAGTTAGACTCTATATCGGTATTTCAATAATTTGGAAGGCTTTCCTGAAAGCTTTGGATCCCATCCACTCAGGCATCACTTGGAGAATCCATTTGGGGAACAGGGTGCGGATTGGGATAGACCCGTGGGTTGGATGTGGAAATGTGCACAGATTACCTCCGGATCTCTTAACGCACCTAAGGGAGCAACATATTACACACCTTGCACACATTGCTGATGAGCACAACTCCTCATTTCTTCATCAGGCATGGAAAACAGATCTTCAACTCAACATACCTCTTCCTTGGCAACAGAATTGGAGGGACTATGTACAAGCCCTCCTAGAGGCTCATATCCGAATAACAGATGGTGATGACGAGATTATCTGGGGACTGGCGAAATCAGGGAGATATATGCCCAAGGAGGGCTACATTGTTCTGGCAGATCTGCGAAAGCCACACATTCTACGCTAGTGGTGGAAACACCTCTGGAAGCTCAAGGCGCCACCAAAATCCAAATTATTATTGTGATGCATTCTGAGAAATAAAATTCCCACGGGGGATAACCTAACAAAGAGATCCTTCCATGGCCCTCACTGGTGTCATTTCTGCCACATGGATGGTGAATCTGCTTCCCACATATTCTTGAACTGCCATGTCATTCGCCATCTATGGAATCTTGTGACTGTCGCTATACCCTCAAACTGTAACTGGAAACCGGGCACACTGATCGATGCCTGGAACAATTGGTTTTCCACAGTTATCCCCCACAAATTGAGGAACCTCCCCTTGTTGTTTTGTTGGGCTATCTGGATTGCTCGCAATCATTTAATATTTCAAGATTCCCCTCCTAGGTGGACTATCATTGCTGCCATGATCAAAGCGGATTATGACCTTATCCCTGATGACCCATCCCCCACTAGAGCCTGGATCATTTCTCAAGAACAGATGGAACCCAATCGACCCTGGGCATATTTTGATGGGGCTGCCCAAGATGAAGGTTGTGGGGGGGGGGGAGCTACTCTGCACATATCTGGGAGGCACTCTTACAGTCTTTCTATGGGGTTGAGAAGGGGAACAAATAACTTCGCAGAACTTTCAACAACTTTTTATATCAACCGATTTTCCTTGGAGAAGAACTGTCATGCTCTACAACTGTTCGGTGACTCTAAGATTGTCTATGACTGGTTGGATAAGCATTCTTATTGCTGATCTTTTTCATTGAGACACATACTTGATGAAGCATTAAGATTGATCTCCAATTTTGATTTTTTTTCATGTAATCATATCTACAAGGAGTGGAACACAGAGGTTGACCATCTTTCCAAAGAAGGCGCGATCTTGGAGCAGGGCATCTGGTTGATCAGTGAACAGATCGATGGAAAACTCTACCAGTACTATCACAGACCTTTTATGGACATTTTGGTTTAATCATGGGACACTATTTTCAGATTATTGTACATATTTATATTGTTGTTTATGATCTATTATGTGGTCATTATGATTGGCACAGAACATATTTTTGGTATTATCTCCTTGCGTGGATTAAGATAATATTTACATTGTCGTACTTTTGTTTCATTTTTGGACTCTTCTCTGACTCTGTTTGGGCTACTACCTCACTATGGATGAGGTAGTAGGCTTTGATGTTTCATTGGATCAGTTTCTGTCGATAGAAATATCGGAATATGCATATGCATCTACAAAATGTAATTTCTTTCTATTAATGAAATTACTAATTTTTCCATGGGAAAAAAAAGATACTTAGCTATATAATTATTAAATTAGAAGTCAAAAGGATATATGAAATTACACAGAGGTTTTAACTATTTTATAAAATTTTATTATATATATATATATTAATTTAAATGATTATTAAATTAATAGTTAGTTAAAAAAGGTATTAACTATTTAATGAAAATATATAAATATATAAATATTAGAAACTATAATAATTTAAATATTTAGATTTAATTAATTGTTTATTTAATTGTTAAATCATAGATTGATTTCAATATTAAAGTAATTATTTTTCTTTGATTAATTAAGTTAAAATTATTATTATTATAAAACAATAGCATAAACTAAATGCTATTAAAATACCTTATTCAAAGAACAAAGGCCAAAGGATACAAGAACAAGCTATAAACGAGGGAGGGGAGGAAGGGAAGAAAACGACTAGGAAGAGAGTGATGGGACCCAACAACTACTGATCTTCCAGCCATCCTTTCTATTAACATTGCTCGGCCTTTTTTCGATCTCAAGGGCTTCCCTAAATTTCCGGTGATGGAACTGCGAAACTCTAGCGATAACACTAGCTTCCTCAATACAAACATGATGTTTGGTTTTCTCTACATGTTCTGCTAAAGCAGAAGACTTGGTTCTCCTACGTTTAAGGTCAGTTGCATGCTCACTAATCCTTTGATTAATGGAGCGACCAGTCTCACCAATATAGGGGGTCCCACAGGAACAAGGGATAATATATACCCCTTTTATATCCTCAATTCAATAATTATATTAATCATATTTACAGAGGTTACGAACTGGTTGCACCATACAATTTACTACAAGTTTGGGCAATATATTTTTTTGGTTTATATTTGAATCTTACCATTTGTAGCTCCTTACGAGACCTCCCTTAGCTATTGGGGTTATCTACTGGATTCCTGTAGGTTACATTTACCATAGATTTTCAACACTGTATTGACTTCCAAGGTTCTAAATGGGTTGATTGCATGAGTTTCTTTTTCAAAAAATCTTAAAATTGTTAAATCTTCCATCATTCCCTATTCTACTGATTACTTACCCTTCCCCACTACTTCCTGGCAGTCAGCTTATGCCATTGCCTATGGGCTTTCCCTTCCCATACATGATGCCTTATTGGGGACCTCCAACAACCCGTGAAACTTCCAAGGGTGGTGGAGTTATTCCCCAAATGCCACCTAGTGTTCTCCGACCTATGGCTACTCGCCCATTTCCTCTTTTACAAATACCTGTATGCGTAACACATCGAGTTGGGTTGTAGACTCACAAGCCCCGTTGATGACAGGGCGTATGCAATCTTCCCATGCTTCAGGGGCATCTTCAGGCAGGAGCTCATCGACAATCTCGGACTATGAAAGCAGGTCTTCTCAAGGTATTGTATATTTTCACTGAAATGTATATGTTATTTCAAATAGTTTCAGTCTTGATCTTGATTTTTATATTGTTTTGTGTGTTGTTGTGAATGAAACATAGAAATCCTGACTGAAAGGTTGATATTTTAAAAATTTAATCCTGAAAGGCCAGCGTCCCTGACTTAGTTGTTGCATATAATCAGTGTAGTTGGCATTTTGAACTAAAACTAACGTTTCAAATTCATCAATACCTCTGTAGCATGAACGTTATCACCAATAGCGGTTACTACAGAATTAGTGCCATGGTTGGTTGGTCTGGGATGTGTTGTGGTTTGTGTTGGTCTCCCCCTCCTCTCTGGTATGTGTGGTGGTTTTGGATGAGAAACAATAAATGATAAATGTTTTGTTTCTTATACTAGTATCTGTCACTTTAAAATATCCTCTTCTCCCTCCCTTTTTCCCTAGATTACGGATTGAGATCGCTAATCTTTGGGATTGATATCGCTAATCTTGTAGAAAACAGGCTCTATTTTTTGCATAAACCTGATAAGAATTAACGATGCTACTGAAAAACCTGATAAGAATTCAGAATTTCAGGCATGGGCAGTGTCCCACCATGCTCCAAGGTCCTTGCATTATGCTTCGTGGAATGATGCACTTGGGGGATTTTGTCTACCTTACCTCAATTCTGAATTGATCCAGATCATTCAAAATTTAACCAAAACTCCAGGCTTATGAGAAATCTAAATCTGACTCCCTCTATCACTTTAATCAGGCACCAGAGGGAAGTTCGCAATAAGATTAGACGGATTAGATAGCTTCTTTTCAAGGTCATTTTTCATAGTTACCGAGCACAACAGCATTAATTCACATATCCTGGCACATATATCCTCAGTTAGTTCTCTAGCTTGTTCTATGCAATAATTGCATATGGGTGTGTGCTGGGATCATCTATGAGATGCAAAATGTTGAGAAGATTGTTCGTCTTCGATATTTTTCTTTGTAATCTGTCTTGTTTGTCTTTGATATTTTTCACTGCAACCTCTCTTGTTTGTCTTCGATATTTTTCTCTGTTAACTCTCTCTTTAGATTAGAGGGATATATTTTTCTTTGTTAACTCTCTTTTTATATTAGAGGGATGCTTCAATTTGGGGAAGAAGTCATTTGTGTTCTGATTGTACTTCAAGGTTCACTGGAATCATGATTTGCGTGACAAGTAAAGAAAATAGGCATCCATTGTTTTCATGAACTGATCTTGTTCACTGGAATCCACTTGCTAGAAGATTTCTGAATTTAGTCAAATTTATATCATAATTCTCTATTGTAGTCTCACAGTATTAGTATCATGAGAAGGGTTTTTAGTAGTGTTGCAAAAATATCCATTTTTTCCATTTTTTTCAGATTGCTAGGTTCACTGAGCTTTCAGGTCCTTATTTATGCATGTGAAGTTTTGCAAATGTTTTCCTGATTTTGCCAATTGCTTGAGTTAATAACCCCCTCTGATTTTCAGCCAATGCTGATTTTTGCAAACTATTAATAGCTTAGATATTCCAGAAATCATTTTTCTCTTTCCCCCAAACTGTTTTTTTGATATTTCGGAGTCTTTCCCCCAAACTGTTTTTTTGATAGTTCAGAGTCTTTCCCCCAAACTATTTTTTTGATAGTTCAGAGTCATTGGAATCTTATGAGAACTTGTTTGTCTGGTTATCTTTCCCATAAGTTAATTGTAGAAACTACTTGATGAATGAAACCTTGTATGACATTGCTTAGGAGTCTCATTTATAGTATTTTTTTTTCCTTTCTGGAACACACTTGCATATTATTGCATGCACAGTAGGCTTAGAGACATAGTTAAGATGTAGGGAAGCACTACTCTAGAGAAAAAATGTTTTTGCAAGTGCTTAGATTATCCTGCTTTGAATATGATGGCCTTGTTCCTAGTATGAAGGGTTGTTTAATTCTCATAAATGCTACATCTGCTCTTCTTTACGTTTTGGATCCATTTGGCATGGTGCTAGAACCCCATTCATAGATATGTTTACTGGTATTGAACCTTGATTTGAATGTCCTATGGAATATGACACGTTCCAAAAACTGGGAGATACACTTTATATTGTTTGCATTTAGCCACTAAAACAGTGGCACCCTTTTGAAGTAACATACATTTCTGGCAAGTAAATTATCACTGTTTATATTCTATGAATTACTTTAGGTTACTCATTTGATTAATATAGTTGGAGGAAACATTTGGTTTGATTTTAATCATCATTTGGGCTGACTATATATCCTTTTATTTTCACAGGGACAAGTAGCAACGATACTCTGAGTCAATCCAATGCATCTTCTGCGTCAAAACCTTTGAATAGGGTTTCTTCTCTGAGCAATATGCAGGAACAAACTATGGGTTCACCAGAATTGAGTGCTTCTAGTCAACTAGAGCCTCCTAAATCCACTGATGTTGCTCTTGAAAAGGCACCTTCTGTTACAGCTTGTTATGAAACCAGCTCACAAAAAGATAGAAAAGATAGATGAATGCCTTAGACATAAGCCTCTTCGAGGGGGAAACCTCCTTTACATTACATAAATGAAAAATTCTTGGATGATACAAATGACAAGACCTCCTTTCTATATATAGGAGTCTAAGGGGTCATTATATAATCAGAGCCGACATAACAATAATAATGTAAGGGCACAATAATAACAATAGTGGACTTCTATGGGGCACAATAATAACAATATGGGGACAACATGGGCACAACAATATACTAAGGTGGTTGTACTAATAACAATAAGGGATTACACTAGTAGTATAGGGACCTAACATGCCCCTCTCCTTCAAAAAGTGTTGTCCTCAACGCTTGAGTAGATCTTGATGCTTTTGTATAAATTCTTGTCCTCCCATGTGGAATCTTCAACGGGTAAGTTCTTCCACTTGATGAGATACTCTGAAATTGATCTATTTCGTAGCTTTTGATTTCTCAATTCTGTGACTGCTTCAGGTTCCAATATGATTTTTCCTTCCTTGTCAAGTTCTCGCAATATTGTTTGAACTGGGATCTTCTGTAACTTTTGAATGAGTTCCCATTCCTTTGGGCATATGGATATATGTAAGGCCTGATGTTTGGAGGAACACTTCGTGGAATCAAATGAATAGCATGATCATGATCACGAATAGGTGGGAGGCCTTTAGGAGTCTCAAATACCTTGGAATGATTGTCCAAAACGTTTTGGAGATCTGGAGAAATACATGATTTCGATGTGGGATCCTCTAGTGAACATAATTGTGCAATTACACCCCGTTGTTCTTTATTTAGAATCTTTATCATGCTATTAAAGTTGATGCTCAGAACAAAAGTTATGACGATTTTCCCCTGGTCACTTGTTTGGAATGTAATTCGGGAGTTTGCAAAATTTCTAACTTCCTCAGATCATATCTACGAAAATATAGCGAGACAAAATCTGAAATTCGGACCGGAGGTTCAGCACGATTTCTTCTCAAATGGGTTTTTTTTTTCCTTCTGAAACGTCACAGAAGAAAAGTTATAGCGAAAATTCCATGATGACCTATTTGGAGCAGCGAAACCCTAGAATCCAAAGCTCTGATACCAAATGTTATGAAACCAGCTCACAAAAATATAGAAAAGATAGATGAACGCCTTAGACATAAGCCTCTTCGAGGGGGCAACCTCCTTTACATTACACAAATGAACAATTCTTGGATGATACAAATGACAAGACCTCCTTTTTATATATAGGAGTCTAAGGGGTCATAATATAATCAAAGCCGACATAACAATAATAATGTAAGGGCACAATAATAACAATATGGGGACAACATGGGCAAAACAATATACTAAGGTGGTTGTACTAATAACAATAAGGGGTTACACTAGTAGTATAGGGACCTAATACAGCTCAATTTTCACTGGCAACTTCAACGACAACAACCACACATGAAAGACAACTCATAGAAGCCTCGTCTTTCACCAAGTCCTCCCAACAAGTATCTACTTCAAATTCTACAATAGACAAAACAGGTAATCCAAATATTTCTAAAGATAAAGGGCCTCCAACTCAATCCTCATTGCCCAAAATGCACTGTGTTTCAACTACTGGACTAGGCCCAAATGGGAAAACAATCAGTAGATTCTTGTATAGCTATAGCAGAGATGAGGTTAGTATAGTTTGTGTGTGCCATGGCACATTCTTGTCACCTGCAGAGTTTGTGTAGCATTCAGGTCGTACAAACCTTTCACATCATGAAAAGCACATCGTTGTCAATCCATCTCCATCTTCAAAAGGATGCATCAGCCCTGGAATGAAAAGTTATCCAAATAAAATATTGGATCTATACCTAAAAAAATGTTTCCCTTAAGGATTATCTCTATATCACTTGCCCCATAAAAGGTTTTTGAAATTGAGTTACTAGACACCCAATTTAGAAGCACTCCTCTTATGCTCACAGAGCAGAATTTCGCTGCTAGACCTGGCAATCCCAAGATTAGGATTCACATGGCAATATTTACATGTTGGATTTTCCATTGCTCTTGGAAAAGGAGTTGATTCTAAAGTGTACTAGGCAATTGTAACAAAATGACATGAAATTATGCTTGTAAATTTTGTTGAATGCAACTAATTTTGTTGGATTCAAAGCTCTCAAACTACTCTTCACTACATATAAGCTTTCTAAACATTTTTAGCCATAACAATTTAGATCTTAAAAGTAAACTAGTACAAATTGGATTGTTATGCTAAGACATATGTATCTTTCACATACTAACAAATAATATATACACCAACCATGTACTGGTTTGATAAGTTGATTTTATAGTGTACAGGGAAATTTAAACAAAATGACATGAAAGTCTACTTGTAAATTTTGTTGAATGCAGCTAATTTTGTTGGATTCAAAGTTCTCAAACTACTATTCACTACATATCATCTTTCTAAAATTTTATATCCATCACAATTCAAATCTTTAAAGTAAACTAGTACAAATTGGATTGTTATGCTAAGATATATATATATATCTTAGTATCGTACACATACTAACAAATAATATATACACCATACATGTATTGGATTGATAATAGACTAACACATGACATGTGCACAAGGGTTGCAAAACCATTCTTGGAATCTCAAGGGAATATCGACTACCAAGGTTCTGAATGGGTTGATTGTGTGAGTTTCTTTTTCAAAAGTTCTTAAATTTGTTAAATGTTTTCACCCGGAACCACTTCTTCGTTGTCCCTAAGGGATTGGCCGAGAAGTAAATCTGGGTTGAGACGATTTAGTTTTCCATTTGCTGATGGTCCGGTGCATATTCTTTATCCATGATAATTTGAAGTTCCAAAAAGAGAAATGTGTTTTACATTCTTAGTCGCAAACAATTAGGTAGGAGAGTTCAAAGAAGTTCTGGAAGCTGCCCATGTAGCTTAATTTCAAAAGTACATGGTTCCCCTATTTCGGCCAACTGAACGTTGCCTCAATAGTTCCCACTACCAGGTGGCTGAGAGGGATTATTTTTGTGGAATGACGATCACATTATATGTTTGATTTTCTGATTTGATAGTTGTAAGTTTGCTTGGCCAACACAAATATGTCATTTCGCCACTTATTTTTCCCTCTTTGGAAAGGAATACAAAGAAGCATTGAAATCATATCACCATAGAAGTTTTGCAGCTTATTTTCCAATTTTGGTTTCACTTTTAACACTGGATTTAGTTTTATAACTCACTTTGTTGTAAATATTGGCTTTGGCTGTGCAGGAATCTAATATGAATGTCAAGATCACTGATATCCTTCTCTTTTCTTAATCACAGAGTGGTCGTTGGATTTCAAGCTCTTCATAAACAAAATCATGATGCATTAGTCGAGTACTGGCTTAGTCACAAACAATTAGGTAGGAGAGTTCAAAGAAGTTCTGGAAGCTGCCCATGCAACTTAGTTTCAAAGGTACATGGTTCCCTTGTTTCGGCCAATTGAATGTTGCCTCAATAGTTCCCACTGCCAGGTGGCTGAGAGGGATTATTTTTGTGGAACAATGATCACATTATATGTTTTATTTTTTTATTTGATAGCTATAAGTTTTCTTGGCCAACACAAATATGTCATTTCGCCACTTATTTTTTCCTCTTTGGAAAGGAATACAAAGAAGCATTGAAATCAGGCTGTCCGTAAGAAAAATGTTTTATGAACTTTTCTAGGACTGCCAGAGTGAGTTTCATGAAGAGGAAGCGAAGGCAAAAGGAGCACAATAAAGGCGTGAAATGACATGGAAGCATCTGGAAGCAGTTGTTACTTCAACAGATATAAGTAATAAAGTTGTGGTTGCAGCATATCCGATAGGTAGCAACCTACCTTCAGCCAGACAATGTAAGGAATCCAATCATCATTGACCAATACTATTGCCCAGGTTGTATTGCCCAGGTGATCATCATTCTCCTTCTATCTAAACATTTTCCCTTTATTTTATTTTATTGCTAGATTTTTTTTTTCTATATGGCACTTGAAGATTGAAGTATCATATGACCACAGAAGTTCTGCGACTTATTTTCCAGTTTTGGTTTCACTGTTAAGACTGGCTTTAGTTTTATAACTTACTTTGTTGTAAATATTGGCTTTGGTTGTGCAAGAATCTAATATGAATGTCAAGATCATTGATGTCTCATACAAAAACATAAGGGGAACCTCAATAACACTGGAGGCCATTAATTTAAGTTGTAGTAAAAGTTTTCCCTATGAAGCTATCAAATTGGAGAATGTGAATTTGAGCAATGGAAATAAACAAGCTCAGTCTCTTTGTAAAAATGCCAAGGGACTTAAAGTTAATTCTGTTAAGCCACCTTTGGTTTGTTGAAGGGTGAATGCCTACGCTAAATGCCAACCTTAATATACTAGTTGATTTATTAGTTATCTTGTAATTTTATTTCAATGTCAATTTGAGCTATGGAAATAATGAAGCTCAATCTTGGTGTAAAAATTCCAAAGGGCTCAAAGTTATTTCAATGTCAATTTCAGCTATGGAAATAATGAAGCTCAATCTTGGTGTAAAAATTCCAAAGGGCTCAAAGTTATTTTTGTCAAGCCCCCTTTGGGTTGGTTAAAAAATTAAATGTTCTCCGAATGTCAACTTGAGTATGTTGAACTTTACATTAGCTATCATTTAATCTGAAATATGTTCAACTTATTATAGTCTAATGTACTCTTCTTTACAGTATCTTTTCATTGGTTTACTTAAGAATATTTTCATTGAAACAATTGTGTTTCACTTGGTGTATTGATATTTGTGAATTTTGCCACTAAACATAAAATCAACAGTAACAACACACATTGCAATATAGACTAACACATGACATGTGCACGAGGGTTGCAAAACAATTCTTGGAATCTCAAGGGAATGGCAGTTCAATGACCTTTCACCTTCCTTCCACATTCTCAAGCTCTTTACAATAATGTAAATAGTAGATACTTACCCAAGGTTTGGTATCATTTCCTTAAATAAAAATTGTATCCTTTCAGCAAAACCCTGATATAAACAATGCACACAGAAACTTGCAAATCAATGAGGCAATGCCTTTCCTGTGTGACAGATGGAAGATTTTACAGGTCTGATTAGTGAGGGTACAAAAGGATCATGGATTTGGAGCGAGGTGAAAATGGAGGCCACTGGGAACCTGGATACCTTTCTCCTCTGGTAGAAGTGTGGAACCAAATCCCAAATGGGAGATGCCACTAGTAAGACTTGCAATATTGTGGACATAACTGTGGAAGTGGAAGTGGGAGTGGCAGCCTTTCTTTCTACCTATTTCATTCAAATGAGACTGAAGAGGGACATTTCCTAATAGTGGCACATTTGGCAAGGAAAAGCATCCCTGGTTCAGTTTAAATTCAAAACGCCTCATCTCTATTATAAATTGGTTCAATTAGAGCCTATTTCGGTGGCTAGTCAAGTTAGCCTTGGCACCTTAAAATTTGAAAAAAATAATTATGTTGGTTGCATTTTTAAAGAAAGAAATGGAAATAGTAGATAATGGTAAATGTTAATCACCTTTTAGTTTTGGCCACATCATTTTCTAAGTTTATACATGGTTTTTTCATATAATATTGGTGTTAGATTTGACTTAATCCAAATAAAGAAGTATTTTTAATGATTATATTTTCAAAAAACCACATAGTAAATAAATATACATAATAGATGAATATATCTTTTAATTTAATGATTATATTTTCCAACAACCGCACTCAAAACCACAAAGTAAATAAATATACATAATAGAGGAATATATGTCTTTCTTATGAGTATTATGTATTTTGAGTATTGATTGGTCTATATTGGTCAATTTTAATGGACAACTCTTCCTAGAACTCACCATATACCGAATAAGGTAATAATAAAAATAACAAAATTTATACATATATAAATAAGTGTTATTTATTTTATAATCGCATGGTTTTAGAATAATTTATAATAATATTTAGAGGTGAGAAGTCATTATAACAATATTTCTTATTATCATGTCATCTACAAGGTATTGAATTTATATAACAATATTCATAAACACGAAGCCATTATAACAATATTTCTTGTCGTCATATCACTTGCAAAAAAATAAATCTGAGTGGAGAGATAAAAACCAAAATAGATAAATTACAACAATTCTACCTACCCAGGCGAAATAACTTTAATTGAATATAAAAATTGATAACTTTAATTAATTATTTGATTGCAGTACTATAAGTTTTTTAAAGTAATTTGGAAAATCAAATTGAAATTAAAATTCAGTTTATAAAAAAAAAAATATAATTTTCAATTTAATACTTTTCAAAAACCATTGAAACAATTATAATATTCACATCCTTAAAAGAAAGTTTGAAAATTAATAAAATATTTGAAAAGAAATGTCATCTGCTTATTTTTAACATATATTCTAACTCAAACAAAAGATTGAATATTGATATGCAATATTTAATTGCATTTCTAAATCAATTAAAGGGAAAAGTGAACTCCAGTGCACTACATGCCCATCTTTAATTGCCCAGGTAAAGTAAAGTCAAGTGAGAAAGAAAAGTGGAATTGACAGCACTCCATGAAAGCAAGAAAGTAAAGTGGAAAGACAGTCCGCCTAATCAGCTAATTGATTATAATTAAGATATCCTTACAAACATAATTTCATGACCAGGAATGAAATGTTGAAAAAATTGAAATGCCCAATCAGAAAATTCACTTCACTGAAAAAATACATGAGGAGATGCCAGCACTAAGATACTCTAGATGCAAGCTGAATAAGCCATTAAGCCCCATATGACCATCGGCCTCGGACTCTTAACACAGTTCAGACTGCTTTCGTTCCAGACTGTCCCGGTTCGATCCCAGAGAACCCCAAAATCACAGAAAATGACGCCAAATCTACAGATCAGACCAGAGTGCTCATGAAATTGGCCCGCCTGATATTAGCCCTGCGCTTCACATAAACGTAGCTCCCTCCCACCGCAAAAACGACCACAAACAGAACAGAGAATGCAATTCCGGCGACGGCGCCTTTGCTCAGACCTCTGGACGAATGCTGTAAACGCTCCCCTGCCTCTGACGGCTCTGGCGTCGGTTCTCCCGCGCGGGTTTGATCAGAAAACGGGTGCTTTTCTTCCGTTGCTGCAGAGGGGCCGAAGAAGTCCATGGCGCTCGGAGACAATTCCGTTCGGTTTACGTTGGGCATCTCGTGCCCGGAGGCAGACGGAAGTCGCGAGTTCGATCCCTGTATTGCCACCATTTGTAGCAGAATCAACAGGATTGGCAGTGTGAAGATGGCCAGCGACCTGCAGCTAGCCATTCGCAGAACGGTTTCTGGTAGCATTGGATCTGCCAAAACGTCAAATGAGAATTACAGAGCAGTGAGTGGTCTCATTTTCTTTTTCCACCTGCTTTTATAATGGTGACCTTCCTTGGGATTTTAATCCAAACTCCTTTTTATTCATCGCAACCATGTGACTATTGGCGGTTGTCTCCTGGAGTAGACGATGGTGGCTTACAGTGGGAGATGCATTGGACTTGCTTTTCATATAATACATTAACAATTTTATATTGCAACTTTAGTTTTATAATTTCTATAATTTTTAAGTATGATATAATTTTTGTTTGTATCATATAATGAATGAGGCGTATTTTAAAGGGGCGTAGTTTAATTTATAGATAAAATAATTTTTTAATTGGAATTCACTAAAATTTGGCAATACAATTTCAAAATTATTGTTGTTTAAAATACATTTTTGAATGCATAAATAGATTCAGCACCTGAAAAGCCTCGGGGGCATTTGAATTATGTATATTAAACCATATAAACGCGAATTTTTAAAAATTTCTCTAAATTTTGATTAAAATTAACCAAAAAAATAGTTGTCAAATTTTTCTATTTTCTTGTTATATTTTTTAGATTATTTTTTATTTAATTTGGTTTGAAGTTTAGAAATATTTAAATTTTTTTATTGAAATTGTAAATATTAATTGTTTGCCCAAGGGGCTTTGGATTGACGGTGAATGGGTGCATTGTTAAGGCACTCCTTGCAGTAGGTCATTGGTTCAAATCCCTTGGATAGATGTGATGGGTGCATTGTTAAGGCACCCTTAAATGTAATTTGGATGTTATTATTCAACATGACTATAAGACTTTTTATATATATATTCAATTTAATAATGAAAATTAACTAAATTTTATAATAATTTTATATAAAAAATAATAATAATTAAAAAATAAAAATAAAAAATTACATTTTTAAATTACTCCTAATTAAAATATATAATACTAAAATTCTAAAATTATATATTTTAATCAAAATTTTAATCAAATTTATTTAAATAACTCATATAAATTAGATTTTATATATAAATATTAAGTTTTCTCTTTGTTGATTTTCTCAATTTAATTTATTTAAAAACTTGTCTTGACGATGAACCACACTAGTTGGTTCGAAACGCGTTGATAAATGTTTTATCTTGTGATTTACGCCGAAGAATTTCTCTTAAACTTGATATGGATCACATAAGCCTCAATTCAACAAAAATAAATTAATAAATTATTCATTATATTTACAATATTGTGTAATTTGAATCTAAGCTCAAAATAAAATGCACTTGACAATTTCAACAAATTACCCAAATGATTAAAATTCTCTTAATTAGGTTATAGGTTTCACAGGCAAGCCAGCGTGTGTGTATATATATATATCTTGTTTGTTTCAACTCATCCTTCTATATATAGCTAAAATGATTAAAAAAAATTAGAATATATGAAAAAAAATGATATTATAATTTATTTATATAAATAGTTAAAAGTATATGTTTTTTATAAAATGTTATGTGTTTAAATCTAGAAATAGAGTATGTATATCTTTTAAATTTTATAATTAAATTTTTGTACTAATATGAGTCTCTTATTTTATAAACAAAATAGTCTCAAACACTAATTTGATATCTAACTTAACTTTAATCTTAAAATTTATTTTCTTTTATTATAAAAATATCTATGTCTTTAAAATTATAACAAACCATGTTATGTGTTCAAATCTATAGAGATAAAGTATATATAGCTTTTAAACTTTACAATTAAATCTTTGTGCTAATGCCAATCCCTTATCCTATAAACAAAAAAATCTCAAATACTAATTTAATATCTAATTTAATCCTAATCTTAAAATTAATTTTTTTATTATAATAATATATATATCTTTAAAATAATAACAAACCATGTTATGTGTTCAAATCTATAGAAATAAAGTATGTATATATTTTAAACTTTACAATTAAATCTTTGTGCTAATACGAATCTCTTATCTTATAAAAAAAATCTCAAACACTAATTTAATATCTAATTTAACCCTAATCTTAATCTTATTTTCTTTGGTATTATTATTTAATTTAACCTAATCTTAATCTTTTTTTTTGTATTATTATAAAAATATCTATATTTTTAAAAATCATAACAAACCATTAAAATAAATATATATGATAAAATTTATATAATCTAGGTGAAACTCTATTCTACGCAATTTAACAACTAAAACATAACATTAAATATTTTTAAATTCGTATAATTATAAATTTCAATAAAATTTAAAAATATATTATAAATTAGGTTATTACAATTAAAAAGATATTTTTCCATGCATAATATTATTAAAAAAAGACCACCTAAAGGTCAGATATTAACAGCCCACCTAACACTTCAATAATTGAAGCGTTGACTTAAAGTTATAACAACTCCATGCATTATTGATATTTAAAAAACATTTTTTCATTTGCATTTTATGATAAACAAACTTGAAAACACTAAAATAATTTATTTTATTTTTTTTAATTTTATATGCATTTTTTTTTTTTATCGAGACCCATGGTATTAGCTTCCATATATCGATGGGAGTGTATGCAGTGTAATTGTTATTATAACTCTATAAGTCAAAATATTGAATAGGTTGTTATTTAGTTAATTAAAATATTTTTTAATGAAATATTCATTCATATTTTTATTTTTAGTGGATGTTGCCTTTTTGACAGCCTATTAATGCAATTGTATTAATTAGAGTTGTCTTTAGTGTGTTTTTTTGGATTTTCCGGTGTTGGAATCCGGTTGAAAAAATTGAGGTTAAATTTTGATTTGTGTTATTTACATTGGTTTTTTAACTGTATATTTAGATTTAGCACCTGGAAAAACCCTAGGACACTTTGATTGTGCAGGGATTACCCATCAAGCTTGTGATTTCAATAAATTGCTACTAAATTTTAAAAAAAGTTAACCTAAAAACCTACCAATAAAACTTCCAAAAAATCTCACTAAAAACAACTCCTTATTGCTTTGTTGGTACTTACTAGTTATCATGACTTCATGACTCGTCTTCATTAGTTGCCATAACTCCATGACTTGTCTTCATTGATTTGAATGCCCATTTCTTCGTCATTTCATTGTGTAGGGCAACTCAAGCTAGGTTTTATGGCCCACCTTGTATGAGAACCTTGGTGAGGTTGGATGGGAGGTATATTTGCAATTCTACTATGTTCATAAATTAAGTACCTGCAAATATTCTTTAATGAAGTTAAAGAAGATTATGTGGTGTTGCATATATAAAAAGATGATAAATAGTTATCCCCTTTTTCTTGCTTGGTTTTTCTAAAGTCGTGTTTATGCTTTTTGAGTAGAGATTTGAGCTTGTTTGAAGCAAAATGGATAATCTCTTGGCTTTGTGGTAGGTTATGTATTTATTTTATTATTAATGTGTTTTTTACTTTAATTACTGAAGATGGAATGAGAAGTTCAATCTTTAGAAAATAACAAGATTAGTAAATGACATGACAGAGGATTATTGTGTCAATAACATATTTAATGTGTTATTTGTTTCAATTTAATGATATTTAAATTTGTTATTTTTTTAGATTCTTAAGCCTTGAGAATGAATAATTTATGGGTTAATTTATTTAGAGAAATTGAAAGTATATAATAATTTTTTTTTAAAGAAAAAAAATAGTTAAAATAATAAAAATAAAAGATAATCTTCAAAGGAAAGATAATTATTTTTTTATTATATTTTATATTTATTTCTTTATAAGTTTACTCAAATGTCATGTGTTGTAAAATTAAATTCTCCATTCAATCAGTGCTCACTATTCATACTTTTGAGTACATCCACATAAAAAAAAATGAAAATAGTTGAAAAAGCATGTTCAACACACACACACACATTTTATATGTATTTCATTTTTTTCAATATGGGTCTATTCAAAAGTATGTAGACTAGGTACTCGTTAGATGGGGAATTTAATTCCACATCCAATGGGTGCTTACACTTGACATTGAATAAACCTATAATGAGATAAGACAAAAATATAATTAAAAAAATAGTTTTTCCCCTCAAAGAATATTTACCCTTGGGAACGATATCATCATCTTTAATCTTATTAGTTCTTTTAAAGTTGATTTTGTTGGTACATTTTTTGTTTTGAGATTGACTTTTTACCTCAAAATTTCCTTAATGATATGAGAAATGACCCACCTACCTATATTTTTTTCAACCACTTAGTTAGAGGAAACTAAAAAGCCATAAATATTATATAGTTAGCTCTTTTTGTATCCAATACCTACCTTAACCATGTTGGCAGTGTAGATGGTAAGCATCAATAACACTTTACCTCGTACATAGACATTCACATTGATGTTTAAAAGATGGTAGCACACTTTGATCTCTATCAAATTGATACCAACGCTACATAATACATTCCCCCACTCCTACCCCCACCCACCCCCCCCCACCCCACCTATAGGAAGCAAAAAGAAGTTCACAAATGCTAATCTAAGCTAAGACAAGCTAAGAAAAATAATATTTGGTTTGGGTTCTATAAAAAATAAAAGCTTCACAAACTTGATGATCCTCTTTTTGAAAACTATGAAGAAATCATGCATTATCCTCCTCTGTAACTTTGACAAGCCTCTCTATCAATTGTTGATGAATCTAGAGTTATATACTCCTAATGTCTATCTAATCATGATTTATAAATCCTTTGACATGTACATTTTCAAGAATTGCAACTCTTAACCAATTGTGAGTAGGGATTTTCTCAATAGCCACCCATTGATTCTCCATACAAAATGCTCATTACCTAAAGACTCTACCCACACAACATTTTACTAGACTCCTAAAAGCAATGTCTAGAAAGTTGATAAAGAATTTGAAAGAAGTTTGTGTTGGGAAGAATGGTGTGCATGGGTCATTGGATTCAACCATTTGGACAATGTGCCATCTCTACCATCTTTAACATGGCACTTGTTTTATTCTTCTTTTTATGATTTTTTATGCTAAACCAACAGTTCAAATGCCCATTCCTATGTGCCAAGTGTTGGTGCAATGCATACTTTTGCATCAATTAAGCAAGAAACTCCTTTTACAAGGTCTTTTACACCTACATGTGTAAATGTTGAGCTAGGGCATGGTATCCCACCATTTGACCCTTTAAATAGGTGTTAATATCCAATTGATATATCATCATCTACTTCAAGAAAAACCCTTCCTTACCCATCTCCATTCCACATGATTTTCCATATCCTAGATGCCCCTTTGGATATTCTTCTCCATATTTTCTAATGTCTTTTTCTTAGATTATTTGAAGGCTTTATTCCATATTATTTGTTGCCTACTTAATTCTTGACCTTTGGTGCAATTCTTCCTTCTCAATTCTTTTAATTTCACAAGGTTTATTGAAATTGGTGCAACAGTAAGCAATGATGGAACTAGGATAAACCCAACTTAGATTTGAATGCAAACCTCAACTTTGATTTTCATTCAAGCAGGTTGTTGATGCAAATTCTTGAGAGGAGCTAACCATTATGTAGTAGTTGCTAGCTTTTGGAAATCCACATTCTCTATACTATAAAATTATAGTACCACATCAGTTAGTAGAACCTTTTGACTCTATCAAGAAGCAATGAGAAGGAGTTTAGGATATATACATCTCTAATGTAGGCCCAAAGCTAAAAAATGTAAATTACAAAGAGGTTGGAAGAGAAACTCAAAGTCTTCTGACCAACTATGATAATGAAATATTTGAAAATAAACAAAATTGAAAGAAGTTGGGATATATATGACGTTGGACAAAGCAACAAGAAACATGGAGATAAGAAGTTGATTGTTTCTATCTAGGAGTCATATCATCCATGATATCTACCTGAATTAGTATGCTAAACAAACACTTTTCTTCATCTTTAGCATGGATGACTATCCCCTTAATCTTGTAAAATACTTGTTAGAATTAGTCATTTTTGTTTTGAACTAGAAGATGGGCTTCTCAACATTGTGTATACCATTCAGAATCATAATAATTAATGCCATTTTTGTTGGTTTTTCATGAATATTCAAGTTGTCTTTCTACCTCGTGGCAATGTTGTGCAACTAATCAAACTACAGTAAAAACAATGTCACAGATTGTGGCACATATAAAATCTAGACATGTGGATGTATCCTTATCAACCCTTCAATTTTGTTTCCCTTGGAGGTGTTGAAAATGGTTTTCTACGTGACATCAGTAAGCAATAGCTTGGACAAAATCCCTCTTGAAGGTGTTAATTCAATAAATCAACGTGTCTTGTTTCGTATTTTCATATGATCCTCTTAGCTTCACATATCAAAATACATCCCCTTACCTAGATCAATTATAAATCATTGACAATTGCATCCTTTTTTCAGAGGAAAAAAATGTTGGCTTCTATTAATTTTAAAGACCAGTACATGCAAACTGTGAAAAATCTCCATGCTACATAGTAACTGTCTCAAACACTATAGAGTGCCGAGAGGTGATGCAATTAAGCCATACATATGCAAGCTAAATCCAGATTAAGGACAGAAAATCTTACTGTCACTAGAGAAAAGTTATGCAAGAAAGGAGAACCAAAGATCAGAAAAACAAAAACTCTGGCTATCACAACAAAAAGATATACAAAATATGATGAACAAAGCTTAGAAATATGTCAATATGGCAGGTTGATCACTTCGACTTCTTGAATGTGCTGGTCAACAATGAGTTTGAAATGCATCCTCCCATATTGTCCCTGAAGGGCCACCTTTGACAGCTTGTCTGCCTCCATATTGAACTCTCTGAATACATGTTGCATAGAATAGGAGGTAAGGGAGGGCAATACCTGTTTAATCCTCTTGATCCAACCAGCAAGTAGAGGTGGATCGAATAAATGATGATCCAGAATACCTCCAATGAGGCATTGTGAGTCTCCATAAATATTGATATTGTGCGTCTTCTTTTCTTTTGCAAACCAGAGCAGCCCCCAAAGAGCCATGGTTTCTGCTCTAGTATTGGTGCTCGGACCTCCATTCCAGTAAAGGGTGTAACGAGTATGGTTGTCTGGCATGAGAACTGCGCCACAGCCACACATTCCTCTTTGAGAGGCACCATCGAACCATCCAGCTGGCATATTGATAGTAGAAGCAAGTCTAGCCTTTACCATATTCCTATTTGTCTATTTAGATGAGAGAGAGTCACCCACCCAATTGATCACCTTATAACAAATTATGTTTGTGTCAATTGGAATGCCTTCAAAAATGTGTTTGTTTCTAGCATTCCAGATCTCCCAAATTGTGAATAGAGGAGTTGCAAAATCATCAGCAGAGTATGCAGGCCATTGAGTAATTAAATCTTCCAGATTTGAAACCAAGTGTGGAAAGTTCCAAAAACATGCAATCTTCCCCAAATTCGAGTAGTAAAAAAAATATGATCTGCAGATTCTAATGAATTTCTACAAAATATACAAATACCAGGTCCTTGAAAACTCCACTTGAATAAATTATCCCATGTCAAAATTTTATGTTTTCATACTGCAAATTACATTTGTTATTGATAAAAATATAAAATGGTCAATTTTATTAGGTTTAATATCTATTCACTTTTGCTTCTTTCTAAGACCATTTGGTAAAGAAAGCACCTAAGATTTCATTTCACTTTTATAAAATGAGATATTCTTTTTCATAATGAATGTTATATGTTATAGAATAATGAATCGCTAATAGAAAGAATATTGTTGAATGTCTTTTAAATTTTTTTTGGGAAACATAAGCAATAATGTTAAAGGTTTTGTGATATTTATGCAAACATCGAGTGTAATTTCAAAAGTTAACTAATTTTTTAAAAATAATAAAATATTTTTTTAATAATTAATTATAGGCATCAAAGTTTACTTATTTTAAATTGTTAATAAGATTCATTAACTTTAAACTTTATAATTAAAAACTAAATTTTATTTTCAATAATTAAAAAAACTATTTTACTATCATGGGTATAACATAAAATATATTTTGTGAAAACCTTATGGTTTTACTAGTCCCTTGTCACTTTTAACGTTATGGTTATTTATATTTTATATTCTAAAACAAAACAAAACAAACGAGGTATCAACATGCGTTTGTGAGTTTGTCCTTTCATGTACATGTAGTTCTTTATTTTGATTTTAGGTTATGTTTATGTGTAACATTTTTAAAGTGGGTCTCCAATTATTTAATTTTTTATTTTGATTTTAAGTTAGGTTTATGTGTAACATTTTTAAAGTGAGTCTCCAAATATTTAATTTTTCATCTTAGTTTTATAAATTATATTTTATGGAATGTCTTTAAAAATGTAAATGAGTTATATATATATATATTTATATATTTATTTCTATTTAAAAAAACATAATAATAATTATATTAAAAAAATTATTATGAAATATAATTTATATTTTTTGCATGTAAGTTTAAAAACCTTTTTTTCGGTCTCTATTTTTGAGTTTCAAACAGGTGGTTTGGAAGATATTGTTAGGAGTAGTGGGCTCAAGAGGAAGGAAGGACTGCAAACTTGTTTAACCCAAGTCTTGGGGGTGGACCAGCCAGTGACACGCTTGAGCCTGTACAGAACCCTTAACTGTAAATTTCATTTTTCGACTTGTGCCATCAACCTTTTAGACTCATTTTGTTTAGCTGTCGAGAATGATGGTATTGGGGAGAAGTATTTTATTGGTTTCCCGGAGGCAAATTCGTTCGTGGGTTAGCCACTCTAGGAAGTATCAAAGAACGAAGAGCTAGGGTTTCTAGTTTTGTCCCGCCAAGGGTTGGATTTGGTTGGACATATTGAGGCGGGTTCACAGGGGTTGAAGGAGGGCAATCATCCCCCCATTATTGGCACAGGTAGGTAGGCTTTGGATTTTGAAGCTCTGTCGAATATCATCTTGGCACCAAATGATCCCTTGGAGGGTATCCCGGGTTTTGAAAGCCATGAGGATGAAGAAAATACTTCAATTGCCCCTTTAGTTATCGACCAGTCCTCAAGTCTGAAAAGGAAGAAGGGGAAGGTGATAAGAAAGAAAGTGGAGAAACTAATCTTAATTTTGGGGGTAAACATTCAGATGGATGAAGTTATGGATGCATCAGAGCGCATCATAGTGGGGTAGGTAAGGGAAGATAATTTACTGCTAATTTCATCAAGGAATGGAGCATAGGGCCAGTTTCACAGGTGGAGGTAATTTGTTTGATAAGGGGTTGGTTCATGGTTCGTTTCTCTAATGTGGAGGTTGTAGATTGGGTGCTTGAGCGAAACTAGGGTTTTGGGAAAGCCTCAATTTTCTTCAAAAGATGGACACCCCTCTTTGATGCTCAAAGAGAAAGATTAGGAGAGATCCCAGTGTGGGTGCGTCTTCCATCACTTTCCCCTCAGCTTTGGTCGATGGATGTCTTCAAGGCGATTGGGAACATTTTGGGTACTTTTCTGGAAGTTGATATGTCCTTTCAAGTGACTATGGAAAGAAAGGTGGCATGTATTCTGGTAAGATTGGACTTGAGGGAGGGTTTAACGGATATGATGCAGATTCAGGTGGATGGCTACTCTATCATTCAATTGCTCAACTATGAACGTTTTCCCTATAGATGTCACCATTGCCACAAACATGGCCACTTGGCAAGGGACTGTCCATTAGGACTTAGATGCCGGAAGAGAAACAAGGTGGAGTTGATTCAAGAAATGCAAGAGAAGCTTGAGGATGTTGTTATGAAGCAGGCAGCTTTTCCAAGGGATCATTAGGCAGAGGTTCTGGTTCAAGTTGTGGTCAATGAGGATCATCGGGTGGTACCTATAGAGGTTGAAAGACCTGCAATTGTTCACTTGCAGGATGAGATGGTAGAGGTGGAGGCATCTCATCCTGCGGGTACCGTTACTTCCCCTCCTCCTTCTATTTCGTTTCTGTGTATGCCCCTTGTGGATCCTATTCTCGGGCTTGGTCCTTCCAGGCCTCCTATTGATGTTATTTCTCCTCAATGCAATATTTATTTGGCCCTTAACAATATTATTACATCGATATTGATAATAAACCTTTCGGGACCCTCTATGGTGGGCTCTGGTCAACCCACCCCTTCTGTTTTTTGCCCTAATAGGCCTCATTATAACCTTCGTCCTCGGGACAAAAGAGAACATCTAGATGATCATGTGGGTGGTCTCGACCTATTATTTGACACTGCAGGTCCTCCTAAAACTCAGGGCAGGAAAATGAACATTTCGAAGGCCCAGTTAAAAGTTAAGCTTGACATAGTTGATGGAAAACAACTCCCCCTCAAAGGGTCACTTAGAGCAGTGATGACCCCTATATCAGATTCCAAATGATTTTGTTGTCCTTCAATTTCAGAGGGATCGCCAGTCCTCGAAAAAAGTTGGCTTTAAAACATTTATTTAAGAATATCTGTTGTGATGTTATTATGCTTCAAGAGACTCTTGGTCCTGGGGATTTTGTAATAAATATCTTGAGAAACATGTTTCCCGGTTGGTCCTTTGTGGATTTGGATGCATGCAGGAATTTAGGGGGCTTGGCAATGGGGTTTAAGGATAGCAGTTTAAAAGTCTTAAATTCTTGGGGTTCTGATCTGATGCTTGGAGCGGAGGTTTACTCCTTGGAACTCTATTCAAACCTAACTCTTTTAAACATTTATGGACCTTGCCAGGGACGTATCCCTTTTTGGAATAAATTGTTTTCACAATCTTTGCTTAATTTATCAAAGCTTGTGGTGGGAGGGGATCTCAATGTCTCCTTAGGGTTATCTGATTCTTGGGGACCAAATGCACAGGTGGACCCTTTGGCTCATTTCTTTATAAACAATATTTGGATGGGGAGATTTATTGGTGTTGATCTTCTAAAAGAAAAACCTACCTGGAGAAATAGGAGGGTTGGTGAGGCAAGGGTGGAAAATATTTTAGACTGGTTCCTAATTAAAGAATATCTAGCTGCACAAATTCCTTTCTTTCGCCAATGGGTTGGTTCTAGGGATTCAGATCACTTTCCAATTTTTCTGGAACTAAAAGGGGCTAGCAAGAAGCCTGGCTCTCCTTTTAAATTTAACTCTTCCTGGCTTAAATATTTGTCCTGCAATAAGTAGGTTCGTGAGATTTTGAGTTCTCAAAACTGAACACTAGGTTTATTTGTGCCCAATCATTTATGGAGAAGCTAAAAAATTAAAACAATCAATGATCTCTTGGGCTAAGGAAAAATTTGTAAGGGATGAAGCGGCTTTAAAGTCCATTCAGATTGAATTGGAGGCTTTAGAAAGTCTGGAAGGGGATGGGTATGAGATGGAAGAGAAAAAGTGAGGATAAAAGCTAAGGAGGGTGAAAGGTATAGGATTTTGAAAGACATTGAATAAAAATGGAGGTTAAAAAGTAGAGAAATTTGGCTTGAGGCTGGGGATGAGAGCTCCAATTCTTTTCAGAACTATGCCAAGGCAGAAAAAACTCAAACACTATCTGGGAACTGAAAAATGATGAAGGGGTTTCAAAATCTTCTTTTAGCGAGTTGGAAGCTATGGGGGTCTGTCATTTCAAATCCATGTTTAAAGCTCCTCCTGAGGCCACCATTGTTGAAGTCATTTGGGTGGCTCAAGTCTTTCCTAGTTTTGTTGAAGAGGATGATAATGATATCCTCATGGCCCCTGTTTCTAAGGGGGAAGTGGAGGGAGTTCTTCACTCTATGCAAAAGGAGAAGAACCTGGGTCCTGATGGTTGGACGGTGGAATTCTTCCAACATTTTTTCAACCTAATGGGGGATGACCTGGCGGGACTAGTGGAGGAGTCCAGAAGCAGGGGTTTTGTGCACGATCCTCTTAATTCAACTTTCCTGGCATTAATTCCAAATTTTGATGATCCTCAAAGCTTTGATGACTTCAGACCCATCTCTTTGTGCAATTGTACATACAAAATTATTTCCAAAACTATTGCAAAACGATTAAAACCAATCCTTTCAAAAAATATTTCACAGGAACAGTTTGGGTTCCTTGAGGGTCGGAAAATCCATGAAGCCATTGGGGTGGCCCAGGAATCTCTACACAATATCAAAAGACACAACAAAAAATGGATGATTGTTAAGATTGATCTTTCAAAGGCTTATGACAAGATTAGTTGGATGTTTTTGCATCTTTTGATGACTCACTTGGGTTTCAATATTAGTTTTATCAATTGGGTCATGGGTTCTATAATTAATGTGAGTCTTTTTGTTCTCATCAATGGGGCGACCTCCCCTTTTTTCACGAGCCAGAGGGGTCTTCGTTAGGGATGCCCTTTATCACCACTTTTGTTCCTTTTTGTTGCTGAAGGTTTGAGTCAATTGATTCATTCTGCCATCAGAAGGGGTGAATATAAAGGCATTGAAATTGCTATAAATCTATTTATTACTCATCTTCTTTTTGTGGATGACATTTTATTGTTTTGTGATGGGTCTAGGGGAGAAATTGCTCAGCTGCAGTCAATTCTGGATTTATTCCTTAAGGCAACTGGGATGAGTATAAATGCACACAAATCCTCTATTACTCACAATGGGTTCTCTGGGGTGAAGATAAATATATCTTTATCCATTTTCCCTTTGAATTTAATCCTTTGACGCAAAGCCTCAAATACCTTGGGTTCCTCTTAAAGTCAGACTCCTACAAGAAATCGGACTAGAAATGGTTAGTTACAAAAATTGAAAAGCGTGTCAAGCACTGGAGCTTTAAGTGGCTCTCTAGAGTAGGACACTTGGTTCTTATCAAATCAGTTTTACTGGCCATCCCAATTTACTAGATTGCACTTTCTTGGGTCCTGAAAGGAATTCTTTCTCTTATCCGAAAAATATGTGGTCATTTTTATGGGCGGGCTCTAAGGAAGATGATGTTCTCCCATGGGTGTCTTGGGAGAAAATTTCTCGTCCAAAAGATAAGGGTGGGTGGGGCATAAAGGATCTCACATGTTTCTCTCGCTCTTTGGCAAAAAAATCAGGTTGGATTCTTATTATCAAGGACAACCTTTGGACATCTGTGATAAAAAGGAAATATATATATCCCTTGGATTTTGGTGTTTGGCTGAGAACCCCGGGAAAGTCCTCAAGAAACTCTTCAGTCATCTGGAAGGCTACGATTGAGTCCTTTGACATTGTTGTTGATGGTTTGTCCTAGCTGTTTGGGAATGGCACTAGTGTTCGAGTGGGAGTGGACCCTTGGGTTGGTTGTAACGCGGATTTAACTCTTCTGCTAAGGGGATTTATATTCTCAATCAAATCTCAAATGAGGGAACCACTTCTTTTTGGAACCAGGGATGGAATTCGGCTGAGGATTTAGACCTCAAGCCCCAGTGGGAGGGTGTTTGGAAGGACTACATGTTGGAATTGCAAATATCAAATGTTTGTATAAGGGAAAGGGTTGATGATCTCTGATGGGTCTACTCTCCCAGTGGTTTTTATGCTCCAAAATTTGGGTACAACCTTCAAATGGATCGGAGGGCTGGTGGAGTTTGGCACTGGTGGTACAAGCCTTTGTGGAAACTTAGTTGCCCTGCAAAATCCAAACTCTTTTTCTAGTGCATTCTCAGGAACAAAGTTCCAACCTGGGACAACCTCCAAAAAAGAAACAAACATGGTCCGAGTTGGTACACCCTCTGCAAAAAAATTGAAGAATGCTCTTCCCATCTCTTTCTAATTTGTCCTTTTTCTATAAGCATATGGGATTTCTTTATGAAGGTTGTTGGTATTACTACGCATTGGACTGCTTTTTCCTTAGTGGAGGCTTGGAAAAATTGGTGGTCATCTTCACCTGATTCTCATCATGGGTACATGCTCCCGATTATTTGCTGGAGGATTTGGCTGGCTTGGAACAAAAGCATTTTTAAGGACTAGGCCTCAGATCCCTATCTTATTTCTATTCAGTGTGCCTCTATCTATGAGATGATCCCTCACACCACTCCCGCTTTAGCTTGTCGAAACATTCAAGAAGAAATCATCAGACCTGATATACCATGGGCATATTTCAATGGGGCTTCAAACACTCATGATCGATGTGGGGTAGGGATCATAATTCACATAAATGATCACAAAATCCTAAAAGCTTCGGTGGGCATTAGCACTGGTTCAAACAACTATGCAGAACTAAAAACTTTGAAACTTCTTTTATGTTGGTTAAGACAGTTGGGGATTGATTCAATACATATTTTTGGTGACTCTCTGAATGTGATAAACTAGACAAACAATGTGCAACGCTGTCAAAATCTTACATTGATTCCTATTTTAGAAGAAATTTCTTTTATCAAATCAACCTTTGTTGATTTCTCTGTTTGTCACATTTACAGGGAAAGGAATGTGGAAGCAGATTACTTTTCTAAAAAAGGTTTGCAACAGGCTCTAGACTCCTAGCATATAATTGATTCGGACAACGGGCATGTCATCAAGTCAGATCTACCTCCATACTTATAAAAATCTGGTTTCATTTGGTATTTTTGTTATGGTCTTTATCTTTGTATCTTGTTGTTGTGGGGCTGGACATTTTATGGGTTATGGCCACTTTTCAATTTATGTCCCATGTTATTTATAGTTGGCCTATGGATATACTTCTATATCTTTTATGTATTTATGGGTTGTTTTCTCCGAATTTTTGGAGAGACCCTGTTTTTTATTTCAGCATAAGTTTTACTTCATATGATCATTAGTATTGAGCAAAGGCCCTTATCACTTCTCTCAATATATTGTGGTTTCACTTTCTACTTATGGTAGATTCACAATTTAGTTTTGAATACTTTGATGCATCTACTCCATAACTTTTTATTTCCTTAATAAAAAATTTAATTTTCTTTGTAGAAAAAAATAAAATAAAAAATAAAAATTATATTTTTTAATAAAAATATTTAAATTGATTATTTTGCTATCCTAAATAATTTGTCAAAACTTAAAATTATTAATACTATTATGATTAACCAAACACTAAAATTAATTTTATAAATTAAAAGATAGAATATAATTAACAAAATTTTAAAACATTTCACTATCACTAAAGTTGATTTTATAAATTAAAATATAAATCGAGTCAACAAAACTTTTGAAATATTTTTCTATTAAGAAAATTGTAGTGCTAAATTTTCCTTACCATTACTAAAAACATTGCACTCTAGAGCAATTATAAAGCCATTCTCGATTATAAAAACATTGCACTCTCAATCAAATTGTAAAGCAATGCTCAACTATAAAGCAACCCTTATCTAAATAAAGCAAAAAAATTGAAGATATTATATTGCTACCTCGTGGTTCTCATTTCAAATGTATCGTTAAAAATATATAGAATTTCTTAGAATCGAAATGTTTAATTCACTTTTTCTTTTGGTACTAAAGTAAGTTTAAATTGTGTTAATTAAATATCGATATTTTAACTTTTCAGGTATTATTTTAAAAATAGATTTTTATAATAATAATTTAATTAAACATTAAATTAGTATATAAAATTTATATATTTACTGGAAATAATCCTTTTGCACACCATCCAAATTAGTATATGAAATGTTTTTGTTTATTAAACAAAAAAAATTCAGTATTATATAGTTTCTAAAATTGGAGTACACCATCCAAATTAGTATATGAAATGTTTTTGTTTATTAAACAAAAAAATTTCAGTAATATATAGTTTCTAAAATTGGATATACCTTACTCTTTTTAAATTTGAACATATATTTATCTTTATGTTTAAATTGTTTTATTACATAATTTTCTTATTAAATATTTCATATTAACTTTGTTGATTCAAGGGAATCATAATTTTAAATTATTTTGTTAAAAATTGTGCACATTGATAAATTGTAATTTTTTCCTTATTTTGAAATTATGTTATTAATTGAAAAACACGAGAGAGAGCGAACGGCGGCACAGGACTGGTAAGAGCTAGGGTTTCAAGAATTTTCAGGTGTTGAACGCCATGGAGGGGTGCAAAGGAGGGAGCTCCACTCCCTCCTACAGCCAAGCAGTAGCCAGTCGAGGGAAGAAACCGTTGGAGACGGCTAGAGGTCTTTCAGGAGAAGGGAAGAGGAACATTGACGAGGCATAGGATTTGACCAATTCAAGGGAGGACAACAGATCAAAAGAAAATGAGGAAGAGGACAAGAAAAAGGAAGCAGAAAACAAAACGCAAAAGGGTCCATGTAAGCCTAAGGCTGAGGTCACACCCAGAGTAGTTTTAAATGATCCTGCACTGCAGGCGCACAGGGATCACATGCAGACCTATGCTATCATTTGTAAATTCATGGGATTATGGCCCACTGAGAAGGCGCTACAGGCGTGGATTAAATACCACTGGAAACCTAAAGGAGGCATAGACCTACATCTTGGATCAAAAGGTTTCTTCACGATAGTCTTCACAAATATAGAGGACAAAGACAGGGTGTTTGAAGGAGGGCCCTATTTCTATGCAGCTGCAGGCCTTTATATGCGGCCTTGGATGATGAATTTTGTACCAGAACGCGAGACTTTCACTTCGGTCCCGGTCTGGGTAAGACTCTATTCCCTACCTCTAGATTACTGGCAAACTGAATCTTTATCTGCAATAGGAAATAAATTAGGGTGTTTTGTCAAAGCATCTAAGGCAACCAGAAGGGGAAAATACACTTCCTTCACCCGAATATGTGTGGAGATGGATCTTTTTGGAGCTCTACCAGATGAGGTCATCCTGGAAGTTTTTGATGAAGAATGGGTGCAAACAGTGGATTATGAACATATTCCTTTCAGATGTCAAAGGTGCCATGAACATGGGCACCTATTTAGGGATTTCACTCTTAGTAAACTAGAGACCAAAAGTAAAGCTACCACAGTGAAAGACACTGAAAGCTTTCACAAAAAGGGATATAGAGGAAAGGGGGGTAAGAGGGGGCCAACGAAAAATCAAACTGAGGGGCAACAGGCCAGTCCAAACAGGTTCCAAGTATTAGAAGAAGAGGAAGAGATAATAAAGGTAGATCAGGAAATGGAGGGAAGCCTAGGGGATAAAGATAAGGAAGAAAATAGTGTGAAAACACAGGACACTTATAAATAGAAAGGGACTATGCAGAACAATGAGGAACTGGAAATGGACCACGAAATGATCTTGAGTGAGATGGAAATGGAGGATCATGAACTGCAAGATATTCTTGACAGAGAACACCTAGATCTGGACGAATTCTTGAAACAGGGGACCATGAAAGGGGTGGACTCATTACCTCAAGAAGAGTTTAACAGAGTGCAGCAGCTGTTCCTATGGAGAACTCAGACTAACAAGCTGGAAGGACAAAGACACACCAAAAAGCAGAGCAACGAAGGGGTGAAAATTATGAAAACCACACCAAGACTAGCTCTCAGGAATCCAGGAAAGAAAAGGGGCAAAAAAAAACTAAATGAGTTATTGATGGAATGTGGAAAACTAATGATAGATTCAGGTAAGATGAAAGATCTAACCAGCTATTCCTTTACAAATCTTTCATAATGAAGTTAACATCTTGGAATATCAAAGGTCTAGGAAGTAAAAGGAAACAAAGGATACTCAATAATAGAATGAAACAAGAAGCTCCAGACATGACCTTTATCCAGGAAACTAAATGTTCCATTCAAAAAATAAAGGAAATACACAGTAAATGGCTCAATAAATATGAGTTTCTAGAAGTCAAAGCAGACAAAACAGCAGGAGGTATCCTTACTCTTTGGAACCCCCAAAAGATTGGCATAATAGATGCTGAGGCATCAAGGAATTACTTATCAGTGGTTATTCAGCCTGTGGGAGACAGGGAGATGTATTTAATTACAAATGTTTATGGCCCTCAAAGACCTGATGATAAACTCAGGCTTCTAGATTCTCTTATGGAGCTAAGAGATACACACGCAGGAATACCATGGATAATGGGCGGGGACTTTAACATGATCAAATCCCTTACGGAGAAAAAAGGAGGGACCAGAACTTTAAGCAAAGACTCTATAGAATTTCAAAATTTTCTAGATAACATGAAGCTAGTTGACACAGATACGAGTAATGGCCTCTTTACATGGAACAATAAGAGAGGAGGAGAGTCTCAAGTAGTCTCAAAGTTAGATAGATTCCTTATCTCATAGGACCTCATCCTCATAGGCATGGATATGACAGTGAGAATTCTCCCCTTCGGTGGCTTGAACCATTGGCCTGTCCTACTTGAGGTTCAGGGCATTGGCACCCCCAAGAACAGACCTTTTAGATTTGAGAATATCTGGCTCACCCACCCAGCTTTTCTCAGCAACATTTCAAAATGGTGGATAGAGGATCTGCATATTCAGGGTACGAGAATGTTTTTACTACACAAATGACTGAAACATATCAAGCTCAGACTCAAAGATTGGAACAAGAATGAGTTTGGAAATATTTTTGAAGTGAAAAAGGTTGTCGAAGGTAAAATGCAGGAACTCAATCAAGCCCTCATAATGGACGGCTTTAATAAGGCAAGGAACGATCAAGCCACCAAGCTTCATCAAGACTGGGAGAACTTATGCAAGCAAGAGGAGATATTTTGGAGACAAAAATCAAGAGTTCAATGGCTAAAAGAAGGGGAGAGAAACACAAGGTTTTTCCACAGATCTACAATGGAGAACAGGTCACATAATAGGATCTCAATGATTAAGGACTCAGAAGGTCAATTACTCAATACCCATGAAGACATAGAAGCTGTGTTGGTTCAGCACTTTCAAAGTATCGCAGAGGAGACCATCATAGATAGAGATCATTTTATCAGGGACTTCACTAAGCACATTCCTAAGCTAGTAACAAGAGAAGATAATTACAATCTCAATAGGCCGGTGAATGAAGAGGAGGTTAGTGATGTTATCAAAGAAATGCAGAATGGAAAAGCGCCTGGCCCTGATGGTTTCAATGTTGATTTCTTTAAAGCTTGTTGGAGCATTGTCAAGCAAGATATTTTGAATGTCGTGGAGGACTCCAGGATAAGTAGAAACATTCTGAAGGTGCTCAATACTTCCTTCATCTCTCTGATCCCCAAACAGGACAATGCTCTGACTCCAAACAGATTCAGACCCATAGCTTTGTGCAATGTGGTGTACAAGATAATATCCAAAGTAATTTCCAATAGACTCAAACCCCTTCTTCCCACTCTGGTTTCTGTGGAGCAAACAGGTTATGTGGAGGGCAGAAAAATCCTCAATAACATCATCCAAGCACATGAGGTGGTTCATTCATTGTTAAGTAATAGGAAGGCTGGAATGATTATGCAATTGGACCTTGCCAAAGCTTATGACAAGTTGAATTGGACCTACATCAGGAAGGTCCTTCTAGCCTTTGGATTTGACCACAACTGGGTAAGATGGGTTATGGCCCTGGTGACTTCATCTAGCTTTTCAATTCTGGTTAATGGTTCTCCATCTAAGATTTTTAAACCTTCAAGAGGCCTCAGGCAGGGAGATCCTCTCTCCCCCTTTCTCTTCATCCTTATGATGGAAGGACTTGGGCGATCTATCAAGCATGCTAAAGAAGTGGGTACTATCCAAGGTCTCAGACTCTCCGAGACTAGACAGGCTTTGACCCATCAGCAATTCGTAGATGACACCATGCTTCAAGGCATCCCCACAGTAAAAGAGGCGCTAGCTTATAAACGAATCTTGAGTGACTTTGCCATGGCAGCGGGTACAGAGGTAAGCCTCTCCAAGTCTAAAATTTTCTTCTTTAATACTAATATTGCTATTCAATGGAATATCTCCAGAATTTTGGGCTTTCAAAGAGATGTGCTACCTTCTAAATACTTGGGAGTTCCACTAATTGACAAACCTTTGTACAAGAGTATTTTGGAGCCAGTGATTAACAAGATGCAGGACAAGACCCAGAAATGGACAATTAGATCTTTAAACTTGGCAAGCCAACTGGTGCTTACAAAGGTTGTCCTTCAATCTATCCCCATCTTCATGCTTTCAGCCCTTCCGGCTCCAAAAGGAGTCTTGCATCAATTTAGAATCATTCAAAGAGACTTTCTTTGGGGTAAGGGGAGGAGAAAAAGAAATGGGCCTTGGTTGCCTGGGACACTATTTGCAGACCTAAAAACCACGGAGGTCTTGGTCTAGATGACTTGGAAATGCTAAACAAAGTTTTAGGGGAAAAATTATGATGGAGATGGTTCAAAGATCTAGAGGTGCAGTGGGCTCGTATTTGGAAAGAAAAATACAGAAGCAATTAGCAAAATAATGACCTCATAAGGATGTTTGGCATCATAAAAGGCTCCTACATCTAGAATAAAGCATGGGAGAATAACATCATTCAAAAAAATAGTTTCTGGGAAATCAGAGCGGGAGATCTAGCATTATTTTGGGAGGATAAATGGCAACAAGAACCTCTACAGATAAGAGAGGACTTTGTGGATCTCAAGAATTACACTGACACCAAAGGGCTACTTAGGGTAAAGGATTTTTGGGATCAAACAAGTAATGAAGGAAAATGGCGTACCTGGACGAATATGGATTACAGGGATGACAGCCCCTTGAAAGCAAAAGCTGATGCACTTCTAACAATGTTGGACCAAAGGAAAATACTAGTTTTAGAGGATCATGACCAACTTAGATGGGGCAATAATAATGAAGGCACCTTTAATCTTAAGGAGGTAAAGCACTTAATCTTGGAGCTTGATTCTAATGAATCGGATAGGGTTTGGCAGAACCTATGGAGGCACCAAGGATGGATGAAAACCAAACTTTTCATGTGGTTGGTGCATCATAAGAAAATTCTCACTTGGGAGAACATTAGGAAGAGGGGTGTGCTGGGACCATCTAGATGCCAGCTTTGTGAGTCTAAAGAGGAAACGATGGAGCACCTACTCAATACCTGCATATTCACCTCCAACTTGTGGGATGCTTTTGCCTTCATTTTCAGAAAGACAGACAGGGATAGAGGGAGCATCACCAATACCCTTAATAACTGGAGAGGAAACTTATTTGATTATGAAATAGTCAGCAAAGCTTGGGCTTTAACTCCAAGCTTCATAATATGGAATGTCTGGAAAGAAAGGAACAACAGAATCTTCAAAAGTAAAAAAAGTTCCTACCAGAGCATCATGGCTCAGATCTTACAACAGATCAAGGAGATGGTGGGAACTTTAATGCAAGCTTACCCAAAAAATCCCCCTTCAGAAGCTGATATGCAGATACTTCTTTAGTTGGGAATGCAGGGGCTTATTCCTCAGGGCATGGACACGAAGGTAAAGAAAATGATCACTGAGAAAGACTTATGGCATCCTCCCCCTCAGGGTTTTATGAAATTCAACATAGATGGAGCCTCAAAAGGCAATCTAGGTATTGCTGGCTATGGTGGGGTGTTAAGGGATGAAAATGGGGGCATCCATTTTATTTTTCATTGCCATCTGGGAAGAGCCACAAACAATATGGCAGAGCTTATAGCACTAGAACAATGTTTAGAAATCCTAAAGCAGGACAATCTTCAGAACATCATAATTGAAGCTGACTCTGAGCTAATCATCAATTCGGTCAAGAGAATCTGTTGTGGTTCGGCGCCAGAAAAGGTCTCAAGACACTGGAGGCTGCTTCAGGTATTTCAAAGGATACAGTTCCACCTTCTACACTTGAGAACCGTAAGTTTCACTCATGTGCGAAGAATGGCCAATAAATTGGTAGATATTCTTGCTAATAAAGGGGCTCTTTGCACCAAAAGCAATGTCAAGTTTAGATGGCAAGAGATGCCACAGGGTAGTTTGAGGGAGAATTGTCTCAATCAGGTGAATGAGGACAGAGCGCTATACCGAAACAGAGTTGGTCATCAGCCGCAGAAACTGGGTCCAATATGAAGTGGTGTTTCAGAGATGATTTTTCAATGGGGATACAGGTCTCTGCCAGCTTTCTCAGCCCAGGAAAGCATGATCACAGGGGTCTCAGTTGGAAGTTGTTTGGCAGACAGCGATTCTCGGATGCTCGGATGACGACTATCAAGGGTGGTAAGAAGATTTCCTTCTTCCTTGGAATCAAGCGATTGAGGAGTGGGGGTGTGTGAAGGACCAGTGCCTCGGCTTTCTCAGCCGACAGGAAACCCTCCGCATTACTACCCGTAGTGTCAATACCGGCCGTGGGGTGGTTTATGGTTTATCACGTGCCTTGAAAGCCGAGAGCGGTTTCTCTGAGATGAGCGTGATTCCACTCACCACTCTACACGTGGCCAAGGGAGGTGTGAGAATACCGCCCTCATCGGGCGGCTATTCTCGGAGCTTCTTATTCATGCGATATGATCCTCCACCATTGGATCTGGTGAGGTTAATCAACGACCATGATATGGCGTGCAGGTTGGTGGGTCTGGGTCTTGAAGGGTGACTGGGCGGGCCACTCACGCTTTGCTTTTTTCTCTCCGCGGAACTAAAATTCTGTTTAGCTGGGGGGCATTTCTTTTTCAGATCCGGGATACTTCTGCTCTGATTGTATGGGTCCCTGGGTACTTCGACCTTTGGGTTAGGAAGCAAAACCCTAGGCTAAATGGTTTAGCCTTTGGTTGTTTGTATTATATGTAAATTTTTCCTTTTGATTATTTGGAGTAGAAGGCACGACTCTTGCATTAGCAAAAAAGAAATTATGTTATTAATTAATTATTTTTATATCACCTAAAAAAGGTTAAAAATCTTACTTCTTGAAAAGGTTAAAAGGCCTAGCTCCCTTACATGATCAAAGTTATCTTATTTATACCTCCTTTTGCTTCCCAAAGGAGCACCACCTAAGGAGACTAACACAAACAGGGTTCTCCTAAGTAATAATAGTGTTTAGCACACCTTTCAATGAGTAAGTGAAGTTTGTCTAATAGGTTATAAATATATTTTTTGTTGAACTCATATTAGGTGAAGTTTATCTGCATAAGTTATAGATATAAAGTTTATTGAACTCGTATACATATAAATTTTATTGAACTCATGTTTATTTAGCTCTACCTAATGGTAGTTTGATATCAAGTCCTTTTTTTAATTAAGTTTGTTATTTTTCTACTTTATAATTCAAAAATCTTTACTTTAAAAAAACACCACTAAAAACTATATTATTAATCTTATAATTATATTTATTTAAATTTATGTTCTCCAACCTAATTTCACTAATCCATATCAATAATTAATTGTTAAATTAAATAAACTTATAACTAATTAACAAAGAATTAAAAAGAGTGCCCTTATTAACGTTGGTATGTGTTGTTATGTGCTCACTTAAGAATGGGTAGCTTAACATATGAGAAGGAATGATTGGACAAAAGATACAATATAGTGTCATATGAAAAGAAGGGGGAACAAACGCACGAGGGATCTCCCATCTGAAATTATTATGGAAGCCACTAGTTTAACGTGGGACCTTCTAGCATGGGAAGGTTCCTAGGACAAAGAAAATCATTTACCTAGTCTCAATATTCTTATCATAATCACTTATCATCATTGACTCATGTTTATTGGAATGGAAAAATGGTGAGGAATACATCAATTTCCCCGTCACTGATTTATAGGATGATGTGCAACTTTGGAAAAAGGAACATGAATGGGTTGTCCCCCTCCAAATCAAGGGGCAAAGTAATATGGGGAAATACAAAAGGCAAAGGTCATTACATGAAACCTTTTTTTTTTGCTATAGCATGTGAGAGTTTACGAGTTCGTGAGAAATATTTAATGGATGATTTAAATTTGAATGAAATAATATTTTTTTATATAAGTGTACTTTCAAAGTGGAGAGAAGGAATATTGAAGATAATCTAAATGATTGTGTTGTGTCATTCAAAGAAAAGAAGTGTTTTTTAGATGGTTCATAGATTATTTATTTATTAAGAAAGAGGAAAAGAGAGGTAGAGTTAGTGGTGGTAACAAAAGTAATCAGAGGTAGAGGACACGAGCAAGTGAAAATGCATTGCTTACAATTTATTATTTTTTATAATCTCAAGTTAATAAATTAAATATTAGGAAAAATTTATATGGTTATTTCTATGGCATGTTATTATGTTATTTCGTTGGTATTTAAAATGTATTCAAATTATGCTGAATGGAACTTGGGTCATAGTAGAATTATAAAACTATAATGAATAATGTTTTTATGTCAAATTTATATGGAATATTTAAAAAGAAGAGGATGTTTGGCAAAAAAATATGAATGATATGAATGCATTCCTCATAAGTTACATTAACAAAAAGTATCAACATAATTTGAATGGAATAAGAAATGTCTAAGTGATTTGAGGTCTAGTTATTATATTTGTGTTTAATTTATGAATCTCGAAGTGTTAAAAAACCCAACCTAAAGTCTTAGTCAATGCATGTGCATGTAATTGTAATTTATGAATCTTCAATCTTTAAAAAATACATATGAATTACTAAAGTCAAAATCATATATGAAGGCCATATATTGTGTCTACATATTTCCTATTTCAATCCATCTAAGTTGAGTCTACATATTTCTTTCTTTGAGGAATCTAAATTGAATGACTATAAGCATGTGTGTCATGGATATAGAGCAATGAAACAAACTCATGGGTGCCTCTAGAGTCTAGAAGATCTAGCATCCCCAAAGATGAAACCACCAACCACACTTAACACATATTTGAATATGATCGTCCTTAATTATGCTACATTGTCATAAAAATGGATATAATATTCTCAATCATTGACATGCTTACCTAATATTTAATTAGCCAAATATATGGATTGTTGTTGTTCACATTAAGTAGGAATGTCATAGTAGGGCTTTCTTGGATGTTAATCACAAGACATTGCAGTGCTTCATCATCAAACCCTGTTAATCAAAATTGCTTTTGGTAAAATCCCTTTCATTCTATGGTTTGATTGTTGTTTTAGAATGTATAGAATTAAAAAAAGAAGAACTTTGAAAGAAAGTGAATAACAATAGTGCAACCCATTGTATTTAGAAACATAATTATTATTTTGCAACATATAAAACCTATGATGAGGATGGAAATGATGATGCATGTGGAGTAAGAGATACATGTATGATAACATGTGTTTGAAGAAAGGTTAATGAACCATGTACGAGAAAGTGGGAGAGTCGACAAATATAGTGGCTAGTGATTGATGTATTCCAACTGATAGTTACTCCTTTAATGACTTCAATAATGTCTAGATATTGCAGGTACAAGTGAATAAGATTGAGGGTGATCAAAGAAGAAAATAAAAGAAGATCAAAATTAAAGGTAAAGGAACAAGTTTAGAAAACAAAGAGAAAAAGAGAAATGGTTGAACCATATCTCCAATTTGACATAGCTATTATAGTCACCTATTATTATATACACTAGCACAATAGAATGACTTCATTTAATATAATTCCCCTTCAGGGGTTTGGGAACACATTTCGCTATGTCCCTTGCTTCATTGTTTTCCATATCTATTTTGTGTATGAGTGTGGCTTTTTGGTTGTAGCTCTAATGTTGTTACCAATGTTCTCAAAGTAACAACGAATTCACATGATCAATTCCAAGAAGTGTGGTGGTTAGTCCAACATAAATTACAATAAACAATAAATAATTAATAGGTTAGAACATTATTAATTTGTAAAAGCCATTCTTCCATAACTAATATAGAAAAATAATATTATTCTTAGCAAGTTACATTATAAATGGAATTTATATGTGTTGTTATCTAAATGTTAAATGGTCACAATGAAACATTGAATAAAGGTTAATATTTTATTTTTAATAATAAAATGTTAAGTCAATTGGAGGAGTGAATGAGGGATGGGCACTGAGAGAGCGAGGAAGCCTATTGGTTGAACCCTAGTCGCCTTCGCCCCTTGTTTCGTGTTGCATTTTCTCCTTTGTCTGGATTGAGTTTTGCCATGACCATCCTAATTTCTCATTGCAAGTGTTGTTCTCAGCGCTCATGTGGGTCATGCTTGGAGGTTTCCTCATTGTCGATGTTGCCTGCAGGAGTTGTTCTCATTGGCTCGTCTTGTGCTTGGGCTTTGTTGGGTTGCCTTGGTCACTCGCCAGGATCTGTTGCTGGTCACAGTCAGTCCTTTGCCTCCATCGCTTGTTTGTTTCGGGTGTCCTCTGGTCGGGTTCTTCTGTTGTTGTGGTGTGGGTTGTTCTTGTCTCCAGGGTTTGTGATTCCAACTTCCGCATTGCTGACGTTCGTGGTCATTCCACTGCTCCTCTCTGGGTTTCAACCCTTGCAATGTTTGTAACCTTTAGGGTTTTGATGGTGGGCCTTTGTGCTTGTATGATTTTATGTAATATGGCATGTTCATGGCAGTCTGTTTTCTATTATGTGAACTAGATGTTAGCTTCCCATTTAGGGTTTTGTATATGTGGCCCCCAAGGTCGAATTAGTCTGTTGTTTTGGCTTTCTTCCACGACCTTGATGGTAGCCCTTCGAGGTTTCTTATGTTGGAGAATGTTATATCTCAGTCTGAATTTTCTGGAATGTGGGAACACATATGCAAAATGTAATTTTTTTTCTTCTCTAGTGAATAAAATTACGCGTCATTTATTCTATAGGGAAAAAGGGTCAATTTTTTTAATTAATTTAAAGAAAAATGATTAAAATAATATTTTCAAAAATTATAATTTTTCATGTACAAATAAAATTAATTTGTTTGTAACAAAAAATAAATATAATGAGAGAGAGAGCGCGCGTGCCTCAAGGTTAGCTCAATTGGTTGAGTTCTTGTTGTTAAAACACTTTTCCAATGGGAGGTTACGAGGTCAATTCACCTTTATGCTCTTTGGGTTTAGACTCTACTAATGAATCGACGGAAGTGATCCCTTCAAGTGGATCTCCCTAAATAATTTATGTGAACATAGTGACCACCAATGTCTGTAAACCCCACACATATATATAACTAGATTTTTAAAAATCTATAAAACTAATATATAAATTATTAATTTATAATATTTTTTTTATTTATAAAATATAAATCAAGTGGATCTCCCTAAATAATTTATGTGAACATAGTGACCACCAATGTCTGTAAACCCCCACACATATATATAACTAGATTTTTAAAAATCTATAAAACTAATATATAAATTATTAATTTATAATATTTTTTTATTTATAAAATATAAATTCATAATGATCCCTTCAAGTGGATCTCCCTAAATAATTTATGTGAACATAGTGACCATCAATGTCTGTAAACCCCCACACATATATATAACAAGATTTTTAAAAATCTATAAAATTAATATATAAATTATTAATTTATAATATTTTTTATTTATAAAATATAAATTCATAATGAGTTGATATTAAATTTAGATTTAGATTTATAGAAAATAAAATTTAATAATTCTTTTAAACAAAACACTCTTAGAATTTCTATAAAATAAAATATTCAGTTTTCTAAATTCACAAATTCACCAATATTACAATTGCATCTTTCACATATTTTATATAATAAATTTACAAACTTCATGCAAGAAATGCATATTTTATTAATTAAAACAAGAAGGGCTGCGGTGCAGCTAGTCCCTGCCATATTTCATGCGCATAGGCCGCGTTCAGGAGTTTCTCTTTTGTTTCGTGTGCGTCCTGAAAGTAACCAAGAGATATTGATTTTGTTTCATAATTGTTTTTCGCCATGAACGTGCAAAGCAAATGGGTCGAGATCCGCCATGTTGTGAAACTGAAGCAGGTCGTGAGAAAATGGAGGAAGCTCGCCAGCGTCCGCAAAGCGGCTCAGGCTCTGGCTGGGAAGCTGCTTTTCTCGCGGTCGTGCCGAGTGACTTATGTGTCCGGCGACACACAGGTCGATGTGGCCGGGTTGAACAACTCGAGCAACGGGCATCGTCGCTCGCTGTTGGCCATTCCGCCAGACGTGCCGTCGGGACACGTGGCGGTGTATGTCGGGCAGAATTGCAATAGGCGATTTGTTATCAAGGCGGCGTACTTGAACTACCCGGTGTTTAGGGCACTGCTCGAGCAGGCCGAGGAGGAATTTGGCTACGCACAGCGCAGCAGACTTGCGATTCCCTGCGACGAGTTCCTGTTCGAGCACATTCTACGACTCTTCAGCAGAAATGGCCTCGCCGCTGTGAGGCATCTCGACTTGGAGGCAGTTAAGAGCGGTTTCTCTAACGAATGGAATTGCTCGTCTGAGGTGAATGGAATATCGTTCGGCATGGAATCGAGGCCTCTTCTTCATCCCTTCGCACAGAAATCCATTGGCTGATACAGCTTCCGGGTGTGCAACATTAAGACCTGAGCAATGGCCACTTTTGACCTATAAGTAACTAATTTTGATACTGCTGCTGATATATGAATTCTCCTGGATAGCGAATTATATAGAGGAAGAACGGGCAGTCATTTGGAAAAATCTGCACTTGTTGCAGGCCCTCCAAAGGTAGCTTGGAGTAACCTTGAGAAAAGGCATGCCGTGTGTTCAGTTATTCGGCTGTAACTAATTCATTTTTCTACTGCTCCAGATATATGCATTCTACTATATAGATAATTATATAGCGGATGAAAGGGCATTCAGCTAGAGGAACCCTCACTTGTTGCAGACCGTGCAATGATAACTTTGCAGGAAGTTTAGTTTTAGTTGTTTTCATATAATATTTTTTATTAATATGTAAATATATTGCAATTATTTTAAACCATTTATGATTATTATAGTAAACCATATTATACTAAACTTTTTCACAAGTAAAAACCATATAGTATAATAAAAATATATCAAGCAATAATAGATTACATGTAGATCTGTAAACCAAATCGACCGAGACAATGTCATGAAGTTATCTATAAAAGTCTTCCATGAATCGAGTAGGGCCGGGGGGTCTTTCCTAAAAGCAAGAAGGTGTGGTTCCGTGTTTTGATTCTGGAAGCACTGAAGTAGCTGGGGTTGTGCGAATAAATCGTAAAGTAAAGAAGGCAAATAGGAAGGTATAGCCCGCCGAAACATGCAGAATACCCGACGCGTGTCAAATTATCATGTTTTTCCAGAGCATAACACCTGTGCACATAATTTATTGGCTGCATGTTTCACAGATAGTGTAACATGTCAAACCGGCTTTAACTCCGTGATTTCTATGCCCAGGTATCGGCTTGAGTATGCCATTATCGCCTTCGCTGTAAGTTGTCGGTCGCACTGCCATTATCGCCGTCGCTGTAAGCAACCTATTCTCAGCGTATCATGCAGGCCGAGGGCACGGCTTTGGCAATTCTGGACAGCCTATTTCCCTCTTGGCAAATCATTACAGGGTTAGTGAGATTTGTGTTATATTCGTAAATTCTGCCTCTGTGTCACGGCTTCTGGTACTGTGCTTCACTCTGTTCGCTGTTCGAACATCTTGTACCTCAAGCTTTGAAGAAATAAAGTGAAAAAGAAAACGAGCAATGGCTATGCCCAATTCAACGACTGCCGGTGGCGCACAAATGGTTCTGGCAACCCCTTCTTTTGCCGGAAAGTTTAACATTTTGAGGCGACCCGGCTTTGGCAATTCTGGACAGCCTATTTCCCTCTTGGCAAATCATTACAGGGTTCGGTTTCAGAACAAGGAGTTGTTCCATGCCTCTGTGTCAGGGCTTCTGGTACCTTGCTACGACTAGCGGTGGTGCATTCTCCACTGCACCCTGCAAATTATTAAGCGATACATATTTTCTCCACGGCAACCTGCAAATCATTAAACAGGAAGAGAGCCATGGTACCACAAATACTTCATGATTGTTTTGTCATTCTGATATTATTGTTTTAGTCACGACTCATTTTGTTTCTTTTTTTTTCAATTCAGGTAGAACGCCAGAGCCCGCGTAGGTCAGAGAGGTTGGCACAGAGAGTTCCATATAAATCGCACTCCAACCTCCAGCCTGTTTGCAAAAAAAGGAAAGATATAGTGAGTAATCCTGGGTTTTATAAGGACCGGCTGACCTCTGCAGCGCTTGATAAATTCTGATAATGCAATGATACTATAAAGAATGGTTAGTCACGACTCATGTTGTTTCTTTTTTCATTTCAGGTAAAACCCCAGAGCCTGCGTAGGTCAAAGAGGCTGGCACAGCTGAGACGCGAAGGAACTATTAATGATCTTCCCGACGTCTCATCCTCAATCCCCATGAGATAATGAACTCTTGAAGTTGGGGAGTCCAATCCGTGGCCAGCCTTTCATGTGTGGGACGTTACAGAGACCCAAGGATCTGAAATATCCCCCACATGAAACAAATGTTTCTTCATACGAGGACGGGCGTGGCCTTCACTTCATCTCGCACAGGCACCATGTGTGGACTTGAGCTCGGTTAGTCATCAAAATTTCTTTTCGTTAGCTTCATCAAAATGCATTTGAAAATCAATCGAATGGGTAAATTTGGTTTCTGCATTTTCGCCTTCTAATTGCTTATGAATTTCTATCTGCCTTCCCTATTATATCATGTGGACTCTGGTATTATAAATTAACAGCTGTATTATTTGGGACTTTGAATACCTTCAGAAAATGCTTGTATCTGGTTCCTACGATATTAACTGTAATAATTGTGGAAACCTGTACAGTAGTATTATAATTGCATGTTTTATTATGAGTAATTGTACCAGTGAGAGTTAGAGAGGTATAATGAGTTTGGAAATGGGAAAATTTGGAATCAAAAGCGAGCTTTATGTTCAGGCGGGTTAGGACTTACCACATGCTATTCATGCAGGCCGCAACGATTCACTTGAGGCAACTGGCACAGTATTTAGCAGGGGAGCCTGTGTCGCTTCCGCAAGGAGCATTGCAGGTCATGGATGTGGTGCTTCGTCCCTCAGCAACATCGTCTCGTTCTTCACCACCTGAAACAACTGGTTATGCATATCATCTGGATATGCTTTTAGGTATGCTTATACAACATCTGTTTTGTCTACCCTCAGCAACAGCATCTGTTCTGTAGACACCACAGCAGCATGACACCACAGCAGCATGCAGAGTGACACATTGCAACAGTGATATCAATCGGTTCAGCCTCCTGATAGCTCAAATGCAATAAGAGCTAGAGCTAGCATTTTATATGGCCAGATTAATGCCAGATTAATGTTAGCATTAATCATCTAACATCTGAAAAATGAATGAGAAAGACCGGGACAAATACAACATAAGATATGATTTCAGCGCCTCTGCCTCGGGAAGAGGCCAAATAAGACCATAAACCACTATGATGTAAAAAACTTTGTTTATACTCGATAAACAGACGCGTTCAAGCAGGTGAACTAATGTTAAGTACATCTTTTCTGATTACTATAGTCCCTGGCCATTGCCAGATGGCAGGGACTAATAAGAATAATAAGCATATTATAATACAAAATGACGAGAGATAAGAGAGATATTATAAAAGTACTTAGGATGATATCGTTTCATTAATTGATAAATATTTCAATTCTGAATTAAAAAAATATTAAAAACACTTTAATTGAAATTCTATATAATAAATTTACAAACTTCGTCCCAGAAATGCGTATTTTATTAATTCAAATTAGAATAGTAAGCACATTATAATAAAAAATGACGAGAGATGAGAGAGATATTATAAAAGTATTTAGGATCAAGTCGTTTCATTATTTTTGAATTTTAAAATATTAAAAATATTTTAATTGAATAAGCGAGTTGTTTTAGTGAGATTTTTTTGGAAGTGTTTCTTGTGAGTTTTAGTTTATTTTTCTTAAAATTTTGTAGGAATTTATTGAAATCACAAGCTTGATGGATAACTCCTGCACAATCGAAGTGCCCTAGAGGTTTTTAAGGGTGCTAAATCCATATAAAGTTAAATAACACAAATCAAGATTTCACCTCAAATTTTTCGGGTAGATTTTGGCACCTAAAAGTCCAAAAAATCGCACTAAAGACAATTCCTTTAATAAATGTTACAAAATAACATAATACTTTAATTTAATAAATGTTACATAATAGTTTACTTTTTGTTGAAAAAGTTAAAAATACATAATGAAAAGTTTTTTTTTACAACGGGTATGGGTTTATATTAGAACTGTGGCTAGAATGTCTTTCATTGGTTACAATAATTCAGGCCAAGTCCATGAACTTTCTTCCACTAGATGATCAAAGACTCTAAGATTTGGGTGCCAATGTTTCTTACTCGGAACTAGAGAATCTATTTCCGTTATTTTCCCTATCTTATGGACACAAACAAACTGATTTAGTATAATGCAGTAAAACATGAGAACAAGATTATGGAATGGAGTCCCACTCCTCGACCCCATCTCTCAAGAGAGAGCCAGCTGCAAGAGGCACCGCTCTGTTGGCTTCCGAGTCAGCATCCTTATTGTTCTCCCTCAATACATGAAAGAAATTAACAGACTGAAGAGATTTCACCAAAAGTCTGATTCTTGACACCACTCTAGCTAATCTAAGATCAGCAGGAGGAGAATTCTCCACTATGACTTTAATAATGGACTGAGAATCTCTGATAACATTTACCTTTGTTAAACCAAGGGCCTTGACTTGCTTGAGACCTTGAAGAAGTGCCAAGGCTTCAACTTGGATACTTGTGGAGTACCCTAATCCCCAAGCAAAGTTAGTCACAATTCTGCCTTCCTTGTTCTTTATAACTCCTCCTGCCCCTGCCATACCGAGGTTTCCTTTCGCTGCCCCATCAAAGAACAAGGTATGCCTGGATTGCCTGGTGAGCCATTCTGATAGTTCATTCTCCTTCCCTCTGAATTGCCATTCTTTTTTTTCCTTGTGATGTCTTATTTCTTGAGAGAAATGGAGATCCAACGAAGCGCCCCAATCTAAGTCCTGTTGACTTAGGTTCGAATCCGACAAATGCTCACCCAGACTTTCTTTCCATTGACTTTTTATCTTGATTATAATGAATTTCGGATTTTGCCCTTCATCTCTGAAAACTCTTCTATTTCTCTCAAGCCAAATTTGCCAGCAGATAAATTTTGGCAAGGAGAGCCAAGCAGCCTTAAAGCTTTCATTTTTTGGAAGTGTTTCTGGATAAAAATTTCGCCAGGTTGCAAATAAATCAGAGATAGAAATTGGCAAGATGAACACTCTTTTCCAGTGGCTCAAGAGATTCTGCCAGATTTCTACTGAGTATTTGCATTCCAACATTAAATGGTGGGCATTCTCTTCGTTGTCACAACACAATTGGCATCGTGAGGGTCCATGGAATCCTTTCTTCTTTAACCTGTCCTCAGTAAGAATTCCTTTGTGGCATAACAGCCAACAGAAAAAGTCCACCTTTGGCATGGTCTTGTAACTCCATAGACCCTTCCACACAGCAGGATCTGGTGGAACATGTGGACGCTCCTGCAATGATTTATACCCCTGCGCTACTGTATATGTTCTAGGCTTAGCTCCCCAGCCACGGGCATCCTTCTTCCCTGCACACAGAGGTGCCTTCCCATTCAACAGCGTGAGCAGAGTGTCCCGATCGTTGGTCAACTCAGCTGGCACGGGCGGCAGGTTCCAACGCAGCCAAGTGTTGCCTGTCCATGTCGAGACGTCCCAAAGTGTAAAGAGCCCAGCGCCATCCAACCACGAACGCAGCTCTTGAAGGGAGCCATTGCTCGACAGGGGAGGGTACATCATGATACTGTCATCCCAGAGACTAATTTCTTTTCCATTGTCGGGTATCCAAAACGTGTTGTTTTTAATTAGAGGAATTGCTTTGTGATAGAGTTTTAACAATTGCAATCTGGTGGTGGGCAGGGAATTGTCCAAGCATCTTTTCCGCGCCCCAGTAAAATACTTCTTCCATAATGCTCTTTGCACCCAGCCTGGATGAGGACCAATGATTTTCCAAAAAATCTTGGCTCCCATGGCTATGTTTTGAAGACTGAGATCCTTAAAGTTCAGACCTCCTTCATTCAAGGGCTTACAGATTTTATCCCAGCTTACCAATGGGATTCTTCTTTCATTGTGATTGCCACCTTTCCAAAAGAATTTGCGGATGAAGGCTTCCATTTTCCTGATGATGCCAGTTGGAGCTAGGATAACAGAGAATTGGAAGATGGGTAGACTATTGAGTATGGATTTGATGAGAACTGTTTTGCCGGCAAGATTTAGCCAAGTGAATCCCCAAGCTTGAATTTTTGCCTTGAATTTGTCTAGCAGAGGGAACCAGTCTTTGTTGTAGGCAAGTTTGCGGAAGATAGGAAGGCCCAGATAGATAAAGGAAGTCCAATTGAGGGAGGCAGAGAAGCCTAAAGTTCTAGAGATGGCGGTGAGGGTGTTGGCAGAGATATTCCAACAGAAAACATTGCATTTCCCTTTGTTTAAAATGTTGCCTGTAGCTTCACAATATTCATCCAGTACTTCCTTGAACCTTAAGGCGGATCGGGCAAAGGCAGCCCCTAGTAGGAGAGTATCATCGACAAACAGAGCATGGTTTAGATTTTTAACCCCTCTGGCAATGTTGAGCCCAAGGATATCTTGATCAACCAGCTTGTGATCTAAATAGAAACTCAGGATAGAAACATGGAGGACAAAAAGAAGCTGAGAAAGGGGACAACCCTGCCTGAGTCCTCTTGATGCTTTGAAAAAGTCTGTTGCTCTCTCATTCACCAAGGGAGCGATCCAAGGATCGGCAATACAAGCTCGAATCCAATTGATAAAATTCATTCCAAAGCCAAATTTTTGCATGACTTCCCAAAGAAAACTAAGTCTGACTCGATCAAAAGCATTTGCCAAGTCTAGTTTGATTACCATACCTTTCTCTTTGTGTTGTAGGCTTGAATGAATCGCCTCTTGAACTAGGATGAAGTTGTCCGCAATCTGTCTCCCTTGAACAAACCCGCCTTGATTCTCCGGAATGATGGCTGGGAGGATACCTTTTAGCCTATTGGCGATCACCTTTGTGATTAATTTATATCCAATGTTGCAAAGAGAGATGGGACGGAACCTATTGAAAGCCTTAGCACCCTTTTCCTTGGGGATGAGGGCAAGGAAGGCAGAATTGGTGTTGCCCCCTATTTTCTGGCAATTTTGAGATTTCAAGATCATTTTGTAGAGGTCTTTTTCCACAATCTGCCAACAGGATTGGAGGAATCTTGCGGTGAAGCCATCCGGGCCTGGGGCTTTGTCGGGCTCCATGTCGAAGAGAGCATCCTTTATTTCTTTTATAGTGATCTTTGCTTCAAGATGCTGATTCATTGTGGGGGAGATCTTAGTAGGGACCGCCCCCAAGAATTTGGAGTTTGGGTCCGTCACTCCTTCTTCACTATAAAGTTTTTTAAAGTGAGTGAAAGCTGCTTTCTTGATGCTCCCGAAATCCTTGTGGATAGAGTTCCCTTCCTTAATTTCTGCAATAGAGTTGAAGCTCTTTCTAGCTTGGGCTTGTTTGTGGAAGAAGGCGGAATTTCTGTCTCCCGCTTTAAGCCATAGACTCCGAGACTTTTGTCTCCAATATTCTTCCTCCGAGAGGCAAGCTTTATGGAAATTTTGTTGAAGATCGACCTCCTTATCTAATACATCTCTAGTGATTTCTGCATCTTCATTTTGGGCATGATGTTGATCGAGTCTGTCTTGGGCCAATTTTCTCTCTATTGCAGGGTTGGGGAGGGATTTGGCCCATGATTTTAGGACAACTTTTAGTCTTCTAAGCTTTTCCTCCCAGATGTAGAAGGGGGAGCCCTTCACCGACATTTTCCAACAATCTTGAACCAAGTTCAGAAACTCAGGATTCTTGACCCAAAGTGGACTGAATCTGAAAGGAATAGGGCCAAGATCATTATGATCCAGTATCTCAAGCTTAATAGGCTTGTGATCTGAAACGCTGCAAGGGAGGATGTGCATTCTGGACTCGAGACCAAGCAAAAGAAAGGAACTCTGCACCAGAAATCTATCAAGTCTTGCAGCAATGTGGTCGGGGCCTATTCTTTTGTCAGACCAGATGTACTTACCATTGGAAGGAGAGATGTCGAGCAGATACCCGTCCTACATGAGATCCTCCACCCACTCCCTTGTTGGATCCCTTATGATATTGCCTCCTCGCTTTTCCTCCACATGCAAGGTGAGATTTAGATCTCTAGAAACTATGATGTTTTCCAAATTCTCTGATTCCATCAGTTGCCTAATGGAGTCCCAACAGGCCCTTTTCTCCCCTGCATTTACTAGGACATAGACATTGAAGAGACAAAATGCCTCCCTCAAGTCCACGTGTTGTAGCTTCAAAAACAACCAATGGGTATTGAGGATCTTTGTAACCAACAAATACTTGGATTTATTCTAGAGAGAGCCCAACCCCCCAGAGGCTCCCCGTGCTGAGACGGCTTGACCTCTGCCTTCCTTCCAAATTTTTTTACTGATTTGGAGAAACTCGTTGTCCTCCATTTTTGTCTCCTGAATTAGAAGAATATTTGGGGCTTCTATTCTTATAAGACTTCTCATTGCTTCTTCTTTCACTCTACTCCCCATTCCTCTGCAATTCCAGGAGACTATCTTCATCATTTATTTTTATGTTGATGGGCCCCCTTGGAACCCTGTGCCTGATTTCTTGTCACCTTCAGATTTTTAGCAAGGAGTTTCTCTAGAGTGGGTTGACTACCCTGAAGCTTGTCTTTGTAGGTTTCCTGTTCTCTCTTTTCTCTAGCAGATTTGCGGCCTCGTGACGATCTTCTGATCGATGTTTGCAAATCTCCTATTTCCCCTTCCTCCTCTGATTCCTCCGAGACTTGTTCCTCCTCATTGGCTTCTACTTGTTTTTCCTTATGTCTTTCAGTAACACTTTCTCCTGGCCTTGATCCTGCTGAGGTCCCTTTATCTTGGGTTTTATCTTGCATTTCCTCTTCCTGTGGAACCTCTTCTGCAGAGCTTAAGATCTCGTACCTGTTTTCTTGGCTTTTCTGTGGAGGTCCATTTTGGGCAGAGGCTGGCTGAGGGCCTTGGCCGTTTGGGGCCCCAATTTTCTTGTGAGAGGTCTTTGTCCTCTTAACTTGATTCCAACTGTCCTCCTTCCCTTTCTCTGCTTCTCCTTTGTTCGGGCACCCTCTAGCAAAATGGTCATAGATGTGGCATTTGCGACACTTGAATGGGAGTTGCTCGTAATCCAGCTTTTGCACATGCGTCCAGCTGCCAACATTTATTTTAATGGCCTCCGGAAGTCCCACCTCTAAGTCGACCTCAACACATATCCGAGCACAGTCATACTGATCCTTGTTGTTTTCCCTGTCGATGAATTTTCCCAAGGCATTGCCTATGTGCTTGAGGGAATCCCAGTTCCAACAGTGCATGGGAGGTTAGGGAGCCGAACCCAAACAGGGGCTGTCGTCGGAACATCCATGGCAGGATCGAAGTCTGGGGTCCATTTGTTGAGGTAGAGGCCCTGGGGTCCCATGAAATAAGGACCATTCCTGAAAATCAAGTCTTTATCCTCCTTTGTGTTGAATTCAAACAGGAAGTAGCCTCTTCCCAGGAAGTATGAAGTTACGTTGTTCTTGATCAGCGGGATCCAGTTCTTGACAACCCAGATCTCCGTCGATTTTGGAGAGGGCCAAAGGCCCGTGAACTGACCCACCAAGGCTCGATCTGCCAGGGACAAGGCGACCTAGATCGGGCCCTCAGGAGGAAGGGTGACCTCTGGTACATCCTCAAGCTTTTTGACAAACTTGGCGGCTTCTGACTTCTTCTTCTTAGGCAAAGAAGCTAGCAGAGAGTTGAACGCAGCTTTCGCGGTAGGGGGAGGAGGTGGTGAAGGAGAAAGAGGCGATCCCTGGGTCTCCATGATCTTGAGGCCCGCGCAGCAAGCAGATCTGATCAAAGACTGCTACTAGCCCTAGTTGCACTTTGACAAGCAGCAGGGAGGCGCTGCATCTCACAACCGAAGAGGGAATCACTAGCAGGATCGGATTAGAGCACGTTCAGAAACAGTGCCGAGGGGCGTGAGGTCCATATCGTGAGCAAGATCAGCCGAGGAGGCTGCAGCCCTAGTTGCGCGCAGAGCAGCGGTAACGCAACAGCTTGGAGGTGCAGCAAAAAAAAAACTAATGAATAGTTAATGAATGTTCTTTGTTATAAATATTTAAAATAAAAATAACAATATTTAGTGATAAAATTTAGAAAGGAAAGCTAAATTGTATATTTTAAAAGTAAAGGAAATTTATATCTTTAAAAAAACAAGTTCATATGATCGGTTATTAATTATAAATTAAATATCATTACAGATGTAAATAATATATTCATATTCTCTCATATATATATATTAATTATTAATATGGTTAAAAGGGTAAAAAGTAAAATAAATATATGTTATATACTTTTATAATATATTAATAATATATTATATCTTTTTATCATGTGTAAAATAACTTTATATTGTATATGAGGAATATTTCATTTTTCTCTTTTTCAAGAACTAATCATTCTCAACAACAAGTCTCAAAGCCATTCAAAGTTCATCATGTCATTTTCAAGCATTGAACCTATGCACGAAGAGGATAGCAATCATCCCTTTGAAATAAACTATATATATATATATATATATATATATATATATATATATCATGAGTGGAAAAAAAACAATTGAATTTTTTTTATTAAAATAGTTTTACTATGAGTAGTCCTTGGGTCCAAGTAGGAAATTAATTTCTCCCCTTCAATTTTTAGCCATCTGTTTATTTTTCTCTTTTATTTATTAGTTATATGTTTTTTTTTTTCTCGTTTTTCATTAGTCATATGTTTTTTCCTTGCTTTTCCTACTCCAATTTATTGCCTTTGATTTTGAATTTTCTAATTTTTGTGTTTTTCCATTGTTTTTGCATTTCGCCAAGAGGCACATTCTACAACCTAGTATGAGGGTAATGTGTGATTTCGTTTGTGCTCAACTCCCTGGGTTTGCAAGCCTCTACTTGCTAGAGGCACATACCCCCTAAGCACTGTGGACGTCGCTTTCATCCATTTTCAAACTAGATCTGATGTCATCAACTGTAGACATAAAACCTATTGTACCATAAACCATCTTTGCATCAAACCTTCTTTGCTTAGCAACACAAGCACTGTCAACAATATAAAAACTCTGCCATCAACAACTATACTCTGCCATCAATAACTAATAACCATTTTGAACTAGGTGACACAAATTGTAGCAGTGACTTGTAACAATAACAATATGATCTTTGTCATTAACAACAACAATATATAATCATGTTCATGCAAAATACCAACTCAACCATACATTATCATACTCATCAATACATGGTTATGCTTAGCAATACAAACCCTAGCTAAACACACTCAAACTACCATCCTCGCTCAATGATACATCACACTAACAACATCAGCATACTTTGTCCTCTGCAACAATATCCTCACACATACATTAACAGTAACATATCACAATCACCCTCATTCACACACACACATTCTCAGTAGCAGCAACATACTGTCTTATTAGTAGCAATCCACCTTAGCAACAATAAATTGATTGTCATCAATTAGCAACACAAACTCAAGGATAGTTAGCTCAACACGTCCTTGTCATCAACATACAACACATACTATGTTTATGGTTATGTTACATACTTACACCCCTCAGTGTTTATGTCCATGCAACAACACCTTCAATACAAACCATGACATAAGATAGTCATAACATATCTCTGCTTAATATTGTTGGAAAATATGGTAGCCATGGTCAGAGTTTTCATCTTGGAAAAGAAATGGGAAATTTGAATTTTTAAATTTTCCTCCAAACTTATTTCAAGTTGGCTTCGTGATGTTTTAGGTCGGTTGGGCCCCTAAGAGGCACCCATTCGATCCCAATTGAAGGCTATATAAAGGAGATCAATTCTCCTCATTTGGACACATCAATATTTCTTATGTATCTCTCATCTAATAAAATTACAAGAGAGACTCAATTTCAGGAGGAGGTCGAAATTCTAGGGAGCGCTGAAATTTCAGGAATTTGGATTTTGACATGGCACTTAATCATGACTTTGGCTACTGATTTGGCTATTATTCTGCTATTGTAATTTATGATGTATTTATGAATCTGGAAACTCTCCCTCTCTCACAAGGAAGAACTTTTCTGAATTTCCCCTTGTGAGTTTTTCTTGGTTGTGTGCCTAATTTCTATGTCTTGTGTCTCATGGTTTCTTAATATATCCATTGTGATTTTCTACAGCTCTTTCATACTTATGAATATTTTTCCTATAATTGTATAAAGAAGTAATCCTGTAATGTTTTGATGTTATGAAAACATGGAAATTATTCTAAGTTATGCCCTAGATAAAAATTCAACATGGTGGCAGAGCTGGGGGTAGTAAAGAGTAGTCTCTCAAGGCAAGCGAAAGTTTGGAACGAATCATCTCTGAGGGTCTGAAGGTAGGCAAGGATCTATGATTGATTTCATATAACATTTGATGTGCTATCCAGACTCTTATGTGGAGCTACAATGACTTGTCATATAGACCGAACATGAAAGATCTATGGCAAAATTCTTTAATATGTGAATCTGTAGCCCTAAAATTCATGCGAAGAGATGGATACTACTCTGAGCCTTTATGTGAGCTTTGTAGCTCCTTTAATGCAGTCTTTTTGTATTCCCTGTACTTGTGCTAGCTATATGTATGTGAAGTCCACACACATATATTCAAGTTCTGAGACTATTTGTATGCGATTCCTGAGGATATGTATCTATGTTAGTATTGATGTTGTCGGGTCTCCTGAGGAACCCTATGGAATTTCCCTCATATCCATCCGAGCTCAGGAAGAAGTTCTATGAACAATCATCTATGCAGTTCTGAGTAGACCAAATTGAAAGTGGGGCTGACCACGAGTCTTGGAGAGGATGGGCCGAATTTTTCACTGTCCCTTGATATGTGAATCCTTGCTTTAAGATCTGAAGGCCTGGAAAATCTGCAGTTAGACGAGCTCTGTGGTTATAATTTGAAGTATGTGGTTGAGTCCTTCAAAGTCATCATATCTGATCCGCCTTTTTTTTTTGTGCTAGAGCTACCTCTTGTGAAATATCATTCTCTATTGTATCTAGCTTCTATGGAATCTGTATTATATGCATTGTACGGAAAGAGGAAAAATCGAGCTCTTTTAAAAACAAATCTATGGCGAGTCTCAAGTCAAGACCAAAATATGAGATTCGATCTAAGATTTTCGATTTGTGTATCTATGGCACTCTTTCTTTATCACGTGGATTTCTGAGACACTGTAATCAAGTCTATATTGATGGCAATCTAAGTTTGCATGCGTAATGGTTTATTGGAAACTTTTTTTTTAATAGTTGATATGCTCTAGAAGGAGGACGCCATTAGAGCGAACCTGTCTAGTTTATTTAGAATGGGATACTCTGATATCATTATGGCTACTGAAGCATGATCTGAACACTGAAGAAACCATGTTCCTCGAAAGGATACCCTCCTATGGCTAGCTACCCTAAGGTGAAGCAATGGAAGTCCAGCCATAATGTCAATAGGATTGGCCTTCAAGCATTTCCTTGATTCTAGAAAGAAAAAATTTGAAAGTTAAGTCATAAGCATCCCAGTTGAACTTAGGGAACTGACTAAGGCCATAACATTTCGGGTTCATACCCTTCTCAAGTGTTAAGTTTACAGGGGTTAGCTCCATCCATGCCAAACCCGAAACCATGTGCCATCTCTATTGTTATCTCGTGGTAAGAAGTTGTTATTAATTGTCTTGCATATTGGCCTACTGTAACTGGTAGCATGGGAGTCTTTCACTCAATCCAACTGAAGGAGGCAGCTTCAAAATGCATATGATTTAGGTACCGCATCAAATATATATTTCCCATGTCGCCTCACCAAAGTCTAAGACCTATTGCATTATATCTATGCCTATAAGTCATGCGAAGGGGTAAGGAATTGAAGCCATATATATATATATATATATATATATATATATTGATATTGAGAATGTTAGTTGATATGCATCTAAGTTGAACTATCTGAGATAAAATGATTCAAGATACTTTGCTAAAGGTCCTGACAATTCTAATACCACGCCCAAATTTGGAGTTTCCAATCTGCTTCAAAATGTGTTCTGCCTTGATGGATTCTATTTATTACTTTGTTGAATTATCTGAAGCATGAATATTGATGCAAGGATGAAGTAATAATTATTGCTAAGGTTTTGAGAATTTGTTAGCATCATCTAAGGTTGTCCATATTCTTGGAACACTTTTGGATGTGCAGAAACCCAGTAAGGGTCTGATCAAGAAAACCCAAGGGGTTATAAAATCCTAGGATTGTCAATAATGATGAAGTTGCAATTGTTGGGATGAATATTTAACATCTAAGGTTTGTAAACTCTAGACTGATCTTGAAAAGTTTCTAGGGGTTGAAATAAAAAACCTAGCCAATAAATTAATAATCCTATTTTGGGTTTGGCCTCTAGATTAATTGCTTCCGCTTAAGAAGATTTGGCATCTTGTTGTTAAGGTTGATTTGCAGGTTCAATGTAAAAGGGATAAAGATTAAGAGGGTGTTAAAAAGATAAGTATCTAATGTTTTTCATTTTATTTTTAAATTTTTACTAATGATGTCAACTCTTTGATGATGATGAGGACTCCTTGTTGATGATATGGACTTGATGATAATGATGTGGACTTGTTGATAATGTGGACTGATTGATGATGATAACAATGCTTATTGATGATCAGAAGTCATGATGTGGACTCATTGATGATATTGATGATAATGATGTTGACTTGATAATGATGTGGACTTGTTGATAATGTGGACTCATTGATGATGATAACAATGTAGGCTTAATGAGAACTCATGACGTAGACTCGTTGATGACGTTGACGATGGTAATGATAATGATGATGTGGAATCGTTAATGATGTTGATGTTGACGATGATGATGATGACGATTTTAACTCATTGATGGCATTGACGATGTTGATAATGTTGAAGTGGATGTAATGATGATGATAATGTAGACTCCTTGATTTTAGTGATGATGTGGACTCCTTGACGGTGTGGAATCTGTCAACTCTTTGTTGATGATGTGGATTCCTTGATGACATGAACTCCTTGATGATGATGTGGATTTCTTAATGGCGTGGACTCTATGATGTTGTTGATGATGTAGACTCCTTGATGAAAATAATGATGGGGACTCATTAATGATGTGGAAATTTTGTTGATGATGGGGACTCATTAATGATGTGGACATGTTGTTGATGATGTGGACTTGTTGATGATGATAATTATGTGAGCTTGTTGATGATACAAACTCGTAGATGATGTGAACTCTTTGATGTTGCAAACTCCTTAATGTGAACTCCTTGATGATGGTATGAACAAAGTCAACTCCTTAATGACGTGGAAAAATTTGAGAGTTATTTGATACACTCTCAAAAGATAAGTATTATCTTGATTGTTTCTATTGATTATTTCATTATGAGTGTCTTGGCTTTCTTGGTTGTTCTTGTTCTTCCATAGCCTCATAGTGAGGATTGCAGGTACATAATGGAGACTTTCAAGGTGTGGCAATCACTGTAGATGACGAAAGAGCAATGTGATGAGAAGACTCGTGATAGGCTTTGTACTCAAAGGGAGTAGAAAATATTAGCCTGATTGAAGCACATTTCCATGAAGGTGGCTAAAAGTTTTGAAGACCGATGTTGATCTAGATATGCTAAAGATGAGCCCGTGATTTTTCTACTATGTAGAGGAATTTTGTGTAAGAGGGAGTTGCTTTTGAGGCATGAGCCCGGTGATATCTTTGGCACAATGGACTATGATTCCATCTACATCTCCCTGATGAATGATTTGAAGAAGTTTCGAGACTCTGATGTTTACTTGGTTGATTCTTTGATTGGTTCGTTGATCTATCAGTTGGTGTTTGTTTCTACTGAATTCTTTTGTTATATGTTGGAACTGATTATGGTATGTTAGATTATGTTATGGTTGTTGATTCCTGCTTCTGTGAGAAGCCACTTGTTATCTATTGGATTCTACTATGGTTGTTGATTCTTGCTTCTATGAGAAGCCACTTATTATCTTTTGGATTCAACTATGGATACTAATACTTTCTTCTGAGAGAAACCTTGGTTAAAGTTGAATGAACAATTGAATGTTGTTGTTTGGTGAAATGTTTGTTAAAGTACTGACATCCACCATGGCTACATTTCTGATGTTGAACTGGTTGTTGATGTTTATGTGAAGAATATGGAATGACTAAGAATCCCCTTGAAGAGGGAGCATTGATTAAATAGCATCCCAAATCTTCCTTAGGTTGCAATTATGAGACCAATGGATTGGTTGAGAAGATTGTTCCTCCTGTAGGTTTTATGCTCTGAGATATTATGGTTTGGGAGATATATTGATTTGATGATTCCTCCTACAGGTTGTGTGTTGTGAGACCTTGTGGTCTAGGAGATGTGTTGATTTGATGATTCCCCCTGTAGGTTGTGTGTTGTGAGACCTTGTGGTCTAGGAGATGTATTGATTTGGTGATTCCTCCTGTAGGTTGTGCGTTGTGATACCTTATTTGGGAGATGCATTTCTTTGGTAGTTCCTCCCTTGGGCTATGTGTTTCGAGACCTTGTGGTTAGGGAGATGCATTGAGATGAGATGGATGCTATGTATCTTTCCTTATGATGACACTGATGATCTCCCCCTTAAATTGTGGGTTGTGAGACCTATGATTGGTCAGGGCGATTGATGTTGACACAGAGAGAGAGAGATTTACAATTGCGATCTCTTCCTTAGGTCGTAGGTTATGATACATATGATTGGTCATGAAGATTAATCTTGACAGAGAGAATGAAAACTACCTCCCTAGCTAGGAGGGAGTGTTTCAAAATATAGTAGCCATGGTCGTTATTTTCATCTTGGAAAAGAAATGGGAAATTTGAATTTTTTAATTTGCCTCCAAATTTACTTCAAGCCAGTCTCATGATGTTTTCGGCCTGTTGGGACCCTAAGAGGCACCCATTCGACCCCCACTTGAAGGCTATATAAATGATATCAATTCTCCTCATTTGGACACATCAAATTTTCTTATGCATCTCTAATCCAATGAAATTACTGGAGAGGCAAAATTTCAGGAGGTCGTAATTCTAGGGAGGGTTGAAATTTCAGGAACTTGGATTCTGACATGGCACTTGATCATGATTTTGTTTACTAGTTTGGATATTATTCTGTTATTATTATTTATGATGTATTGATGAGTTTAGAAACTCTCTCTCTCATAAGGAAGAATTTTTTTGGGTTTTCTCCTAATAGTTTTTGTCCTGGTTGTGTGCCTAATTTTTGTGTCTTGTGTCTTATGGTTTCTTGATATCTCTATACTGTGATTTTATACTACTCTTTCATGCTTATCAATAATTTTCTTATAATTGTATAAAGAAGTAATCGGGTAATGCTAATAATGTTTTCATGCTATGAAAAACATGGAAATTATTCTAAGTTATGCCCTAGATAAAATTCAACAAATATCAATACAAAAACCTCTCTATTGACTCAAAACACTTAGAAACACATCAAATCACACTCTCTACTCAAAAATACATTCTTACTATCAAACCCTAATAGCAACATACATGCAGACATCAATGTTATAGCCATACACACTAACACTACTCAATCCTATAGTAATAGCATATATAATGCTCATACAAGGAAACCTTAGTAGAAATGACATGATAATACACCAAAAGTAAACAACACATGGTAGCTACAACAACATTCTATTAGTAGCAACACAACATATGAACATAGAAACATACAAGCCAAATCCTAACACTAGCCTCAACAACTCCATCCACTACAACACAATTATATCATGAACATAGGGTTGTCTATACTTCGTTGCTCCACCCCAAAACAAGATTCATTTGCAACCAAGATTTACAAACTACATCAAATTGCTTTAGATTTGATGCATGATCGAATGCATCTACACACTCCCACGATCTACAGGTATGCTACTTCCATGCACATAACTCTAATGCAGGCTTTGTTCGTCAAATCATTACATCATCCACTTAGGTCCAATTACTAATTCTCCAACACCAGGTACATTGATATGAGATCATACACTCACTCTTGTATGGTTCAACACTCAGGTACACATTACATCAAAACAATATTCCATTGTTCAGTATACCTCTACCATCAACAACACATTGACTTAGCCATCAACAATACACATAATTTGACACAAAGTTCACCAAAAAAAATATAACTAGTACCACTCATTGTTCTCAGTCATCAGCAAAACATACTTTGCTTTAATCACAAAATTGTGCCCTATGCAATGGACAATCAGATGGAGACTCAAAAGGTCAAGCCAAGGACAAAGACTCAATTCATCATACACGGAACATTGATAATACATTATGTTATTTTCACAATAGCTTAGTCACATTAGAAAGGCTCTCATATGCAAACTAATCTACTATAGTGCGGGTCTCATTATGCAGGTTCAACGCATACCATATAAACCAAATCATGTAACCACATGGACTAATGGAGCAAGGGCATCACTCCCAACACATTCACAACAAGATCTAGGCCTCAAAATTGTGATTTAATTTTAGACCCATGACACCATCACTCGATCGAGCGCTTTAGCTACCACACATATTAAAATTATGCTTGCACCATATGATAGATCACTCCATGTTGCAAGAAATGAGATCACTCTAGAAGGGTGCCTTTTCCATTGTACTTGATTACACACTAATGCCAATTGTTTTCACATGAAAATCACATAGTAGCACCAACATAGAGGATATTAGATCGATAATTTCATAACTTGACACATCACTCCATTCCAACTTAGACTAGATCAAGATTAATTTCCCTTTACACAAATATAATCAATATCACACTTCATTGAGTTCATTATTCCTTTAACAAGTTTTATGCACTCAATCGCTCTCACATACCCAGGCTAATTACACTAGATCGCATGCTCACATTGAATTTAACATTTGGGATACTACAATTGTATACACTTACACCATTATTAAAACTTCCAATCACTCAAATTGATCATTTTATACATAGCTCAAAGAGGCTCTGTGCATAACCCTCAAGAGTTCATCATATTATACTAAGCATACCACGGGAATTCACCTCCAAGCTAATCAATTACATACTTACACACTGAAGCCAACCACAAAATCGATTCTACACTATATCTATTCATCAACCAACTTGCTCTAGATTTTCACACCAAATCATACCAAAGATGTAACCAAATCTATCACTCCATTCGCAAACCACAAGAATGATCATTCCTGAACTACCCCATGCATGTCTAGATTGATCACTCAAGGATGCCCCACTCAAGATATCAATCAGCAATACATGTATACACTTCGATTTGTCTGTGACCGTATCAAATCCGACAAAATACCATAAGCGATTTCCATGGGAAAATCCAAAGAGTCGATCTGTAATATTTGTATTTTCACAACGCAGCAACAATATATCCATACGTATAAATTATTTTACTTGGATTTCTTCAAGTAGCTCCACTTAGATTAGACACACTCCACCAAAATTGCATCGTAGCATCTGCAAACACCATGTCAACCCATGACATCACCTACAAACCATGCATAGACTAAGATCTAAAGGTTGACATCAATGCCAATAGAACCTTGATGTTACCAGCACAACATTGTCAACAGCTTTCGAAGTGATTACTTTTAAAAGCTTTCTAATGCTGGTAGAATACTATAATGAAGGATGGACATAGTTATTGGCAGTTTTTATATCCAAGTTTATGAGAAATCATGGTTTTTCCTATGGTATTCATGTGGAATATAACTTATTTAAATGCATAAATACTCTAGGTAAAATTTTCCTCATGGCCATGGGATCCCATGAAATTGTGTCTTTAGACACCACCACTCCTATCAATTTCATGATCCTAAAATTGAGTGGTATCAAAGCTATGGTTAGAGTTGTTGTGTGTTGATTGGAGCCTGTTGAATATCAGAGTTGGATTTGAGCATGGATGGCTTGGTATAATATGTGTGTAGATAAATTAGAGCTATGTTCGGAGTTGTTATCTGTGTTGATCAAATCTTGGAGTTGAGCGTGAATGGCTTGGTATAGTATGTGTGCAAAAAGGTTTGCAAGGTGTGAAATAGATAGATGGGGTAGGTTCTTCAACCACAATATGTTGAGTTGGTTATAACATGATATTATCATGGAGACAGTCACATGCAAACTAGTGATGTCTTTGAGGTACTAGTGGTAAAAAAGTGTGATCAAGGTTATCTACTTCTAGGAGGGGTTCAGTATAGTCATGGCATAGAGGTGAAGATATAATTGTTGGATGAAATCACATGCATAAGATGAAATGATTGTTATGGAAAATTAGATAGTTTCTAAAGTCTTCAAGAGGAAAGGGAGACCACAAGTATTAGAGCTATAGTGGAGGATATTGCCTAGCAGTGGTGGTATGAGCAAACAGTGTTGCCAAGGCAATGGCTCAACACCATAGGTATGAGTAGCCACAGTGAGTGGCTAAAGCTAAATGGTGCATTTTAGATAGGAAGTTGGGGGTTGTGAGTAGAATTTCAGTTGTGGAGGCCAAGTTCTTGTGTAGAGCCTCCATGAGATGGCAATGATAGTGTGGAAAATGGAGGAGAGCTTGGGACAAAGCAACAACTTGGCCATGCAAATGAGGAGTGGCATCGATAGAGGGAAATTGAGTCTCATGTTTTCAATCTAGTCAAATGGGTGCTTGGAATGGAGAAAAAATAACTCAGAGTATGAAATCAAGGAGCCATCATCACCCAAGATGATCTGCATTGGGCAAGTGAGAGTAAAGTTACGACAATGCAAGAGCAGGCAGTTGTGATGGTTGAGATTGAGAAACGTCATGGGGTTTGTACATAGTAAGAGGTCATGGACAATCAAGGATGGATTTGATGAGATGGTAGAGCCCACATAAACCTCTGATATAGAGGTCAGTGTTTTATGTTTTAAAAAAAGGATTGACCATGAGTTGATCTCCAAGTTGCGATGAACTTCGTCGATCAACATACGGCTAACTACACATGGTTCAAGGTGGTGTGATGTAGCGATGAGGGTTTTCACTTAGTAAACATGCAGTAAAGAATAAACTGAGAAGAAAGTGTGCATGTGCAGCTAAAGGTTGCAGTGATAATGACAAATGATATTGATGCTTGATCTAGGTGGCTCCAGACATGCTCAGAATCCAGATATAGCTCAAAAATCAAAGTTTTTAGATTGAAGTGAAACAAGGACCATATTGTATTGCTCATTGTCCTAAATCCAACGGTGTGAATGACACACAAATCCGAGTTCGTATGGTCAAATTATAGCTATTCAAAGTTCTGGTTAAACTTGGGCAAGTGACAGTCCTAACGAGGCAACAATTTGCAGAGTACCAACGCATGGAATATGGCCACCGGAACAGGAAATTTTGTTGCCTACTTAATTTTCCCAGTGACCCTTGAAAAATGACGGATTAATTTTGGATAGTTGGGTTAAATAAAATAAAAAATATATAATTTTGGGGTGGCAGGCCGCCACCCCCCCAATGGTCCAACACACATATATTATATATGTGGTGGTGGGTGGTCAATCCCCGCCACCACATAGCTCTAAGGCCCAACCAAAAACCACAACATGTTTCAATGGTCGTAACAGTCCACCATATGACCATATTACATATATGTATCGGACCATAGGCCCACCATAACGGTGTTACCACATATGTCGGGCTCGGTGGGGATCGAACCCGCCTAACCTGGTGGGCTATCCACCAACGATAGCCCCATATCACACAAACTCGAACACAAACTGTTTCCACATGATATGTAACCACACATCATTTTAAAAAAATTGTAACCATCACTCCAATTATAAAACGCGCTAAAACATTTGTTAACAACCAACCAATTAAACCACAAACTATTTCATGCAACCACCGATCATAAGTGCCAAATCCAACAAAAGGAGTTTCATTGTTGGGAGTCAAACACATTTCATCTGCCAGCCATGGGCTAACCATCGTGCGAGGTGGTTTGCGTTTGTAAAGTCTGCTCAAAATTTTGGATATAAACCAAGTTGCTCATTCTCCCAACGGGGGGATTGGAGGTTGAGTGGAACCGCACAGGTGGAACTTAAACACAGTGTGGGAATGAATTTCGAGGTAAGAATATTCCATACAAATATTCCCTGGAATATGCCACAAAATATTCCCTGATGCAATGAGGAATCTAAAAGATTCCCTGGGGGTAATTTTTCACAATGACATAAACATGTCAACTTTATACTCAAAAGAACCAGAATTTCACAAGGAACGTGATGGTGTGTGTTAGTCCAATTTATTGGGATAAATTAGAGCATGTATTTTAATATCAATCTGTGTTGGTAAACTTAGAAACACACCCAAAGTATATGGATCTTAGATCTAACTAGTTTAGGAAGTAGTTGCTTAGATACTCAAAAGAATGGAAATGCATATTACAAATGTAAAAGCTACAAATATGAATTGTTGAATGTGAAGAAAGCATACAAAATTTGATCTATAAAGCATATGAAAAAGTGAATAATGATTTTATTCAATTTTAGTTAACAAGGAAGAGGCTCTTGTCTCAGAGGTCTTGGTTGTCCTTCCTTATCATTTCTATTCATTCAACAAAACCAATTTCACCATCTAAGTTTCCAAAGCATAAATCATCTAATTCAAGAAAGAAGGAAGAAATTAACGCATAAATACTAATTTCAAATCAATCTTAGTTAACAAATAAGAGACTCTAACATAGAAACATTGTTTTTCCTTCCTTATTGAAACAAATCAATTGAGAGAAATCATTTCCATTATATCAATAATGATGACAAGCAATTTAGTTTATACAAAAGATATTCACAATATTAACAAAGAAAATAAAAATGGTAACATACATTTATGCACATAATTTAACAATAGTGTACTTAGCTCAGAATGGGGACCCTCCACCTTTCCCTGGTACACCTTAATACAATCAGCTGCAACTAATTACCATTGACATCACACAACAATGTTTTCACAATAAATAGAAGGCAGGTCTCCAATTGTATTCAGTAAATAATAATTATAATATATCCATAGTTGTTTGGTAGCTTTGCTTAAATAGGCTAAGAATATAACAAGATTATCTATAATTGTTGTAACAACTAATAAGAGTCTTATTCTATCTCATAAGGTTGAGTTCATCCCTCTGTTACACAAAATCCCAAAACTACACCTGAATCAAGGGGTTTCATGTGTGACTGGTCAAGTTTGACCAGTGTTGACTGGGCATGTTCTAACTGATTTGGAGCGAGCCAATAGGTGTCCCTCCATCGTTGGTTCCTGTAGTTTTCGAATATGCCTTCCATTTTTGCTCAGGTGTCCTACACATATGACTTTAATGAAGCCATTATGGAAAATTATGTGTCTGCGAAAATTGCATTTTAATGCTCAATTTTTACATAAAACTCTAAAAATCAAAAGACATAATTAATTTACCTTGGTGTGCATTAAAAGAGGTAAAATATGGTAAATATGATAAGAATATGGTGATAAAGCATGGTAAAATGATGAAATATGCAAGATAAAAAAGGGTCAAAATCGAGAGCTAACACTCCCCTTGTTATACTTTAAGTGTGACCTCATGCTTGACTGGTTTTTTTGGACCTCCTTCTTCCTTTACCTGTCTGATGTAGTGGCCCTTGCTTGTCCTTCTCGAAGAAATATAACAACCCTCTCTATTTCCTCCTCTGTCAATTTAATTGGAGTTGCCTTTATTTGCCTACTCAAAGGATTTTGAATTTGAGCACATCCAAGGATTAACTGAACTTGTTGCCATGTGAATCATGTCCATTACCATACTTTTGGTGGTGTGTCGAAAAGCCTTCTTCGATGTTGAAAGAGGGTATTAATTTCCTTTATTTGAACCCTATTAGTGTCCTTATGCAATCCATACCTTTGTATCAACCAAGCTATAATTTCTATTTCTCAATGCCTAGTAACCAAAACCATTCTTCTTATCCAATTTATGAGATTAATAGGACATGAATCTTCTTTCCAAAAATCTTCCCAAAGCAATGGTCATTCTATTCTAGTAATGTTGTGAAGTTGAAGCAATTTGCACACGAAGCTGCAACAAACATTGTACAAGTAGCAACAAACTTTATTAACTGTTTTCTCATAAACTACAAACTGGGTTCTTTGAAATTTTGCAAAAACATTTCTACCACTCCATTGCTTCTCTTCCCCAAAAATTAAAAATACCCTTATCATGGAATTGGAGAGAGACAAATTGGTTGTAGGTGACATTGCTTGATTTTTTTAAAATACAAATCGGTTTAACTTGAAATTTACCATATCTATTGATCTCACAATGATGCATCTCTCTGCTAAATTTCATGATAATTAGATGCATGGAATTCAAGAAAATGGGAAATGGTTGTAGGTGATGATGGTTGATTTCTAGAAAATTGAAAGTTCTTTTGGCTTGAACTTTTTTGGATTTATATATCTTATATCGATGCATCTTCCCTAAAAAATTTGCATCAAATAGATATATGGTTAAAAAGTAATGAAAATGCAACTATTTTCTTACCTACTCCCAAAATTTTGATCATAAGAGTTCTTTGGACTGACTAAAAGAAAACTTTGTACTTGGCTTGAAACAGGGTACTTGCATATTCACTGATGTGGTAACAAAACATAGTTTTCAGCAAATTTTTCTAATTTCCAAGAATTTATTTACTGACCTCTGATAATTTACTCATTCTATACTTCACTGAAAAATACCCACTGTATTTTTTCTGAGTATGAAAGAATTCAAAAAAAATTTGGTGTCCTTGTTATTCACTGTTTCTGAGTATTTTCTTCACTGGTATTAAAAAACTCATTCATTGTTTTATCCATGCATTGGAAAATATTCATAACCTTCTTCTCACATCAATATTTTGATAGGACTATAAAAAATAAATTTCAACTAAAATTTTTTGAACCCTACCCTTATACCAATTCAAAATTTAGGTGTCAGGGATTTAGTTTCATCCATGAATTGATCCTCAGCCCGTCAAATTTAATGATTTACTAGAAATTATAGAGCTTGAATCCTTACCTTTTACTCCACTGCCAGTTAAATTGATCTCCTTTATTCTTGACTGCATAGGTTTTGAATGAAACTCACATTGTTGACACGTTCAAGTCAGGGTTCTATTAACAAACACTAAATTCAAACCTCAGATTCTCAGACTTCATTTGTCGGATTCATAGGGATTTTTGGAATGCTTACACAATACAAGGAGGTGACTTGAGTTATTATGGTGTTTTGACCATATTTTTCTCCCATAATTTTAGCTACCAACCTACAGTGCTAATTTCCCCCTTACGAGCTTTTAGACTGAAATTTCTTTCGAAAATTGATTATAAAAACAAATTTCCGGATCAATGTTTTGGTTACATCTCTTACCTCCGTTGTGATTGGTTCGTTGTTTCCTAAAGCTGCTCTGTTTGCTAATTTCCTACGAGCCCAATTCTAGTTAGAAGATACATACATGATTTTTTAGAAGTTCATTACAAAACTTCCCTCCATTCAAATTTTGTTTTAAATTTCAATTTTTTCTTTCCTTGCATCACATGCCCAATTCGGTATGTCATGCATCTTACTTCATGTCTTTGGTTGAGTGCAATGACGCCTCAATCATGCACATATTTTCAGACATGTACTCATTTCTTTTATTTTTGGTAGCTCGTATTCTAGAGAACACTCATGAATGTTTTTATTTTATCATTTTTAGGCTTACTCCATGCTACAGCCTATTGGATACTCGTTGTATTCAATCATTTTCCTGTTCTTATAATTGCTACAGGTAAGGTAATGAATGGATGCCTGCACAAGAGCTGTTATGTTTTCATGAGTGATTTTTACCATAATCAGACCCTTTGATGTTTAATTAAGCCAAGCTCATTATTAGTATGCTAATATTTGCAATAAAAGTTTGTCATGCTATGTTTTTGCAATGAGCACTTCTTCATAAAAAACGAAGCATGCACACTCTTTTATCTGAATTAGATTTCCCTTTTTCATGAAGTCATTGTAATGTACAAGTCTTATACAACTCAGATTTGACTGCATTTATATTTCTTATAGTCAAGTATCATTTTCTTCTTGCATGGAAATCGAAAAATAAGCTTTGCATACCACTTTCTCATTTTTGCGCTTAATTCGATTTGTTTCTATATGAGCTTGGTCATATTTTATGTGGCAACATTTCATGAAGATCCTTGTTATCTAGTGTAATCATGAGGTTAAGAATTCATGATTTGTTTGACATTCATCTAAATGTTTGACTGAACAATCATTAGGATTACATCCTTCATTGTTTTCTTTGATGGTTGTCTTTGAAATGACCATTTCAAGGTCATTTCAAATCATTTTTTCTTCCTATTCCCTGTTTTTTTCTTGATTTCATAGCTTGCCTTAGTGATAAGTGCATTAGCTCATAAGTGATAAGTGATAAGTGCATTGTAGCTACCTTCCTTCAAATAATAATCTGCTTCAATCCTTATTACAACTCACTATGTTTTTTATACTAACCCAGGTTTGCAGAAAAGACAATCATGTTGAAATTACCTTTGCAGGGAACGAGGTTCTCTCTTCGATTTTGAAGGGAAATGAAGGGTAAAAAGGTTAAATGGTAAGGTAAAAGATTGTATGCAGGATTTTGGAAATCAAGGTTTTACATTTTGTGCACCAAGGTTAACTAGTATTCTAATTACAAGAGTTTTTTCAAAATCAATAACATTAAAATATTTTTTTACTCACAATACTTTCCAATAATTCCTTTGATCAATACAAGCAATGACGTGGTTTTTCCAACAACTCTTGTAGTTTATGTTTGAGATGAAGTCTTATTTTCTTTGTAATCATGTCCCTTATGATATTTTTCAAACTTGAGCTTAAGGTCCTCTGTGAAGTAAACTATTCTCATGTTCAGGTCCTTTCTAATATTTTTGAGCTTCAAAATTGAAATGTAGTCAATGTTGAATGAGTACTTTTCCAACCTTGATTTGAAAAGGATAACAAGGCATTTTAGTAATGTACTTGTTTTTCTCTTTCTTCCCCTTTGCTTATTCTGAGACTTGTCCTCAAGCCTTCAAATTGGAGGATTTGTTTTGCAGAGAATAAAATATCAAAATCAGAAACAATGAAATGAATTAGAAAATTTTTATTTTTTAGAATTTATAATAGCCAATAACTTAGTTTTCCAATATGAATTTAGGCTTGTACTGTGCTAGAAATCTAGATTTTCACAGCCAAACCTCTTTATTATTTTTGACCTTTTTTTTTCTTTTCTTTTCTGGATGGAGGTGGGGTATAATGGAGTAGGGAAGTATGGAAATCTTATGAAAGTACGATAAATTGAATTCATGGTCTAGTAGTAGTTGGATAGATAGATAGATAATAGGTCTGGACTACAACATGCATGATTGTGGAACTTAACATACAATATGGATGATGGATGACATCATGAAAAATATAGTTTATGAAATGATTCTCCGGAAATGGATGTGAATTGTAATGGTATAGAACTTGACTTCTTCTTCTGATGATTGGCTTCATGTCTTTTGCCTTGATATCAATCCATCTGGTACGTGTGTTGGTGTTGTTGGTTAGCAACTGAAAGCTAGCATTAAGAGTTTTGAGTTTCTTTGGATGAAATCAACAGTAGGTGAATTTCCATTTTTCTTTGACTTGAATATTTTCATTTCATATTCTCATACATTAATTTTTAAATATTATCATTGAAAATCCTTCATCCATGGAGTTTACCCCTCAAATCCTCTTGGGACCTGCAAAAACATAGCACTTGTTTGCAATACAATATTAGATGATGGAGGAAGAGAGGAGTACAATATTTCTTCCAAAAAATATGTAAAATAATTACAAGAAATCCTTGAAAAATAAGTCCAAATATGATATACAAATAAAATTCTTTTGTTTATCCCTTGAAGAACGGTGGCTAACCTAGACCTCCCTGCACTATTTTGTTTACAAAATCTTTGCTTTATGTCCAATTAGAGTGATTCCAAAGCCAAATTAACGTGAACTCATATGGATAATTCTAGTATAAATAATTTTTCAAAATGGTTTAAAATGAAATGCTAAAAATGATGAAGAGTACCATGTTTGATAGAGTTGCTTGTGAATGTTTTACTAGACCAACAGTCACTATTTAGACTGTAACTTTTTCGTTAAGTATTGGATCGATGTAATTCCACTTGGATATTAAATTAGATTTATTTTTCTATATCTAGTAGAAACATTTTTCTAAAATCCCTAGGTTTGATATCACAAAATCGTTGATGAACAGACCTAGGAGGCAGAGTTTCACTATGTTGATTTTAAGACATGCAATCACTACATGTGGCATAACGTTTTCATTTGAACTTCAAATGGGATGATTAAATTTTTTTCTTAAACTAGAATTGAATATATATCTCCCATAGAAACAAGTTTTTAAAATAATATGATTTGGTATGTGAAATATGCCAATGAACAGTCAAGACCTAAAATTGTCACCATGCAGATGTTTTTGACAAGCAATTAGTATTTTGAGTAGAAATTTTTCATATGATGTCAGATTGAGGTGATTCAAAGTGATTTGGAAACTAGATTTGAAGGGATATATTCCCTATACATATCGTGTAAAAATATTTCCATTAGATCCCTTGAATCAATGTTGTATTAACTTTTTCCTCAAAATTTCTCTTCAGATCTAGTGTTTATTTTGATCATATTTTTTTTATTTGTGATCAAACTGAAAATTTCAAAATGGGTTTAAAAACTAGATTTCAAGAGTTTTTTTTTAAAACGTGTTTGGAAAATGATCCTATACTGTTATCCAAAATAGGATTGTTCTTACTGCATTTTTCCATAAAATCCTTCCAAATGACTATTGAACAATGATTTGAAGAATTATTCACGAGAGTTTGAACCATAAGTATTATTGTGAGCTCATTTTACCTATTCATTTTTTTGTTCTATTATATCCTACCATATTGTAGAAAAATAAATCATTTTCTTAAGTATAAGAGAATTTTCAATGCATCCATTTGTGTAACAAGATCATAAGTAAACTCATATCCAAGTTTGAAAAATATACCTTAATGAATGTTTGGACATGAAAAGTTAGTTGATCATAAAGATTTGATGCTAAGGAATGTTGAAAAATGGAGTGTTGTTTTGGCCTAATGACTAGTTGAAACCAAGTTTTGAAATAATCTTTTTTTTTTGTTCTCCTTAATTGTCATATCACAAAGTTCTTCTTGTGGAACGTGTTCAAAATCATGAATGCACACGGGATCTTGTGATACATATGCTAGATATTCTTGAATTTCTAGCTTTATTGTTTGAACTTCATCATGTGATCCATAACCCATTGATCTCCTTACAAATATAACTAGAAGAAGCTTCTAGGTTCTCTTATTGTGGATCATCTTCACGGATGCTTTGTTCCTCTTCTATCTTTTGAAATGAAGATTCATCCCTAGTGACCATTCTAAATTGTGGACAAGGGTTTAAGAAGATCCTTGTGGTGGTGTATCCTCCTTCCCTAAATGAATTCTTTAACATCATGTTTTGTAGATCTTATTTTGTAAATGGATTTTGTAGTTAGTTAGTTTTTGTTAGTGGTTGGGGGTTTTGTTTTTTGGTCCTACCTTTTTAATTTCTATGTCTAAGCATGAATAACCATAAAGAAAAGTGTTTTTTGTTGTTGATGTTGTTGTTATTATTTCTATATGTTTTCTAAACAATCTTCCTAACCAACTCTATCTAAGCGTGCTTCCCTGGCAATGGTGCCAAAAATGTCATTCCAATTTATTGGGATAAATTAGAGCATGTATTTTAATATCAATTTGGGTTGGTAAACTTAGAAACACACCCAAAGTATATGGATCTTATATCTAACTAGTTTAGGAAGTAGTTGCTTAGATACTCAAAAGAATGGAAATGCATATTTTAAATGGAAAAACTATAAATATGAATTGTTGAATGTGAAGAAAGCATAGAAAATCTGATCTATGAAGCATATGAAAAAGGGAATAGTGGTTTTATTCAATTTTAGTTAACAAGGAAGAGGCTCTTGTCTCAGAGGTCCTGGTTGTCATTCCTTATCATTTATATTCATTCAACAAAACCAATTTCACCATTTAATTTGTCAAAACACAAAGCATCTAATTCAAGAAAGCAGGAAGAAATGAATGCATAAATATTGATTTCAATTCAAACTTAGTTAACAAAGAAGAGGCTCTAACTTAGAGATTTGGTTTGTCTTTCCTTATTGAAACTAATCAATTGAGAGAAATCATTTCCACTATATCAATAACCATGACAAGCAAATTAGTTTATACAAAAGATATTCACAATATTAACAAAGAAAATAAAAATGTTAACATACATTTATGCACATAATTTAACAATAGTGTACTTAACTCAGAATGGGGGCCCTCCGCCTTTGTCTGGTACACCTTAAGACAATCAGCGACAACAAATCAACATTCACATCACACATCAATGTTTTCACAAGAAAAAGAAAGCAAATCTCCAATTGTATTTAGGAAATAATAATCATAATATATCCATAGTTGCTTGGTAGCTTTGCTTAAATAGGCTAAGAATATAACAAGATTAGCTATTATTGATGTAACAACTAACAAGAGTCATATTCCATCTCATAAGGTCGAGCTCATTCCTCTGTTACACAAAATATGGAAAAAATCTCACAAAATCCTAAAATTGCCCCTGAATCAAGGGATTTCCTATGTGACTGGTCAAGTTTGACCAGCGTTGATCGGGTATGTTCTCACTGATTTGGAGCAAGCCAATAAGTATCCCTTCATCCTTGGTTCTTATAGTTTTTGAATATGCATTCAGTTTGTGCCTAAGTGTCCTATACATATGACTTTAGTGAAGCCATTACGAGAAATTTTGTTTCTGCCAAAAATGAGTTTTAATGCTCAATTTTTACTAAAAACTCTAAAAATCAGAAGACATAATTAATTTAACTTGGTATGCACTAAAAGAGGTAAAATATGGTAAATATCACAAGAATATGGTGATGAAGGATGGCAAAATGATGAAATAGGCATGATAAAAGATGGTCAAAATCGAGAGCTAGTAGTGTGTTTCGTTTCCCATCTATGCAACAGAAATTCAGGCGTTTAACAACAAAGAATCTTTGGAGAATTTTGTGGAATCTAAAAGATTCCCGAGGCTGATTTTTTTAAGAGGCGGAATGGTGGAAACTTTATAGTCATTTTTCACAAAATTTCACAGGGAGCACAGTAGTGTGCTAATAATATTCATCTGAGCAGTGGATTTTTTAGCCATCTTCAGGAAGAAATCTTTGGGGGAATCTTTGAGATTCCCGAGGGTCCAGAATTTGACGATGTCAGAAAGAGGTCGAGTTTATAGTCGTTTGATACGATTTCACGCCACGAATTCATCGTTGCAATCCATTTCATCACCTTAGCTTTTTATTTCTCGATCGTCCCCGAAAGTGGAGGTATATGATGCAGTGTAGCCATGTTATTTCTTTAATTTGCTGAAATGATGTTTTTTTGTTGATAAGATCCCTATTACCATTATATTGAGGGATACTTGTATGACACATCTTGTGAGATTTTATTAGCTTTCCATGCTAAAGGAGGGCCCATTTGAGTGAGAGTTTCTATAGGGAGAACGTATCGTGGAGAGACATGCCACTCTTGATGAGGGAATTAGCCCATATGAGTGAGAGTTCTTGAGAACGTCTTGTGGAGAGGCATGCCACCCTGGTTGAGGGAATTTGTCCTTGTAATGAAAAATAATATATTATGTACTCATCATCATCTTGCAGCATTAATAAAGCGACCTCCCCACTCTTGACACCAGCGCCCAAAGGTGGAACCCACACTAGGCGAACTTCGTTATCAATGTGTGTGTGTGTTCCTGATTTGATGATTGTCGTTATGTTTCATCTTCTTTAAAGTATGCACATGTGGTTGTTCTATACTTGTTCATATGCAATTCTGCTAACATCACAGAAGTAAAAGATCTTGGATATTTCTGGTAGTTGAAGAGATCGGGACCAAGTTTGGCATCAGAGCGGTCCTCTCGCTGATGTGAATTGCGAGTGTGAATGATTAATCGTGCAACAAGAAGGGAAATGGAGAACAATAGAGATCTATATGAGGACCTTCTCAAGATGGCATGCATGGTGGACATAATGTATACAGATTATGAGGAGAAGATGGCAGAGAGGAACGGGAGAAAGAAAGAGCAGAGGACGATGTTCCATCTAAACATAGTTACCTATCAAACAAGAAAATTACCTAGTACCTGCTTTTTTAAGGTAACAAGAAAAAGACATGATTTTAAAAAGTGGTTATTTAAAATGCACCTTTTTTTTGGAGTATATTTTGACACTTTAAATTTTCTTATGTAACATTTTTTTTATAAACGTTAGCTATTTTCGTATTAATTTTAAAAAGTGTTGATGTTGCATCAACACTTTTTTTACAAGGCTTATTTTTGACACTTTAATTTTTTTATGTATCGAGTATGATTTTTTTTTTTTTAATGTTGGTGATTTTCAAACTAATTTTGAAAATTGTTGATGCAACATCAACCATTTTTATTTAGAGGGCTTATTTTTTACACTTTTAAATTTTAAAAAAAAAAAAAAAAAAAAAAAAAAAAAAAATGGATAATTTTTCTTAAATGATATTGCTTTTGATGTAAAAACATGACAAACAAATCAAATATAAAAAATTATATAAAATAAATAAAACAATAAAAATAAAAATTAATAATTTGTAAAATATTAATAATAATAATAATAAAAATAAAAAGAAAAACATAATAATAAATATAATAAAATAGCAAGTAATAAAACATAAAAATTAAAAATTAAAAACATCACAAAAAATCAAATATAAAAAGACAAAAACACACACACACACACACAAAAGTTCAAAAAATATGAAAAAGAAACAAAAATAAATGAGAAAAATATTTAAAAAATGTAATTCAAAAAAAACCACATCATTAAAGAAAATAATAAATAAATAAAAAGAGTTTTAAAAAATTTAAAAAAATAAAAAAGAAAAACAATTAAATTAAATTAAAAAATTCAAAAAAAAAAAATCAGCCCTAAGCAGCCTAGGTCGATTCCCGGAATCGAATTGGTCGCCCAAGGCCGCAACCAACCTAGGTTGCCCTGTGGAAATTTTCTTTTTTTTAATTAAAATTGTTTTAAATTTATTTATTTATTTTTCATGTTTTTTTTGCTTTCTTTATTTTTCAATTTTATTTTTATGAAGTTTTTTTTTATTATTTTTTTTAACTTTAAAAATAATTGTTTTTTATATTGTTTTTATCTATTTATTTTAGTTTCTTGAATTATATCTTCTTTTTTAACATTGTCACCATTTTTATTTTCATTATTATTTTTCTATATTTTTAATTTTTACAAACTAATTTTGTTTTTGTTTACATTTTTATAATATTTTTTTATATAGTTTTTATATTTAATTATTTTGTGTCATGTTTTTAAATATATTTTTTTATGTTTTATTCCTTGTTATTATTTTTTAAATTTTTTGTGTTTTATTTTATTTTATTTTATTTTCAATATTTGAATTTTTGTTTTCTTTTTTCTTTTTGTTTTTGTTTTTTTTTTTCTTTTCTTTTCTTTTTATATAGTCAGTGTCGATGCTCGACTAGCAAGTCAATCCCATTATATGCAATTTGATAGTTGATTTTAAAACTTTTGTTGTAATGAATAGAGACTGTCCCAAATGTGTCAATTTCATGGTTGGTCTTTAAGTTTTCATTCTAATGGGTCAAGTTCGCCTACACTGCACTATAGTTTGATGGTTGATTTTTAAATTTTTGTTGCAATGCATCAAGTTGTCTTAGGCTAAGATTTTAAAATCACTATATATTTAACATTTAAAAAATAAATTACTCTTGGTATAGTAACTTTTTCATTCAGGTGTTATTTTTTAAAGTTTTTTTAGTTATAAATTTTTTACATAATGTCATGCTTAAAATATGTTGAAAACTTAAGGTTTTTTTATAATCATAATCATTGGTTTTAATTTCATGGTTGAAAATTTGTCAAGATTTTAATGTTTTTCTAAGTCATGATATTTTATCTTTAATGCTATGGTTGAAAACAGTGGTAAGTATTTTTCTTTAGCACCATAACTAAAAATTGTTGGAATTTTAAGGTTTTTCAAAAACATGATATTTTATCTTTAATGTCGTGATTGAAAACGTTGGAAATTTAAATTTTTCGAAGTCATGATATTTTATCTTTAACATATTTATTAAAAAATGTTGAAAATTTACCCTTGAAATTAATAATAATAAAAATAAATAAATAAATCTTGCATCAACACTTTTTGCTTTTAGGGTGCCTTTTGCACAAAAAAAATGGTTTTTCCTGTCATTTTTAAAAAATGTTGAAAATTTACTATGAAAAAAAATATGTTATTCTAGCACCAATGCTTTTCGTTTTCAGCCTATTTTTTCATTTTTTGGGGATTTTTTGCCTAGAGTTTTCATTTTTAGGTATTAGTTCTCGTTTCATCCATGACTTTGTTTCTACCCCCTCGAGTAAATGTTGGCATTATGATACAAGTATGACACAGGTGTTGTCCTTGATGGCAACTCTCTTAGATGAAAGATCACAGTATAGCAGGTAAACAACAAAGAATGAAGAAAGAAAGGTATACGCAGGTTCACCATTGACCAAGCCGCGTATACACGCAGGTTCACTGTATACAAAATCGCGTATACGAAAAGGTATACGTAGGTTCACCATTGACCAAGTCGCGTATACACGCAGGTTCACTATATACAAAGGTGCGTATAACGTACACATGCACTTTCACAGAAGGAAAGACGCGTACATGTATTAGGTATTGGTATTTGCTCTGTGGTATTTGGTCCATGGTATTTTGGTATTAGTCCATAGTATTTGGTCCAAGGTATTGACCCCAAGTATTGGGTCCAAGGTATCGGTCCTACGTGGTTTTGGACCATGGTATTGAGAGAGACCTAAACCTATATAAGGAGAAGAAGATCATTAGGCCAAAGTGCAAGTGTGCAAGTGATGAATATCTAATGAAGTGTGAGATCTAGTATGTTAGTTATGGGTTTGTGATGCTTTGCTTGATCTGAACCAAGGATGCACCTATGTGGTTGATGATGGATGATGGATCGGGATCATAAGGCTTGGAATGTATTATCATTATGTGGTTTGATCATGGATAGACTAGATCTGAATTATTGACGCATGTTTTATTGTATAAATGTTATGATCTGCGTATAACTGATGTCTGGAATAGCTGCAAAGTTATGAGTAAATATTTGCAGATCTGTACACGGGTTCACTTCCGTAAAAGCGCGTATACACGTTAGTTTGGCTCATTAGAGTAGCGTATACAGTATGAAGTATGATATTTGAATTTGCAGTTGGATCGGGTTGTTGTTGTAGAATTCTATGGTCTGCTCTGTGTTCTGGTGACTGTGTTTTGTTGACAGGGTTTAAGTGTTGGGTAATTCAGAGATTGATGATGCAGGTGTAATTGATGGGTGTATTGCAGTGGTGATTAATTTTGTGCTTCAATGTTGTTGATGGGTCCAGTATGAAAATTGGATGAAACGTGGCCTTCAGATTATGGTGTTGTGCTTCAAGAGTATCCAGTATGAAAATTTATGAAATGTGGTCCCTAGAGGAAGAGAGAAGGTCGTAGCCTTTTGTACGTCGGCGCCTACTTACTAGTAAACATATCGGCTAGTACGAGCCAGGGGTTTGTAGCTCCCTTCCAGTAGTAGCTGGAGAACGAGAGAAGGTTGTAGCCTTCTGCAGGTGGGTGCCTGCATACTGGTATGAGTCTGCGCTAGTACAAGATTGTAAACAAGTTTTTCTTATATTAAAGAAGGACATAAGCAGGTGGTTTTTGTCCCGCATTGGATTTCCACCTTATATCATGGTGTTCATGTGTGTTTCTTATGTGTGATAATATGTTCTGTTTTATTGCACCTATTTACTGTTTATATGGTTAATAAAGTTCTGATGCACTGATTAAAGATCAACATATAATGGATTAACCGAATCATAAGTTTACTGGATATACGCTAGTTGCATTAAACACAGTTGCGTGTACACGTGGGTTCCCTTAACTGAAGTAGTGTATATGAATCTGATTATGGAAATGAGAAAGTTAATGATTTGCTAATACTGATTCACCCCCCCCCCCCCCACTCTTAGTATTATTTTCAACAGTAAACATTCATTCTCTTCATCGTCTTCTCATCATACATATGAGGAGATCAATTAGAACCTTCAAGCAGAGAATATCGAATTTAGGAGACTTCTACAAGATGAAAAAGAGGAGAAGAAGAGACTGCAGCTTCAGTTACGAGCCACGGAATAGGCCTTGGAAAAATTGAAGCGCAATGAAAGCTTAGTGAAGCCATCATCACCTACTCCATAATGGACAGTTGAGGTAAACAGTGTTGGTCATTCTTTGGTTTCATTTTCACATGACATTATTTCTGTTGGAAACATGGAGGTACCCATTTCAGGAATTGGCATGAGACTCCTTACCAAGATGGGGTATAAAGGAGGAGGACTTGGTGTTAATGGCCAAGGAATGACTCAACCATTGGAGGTTGTACAAAGACCTCGATTTGCAGGTTTGGGGATACACTGAAGGAGAGTGCTCGAAGGTAGCAGAAACTTCCAAGACATTGTTGAAGCCATCGGAGAAAGAGGATGATTGGAACACATCACAATCCTCCCATGACAATGCACATTGCAGAGGAAGAGCTAAGGCAAGTTCTCATCGCTAGAATTGCACTAGAGACAACTAAGAGAGGTATAAACAGTCTCAGTATTCTAAATTTCATTTTGATTACAAGCATATTGTTAATGATGAACATAAATCATGGCATAGAAAACCATGTAGTTTTTGTGGTTTACATAACCATGTGGTTGTTGAGTGTTGGAAGAGAATGGCAGCAAGAAAGAGGATGAGGCATGAAAGGCCTTCTCCACATCAGGGAAGGAAGAAGGTTAAGCAGGTCTGGAGGAAGAATACTTTTTGCAGTCATTGCAATAGAGGTGGACATCAAAGAGCCACATGTTGGAGGCTCCATCTAGAGCAGTGTCTCAAGGACAAAGTGCCCATACAGGAACCAGTTGAAAACATTGTTCAACAAGTGAATCAGCTCTAGGATGATGACCCATTCACTTTTATGAGTGAGAGATGGTTTTAATATATTTGGTAACTTGTCGTGGCCACATTTTGTAAATCATGTGTCACGATATAAATGTAAAAGTGATGATGTGTTTTCCATCGCTTATTAAAGCAATGATGATGCTTTTGGCCTTTTGTTGATAGTTGCGGTATTGGTTTCTATTATGATGTAAGCTTTTCCAAAGAGTGTGTCTTATAAACTCTTGGCAAGTATGGGGATGTTTAGGTCATGGTTGTTCATTGAGCATGTAATTTGTAAGGATGTACTACAAGTTTGCAGGGGATGTAGGTGTCGGCTCATCACTTATGGCTCTGAAGAACAAGGGTGAAGGAGAAGGAAGTGTGATCTGTCACGACACTTGTGGTGCATAAAATATAACATAGTAGTTGCAGATTATGTTCATGCTTTTGGAGGACCAAAAGCTTATCAGTGAGGAGAAATGATCCAGATGGCTCCAGACATGCTCAAAATCTACAAATAGCTCAAAAAACAAAATTACCATATTGAAGTGAAACTAAGATCAAATCATAGTGCTCGTCATTTTGATTCCAATGGTGCAAATGACAATCAAATCCGAGTTTGTATGCTCAAGTTATAGTTGGTTAAAGTTCTGGTCAAACTTAGCCAAGTGACAATCCTAACGAGGCAACAATTTGGAAGAGTCTCAACGCACGGAATCTGACCACTGAAATGAGAAAATTTGTTTCCTATTTAATTTTCCCTGTGACCCTTAAAAACAAATAGATTAATTTTGGATATTTGGGTTAAATAAAATCAAAAAAATATAATTTTGGGGTGGCGGGTGGTCAAACCCTGCCACCGCATAATCCAAAGGCCCAACCGCAAACCACAGCATGTTTCAACGGTTGTAACATCCTACCATATGATCACATTACATATATGTATCGGGCCACAACCCCACCATAATGGTGTTACCACATACGTTGGGGCCGACGGGGATGGAACTCGCCCAACCCAGTGGACCAACCACCAACGACGACCCCATATCACACAAATTATTGCCATATGATATGTAACTGCACACCATTTTAAAAAAATTGTAATTTTCACTCCAATTATAAAATGCGCCAAAGCATTTGTTAACTACTAGCCAATTAAACCACAAACTGTTTCATGCGAGCACTAATCATAAGCGTCAACTCCAACAAAAATATTTACATTGTGGTAAGTCGAACGCGAGTCATCCGCCCGCCCAGTGGAATGGTAGCCATAGGCTAACCATCATGCCAGGTAGTTGGCCTTTGTACAATCCGCCCAAAATTTTGGATATAAACCGAGTTGCTCATTCGCCCAACGGCGATTGTTGGTCGAGTGGAACCGCGTAGGTGGAACTTAGACATAGTGTGGGTACGAATTTCGAGGTGATAATATTCTAGGGGAATATTCCCTGGGATATGCCACAAAATATTCCTTAATGCAATGAGGAATCTAAAAGATTCCCTAGGGGTAGTTTTTCAAAGTGATGGAAACATGTCAACTTTATACTCAAAAGAACCAGAATTTCACAAAGAACTTGATGGTGTGGTCTGTTTCCCCATTTGTGCAGCAAAAATTCAGGCATCCAACAACAAGTAATCTTTCGAGAATCTTGTGGAATCTAAAATATTCTTCTAAACTTTGATTTTTGACAGAGGGAGAATGATGCCAACTTTATAGTCATTTTTCTTAAAATTTTGCAGGGACCGTAGTGTTGTGCTGATAATATTCATCCGAGCAGTGGATTTTTTAGCCATCTTCAAGAATAAATCTTTGGGGGAATCTTTGACATTCTCGAGGGTTCAAAATTCGACGATGTCAAAAAGGGGTCAATTTTATAGTCGTTTGACATGATTTCACGACACGAATTGAGCGGTGCATCCATTTCATCAGCTCAGCTTTTCATTTCTTGATCGTCCCCGAAAGTGGAGGTACATGATGCAGTGAAGCCATGTTATTTCTTTAATTTGCTAAGATGATGTTTTTTTTTATGAGATCCTTATTACCATTATGTTGAGGGATACTTGTATGCCACATCTTGTGAGATTTTATTAGCTTGTCACACTAAAGGAGGGCCCATTTAAGTGAGATTTCCTATAGGGAGAATGTCTCATGGAATTTCCCCATATGAGTGACAAATCCTGAGAACATCTCGTGGAGAGACATGCCAATCTAGTTGAGGGAATTTATCCTTGTAATGACAAAGAATGTACTATGTACTCATCATCATCTTGTAGCATGAATGAAGTGGCCTCCCCACTCTTAACATCAGGGCCCATAGACGTAACCCACATTGGGTGAACTCGATTATCAATGTGTGTGTGTTCTCTAATTTGGTTATTGTTGTTATGTTTCATATTCTTTAAAGTATGCACATGTGGTTGTTCTATACTCTTTCATATGCAATTTTGCAAACATCACAGAAGTAAAATATCTTGGATAATTCCGGTAGCTAAAGAGATTGGGACCAAGTTTCGTATCAAAGCGGCTTTCTCGCGGATGTGAATTGCGAGTGTGAATGATTGAACTTGCAACAAGAAGGGAAATGGAGAACAACAAAGATATATATGAGGAACTCCTCGGGATGGCATGCATGGTGGACATAATGTATGCAGATTATGAGGAGAAGATGGAAAGAGAGGAACGGGAGAAAGAAAGAGCAGAGGACGATGCTCCATCTACCCCCTCAAGTGAAAATCCATCTTCTTCATCGTCTTCTCATCATGCAAATGAGGAGAACAATAGGAACCTTCAAGCAGCGAATGTTGAATTGAGAAGACTTCTACAAGAAGAAAAAGAGGAGAAGCAGATACTGCAGCTTCAGGTACGAGCCACAGAATAGGCCTTGGAAAAATTGAAGCGCAACGAAGGCTTAGCGAAGCCGTCATCACCTGCTCCATAACAGGCAGTTGAGGTAAACATTGTTGATCATTCTTCAGTTTCATTTTCACATGACACTATTTCTGTTGGAAACATGGAGGTACCCATTTCAGAAATTGGTGTGAGATTCCTTACCAAGATAGGGTATAAAGGAGGAGGACTTGGTGTTAATGGCCAAGTAATGACTCAACCATTGGAAGTTGTACAAAGACCTTTATTTGCAGGTTTGGGGTACACTTAAGGAGAGTGCTCGAAGGTAGAATAAGCTCCCAATACATTGTTGAAGCCATCGGAGAAAGAGGATGATTGGAACACATGACAATCCTCCCATGATAGTGAAAATTGCAGAGGAGGAGATAAGGCAAGTTGTCATCGCTAGAAATGCACCAGAGAGAGCCAAAAAAGTATAAACAGTCTCAGTATTCTAAAGTTCATTTTGATTATAGACATATTCTTTATGATGAATAGAAATTATGGCATAGAAAACCATGTAGTTTTTTTGGTTTACATAACCATGTGGTTGTTGAGTGCTGGAAGAGAATGGAAACAAGAAAGAGGATGCGGTGTGAAAGGCCTTCTCCACATTATGGAAGGAAGCAGGATAAGCAGTTATAGAGGAAGAAGATTTTTTACATTCATTGCAATAGAGGTGGACATCAAAGAGCCACATGTTAGAGGCTCCATCTAGAGCAGTGTCTCAAGGACAAAGTGACCATGCAGGAACCATTTGAAAAAGTTGTTCAACAAGCGAATCAGCTCTAGGATGATGACCCATTCACTTTTATGAGTGAGAGATGGTTTTACTAGATCTGGTAGCTTGTCATGGCCACATTTTGTAAATCATGTGTTGTGATATAAATGTAAAAGTGATGATGTGTTTTCCATCGCTTATTAAAGAAATGATGATGGTTGCGGCCTTTCGTTGATAGTTGGGGTATTGGTTTCTATTCTGATGTAAACTTGTCTAAAGAGTGCATCTTATAAATGCTTGGAAAGTATGGGGATGCTTGGGTCATGGTTGGTCATTGAGCATGTAATTTGCAAAGATGTACTACAAGTTTGCAGGGGATGTAGGTGTTGGATCATCACTTATGGCTCTGAAGAACAAGGGTGAAGGAGAAGGAAATGTGACCTGTCAGGACACTTGTGGTGTAGAAAATGTAACATAGTAGTTGCAGATTATGTTCATGCTTTTGGAGGACCAAAATCCCCTCAGTGGGGAGGAATGATCCACGTGGCCCCAGACATGCTTAGAATCTAGAAATAGCTCAAAAATAAAAATTATCAAATTGAACTGGAACTAGGACTAAATCATAGTTCTTGTCGTCTTGATTCCAATGGTGCAAACAACACTCAAATCTGAGTTCATATGCTCAAGTTATAGTTGGTCAAATTTCTGGTCAAACTTGGCCAAGTGGCAGCCCTAACGATGCAACAATATGGCAGAGTCCCTGCAAATGGAATCTGGCCACTAAAATGGGAAAATTTGTTTACTACTTAATTTTCCTAGTGACCCTTGAAAATTGACAGATTAATTTTGGATATTTGGGTTAAATAAGATAAATAAAAAAATATAATTTTGGGGTGGTAGGTTGCCACCCCCCTAAAGATCCACCACACATATATTATATATGTGGTGGCGAGTGGTAAAACCCCACCACCGCATAGCCCAAAGGCCCAACCGCAAACCACAACATGTTTCAACGGTCGTAATAGCGCACCATACGATCACATTACATATATGTATCGGGCCACAGCCCCACCATAATGGTGTTAACAAATACGCTGAGGCCGGCGGAGATCGAACTCACCGAGCTTAGTGGGTCAGCTGCTAACGACAGCCCCATATCACACAAAATCCAACAATAACCATTGGCATATGATATGTAACTATGTGCCATTTAAAAAAAAATTGTAACCGTCGCTCCAATTATAAAACACACCAAAACATTTGTTAACCACGAGCCAAAACATTTTATTTATTTATTTTTATTGGTATTATTATTTTTAGTATTATTACTTATTATTATTTATCAGTGTCGGGAGTCAAAAGAAACCATGATAATCAGGATAATGAAGGGGTGAAAATTTTGAAGGCAACATCGGGACTAGCCCCTTGGAACCCAGGCAGGAAAAGGGGTAGGAAAAAACAGAATGAGCTGCTGATTGAATGTGGAAAACTGATGATAGATTCAGGTAAGATGAAAGACCTTACTAGTTACTCATTTACAAATTTGTCTTAATGAAGCTCACAACATGGAATATTAGGGGTCTAGGAAGTAAAAGGAAACAAAGGAATCTTAGCAACATAATGAAAGAGGAAAAACCAGATATGATTTTCATCCAGGAAACTAAATGTTCAGTAGAAAAAATAAGGGAAATACACAGCAAATGGCTAAGTAGGTATGAATATCTAGAAGTAAAAGCAGACAAAATAGCTGGGGGTATTCTCACGCTTTGGAACCCTCAGAAACTAGGTATCCTGGATGTTGAGGCATCTAGGAACTACTTATCAGTGGTTATTCAACCTTTGGGGGACAAGGAAGTCTATTTAATCACAAATGTTTATGGCCCTCAGAAGCCTGAAGACAAGCTTAGAATGCTTACTTCACTGGAGGATTTAAGAGACAGACATTCAGGTGTCCCATGGATTCTGGGTGGGGACTTTAACATGATCAGGTCCCTGTCGAAAAAAAAAAGGTGGAACCAGATTACTTGGAAGAGAGTCCATAGCATTTCAAAATTTTATAAACAATATGAGGTTAGTAGATACAAAGACAAGTAATGGCATCTTTACCTAGAATAACAAAAGGGGAGGAGAGTCTCAGGTGGCATCAAAGCTTGACAGATTCATTCTCTCTGAGGACCTTATTCTCACAGGCCTGGAAATGTCAGCGATGATACTCCCTTTTGGTGGTTCGGATCATTGGCCTGTACAACTTGAAGCGTCCTTTATAGGTACTCCAAGAAATAGACCTTTCAGGTTTGAAAATATCTGGCTCACCCATCCGGAATTTAGCAGCAATATAGAAAAATGGTGGAAAGAGGATATACAGGTTCAGGGTACGAAAATGTTCCTCTTGCATAAAAGATTGAAACATGTCAAAATCAGGCTTAAAGATTGGAATAAGAATGAGTTTGGCAACATTTTTGAAGCCAAAAAAGTAGTTGAAAGGAAGCTATAGGAAATTAATCAGATCCTCATCACGGATGGCTTCAACGAAGGAAGAAAGGAACAAGCCAACAACCATCAACAGGAATGGGAGGAATTATGCAAACAGGAGGAGATATTTTGGAAACAGAAATCGAGAGTACAATGGTTAAAAGAAGGGGAAAGGAACACTAGGTTTTTTCACAAATCAACCATGGAGCACAGGTCCCATAACAGGATCTCAAAAATCAAGGATTCACATGGAAATCAACTCAATACCCATAGAGATATAGAAGCTGTGCTAGTTCAACATTTCCAAGGCATAGCAGAGGAACCTCTCTTAGATAGATCACAATTCATCAATGACTTCACTAAGCACATTCCTAAGCTTGTGACAAGAAATGATAACTATAATCTAAATAGGCCTGTGAATGAAGAGGAGGTCAGCGAAGTCATCAAAGATATGCAAAATGGAAAGGCGCCAGGTCTGGATGGTTTCAATGTTGACTTCTTTAAAGCATGTTGGGGCATAGTCAAGCAGGACATACTTGATGTGGTGGAGGACTCCAGGAAAAATAGAACTGTTTTGAAGGCGCTCAACACATCTTTCTTATCCTTAATTCCAAAACAGGATAATGCTATGACACCAGACAGATTCAAACCAATAGCATTATGCAATGTGGTGTATAAAATTATCTCCAAAATAATTGCCAACAGGCTTAAACCCCTTCTACCAACTCTTGTTTCTGAGGAGCAAACTGGGTATGTGGAAGGCAGACAAATTCTCAACAATATCATTCAAGCTCATGAGGTGGTTCACTCTCTTACAAGCAATAGGCAAGCAGGAATGATTATGCAACTTGACCTAGAAAAAGCTTATGATAAGCTAAATTGGGCCTACATAAGGAAAGTTCTTTTAGCTTATGGATTTGACCATAACTGGGTAAGATGGGTAATGGCCCTTGTTACTACCTCTAGTTTTTCAATCCTGTTAAATGGTTCACCATCCAAGACCTTTAATCCCTCGAGAGGTCTCAGGCAAGGAGATCCCCTCTCTCCCTTCCTCTTCATACTCATGATGGAAGGACTAGGCCTAGCTATCAAGGCGGCCAAAGCAGAAGGCAAAATCCAGGGTCTCAGATTAACTGGGAATGGTAATGCTTTAACCCATCAACAATTTGTGGATGACACTATGCTACAGGGCATACCTATAGTCAAGGAAGCTCTAGCCTACAAACAAATCTTGAAAGACTTTGCAATGGTGGCAGGCACAGAGGTAAGCCTCTCCAAATCAAAGATTTTCTTTTTCAACACTAATATTGCTATTCAAAGAAATATATCCAGAATTCTAGGCTTTCAAAGAGAAATGCTACCCTCCAAATATTTGGGAGTACCACTAACAGACAAACCTCTGAGCAAGACAATCTGGGAGCCTGTGATTAATAAGCTACAGGACAAAACTCGGAAATGGACAAGTAGGTCTTTGAACTTAGCAGGAAGGCTAGTGCTCACAAAAGCTATCCTTCAAACTGTCCCCATCTTTATGTTTTCAGCCCTTCCAGCTCCTAAAGGAGTCTTGCAACTTTGCAGAAATATCCAAAGAGATTTTCTTTGGGGTAAAGGTGAAGAGAAGAAAAAATGGGCCTTGGTAGCCTGGGAAAAGATATGCAAACCTAAGACACATGGAGGTTTGGGACTAGATGATCCTGAGGTACTAAACAAAGTTTTGGGGGAAAAATTATGGTGGAGATGGCTAAAAGACTCAGCTTCCCCTTGGGCACAAATTTGGAAGCAGAAATATGCAAACAATTGGCAAGACAGGGATCACATTAGAATGTCTGGGATTATCAAAGGCTCCCACATCTGGAACAAAGCTTGGGAGAATAGGAACATTGTTCAGAAACATAGTTTCTGGGAAATTAGAGATGGAAACCTTGCCTGGTTTTGGGAAGATAAGTGGCAACAGGAACCTAAGCTGTTAAAAGAAGAATTTTCATATCTCAAGAATGATACAGACAACAAAGGGTTACTCAAAGTAAATGATTTTTGGGATCAGGCAAACAGTGGAGGAAAATGGAGGATATGGAAGAAACTGGTTTATAGGGATACCTCCCCCTTGAAGGCATAGGCAGAAGCTCTAACAGACATCCTAGAACAAAGGAAGATCCTGGTATCAACAGATTATGACCAGCTGAGATGGGGTCATAACAATGAAGGCACCTTTAACCTTAAAGAAGCTAAACGTATAACCCTTGGACTTGACTTCACAATCCCTGATCGGGTTTGGAAGGACCTATGGCAGAACCAAGGCTGGATGAAGATCAAACTGTTCATGTGGCTAGTGCAGCATAAGAAAATTCTCACCTGGGACAACCTACGGAAAAGAGGGGTTTTTGGTCCTTCCAAGTGCCAGCTATGTGAATCACAAGAAGAAACTATGGAGCATCTTCTCAACCTTTGTCCATTTACTTCCACATTGTGGAATGGGATTGCTTCAATATTCAAACAAACAGACAGGGACATGGGTAGCATAACCAACACCTTAAAGAAATGGAGGAAAAGTTTCTCTGATTATGATACAGTCAACAAAGCATGGGCTTTAGCTCCAGGCTTCCTTATCTGGGATGTCTGGAAAGAACGCAACAATAGAATTTTCAATAACAGGAAAGGTTCTTCCCAGTGCATCATGGAACTAATTTTAAAACAGATCAAGGAGACGATAGGAACCCTCATCAAAAAGCCCCCTGAGAATAACCCTTCAGATATTGATGTTCAGATATTACTAAAGTTGGGTCTGCAGGGGCTCATTCCTCAGGGCAATATCAAAAAGTCAAATCAAATTTCTCCTAAAAAAGACTTCTGGTATCCTCCCCCTCAAGGTTTTAGGAAATGCAACATTGATGGGGCCTCAAAAGGAAACCCGGGCATGGCTGGTTATGGTGGAGTGATAAGGGACGAGAAGGGATGTATAGAAATCATTTTCCATAGTAATTTGGGGAAAGCCACTAACAATATGGTGGAGCTCATGGCCCTTGAGCATTGCTTAGAAATCCTAAGAGACTCAAATCTTCATAACATTATAATAGAGGCGGACTCTGAGTTGGTTATCAAATCGGTCAAGAAAATCAGCTATGGCTCTGCTCCGGAAAAGGTTTCGAGTCATTGGAGGCTTCTTCAAGTTTATCACAGGATCCAATCCCATCTGCAGAACATGAGAACCCTACGATTCACGCATGTGCGTCGAACAACCAATAAATTAGCAGACATTTTAGCCAATGAAGGAGCACTCTGTGCCAAAAACAACAATAAATATAATTGGACAGAGGTCCCCCAGGGCAGATTGAAGGATGTGTGTCTCAGACAGGCGAATGAGGACTGTGAGCTCTATCAGAACAGGGGATCCTGACAGGTACAGATTCAGGGTAAGAGTGGATGTCAGTCTACATGACGAAATAGACTAGGGATTCAAATGAAAAGAATATTCTTTCCTTTGACCGGAATTGTGGCACAGAACTCCACAAACCTAGAACTCTCGGACGAGTGGGGACTGATAGCACTAGGATTGCAGGGAGCTTGGGCAAAGAGCGAGCAGTCAGGAAAAATAGCAACATTCTTATCAATGCTGAGTGGCAATTTACTCAAGTGGGTCTTGCAGCTGGTTGGTTGGCAGGGGGTAAAGCAAACCGCGGTAAAAAGAGTGTGGCTACAGTTAAAGTGGTTTTCGGGAGCCCTCAAAACCCAAAGTAGTTTTATAGGATTGCGCTCGATGCCACTAACCGATCAACACGTGGCTCACGAAGGAGAGAGAATACCGCCTTTATCAGGCAGGTAAGCCTCATTCTTCTTTTCCACCCGATATTCTTTATAGCCATCGGATATAATAGAAGCAAATCAACGGCTATGGTTCTTTGTGCAAGTTGGCGGATCCGGGTTATCTTCCTTGCTAGTTTCTCCTCAAGGATGGGTTCGGAGAAGCTTGTGCGGACTACTTGCTCGATGGTTACCTCCTGGCAGACTTGATTTTTTGTTAATACGGTCTTTATTTCTTCTTCGGGTCCGCTTTTTGTCTTTTCGAGGTCTCTTGTCTCCTTTCCGTCTTTAATCCTCTTCCTTTTGAGCTTGGATGTTGGTTCGAAAGGTTTAGGCGGTGTGTTGTGTTGGGTGGGCTCAGTACCCAATGCTCAGGGTGAAAGTTGCTCTATGGCACTCTTCTCCTCTGACTTTGTTGTATTTTATGTAACCTATTTTTAGCTTTAATTGAATAGAAGGACCGACTCTTGCTTCAACAAAAAAAATATTATTATTTATTAATATTATGATAGTATTAGTATTAGTATTAGTATTATCACATTATTAGTATTAGTAATATGAATATTAGTATTAATATTAGTGTTTAGTAATATTATAATTTAAATTTATTATTAGTTTATTAGTATTAAAAAAATAAAAATAAAATTAATCGTCTTATAAATTAAATAAACATTATTAAGTAAAACCCTAGCTAAATATAGCCATTGAGATAAATTAATAAGTAGATATTTAGATATATATATATATATATATATATATATATATATATATATAGTTTCAAGTATAGCATTTTTATAAATAAGTAAATATTATTAAAACCCTAGTCAAATATAGTTGTTGAGTTAAATTAATAAGTTGATATTTAAAATATATATATATATAGATAAATTAATAAGTTGATATTTAGATATATATATATATATATATAATAAACATTTAATAAATTAATAAAATTTATTTAAATAATATTAAACATTTCCCTTTTCCTCCCCTAGTCAAATATAGTTGTTTTCTTCTAACTATTAGGTTGACTTGTCTCTATATGTAACCTTCTTCCTAGCTCTGTTTCTTTATCGCGTCCTGAAAATGAACCACACTTGTTGGTTTGAAACGCGTCGACCAAAATCTTCAATGTGACTTCTTCCAAAAAATATTTTATTCATTTAAACCAAAAACCATTTCATGCGACCATTGATCATAAGCGCCAACTCCAACAAAACAATTTCCATTGTGGGGAGTCAAACGTGGGTCATCCGTCTGTCCAACGGAATGCTAGCCATGGGCTAACCATCGTGCCAGGTGGTTGGCCTTTGTAAAGTCCACCCAAAATTTTGGATATAAACCGAGTTGCTCATTCGCCCAATGGGGATTGGAGGTCGAACGAAACTGCGTAGGTGGAACTTAGACACAATGTGGGCATGAATTTTGAGGTGAGAATATTCTAGGTGAATATTCCTTGGAATATTCCACAGAATATTCCCTGATGCAATGAGGAATCTAAAAGATTCCCTAGGGGTTAATTTTTCATAGTGACGGAAACATGTCAACTTTATACTCAAAAGAACTAGAATTTTGCAGGGAACGTGATGGTGTTGTCCATTTACCCATCTGAGGAGAAGAATTTCAGGAATCCAATAGCAAGGAATCTTTGGAGAATCTTGTGGAATCTAAAATATTCCCCTAGAGGTTTATTTTTGACAAAGGCATAATGCTGTCAACTTTATAGTCATTTTTCACATTTCGCATGGAGGGTAGTGGTGTACTCATAATTGTCATCCGAGCAGTGTATTTTTCGGCCATCTTCAGGAAGGAATCTTTGGGGGAATCTTCGAGATTCCTAAGGGTCCATAATTTGACAGTGTCAGAAAGGGATCAAGTTTATGGTCGTTTGACATGATTTCGCGGCACAAATTCAGCGGTGCAGTCCATTTTTTCAGCTCAACTTTGCATTCTTTGACCATCCCCGAAAGTGGAGGTATATGATGCAGTAAAGCCATGTTATTTCTTTGATTTGCTAAGATTATGTTTTTTTTATGAGATCCCTATTACCATTATGTTGAGAGATACTTGCATGCCACATATTGTGATATTTTATTAGCTTGTCATGTTGAAGGTGGTCCCATTTGAGTGGGAGTTCCTATAAGGAGAATGTCTTATGGAGAGACATGCCACTCTTATTGAGGGAATTTTCCCATATGAGTGAGAGTTCCTGAGAACGCCTTGTGGAGAGATGTGCCACTCTGGTTGAGGGAATTTATCCTTGTAATGACAAAGAATGTACTATGTACTCATCATCATCTTGCAGCATTAATGAAGCAGCCTCCCTACTCTTGACACCAGGGCCCAGAGACGTAATCCACACTAGGTGAACTCTGTTATCCATGTGTGTGTGTGTTCTATGATTTGATAATTACTGTTATGCTTCATCTTCTTTAAAGCATGCACATGTGGTTGTTCTATACTCTTTCATATGCAATTCTTATAACATCACAGAAGTAAAAGATCTTGGATAATTCTGGTAGTTGAAGAGATTTGGGCCAATGCTAGGTAATTGTGCTACTATGGATGTCATGTGGTGTAGTTGTATGAGACTAGATGTAAGCATTGGAAGTCAATGGGACAGTAGGAGCTGTGACCCAAATGGGCGCATAACTACATCAAAAATCATCATGTGGATGGTTAAGAAATCAAATATTGGTTGAGGAAGTCATAGATGCCACAAAATGTAACCAAGAGCATGAGAAAAGGGAAATAGTGGAAAGAAGCCACTCATGTGAGAAGTGCCTTTCAAATTAGTGTAGAGTTTCATAAAGGGTTAATCTATAATTTGCAATAAGGAGAGAGATCGCATGGATTTTGTGAGCACAAATAGTGTTGGAAGGTCAAGTTAAGGTATGGATAGGGAAAGATATAACAAGAGAGAGATAAGTTGTATGGAAAGGATAAAGAATGAAAATAGAGTCAATGGTTTTGAAGTTTGGTGAAGGACCCAAGATGTGATGAGAGCCACAATGGTCTGATAACACTAGTGGTGTGTGAACACCCTAAAGGTTTTTGGTCCAAGTTATGAAAGTTTTCCATAGGTAGGTGTCTTCCCCAAGGAAGTTGCAATACTTGTTGTTCAGCCATACATGTTGTGCAGAAGCTCATGATGAATCAAGTTGCGGAATGTACCACTTGGATAGGTACAAGGATGGCAAGTGTACTCGCATGCTAGATTTAGGTCAATTGTTGTAAGGCCTTAAGATTTTGATCAGGCATACATGTAGTGTAATGGCACATGGATTTATCAAGTTGTAGAATAGATCACTTGGATAGGTACCAGGGTGGCAGGTGTACTAGTATCCTAGCTTGAGGGGGGAATGTGAGATGGTTGATGAACCATGTACATGAAAAGGTGTCCTAGATAACTGGAGGATACAATGGCTAGTTACCAATGTACTTTGGTAGATGATAACATTTTTATATGGAATTTGACAGTTATTGGAACTAGGTTAATATCCTCGAGTCAAGTTTAAGGGTGGGCATTGTTAGGGTATTTAAGGTAAACTTGACTAGGTCAAGTTACAGGCAGTTTTCAAGCTCCAAGTTTATGAGAATACATGGTTTTCCCATGGTGTTCATGTGGAATATAATTTATTTAAAAGTAGAAAGACTCCAAGTAATTTTTTTCCTTGTGACCACTAGGATCACAAGCAACACCGTCTTTAGACACCACCACTCCTCTTGGTTTTGTGATCCTAACAGGTGTGTGTGTGAATTGAGTTTAGTATTGGTGGTTAGGAAAATTTGGATTCAATTCCTGCATGTGACATGTTAAATTCATAATGAGTATTTTTTGTATGATTTTAAGTCATATTGTTTAAATAATCCTTACAAGACCAAAACATCTGTATTCCTTATATTTTTGAAATTATTAAAAAAAACTTAAAACATAAAATATAAATATAAAGAAAACCTAAAACATAATAATATATATATATATAAAATCATGAATTTCAAATTAAATGACATTAAAAATGAAATTGTATTTTTATAATTTAAATAAAATGAAAATAACATCATTAAAATTTTCAAGCTCTCTCATAGAATACACTTAGCTAGTGTATATACAAAATGTAATTGTTTCATTCATATAAGAATGAAATTATCTATCTTTTTCCTCGAAAAAAAAAAACAAAAAAACAAAAAACAAAACAAAACAAGCAAGCAAACAAAAAATAATCATTAAATAAGTTGAAGTATGAGGAATGGAGTTGAGGGAGAAGAGGGTGGGACAGCTAGAACACTAGTTACCCTGGCCCTCTAGTTCATGTCCCCATTCATCCAAGTTCTCGGTCTTCTTCTTTTGTTGGTGTTGGTGACACTGCTTCTCGTGGGTTCTCCCTTTGTAGTATTTAGGTTGTGCATGTTATGGTTTGCCTCTGCAAGGTTTGTTTCTTCTACCATGGGGTTGGGGATCTACTTGGGATTTGTTTGTCATCGCCTAGCTCTCTTCCGTCGATTGTAGCCCTGTCCTGATGTTGCATTCATCAGTTCACACTTTGGGGTCGTCATTGTTTCTTCCAGGGCTTTTGGCTCTACTTCTTATCATCGGGGGCTTTTTAATTTCCATCTCCTATATTTTTTGGTGTTTGTTCAAGGGGTGTCACTAATTTTTCCCTGGGATTTTTGGCCCCATTTTTTGCTTCCCGTTTTTGGGGCTCGATGTATTGGTTACCAAGGCAATGTGTGCCATAGTTAGTTTTATTCTTTCTAAGGACGTTTCTCTGTCCTATTTAGTGGGATAAATATTTACTAGGGTTTTTATGTCTCGTGTTGTAATTTTTGGTTGCTCGTTGATGGGTTTGTATGAGAGAGCCCTTGAATTTGTGTTTTTGGTCTAAGTGTTTAGAATTTTTCCATAGCCTTCTTGTTGGCCCTTCGAGGTTTCTTCAAATGGAAAATGTTATTTTCTTAGTGCCTTTTTTGGAATTTGTTACACGCATATGCTGAATTTAAATTTTTTCTTTTCTGATGAATAAAATTACGCGTCCTTTTTCCACATAAGAAAACATCATTAAATAAGTTGGTTAGTAAAATGAAAATAGTTTGATTTTCTTAACACTCAAATTCCTTTATGATGTACTAGTACTTTATAGATTAATATAACCATTCATTTATAGATTAATATAACCATTCAAGATTAAAGGCAAGTTTTAGTTTTAGGAAATTTGGACGGAATAGATACCTTTAGTAATAATGAATTCACTAAAGAATATATTTTTTTTGAGTTGTGAGATCTCTTTACTTCATTAATATTACATATTACACATGTTAGTGTAAATTGAAATCACTCATTAAAAACATATGATTTTGAATAAAGTTATAATAAATAATTTTTTAAATAATAAATTGGTTATGAGTAATAAATTTTTTTTATAAATTATTTTCTAAATATAAAATGTTAAGTTTGAAATTATTTACATTTAATTACTTTTAAATCAATGAAATAAATCTTTAATTCCAAAAACTCATACACCCTTAAATCTTTTAGTTAAATCATAATCTTTTTAATAAAACTAATGTTAAATTTTATATATATATATATATATAATAACACTTTGTATTACTTGAAGAAATGTTTACATAATGATTACATCCATATCTAGATTGTCCTCAAAACAAAGATGTGAGGTAGAGGACATGAGAAAACCTCCAAACCACAAGATACTCATTGATAAACAAAATCCATGTACCAAGAGACATGAAAACATTACATAAGAGCACATAACAACTTTGAATCAATTTCATGCAACTGCAAACCGAAGAGGACTGTAGGACATATTCCATCAAAGTCTTAGCCATATGCCATGAAACAAAACTAGAGGTGAGGTCTACAAAAATGCACCATCGATAAGAGACCAAAAATTAAATCTTTCAAGTCGCAGCAACCATAAGTGCCATCCCCTGCAAAAGAAAAGTGAACCATCACTGACCAAGGTTGAATTGAAGCTTCATCCAGCACATATGTGATAATGAAAGTCTGTGAGCCAACACCTGAAATCGCAGATACCAACTACAGGAACCAAAATGAGTTAACCAGCAAGCCAAAAGCAAATAGTGTCACCCATGCCAATACTTCTGAGAATTATAAGCACTCAAAGCCACTGACAAGGCCTTCAAAACCCATGTAACAACCATGTCAAAACTATGCAAAAAACACGACTATTCAAGGCTTAATCCTGATCAGAAGATATAATAGTCAAGCACGGAACACTCTCCACTGGTGGGTCAATTAAATCACTTGGATCCACAAGAGGGTCAGTAAGGTTACTAGAATCCAAAACATACATAAGGAAGCTCTCCACTCGAGCCATTCTAGGATCCAGATTGTCTAGACAAAATAGTTGATTTTCCAGCATGTGCTTAACATCTTCCAAGCTAGAGAAAACATTATAACTATTTGTCTATTTATATTGGAGTATGAAATTAAGCAAAGTGTCCATTTGTTGATATAAGGCAAGAGAGTACAAAAAATGCAACCTCTTCTTACAAAATATACCTGGTTATGGGACCCTTCTTAGATCCAGGACTGATCTTTGTAACTCAGAATCAGAATGATAGGGCCTCTCCTCATTTTATTTGGCCTCCAAAAGAAGCAACTCTTGCCTTACATCGAGAGGTACCGCACCAAAGAAGGTTTCCATAGAGTCGAAAGCAAACGATCGGGTGTGTTTAATGCCCACATTACCTATACCACCCTGCTGACTCACCATTCTCTAATGAGGAAGCATACTCCCTGAAACAAGACTACAAACTAAACAAGAACAAAACCATGCCAAGAAAATCTAGGATGTGAACACAAGATTGACCCTTGAACCCCATAACATAGAATAACTATGTTTTCCCCCCAACGTCAGCACGGAGGGCCAAATTCCAGTAAGTAACTCAATTTCATACAAATAAGAGACATAAGATACCAACAGTACTAGGACCAACCTATACTCCAGAAATAATTTAATAATGATAAACTCAAAAACAAGTTCGTAGAAAAGAGAAATAACAGATGTGGAGAAAATAATACCTTAAAGCACCAAAGCAACCCAATGTAGCGACTATCCAATGCAACAACTCTCGAAAGAGTGAATCGAAGCCCCTGCGTAAAACCAGACTTCCCTAGAAAAGATGCCACCCAAACCAAGGAGAAGGAGGGTGCACATGAAAACTCACCGTCCTTCGAACAAGTTACGTACCTTTGCCACCCAAAATGCATTACTCCACATTTAAAATGATAGGACCTATGGAACAACTCCTAAATCTCTCCTCCATCAAAATTCCATGCCATAACAATATTAAACCAAGTGTGAAGCAGGAGCACCCTCCAACAAAATATGTTTACATTGCAAACTCTCAACTCCATTGAGGATTGACTGATCCAATTGTTGAAAAACTTGAAGTGAGGAAAAATATCCCTCTAGATGAGGAAGGGAGCATTTCTCATCCAGCATCGCTTGTTTGAGTCGTAATTTTCTAGAAAGTCGACCACCTTGTTTCCATTTCGCCGAACTTGTTGAACTATGACATACTCTAGTTTACCAAGCAAACCGCTTATGCTCTCTATAATTCCATCCAACCCCAAACTTTTGACCATTTTCTATCATGGTTGTCCATTTAAAAAAATTTGGAGACATTGAATAGTGATATGTGAATTTCCCTCTATCTATGATAATTTGAATCCTTCTCTAATGGAAATTTGAATATCCACTACCATGAAATTTGCTAGATTATTACCAGTAACCCCACAACTTTGAGCAAAGGCCCAAACAGTAGAAGAATCAAAATCTCTGAAAACCCCTCCAAATTCCATAACACCAGGATTCCCTTTGAGGCTAAAGGTGCAATTTGATAAAATCACCTATCAGCGGGGAGAAATAATCCTTTGAGGCTAAAGGTGCAACTTGAACTGAGTTCTTTGTGAGCATAACTATTCTATGATCCAAGTCCAACTTTTGCATAATATCAACCTCTATACCTTCAACCTGCCAATCATCCACAAACCAAGGTATGACAAGGAGAGATTCCCCGATGTTCATTAACACCATTTTCCTTATCATTGCACAATTATGCCTCTTACCTCTAAAGATTCTATGATTTCTTTCCTTCCAAAGGTTCCACAAAATGAAGCCAGATCCTAGCATCCAGACCCGATTCAAAATTATATTCTTAAATTGAGCATGATTCCATTGAGCTAGCAACTCATAGACATTATCTTGTTGACAAATACCTCTTCCAAAAACATAATTAAGGATAGACCATACCTCTTGAGCCTACAAGAAAGAAAGAAGAAGATGATCTAGTTTTCCTGATGCTTCCAACATAAAAAATAAAAATAAATAAATAAATAAAGGGTCCTGCATATCCTTTCCTACAAAGGCGATCCCAAGTTAACAATTGACGCCTACTAATCAACGAAAGAAAAAGAGTGACTTTGGCCAATCAACTCCAGACCAAATTTGTCGCCAAATATCTTCCCTAATTAGCCTGTCACGACCTGCAAGGAATTCATAAGCTTCATTTAGAGTAAAAGACCCAATCTTCCTCACACCCCATTAAAGAATGTCTCTATCTTGGGAAAATTGAATCCTCCTCTCATCTATGATTCGCTGAAACATTTCCTAGGTTATGTTTGGTAATGCACAAGGCCAATCCTTTGGACCCTTCCATCTCATCCATAGATTTTATTATGTCTCTGTTTTCCAAAAATCTTGCACCTGGGAAAAATCCATGGAGTTTGTAAAGGTTTGGAGTGCTCGAAGGTGCTCATTCTCCATTAAGTGTGGCAACTATTTCCAAGCTTCCTCCCAGAAAAGAGTAGAGGATCCATCCTTTATTTCCCAAAAATAATAACGACAAACAACTTCTATATTGGCTTGAGCCCAATACCATAAACTAGAGCCTGTGACAGACATATGGAACCTAAGACACTCTTCTTATGATTGCCATTGAGCATACTTCTACACCCAGATCCTCTTACATAATTGATTCCCACCTAACACCCATCTCCTCCATAACTTTTCCTTGACTACCACACTAGTAATTATTGGATCCCACAATCCTAAACCACCAGATAATTTAGCCTTCACTAGTGTATCCTTAGCTACCAATGACCATTGCTTTGCCTTGTTTGTGCCTCTCCAAAGAAAGTCTCGCCGGATAGACCTGATAGTACTGCATACAACCTTAGGAATCGGCATAACTGCCATCTGATATATCAAAATTCCCTAAAGAACAAACTTGGTTAAAATTAATCTACCAACAAAATTTAAAGCCCGAAAAGTCCAATTATTAATCTTCTTTGACAACTTTTGAATCAATTCTTGCCCACAAGAAATTCCATTAGGGTTCAAAACTAAAGGGATCATCAACTTATATCTAGATGGGAGAGTGACTCATCTAAACTCCATAACACAGGCTAGATGAGGCTGGATTGACTCTTTATAATTAAAGAAAAGGATATTAGAATTCTCATTGTTAATCAATACCAAAAAAGGCCATAAAATGTGATAACAAGGAACGAATAGATTTAGCTTCACCATGAGTGGGAATACCGAAAATACATACATCATCAACAAATTGTGATGAGTAACAGGGAGATCCTCCCCCAGGAGCCTCAAACCTTTAATGCTACCATGAGAACAAGTCTTGGAAAAAAAGTGACCTAGACCCTCCATAGCCAAAATTAAAAGAAAGGGTGACATTGGATCACCTTGTTGTAAGCCACGAGAAGGAACAAAAGTACTAGAAGGTGACCCCATCACTAATATTGACAAAAACGAAGGGGAGATGAGGGAGAGAATCCAAGAAATCCAATACCAAGAAAACCCAAAAGCATTAATAACTTGAGTTAAGTAGTCCCAGCATATTTGATCATAAGATTTAAACAAATCAAGCTTAACAATAATGTCTAGCTTATTTGAATGCTTCAAACACTAAATTATTTCCTACACTGTAGTAATACCATCTGAGAATTGATGACGTTCAACAAAACCAGTCTTCTCCGTAGAGATGAGTTTTGAAAGTAGTGGCTTCAAATGATTTACAATCATTATTGATATCACTTTGTATATTATGTTACAAAGGGATATGGGTTGGAAACCTATTGGATCCTCTGGCATTCTAGATTTAGGCACTAAAATTTAAAAATTTGCATTTAGAATACCCCACACTGATTATAATTGTCTGGATTCCTCCACCACCTCATCTATTTCACGTCTTAGAAAACTCCAAGGAGCCTTGTAAAACTCTGAGGTGAAACCATCAGGCCAAGGCACCTTATTTCATGCCATGCTCATGACCACAACTTCCACTTCCTAAAAATCAAATGTTCACATCAATGGCATATTCTGCTCTTTACTAATAAGTTTTGTAATAATCCACAATATCGTTTTGATAGTAGACTCCCTATCATAAGAAGGTTCAGTTAAAACATTCCTAAAATGAGCAATCGTTTCCTCCTCCATTTCTGAATGTGTGATCTTATGTTCACCGCCTCTCCCAATGATGGAGAATATCTGGTTGGAGTGACAATGTTGGAACATGGTCTTAGGGAATAATTTTGAATTTTTATCACACTCTTTCAACCATTGTACTCGATATTTCTGTCTCCGCAAAATTTCCTCTTGTTGCCTCTGCAATTCTAGTTTGTGTGAGGTGGTGCCTTCTTCTAAAACTAAACATGGTGTTATGCCTTCCAAAATCATATGTTTTTGTAACTATTTCATAATAATTTCAAGCTTAAATCCCTCCTCAAAAATGTTGCAAAATTACTTCTTGTTCCATAATTTGATTTTATATTTGAGCTCCTTAAGTTTCAACTAAAAAGTATGTAATTTTTTCTTACCTGTAACTGAGATTTACTCCCAAAAACCTTTGGCTTTCTCCACAAAATATGGCGCATGAAGCCAAAAACTCTCAAAACGGAATGGTCAATTCTTAGGAGCTGCTTTTAGGTCAATTTCCAACTGCACCGGCCAATGATCTGACCCCAACAGAGGCGAATTTAGGCCTCAATAAATATATCCCTATCCAAAACATCTTTAGAAACCAAAAAACCTATCTAGATGACTAGCCACTTGATGCCTTCCTCCCCGACGATTATTCCAAGTATAGACACCATTGACATTTGATATGTCCACTAATCTTAATCCCTCAATAAATCTCTCAAAAGATGTCGAATCATAATCCAATTTACGAAGACCACACTTTTTCTCCTCCAAAGAACAAATGAGATTAAAATCTCCACCAAGAATCCAAAGGGGGTCAATAATAACACTACAGTGACTGTGAATAGTCTCCAAAAATTTGAGTTTCTCCCCTATCACAGGTGGTACATAAACTATAGTGAGTGCCACCATATATTTAGATCCTAAATAGAAAAATCTACTTGTGAAAACTCGCGGACTCGCCACCCAATCCTAGAAAATAATTTCCTCTGGAGTCCAAAAAAATGCAAGCCCGCCTACACTACTCCTTGCATCAATAATCATGACTTCACAACCCTGCCAACATCTATTGCTAATTTCCACCAATTTATTGATGAAAACCTTTATTTTTTACAAAATTAATACAACTGGTTTTTCCATCTTGATCCTATCACGCAAATAATGATGTTTCCCTTTACTATTCAAACCCTGCATGTTCCAAGAGTCCTGGGGATGGATTTTGAGAATGGGGATAATAATAAAAAAACACATTTTCTTGACCAGAGTTAATTCTTGTATTCTTAAGTAATTATTGTGACATCCTGTGGCCCTTCCTCTTATGGTCCTTAAATAGGTCCTTGACCAACAATGTATTTCCTTTCTCCTTCAACTCATTCACCGACTTAATTGTATTCGCATTCGATATGTCTTGACACTTCTTAACCTTCCAATCAATATACACTTTTCCGTATAATTCTCGTTGTTCTTTTGGTAACTCCACACAATATGTGAGACCTAATCATTTAAAAGATTTGGTAATTTCCTTTCTTCCTTTATCAGCGTAACATGGGGTACCTTAGACAAAGAGACAACTTCTCTAATACCAGACATATCAAAAAATAACTCAGACGCTTCTTATATATTTTCCCCATCGGGGATTTACATTTCAGTGGAAATTCTTCCACCTGAGAATCTAAGGGTGACTCTAACATTAAAATATATCTTGACATAGTAAACTCTATCTTCATTTCCTCTAAAACAACAAATGGGTTCTTCTCTTCCAACTTCTTAATGGATTGAACATTTTGTCCTCAATTATCCCTTTGTCTCAAATCCGTCTTGATAAAACCTTCATTGAATTGTGGCCCAATAGTTCAAATTCTTTCTGGCACAGTAAACATTCCCTAAATAAATTGTCATGCTTGTGGCAGTGCCAACAACAAAAAGGCACACGTTCATAATCTAGGGCTTCAGACCAAATTTTCCCTTGATATTCTAAATCTATAGACTTGGGTAATGGCTAGGAAATATTCATATACACACAAAACAGGCATAAGACATATTTATATCTCTCTTAGTGGCCTTTGAAACCAAAACAAATTTACCTAGTGCATTTCCAATTTCTTCCAAAACCTAAGGGATCCAAAAGTCAACTCACAAGGAATAGAGTCTCACCTAGAAAACTAATGCTAACTTTTTTTAAACAAAAATTAGTATTATCATTAGTAAATTTGTGCCCAGTCATAGAAGATACACGAGTACATCTCTTAGATTCAAAGCATCAACAAAACCATCTTGCTATACCATTACAAAAGTCTACCTAATGACCTATTGACATACAAACTTGACATTGCCTGGTAAACAAGAAAGATATTACACTATGATTGTTACTGGTGGTGGCATAACCAGGACTTACCAAATATGAGCCTCATTACAAAGATATTGCCTTTAGCAATACACATACTCAATAAACCACAAAACTGTAACCCGACAAAAAAATACATGTAAACCATTCTGATTTTCGTGTTGGATTGTTAATGTCATTATCTAGCTTGACAGAAGAGTCCACAAGTTGGTCCAAAAGAGTTGACTTAGTTTTGTTGAGCTTGAGATCTGTGAGAATCCCTCTGAGAGTGTCAACCTCATCTGCCAACCTGGAAATTTGCTACTTAAGAACTAGAGTAAGCTCCTCTTGTTCAATCTACGCTTAAAACATCTTCCCAAATTTCACCTGTTGATCATAATTTTCCTTTTGCAATGCTTCTATTTTTGGATTGCATTTAGAACACTGGTGATAACTCAAAAGGGTGTCAGAATTAGAGCTGGAATCCATTTAAAAGGGGGAACTGTTGTGCTAGAACAAACTAGGTTGACCCTAACTGACGAGGAGGAGAAAGATCCTAAAGTGAGCGAATTGAGTGAGAATTGGCATACTAGAGGCAAAATTGTGACAATTCAGGATTGCAAACCAGCAACTCCCAAATTCCCAACCTATACACTACTCCACAGTAGGGTTACTGAGTGCCCCTAAACCAAAGGCTCACATGGGCCAACAACATGCATATGAAACAAAGAATAATCTTGTACAACTACATCGAAGTCTAGTTTGAAGGAACTGCCTTTCCCATAAAGAAACTGTGAAATTTCTGAATTCAACAAAGATGACTCATATATACCTTAGACCATGATTACATGGAGAGATATATTGTCCTCAAGAGTTGTGTAGCCAGCGTCTGCAGAAGAACACTGCGAGCCAGAGAGGTATTTGTGCAAAATTACCCACGAAACAAAGTGACGAACCTCGGAATCCTCTACTGCCAAATAAAGAGCTAGGTTCCTGCCTGGAAGATCTTCACAGAGTAGACCAGAGGAAGCCAGTCTAGATGCCACAACTAATTTCACAATCCAAACCGTTTTCCAATTCCTCAACCACGAGAAGAGACACAAAATTTTTGAATTACTGGGTGAAATCTTATTCAAATTAAGAGCCATTTTATCACCAATTCACATAACTTGCCACACGATTGGCATCATTCCTTCATTAATTTCGCTTGAATGCCCAACATCGAAATTCTTCAGAGGTTTGGCTTGATGGAGATTCCAAGAATTTAGCCTTGGATAAATGGAAGTGAAAGCATACGAAGAGGGGACATCAACCTCTGCTTGGCGGCGAATACCATATGCAAGCACATCAAGGACTTTATTGAAAGAGGACATCTTAACTCACATAATAATGATGACAAGATGGAAAAGGCGCTTGAGGAGCCTTGAAATGCAGAAGGAAGAAATGGCAAAGGGAGAAAGTGAATCAGGGGAGGGGAATAAGGGGTCAAGGTTGAGGGAAAGAGGGGAGGGGAGGGAGGGCGACAAGAATAGGGTTTGAAAGGAGAAGGAAGAGGGACACATATCCTAAAACGGGACATGAGAGAAAAGGATAAAAAACTTGAATTCAATCTTGATTTCAAATATCACTAAGGAGTTGAAACTTTTGTTAAGAACTAAGTTCATTGGTCCTTAGGGAATGAGATTGAGACTAATGTTCTCATCTATATCAAGGATGACTTCTCCTAATGCACAAGCTTTGTTTGCTTCCAAATCAGCCTCCGGGTTGTTGCCTCTGAGAATATGGTAATACTCTCTAGAGTGCAAATATTTTGCCAAGCCTTTTATGCAAACAAAGATTTGGGAGAGGGAATTGTCCTTTGGGCTACTTGGCTTAATAAGATATAAGATTTTGATTAGTGAGTCCCCCAAGATGATGATGTCTTCAATACCTTTATCTTTTGCAATACTGAGGCCTTGATAAATTCCATAAAGTTCAGCTTGATTGTTAAAGTTGCCTTCCCAATCCCCATGCATGTTTTATTTCAACTATTCCAATGAGATTGAATAAAATCCCTCCCCCTCCTACCACCCCTAGAAAACTAATACTAACTTCACTAAATAGTTGTTAGACTATTTATCATTTTTGAATGATTTGATTCAATTTAAAAAAATTATTATTTTTATTATTTTTATAAGATGAAAGATTTTACTATCTAATTATATAATTGGTTAATTAAATTTTATATAAATCTTAAAATTTTATATTTAAACTAAACAACAATTCAATAATTTATAAAAACTCACTAACTTTAGTTGAGGGAAAAACAATAAATCCTTTATCTAAAAGGCATTTGGGTTACTTGGAGTTATGTGGATATTTTTTTAACTAAAATTTTTTGTATCCTAGATGTTATTAGTAGTTAGTTTTTCATCATCTCAAGTCCATGCCCTTAGGGTTGGCAGGGACTATAGTAATCGGTTGGCGCTTTGCCATTAGTCTATGCACAAATAACGATGACAAAAACTTTGTTTTAAGCTAAAGTTTCATTTACGTTTTACTTTTAACGAAATTTTATATTTTCCACATGTTATTGATAAGCAAAGTTTTATTTCACCATCTTATTTGGCCTCTTCGCGAGGTCAGATGGAAAAGGCCTACATTAACATTAAGATATGAGCATGTATTTAGGGGCACATTGGCATTATGATATGGACATGTATTTAAATTTTTCTCAAAGTGAAGTAATGCTAGCATTACTTCACTAACATTTAATGTTTGTTTGTTACAATTCCCTTACTTGATGTTTATTAAACTTCCCATCTTGACATCATTAAATTTCTCTAGCTTGACATCTGGGTCTATGCCCTTTTCTTGGAAAGCTTCAACATGCTCTACCTAGCGCAACTCCAGTACCCTATGGTCATCTCATACTACATCCTTCCGCAGAGACCTAAGATATTTAACTTTTGGTTACATCTTGCAGATGTTTAACTCCCAATTTCAGTTTCAGCTCTGTAATTCCTATAATTCTCCAGTTTCAGGTTCAGCTTTGCTTCCTTTGTTGATTCCTCTATTCCCATTCTCGACTTAGGATTCCCCACTGATAAAAGAAAATGTGTTTTTCATTTTTCTGCTTCAGTCACTTAGGTAAACTCTAGCCGCTCAAGTAAGCAAAGGCAACTGAGACCTGAAACTCATAGCTACCCACTTGAACAAATTGTCAGTTATTGAAACATATTTTCAATATTGCAAGTTTCAATTATTTTGATTACAATAACATCAAACTATTGTGGTATGAACATTTTTCATGAGTGTTTTTCTTATTTTATGTTATTGTAGTAAAAGGAATTTGGTTAGATAATTTCTAACACAAACATAGATTTCATTTTCCAAATCTATTAAATAGGTAGACATATTCCCTTCTTGTTCTTTCATACAAATATAACTAGAGAATAATCACTATGAGATTTCAATCTAGATATAACTTCTATTTCTTATCACTAATGTTGAGGTTAACTTACAACGATAAGTTTCATTTCGTTGAACTATAGCAGTAACAAATCTAAATCTAGTTAGAAAGAGAATTAGACATAAAGAATAGCTCTATAATAATAGGAGACAAAGCTAAATCTTATATTTTTCTTTCTATGGACCTGTAAGTCCCAAGTCTATTAATAGTTATTGTTTTCCCTTATTGGAGGCAGCTATGGGAACAAATGCTTTATGTTCAGACTAAACTAGATCTTGAACACAAACAAGACAGCCATATTAGAAATAGAAAGGAAGCAAAGAATACAGGGCAAGGTTTGGTGAATGTGACGTGAGCTAAAGCACTAAAATGGAGTATTCTGTACCGAATTCAAGATAATCGTAATGGACATCACATCATCAATGGAAATCGTAGAGGTCACAAAACTGTCATCTGGAAAATATCTGTTATAAGATACACATGAAGAAAATACACATTCAAACCGAAATTGTAACCACATAAATTCAAAAGGCATATTTCATGTTCATGTTGTTCCTAGCTACTAGTTGTATACATAAGCCAAAGAAAATTGTGAAACTACATAACAACGATGCACAAATATATATATTTATATATATATTTAAAGAGTAAAATTTACAGTAAACAAGGTGCCTTAGATTACCCAACAATATAGGATTTACAGTGCATTGAAATGGCCTACTCCTTGTTATTTTATTTTTGGCTTGTGAACTCTTTTATTCTTCTAGGCTTTGTAGGATACCAGGAATTTCTGTTCATTACTTCTCTCCTCATTGTCAGCCTATATATCCCTCCCCCGCTGTTAAATGTTCCCTTCCATTTATAGAGAGAAAAGGCCTTTAAGTTCGAGGCCACACTCACCTCCTACATTATCAAGGAAAAGAGCCTTAAAGCAATGGAACAAGCTCACCAGGATTCCATCCAAGCATCACCAGTCGCATGGCGACTAGTGTTCCTTGAACAACCTCCTTCTTTGGTTTAACAATGACTTTGTCCAGTGGAGGCTCCACAATTGCAACATGCAATGGCTTCATAACTGCATGTTTCGTGATTTTGACATCGATATTTGCATATTCATACAGTTGGGAGGCACTCATCTGCTCTTCCTAAGGAGGAGGAGGCATGGCATCATAGAGGGGTGCATATATAACAATGCCACAAGCCAGACAACTAGCACTGTGTACTTGATAATCGCCCATCCTTGACATGCATAGTAGAATAACTCTATATACTCGATAAATCCTCCAGAACTACAATAGCCACGATGAGATTTGATATATTCACACTTGTTATCATGATTCAAGTGTCATTTCTCTACTCTACAACAAGCATCATCTTCATCCTCCATCGTCGACACCATGATGTTATTATGTTTTACTTCTGAACAGCTTACAGCAAGGATACGACTGACTTCCAAGGGACTTTTTGGCAGATGATGGCCTACTGCTGAAGCATTTTCACTCAGAATTCTTGAGAGTATATGAAAACCTGTGAAGACTGAACTAGCATAATTCGATATTTGTGAGATAGATATTGAGTCCCGAGAAGCTTTTGAGCTCCACCGATGCAAGGCTTTTGAGGATTTCCTTCTTAGGAAAAGAGGGGATGTAATGCGAGTTTCGTTTAAGAAGAAAAAAAAACACAATCACGAAGGCTAGATTAAATATTAAATGCACTTCCTTTATCCAAATGATTGAGCCCTACTGCATCCCCTAGAATCGCCTAGACTTGAATTCAAATATTTTGAGTGCTTACCTATTTTGTAACCCAAATCATCGTCAGACAACATGGGTTCATTCACGCTAGGAAGGAAAGGTTGTACCAGTAAGCGAGGTAGATGATCCAAGTGTGGTAACTAATGGAGCACTCACGGGACACATGAAATGTATGCAAGCTCCGCGTGACAAATATTTTCCTTCCTTTGTTTCGTATAATAGTAGACATTCATTATTTCTAAGGTGCTACATCATTTTCTTGTTTGAAGAATGAATTCAAAGAACATTGTCCAAGAGTGCGGGAACATCACCATATAATGATTATGCAACAAGGGGTTATGCGGGTGAATTCAAAAAATGGGTTATGCCAATGTGATAAGTCAAGTAGGCCACCTAACAAACTTCACCATCTTGTACGTGGAAATTCAATCATCTATTGGCTTACTCACACCAACTATAGTACCGAAAAAGCTATATGACATTTCCTACCCACTTTTCAAAGACATTTATATGGATTAATCTTCCCGAACAACATTCTCATTTTGGTCCTATTCTAGAAGTGACTCTGAGTGCATGTTCCAAATCGGGTGGCACGAGACATACATTATTGACTAAATAGGCCCACCTATGTATACCATCTCAAAGGTGCACCATGTATATCCTCTGCTCTCTTGACCTGCTCTCTATCTCCCTCAAGGTCGATCTCCTTCCTTCGGACCCTAAACCCCTGATCTCCCTCTCCCAGCTCACGAGAAAGTAAAGAGCCTCGGTCGATCGATTGAATATACCCTTGGGTTGAGTGCTCTTCCTCGATGTTTTGATGTCGGTCGAGTACATAAATGACCTATCGACCGAGTGAGAAAAGTGAGACAGCATGCTCGCATTCACTTATCTTGTGTTGTCTCCTTCCATCCATCTAGCCCCAGTAATATGTCCATGGTTTCTAATAGAGTTTGAGGTATATGAATCTTTTGTATATATTGAGTGCTATGGTTTCATCGAGAGTAAAGGTATAGGTTTATGTATGGCATCTCTATTCACCACCTCCTTATCGGCTTACCGGTTGGCATTGACAACCTCCTGGGAATGAGACTCGCTGTCAGCGACCACAATCTATTGACTATGATCGAGTACTTGGCATAGGCTAGAGCTTCATTCCCTGAGTATAGGTTCTATTAAGCACTAACGACTGTTGCAATGAGTCTACAGTTGTCTTACAATGCATATGAATAATAATCAACTACGCCTTATCACATACTGACTTCATAGTCTCTGGCTCTCGTGTTTTCTCTTTACTCAGCAGTAAGGACTCGTTGCTTCGCAACCTCCCTTGTTTAAAATTAGAAAGGCATAATAACTATGCTACTACAAAGAACGAGTCTCTTAATACAGAAAGACCTTTGTCCACAGCTTCAATTAAGTGAAGAGTATTGACTTTTTTAAATCTTAAGACCAAAGTAAATTGAAAAATTGTATATTTCTTTGTATTAATATTAAAAAAAAAAAACAGAAGTTTTTTTAATAATTTTAATTCATAGTATATATATTTGCAAACTTGTAATTGTAAATGTCAAAAATAATGATAAGTTTAAAAATTTGTAAAAGCAATAAAGTAAACCTTCATTTATACCTTTTTATTAAAATATTTTACCCATTTTATCACAACAGGAATAAAATTCAAATCCCTTCCTATAAAAGTGGAAAGTTAAACTTTCACCATAATAAATAACTATAAACATATTTAAATTAAATAAAATGATTTTAAATTCCAAATTTCTAAAATAAATTATATTTAAATAAAATAATATAATTTTAAATTGTAAATTTCTAAAATAAATTAAATTTAATAGACAATAAATTTATTCCAAAAATTATAATATTATAAAAAAAAATTTAATCAGGGAAATTTTAAAAATATATTATAAAATTTTATTATTGAATTGAGACTTCTGTGATCCATATCAATTGTTTGAGGAATCTTGGGCGAAAATCACATAGAAAAAATTTTGTGGACGCGAACCAGCGAGTGTAGTTCATCGTCAGGACAAGTGTGGTTCATCGTCAGGACAACGTCAGGACAAGTGTGGTTCATCAGGACAAGTGTGGTTCATCGTCAGGACAAGTGTGGTTCATGGTCAGGACAAGTTGAATGAGTAGATCTCACTAAGCACACTAAATAGATAGGGTAGAGAATTCCATGACTTAACGCTTAACAACCAACAGCTAGAACTAGATTGACTCAGATAAAGGGTCAATTAATATTAATATATATAAATTTTTTTATTTTTTTTTAAAGAAAATTTTATTGGTTATTAATATTAAAATTAAAATGTAAGGGACAATGTTAGAATTAATATATAAAAGATATATTAATTAAAAGTTTATGTAAAATAAATTAATTTAGTAATAAATAAAAATGGAGTAATAGTTAATTATATTATAGTATTATAATATTAAAATTAAAATAGTATATTAATAAAAATATATAGTAACTTGGGCGAATATTTATAAAAATATATATTTTTTATTATTAACCATTTCTATTTATTACTAACTAATATTTTTAACTAAGCTCTTTGTCTATTAATTTCATTTTTAATTTATATAAAATAAATTTAAAATTAATCTATTTTATAACGAATATTTATAAAAATATATATTTTTTATTATTAACCATTTCTATTTATTACTAACTAATATTTTTAACTAAGCTCTTTGTCTATTAATTTTATTTTTAATTTACATAAAATTAATTTAAAATTAATCTATTTTATAATTCAAAGCTAATATACTATTTTAATTTTAATATTATAATACTATAATATAATTAACTATTACTCCATTTTTATTTATTACTAAATTAATTTATTTTACATAAACTTTTAATTAATATATCTTTTATATATTAATTCTAACATTGTCCTTTACATTTTAATTTTAATATTAATAACCAATAAAATTTTCTTTTTAAAATAAATAAATAAATAAATGATATATATTAATATTAATTGACCCTTTATCTGAGTCAATCTAACCGTTATCCAGTCAATTCTAGCTGTTGGTTGTTAAGATTCTCTACCCTATCTATTTAATTTGCTTAGTGAGATCTGCTCATTCAACTTGTCCTGACGATGAACCACATTGGCTATGTGATTTTCGCTGAAGATTTCTCAAACAAATAAAATTTTATTTTAAATTATTTAATTTGCTTAGTGAGATCTGCTCATTCAACTTGTCCTGACGATGAACCACACTGGCTATGTGATTTTCGCCAAAGATTTCTCAAACAAATAAAATTTTATTTTAAATTTGAAAGATATATAAAGACTATTTGGTCGAATAAAATTCACATATTTAATTTAGAAAATTTTAAATAAATTTTTATTTTTATTTTATAATATTATTTCAATTTAATTATATAATTATGAATGAAATAACCATTTTTTAGTTTATATTTTTAAATATTAAAAAAAAAATTAACAACTATGTCATTTTTTACATTTTTTAATTAAATTTTAAAAATTAAATCATTTTTGTCTTTTTAAATTTTTAATTTTTTTTAATTATTTGAAAAAATAACTTAATAACTAAACAAGAGTCTACAAAGTCCAAAGTCCAGTATTGACTACTAACACAGAAAGTTTAATCACAGGTGGAGTGAATAAATAGAGTGAAAATTCTATAAGACAGCTTATCCTTTGAGCCTAAACAATACAAAGTAAGCATATCATTTTAGAAAATCAAACCCAAAAAATGAATAAAATAACCCACCTAAACCACTAATTCTGCCCTTCACAGTCTTTAACCAAGTTTTAAAATAAACTAATGGAATGTGAAAAGGTCGAGGACGTCTAGAGTAAGCAACCTTCCTCCAGATATAGTCCACATATTTCAGAGCAAAATGCTACTTACATGGCCTATTTAAACTGGACTACTAACTATGATTAAATCTTAACTAATATCTACACTATATGTCTTCAAGATAACGATAATGCTCGCGAAAGATGATTGGGCAACAATAAGATTATAGAACAGCTCACACAAAGAAAATAACGGACTTTTAAAGCTCTGAGAGTGAATATGGTCCATGGAGCAAGGCAGTGAAATGCAATGCAGGAGAGTTCAGATAGTGTCTCAATGGGTCATGGAAGAAGCCATGTGGGTCATTCTCTAAGCTTAATAATAGCGGTACGTGCATGTCTTCCAGTAACAATATGTGGAACTGCACATAAAACTGGCCTGCAATTCTTAGACAGAGTTGCAGCCCACACAAATGGATTGGTGGAGTTGGGTCTGAAGGAAGGGGATGTTGTAGCCATTGCTGCACTGAACAGGTTTGTTTTATTTATCTGAATTTTTATATATAGCATTGAATAGAATTGAATTGCTTTATTTGTGAGTCAATTGAAGTTTTCAATCCTCCTTGGGTTGGCTCTGAAATTATTATTACATTCTCTCAGTGATTTATATATGGAATGGTTGCTGGCTATCATCTGTGCTGGATGTATAGCGGCTCCCTTGAACTACCGTTGGGTAAGGTTCTCTGTTCAATTTGTATAAATGTGTTTCAGTCAAGGCAAAACTTTCTGTGAAAACACAGTAAGATTATATACTTGGTGTTGTTCTTTGTGTAGGTAATTCTTAAGTGCTTGTACTGACTTGGGTGGTTTTATATTTGATCTCAGAGCTTTGAAGAGGCTTGTTCGGCAGTTGAGCAAGTAAATCCTGTCATGTTGGTTATGGACAACTTATGTTTGGCTTGGTCTAATGGATTTATGAACAGAATTCCAAGTCTGCGCTTTCATGTCTTCCTGGGAACACAAGTAGACTGTTTGAACACACAATGTAGGTCTGGACTCTGGATTAATTTGCACATTTTGATTATGTCGAGATGCAAAAACTATTACACAAAATAGATAGCAAATCACCAATGCTTTGCAACTAGTCTAATCTTTACAGATTAGGTTGTGTAATTTTGATTTTTTAGCTGACCAAGCTCAGGGTCCAATGGTTATTGCTTACAAATTTTCATCTGTGGTTTTGGTAACCTAATTCTACATAGATATTATTTTATTTAATTTACTGAACAGTGAATTTTGAAGTTTCTAAGCTATTGAAAATTCTTCTTTGAATTCTAACTTCGACATTTAACATAAATAATATGAATCATATGAATAACTGTGTAAATCTTCATCGTCAAAAACTCATTATTTCTCATTTATATGCCTCGAAGAGAGCAATTTGTAACTATCTGGCTGTCATCTAATAAAAAGGAGACATCAATTGGAGACCTGCTCGGGTCACCTGGGCTACTAGAGCCCTACAGAGGGCTTTAAGTGCTCTATGTGCATCCTAGAAATAGAATGTTAACAAAAGTTTGAACCTTGAGTCTGCCCACTCCAAAATAAAAGTAAAATTATGTCATCTTCTCTGTTGGCACGAGCCCTTACAATTAAGTGATTTCTCATTCTTGTTCAACTGCCCTTTCCCGATTGTGGGAGGGTAATTAAGTAATGTAGCATGATTTTGTGGAAATTATTTCACTGATTTTGTTGGGATTAATCATATGATATATTCCATTGGTGGAAACCCAAAGTATAATGACAATTTTAAATTGTACTGATTTTTGGATCTTTGTTTTGTTAGTGATTGCTGCAGAGTCTGTCGGACAATATGCAGGAGGATTTGAGGAGTTGAATTTTCGCTGGGCACCAGATTCAACTGCATTGATTTGCTTCACGTCAGGTATATTAACATGGTCCTCTTTTACTGCCATACTATTGTGGTTTGGCTCCTCTATGTACTTAGTGTAAGAATGCCCTCTAACTTGTATTGTCTAGGTACCACTGGAAAGCCAAAGGGAGTAGCCCTTAGCCATAGTGCACTTATCGTTCAGTCACTCGCCAAAATTGCCCTTATTGGCTACAACTACAATGATGTAAGACCCTTACATATTCGTACTTGAAATGAGAAAATTAGAAGTAATTCTTTAGCTTGTGACTGCTCATTCTAGGCTTCTCAGAAACCTTTCCATGGTAGTGAAGGAGAAAATCTACCCATCCTAGAAGTAGTAGGGATAAAGATGAGCACTACATGGATTAACCTAACAAGTTCATGTCCAAGTTGAAATTAAAAAACAATTCAAAGAATTCCCATATTCGTTGATGCTGTCGTGCTTGGCAGGTTTATCTCCACACATCTCCACTCTGTCATATTGGGGGAATCTCTTCAGCATTGGCCCTTGTAATGGCAGGAGGATGCCATGTCTTCATACCTAAGTTTGAAGCGGCTTCTACTATGAATGCGATACAGAAACACTCTGTAACAGCAATGATCACTGTACCAACTATGCTGGCTGATATAGTTGCATACTGCAACCACTCAAGGTACCTTAATATTCACATACCTCGTTAAAGCCATGTACTAGAGAATTGAAATACATAGAAGATTAGACAATTCTGTAACAAATAGACAAAAAACATGTGCAATACAGAAATGTGTACTACTCATACAGCTATTTCTGTATTGGAAATGATTATAAATAGGATAAGAGTGCAACCCCAAATGTTTTCAATATCTCATGCAAAGCCAACCTTTTACTATCCGATCCAATATAACTGATATAAACTCCATTAAATGGTATATCGCATCAATGATCACATATCAAACGCAGCTGTAGAGACAAGCTGAATAAACCCTAGAAAGTTACACTTCAGTGAGTGCATTGTGTAGACCATGAAATACCAATGTTTTAAGATACCTAACCCTACTGCCATCAACACATCCTAGAAAGCAAGGTGGGCTGAGAAAGACCTATGCAGCTAAGACATCTTATCCAGGACCACCCAACTCCCCTACTCATTTATAGCCTGGCAAGGCCATCTTATCATCTCAAAATGGCCCAGCTGGATTTGACCAAGTTGCCTTGGTCCTGTATGTATTACATTTTTGTAGCCCTTCTCCATGGAAACCCAAACAAAGGTTTCTTTCCACTCAAGAAGGGGCTGACACAGCCTTTCCACTTAGCACAAAAACTGCCCAGATTTGAAACCCAAGTCATTCAACAACAATATTAATCAGGTAGTGTGATACACCCTGGTGCACAGTGCACACTGGCTTCCCCTTAGATTAACATATTCCAGTACAGAATTAGGTCAAGGTCTCCGTAAATTTGTGATTAGATTCAAGTGATCGAATTTAGGTCAGTACACAATCAAGTCAAGGGCCCAGGCAAGGTCTCTTATAATTTGCTATTACATGGAACATTTCAATCCTTCAATACATCGAATAAATATGTTTCAATTAATGAAAAGTGTCATTGAAATTGTGGCACCAACCGTGTGATTTCTGATGCATCCCACCTTCTTGAATCTACTTTGTTTCTTCATCTTTCTCCTGCCAATCAGGCATTCTTTCAGATGAGATGGGAAATCTTTGTTTCTAGGTCAAATTTCTATTTATTACAGGCCATCTGCCTAGGTCTACAAAGCTGAATTGAAATCCATTGCTGACGTTAAGTTGACTATCTCCATGGATTGCCAAATTGGGATCTGCGATGACCCTTAGAGGGCCTCTCCTGGCTGCAAGAATTTGCATCATAAAAAATAAAATAAAACAAATCTTGATGTAGCTATTAAATGGTTGGAAAATCTTTTATTAATTTCTTTAAAAGCAATTTAAATCGTGTTTATATGGTTCTGTCTATCTAATATCATAGGAAGCTTAAGGTTTTTGCAGATAGTTAAGGTGCTTAATTTGGTTTGTTCCTTGTCAATTTTGTGTTAATGGGAAGGATAAGATCATTTAAGAGCCCAAGGAGTTAGCTCAACTAGATATCACCAAAGATTGATAGGTATACTAAAGTTGCCATCCATCCCCACATCTCTTGGGTTTTCCACACATCCCCCCACCCCTCAAGATTTTCTTTGAAAGAAAAACATTTTAGGATGGATGAACATTTCGCCTTTGTTGTTGAAGTACTAAATGAAGCAATCCAGCCTTGTGTTTTCTCAAAAAAATCAGAAAAATTGGCAACTCAGGAGAAGCTTTAATAGCACATGCAGATTTCAGAAATAAAGGGATTGTGAACTTCAATGTATAAGCATCCTTGATGATATGAAACAAGTAGATGAAGAAGAAGAATTTTGGAATCATGAATGCAATCAGCCACTTTAGGAAGTCTAGTAAATCAGTTTTATGGTGCCGTTAGCAATTCATTAGCTGGGGAAACAAGCTTTGATACTACAGTCCATCTAATATCCCAAGACCTTTGGAAAAGTTGTACAAAAATTTGCATTCACATCGAATCTACAATTCCTATATTCAAATTATTACTTTCTTTCTTGTAGTGTAGCCTGTGTTTTCTTGTTGGCTTGTTTGAATTCCAAATGATCATAATATAGTTATTATTCTTGAATTTGTTTTGTTGATAATATAAAATTTTGTTGTGTGTTTTCTGTGGCATATATGTTATTATCTTTCTGCATTTGTGCTATAGAAGCAAGGATGGAGGATTGGAGCTATGTTTTCCAACTGTTAAAAAGATACTTAATGGAGCAGGAAGCCTATCGCCACAACTTCTCAAGAGTGCCATTGAACTTTTTCAAAATGCTCAATTTTTTTCAGCTTATGGTTAGTATACCATCTTAGTTACTGTTGTCAAAGAAACAAATTAAAATGATTGCCAACCTTTCTCTCGCAATCATTCTAGTGCCATCATCCATTTCTACATAATATTGCAATCTTGCCTTCTGACCTCATTTCCCTTCTGGTAACTTGTTGATGACTATAAAGGTATGACAGAGGCTAGCTCTTCAATGACTTTTATGGCTGCTTATGATCCAATGATCAGAGAAGGCACGGCTAGAATCACACAGAAATTAACCATGGCATTACACAATCCAGATGTTTCCAGAGATCACAGTGTAGGGGTTTGTGTGGGAAAGCCAGCCCCTCATGTGGAAATTCAGATTGAACCAAGCAATACATTTTTATATGAGAATGAGCTATATAATGTGGGAAATATATTAACAAAGGGTCCCCATGTGATGCAAAAGTATTGGGGCCAAAAGGAAGCCACTGCAGCTGCATTTAGAGAAAATGGATGGCTGAATACAGGGGATGCTGGATGGATTGACAAAGAGGGCAGATTATGGCTTCTTGGTCGTTCCAAAGACATGATTAAAAGTGGTGGAGAAAATGTTTATCCTTCTGAGGTAAATATACTCAATGTGATAGCTTAACGTGTACTGTTTGAAGGGATGACATCTGCGTCACTTTCAGTAATATATATAGCTTGAGGCTCACCTATAAATTATAATGCACTCGAAAATAAGGTTAAGCCTTTTTCAGGGCCTTTTATTTCTTAAGTTTCAAGTATGAAAAGATGAAGTTGACTTGTTAGAGTCAATTTTTCTGAGGCAGCCAAGATAATGTTTAGCTATTTCATGTGGCACTTAATAACATTGAATTGTTCCAGGTAGAGGTGATTTTATTGAACCATCCAGGGATTCTGGCTGCTGTGGTTGTTGGAATCCCCGATTCTAGACTGAATGAACTCGTTACTGCAAGTATCCAGCTACACAGCAGTTGGCAATGGAAAGACGAGAACCTGGCAATGCAGAGTCAAGAAAACAACATATTGTCACCAAGGCTGCTACAACTATATTGCAAGCAGAAAGGACTATCCGGGTATGAAAAGCATATATTTATACTTGATTTTCTGTGGGATGAAGAGAATTTTTTAGTTTTCTAGCTCGAATATGGGGTGCTGTTTTGAGGCAGTTTCGATTCTTGTAGGTTTTTTCTGCCATCCATTGTTCACAGTGATATTGTGCCAGAGTATTGTGATTTGCAGTTAAAAATATTGAATGTTGCCCCTTTATGTTAACAGGTTCAAGGTTCCCAGGATCTTCTTTCCACAGAGACAACCGTTTCCGAGAACCACAACTGGTAAAGTGAAGAGGGATGCAGTGAAAACAGAGGTCCTTAAACTTCAACGCCAACCCTATACAGAGTTAACTGTGGCAAGAAGTAGTTTGTAAAATGATGTGTAATCGTCCGTTTCCATCGCATTCTTAGTTTACCTAGCAGATTTCATAACAAGCTTTCCTCTTGCTTCTAATAAGATTCAAACCTCTTGCAACTTATAGGTAAGGTCCCTAAAGGTCAACCCGTCAAAGGGTATTGAAAGGCCGACCTTACAAGGTTGATCATGACTGAAAGGTCAACTCTTCTTGGTGTGGTAAGGTGCTGCATGAGAGGTGTGACCAGGTTGGTCTGCTCCTTTCATGGTGGGTGTATGCCTTCACTAAAAAGTTTTACTGGGTTGGGTTGGTGCTTTCGAATGGGCTGTAAGGTCCTGACGAAAAACTCCTAGTCTTTTGATCTGGTAGAAGGGTTGCTCCTAAAATATCAACCCATTAAGGTCAAGGAAGACTTTCCATAAAATATTGGGAGGCTGAAGTGTAGATTACATTGATGACCTTATTCTTTTCAAAATTCCCATTGGAATTGCATAAAATTCTTTGTACACTGTCAGACTGTGATGTTCAAACAAAATATATGCTATCACTGGCATATTATGCACCATATATTTTGTTGTATCTGCACCAATACAATAATTCCCCTGCAAATTGGAAACTATCTTCAAGACATTGGACATCAAGAGATAGTTAAGACTCTATATGGTCAGACAATTTCGACCCCAACTACAGCAAGAGTAGAGTTGAAAAGGATGAACCCTGAATCCTGCAAGAATTGAGTTGAAGAGGATGAATCTTGAGACATGCATTTAGTGATTGAACCACTTCACAATTAAATTGCATACTCATGTCCAACTCTCCAACTGAAAAACGAGTTCTCTGCACCGAACCGTCATTGAAAAAAATATGGAACCCTTTTTAATCTCTAACTGATTTGCTGAACCAGATACTTCCATTTTTCTAGTTTGTTCTGGGATTCCTTGGCCTCATGCAACTTGATAAAATCTTGGATGGCTCGTAGTTTAGCCGGGATTGAGAGATAAAGGCTAAAGCCAAATCTAAAACCGGATTTTTAGCTTAAAACAATGAGCTTGGTTGTACCTACATGGGAGAGAGAGGTTCGAACATGTGTTTTGAGGGGCATTTGGCATTGGGAGAGAATTGGAGATAGATTGAGTTAGATTGTGTTTTTTTAGTAAATTTTGTTTAAAATTTGGTATGGATGAGTTAGATTTACAATTTTGAATAGTAAAGTCCATATAATTTTTTAGTGTTTCAAAACTTTACTCACTATTAAATTTAATTATATTTTTTCAAAAGTATATTTTAAATAACAAAAAAATCACAATCTCACCAAAATTGGTATCACCAAATTCAAAAAAAATTAAAAACATAAAATAATTATAATACCTAAAAATGGATATCATTGTGAGTGATATTTCAAAAGTATATTTTAAATAACAAAAAAAATCACAATCTCACCAAAATTGATATCACCAAATTCAAAAAAAATTAAAAACATAAAATAATTATACTACCCAAAAATGGATATCATTGTGAGTGATATTTGAATGATTTAGGAAGATTGGAAGGAGAGTTCATTTGTCGACTTGATTCAAAGTGGACATGTAAAGTGACATTTGAATCAAGTACATCCCAACGATTTTGTGTAACTATGGAGTCGAAGTTGTCCAATGAGTTTTACATGCTCGCCTTAGATATGGATTTGAAGAAGGACTTGCCACAATTGATATTGAGTTTTACTAAAGCAATTTGTCAAGAGGCAAAGTCTCTCCCATGTGGGAACTCATGTCCTCCATAAAGTTGTTCAACAATAGCTTGTGAAGTCCTCCATAAAGTTGTTCAATGAATGTTTCTCCTAACTTCACATTATCTATCACCATTCACCATAATGTGGTTGGAGCAGTATATGATTTGCATTGAAGTTGATCGAGGAGTATAACATTATTATCTTTATGGGATGTGCTATGGGATGTCAAGTAGGTTATTAATTTTTCTCTATTATTCTTGTGGGTTATTATTAATTTGGATGTCCTATTTGCATAATGATCATGGTATATTTAGTTCATTATATTATTGTAAGTTAAGCCTCAACCAATGTGGAAGGAGATGAGAGGAAAATATAGAAATTTCGAATAAATAAACAAAATTTTCCCTTATAGCATCATACTTCATCTTGTAACATCATTGTTATCATCGGAAGCTAGAGAAATATACTCATCTTACTATCATTAAAATTAAGAAACAAATAAGGATATTGTATTTTCATCAAATCAATTTTTTCATGATTAGCACAATAGAAACAATTAATATTTGGATAGTAAAAATGTTGCAATTGCACTTTACAACATGCTAATACATATATTAAGATTGTTTAGCAAAATTGTAATGAATGAATCCAAAACTTGAGCTTGACAATCTATGTCTATAATAATTCTTTTTAAAAAGTGTATGCATGTATCCTAACATAAATACCTAATAATAAACAAACTTTGAAAAACATGAATAATTATTGTTTAAGGCCTCGTTGTTCATTTGATTCAACCTTCTTGGTTCAATGTGACCAAGTTCTACTCACATCTTTTGGTTGTTGTTGTATTGTCTCATTAATAAATACAATTTGTTGTATTTATTAATGTAAATTTTCCATCAACAAAGCCACTTCACTATCTCTATTAGACTCTTGTGTCTGCACATGGTCGACAATAGAGATTATTGTAAATTTATTCCTAACGATATGCACATCATGGCAGGTGAGCACGCATTAAATATCAGTGTTCTCATAGAGTGGATAATGTCCACATACCTGTGATCCATTCGCTTTTCCTAGCGAAAACCTTGAAACTATTAAGACTTGTCTCCCACCAATTTTAAATTTAATATACTGCACAAATTTGATGTAACAGACCTTGGTTGATTTTCCATGTAAATAAAATAAAACCTAGGTCATGGGACATGTATTCCAAGCTGAATGGTGGGAAAACATCATAGTGCGCATCACTTGTGGTTGACTAATGGCTATGGAAATTGGCAAAGACAAAGAGACGATAATTGACATTTAATTATGAAAATAAAGGAAAATAGGAGAAAAGGAATGAGAAGAGACGCAAATTTGCATGCAAGGGAAATTAGAGGGAAAATGAAGAAAAATGAGACATCAATAATAAAAAAGCATCAAAGAATCAAATGCTAGATTTTTTATAGTTTTGAGTTTAACTCATGTTCATTCTCTCATAGCACAATTAGAGCATTCTTGGAGCATTCTAGCATTCACTTGGATTGGAGAAAGAAAGCAAAGGAAAACAAAGGAATGCAAGGAGACAGTTGGATCAATAGCTACAGCAGGATTACTTTGCAGGTAACAGGTTGCATGTGTGATCTCCTTACTAGTTTTTGGATGCATGGTATATGCATGTGGTTCCTTGCTTATGTGATGTCATTGGCATGGAGATTTTCCTAGATTGACAGTGGTTTCAACTTTGTAGTGCGTTCCCCATTTGGTTTTCTGATTGGTTCTCAGGTTTCCTATGGCTGTGGGTTGGGACAAATTCTCAAGAGCCCTAAAACAGTTTGGGTTCCCTAAAGGTTGTGGGTTGAGATAGGAGATCTCTGGAGTCCAGTAACAACTTGGATTCCCTGGAGGTTGTGGGTTGAGTTACTAGTTCCTAGAGCCCTGGACAGCTTGGATAAAGACCTATCTAGTTGATGTTAATGATTTTTGGACCATATAGGTGAAATCACTGTGTTTGAGGGTTGAGGTGGTTTGGCCTCTAGAAGACCGAGTTGATTTTATTTTGGTTTAACCCTATGGTCCCACATACATGTTTGGAATATGGCACGGGGGTGATTGGCTGAAAGAGAGATTTGGTTCAGCCCAATCTATGCTCAGGTGGTACATGGAAGTTCCTGACTTCATTGAAATTTTCATATGTTAATATGAGATATTTTCCTATTGTGATCTATGAGCACTTGTATTGGTTATTATGGTGATCTTATGGTTGATTTGTCATAGTTTCTATTATGGTTATATGCTTGGTTTTATGATGTGCTCTAGCTGTGGATTTTGTTCATGATTTAATAAGTTATTGAATGGTTGATGAATGCATGGACTAACAAGTGTTGTTGTAGCTAGCTTAAGAGGAAATAGAGCCTTCTTAGTGATTCTCATATGAAGTTCATAAGTTTATGATCAGATATTCATTCATGACATGTAGCTTCCATGTTTACTATATGTTTGACAAAATGTATATCTTGCATTAGGCATGTCTAGGTCAAGATCTTGCTCAAGTTTTGAATATTTAGTAGTGTTATCATCATTGTCATGATTCTAGAAAGTTACAAGCATTTTTTGGCAATGGTCTAAAGACTAGCCTCAAAAAGTGGCACAGATCTCACGACCGCATGCACAGAACAAAGGAAATTGGGTCATAACTGCATGGAGACATGCCTATGGGTGTAGTTATAGCCTCACAACTGCATGGAGACAGGCCTATGGGTGTAGTTATAGCCTCACAACTGCATGGAGACAGGCCTATGGGTGTAGTTATAGCCTCACAACTGCATGAATGAAGTGTTATGGGTGCAGTAGGGGAGTAAACCTAGTAAAAAAGAGTTTCATCTCAGGGATTGATCACTTGGGGTGGTTGGTAGGCTCCTAAGTGATTTCTAGTCTTTGAGGGATGTTATTTTATTTCCAGTTTGTAGACCCCACTCCCATAACTAGAACTTGGAGGTCAAGTCATATCATAGTGACTATCGGCTCATGTTTACCCTAGAAAGCTTGTAAAAGTGGGTAAATGTGGGAGGGGTAGTTATAAGGTGGTATTAGAGTGAGTTATATTCTCTTTGGGTGAAATGTGATACCAAAAAGTGGTATCAGAGCGGGTTTTGTTCTTTTTGGGCATTATATGATACCACAGGGTGGTATTAGAGCTTCCGAGTTCAAACACTTAGAATGGATGGGGTAAATGCACATTGTTATGCATGCAGATTAATTGTATATGTGTCTTCTATGCATGCATTATGGTGGTCATTACTGCAGTTTTGTGTTATCATGCATGATGTTGATATGTTGATGTCATTATGCATCTATATTGTGTTAATATGGATTGACTTGTGCATATATGATAGCCTCCCCTGAAATACACTAAGATATGATTTTGATTATGCCTATATTTGGTTTATCTAACATGACATGTTTGCAGGAGATAGAAGGTCAAATACGAATAGCATAATGGTGGACTACAGTTCACATGACTCCCCTTACATGCATGATGTGAATTCTGTGGAATGGGAAAGGTCAATTGGGCAGCAAGGAGAAGAGTATTCTCCTAATTTATCAGATATTCTAAGAAGTTTGAAGGCAGGGATTAGAAGTTGCAAGGCAGATAATAACAGGTTGATTGAAGCACATGAAAGACTTGCAAGAGCTCATGAAAAAATAAGAAGAAGTTAATGCAGTCATCCTTCAGAATCTTTCAGATTTGCGGAAGCATGGACAACTGAGGATCAGTCATGGACAAGAAGAAAAGAAAAATGAGACATATGGCAGCAGGTCTCATAGAGGAGACGGGTTGGATAGGGACGACCCAATCAGAAGTGGCAGATACACCTGACAGACAAGCTAGCACTCATGGATTTTATTTTAGTTCCAGATTTGAGAGACATCATTGTCATTACCACCAACATATTTATAACAGGAGTGAGAAGCAGTGTTTGCTAGAAGAGTTCAAGAAAGACAAGCCTCCTACTTTTGATGTGGAAGTGAAGAAATAAAAAGATGCAGAAACATGGTTGCTTGGGCTGAAGAAGTTCTTCAGATTGCATGATTATTTAGAGAATATGAAAGTCAAGATAGTTATCCTTAGTCTCAAAGGAAAAACAAATATCTAGTGGTACTATGTGAAGCAGAGGCATCAGGGTAGAGGATCTGAGTTGGTATGAGTTTAAAAGACTCTTCAAGAAGAAATACTTGTCTGAGAGATATTATGACAGAAAGGCCAAGGAATTCTATGAGCTCAAGATGGGTTCCATGATAGATGGAGAGTACACGACCAAGTTTCTGGAGCTTTTGAGGTATGTACCCTACCTCAAGGAGGAGAAGACAAAGGTCCAAAGGTTCATCAGTGGATTTCCTTTAACATTTAAATATTAGATTGAGTATGATGGGCCTCGGTCATTAGAGGAAGTCATTGGGAAGTTGAAGCATTGTTATGAACAGTCTACAGACAAGTCTGAACCTATGAGGGATTGGAAAGGTAATGAGAAAACTAAAGGAAAGTGTGAAAAGAAGCAAGGAATACTTCAGGATGCAGGTGACAAGGAGAACATAACACCTTATAAAAAGTTCAATGCAGTTGACAAAGGACATAGATTTCAGCCCGAGGAGTAGAATAAGGGTGATGCCAAGAAACCTTTAACATGTTGGACTTGTGGTGGAGAGCATTGCAAGAGTGAGTGCCCATCACACTAAGGTGGAAGACCTCATATTTACAGTGCTCAGGAGGCACAGACAATAGGAGATGTTGGTTAGAGTATTCCTTAGATTTATGTAGTAGTGGATAATAGATAGGTTGATCATTAGGCATCCATTATCGAGATGGAAGGTAAACTTCATGATCAAGTTGTTTCCATTTTGATTGATCCTGGATCTACTTATAGTTATAACAGTCCTGGCTTGGTGGCGAATTGTTGCTTGAACAAAGAAGTGCATGCAAAATATTGGTTGGTGTAGTTGGCTACAGGGACCAAGAGAAGATTTAATCATAGGGTGATATCTTATGCATTTGATTTGAATGGTATGCCTGCATCAGCACATCTAAATGTGATTCCTTTGGGTTTATATAGAATGACTTTGGGCATGGACTTTTTGTTCATTTACAACATTAAAGTGGACTGTTATGATAAGGTTATTGAGTGTCTTGATGATGATGGGGAAAAGAGTGTTTTGTAGGGAAAGAAGAAGCCTATATCAGTGAGAATGGTTACATCTATGTAGACAAAGCGCAGTTGCAGGAACTTATGTTTATTGTTTGTAGTTCATGTTTCTAGTGATAAAGGGAAAGATGTTGAGGGTGAGGAAGTCCTAAAAAGGTATCCTATTTTGCAACAGTTTCAGGATGTGTTTCCTGCAGAGGTTCTAGAGTTATTTCCTCATAGAGAAGTGGATTTATCTATTGAGTTGATACCAGGAGCAGCACCAACATCTAAGGCACCTTACAGGATGAACACTTCAGAGTTGGTGAAATTGAAGTTGCAGCTTAAGGAAATGCTTAATAAGGGATACATAAGGCTAAGTGTATCGCCATGGGGTGCATCAGAATTGTTTGTAAATAAGAAGGACAATACTCTCAAATAGTGCATTGATTACATGCAGTTGAACAAGGTGACTATCAAGAATAGGTATCCATTGTTGCATATTAATTACTTGTTTGATCGGTTGAAGGGAGAAATAGTGTTCTCAAATATTGATTTGAGATTGAGATATCATTAGGTGCACATCAAAGAAGAAGACATTTACAAGATTGAATTCCACATGAGGTATGGACATTATGAGTTTTTGGTGGTTCCTTTTGGTCTTACCAATGCTCCAACCACTTTCATGTGTTTGATGAATAATGTGTTGTGTCCTTATCTAGAAATGTTTGTAATAGTGTTTATTGATGATATATTGTTATACCCTAAGAATGAGGAAGAGCGTGCAGAGCATCTAACATCAGTGTTGAGATTGTTGAGAGAGCATCAGTTGTATGCAAGCTCAACAAGTGCAGTTTCTTTCAGTCCCAGATTCACTACTTGGGAAATGTTATTTCCAAGGAAGGGAGACCAATGGACTTGAAAAAGATTAAAGTTACCATGGAGTGGCCAACTCCTAGGAATGTGGATGAGGTCAGATCATCCATGGGACTAGAAGGTTATTACAGGCGGTTCAACAGGAACTTCTCAATGATTGGTTATCTTATTACATATTTGTAGAGGAAAGGGAAGAATTTTGAATGCACTGACTGTGCAACTATTTTTGAGTAGTTGAAGCATTTGCTTACAAATGCTTCAGTTTTGAATATTGCAGATCATGATAAGGAGATTTTGGTTTGTACATATGCTTACAAGAAAGGACTTGGTGGAGTCCTAATGTAATAAGAGCAGGTGGTATGTTATGAGTCAAGGAAGTTGAATGAGCACGAGCGGAACTATTTGACTCATGATCTTGAGTTGACAGTTATCATTCATGCATTGAAGATATGGAGATATTATCTTCTTGGCAGGAGGTTCATCTTGATGAGTGATCACAGTGGGTTGAGGTACTTGTTTGACCAACCTAATTTGAATGTTAGACAATCTAGATGGTTGGATACCCTTAGTGAGTTTGACATTGAGATCAGATACATCAAGGGAAAGGAGAATAGAGTTGCAGATGCTCTCAGTAGGAGAGTGCAGGTGAATCACATTCTAGTTGTGAGCTCTTATGGGACAAATTTACAAGAGCAGATATTTCATGCAGGGTAGCATGATGAGAGGTATCAATTGAAGTAGAGGTTGCAGCAGCGTGAAGGTGACAGGGATGAGGAGTATCAATTCACGACAGATGGCTTGGTCAGACTCAAGACCAAGATTTATGTGCCAGATATCAGTGAGCTCAAGAAGCTTATCTTGAAGGAGTTTCATGTCAAGTTGTAAATATGCCATCCAGGATACTGGAAGACTTTGACAACTGTTAAGAAGTTCTATCATTGGCCAAACTTAAAGAAAGAGGTGGTTGAGTTTGTTGCGAACTACTTGTATTGTTAGCAGGTGAAAGTTGAATGCAAGCATCTAGTTGGTTTGTTGCAACCTATTACGATTCCAGAATGGAAATGGGAGGTCATTTCCATGGACTTCATTACAAGATTGTGGAGGACATCAAGATAGCATGATTCCATCATGGTCATGCTTGACAGGTTGAGCAAGGTAGCTCACTTCATTGCAGTGAAATCTACTAATTCAACTAGAGAGGTAGCCCAAATATTCATTAGGGAGATAGTGAAATTGCATGGTGTTCCCAATAATATTATATCAGATAAAGATGCCAATTTCACTTCCAAGTTTTGGAAGGATTTGATTGCAGGCTTGGGGACAGAGTTAGCTTTCAATATAACTTATCATCCATAGACAGATGGATATAGAGAGAGGGTTAACAGGATTCTTGAGGATAATATGAGGATGTATGTCATGCATCAGTAGAGGAAGTGAGAGGAGTACCTTCCACTAGTAGAGTTTGCATATAACAATGGGTATCAGGAGCCCTTGAGGATGAGTCCATTTGAGGCTCTTTATGGGTGGAGTTGCAATACTCCTATCAGCTAGAGTGATCCAGTGAATAGAATATTGATTGAACTGAATATGTTGGTTGAGATGGAGCAGGAGATGCAGGTTATTCGAAGTAATTTGAAGGCAACACAGGATAGGCAGAAGAGATGTGGATTCGCATAGAGAATTCAAGGAGTTTCAGGTTGGAGAGCATGTGTACTTGCACATCAATCCCAAGAGGAGCTCCTTGAGAATTGGATCATGTGCCAAGATGACACCTTGGTATTGTGGGCCTTTTGAGATCCTTGAGAGGATTGGACCAGTGGCATACCAACTTGCACTGCCGCCAACAGTGAAAATCCATGATGTTTTCCATGTTTCATTGCTTAAGAGATATGTCCAGGATGTTGATGATGTGATTTATTGGCTTGTATTTCAGGTGGAACTAGAGGGAGAATTCCAATCAGAGCCATAGTGCATTTTGCAACAGAAATAACTCATGCTTTGGAACTGAACAATAGAGAAAGTTAAAGTGCAGTGGAAGCACTCTGGGCCTAATGAAGCTACATGAGAGATGGCTAATCATATGCGGGCTTTGTATCCTTATTTATTTGTTGGTTGAGCATATGTGTTTGGTTTATATTTATATATGCATATGTGTATTGTAAATATTGGAATGAGTTGTGTTATAAAGCTTCAATAAACAATATGTTGTAAATAGTGCATTGTGTTGTGTTATAAAGCTCCATGGTCAGCATGTTTTGTTGGTTATAATCGTAATTGAACATCGAGGATGGTGTTCCCCCAAGGGGGAGGGGTTTGTAACAATCCCTGGTTGATTTTTCATGTAAATAAAATAAGACCAAGGTCATGGGACAAGTATTCCAAGCTTAATGGTGGGAAAACATTATAGTGGGCATCACTTGTGGTTAATTAATGGATATGAAAATTAGCAAAGGAATTAGAAAAGGCATTAGCAAAGGCAAAGAGACAATAATTGGCATTCAATTATGAAAATAAAGGAAAATAGGAGAAAAATAAGGTGAAGAGACACAAATTTGCATGCAAGGGAAATTAGAATAAAAATGGAGGAAAATGAAGAAAAATGAGACGTCAATAATAAAAAGGCATCAGAGAATCAATTACTAGCTTTTTGACAGTTTTGAGTTTAACTCTTGTTCATTCTCTCATACTCTTACACACTTAGATCACTCTTGGAGCATCCTTGTAGCATTTTAGCATTCACTTAGATTGGAGAAAGAAAACAAAGGAAAGCAAGGGAGCGCAAGGAGACAATTGGGTCAACAGCTACAACGGGATTACTTTGCAGGTAATAAGTTGCATGTGTGATCTCCTTGCTAGTTTTTGGATGCATGGTATATGCATGTGGTTCCTTGGTTATGTGTTGTCATTGGCATGGATATTTGCCTAGATCGGCAGTGGCTTCAGTCTTGCTTTTCCATTTCTTGGATAGCCATGATGTAGTGGGTTCCCCATTTGGTTTTCTGGTTGGTTCTCAGGTTTCCTATGACTGTGGGTTGGGACAAATTCTCTAGAGCCTTGAAACAACTTTGGTTCCCTGGAGGTTGTGGGTTGAGATGGGATATCTCTAGAGCTATGTAACAGTTTGGGTTCCCTGGAGATTGTGGGTTGAGTTATTAGTTCCTAGAGCCCTAAACAACTTGGGTAGAGACCAATCTAGTTGATTTTAGTGATTTCTAGACCATATAGGTGAGATCATTGTGCTTGAGGGTTGAGGTGGTTTGGCCTCTGGAAGCCGTAGTTGGTTTTATTTTGGTTTAACCCTATCATCCCACATTCATGCTTGGAATATGGCGCGGGGGTGATTGGTTGGAAGAGATATTTAGTTCAACCCAATCTATAGTCGAGTAGTACATGGAAGTCACTGACTTGGTTGGAATTTCATATTTTAATATGAGCTACTTTCCTATTGTGATTTATGAGCACTTGTACTAGTTATTATGGTGATCTTGTGTTTGATTTGTCATAGTTTCTATTTTGATTATATGTTGGTTATATGTATGGTTTCATGACATGCTCTAGCTATGGATCTTGTTCATGATTTGATAAGTTATTGAATGGTTGATGGATGCATGAATTAACAAGTGTTGTTGCAGCTAGCTTAAAAGGGCATAGATCCTTCTTGGTGATTCTCAGATGAAGTTCAGAATTTTAAGATCAAATATGCATTCATCACCTGTAGCTTCCATGTTTACTATATGTTTGACAAAAGGTTTATCTTGAATTAGTCATGTCTAAGTCAATATCTTGCTCAAGTTTTTATTATTTAGCATTGTTATCATCATTTTCATGATTATGGAAAGTTACAGGAATGTTTGGGCAGTGGTCTAGAGGCTAGCCTGAAAAAGTGGCATAGATCTCGTAACCACATCCACAGAACAAAGGAAATCGGGTCAAAAGCGCATAGAGACGGGCCTATGGGTGCATTTATAGCCTCCCAACCGCATGAATGAAGTGTTATGGGTGCAGTTGGGGAGTAAACCTAGTAAAAAAGAGTTCCATGTCAAGGATTGATCACCTGGGGTGGTTGGTAGGCTCCTGAGTGATTTATATTCTCTAAGGGATGTTATTTTATTTCTAGTTTGTAGGCCCTACTTCCATAACTAGAACTTGGAGGGCGAGTCATATCATAGTGACTCTCAACTCATGTTCACCCTGGAGAGCTTGTAAAAGTGGGTAAATTTTGGAGGGGTAATTACATTAGAAACCTAATAAAACTAGGAACAAAGAAAGAGACCTAGAATTGAAGACACCACCAGTGGCGCCCCAAAGAAGATTCAATCCTTCATGCTAGAAGAAGAAGGGCTAATAGGCCAAGAGAACTACCCTATCCATTACATCTACCGAGAATCACCCAACACAAAATCAAAAGAACAGGGAGGCCATGTAAGACATGTTTGTCCCCCCCATCCTAAAACACCCTTAAACCACAAATTCATCATGTTCCAACTAAGTAAATATCTCTCAGATGCTCAATTTTTTGTGATCCAAATACAAGAGCCAACCAAGATCATAAATTGCAACTTTTCTCTAACACATCTAATTCCCTTAAGGCTTTTTTTGAGTATGGAGTGTACATAACCAAGTGTTAGGGCTACTTTATGGAGATGGAGTTATCAAAATTCATCTTCTCTCAACCACCTTAAACTTCTCCTTTTTTGAGATCACCATTGTCTTCATCTCATTGAGAACTTTCTAACAATACAAACTTCGTAAAATTCCAAGCTTAAGATCTAAAGTTATGGCCCTCTGAAGATTCGGCCCTCTTAGAGCTAGGTCAAAATTCGTATGATTAACACATGATAGTGTTCTGCCCACTTGTTTCCATTGTATAATGGCACATCAGCTAACATGTGTCTTACGCATGGTATCCCTCTGGCCACATGTCATCAATACATTAGGCCATGTCATTCTTCCAATTTGCAACTAGATTCTGAGAGAATTCTTAACATCCCTTTATTAAAAGTTTTGGATCTCCAAATGTGTGGATTTCTAAATTTTCCAGATTCATTAGAGAATTCTAAATCTTTCAGATTCATTCAAATATTATATTCATTTTTCTCCTATTATGGCTAGTGTCCTTTCTTCCTGATTCTTGCTACAAACAACGAGTCAACTTTTCGTATATTCAAATTCGGAAAGACCAACAAATCCCATTAAAAAAAAAAAAACCCAAATTTCCAAATTCCACATCACCCCCACCATAGTGTGTAACATATTGTTTTCTCCTATTTTCTACTCATAATTATGACTCAATGTCATTGTAAATCACAGCATAGACACTTTGGTCATTTTAAAATTGTGATGGACCAATTTTAAATTATGTAAATGTATTTTGTTAATTAATCATAACTTTTTGACCAATTGACTAAAGGGTGTAGCACTAGTACAACCCATGATACCACAAGTGGGAATCAATGAGTGGACTTGGGAAATATCATCACCTACAAAGTAAACAATCATAGCGAAAAAACCCATTTTTTGCCAAAATGCCAATTTTTGAATTTGAAATTTTTGCCTCTTTTCACCTCCTCCAAATTTAATCATGGAGGGGAGATGGATAGTTGGGCATCCAACCACCCACAATTTTGGAGATATGAAGACTAAATGGGTAATTGTAAATGATGAAAGAAGGGTACACCAAGTACCCATCTCGAGTTCTAAGCTTTGACCCACAAAATCTCCTAGCATAGACCAGCGAATTGTGATTTTTCCTTGGCCATATCAAGCGAATGAATGTGGGAATGGAGGTAGACAATTTTTTGTGTGGGGGGAGTGTGTTGAAGACCCCAAGAGTGAAGAGAAAGATCAAAGAGAGTAAAGAGCACCCTGAAGTGAAAAACAAATTGATTTGGGAGTGGGTATTCCGCTTGTAATTACACACTGATAAAACTTCCTAGGGAAACAAAAATTCATGTTCATATATTGCAAAATCTGAATGGGGACCATTTTGAGTGTTTGGGCATGATAAATATCAAATTTGACTAGAAATTTGAGGTAGGAAAACTCAAACTCGAATTGGGAAAAAGGGGGTTGTGAATTGACATTGGTTGGGTTGGTTAGCAAGCACTAAGAGGAGAGGGCACTAAGGGATTGCACAAACAATGAAGGGACTTCCTTTTGTAGCTTTAACCAGTTGGGTAGGCATCTAGACAATTTTTGGAAGTCTTGGCTTAGTGGGTATGGGGTTATCACCATCGTTTGCCTGTAAGAAGAGTGGCTTTCACCGTTGGGAATTTTGTTAATATTTTTATTTTTCCCATGGTGGTATCATAGCTGCTAAGAAGTGGCTAGCTATAGATAGAGACAATCATTGTTAAGCTTATGTTTGGGTGGACAAGAATACTGTTATCTTGAAGATTTAAAACAATCATATACATACTTTTCATTGATACAATTACAATTATATATAAAGTTATAATAAACCCTCCCAGAATTATTAACTTGAATAATTAAATAGTATCATATAAACACATTTATTTATTCACCAATGTAATTGTGTGTACCACCCATCCCATATTAGAAGTAGTACTTGATAAAAGCTAAAGAAAAATTGAAAATTAGTAACACTTACAAAGTTGACAGCGTTGGATGAAAGCCTATTCCTTTTTTAATATCTTTGATTAATATAGTGGAGTGGTGGGTTGAATGACTTTTTGAAAGAATAAAAAAGTTTAAAGTTGAAAAAATTATGAAAAATACAAATAAAATTTTAAGATGTATTTTAAAATAAAGAATATAATTGTAAAGGATTTTATCTTATTTTTTAATGTTTGGGTTTGTGTTTGAATGTGGAATTGGAAATTTATTTATTTTAACAATTTAGTGTATCAATTGTCACCTAGCATGTAATTAGCAAAGACATCTTAGTTTTAAAGATTTATTTGACTAGCAAAGACATTTTAATTTTAAAGATTTATTTGACAATGATGGATTTGTATTATTTATTTTTAATGTTATTATAGAGGATGTTATGAGTTGTCTTATAAAGGTTGTTTTAGTTTAAGGAAGTCCACTTATTTCTTGTTGATGGACAAATTACTTATTGTTCATTTAGAAGAGGATTAACTCTCACCTAGAACCCATTTGATATTAATCAAGTTGAATAGATCTTTTTTTTGTATAAGCCAAGCAGGAGTTGCAATAGATCACCTCAAAAAAATATTACATACAATATGTCATTTGTGTGTACTAGCCTACCATTGGGAAACTAGACTAGCCACACAACAAAATTGATTATGTCCATTTAAACAGTTTGAAATTGAAATAAAAGCTATAGAAAAACTAAGTACTAGATATATTATAACTAACCTTACCTATTATAGTCCATCTCCTTTCAACTAATTATTTAAAAAATAAGCAAAACATGATGACAATGTGTGACGACATGACTAATCATTCAAAGGGGACATCCACTTGGATAGTTATCGGTGGGATAGTGTCCTCTAAATTGATGAATTATAAATTCGCAAGAGCTTGAGTAATTTTTGTTACCTTGTTGTTTAGCTTCCTCATCACTGTATATGAGTCTCGTCCAAACATATTGGAATTTCTTGCTTCTCCTCTGAGCGCTCCACGAAAACCTTCTCCATGATGGTTTGATCTACCAATAGACGTCCACTACCTACTTATATTTTGTGTTCTTGGTCCTTGTTTTCTTTTTTTTTTCACAAGAACGGTTATAGGATTTCATTAACTGCTTGGCTAAAGGCCACCCATTCGGTTACAAAAGGAGGAGCAATTTTCAGCACGTCTTTCTACCAAGAGGGAAATGGTGCCTGCTCTTATCAACTTCCTCTTTTTACAATTGTTAAAGTGCACTTTTGCTGCTAATTATCCAAGTTGAAAGATACAAATGAACTGATGTAAAAGAAAGCAGTAAAACATGGCTCTTTACGGGATCGGTGCCCATAGAATTTCCTTATTTTTGAGAATAGTTCTAGCCTCTAATTGTATTGCCTTGTTTGCCTCAATGTCTACTGCTTTATTATTTGTTCTCAATACATGAAAATAATTCAGATGTAGGGACTTTGACATGCTTTTGATCCTTGTAATTAGTCTTGCTAGCTGCAGATCTGTTGGGTTGGAGTTGGTCGCCACTGCTCTTATGATTACTTGGGAGTCTCCAAAGACATTTGCCTCCCAAATTCCCAGCTCTTTGAGGAAGTTTACACCTTAGAAGAGGGCCACGCCTTGGCTTGTATGCTAGAGGAATGGCATAATCCCCAAGTGAAATTGTGTGGAGATGTGTTGTCTGGCATATTAATGTGTCCACCAGCACTAGCCTTTCCTGGATTTCCTTTTGCTGCCCCATCAAAGAATAGGGAGGGAATTGGTTGATTAGACAGCCATTCCTGAAAATCTTCTTCATTTTTCCTAATTTGCCAATCTTCGAGAATCGAAGGAGAGCTTCTTGGCTTGTGAAAATTAAACTTAAGGACAAATCCCAGGTCTCTGTCTTGCTGGCTGATATTTGAGTCATTTCCTTTGTCTTCCAGCCACTCGGTTAGCTGGCATTTCACTAAGTTGACTACTATTCTATGGTCTTGATCCTTGCTCCGGAATATCCTCCTGTTCCTTTCCAACCAAACATGCCAGCTAATGAATTTTGGCAGTGCACTCCAAGCCGTCCTGACCGTTTTGTTTTTTGGTTGTGCGCCTAGATATCTGGCCATCCAGCCCGTGAACAAATCCTAAACAGAAGTAGGAAAAATGAAATCATAATTCCAAGGATCCAGCAGCTCCTGCCAAATAGAGATTGTAAATTTTCATTCGATCATGAGGTGGAGGGCAGTTTCTGAGTTCTCCTTGCAAAGAATGTATCTGGAAGGCCCATTGATGCCTCTTTTCTGGAGTTTGTCCTCAGTGAGGATTTTTTGGTGGCAGAGAATCCAACAGAAATGATCTATTTTAGGAATTGAGGGGAAATTCCATATGCCTACCCAAGGGGCAGGGTTGGGAGGAACGTGGGGACGTTCAAGACACTTAGAGTATCCCTAAGAGACTGTATATCCTGCTCGGTTTTTTCCCCAACCTCTCACGTCCTGCCTGCGCGCATGGATAGGGGCCAGCCCGTGTAAGAGGTTCTTGAGCGATGCCAACTCAGGTTGCAAGGCGATGGGCACAGGGAGGTGTTTCCAACCCGCCTAGGTATCCTCCGTCCACATCGATAGGTCCCACAAGGTGTGGACGTTTGCTGCAGCTAGCCAATTCTTTAATTTTGTAAAATCTCTCAATTCTTCCAGCAGAGGTCGATCCAGAAGTCTGTCATTCCACAGCTGAATACGTTTACCATTTCCAGGAATCCAGTGAGAGTAGTTTTTTATCATTGGACCAATTCTGTTAATGAACGTGTTGAAAGGAGTTCTGAGTTGGTTTTTAGGCTGATCCAAACATCTAAGCCTCATTCCTCTGAAATATTTTCTCCACAATGCAATCTGAGCCCAATTTGGATTAGGAGCAATGATTTTCCAAATTAATTTGGCTCCCATGGCTATATTTTCAGCTCTGAGGTCTTTAAAATTCAATCCCCCTTCAAAAATTGGTTTGGTGACTATATCCCAATTGATTAGGGAAAATCTCTTGTCATTTTGTTTGCCTCCTTTCCAGAATAATTGCCTGATTAGTTCCTCCATCTTTTTGATGATTTCCACAGGTGCCATGAGGACAGAGAATTTGAAAATCGGAAGACTGCTGAGAACTACCTTGATGAGCACTGCTTTGCCTGCAATGTTGAGCCAAGAGGATCCCAGGCTTGCATCTTTGCTTTGAATTTTTCTAACTAAGGTGACCAGTCTACGCTTGATGCCCTCTTGTTGAAGATTGGCAAACCAAGATATTTGAATGAGGACCAAGTAGTGGAGGCTGCAAATCCAAGGCATCTAGCTATGGAGTTTGCAGTAGAAGCGGGGATGTTCCAACAGTATATCTGACATTTACCCTTGTTTAACACGCTCCCTGAGACCTTATAGAAGTCGTCCAGGACTACTTTGAATTTAACAACAGAATGCGGTGTAGCAGCTCCCAGCAGTAGAGTATCATCGGCAAAGAGGGCATGACTGATGCGTTTCACCCCTCTTGCAATGCACAAGCCAGCAATGTCCTGTTCTTGTTGCTTTTTGTTCAGATAGAAACTGAGAACAAAATCCTGAATGACGAATAGGAGAGGTGAAAGAGGACACCCCTGCCTCAGCCCTCTAGAGGCTTTGAAGAATTCAGTGGCCCTTCCATTCACCAGAGGGGCAATCCAAGGCTCCGATATGCAAGATTTTATCCACTTTATGAGGCTTTTCCCGAATCCCAATTTATACATTACATCAAACAAAAACCTATGTCTAACACGGTCAAAGGCATTAGCTAGATCTATTTAATAACCATACCTTTTTCCTTTCGGTTTTGGCTGGAATGGATTGCCTCTTGCACCAGCACGAAGTTGTCCACCAGCTGCCTGCCCTGAATGAATCCACCTTGATTGTCTGAAATGATTTTAGGGATAAATATTTTCAGCCTGTTTTCTATCACTTTGGTGATCACTTTGTACCCAATATGACATAATGAAATTGGGCGAAATCTATTGAAAGAGTTTGCACCCTTTTCCTTGGGGATGAGGGCGAGAAATGCCGAATTTGTGCAACCCCCAATCTTCTGGCAGTCCTGGGATTTCTGAATCATTTTGAGGAATTCCTTCTCAACTATCTGCCAACAGGTTTGTAAAAATCTCAGCGTGAAACCATCCGGTCCCAGAGCTTTATCGGGATCCATTGCGAAGAGGGCCTCCTTGGTTTCCTTATGCGTGATTTTGCTTTCTAGGACCTGATTCATCTTGGGAGTGATGAGGCTAGGGACAGCATCCAACAGGCTATCATTTTGCTCAGCTCCTATTTCTTCCCTGTACAGCTTCTCAAAATGATCTGAAGCTGCCTTTTTTATGCTTGCAAAGTCCTTCAGAACGCAGTTTTCTTCTTTTATTTCGATGATGGAGTTCCGTCCTTTCCTAGCTTGTGCTTGTTTATGAAAGAAAGAGGAGTTTCTGTCACTAGATCTGAGCCAAAGACTTCTAGACTTGAGCCTCCAGTACTCCTCTTCTGCCAGGCATGCCTTATGGAAATTTTGTTGAAGCTTGGCCTCCTTTTCCAATTCCTCTTTAGTGATTTCAGCCATTTCAAGATGGAGATGCTGGCTTTCTAGATCGATTTGAGATTTTTTCCTTTCCGCAGCAGGGTTGGGCAGGGTCTTAGCCCAATTTTTTAGCATGACTTTAACTCTTCTGAGTTTTTCCTCCCACACAAAGAAGGCGGATCCCTTGACTGGGTCTTTCCAGCAGTCTCTGACCTTGGCCATAAAGTCTGCCTCTTTGATCCAGAGAGAGCTGAACCTGAATGGAATAGGCCCCAGATCCTTGGGGGTCAGCAGTTCCAAGCTAATAGGCTTGTGATCTGATATGTTGCTGTGAAGGATGTGCGATCTAGCTTCTAATCCTAGAAGCAGGAAGGAACTTTGCACCAAAAACCTATCCAATCTTACAGCTATGTGACCCAGGCCAACCCTCTTGTTTGACCACGTGTACTTGCCAGTAGTCGGTTTAATGTCTATCAGATCCCAATCCTGCATGAGATATTCCACTGATTCTCTTGCCGGATCTCTAACAATACTGCCTCCTCTTTTTTCTGACGAGAGGAGGGTGAGGTTGAGGTCTCCAGCTATGATAATGTTCTCCAAATTTTCCAGATCTGCCAAGTTTTTTATGGTGTCCCAACATAGTTTCTTTTCACCTGCATTGTTAGGATCATATACATTGACCAGACTAATAGTTTCCTTAGATTCTAAGTGCTGCAATTTTAACAAAATCTAAAGAGTGTTCAGGGACACAGAGATCATAGAGAACTTATTTGGATTCCAGAGCGACCCAAGTCCTCTCGATGCTCCACAGGAAGAGGTTGCATGCACTTCGTCTTTTTTCCAAAACTTTCTGCTTGCTTGGAGGAACGCTGAATCCTCCAGTTTAGTCTCCTAGATGAGAAGAATGTCCGGGGCTTCCAGTCTTATTAGACTATTCATTGCTTCTTCCTTGGCTTTGGAGCCCATTCCCCTACAATTCCAGGAGACTATCTTCATCATTTACTTTTGTTGTGATGAGCTCCTTTGGAGCTCTGGGTTTGGATCCTCTTCATCTTCGGGGTTTTTGCTAGGAGTTTCTCTAGCGTTGGCTGGCTACCCTGGAGCTTGTCTTTGTATGTTTCTTGATCTCTTTTTTCTTTTGTTGACATTCGTCCTCTTGTGGATCTTCTGGGGGTAGACTTTGAATCCCCTATTTCCCCTTCTTCCTCTGATTCCTCGGACTCTTGGGTTTCCTCCTCTTCTTCTGAAATCTTCCCTTTGGATCCCTCTGGTACACTTTTGGATTTAGGCGGAGAGACTTATTTCGGAATTTCTGTCTCCTGCGTATTCATGATTTCAGATCCAAGGATCTCAAATTTGTTCCCTTGGCTTTCCATGGGTGGATGTTGAGCAGGGCCCATTTGGGGGGCTCTAGCATTAACATTTGCATTCTTCCTGAAAGAAGTTTTGGGTCTTTTTGCCTGATTCCATCCTTCTTCCTTCCCTTTTTCCTCAACCCCTTTGGATGGGCAGTCTCTAGCAAAGTGCCCGTAGAATTGACACTTCCGGCATTTGAACGACAGCTGTTCATAGTCCAGCTTCTGAACATGCATCCAAGGACCTACCCTTATTTTGATGGCTTCTGGTAATCTGACCTCCAGATCTACTTCCACACAAATTCTAGTGCAGTCGTACTGATCCTTGCTATTGGCCTTATCTATGAATTTCTTGAGAGTATTTCCGATATGCTTCAGAGAGTCCCAGTTCCAACAGTGAACCGGGAGATTGGGGAGCCTTACCCATACCGGGATCGCAGCAGGCACATCCACCGCCGGATCAAAGTCTGGCATCCATTTATTTAAGTACAACCCTTGAGGACCCATGAAGTAGGGCCCGTTTCTGAAAATGAGATCCTTGTCCTCTTTTTCTGAGAATTCAAATAGGAAGTATCCTCTTCCGAGGAAGAAGATGTTACCTTATTCTTGATCAGTGGAGCCCAGTTTCTAGCAACCCAGTTCTCTATTGATTTCGGGGAGGGCCAGAGACCTGTAAACTGACCTACCAGTGCATGATCCGCCAGAGATAATTCTACTTGAATCAGGCCTTCAGGAGGAGGGGCGATCTCGGGGATATCTTCTAGTATTTTCACGAACTTGGCAGCTTCCACAACTTTCTTCTTGGGCAGAGAGGCCAGCAAGGATCTAAAGGCCTCAGCGGTGGAAGACAGAGAAGGGGAGGAAAACCCCTGGGGGGGAGTCGGCTCCTCCATGGAGAGCCAGCAGATCAAACCCTAGTCGACCGCAACAAGTAGAATGAGCCCTCGGCGGAACTGCCCGCAGGGATTGGAGAATGCAGATAGCGGGCGCACGCGTAGCCTTCAAATTCCGCGGGGTGCAGATCTCGCAGGAAGCAGAGCTGAGCGAGCGCACACAGCAGGATTTTCCTGTTCTTGGTCCTTGTTGTTCATGTGTCTAGTATCCAATTTCTCACCTATGCAATCACTTCCTCATTTAACATAAAACTTTGCTCTGTTATGCTTCTCTCTCAGCGATCTTGATTTCTTACTAGACGGGTGGAGGTGTAAATACTAGTAGATATTTCTACATCAGTTGGTCCTCTAGAGGTGGAGGGGAATGAGCCATCACAACGACTTCTCTTATGTTGGGCTCCCTTACCTCTGGGCACAAGTCTCAACAAGTGGAGTGTCAACAGGAAAAGGATAGACGGGGCCTAAAGTTCTAAGGACCAGAGAGAGAAGGGAAAGGAATCTATAGAATCATTGGAGGCCCAAGTGGAGAGGATATCCCCTAAACTAATGACAAAGTGAGCCCATGTGACTTTGAACGAAGGGAGGAGAAGATCCCTTGAGCCCCAATTAAAAAGAGAGTTTTGAGAGAAATGACCAAATCTAGTAACCCAAGAGAAGGATAAGGAATGTCAGAGCAACATAAGGGAGGAGAGGGATCCCCAAATCAAATTTAGCTAGATAAAGAAGAGAGTATCTCTACACATTGAGCCTCGCCATAGCCCTGAAAAGTCAAAGAGACTAGGAGGTTGAGCCCAAAAAAGGAGACTCTAAAGGAGTGAACAAAGACACTAAGGCTTACAAACAAGGTGAATTTCCAAAATTGGCATAGAAACAAAAGTGAAACTTCAAAGAGAAAGAGGTATAATTTTGATAGTCTTAGCAAAAGATGGAAAAAGACTTAGAGTAATAACAAAACCGTAAATTAGAAAGAAATTGTAAAGAGGAAACAACAAAAAAAATCTTAGCATGCACCTAGGATAAGAACTTTATAGCCTCTAAAATCCTATTAGGATGGGGGAGTCCTTTCACTTCATTCTCTAGAGTAGGCTCTAAAGGTGGCATACCTCCTCCTAGATCCCCATCGTGCTTGGAAACAATCCTAGTCAGTACCCCTACATTTTGTGAATCTGCTTGAAAATCCAATTGATGAACCTTATCATTCCCTCCATGTATTAACTTTGAAAGCATGTGTTAATGGCCCTCATTATGATGGTGGTATGCTTGTAATTTCCCAACACAAACTGGTGCCATGTGGAATTTGTTGTCACCTCCAACATCCTCTTGATCTAACACAAGTTGAATAGATCTTATTATAAAGATGTTATATGATTTAATGGCCTAATATTCTTGTCCTTAGATATTCCCTTTGTTGTTAGAGTATTGGTTGCAATATTATATGGAGTATGTATGTATATATGTACATATGTATATATTATATATGTATGTACATATGTATATATTATATATGTATATGTATGTATATCATTGCGGTGTATAAGTGTAGTAATGAAATTAATTTGTAAATTGTTTGGATATTTTAATGGTCGAATCACCAAAACAAATCTATAACTACAACAAGGCTATGCTTAGTTGTATAACTATTTTTGTTTTTGTTTTTTTAGTTATCTAATAAGAAATAAAAGACACCAACTAGATTCTTAACTATCATAACATGAAAATAGAACTAGAATAGAAAAAACATACATATGAACATAAAAAATTACCCCTAGAAACTCGTCATGAGAAATTTGGCAAGAAAATGATGGATTATTCCTTTTGCCTTTAATATCATGGAGATTACCATACATATTTCGCAGTAGTCTGAGATTGATGCAAAGTTATGAGACATTGTGGTATTCTACAATCCTGTGAAGTAGTATTCTCTCTCTTTGTTTGTTAGAATCTCCTCCACACTTACTGCTCATACTATGGAACAATAATGGTGGCAAAAGAAAATGAACTTACTTCCTCCTCCTGCTAGGATTTTGATAGCTAAAATTAGAATTAGGTTTAGGATTTTAAAGCCATCTTGGATTCTTCATGATTTTTGTAGAATTATATGGTGGATTCACATATGTTACTAGCTCCACATGTGTGAATTATGGTGAGCTAACATTGCTACCGCTGAGACCTATGAAGAATAATTGGATTATTACCTTGTTGGGGGCATAACTTTTGTGTGCACACCTTCATTGTCAAAAATGAACCACTATTAGAAATATATCAATGTATAGAATGCAAAGATGTTGTAGTACATGTATATTACCCCAAAATTCCATTTATTAGGCCCCAAATTAAGGATTTTCAAAATATGACCCAGACTGACACTTCTATGTCCTAAATTATATATTCCAAAGCTCATAAAATCAATAAAATAAGCTAAATATGTAGATCCATCTTGGATCATTACTCATGTTTTTAGGATTCTTTTGGTCTCCAAAAGATTTATTTTTAAAGGAGACGAGAAAACAATTCCTCGACTTTCTCATTACATACTTCTTTTATAGAACTATATCATCCAGTAATTAAGCATGTACATCTATGCCAAATCTTCATTGGAGTGTAAGGTTTTATTTTTTTCCACCCTCATAGAACATAGATGGATCCTAGAGTTCTAGGATCTCTAAATTTATTACCAAGTAAATATGCATATAAGGTGGAAGATTGAGTCTATAAACATTTGCCTGCCTTTTCCAAAATTCCAAACGTCCATATCTTAGGGCTTTGATTTTGTTTTATGGACCCTGTAACCTTTATTTATTAATTTATAACCAAATTCTATCTCCCACTTTGAAGATATATTCAGCCCTTTGTAATCATGTTTGGCCTTATACCTCTCTTGAACCTATAAGTATTTATGCCCAATCCTATCATTGAACCTTTTTTTCCTTCATTGTATCACTTGAGGTTGGTGTTCTTGGTTCAAGATGTCCATATACAATATCCAATGATGGTGGTGGACAATATTCAAAACATATTTTAAATTGGGACTCACTAGTGAAAATTTGGATAGCTTTATTAAAGAAATGGTGTATATAAACCAATTTTTCATCTCGAGTTCATGGATGCTTTTGATTGTAGCCTCCCATAAGTTGCACTAATGTCCTCTTCACTACCTCTGTCTTCCATTATTTGTACTAGGTGAAAGTTAGTGAATAACTTTAGTTTAATATCTAATTTAGCCCACAATGAAGTCCAAAATATAGTAAGAAATTTAGTATATCTATAAGAAATTACGCTGCTTGGAATCCTAAAGTATACCAAAACTCTTTCAAAGAACAAACTTGTAACTTATTTTCTATTCATTTTCTTTTGACAAGCCATTAGCACACATATTATTCAACCTATCATCTACCACATACAGATAGTTCTTCCCTCTTCTTTTTGTAAATAAGTGCCTAACAAAGTCCATGGATATGCTTCCCCATGACCTTTTAAGGATTAGAAGTGGATTGTATAATACTTACTTCTTGCTACTAGGCTTGTTGATAGAACATAAATGCATCATATAATAAATTTATCTACTTATTCTTGAATGTGGACCAATAAACATACATCTACAATTTAGTCATGATCTTTTTATACTAAAATGCTTAGTAACCTTAGAGGCATAAGCCTCACTTATCAATGGTACCCTTTCTTACTTTGGTACACAAAGCTTTCATGCCATGTAGAGTAATTTGTGTTGGAGGTGGTAACCAACATGTGATTATTCATGTTGGCCCCATCACCACTAATAAACCCCCTCAATGTCCTCTTCTTCTACATTCTCTTCTTCAAATGCTTTAGGTAAACGGCTCCATGTGCATAGAGGGTCCCAAAAGTTTTATTTTAGGTTCTAGCAATATTGATAATAGGTCATCTAACTTTTTTACAGCGCCCTTATTATATTTAATTGTGAAATGAAACTATTATAGAAATACCATTTGTTTAAACTGTCTTGTTTGTTGGATCATACTCTGAGTTTGAAAGTATTGTATAGCTTGGTGATATGTATGGATAATGATCTCCTTACCTATAAATAGATATTTTGGTTCTTCACTACTTAGCCAATGGATATTTTCTTTGTCATAAGTAGGGTAGTTCAATATTATGCCATGGAATACATTGGCTGATAGTAAACCAACATTTGCCTTGCACCAACACTACTCCCTTGGCATACCCACAAGCATTACTTTCTACATCAAATTATTTATGTAAGTTAGATAGAGTAATGACTAGAACTTAGCTAATCTTCTTATTCAACAGATTTTTGTTGATTCTTACCCCACTAGAAACTCTTACCATTGGTTATTATAGAACGAAGTGGTGCTATCAAAACTAAAAATTATGTTGAACTTTCTTAAATATTAGCTAGCTCCCAAAAATCTCCTAACCTATGAGACATTACTAGGAGTGGCCCATTTAAGGATAGCCTCTATCTTCACTAGATCATTCTTCAACTCATCTCCATTAACCACATGCCCCAAGTGGATTGCCTAACAAACTCACACTTCTTTATGTTTGCCAGTAGCCAATGTTTCCTTAATGTCTTTAACACAAGCTTCATATATACTACATGCTCCTTCCAAGTAGAACTAAAGATGAAAAGTACACCATTTATGGAAGAATAAAACACATCATTCATTAAACGCATAAAAATAGATGGTGCATTAATCAAATCAATCAATTTAATAAACCATTTGGACAAACCCTGATTTTTCTTGAAGGTGATCTTCTAATTATCTTTTGCCTTTCAAGTCAAGCTCAATGAAATACCTTGCATGTTATAATTGATCTAACAAGTCATTGATCTAGGGAAAAGGGTATTGATTCTTAATAGTGATTTTATTCAAAGCTATGTAGTCCATGGACATTCTCCAAGTCTCATTTTTCTTTGGTACTAAAATGATAGAACCACATTGTGAAGTACTTTTTCTTATAATGACTCCTTAATCCAACCGATCATACAACTACTTCTTCACTTTATTTAACTCTAATATGCAATATTTATATAGTCCTATTTTTGGCAAATGATAGTTTGACATTCATTCTATCTCATATTGTACTTCCTTATTAATTGACATTCTTGTTGACTTTGAGAACACATCCCTGTACAATTGTAAAATCTCTTCCATTTCATTCTTATCTTCTTTTAGACATCCTTTCAAAAATACCTTCACACTTGTTATTTTTTAATCTTCCTAATTTTTTTAAGCACACACTTCTGGGCTTGGATGACATATTAGACCATTAAACTATTAATTAAAGTTCAATTTCTTTAAAATACAAATTAAGATTATAAAAAATTCATACATAAACTTTGATAAAATAATACTTCTTTAAAGAGAAACCAAAATTCATACATGACTTTGATAAAATAATACCTTTAAAAGAAAAACCTTCATACATAAACTTCGATAAAATAATACTTCTTTAAAGAAAAACCGAAATTCATACATGACTTTGATAAAATAATACTTTTAAAAGAAAAACCTACAATCCTTCAAAACTCATTTCACCTTTACAAATGAACCTCTTGGAATGGACCACCTCTTTGAATTAAATTAAAAAACTTCCACAAAATTTAAAGGAAACATTTCACAAAACGCCATAATTCGTACATGCTAGAATGGTGATATTCCTATCATAATTAATTGCAATTTTAAGTTATTAGTGACCATATAAATCTTTTAAAATTTGGTATTAACTAAACTTTGTATTAAAAATAAAATTTGATATTGAATAAATTTAAGATAAAATAAATAAATGTCACACTATATTTGACAAAGGTTTTTAATATTAATATTTTTCAATTTTAAAATTGTTTTTATAATATTTTTTTAATTAAAAATGATAAATTTTATTATAATTTCGTTATTAGTTAACATTGAGGATAATTAGTATTACTAACAAAAACGTGATTTCATATTAATTTATAAAACTTTCTTACTTTATATAATATTTTAGTATTTTTTAAAGGTAATTTAGTGGAGCTTCTGCAGTGGCGGTGTATTTTATGGTTGGATATCTAAAAGTTAGGGAGTAGGGTTTCACATTGCCTAGTAGCTATGGGCGCTGAGTTAGACAATTATGTCGATTCATTTGAGGACATGGTGGATTATTTAGGGGATCCATGGGATCTAGGTCCAATTTTTTCGACATAGGCATTGATGGCTAGTGAAGTGGTATTTTGGCAGACAAATGGCATGAAAGGGGTTGGTGATTTGGCAGTGCATCAGTTTAGAAAGGAGGTATGGTCAAAAGAAAAGAATGAACCCTACCTAGGGTTAGGGCATGATGAACCTCTATTGATGCAGGAATTGGATGTCGTGCTCAAGTCCAAGGACAGAGAAAATGAGGGTTTACAAACCCTGGAAGGAAATGAGGTTGCTTAGTACTTGAATTCGCAAATCAAGGAAGGAGTTGATTCTTAATCAGAGCCTCCTCATTGTGTTGATTCAAAGTGTCAAGAGATTATTGTCAATAAGGGGAAAGAAGCTAGGGTTTCTCTCGAGAACCATGTACCTAACCCATATTCAGAAGCGGCTTTGCAAGAGGGTCGTAATGGTGGTGGATAAGTTGAAAACCCTCGTTGAGTAGTAGTTCATGAGCATTTAGAGACAACATCTAACCCTTATGGTGAAAACGAGAATTCCCTAAGGGAATGGGAAAACTCAAAGGAGGCGCCCAACTCTTCCAAAAAAATAAAGAAGGGAAGGCTTTCAAATTAAAGGAAGGGGATAAAAATATGACACTATGAGAAAATGTGTCGCTGTACAAAGTTATGGACACGATAGAGAGGGTTATTGTAGGAAGGGCTAGAGGCCAAAAATTCTCACAAGATTACTTGCAGAAATGGGTCGAAAAAACTTGGGGGGGGGGTGGCTAATGAAACCCCAAAGGTGAGTTCTCTTTCTCATGGGTGTTTTATGGTGGAATTTCAATCGAGTGAAGTGGCTCTCAGGGTTCTAAGCAAGAATTGAAGTATAAACTCCAATCCAACCATTCTTAAGAGATGACTTCCATTGTTTGATGCTAGTCGCGAAAATCTTGATTTGGTTCTGGTCTAGGTTAGGTTACCGAGACTTCTTCCACAACTTTGGACATTGGAGGTCTTTAAAAGAATCATTAACAAGTTGGGAACTTTCCTAGAAGTGGGTATGTCCTTTCTGGAGAGCGGAAAAAAATCAATGGCTCATGTCCTGGTAAGTTTGAACCCTAGATAAGGTTTCTTGGATGAGCTGAATATTAGTTTCAGAGGTTACTCGCACAGTCAACTGTTGGACTATGAAGGCTACCCTTTTTGGTGTCGTTGATGCCACAAGATAGGGAATATCCTTAGATATTGTCCAACGTCGTATATTGCAAAGTTTGGTCAATGGGGAATGAGGCATGAGGTTGGGGCGGGTGGATCCTATGCAGAAAAGGGGTGTCAGATAAAGGTTTCTACTGAATATCTAAAGGTGGAGCCTATTAACACAAAGGAGAACTAGGGTGAGGAAATTGGTATATCTTCTGATCAAATGGAGCTCATGGGTGCAGTAGTTATTGATCAAATGGATATTGAGGAGCCTCAAATGGACCAGGGAGGAGCTTCACCTTCTGCAGGAGCCATATTCTCGGGTAATGTTTCTCCTTCTCTCCTTGTTAATTCATTAATTCATTCATTGGATTTGCTTGATATGGATGTTGAAAACACACAACATCATATAGACACTTCATTGATATCATCTCCTTCATCTTTTGTTTCTAAAGACTCTTTTCCTCCTCCCTCCTCCTCAAGTTGTATTCATATCCGTAAAACATTCACCTCTAGGGATTTGTCAGATCAATCGGGTCCCCATGAACCATATAATCTTCAACCCCGGAATGGGAAGGGGGATACCCTGGGTTGTGTTGGAGGTCTTGGAACACTTTCCCTGGCTAAATTTGGAGGAAAATCACGAGGTTGAAAATCTTATATGACTAGGGCGAAACATAAGGCCAATCAAGAAGTTGTAGATGGTAAATAGAAGTCAATTTAAGGGGTTCTTAGAGCTTGGAAAACCCCAGAACTTGTGACCTCATGATCCTTTTATCCTTTAACTACAAGGGCATGGCCAACCCGTCTAAAAAGTTGGCCCTGAGGATTCTGGTGAACTTAGTAAATATGGATGTGATCTTTCTACAAGAAACTTTAGAAGAAGGGGACCTGATTAAGAACGTTATGGAATACGTCTTCCCTGGTTAGTGGTTTGTAGCTTCAGATGCTAAAGGTAGATCTAGAGATTTTGCTTGGGTCTAAATGTAAATACCATAAAGATTTTGGGATCCTAGGGGGCATATATGATCTTAGGAGCAAACATATATTCTATCGATCTAGATAAGGAACTAAAAATAGTAAATATCTTTATGGGATGGTTTAATGTATAGAGATTTCAAGAGAGTGGATAACTTGGTTGTTGGGGTTGATTTAAATTTCTCCCTAGGAGTTTCAGAAGTTTGGGGTCCTCATTCGTACTCAGATGCTCAAGCTAGATATTTAAGACATTTAATAAAGGCCCATAAGCTCGATGATGTGGATTTGATTAAAATGCGTCCTACATGGAGAAATAAATGATTTGGTGATGATAAGGTGGCTAAAATGATATATTTCTTTATTATGGTGGAGGCAATCATAGAGAGGACTTCACTATTTTGACAATGGATACAAACAGGTGGGGAATCTTATCATCACCCCATTTTCACTGAACTCAGATGGGATAAGAACAAGCTCGGGAGCTCGTTTAAATGCAATTCCTCCATGTTGAAAGATGAGTCATTCCACGAATCAGTTTTTGAGAACTAGGCTCCCATTGATCCAAATCAGGAAGGATCGAGGGTTGAATAGTTTGCAGTGAATTTGAAGAAAGTAAAAAAGGAAACAGTTCAATAGGCTTCTTAGAAAAGAAAAAGTATGCATAATCCATTAGAATAGTGGAGAGGGAACTAGATAGCTTGGAGGATTCTGAAGGGGGAGGATATAACACAGAAAAAGCCAAGCAAAGGATTGTGTCCCTTGAAAAGGAAAGAAGAAGAATTTTGGGAGAAGAAGAGTGGAGACAAAAGAGTTGAGCGACATGGTCTCAAAGTGGTGAAGATAACACAAAATTCTTTCATTTCCAAGGTTTGCAAGGTTCAAAACATTATATGGGAGTTGGAAGATCAGGTAGGTGGTAGAGTTTCATATTTTGAGGATCTAATAAGGCTTAGAGTCAGTCTTTCAATACTCTATTCAAGGCCCCAAGGGAAGTGATTATATTTGTGTTGACGGTGTTGGATACCACCAACATAGAAGGGATCTCCCCAATATGAGGTCCCAATTATACCTCATACTGTTTGGTGTAGGAGTCCCATTCGGAATACAACCTGACTACCGTTTACTTAAAGATATGCCTTGGATTTAGCTATTAGCACAAGAGAGAAGCATGTATGTGCTTTTAAATGAGCAAGAGAGTGTGCCTTGTGAATGTTTTATTGCAAATGTATCAAGGTTCTTTCACTCCAAAGCAAAAAGAAATTGAGCCTCTAAGAGATAAGTAATAGTATTATCCTAATGGAGACACACATGAATGAGAAAGACTTATCTAACATCAACAGAAATAGTTCACATAGATGTGATGATCATTATAAACATTACAACACATTTCCAATAAGTTAAGCACCGAAGTCACCAAAATAGTTCAATTACTCCAGTACATGTGAAATAAAACATGAATCATAAACATCTAAAGAGTAGTCTTAGAAACATCCACAATCCATGTGTGAAAATGTGTTGGCCTAAAAGACTTCGATATTAAGCAAAATTTCCAAGATACATAAATATAATGAACATCACTAGCTCCAATAGTGGAGCATTAGAGCCACTACTTACTCCCCAAAAGTACTAACTCTATCTCTATAATGCCTTGTGGAAGAAGCCAAGGTTAAAAGTCCTTTACATGAGTAATGAGGATCCTTTTATAACTTGAGGCATGACCTTTCACATCCCTATGACTCTTGACTTTCCAACTCCTAGTGACCTTTAGACTTCTACAACCTTTGGACTTCCAAATGAATTTTGGAATTACATATGACTCTTGGTATTGCATGTCCTTTGGACTTCCATGACTCTTTTGTCCATAAATAACTCTTGGAATTCCACTTATTTGTCTCTATACTGATTAGATCATTACATCATAACTTCCACATCATCATATGATGAAGACATGACATCCCACTATCCTTGATGACTAGGATTGATAGTGACTGATGACATCGACTTTCTTCAATGGTGACATGGTTGTCACTCGTGTCTTTGTTCTTCATGCAACTTATGATCATTGATGCCTTCATCCTCCAAAGGGTCTTTGATATTGGAGACTTTAGGGTGCTTCAATCATCAAGCTTTCAATGTATTCTTTATTCTTAGATGCTTCCTTTTTTTGCCTTCTTTGTCGTATCTTTTGCATGTGTGCTACCATGCTACTCCTGGAATACCTATAACTGCAATCACTTATGACATGCAACCATCAGCTTGAAAATCTCCTATTCTAACATGTTTTATGTATATTTTATGTTCATGCCTTCATAGTGCACTTGGGAAAATAAATAAGAGCTTATGGGTGCAAGGGCACACTTCGAAAGGCTAAAGGGATGAAGGGGAGAGGCTTCAGGGCATCGACATGTGCTCATGAACTCAAGAGGAAGAGGCAATCAAGTCAGGGCACATGGTGCAAGTTCAAAGGAAGAAGGAGGAGGCTTCAAGCTTCCTGAGTGTGTTGTACGCTCAAGGGAGAGAAGGAGGGTGTAGGGCACACTCCTAAAGTTTGAAGGAGGAGGCTTTAGGCCTTTGGGGTGTGCTCATGCTCTCAAGAGGCCCAGGAGGATGCATGGCACAAGTCTAAAGGCTAAAGGATGAAGCTTTGTGCCTTCGAAGTGTTCTCATGTGCTCAAAGAGTCAAGAGAGATCAGGGTGCATTGTAGAAGGTTGAAGGATGGAGCTTAAGGTCTTCGAGGTGTGCTCATGTTCTCAAGGAGGGTGCATTCCTTCGGGTCGAAGGAGTGTGCTCAAAGGAAGACTTGGTTTCTGGAAGGGCACAACTCAAAACAAGGAAGGGGAAAGGGCTTAAGGAGCGCGCTTTGCGCTCTTGGAGGGTGCATGGCACACTTCTGAACAATGAAGGATTCCTGATCAAACCTTCATAGTGCACTCATGCACTCTTTCCTTTAATGGGTTTGCTTTGAAACCAAAAATTGTCTAAGTCTGGAAGATACGACAAGGTGCGAACATGATGAATTTAAACATAAAAATGAAGTGCGACATGTATCAACTTATCAAGAAAACTTAAACATGCTTGAACAATGATAAGTAAACATAAAGATGCCACTTTACAAGCATTCCCCAAGTACAATAGGTGAAGTGTGTGTGACTGTGACTAAAAAGTGTGGTTTTACAACAACAAAAGAATTATGACCATGAAATGCACTAAAGATGTTCTAATCAATGCGATGACACTTGTGAACACTCAAGAACACTTGAAACACATATATTAACTTTAAACGACACTTGACGACCAAGGCGACACTAGATATTATGGTAAGATAGGATCCAAAATTTGAATGTAGAAAATTTTGGAGGGTGTTGTAGTAGTGACAACACTTGGCGATGCACTAGGCGAGCTTCAACTTCTCTGTCTAGGAATAAATTTCAGTTAAAAGGGTCAAATCTAAGTATTGATTCACCAGTTGGATTGCTTTGACTTTCCCCTTTCGACCCGATTATACACATAATACCTCGCTTTCTTCTACTTGGTTGAACACACAAAAGGTACACCATATACAAATTGTTTCAATCCAAGAGAGGGTAATGTGTGTGCCAATTTTATGATATTAAATGTATGTGTTTTCATCTCTGGTGTTGCTCCACTGCCAGCAGGCCTAGATAGTACCCCAACAGAGTCACTTCAAGAGAAAAAAATGTTGCTTCATTACCAGCAAGCCTTGACAGTAACCCGACGAAATCACTTTCTTCACCTCCCTACGCAGGAAGCCTTTCTCTTCTTTCACCCTTTATTTATTTATTTAATACGATTGTACATAGACACTTATTATTTTCAATGGGCAGAAGAGGGATGCTGACATATTAAGAGCATAGGAGGTTGCTCCTTCATAGGAGTATTTTAATACCTCTTATATTGGTTTGCTCGCTTTAGATCCCCCCCTTATCCTTTCTCCACAAGATTGGACAAGCATTAACACACAAGTAGATTTACACCAAGTTGAGTATTTTAGATTCTAGCATAGGCACAGATCTAGTAGGTTCCCTCAAGGTTCCCCTTTTGGACATATCATATTTTTCATTTGGGCTTAGCTCAACCTATGGCATTTTCCCAAACAAAGAAGGAGAAAAAACAGAAAGCCAAGTGTTATGGCTATCATACTTCTTTTTATTCCACCACAAAGTCCTTTTGTGCCATGCACTTTTACACAAGGTCTTACCTATGTACAATGATCAAGACACAACAAGACAGGACATGACTAACACAACACATCTACAACCAACACTAATGAAAAAGAAAATAAAAGGGACAAACTTTATAGGAAGCACAGCTTGTAGATGCTATTGAAAATAATGCTTCAAATATTGGTCATTTACGAGAAGGGGGTCGATCCTCGCATCTAAAGATTTTAGCTTAAACATTTTATGATTGAGATTTTCGTCGATGGTGAAGGGTCCAATCCACAAAGGTTGGAACTTTGTGTGTTTTCCTTTCTCTTCATGGGGTTTATCCCACTTCAATACTAGGTCACCCACATCGAAACTCTTTTTCCCCATGGATTTCTTATCAAACCAACGCTTAACATGGTTTTGGTGAATAAAAAAGATCTCTTTGGCTTTGAGCCTTTCTTCCTTGAGTTTGAGTAAAGTGTTTATCCTACTTTGAACAAGAAGGCAAGGTTACCTTGGGACACTTGGGAGAGTTACAAGGCTAGGAGATACAGGTTCGGGGGCAAGATAACTTCTTTATCATAAACTAGAAAGTACAACGAGGTCATAAGGGAAGGATTAGGAGTTATATGGTCAGATAATTCATTGGTCAAAGCATTGTGCTATTTCCTTTGCTTAGAGAAGATGGTTTCTTGATTATGCAGATAATATTTTTATTCATCAGTTTAGCCAAACCATTTCCCCATGGGTAATAATTATATGCATGCTTTAATATAATTCCATTTTCTAATGCAAATTCATAAAGTTTCAATGATGAAAAGTAAGTCGCATTATCAAAGACAAGTGATGTTGGAATGCCAAACCTGGTTATAATGTTTTATCACAACAAGTGGATGATTTCATGGTCATTTACTTGTCTCAAGGGAACTGTGTATGGCCACCGAGTGAAATAATCTGTCGTCTTCAGAAAATATCAGTGTTGCTTTGATGAGTGAGGAAATATTTCTACGATAACATCTAGGCCCCACTATCCGAAAGGTTCCTCAATTGCTATTGGTAGCGGTGGATCGGTTGACCTTTGATCATGACCGACACATCTCTGAAAAGTTGGGCACTTGCAGACATAAGCGTGATCATATTTGAATAGAGTGGGCCAATAATAACCAGCCCTCATGACATTATGCGTTGTTGTGTCACTCACATACTGACCACCTATTGGTCCATTGTGAAAATCTTTAAGTACCTTTTCTATATCCTGTGGCTCTCGACACCTTAGCAAGACATTGTTATGGGGATTTTTGAAAAGAAATCCATGAACTAGCTGGTAGGATAAAGATTTTAAGTGAATTGTCCTCTTTTGTTTATTTGATAAGTGCGTGTGCAAGGTGGCATTCTCTAGAAATTTTTGTATGCTAGTATACCATGGTGTTGAAGATGTGGACTGAGGAACATGTTCAACATTGTACATTTCTATATCCTGCTCCCAACCTAAAATATCTTGCACAAGAGCATATTTTGCTTCAATTGTTAGCTTACAAAGGCCATGACCCTTTATGGTATGAATTGGTTCCATATCATATTCTTGTAAGTAGGTCATCTAATTTTCCCTCTTCTCACCCAGATCCTGCTGCATGAAGAGTGTTCTTACTGCTAGATGAGGCACACATATGATTGTGTGAGCTTTTAAAAGATAGGGCATGAAATATTTAACTGCCTTGTATACAACATATTATGTTTTTTTGTCAATGGAAAGATAATTTAATTTTGACCCCTGTAGGTCGGCGTTCATAAAAGGGATAGGCCACTCATTCCCTTTAGTGCCCTTTTGAGTCAATATGATGACATTATAAGAATCTAGAGCAAATGTATAAAGCAGGAAATCTTTGCCATAGTCTAGACTGAATAACGTGGGTGCATCAACAATAGCTTGCTTGATTTGAGCGAAAGCATCCTTTTTCCATTTGTCCCATTTGTATGTCGTGTCTTGCTTAATCATATCTTGTAAAGGCTTAACTATCTGAGAGTAATCAAAGATGAATTTTCTCAAGAAATTGATCTTTCCTAAGAAATATTGCATAGCCTTCTTGTTCACTGGGAACGGGATTTGTTTAATAGCTTTGACCCTATCGGGATCAACTTTAATTCCGCTCTTTGCAATAATGTGCCCTAAGAGAGTTCCTTCTGACACACCAAAGATGTTTTTGTTGGGATTAAGAGAAATCCCATATTTGCGTCACTGCTCAAATATTTGTTTTAGATGACGTACCTGATCTAACCTTTTCTTGGAAAACACAGTAACATCATCTAAATAAACAACTATGATCTGACCAATAAGGCCTCAGAAAGTGATGTCCATCGCTCTTTGAAATGCAACACCAATGTTAATAAGCCCAAATGTCATTCTATTGAAAGCAAATGTTCCCCATTTGGTCTTGAAGGTAGTTTTCAATTGATCAGGGTCTGCTACTAGCACTTGATTGTAACAAGAAAAACCATCTAGTAGCAAGAACATCTTAGACCCGTATACTGTCTGGAGGATCTGTTCTGTGGATGGAACTGGATAATTATCTTTATTAGATCCATGGTTGAGATTGCAGAAATCTATGCATAAACTTATTTTACCGAACTTCTTTATGATTGGGACCACATTTGAAACCCAAGTGGAGTGTCCGACTTTAAAAATAATCTGAGCATCAAATAGCTTTCTAAATTCCTTTTGTATGAGGGGTTCCAACGTTGGATGAACTTTCCTTAGTTTCAGCTAGAAAGGTTTTACCCCTTCTTTTATTAGAATCACGTGTGGGATAATATGAGTATCATATGTCTTTAAATCATCGTATGTTCATGTAAACACATCACGGTACTATTTGAATAAGTGGATAAATGCATGTCGTTCTTGTGGAGAACAACATGTACCGAGGTTCACATACTTCAGATCTTCTTGAGTTCCTAGATTGACTTGTTCAGATGATAACTTTGAACTCTAAGTCTTTGTATTGATTGGTCCTCTAAATCGGTTTTGTAGGTCATATAACTTCTTCAGGGACACCACACCTTTAGGCATAGTGTTTCCGTTCTTTGCATTAGATGCATTCTATAAAGCCTTTTCGTGCTCATCCTTTTTTATGGAAACATCTTTGAATGCATCCACATTAGCCATAAAATGCAGAGTATGTTGGTCATCACTGAAAACACAGAAATTAGTGATGTTGTCAGGCACAGGTGGTTTATACAATGGCGATATCTAAGTGAATGCATTTGGTAATGCATCTGTTGCAGCATTTTTAAGCCTAGGAACAAAAATGATATTAAAAGCCAAATGCCATACCTCTTGCTGGTAGTTTTTAAGATTCTGTGAAACACAATGAATAGTATCTCGTACCTAATAAGTAACCACCTGATTGAGTCACCAATTACCTTGAGATTCTCTACCTTCAGACTGATGGATTTCTTTAATCCAAGTATGAGTGATTCATATTTGGCAATATTATTGGTACACTCGAAATCCAAACGACATGAAAATATATGCTTCTTATTACATGGGTCTATAATTACGCAACCTACTCCAGATCCATCCTGCATCTTTGAAACATCAAAATATAAAGTCCAAATATTATTAGCTACTAAGTTGCTTCATACACTATTATTACTATTACTGTGTACATCTATATTACAAGATTCATTTGCACCAACTGAAGCTCAAGAAAGGAGCTCCAACTGTGTATATGGTAGGATGGGTGATGGCTGCGCTTGATAACACCTGTGGTCAGTTTCAAGGAAACAATTTCAAAATATTAGACCAGCAAAGGCAATAGGCTCATTATGGTCCTCAAGTGGTGTCACAATGTATTTCATGTATGGCTCACTTTCCACTCGAATTTGGTTATTCTTGCCCTCATATGAAAGCCATACATGTGACCAGTCTATAGAAAAATAGCCTTGTAGCTTACTAGACCAATATCTAGTTAGGAGTATGCCATAGGCTTCTGGGATGTCCACAATTACAATATTTATAAATTGGCGAACTCATTGATCAGATGATAATCAAATAAAAACTTTATTGAGTTCACCAATAGCTTGGACAAGAGACTTGTCCAGCTCAATGATTTGTGCATCGCTTTTGTCCCATTTAGCATTTATTTTATTGGCAACAAATAATGGCGTTACATTTACATATGTATCAATTGCCAATATAATGGCATTACATTTACATATGTACGATAATTGACTAAGCAATTATGGACATTGTAATTGAAAATTTCAAACGATAAAAAAAATGGAGGGCAAAGAGTGTTAGATTCTAATGTTACAACATTAACTACATATTCAAGGGAGCTAAACGACTTATCAGAAACTTTATGAGAGGTATAATATTTATCACCAGGTGAAGGTTTTGAAAAGGCTTGGACTAGCAGTTCACATTAGCTTACTATCTTCGCGAGCTCAAAGATGGAAATATTGGCTCGATCTCTCTTCAAATCTTCAACTATGTTATACTCAATTGTCTCACCTTTAGTAGGTAGTGTTGAAGTGTCTGGAGGAGTGGCTTTGTTTGAAACTTATGGAGTGATTAACTTACTTTTTCTACAATAGGAAGTGTTCTTGGAAGTGGTTATATTTCCAGACTTACTTTGTGCATTTTGAGCAGGATTTACCGGTGGTGAGATCCGTCTTAATAATTGTTCCTTCAATTTCTGTTTCGTTGCCTCCTATTCAGAAATGGGCCCTTTGTTCCTTAAACTATATTGACCATTTTTCTTTTAAGGAGGGGCTTCACTCTGTGGTGGTTCTTCAACACTTTTCTTGTCAGCATTAAGGATACAATCAAAATCATTCACTGCATGTCCAATACCGATACTTTCTTCAGCCATTGTAGGTTCTTCTATTTCATCTGTTTGTTCTGGCTACTCATCTACTAATAAGGAATCCACAATGTGTGTGGCCAGAGCATTCATGTTGTGGTTCCACTGTGGGCATGTATTTTTTGAATGATATTCCTGATGGAAAGAGCAATAGTTGTCCATACCCATACTTTCTATATTCAACACAACATTTGAACTCTAGGCAGACTTGGCGAGCTGATTATTATTGTTATTATTATTATTCCTTCGAAACAATAAAGACTTGGGAGACTTGCTGCTAGTAGAAGTCTCACTTAACCTTCTCTTTAATTCTTAATCTCATTGGTAGGTGTTTTTACTGTCCTAGTCAAGCTTTCAATATCTGACAAGTCCTTTTCTTTAGCCTTACTTGAAGAAGGTTGAGACTTCCTACTGGTCTCCTTGGAGTCCTTTGATTCATCGTCATCAGTAATACCTCAAATAGCATGCAAGTCTTTCTCGACGACAATTGCTTTTGCAAAGTTTAGTGGCAATGTTTACTTTGCAGCTCTTTTCACGAATGAGGAAATGTTAGTGGGGAAAGAAGTTGTGTAATAATCAATAGTAATTAAATCGTGTAGTTGCGTAACTGGGGGAAACTTGTTCAATATGTGAATGAAATTTTGATTAAAATCTTTCACTTTCTCATTTTCCCCCATCTTAATGTTTTCGAGCTCTTTCAGTAACATGGCGGGAGTCTTGTCATCAACAAATTTCTCCAGAAATAACTTCTTAAACTCCCCCCAATTGTGGACTGAATTGATAGGAACAACATAGTACCATGCTATTGCTCTACCCTCTAATGCAAAAGGCAAAAACCTGCAAGAAACATCATCATACCTTACTTTCAACATCCATATATGCATGTAGAAATCGTCGATGTAATATTCTTCCTTTATCTTCCTATCTAGATAAAACTTTGATAACAAATTTCCCGGGTGTATGGGCATCTTATGAAGATTATCCAGAAGAGCGAGAGGCCCTCAGGCCATCCAATCCAAGAACTTGTTAGCCATGTCTTTGTCTCTTGGGTCCTCCTCATTTTCAAAGTATGAGGATCCTTCTCTATGACTGTCTAAACCATCATTGAACTTAAAAACATTGTTAGAGTGAACAATATCTCCCTTGTACCCTTCGTTAATAGGTGGAAGTGGATCTTGCTGCACCGTGTCTTCAGAGGATTCCAATAACTCTTCAAGAGTGGAAAAAAATATTCCATAATCAAAACTAATATACCAGTACAAGTTGTTTCTTTCTTCTTCGGATGATGCAGGAGATTCTGAGCAATAGGGAGCAAACCAATAGCTTTTGCAAACTGAGAGGTTATAGGTCGAAGTTCCCTAAGTTGTTTGTAGGTAACCTCATACGACAACTCTAGACCAGGTTAAGAAGACCCTCTACTTCGGGAATAAGAGTCAGAATGCTGCTCAGAATGTTGCTACCTTGTCTAGAAGATGAATGGTTAGGGTATGTGGAGTTATCAGCCATAAAAACCGGTTTCCATCCCTTTAGCGCCAGAATGTTGATGGTACTCGATATCGCCAACATACAGGGGATCTCCCCGATATGAGGTCCTAATTAGACCTCACACCGTTTGGTGTAGGAGTCCCATCCGTAATACAACTTGGCTACTATTTACTTAAATAGATGTCTTGGCTTTAGTTGTTAGCACGAGAGAGAATCACATATGTGTTTTTGAATGAGCAAGAGAGTGTGCTTTGTGAATGTTTGATTGCAGATGTATCAAGGTTATTTCACTACATATGGAAAAGAAAGTGAGCCTCTAAGAGAGAAGTAATAATATTACCCTAATGGAGACACACATGAATGAGAAAGACTCATCTAACATTAAGCGAAATAGTTCACATAGATGCGGCAATTGTTATAAACATTACAACACATTTCCAATAAGTTAAGCACCAAAGTCACCAAAATAGTTTAATTACTCCAGTACATGTGAAAGCAAACATGAATCATAAACATCCAAAGAGTAGTCTTAGAAACATCCACAATCCATGTGTGAAAATGTGTTGGCATGAAAGGCTTTGATATTAAGCAAAAGTTCCAAGATACATAAATACAATGAACATCACTAGCTCCAATAGTGCAGCGTTAGAGCCATTACGCGCTCCCCAAAAGTACTAACTCTATCTCTTTAATGCCTTGTGGGAGAAGCCAAGGTCAAAAGTATTTTACATGAGTAATGAGGATCCTTTTATAACTTGAGGCATGACCTTTCACATCCCCATGACTCTTGAATTTCCAACTCATAATGACCTTTGGACTTCTACAACCTTCGGACTTCCAAATGACTTTTGGAATTACATATGACTCTTGGTATGGCATGTCCTTTAGACTTCCATGACACTTTTGTCCATACATGTCTCTTGGACTTCCACTTATTTTTCTTTACAATGATTACATCATAACATCATAACTTCCACATCATCATGTGATGAATACATGACATGTCAGTGTACTTGATGAATGGGATTGATAGTGACCGATGACATGGACTTTATTCAATGGTGACATGGTTGTCACCCGTGTCTTTGTTCTTCATGCAACTTCTGCTCATTGATGCCTTCACCCTCTAAAGGGTATTTGATCTTAGAGTCTTTAGGGTGCTTTGATCATGAAGCTTTCAATGTGTTATGTATTCTTCGATGCTTCCTTTATTTGCCTTCTATGCCTGATCTTCTGCATGCATGCTTGTCGTGCTTCTCCTGGAATACCTATAACTGCAATCACTCATGACAAGTAGCCATCAATCTACAAATCTCTTATTCTAACATGTTTTATGTAGATTTTTTGTTTGTGCCTTCATAGTGCGCTTGGGAAAAGCAAGAAGAGATTTTGGGCATAAGTGCACACTTCAAAAGGTTGAAGGGATGAAGGGGAGAGGCTTCAAGGCTTTGGAATGTGTTCATGCACTCAAGAGGAAGAGGAAATCAAGGTTGGGTGCATGGTGTGAGTCTAAAAGGACAAAGGAGGAGATTTCATGCTTCTCGAGTGCGTTGTGTGCTCAAGGGAGAGAAGGAGGGCGTAGGGCACACTCCTGAAGGCTGAAGGAGGAGGCTTTAGGCCTTTAGGGTGTGCTCATGTGCTCAAGAGGACCAGGAGGGCACATGGCGCAAGTCTGAAGGCTAAAGGATGAAGATTTGTGCCTTCAAAGTGAGCTCATGCACTCAAAGGGTCAAGAGGGTGCATGGCGCATTGTGGAAGGCTAAAGGATGGAGCTTAAGGCCTTTGAGGTGTGCTCATACACTTAAAGAGGGCGTATTCCTTCGGGTCGAAGGAGTCTGCTTACAGAAAGACTTGGTTTTTAAGAGGAAATCGTTCAAAATAAGGGGAAAAGGCTTAAGGAGTGTGCTTTGCGCTCTTGGAGGGCGCATGGTGCACTTCCTAAACAATGAAGGATTGTTGATAAAGGATTTAGAGTGTGATCATGCGCTCTTTGGCTTAATGGGTTTGCTTTGAAACCATAAATTATCTAAATCTGGAAGATAGAAAAAGGGGCAAATATGATGAGTTTAGACATAAAAATGAAGTGTGACGTGTACCAAATCATCAAGAAAACTTAGACACGCTTGAACAATGATATGTAAACATCAAAACATCACTTTACAAACATTCCCTGAGTACAACAAGTGAAGTGTGTGCCACTGTGACAAAAAAGTGTCGTTTTACAACAACACAAGTGTCATGATGATGAAGTGCACTAAAGATGTTCTAATCAATGTGAAAACACTTGTGATCACTTGAAACACATAGATTAACTTGAAACAACACTTGACGACGAAGGTGACACTAGATATGATGGTAAGGTAGGCTCCGAAATTTGAATGTAGTGAAATTTTGGAGGGAGTTGTAGTAACGAAAACAAGTTGAGATAATTTAAACTGCCTAAGCATTTCCAAGTTTTGTAGGCCTTGAAGAAAATAGGGATTTTATGGAGTTTGTATCAGAGTTGGAGCTTCAAAAGGTTCTCTATGGGCTTCAAAAAGATAAAAGTTATGTCCTTGATGGTTAGACTATGGATTTCTTTCTAGGCTTCTACGAAATGCTAAAGGGTGACCTCCTCGATGTTATTAAAGAATATTGTACATCTGGGCAGATCCTCCCTTCCTTCAATTCAAAATTTATTTTCGTAATTCCCAAATCGAATGAGCCTCAATCCTTCAATGGTTTTCAACCCATCTCTCTTTGTAATTGTATCTATAAAATCATTGCAAATATAATTGTAAATAGGTTGAGGCTGGTCCTATCAAGCAATATATTCAGTGAGCAGTTTGCCTTTTTGGAGTATAGAAAGATACATGAAGCGATTGGGGTCGCTTACGAAATCCTTCATAGTCTAAAAACTTGGAAGAAAAAGGGGATGGTAATTAAGTTAGATTTATCCAAAGCATATGATTGAGTAATCTGGAGTTATATCAAGCTTCTACTCACTCATTTGGGGTTTGATATGCCACTCATAAATTGGGTTACGAGTTGTTTAACATCCGTGTCATTTGTATTTCTTATTAACAATTCAAAATCTAGATTCTTCCAAGCTCAAAGTTGTCGGAGCCCTCTTTCACCTTTACTTTTTTTGTTGGTTGTTGAGGGCCTGAGTAGGTTATTAATGAAAGCAAAAATAAGGGGTGATCCACCCGGTGTATGGGTAGTTGAGCAATTGAGTATTTGATTGTAACTCAATTGTTGTTTGTAAATGACGTGTTGTTGTTCTGTGATGGAAATCGTAAGGACATGGCCTCCATTAAGGTGATATTGTGCCTGTTTTAGAAGGCTAAAGGAATGTTGGTAAGCAAGAAAAAATCATCCCTATCCCCTGTTGGCATGTCCAGGGATGAAGTCCCTTATGCACAAAATCAATTCCCATTTTAGATTTTGGACTTTGAAGTTGGCCTAAAATATCTAGGTTTCCTTTTAGAACCAAATGATTATCGGAGAGCTGATTGGCAATGGCTTATAACAAAGATTGAGAAAAGAATAAAATCCTAGTGTTTTAGATGGTTGTCTAGAGAAGGGAGATTAGTCCTCATCAAGTCAATTCTTAAAGCTATACTAGTATTTTGGATGTCTCTATCCTAGATTCCTGTAGGGGTCCTAAATTCCATTTTCAAGCTACGTAACATGTTTTTGTGGATGGGGAGTAAAGATAGAAGAACTTTCTCTTGGGTTAAATGGGATAAAATTGCGCTGCCCAAATATTGAGGAGGATGGGGTCTAAACAATTTTCCTTATTTTGCAAAGGTTCTAGCTGCCAAATTAGGCTAGAGATTGCTTTCAATAGAAAGTCTTTGGAAGACAATTGCTATTCGAAAATATATTCACCCAAAGCTCCCTTGAAGGATGGTCGCAGAATCCTAGAAAAAAGAAGAAGGTATCCATCATTTGGAAGCTTGTTCCCTCATCCTTTTTAGTTATTGAAGAAGGTTTTGCATGGAAAGTTGGTAATAGAGAGAAGTTGAGGATTGGTGAGGATCCGTGGGTAGGTTGTGGAGAAAATTTCTGCCTTCTAGAAGACATGATTCAATTTTTCAATGACTAGGGCAGGTATACTTTGAATAAGGTAGCTAATCCTCTCAACACCACTATATGGGCTCAGGGATGGATCGATGCCCAACATCTTAACTTACCCTATGAATTTCTGGACCAATGGAATAACTACACTTTGGCCTTAAACACTGCACATGTGTGTATCAGAGAAGAGGAGGGTGATACACTTCACTGGGTTCATTCCTTATGGGGGGAATATACTTCGAAAGAAGGATATGTGTATATTTGCAAAAAGCAACAGCCAAATGAAGTCGCCTGGTGGTGGAAAAAGATATGGTAATTAAAGAGTCATCTTAGAATTCGCCTTTTCCTATGGTGACTACTAAAAAACAAAACACCAACATGGGATCAACACCAAAAACAATGTATGCAAAGCCTAAGTTGGTGTGCTTGGTGCCAAAATTGAGAAGAAACAACTGATCATCTCTTTATTTTCCGCCCCTTCTTAGAGGTAATCTAGAATGCTATTAGGGATCGAATGGGAGGTTTCATGAGATGACATGTGGCATCTTTTCTGGATGGTTGGAAGGATTGGTGGGAGGAGGTAAATCCATAACAATTTTGGAACATGCCTCCTCTTGTATGTTGGGGTATTTGGAATGCCAGGAATAGACCAATCTTTAAGGACAAAGTCTTTGCTTCGAAGCGAGTGACAACCAAGGTAATCATAGATTTTGAATTGCTTCTTGTAGATGAAGTTTTGCATACCCCATGGGTTATTGTTACGGAGGTGGATATATCAATCCCCTGAGTTTATTTCGACGGTGCAACTTTCGAAAATGGCACTTGTAGTGGAGGGGCAGTCCTTTTCATTCAAGAAGATCATTCTTTTAAACTTCAAAGTGGTTTTGGGAAGGGTACAAATAATTATGTAGAACTTCTCAACCTTAAACTATTCCTTCTATTTGTTATTGAAGGAGACATTATTCATTGCAAATTCTTGGTGATTCGATGGCTGTAATAAACTGGTTTAACGAGCAACAAAGATGTCACATTCACACATTGAGCTAGGTATTCTTGAGGAGGTTTTACATTTCAAACAATCTTATAATCATATTTCTTGTCAACATATTTATAGGGAACAAAATAATGAAGAAACCACACTCTCTAAAGCAGATGCTGCACAAGCTTTGGGATTATGGAAAATCAATGAGTAGTTGAATGACGTAACCACCGAATTTTATCACAAACCCTTCATTGAAGGACTCCAATTAAATATCCCTGGTACTGCTTTAGCTTAATAATCTATGATCAATATTAATTATGCAAATTTTAAAAGCAATCATTTCTATTTTTTTTAATCTTTTTAAAACTTCATATTTCCTATGAAACTGTCCATGATTATTATACATTGATATTTCAACAAATTATTAATATTTTCTACCGCAAATAAAAATTAGCATTTTGGAATCATTAATTTATTTTCTTACATTCAACCCAAAAAAGAAGTCTTCATATAACTTTTAAATTATTTGTTCATATCTTTTTAAATACTTTTAAATTTTACTATTTCCAAATTTCAAATTTACCCCCATATATTTTTATCTTAAATTATTAACCTATTTTCTAACCGATTAAAAAACAAATTTCTCACCTACATTTCTTTTTCCTTGAACCTATTGAACTCTTCTAAACTCGACAATTTAAAATTATGGTTCCTTTTACTTTTTTGTATGTTCCGTCAGCTCAAAGTTGTAACGACATTTCTTTTGGTTTTTAAAGCGGCACGCGTTTAAAGTTGTTATTCTTAGCCGTGACATGCAAGTAAACGTAGCCATCCTCTTTGGTATTGCTTTCACTTATTTAGCACGCAAGAAAATATTTAAAATTAGGTTGTTACTTCTCACGAATGAAACATATCTAGAATTGTTATGATCTAATTTATATTCTCATTATCTAATATTTTCATTTGTGTAATTGTTTTTTTAATTTTATTTATAACATTTTATTTTATAAATTTTAGCTAGTTTTTCTGTAATTGGTTGCAAGACTCAAAATCATTATAACACATTTTATCATGTCATTTGTAAAAATTGACGGAGGATAACAACTATTTCTCCCAACCATTCAATATAAAGCCAAGTAAATTAATCCAAATTAAAATGCATATTTCTTCAATTTTATTATTATATGTGTATACTTAAAAAGATAAAAATTTAAACTATTCAATTGAACTTAACAACAAGACTCAAAACCATTATAACAAAATTTATTAGGTCGCTTTGTAAAAATTGAGAGACCATAATGTCTATTCCTCCAACCATTCAATATAAAGTCAAGTAAATTAATCCAAATTAGAATGCATATTTCTTCAATTTTATTATTATGTGTATACTTAAAAAAACTTTAAACTATACAAATTAAATATTAAAAATATAAATAAAATACTATACAAATTAAATACTAAAAATATAAATAAAATACTATAAAAATTAAATATTAAAAATACAAATAAAATACTATAAAAATTAAATATTAAAAATACTGAGAATATTTTTGTGAGTTGGTAGGACATTACATATTACATAGATTTACATTGCTCATCTAGAAAGGATTTGAACCTGAAACTTCGGGGACCAAAGTCCTCACTCACATAGCTATCACCAATGAAATAGTTTATATATATTAATACATGAGAGACAAAATTTACTTGCCGTGAAGAAATATATGTTTTGATTTTATTTTTTAAAATATTTAACCTATAACTTTAAAATAAACATATATGTTTTGATTTTATTTTTTAAAATTAACATATAATTTTAAAATAAATTTTGATTTTATTTTTTAAATATTTAACATATAATTTCCACAATTTTTTATAATTTTTTTGTTTTGTTTTTTTTTTCATTAAAAAAACTTTTTCCAATATTATAAATAATAAAATGATATTCATTTAAGTTATGCTAATTTTTCTTACTCAAAAAACTTTAATTTTTTCAATATTGAAAATAATAAACTTACATTCAATCTTTATAAATATTAAAACTTAAATTTTTCTATGGAAAATAAAATCAAATATAATTTACATATTTATTTAATATATTATCATTAATTAAAAACAATATATAGGAGTAGAAGAGTTTATTTTTTGTCTCGATGAACTGACATAATCAAACATGAGGGTTAGGAACGAGATCAAATAATCAAACAAGAACTTGTACAGTAAATAAACTTAATATTTTTTTTTAATAAATAGAAAACAACTTTCACTCAGCTATAAACTATATGCCATAATTTCCTAATTTTATTAAAATATAAATAAAATACAGCACAAACAAATTAGATTATGGAACAATCATAAAATGATTCATGTATACAAAAGATTTTTCTTCGAAGATCACATGAAATATTATTTGTCATGAACCAGCCAACCAGTGTGGTTCATTGTGAGGACAAGTTGAAGAAACAGATAAAAGTTAGCCCTTGGAGGCTCTGCTCAATCTATTTAACATGCTAAGCTGCTCAATCTATTTAACATGCGCTGCTCAATCTATTTAACATGCTAACCCTGTTTCTTCAACTTGTCTATTTAACATGCTAAGCTGGATCTGTTTCTTCAACTTGTCTATTTAACATGCTAAGCTGGATCTGTTTCTTCAACTTGTCGTGATCTATTTAACATGCTAACCTACCTGGATTTGTTTCTTCAACTTGGATCTGTTTCTTCAACTTGTGTTGATCTATTTAACACGTTAACATGGATCTGTTTCTTCAACTTGTCCTACGATTTAACACGTTAACATGGATCTGTTTCTTCAACTTGTCCTACGATTTAACACGTTAACATGGATCTGTTTCTTCAACTTGTCCTACGATGAACCACACTGATTGGTTCTAAACGCAAATGATATTTCATGTGATCTTCGCCAAAAAATCTTTTGTAAACTTGATATGAATCACAAAAACTTCAACTCTACAAGTGATTCATGTAAGTAGATTGTCACTATAAAATCATAAATATAAATTATAAATGGTTTTGGATTATTTTTTCCACAATATAGTAACCCCACAAAAAGAAGCGCTTTATCGTAATCGTAGTCACTTTCAACCGTTGCCCCACCCCACGGTGATCTTCTCAATATAAACTCACTTTTCGTTGCTTCAGCTTTCTCCTTCTCTTCCCTATATCTCCAGGAGGTCTTTTAGCATCAGATTCCTCTTTCAGGCCCACGGCCGAACATAAATCCGGAGAAGCAGGGATTATGTATACATTGAATATATCTTGCATTTTCGACGTTTTCCAGAAATAGCGAAACTCCCGACATCAATTCAAAGAATCACATTTTTCAGGGTTTCGGGCCGCAGGAAAGATTTTAGTTCCTTTCAAATTCGACTTGAACGAATCCTGTTGAAGGCGGTCGATCTTTAATCATGGTCGCTTGCATCAGCTCAGCCAGCGGGCTGCTGGCAATGCTCAACGAGCAACATCCGAAGCTCAAGCTTCACGCGCTGACGAATCTCGATAGACTTGTGGACAATTTTTGGCCCGAGATATCAACCAGCGTCTCTATAATGTATGCTATTCTTATAAACGGTTATGTATACCTGATTTTTTTTGTATTTAGTTTATTATTTTTAACTTTTGGGTTTATTAGTGGAATATTTGTTTGTTAGGGTTTCAATACGGATCCTAGCTTGAGTAGGAGCTTTGTCTCTTATGAATTTCATGCTTGGAACCGAAAACATTGGGTTTTATTATTTCTTTATGTATAGATTTTGAGTCAATTGCAATGCTATGTTTTTGGAAGAATTTAGGGCTTTAATATCATGGAGATTTGAATACTATTCTTGTCTCTCGTTTGAATGTTAGGGTTAGAACCTTGGTCAGTGGCCTGTCAAGCCACTTTCTTCATCGCTGGACCACTACCCCCATTGGCGATGAGATCAAGGGTTTAATTTTTATATCTAACATTATTGTTAAAACCAGTTTTTAACATGAACTGTATATACTTGTTAATACAAAAGGTGCTGACTGGTGTACTCTACAATCAAATAGAGAATCCGGTACACTCCACTCCAAGTTGCAGAAATATTACCCTGCTATTCACTAGAGGGACAATGTTGGCAAATATTTGAAGTAATTTGTTCTGGTACAAATTAAACTTGCGGAAAGGGTAGCATGTTGATCATGGATGTGAATTAAACACCGTATCGAGATTTACTGATGAGTGGGTGGATAGTGGGGTGTCCGTTGGATCTCATGTTTGTACAAATGTTAGAAACTGATAGTTAAATGTTCTTGGTGTGTTGGTTAGTGGTGTCGTGTTTCTTTCTGTGCATGACTTCTCATCAAATACCTCATCTTTTGAAAACATTTCAGGTTCCTATTGAACAACCATTATTAATGTTAGTCTATCCAATGTGATTCAAGTAATCGTTGGTAATGTGATTCAAGTAATCGTTGATTAGGAATAATCTTTGAGCATGTGCATGTTCACATCTTTTGATATGGGTGTTTGGATCACATATTGAACCTTTTTGATGCATGGTATTGTTAGGCATAAAGAGTGAATGGATCAGTGACTTGTACAAGAGGGAAGAAATTCATAATTGGAACCATTAGTGTTCTTATTAAGTTGTCAAAATGAAAACTTATTACAAATATTTTGAGTCACTATCACCATGGGTTGGAATGCAAATGGAAAATACAAAATAGGGTAGATATTTGAAGTGGAGATGGAAGAGACTCATAGCTTGTGATTGTCAGTAGTCCTCCATCTCATTGTCATCAAAATCAGCATCACTGCCATTGCTTTCTCCATTTTCCTCTACAGCTAATCCAAACGTTGCTTCTGCTGGTGGAGGATGACATCTCAGGAGGATCACCACCATTAAAAGTGACTGGCTCTAGCACTGGTTCATTAAGATCCAATTTGGTTAATGCCAACTCAACACTGCTGTCCAAACCCATATCATCAGGAAACACATTGATTTTTGTAGGGACATATGTCTGAATCGAATCACGGGACACGCTGAGGGCATGTCTGATGAACAGGACATGTGCCAAATGCATGTTTGACATATGTTCTCATAAATCCTTGTCTGACATGCTGGATTTGTCATACGTGACCCTTCTGGATGTGTCAGATTAGTTAGATTACAAGTAGTAGAAATATGGCATTCTACATGTTTTTGTTTTTGGTATATATATGCAATTATAATATATAAAAATGTATCTTATATAAAAATATTCCTGGGAGACTCTTGTTTCAAGATTTTTTGGGAATGGTCATCCAGGTGCTCCTATTCTTTCTCTCACCCACACTCCCCTCCTGCTATGCTCCTTCCTTTTCACTCCTCGCTTTGGCAACATTGCTCTAGAGTCGAAATTTTTGGACTATTAGAAAAATGTCAAATACTCTTTATGCTCATTTAGGTACATGCATTTGATATGAATTCTTATATTTGTTGTGGGTAAATACATGCTGTTATAAGTCGTGAGGTTTTGCTTTGTAGTGCATTTTTATCAATGCATTTTATCATGTATCGTTGATCCAACACTTTCTAACAGAAAAAGTTGGTTATAAAAATGCTTCCATGTATTAAAGGCTAAAGTTGATTGGGAGGAGGTCAGCCATGGTTGAATGGCATGCAGAGTTAACTTGTGAAAATGATTCTGGTGATTTTGAATTCGTTTTACTTCTAAAGTGAATAACTTTAATTGTCTATTCCAAGTTAGGTCGAAGTTAACAATTTCACTTTTTTCTATGAAATGGAGCATTTAGATTCTTGCCAACACATCACAAAAATTTCGTGAAAGTTCATTAGTTGTTATTTTTTTTTCAAACTTGTAATATTGGTCTTCAGTGAATATTAAACTCTGTGTTCACCTACACTTCCATCTCTTGCTGCAGAGAAAGCTTATATGAGGATGAAACTTTTGATCAACGACAGCTTGCTGGACTGGTGGCATCAAAGGTCAATTTTCTTGTTCAGAATGTTTGTTACTGCTGGTGCAGTAACATAATTTCCTGGCCCCACCCTTACTATGGGGCTTATATGTTGTTTCTGTTGTTTTCTTGATAGGTTTTTTATTACCTTGGTGAGCTCAACGACTCCTTGTCGTATGCGCTAGGTGCTGGACCTTTGTTTAATGTGTCAGAGGATTCAGATTACGTGCATGCTTTGCTTGGTAGGAATCCTTCTGGCCATTGGATGTTAAGCATTTGTAATTTCTTGCTTTTCAAGTCTGTTATGCATCAGCATAGAAAGGTGACTCAAAGTTGCTTATCAAATGCATATTTGTAAGGTTTTAATAATATGGTTGTCCCATTGCTCTTTCAGCTAAAGCCATAGATGAGTACTCCACTCTTCATATGAAAGCTGCAGAGTCGGGTAAAGATTCAGTGGAGATAGATCCTAGACTGGAGGAAATAGTAGAAAGATTGCTTGACAAGTATGTGCATTATAGTAAAAATGCTGACATTTGTTTGGTATTTTAATATGCATATTGCTTGCTAGTAGAACATGGAAATGTTTCCTCTTGTATTTGTATAAAAGTTAAAAGCATATGCAGGTGCATACTAGATGGCAAGTTCCAGCAGGCTTTGGGAATTGCGTTGGAGTGCCGAAGACTTGATAAATTAGAAGAGTCGATCTTAAAAAGTGATAATATCGCTGGAATGCTTTCATACTGCATTAATGTTTCTCATGGATTTGTTGGTAGAAGAGAGTATCGACATGAGGTAAAGATATCTAACAGTTTTGTGCGTCTATGAAGAAATATGTTTTCTTAGTCGACTATTTAACCTTCTAGTGTTTTCCACTAATCTATAATAATTTGAATGGGACTTTACTTGTAATTAGGAATTTAGGACACACTTTTACAAGCATTGTTGAATACTCCAGATACTAGATAAGGTTGGAAGAGCCAGTCTTAAAAAACAAGTCACTGTAGTGTTTTCTTCCTATATTGTTTCTTAAATATTTTTTTGTAGAAGAAAAGTACTAGGAGAGAATTCTAAGTGTCTTTAAACATTTCATGTATCTATTTTTCAAGAAATGAATTATTGGTGTTTTCTCTTGTTGCAAGTGATCTCATTTGCATGGCTCTCTTATGGTAATTAGTAAGTGAAATTTATTTATAAAAACAGATTAAGGTAGTACCTAGAATGAATATGCCTAGGCAATTATTGGCATTTTCTGCATTGGGAAGTTGCCATGTCATTTGCACGGTTTTCCTATGGTAATTAGCAGATGAACTTTATTTATAAAAACATGGAAAGGTGGTACGTTCAAAAATCTATGGCACCATTTTAAATCTATGGTTTTATATTGGTAAATTACAAGCCATGTTCAGAAAGAATCAACATGCTTGGATTTTCTTTTATAATTTCAATCTTAGCCACTGCAAATTCACTTTCTTTGCAGTAAATGTCATGCTTTGCTTTTGATGTTCATCATCTAAAGTTATTCTGTTTTGGGACTCATATATGTTAATTCAATTTAATGTTCTAATTTCCCCTAACTATCTGGAGTCAGATAACCACATTATAGGACATGCAGCATGTCTTATTTGACTTATAAAATACATGTTGGTTTTGTAGATTCTTGCACTCCTTGTTAAAATTTATCAAAAACTACCCTCACCTGATTATTTAAGCATTTGTCAGTGCCTCATGTTTCTGAAGGAGCCTGGCACTGTTGCAAGTATATTGGAGAAACTCCTAAGAGGGGACAAGGTAATTTTTTAGGAAATCTTGATAGTGGTTAGGCTTAGATTGATACTTGGTTGCATGTTTAGGTTTAAGGAAATTCTGATAATGGATGAACTTAACTGATACTTTGTAGCATGTTTACTGTTTAGATTTGAAACTAATGTTTTTGCTCCTATTTTTGTAGGATGATGCATTGTTGGCCTTTCAGATAGCATTTGATTTGTTTGAAAATGAGGATCAGGCTTTCCTGATAAATGTTAGAAACCAACTTCCTGAGCCCAAGCAACAGGGCAATAGAAGTGCAGATGCCGGACAATCTTCAGCTGTTCCGGGTGATGTTTCTAATAATGGCAACAATGCTTTGGCTGAAACGCCTATTGCAATGGATACATCTGACGATGTCCAAATGACAGATGGTGCTACTGTTCCCAATGGAGCTGATAATGAATTGGATGCAACAGAAGTCGTTTATGCAGAAAGACTAGCAAAGATTAAAGGAATTTTGTCTGGTGAAACGGCTATACATCTGATATTGCAGTTTTTGTACAGTCACAACAGGTCTGAAGTCTCATCTTGTGCAATGTTTTTGAATGTCTTTTGTTTTGCAATTTGATTTAGTATTCCCTAATCTGCATTTATGACTTTTGTGTGCTTTAACTTGCAGTTGGCTTTTTTAATGAAACTAGTATGCAACCATGTTAAAATAATGAGAAGATAATACTCTTTTAAGTTCTATCAATGAATGTTGTGAGTATATTATATTGGGATTTTGTTCAAAGGCATCATTACAGAGATAACTGGGCACATAGTGGGGAGCTTAAGCATCAAATTCAAATGGTCGCAGTTCTTCTATTGTTTTTCTCTTAACAGCAACAGATTTATATTAGTACTGGAACTTGAGATCATATATATAAGCTGCAGGCAACACAAAGTGACCATTCCTGATTTGTACATGAAAAATACTGCTATTAGACTGTACAACTGAGAAACAAGGATAGAACTCTATAGCCAGATATCCATGCATCCCTTGTTCATTAAACTTCTAGAAAAAAATTTAAGCTAATCAACCTAACAGCTGAGAATTCAGAAGCTGCAGCTGTTGGAAATGCTGGGATTGCATACATATACAGCTGGTAACAAGATATGTACTGTAAATCATTTGGTTTGGTTGTGGTACTAAGGAATGCTTGGAACTGAGACATTGATGTCACTATGGTGCAAATGGATCTCTTGTTCCTCCACTGGCGTAGGGATGGCCTCATTTGCCATCCTATCAACCTCTTTGATGTGCTTTCTCATCACATGTCCAATCTCAGTGTTTGAAAAGCATTTGGTTTGGTTGTGGTACTAGGGAATACTTGGGACTGAGATGTTGACATCATTGTCAGGAAAATGGATATCTAGTTCTCCCACTGGGGCAATGGCCTCATTTTCCATCACATGAACCTTTTTGTTATGCTTCTTATCAGATGTTTAACTTAGTGTTTGAAAATTTCTCCATGGTGAATTTGCACATCTGTATTATCCTGTTGATCTTGTGATTTTGGATAGAATGGTGTGTACTTAAATGGCTTCCACAATCAATTTGAGTATTGTATGCAAATTATTGCTTGTTTGTGTAATCAATTGCCAATTAAAGCCCTGTCATGGCTGTCAGAGCTTTTGCCATGTTACTTGACTGAATACTTATATTTCATGCAAATTTACACTTGGTCTCTTTGTGTCATAAATTACTCCAGATTCAGAAGGGATGGAATTCCTTCTGGATGCTCCATCAAACATTGATATATTCTTGTCTTGATATTTAAACAATCCAGAGATACCACTTCTATATGAATCTGATATCAATACTTGAAAATTTCTACAAGGTGAATTGACACCTTTTTATTATCCTAATCCCATGATTTTGGACAGAGTGGTCCTTTAATGGCATCCACAAAAATTTGAGTGCCAAAGATTGGTTTTAAGAGGTCTTATGACTTCTTCAATGTATGACCTTGCCTAGAACACCTTTCCCACTTCAGGTACTCTCTAGATGTGCCAAGCCATCCCTTGCCAACTAGACAAGAACTGAATTGGGCCATTAGAGAGGACCTCTACAGATTTTACATCCAGATTACTTGGACCTCACCTTTGGAGATTGGAAATTTCGCAGAATACAAAACTCAATGTAAAACAAAATTTTTATCTTCATCCTAGAAGGTTTCTTGGATCTCAGCCCTGTTAATTTTCAGCCTTAGGGCTGTTGTAAAAACAATGTATGAAACAGCAGGGGAAGGAGTACAATGTATCACTTCCGAACAATCCAAACTTCTTGGCAATTCAAGGAGAAAAGATACCAAATCAAAGGGTTAAGTTTCAATCCATTTTAGGGAAACTCATCTGCCAATAACCAAATCTGAAAATACCCTTTCACAACAGTAATAATGGCAGTATGACAAGTAAAATAAGCAGCTTATATTCTTCACTTAGATGTCAAATAACTTCACAGTTGTGCTTTTACTTGTGTCAAATCAGCAAGACATATGGATGTAAATAACAATACGTAAAGGACATATGTAACTGAAAATCAAATTTGGAAATTGCACAAGTTTTGGACAGCTGCAAATTTAATTAATAAATAATATGCTCAAGATGAAGTACATGTACACACCATGGTTTTCTCTCAAGTCTGGTACAAATCCAACCTGTGCTCTGAACTCTAGCAAGGGCAAATTGACAAAACCTAGCAATCAAGAAGTTCCAATATGCAAGAATCACTCTTAACACATCCCCTCCAAATCAAGAGTTTATTTTCTTCCTCCTCTTCTTCACATTTCCACCCTAAGGTTTTATCACAAAACTCTAATCTCCAATCTCCAAGGGATAAACCTTAACCCTAGACCTCCAAGATGCTCCAAAAAGCCCTATTGATGAGAGAGAGAGAGAGATCGCATGTGAAGACTCTATAGAGAGATAAAGATGTTAGTGTGCAGCAGAGAAAATGAACATATTTTAATGGAAAAACTCTCCTTCCTCTATTTATATGAGAAATAAGAGAGGCCATCAATTCAATGTGGGCCTTAGCCCTTAAAAGCGCCTGTAGGCCAACACAAGAGAGACGCTACGCACTTAAGTACTTGTGTTATGTTTGGAATTTCATCTTCTTGATTGAACTGACCAGCTATTTAATAACAAGCCCATTTACTGCAAGATCCCATCAGAATATTTTATCCTTGTTGGCCTTGATGTATCAATTCCCTTTTGTAACTCATATAATATAATTTATTGTTGTTTAAATACCTCGGTATTGGCAACACTCCAATTAGTTTTGTAATTTTCTTTTTCCAAGTGATGGGCTAATGATGGATAGGTTTCTGTTTTTACCACTGCTTGGTTTTTTTGATTTTTTGATTTTATTTTTATAAATTAAATTTAAAATTAAAATTGAAAGTCTACATATGTCAACGTTACTACTTCTACATGCAGGAGATTTTCTAACCCAAATCAATATTTATTCTGTGCAGGTCAGATCTCCTCATACTGAAAACCATAAAACAGTCTGTTGAAATGCACAATAGTGTATGCCACAGTGCGACCATTTATGCCAATGCTTTGATGCATGCTGGAACAACTGCAGACACTTTCCTCAGGGAGAATCTGGTGATACGACTGTGCTTTTATATTTAGTATTTACATTAAGTATGTGTTCACATTTAACTGTTTCTTACAGAATTTTGTCTTTTATTGTGATATTTTATGGTTTTGATCTGCTGTGTTACCAGGAATGGCTGAGCAGAGCCACAAACTGGGCAAAATTCAGTGCTACGGCTGGCTTGGGAGTCATTCATAGGGGTCATCTTCAACAAGGTCGTTCTTTGATGGCTCCTTATCTTCCTCAGAATGGTGCTAGTGGAGGTGGAAGTCCCTTTTCTGAGGGTGGAGCCCTATATGCCTTGGGACTTATACATGCAAATCATGGAGAAGGGATCAAGCAGTTTCTTCGTGAAAGCTTACGCAGTGCAAATCTTGAAGTATCTCATTCCTTTGCAAATATGCACTATTTTATAATAAAAAAGTTGATTCATCCTATTTTTCCAGCATGTTTTTCTCTGAAGGGAGCCATTACAGATGTGTGCTGTAATTTCTACAGGTAATTCAACATGGTGCATGCTTGGGTTTGGGATTGGCAGCTTTAGGAACTGCCGATGAAGAAATTTATGAGGATATCAAGAATATTCTCTATTTAGATAGTGCAGTTGCTGGGGAAGCTGTAGGTATTAGCATGGGTCTCCTTATGGTTGGGACTGCAAGTGAAAAAGCTAGTGAAATGCTTGCATATGCACATGACACACAACATGAGAAGATTATCAGGTATTAATTGTTTGTTATGTAACAAAGAACTCTACTTTTAAATAGTTTTTTACTTGTAGTGCTTAAATTTTCTTATTTTGCCTCAGTCTACCTGGAAGATATGATTCCAATTTAGAAATGACATGCAGGGGTTTGGCACTTGGAATAGCCCTTACTGTTTATGGAAGAGAAGAGGAGGCAGATACACTTATTGAACAAATGACATGGGATCAAGATCCTATTTTGCGATATGGTGGAATGTATGCACTTGCCCTGGCATACTGTGGAACAGCAAATAACAAGGCTATCCGACGCCTTCTACACTTTGCTGTCTCAGATGTCAGTGATGATGTTAGACGAACTGCAGTGTTGGCCCTTGGGTTTGTTTTATACTCAGACCCTGAGCAGGTTAATTTTCTTTACATGTTCCTGATTCTGTGCATTCTTATTGATTTCAAAATCTAAAGCATCTTGACAGAATTATGTGTTTCTGGTCAGAATCATAAGTGGAATGATTTTTGCATATTATATGTAGGCAGCATTACTGCTGTTTCTATTTTTCTGTATTGATTTGACAAATTTCCTTGTATTTTCACAGACACCACGGGTTGTATCGTTGCTTTCCGAGTCTTACAATCCACATGTTAGGTATGGAGCAGCTATAGCAGTGGGTGTTTCTTGTGCTGGTACAGGATTGAGTGAAGCCATTTCACTGCTAGAGCCTCTGACATCAGATGTAGTTGATTTTGTTCGTCAAGGAGCTCTAATAGCAATGGCTATGGTTCTTGTTCAGACAAATGAATCACGTGAACCACGTGTAGGTAACTTCAGGTATGTTGTCCCCTGGACTTTACAATGGCTTAGGAGTACTTCATGGAAGTTCAAATTTTAAAAGCAAATATTTCCATCGCTTACCAAATTGTTTTCAAAATGTTGGTATATACATTTATTTCAATTTTCACCAAACTGAAATGTTTTCTTGATATTGTTTCAGGCGTCAACTGGAGAAAATAATTCTCGATAAGCATGAGGATACCATGAGTAAGATGGGTGCAATTTTGGCTTCTGGTATTTTAGATGCAGGTGGCAGGAATGTAACTATTAAAGTACTTTCCAGGTCTAAGCATGATAGAATGACTGCTGTTATTGGAATGGCAGTCTTCACACAGTTTTGGTATTGGTATCGGCTTATCTACTTTTTGAGCCTGTCTTTTGCACCAACTGCTTTTATTGGGCTTAACTATGACTTGAAGACCCCAAAGTTTGAATTTATATCTGATGCAAAACCTTCATTGTTTGAGTATCCTCGCCCAATGGCACCTCCAACAACCACCTCAACTGCAAAGTTGCCAACAACTGTTTTGTCAACATCAGCAAGGGCTAAAACGAGAGGAAAAAAAGAAACAGATAATAAAAGTACAGTTGAAAAATTATCTGGTGATGATGGTAATACATCTGTATCTGCTAATGGAAAGGGCTCAAACTCTAGTGATAAGGATGGTGAACCAATGCAGGTAATTATAACTATACTGATGAACATATTTGTGGTATTTAGTATGTGGAGAATGGTATTTTTTGTTTATTTGTTTCTCTATTCATTAGTTTTCTTGTTATTTTTTGTAAATAGTAATGTCCTTTCTCTTCTGAGGTATTAAGGGTCACGTGGATCCAAATTTGGAGATTATTATTGATGAAGTAGCTAGTGCTCTTAGGCAGTATCAATGTCAACCCATCTTTTTTCATGGTATGGTTGCTCCCATAAGTCAAATATCAATACACAGTGTCTCACACAGATGGCATTCCAGCCACCTGTACTCCGTCTCTTAACCGATATCTCCAACTCTCTAAACAATATCGTGTACTTAATAACACTTTTGTTCACTATTCTATCTATGTGGACACACACACTCACACTCACTTATCACTATACATTATATTTATCGGTCTTGGTTTATTGGTTATTCTTGCAGGTTGATAGTACATCTGACAAGAAAATTGAAGTGGAATCATCTTCAGAGGTTCTTACAAATCCGGCTCGGGTTGTACCAGCTCAAGAAAAGTATATCAAGTTTTTTGAAGGGAGCAGATATATGCCAATTAGGCCAGCACGCTCAGGTTTTGTTTTATTAAGGGACACACAGCCATCTGAACCAGAAGTACTTGTTTCGAGTGATGCACCTGCATCATCTCCATCAACAGGAAGTGTCTCGAATGCTCAGTTACCTGCATCAGCTGTTGAGGATGGAGAACCACAACCACCACAACCTTTTGAATTCAATCCTTGAGGATATGTATATCGGTGATTGCATGGGCTTACACCCGTTGCTGGAACTTAAAAGAGAATCGCTCCAAAAGTGCTGAATTGTTTGTCCAAAATTCTTTGGTTATGTATGTTTTGCTGCGCAGTTTTGGCCTCATGTTGTAAAATGTTTTCCTGCTGGCAGGCAACTATTTTTTTAACATTGGTCAAGGCGGTTAATTTGTGGATCCAACAAAGAGGCTAAAAGCCTTATGAGGGATTCTGGTTTAATGTACGAGGCATAATTTATTATTTTAGCTTCTGACACATTTCCAAATTTTATAGCTTTTCTATCGTGTGTTTAGGTTATTAAATATTCGTGATGATGAGGATTACAGTTAAGAATGCCATTTATGAATGCTCAGAATAGCTGTGAGAAAACAGTGGAGAAGGATGAGTTACAGTTGGAAGGAATTAGTTTATTGGCATATGGGCGGAATGTCTCCGTTTCAAGGTTGGCTGGGTGAAGCATATTCTTCCCGAAAACTTTTTAAAAAGCGAGTGACCAAACGTGACTTCTAGAAAGCTATTTTCTATTTTGTCTCCAACTTATGAGCTCAAGAATCCAATGCATTGTTTGTTTGAACAAGCTTGAAGAGACTGTATTTGGAGGTTTGTTTGGTTTGTGTCGGGTACTTCTTTTTTTCATTTTTCCACTGGGAGGTTCTAATAGATATATGGGTGAGGTGTCTATCACTTTTCCAAGAGTAAAGATGAAAACACAAATAAAATAAGTAGGTCTTCACGGTTGGAATAATGTAAATGCTTGCTGCATTAATGAAGATAGAATTTTAACTAAACTTTAAAGTATCCTTCTCATTATGAATCTAGACATTGGGGGCATCCACAAGTATGTACCCATTGTGTGGTTGGCTTCTCATTCAGTTACATGTTGGGTGCGGTGAGGATTCAATTGATTTAAAGAATAATCTTGATACCATAATATTGAAACTTTGAAACTTGATAGTGATTCTCGTTATGTTGTCCATCAATTAATTAATGAATTAACACTTACCCCAACTAATAGGGCACCAAATAAACCAATGTTGTGACCAAGTTGTCATTAATCAATATCATAACATGCCTATAATCTGAGAAAGATATTTTTATACCTACCGAAGGCAGGGTTATATTGCTTTTGGTGTTTCCATTGGATATTAGATTCAATAAAATAAGCGGATAAAATAATGATAACATATTCTTGTTGTGTCAAAGATATTACGCTGTAGTTATTATCTACTAGAAACCCGAGTATAAAAGTTTGTTTGAGTTGGTATATTGAAGCCCATGTAATGTAATGGTTAGGGTTGGTGAGTTTAATTGTTGAATTGTGTATTCTTTAGAAACCTGAGTATAAAAGTTCGTTTGATAACATATTCTTGTTGTGTCAAAGATATTACGCTGTAATTATTATTTACTAGAAACCCAATTATAAAAGTTTGTTTAAGTTGGCCTTTTAGTGATATATTGAAGCCCATGGAATGTAATGGTTAGGGTTGGTGAGCTTAATTGTCGAATTGTGTAGTCGAATTGTGTATTCTTTAGAAACCTAAGTATAAAAGTTTGTTTGAGTTGGTCTTTAGTGATATATTGAAGCCCATGTAATGTAATGGTTAGGGTTGGTGAGTTTGATTGTTTAATTGTGTATTCTTTTACGGTGTCAAAAACACAATCTAGTTGGTTCATTCGATTAACATTGCAAAATAGGTGGAGTGTCATGATGCCTCAAATTGGTGAAGACCATTGCTAGAGCGTTCCTTGACATCACAATTTGAAGACCATTGCTAGAGCGTTCCAGAAAATTTTGTAGAATATTGATTGATAGGTATATTTGTGATTATAAACTTGTTTGTCCATATATATTTTCCATTTTGTAATGTAACCCTTCACATATGGAATTGTGTAATATCATAATCAGATATAGAATTGTGTGTAATATCACAATCAGACATAGTTAGAATGCGAATGAGAATGAGTCAAAGTGTTTTAGTTAGAATGAGAATGAGAATGAGTCAAAGTGTTTTTGGCTTTTCATACTTCCTACTCATCCATAAATTGTTGTGAAGTTATATACATGTAATTAGAATAACCATGGTGAGCCAAATAACCAAAACATGCTTCCCACATTTGTAAGCAAGATATTTTATTTTTATCAAGGCAATCCTTGGTAAGCAAGATATTTTATTTGTTATCAAAGAATCTTTGGTGTAATTATTTGTTTGATAGTGGGATCATTTGTGAAGTTAAAAAATATGTTGTGGGACTAGGAATATGTTTTGTTGGGTATAGTAACCAACTTAGATTCATTTTAACTTCGGGTTTGCATTTTGAGAGATTTGATCTGTGCTTGGTAGATCTGGAGTTAAGATGGATCTTTAATTATAATTATAATTATAATTAATTATTAATTATTAATATTAATTATTAATATTATATTATATTATATTTTATTTTGATCTAGGCGAAGATATTGCATTACATTACAACATCTTGAGAGCACAAAATACCAAGTACTTCACTGGTTATAATTTTAACTAATTTTAAGAATAATATAATTTATAGTTTTTATTTCCAGTTTCATATATATTGAAGTATTAGTGGTTTGTTTGTGAAATATTAATTTATAAATTAATATAAGCTATAATATATTAATAATAATATATGTTGAAAGTTTTGAAAAAAATATAATAAATATTTATTTATTATTTTTTAAAACTATTAGTTTTTAATTGTTGAAATTTAAATTTGCAAATTACTTATTATATTAACTTAATTGGCGTAGTTTAATTAATAAATGCAATGATTTTTGGGTTAGAACTTAAGAATACAATTTTTAGCAAGGTTGTGATTTCTTCTTGTTTAAAGTACACTTTTGGATGCATAAATGGATTCTGCACACTTTTGAGTACACTTTCAAATTTTTTTACTAGATTTTGAATAAAATTGATAAAAAAAATTAGACTATCAAATGTAATGATTCAACAAATGAATTGAAGGAGAGTGACAAAATATTCATTATCTCTTGACTTCACAGTAGCAAACAAATAACTGATCACTAAAATCATCCAACAACATAATATTTTCAGACGATAACCCTCCCAACTTAATGAAATTTCTCAAATACAATAACCACCCAACATTTATCAAATACAATAACCACCCAACATTTGATGCTTGATACTTGTTGAGATTTGACCACACCATAAATGCCATAGTGACATTTCTTACTTCTAAAACTAATGTGTTTGCAACTAGCATTTTGAAAAGCAGTAAGGCTTTTTTATATGTTTTATCATAATCTATATAATCATTTGTTGGTTTTTTTTTTTGTTTTTTGTTTTTTGTTTTGTTTTATGTAATATGAAAACTTGATAATGGTAAATGTGTTACGAATCTGTAAATTGTAGTTTTTTCAACTAATAAACTCCATAAATGCAACAAATTGACCATTTATAGCACAAACCAAACAAAAATATCATAGAAACAATGTGATAAGAAAGAATATAATTCAATGGAGGCTTTCCAAAAAGGATGACAACTTTGAATCTCCATGCAATGGGAAGACAATACTTCAATTAGCTTTGAATCCCCATGCAGTGGGAAGACAATCCTTCAATTGTCCAAATTACAACAGGCTATTAGTATGCATCTAAAGGTGTGATCTCACACTCTTGCTAGTTGAATCCTTAGCATTGGCTATAGTGATTAATTTTCATTGAAGAGTTAATCACAACCTCAAACAATAAAAGTTAATAGATAATAAAGATATGTTTGTCTTTGGTGATGTAAAGCTTGATAGCATTGATCCTTACAAGAGTGCCTATTAGAGTCGAAAGATGGAACTAAAGGACTAGCTACATAACACAAGGATGTCCAAGGGTGAGGGTGTAGCTTCTTATATAGCCACGATCATTTAGTTACGAGATGAGAGGCAATTGTAGGAGAAATTATCCTTGAACCCAAACTAGTGCATATAGCCTTGGATGGCTTTTTGATACAATGATATGGGTTTGTCAAATGCATTGTAGTTTTTGAGAGCACCTTCGCACTTGGGAAATAATGTGGGATGAATTCATTTAATAAGAGATCAGAGAAGGAGCTCAATGAGGTGATTGGGAAAAAAAATTTGAGGAAGAAAATCTTGCCCCAGTTGGCAAGGGTATGATGAAGGCAAAGAAAGGGCCAGGTAATGGGTCAGATTCTAAGGGAAAGAAGAAAAATGACCTCAATAAGATAAAGTGTTTTGCTTGTCATCAACTAGGGCACTTTGCCAGCCAATGCCCTAACCAGAAAAAAGGGCAAACAAAAGAAAAATGTTGCTGCTACAATTGAAGTAGGTGATTTTTTTGTCAGATTCAAAAATAAGTTTTCAGTCATTGCTTGTCAAGGAACATCCATCATTACAAAATTTTATTGGGATATGCACCATTCCTACCACCAAATCTTTGATCATCCCTAGGCATTAACCCCTTTTAGAATTAAAGAACTATAGGTCCTTATAAGGCTTAATGATGTCTAGTCCTATATTTTCCATGATTTCTAAAGGCATTAAGGAATGAGAGGCTCCAAATAATATAAATAATTGCTAAGGTGTAGGTCTCGGACTTCTAGAGTGATGTAGGAAGGAGGGGTAAATTGAACATTCCCATCGGGCAAGTTTCCTAGTACCAAATTTGGGACATCATTTGGATATTGATAAAGTCTATTTGTAGGGAGGATTCATCACGTAAGACCATCACATTTTACACTTTTCTAGCATTCCTATCTTATATTAATTGAGATTTAGCCACATGGGTTTGGGGCTACCCTTTGACTCCTGGAAATTAGACACTTTATTTTCCTAGTACCAAATTTGGGACATCATTTGGATATTGATAAATTCTATATGTAAGGAGGATTCATCACATAAGAATATCACATTTTTCACTTTTCTAGCATTCCTATCTTATATTAATTGAGATTTAGTTACATGGGTTTGGGGCTACCCTTTGACTCCTAGAAATTAAGACACTTTTCTATGCACATGATACTTAATAATTTAAGAAAGAGGCATGTTTTAATTTATTTAGATAAGACTTTATGTCAAAAGGTGGAGGTTGGATTTTCCTTAGAATATTAGGGAGCACTAAAAACCGTGGTGATGGTGGAACTTGGTTATTGTGAAGCATGGAACTTCCCACCATCCCCTATGACCCAAATATCTTTGTATTGTTGAACTACTTTGGCCTCTTTCCTTATCGAGACAACTAGCTTCTTTAAATCAAAAGCCCTTGGTGCATCCTTGTCAAGTTTAGTAGCCACTAGTGTGTGGTATATTGACAATAGGGATTCTTGCCACATGACGAGAATGAAGTAGTATTTCACTAGCTCGAAGGAGAAAGAATGGACTTCTACATAGAACTTGGCAAAAACCCTCGTTGGTGGAAGATGTGTTGTATGTTTTGGGAACGTCTGAAAATTTGATTTTTATTGCTACGTTGGATGACAAGGGTTACATTGTAACCATTGAGGATGATAAATATCTTATTCAACCTAAGGCTTCCAGAACAACGAATGTGATAGGAGTAAGAAAAGGTAACCTGTTTAGATTTCAGTTTGAACCAACACAAGCATTGTTGAGTGGTAGCCAATAGTTGGGTGAATTAAGGCATAGGAGGATGGCTTATTTGCACCATGGAGCACTGCTCAAGGAGATTGTGACATGATTGCTTGAGTTCAGGATCAAGTAGCTTGATGTCTGCAAGGGTTGCGCAATGGGCAAAGACTACCTTTCCAAGTAGCGATACTATGACTAAGGGCATCTTGGACCTAATACATTCAAGTGTGTGTGAGCCCATTTTAGCAATGTCCTTAAGTGGATACCACTATTATGTGACCTTCATAGATGAATTCTCTAGGAAGACCTGGATGTACTTCTTGAAAATGAAGGACAAGGTTTTTCTTCTAGTTCAGGGAGTTCAAAGGCCTTGTAGAGAACTGGATAGGGAGAAAGATCAAGACACTTAGGTATGATATTGGAGGTGAGTACACCTTGAATGTCTCAAAGGAATTTAAAAATTTCATGTGAGGATATAAAAAAAGAGCTGGCAATTCCATACAAACCTAAGGAAAATGGGTTAAATGTAAAGTGGAATAATAGGGCCACTATTGGAGGGGCCAATGCTATGTTACATGACTAAGAGTTGCCTATGTTTCTATGGGTAGAGGCTTGCAACATCACTATTTATTTGGAGAAACGAAGTCCACATAAGGTCTTAGGTAGGTTGATATCTAAGGATACTTTTACAGGAAAAATTGGATTTGTCACACATTCCTACCCTTGGTTGTCTAGTATACTTCCATGTCCCATAAGAAAATATAACCAAGTTAGAACCTATTGCATAAAAGTGAATTCTAGTGGGCTATAATGAAACTTCAAAAGCCTATAAGATATATGTTCCCACACTTAGGAGCAGTGTTGCATAGGGATGTTAGGTTTGAGGTGTAGAGGGCTCTTAAGAGGTCTTGTACCTCTACAATGGAGGTTCAGGAGCAAGGGACACTAAACGCAAAAACCCTAGGTTATTGTGTCACAAAGTGGTGCGCTGAATGAGTAGGCCAAGAAAGACGAGGAGTAGAGTGTTTCTCTCTCTCAAGCTAAGACTTCTAGCATAGAAAGGAAGAAGGGCAATTGGACAAAAAAGACATTGAGAGATGTTCAGGAGTGTGTGGCTACTCATAGATATTAGGTCAAATAGAGTAAAGCACCAAAAATATATTCAAGCTATATGGCATTGATGAGTGAGCTAATTGAGGTCAAGCCTTCCGACTTCCAAGAGGCATCCAAGCCTTAGGAATGGAAGGATGCTATAGTGGAATAGTGTTTCCATCATGAATAATAACGTTTTGGAGGTTTTGATATGGTTGGAGGAAAAATGTGGTTGGCTCTAGATGGATCTACAAGATTAAACATGTTGTAGATGGTAGTGTGAAAAATTTTAAGGTTTAATTTGTGGCTAAAGGGTTTTCATAACAGGAAGGGATTGACTATGATGAAACCTTCACCCCATATGGACACAAATATGATCTTCCTTAATGGTGTGGTTGAGGGAGATATTTACATTGAAAAATTGATGGGTTTTTGAGGCATGGGAGGGATTCACATGTGTGTAGATTAAAGAGAGCACTATATGGATTCAGTTAGGCTCCTAGGGTGTGATATGAAAGGATTGAAAGCTACCTGTAGCGTTGTATGTACCGTATTCTTCACATATGCTTGATTCATGATTGTTTCCCTTTGTATGACATGTGAGTGAATTCTTTAGATGCCATATGCTCCTTCGTCACGACTTCGAACATGTTGTTGACCACATGACATCTATTGGTAAATGGCTGCACTTATACACTTACTTGAGTTAGTGCCTCTCTCTCTCTCTCTCTCTCTATATATATATATATATATATATAAGCTAATCTAATCATTCTTAGTTCTAATCCAAAGATAAAAGTAAGAAAACTAGTCAATACACAATTCATACCTTGAGCTGACCACAACATATGTACAAGGTTTTGGTGATGATTTAAGGTGAAAAGAGCTGTATTGGTAAAAAATAAAGCAAAACACAATTACCAATCAAATGAGAACACAATTACCAATCAAATGAGAAGTGTTTTTCAGGTTTGTGTCATTTTGTTGTTTTTGTTTTTCAATTTTTTTGTAATGAAATATTTGTTTTTTGCATAGTTAAAAAATGTCAATATCTTAAAGTTAGGATTTTCTATATATTTAAGTATCATTAACTTTTTTTTGTTTGTCAATTTGTGTGTGATCCTCCAGGCTTGACTTGTGGCTTGAGGAGCTGCGACCCAGGGGCATCTAATTCATTAGAATCACCTGGGGATTGCACTCGGCTTGGGCTACACCAAATTTAAGTTGGCTAGATTTTTTAGCATGTCTCCTCCCCTTAACATAAGGCACAACCACCCCCCATGAGGTTTGATCTTAGGTCGCCTTGCAAACGAGTTTCATCCTCAACTGGTTATGTTAGTGGGACTTGACTATTTATGTATCATTAATTAATATTTCAATGTACATCAAATAATTGTCACTAAAAAAAATAATTTTAAACATTTGACAAAATAGTACACATTTTGAATATAGATATAATTTAAAAAATACACAGTTTTTCATTGAAAATGAAATGTCAAATAAATGATGGGAAACTGTTAACAAAAAAAAGTTTAAAAAATAACATTTTTTATGAATTTTATGTCAAAAATTAATAATAGTCATAGTTTTTTTTCAAAAAATAATGATTCACATAAAAATTAAAGTGAAAATCAGATAATGTAAATATTAAACATATTACAACAATAATTGAATACTTATTCTTATCGTAAAATTTCAAAGTCAAAACATTACAAATATAACTAATGAACAATTCTCAATATTAAGCTTGATTTGCAAGTATAACTTACATTTAATCAACAATATCATATAATACATGCTCATGATTTTATAGGGCTTCATTATTGTGTTCTTCCATAGTATTATGTGTTTCATTTCGGTCATTTTCCTCTTCTGATAGATTTTTGATGTCTGCAAATCTCCCAAAGTATCATTTTCTAATCATTCCATCTAACTACGACCGAGGTTCTTTTGCCTTTTTTTGCCACACATGATTCATTAAAACCCCTCTTCCTCAAACCAACTTCTTGCATTGCATATGGAAGAAATTGAATAACATTAATTCTTTGCTGAATAAAACTGCATTGTAGTGAGTCTTTTTCAAAGACTATGCAATTTCTTTCTTTTGTCATCAACATGCTAGTGTGTACCTAATCATAAAGTATAAAAGAAATAATTAAGTAAATTAGTATAAACATATAAAATTTAAAAAGAAACTATTGAAATTTAATTTTATATAATAAAACTTACTTGAACCTGAGAATAAATCCAAAGCTCAATCTCCTTCATTTGAACATAAATCTATAAGATAGTTAATCAATGCTTGTGGTTTTTGATAAATGTTAACTATATTTCCTTTTGCATCTTTATCCTCGTATGCTAGTGTTCTTACAACATCATGAACCTGTATTTGGCTATGACTCTTTCCATCTACTAGATTCAGAAGAAAAGACTTATAACTATAATCTTTTGTCTAAGATTCAACATGAATGAACTGACAATAACTTATAATTCGCCGATCTCTGCAACCAATAAGATTTGACTTTTTCCTGTAACATGAAATAGTAAAAATTCAATTAACTTGTATATACATATTTTTTTTTTAACATTAATTAAACATACAATTTCAATGTCTTACCATGTAAGGTGCATCTTTGGGTTTTATTTTCACTTGAAGCTTGATAATATCATTGCAGATTGTGTGTTTGAATGAAACATTATAAATCTCCAAAGTGTTGATTTTGTGACTTCTTGAAATCCCGTAACCACTTTATTAAAAGTTTGATTACTATATGGTTCACTATCATATCCAATGTTTGGGAAATTGAAACCATGAGGAATATTTGAAATAACTAGAGAATATTCCCTTTTATGTATGAGATTTGCAATGTCTTCACAATCACCTAATTTTATTCAATATTGGACACTGTCGAGCCCATTCCAGATGTAATGATTAAGATGAGAATCGAGTTCAACATTCTTAAGACGTTGTTTTCTTTGCCTTTCCAACTTAAATTTTTCAATAAAGGTTTTGAAACAACTCAGTACTACATCTGCATCTTTCTTTTTGACATTTTTCATGAAATAAAAAATATATGTGTAAGTAATAAAATAAAAATAGTTTACATATTAATAAAATGAATGTATAAATCAATATACATTTTTGAATGCAAGATAAAAATCTTTTAGTGTTGTTATAGAACTTGAATTTAGGTAGTTGCATACAACATCATCCCAACTCTCTTCATTCAACATTTTAACTATCTGTTCTTGTATTTTCATATAAAGCTTATGAATGAATGAATAAGTAAAAAATATTAATATAGTGATATGTATAACCAATACTACCAACAACAATATGCTATATTTAAAACAAAATTATAATCCAAAAATAAGTAAAAATAATTCAACAAACTTACTTTTGAAACTCTTCGCGCATTTTGTCCAATGATAATTCACCTAACTTCACACGAGATAATATTAATATTGATTTGATAAATCTGTCATCCTTCACTCCTTGCATTGATCTCCAAGGTGTGATAGTCATATCATTTGGAAGATTTTTAATTTCATGACTTGTTTTACTGCTGATACATATTAAGGGTTTAGACTTTTTAACCTTCTGATTTTTTATGCCAATATTCTCCCACATGTTGAAAATCTCATCAATTAACTCCCATATCTCCCTAATTTTAAATGGCAACTAGAAAATGTTATCCATACCTTTGAATAGCTCTGAACTTACTTTGCCACCTTTTGCATTGATTTTTTCCTTAATTTGATAACCTATTTCCATACAACATTTCTTTCGAAAGTTTAAAGTAACATTTGTCTTATCCCACCATAATTTTTTTCAAATTCACTATGAATAAATTTGATCATTCGGATGAAAGTTATAAGCATCTTATACTCATTATTTGTATTATGATCCCATGCCAATAATTTTGCTTTTGTATATGTTAAACTAACATAGATGACACATGTCACTGTTTCAAAAAACGATTTATTTGGATATTCCTCCATTAATTGTCTTCTAACCTCTGTAAAATGGTTCCTCCAATTATATAATATTTGTATTCAAAATAGCCCCAAGGGTTAGCTCAATCGGTCAAGCCGGGGCCTTGCCAATGGGAGGTCACAGGGTCGAAACCCGAAAGCCCTTGGGGTTAGGTCTGTGATGGCCGAGGGGTGTGACCCCCTTCGGGTGGGGTCCACCCTAGAGACTTTCGATCCTGGACGTAGCGGACCACTGACCATGGTATCCGTGAACCAGAAGTGAAAAAAAAAAAAAATAAAAATAAAAATTGTATTCAAAACATCTTGACTTATCAAATGTATCTTTGTTAGGAACTTTAGTTGGATCAACAAGAACCACATAATCAACTTCCTGTGCATATGGATTGTACCCAATCAAAGTTTCCAAGTTATGAACATGCAAGAGGTGGATTTCTAATTTGATATTTAGACTGCCCTTCATTTGGCTTATAGAATTGACTGACATTAAGCTAAAATATATGATCTTCATCAATGAAGTTTCTCTTCGTTAAATAATTTTGAATGACATTTTGATTTGTTTTAATAATGCCATCCTCTAAGTCAATACCCAAGGTTATAATTGCCCTGCTACCTTTAGAGCTTTCACTATGATTTTCTTTGGTACCCATGATTTTTTCAGAATGACCAAATTTTTATTTCTTCCTCCTATCAGTTAACATATTTTCTTCCAAATAAATAATCTCCTCACCATCAATTGGAAGAGAGACATCCACAAACATTCTTCTTTTTTGCCTTTTATAGCTTTTCTCCTTTTCAACAAGAGTTCTAATCTCATTGTCACTAAGGGCAACATATTCTTCAGCTTCATCTTCCACATCTTCAAAAGTAACGTGTCTAGCTTGACTAGAATGATATATTTTAGCCATTATTTCCCGATCCACTGTATGTACTCTTATAGTTTCAAGAACTATTGTTTTTTTGCTTTTTTTTTTTCCAAATTTCTTCTGCTATCTATGTGTGAAAACTATTCATCACATTCATAATATTTGGCTTTGTATAATAAATTCCCTTCAAGATAATTGGAAGGCTCTTAGCAAAATCCTATCAAGCAAAATATAATATGTCAATGATAAATAAGTTATAAAAAATATAATGATATTTATAATAATGCATAACACATAAATATAAATAATAAAACTTACAATGTTATTTGCAATGTCGATTGTGATTGCATTACACATTTCTGTAGAATATTCCGTCGTGTCATATTTGGTTTTTAAGAAATGATATCTAACCTTCTCATGTGTCTTGGGAAATTTTACAAGAACATAAAACAATATCTCTATTTGACACCAAACATGTCTTGTATTTTTCCCATCACTTCGTAATTTTGACCACATTTAATTTGATCACAATATAAATATATTTGTACACCTCCGTTGCTTTGTTTATCTTTAACGTACCATGTAAATTTCATTTTATTTATTTCTCGCGCCATCTTCCATTCTGAAGCAATCTTCGATGAATTTGAGGGGCCAATTGTTTGATTTTTGCCATGTGTCTTAGTTCAGTTTCGTTCAACAATATTCATAGAGGGTCCAACTTCAACTTTAAATGCTATAATTGTTGGCCTTGATCGAGAAATATTTAAATACCTTATTTAATGCAATTTTCTTAATAAAAAAATGAAAGTTTATATTTTATTATCTTAGGAAATTCTACTATTGTTATATTAAAATTAAAATAAAAATCCTTTACACCATAAATTAAGAAAAAAAAAATTATGTTAGTAATTTTTCTTTTAAAGTAAAGTTAACAAGAAAATATTATAATGTCCAAAAAAATGCAAACGAAAAATAAATACGACGTAAAAAAAAAGTAAAGCAAAAACAAAAACTTGAAATAAAAAAAAAAACATAAAACTATATAAAAAAAATCTATGTAAATAAAAATAAAAAACTAACAAATAAAAATAGATAAAAAACTAACCAATAAAAATTAATCAATAAAAAGAATAAAAATTAAATAACAAAAATACAAAATACAAAACTATAAGATGAGTTTATCTATATATATATACACTAACCAATAAAAATTAAACAATAAAAAAATAAAAATTAATAAACAAAAATAAAAAATAAAAAATTATAAGATAAGTTTATAAAATTAATTTATATAAAAATATTAAAAAAATTATTTTTTTCAAATAAAAATATGAACACTGGTTTTTCCATTTCAAAACCTTAAAAAATATGATTTTTCTTAATTTTCTCTTAAAGATCCTTCGAATATGAGTTTTTTTTTTTTTTTTTTTGGCATTTTTCCTTGTAAAAATCCAAAAAATGTGACATTTTTATGTGGTTATTCCTCTAAAATATGATACTAAAAAAATTCTTCGAAAAAAAGAAAAACAATTAATTAATTAATTTTTATTTTATTTATTTATTATTGTTTATTTATTTATTTTTATTTTATTTTATTTTATTTATTTATTTTATTATTTTTATTATTTTTATTTTTTATTTATTTATTTTTATTCTTATTTTTTTAATTTTAATTTTAATTTTATTTATTATTATTTTTTTTTTTTTTTTATAAGCTTAGGTGGGACCTTCTCATTTTCGAGTTTTTACATGTCCGTTATTCACCCCATTTCAAGGGAGGGTAGCACAAGAATCGAACCCAAGATCTCCGGTTCGGTGAGACTTCATTTCCACGGCCATTGCCACTTGAGCTACCCCATGCGGACATTTATTATTATTATTATTATTATTATTTATTATTATTATTTTTTGTAATTTATTTTTTAATTTTAATTTTTAATTTTAATTTTTATTTATTTATTTTATTTTATTTTATTTTAATTTTTAATTTTTATTTTTTATTTTTAATTTAATTTTTAATTTTAATTTTATTTTATTTATTTAATTAATTAATTTTATTTATTTTTATTTTTATTTATTTATTATTATTATTTTTTTTTCAGCATAAAAATAATAAAACAACATATATTCCCTAAATTCCTCTTTAAATTGTCAAAATAAAATGAAAACTAACCTTTGAAATGCGAAAACCTTCCATTAAATGTATTCTCGATGACGATGTAGCTCTTTCGAAAAATTGCTCCAAGCTTTCTAAGTAATGCTCCAGAAGATTTGATGTGATGTGAGGAATATAAACAATGAAAATTATTATATAGGGAAGATTGTGGGATTACATTAATGTTTCTTGAATGTGAGATTAAAATTAAAATTAAGAAAACCCCGATCGGGGTGCGAGCCAGTGGTTGGGACAACAGGTGGGGAGTAATGAAGAGTAGCCCATGGGACAATACTACGGCCCCCACACGCTTGAGGCGATGGTTGCGGTGGACCTTGGCATGATTGCATGCAAGGGTGGTGGGAAAGGTGGCAACGAAGGTGGTGAAGGGGCAGGTCTTAATAGTGAAGAGGATAGACAAGTGGGTATTGTTGGTGTGTTTGTTTGCGAACGAGGGAGCTAGTGCATTGAAAGGGGTGGGCGACGCCATCCTAAGCCTCAAGCTCGTAGACGACTTGCAAATATTCACAAGTATGTTTTCCGGCTCATCTCTTCCATTGCAATGTTGACCTGGTTGGGTTTCTGCTGGTGGGAGAGGGGAAAAATTAGGAATGTTAATTGGGAAGGCGAGAATTGCTGGTGGAATTGGGGGTGGTGCCTGGTTGTAATGACTGGGTTCTGTGTCTATGCTCTGCTCCTGCCGGGTATTGCCTCAACCTCCCTCTGTTTTGAACTTTCACAGTCTCGCATGGGATCGCTTGGAACTGTGGACCAAGGGCTGAGTGGGGATGCCTGTACGGGTCATGCGGGTAGAAACTATGAGCCAAGCACTGAGGGAAGCAAGGAACAATTTAGCTGCTGTCTAGGAGAGGTTCCCTGCTGCCGAAGGTAATGAGATTGATGGGATATAGGTAGAAATTCATGTGGAGGAGGAACTGCTAGGACTCTCGGGTGGGAAGTCGGGCAAGCAAATTCCAGAGGCTATGCACTTGTTTCTTTGGTAGAGGGGAAAGGGTTTGACAACCATGGCTGGCCTACTGCTGGTAAACGACAGAATTCAATTGCTTGGTCATGGCAAGAGGAAGACAACCTGCTTGCAGCTGTGAGGAGATGGGTTTGGAGACACAGGATTAGTGCTGGTGGCTGGAGGTCGGCCCCTCCTGGGGATTGGACTTTTGACCATGAAGGCCCAGATGCCGAAATCAAAGGGAAAGGGGAGGATTGCATTGGTAACTCAACTAAGGGACGAGAGCATTGCCATAATATGTTGAATTATTTATGGTTAACGAATTGCTGTTATGAACAAGTTTTGGACATCTCCACCATGGCTCAACCTGCAAAAAGCCATGGTCGTGGTAGATGGGCTCAGGTGCCCAGAGATACAAAGGACTCAAGCACGTTCGAACCTCACATGGGGAGAAAACTGGTAGAGAAACTGATCAGCGAAGCTGCCGAGGCATACCGCGAAGGTACTGATGAAGGAATTCAGAAAATTTGAGAGGAGTGGGAAGAGGAAATTAGGCAGGGTAACGAGAATGAGGAGGACATGGAAGACTGGAGGTCCCTTGTTCCAGACCCTGGCAGCACCAGTGGCAGGATAAACCAATTCAAACATACCTTATACCTCTATTGGTTGATGAAAATCTTGATGGGCAAATCTATGGAACGAATCTCGGTGGGTATGGCTGTTTCTCTTCAAGGTATGCTGAGCTACAAACAAGGATTCCAAAAAATTCAATTTCATCTCCACAAGCAAGATATTCGGTTGGACATAATAGAGAGGCATATCCCATATATCATGGAACTATATGAGATGCCTTGATCAAATTCCAAAGACCCTGCACCTGTAGAATCGGCCTCAAAGGAGAAAAATGGATAGTTTATCTCCCTTGTTTAATTTTGTTTTACATGTAGATAGCTTTTACTTTTCATTATGCAAGTATATGTATAGATAGAAATCTGGCATCTCATAATGGAACATAGACATATATAGCTTGGATAACAAGATTAGAACTTTTTTATTTTTGGATGGCATACAATGCGGATAGGTGGCCAACAGACTTGGTTTTCCAATGGGCAAGTTGAGGTCACCTAGCCAATCTATGTGGTGTAAATTTTCTTATAAATGAATAGAAAAAGGAGGATCTTCCAAGCTTAATTTTTTTTTTAATAAAATTTAATATATAGTTAATATTATAGGCTTAGATTAACGTTTGTTTTTTTTTTTTACAAGAACAATTATGATGCTTTGTATTAATCTTGGGCAGAATGCCAAAATCTGATTACAATTTGAGCTTCTCTGTCCTGCTGCATTTCTTTGCTAAGGATATAGCTGAAGCTTACAATTTTCTTCCTTGGATAGACCCCCACTGAGTTAATTTCGGAGATTTTCCCCCACTTGGAAATACAAACAAATTGGTTTAGTAGCAGACAGTAGAACATGGCAGCAATCTATTTATGGAATGGGATCCCATGATTCTTCATCCTCTTTCAGCTTGATCCCAGCAGAGAGAAGGACCGCTTTATTGGCTTCGATGTCCGCCTTTTTATTATGAATTCTCAACACGTGATAGTACTTCAAGTCCTGGAAGCTATTTTCCATACCTTTGATCCTGGTAATCAGCCTTGCTAGATTGAGGTCCTATACTGGGGTGTTGGTAACCATTTCATTTATAATGACTTGAGAGTCACCTATGACAATTGCTTCATTTATGTCCAGTTCTTTGAGGATCTTGAGTCCTTGGAAGAGGGCCAAGGCCTCAGCTTGAATGCTGGTTGTGTAATCTAGACCCCAGGCGTAGGAGTGAATTTTTTCCTCGTATTGATTTAGGACAACACCTCCTGCACCAGCTTTGCCCGGATTTCCCTTTGCTGCTCCATCAAAGAATAGGAAGTGCCTTGCTTGTGATTTAAGCCACTCTTGAAAGTCATTCTCGGGTTTTCTTATTTGCCATTCTTTGATAATGAGGGCTTTTTTGACTGCTGGCTGAAATTGGAGTTCTAGCGTTGATCTCCATGCTATATCTTGCTGTCTGAGGTTGGTGTCGTCTTTTATATCAATCAAGAATTCCTTTGTGTGGCTTTTTATCTTGGTTTCCAGGACTTTGCGACTCTGTTTTGTGTTTCTAAATATTCTTTTGTTGCGCTCTATCCATAATTTCCAACAGATGCTTTTTGGGAGGACAACCCATGTTACCTTGATAATCAGATTTTTAGGGGGAGGACCTGGGAATCTGTTTGACCATTCAGCGAAAAGATCAGAAGTGGAGCAAGGGACAATGAAATTTGGGTCCAGATCATGAGTAAAATAGGACCAAATCTGCCTGGAGAAGCTGCAATCTAGCATTAGGTGGATTGCTGTCTCAACACTTTCTTTACACAGAGGACACATGGAAGGGCCGTGGAAGCCTTTTTTCTGCAGGTTATCATAAGTTAATATTTTCCCGTGACAGTAGACCCAGGCAAAGAAATTGACCTTGGGCCATGAGCGTTGATGCCAAACGCCTTGCCGTGGAGCTGGATTCAGAGGAACGTGAGGTTTCTCGTTCAATTTGAGATACCCCTGCGTGACTGCATAACCTTTGGCTTTTGGCCCCCATCCCATCTCGTCTCTCTTCCTCGATTGCGTGGGAGCCAATCCTTGGAGGGCGTCTAACAGCGTGTTCCACTCAGAGTTCAGGTTGTCCGACACATTTAATCACTTCTAGCCTGCCCAGATCGAGTTATTCCAACATGAAATATCCCACAGAGATTTCATTGCTTCTCTGTCCATCCAACAACGCAGCAAGTTAATGGAGGCTCTGGCTTCTATTGGCTCTTTGTTCATGATTCTGTCTGACCACATATTGATTTTTTTACCGTTGTCTGGTATCTAGTAGGAGTGGGCGGTGATTAGAGATGTGGCTCTGTCATAAATTTTGAGGAATGTCGAATTAGGCAGGTGAATCACATTTTCTAAGCATCTGGATCTTGAACCTCTGAAATATTTTTTCCAGAGCACCTTTTGAGCCCAGCCAGGATTGGGGGCGATGATCCTCCACACGATTTTTGCAGCCATTGCTACATTTTGTTGACGAAGATTCTTAAAATTTAGGCCACCTTCCCACAACGGCTTGGAGATGATGTCCCAGCTGACAAGAGGGATCTTTTTTTCATTTTGTTTCCCTCCCTTCCAAAAAAACCTCCTTATGTATTCCTCCATTTTGTTTAGTATGGTTGTCGGAGCGAGGAGACCTGCAAATTGGAATAGGGGCAAACTGTTGAGAACATATTTTATTAAGACTGTTTTGCCTGCAACATTCAGCCAGGAATATCCCCAGGCTTGAATCTTTGCCTTGAACTTTTCTAACTGTGGAAGCCAATCTTTGCTAGTTGGTCTCTTTTGAGATATTGGGAGGCCCAGGTATTTAAAGGACGACCAGGAGGAGGAGGCTTCGAAGCCCAAACATCTGGATATGGCAGATAGCAGCCTCGACGAAGTGTTCCAACTGAAAATATGGCATTTTCTCTTGTTAACAACACTGCCTAAAGCTTCACTATATTCATCCAGGACCTATTTAAACTTTGTGGCAGAGGGAACAGAGGCGGAACCTAACAGCAATGTGTCATCTGCAAATAAAGCATGATTGATATTTTTGGTTCCTCTTGCAATGCACATACCATTAATTTCTTGTTCCTGCAACTTTTTATCTAGCAGGAAATTGAGGGCTGAGGCCTGGATGACAAAGAGCAGGGGGGATAGAGGGCACCCCTGCCTGAGTCCTCTCGAGGCTTTAAAGAAGTCTGTGGCTCTTCCATTAACAATAGGAGCTATCCAAGGCTCCGAGATGCAAGCCCGGATCCAATTAATGAAGTTTTTTCCAAAACCTAGCTTACACATAACATTCAAAAGGAAAAGCTATGATTGACTCGATCAAAAGAATTTGCTAAATCAAGTTTTATCACCATACCTTGCTCTTTTCAGAGTAGACTTGAGTGTATTGCTTCCTGGACCAGTAGAAAGTTGTCCACGATATTCCTTCCATGGATGAAGCCTCCTTGATTCTCTGGAATTATTTTGGGGAGGATAAAATTCAATATGTTTGCAATTACTTTGGTGATCAATTTGTACCCTGTATTACATAGAGAAATCGGCCGAAATCTGTTGAAGTTATTGGCACCTTTTTCCTTGGGTATGAGTGCTAAAAACGTAGAATTGGTACTGCCTACGATTTTCTGAATATTTTGGTATTTTTGTACCATTTTGAGAAGATCTTTTTCAATAATCGGCCAGCACGTTTGGGGGAATCTAGTAGAGAAACCATCCGGCCCAGGGGCCTTGTCCGGATCCATGTCGAAGAGCGCCTTTTTCACCTCATCTTTAGTGACTTTTGCCTCCAGAGATTCATTAATTCGCTGAGAAATTACAGAGGGTATATTGACTAACAGCTCCGGATAGTGACTTGGGTCCTTGTCTTCACTATATAGATTCTGGAAATGAGTAAACACAACTCTCTTTATATGCTCAAAATCCTTATGGATATCTCCCTCCTCTTTAATTTCTGAGATAGTATTGAAACATTTCCTTTCCTGGGCTTTTTTATGAAAATAAGCAGTGTTCCTATCCCCTGCTTTGAGCCAGAGGTTCTGAGATTTCATTCTCCAATACTCTTCTTCAGCTAAACAGGCCTTGTGATATTTCTATTGTAAATGGGTTTCTTGTTCTAATGAGTCCTTTGTAAGCATTGCGTTTTCCATACCATTACGATGAGAAACAAGAGCTGCTTTAATGGTTTTCCTTATTGTGGTTGGGTTAGACAGCGTTTTGGCCCATATTTTTAGGGCTCTTTTCACCCTTCTGAGTTTTTCCTCCCAAATATAGAATGGCGATCCTTTGACTGGTTGGTTCCAACATTCCTTGATTGTTTGCATGAAATCCTTCTCCTTTACCCAAAGAGGGCTGAACCTAAATGGGATGGGGCCCAGATCATGATGAGCTAACAGGTCTAACTTTATGGGCTTATGATCAAAGATGCTGTTGGCAAGAATATACATTCTAGGTTCTAATCCTAGCAGCAGAAAGGAACTTTGAATGATAAACCTATCTAGCCTGGTAGCAATGTAGCCAGGCCCCACTCTTTTATTAGACCAAGAGTACTTACCTGAAGAGGGTTTGATGTCCAACAAATCCCAGTCTTGCACAATGTCCTCCACCCATTCTCTAGCCGGATCTCTAACTATGCTGCCTCCCCTTTTTTTTGATGGGTGAAGGGTAAGATTGAGATCGCCAGCAATCCAGGTTTGTCAAGTCTGCTTGCTGTCTTATAGAGTTCCAACAGTCTTTTTTTTCCCCAACGTTGACTGGAAAGTAAACGTTGAAGAGGCAGAACGTTTGCTTAGTATCCAGGTTCTGCATTTTCAGCATCAACCAATGGGTATTCCTGGCCTCGAGTAGAACTGTAAATTTATTGATATTCCAAAGAGTACCTATTCCTCCTGAGGCACCCCGGGCGGAGCTTGCTCTTGCTTCGATTTTATTCCAGACTTTCTTGCTTGTTTGAAGGAAGGCTATGTCTTCCAGCTTTGTCTCCTAGACGAGAAGTAGATCTGGGGTTTCTGTCCTGATTAGACTTCTGATGGCTTCTTCTTTAATTTTTCTCCCCATCCCTCTGCAGTTCCAGGAGATGACCTTCATTATTTATGCTTCAGGTGGGCTCCCTTGGAGCCTTGGGGTGGATTTTTCAATATCTTTGGCTTTGAAGCTAGCATTTTCTCCAAGGTTGGCTGACTACCCTGGAGTTTTTCTTTGTAAGTCTCCTGCTCCCTTTTTTCCCTGTCTGTTTTCTGGCCTCTTGTTTATCTTCTTACCGGGGTGTGGGATTCCCCTATTTCTCCTTCCTCATTTGATTCTTCCGTTTCCTGCTCTTCTTCTTCATCTTCTATGATCATGCCTTTTGGATCTTCGGGACTTGTTCCTTTGAGTGAGGCCGAGGGAGCTTCTTCCTCGTCCTCTGGGACCGTGTCTTTGGGGTTTTCAACTTCTTTGGGGGAAGTTGGAGGTGTGCTTTTCCTTAAGGATTCTGGCTTTTGGATCTCTCCCTCTGGAGTGTCTTCTGTCGGTTGGCTTAACAGGTCAAATTTGCTTTCTTGCGCCTTTTTGGTAAGGGGCCTCTGGGCATTAACCTAAAAATTGCCTTTGCCGGATGGTCCACCCTGTTTCTGCCCCTTGTGGTTGGCTCTAGCTCGTCTTACTTGGTTCCAGCCCTCTTCATTTCCTTTCTCTGGCTCTGGGTTAGATGGGCAGTTTCTGGCGAAGTGCCCATACACGTGGCATTTCCTGCATTTGAATGGCAGCTGTTCATAATCCAATATTTGCACATGGGACCAGCTGCCGACTTTTATTTTGATTGCTTCTGGTAAACCCTCCTCTAGATCTACCTCCACACAGATCCTGGCACAATAATACTGATCCTTGTTACTTGCCCGATCTATGAATTTCCCGAGGGAGTTGCCAATTTGTTTCAAGGAGTCCTAGTTCCAACAGTGAACCGACAGATTTGGGAGATGAACCCATACTGGAATAGCCTTGGGAACATTTACCGCTGGGTCAAAATCCGGTGTCCATTTGTTCAGGTAGAGACCCTGAGGACCCATAAAGTACGGTCCATTTCGAAAGATCAGGTCTTTGTCCTCTCTGGAGGTAAATTCGAAAAGAAAATACCCTCGCCCTAGAAAGTAAGAGGTAACACTTTGATTGATTAGGGGCGCCTAGTTCCTGTTAACCCATTGCTCTGTAGTTTTCGGGGAGGGCCAAAGTCCCGTGAATTGGCCAATAAGTCCCCGATCCGCCAGCGACAAAGCTACTTGCATGGGGGTCTTTGGAGGCAAAGAGATCTCTGGAATTTCATCTAGTTTCTTGACGAATTTGGAGGCATCATTTCTTTTTTTCGGAGGCAGACCTGCCAGGAGCTGGTTAAATGCATCTACGACAGGACCGGAGGGCGGATCATGGCCCTGAGACTCCATAAGGTTTGATGTCGGCTGCCACAAGGGCAGCACAGCAGAGGCCACACCCTAGCCAGAAGGACGACTGGATGTCTTGGATCTGATCAGATCTGGAGCAGGAAGGTTCGCAGGTTGCAGGAGCAGCAAGAAACGAGGAGGATCACAGGTTTAGAGCCCACAAAGGGCGGGTCTCGAGGGGAGCCGAGGCTCACAGATGCAGACCTGGTCGTGCTCAGCCGCTCACAAGTGAGATTAAATTCAATTGGACAATTTCACTAGGTCAATGTTTATATTAACGTTTGTTAAATGTGGGATCAAATGTAAAATATAAGTTATAACATTTAACTTAATTACCTAGTTAATGTTAGATAATTTAAGTAAAATATTTATTTTATTTTTGAAAGAAAACTTTAAAAGAAAATCTATGTGGAAAAGGTTAATAGAAAGTAGGGTCAAAATTTTCAAGACATAATTTTAGTAGAATGTTTTCATATAAATTTTGGAGGGAAATTGTTCGTCCAACTTTTTTTGTGGGGGAACTTTGGAGTGATTTTTTTCGAGTGAAATTTTCAAAGGGAAACTTTTGAAGGAAATTTTTACTCTCTAAGTTATAATTTTTCATTGGGAGAGAATGCATTTGTATCATTCAATATCTTCTGTGAAAGGTCATGGATTCTTCTGATAGTGAAGTTTCTCTTTCTACAACATCAACATATTCCTCACATAACAACTCTATTCATATTGATAAATATAACAAGAATTCTTTCACTATGAATAGAGAGTCAAATTTTCTACTTAGTCCTAATCCTGAGGATTACGAGAGAATCATTGATGAATGAGAGGATGAATAATTTCCTCCAAATGATAATTTCAGAGGCACAAATGAGGATAATTCATTTTCTCCGAGTCAAGAAGGATTTCCTCCAAGCAATGATTTGAAAGGCACAAAGGATGATGATGAATTTCCTCCAAGCGAGAATTTCAAAAGCACAAATGATGATGGTGAAGGATTTCCTCCAAACAATGATGATGAATTTCCTCTACGCAAGGATTTTAGAAGAACAAATGATGATGCTAAAGGATTTCCTCCAATGATTTGAAAGGCATAAACGATGATGATGAATTTTGTAAAAATTCCTTGTAGATTCAAACTGCAAATTGTAATTTACTAAAACAACAGACTTGAATCTATTCTACTCATCAACATAAACAATTAAACGATCACGAAATCATCAAGCGTACAAGAGAAAGAATTCAATCAACAAATTACACAATGATTTCCTAGGGAAAGCCACAACTAAAAACCCCTGCTCTATATATATTGCATTAGTCAGAAAATACGAGAAGATTACAATGCTTTGCTGATCCGGGTCCGGGTGTGTCAAAGGACCTTTCCAAGACCTTTTACTTCCGCGATGTGTTAAATTGCATTTTTAAAAGAACATAAATGTATACATCTGTGTGCTGTAAAGAAGAGGAACATGACAATCATCAACACATGAAAACAAGCCATTGATAACGGAGTTCGTCCAGGAGGGATTGCGTCTCTGGGCCCCGATGTCAAGATGGTGTAGGCCGCTGCATTAAGTGTTGTCAATAGTGATGATGTACATAGGAGGTGATGTCGCTATCATACAAGGAAAATCCCCTCATGCAGGAGTGGCGCCAAGAGATGTTCCACTACAGGAACTCTCAGTTAAAAAGGACTCCTATCAGTATGACCTAAACTCATGCATGATGCTAATGAGCATCTGACAACATGGCATAAAAGGGATCTCAATGCAAACATACATGGCGACACATGAGTATCCCATCAACATAACGACAAAGGGATCTGAGACAAAACATGAAAAATCATGACAACAAGTACATCACACAAATGATTCCGCATCACATCAAGCAAGAATCATTAAAACAAGTAAGAAGCAATATCCCTCATCAAACATCAAACATGGATCTGTGCAACATAATGCATAAGAAAGTAAGTACATGAAAACACTGCATATACCTCACATCTAGGGGCCATCTGAAGAAAAGGATGTCACACTACTGAAGCTATTCGTACCATCGATCTCACGACGTCGAATCGCATGGAAATGACTGCTTGCACATGAATGATGACACCTGCACTCCACCTAGAAAACTGGCCTAAAAATGAAATAAGAAAACAGAAAATCTGAATGCACCATCAGATTTGTGGCGTCAAATAGTGCAAAATCGACTGTCAAATTTCCGAATTCTGAGAAAGTGGAAATCTAGAGCTTAAGGAATATTTTAGATTCCCTCTAGATTCCTCAAAGATTCCCTCCTCCAGGTCCTCTGAAAACTTGCTGCTCATATCGAAATTCTAACTGCGCCATCGGGTTCGTGTCGCTAAGAGGTGTAAGATTGACATAAAATTTGTCCAATTTGGACACTGCAAAAATTTCACCCTCCTGAGAATTTTGCCCAATCATGGTTCCACCTGCAATAAATTAATTAAAAATCACTGTCTCGATTTCCGTGTGCACTCCTAGTTCCTCCATGCTTGGGTGCACTGCGAAAATTCTTGGTTTATATGAAATTTTGGGTGGAAATATCAATGAATTCCATTTGGCGGAGTGGTTAGAGATCCGTTTGATGTGGAGGAGGTCGAGTGGTCAAATCCCGCCCCCTCCCATTTTACATAACTGAATATTACTTTTGAAAGGGGGTTGGGCTGGGCCCGCCTTAGGCGGCCCACCCACCTCACCTGTTGCTAGCTCCAACGGGGTCGTATCCTTATTAATGTGGCGGTTGGTTGTGGTTGGGTTCGTGCCCCAAAGGCCTGGCCCACCTTTACTCGTCCGCATGCAATGGTCATTGCCAGCTCAAAAACCACGGGGTTCCAATTATGTGGGGAGGGGCTGGGGGTAGTGGCCCACCCCTCCAATTATATATATATTGATAGGGATTGGGGTGACGGGGTTGGTGGCCTCCGACCCCTTTTTTTAATAATTTTTGTTATGAAAGACAATATGGCCGTTTTTGAAAATCCAGAACTTTGACCGAAGGAGACTTTTTAACGAGGTGAAAATTTCGTCTGGCATCTGGCCAGAGTTGGCCGGATTCCGTCCACTGGAAAACTTACAAATTGTGTCTCTATTAACCCTGCCCAGTTAGCAAAAGTCAACCAAAAATTTGACTGCCTCTATCTTCCTCATTCGGACTCGGATTGGAGTGCCGTTCGTACCGTTGGAATTAGGGTGACGAGCACTTCGATCTGATGTCAAGTTAATATAATTTTTGCCACTTTTAATTTTGAGCCTTTTCCATGCCACTGGTGTCTGGAGATCCACCTGGATCATTTGCTCAAGCATGAGCAACCTCTGTAATATCTCTATCTGTCTCACAACTTCCTAGACAAGCTTAGGCAAATACTTAACCAAATTTTGGCTTTCCCAAGTCCCTATTTCCTTGTGTTGTTTCCTTGGGAATTAGCCCCTATTAATTAGGGAAATTCCTCAATTGGAAATGTGCAATCCTCATAGGCCTTCCTATGACTGCATGCATCACCTGTACAATTCAGATGATTATACAAATGATAGTACAATGTCCCTAAACTGCAATCTCAACTAGGTAACTCTTAGATATGATATGCATGAGTTATTTATGAGTTAATCATCAGTTAAATGGTCAAACACATGAAGCAACACCCCATTTTCTGACCTCCTACTAGTCCCTCCATTAGTTGGAACAAGTTTAACTGACTTTAACTCAATTAAACTGAATTAATTAATTACAACTCAAAATAAACTCAACTAGGGCTCGTAGGATACACTCTACATGACTCAAGTTAGACCCTCAACTCGAATTAACTGAGCCAACTAAGTCAAATTAACTTAGTTAACTAATACAAGTTGTCATGTGATGTGGAATTACAATTTTATTCTTAATTTAATTCAAGGAAAAAATTAAATTAGGATTTTCTTGTTGCATTTTCAACACTCCCTCTCAACAAGAAATGGATTATCTGCTACCCCAATCTTGTCTCCATGAAAATCGAATTTACATATTGACAATGCCTTTGTCAAAATATCTGCATCCTGTTCCTATGTAGGAATATACTCCAACAACATGATTCTCCTCTGCACATAATCTCGTAGATGGTGATACCAGATGTCGATATGCTTGGACCGATCATGAAAAACTGGATTCTCAGAGAGTTTGATACAACTTTGCTTGTCATAGTAAATCACTGTAGGATCCACTTGCTAACCAAATAACCAAATAAGGATATTCCTCATCCAGATAACCTCACAAGTTGCTTGACTAGTAGCCATGTATTCTACTTCTGCTGAATTGAGTGCAACTGATCTCTGCTTCTTGCTGTACCAAGAAGCTACTGCTAACCCAATACTGAAGATTCCCCTTGATGTGCTCTTCTTGTCGGATGGACTCCCTGCCTAATCTGAATTTTTAAAGCCATGCAACTTCACTTCCTTTGTCTGTCTGTATCAAAGACCAAACTGAGTGGTGCGTCTGAGGTATCTCAACACATGTTTAACTGCCTTCCAATAGAGTTTGTATGGCTTAACCATTTCTTGACTAATATGGTTAACTGCAAACCATATGTACGGTCATGTTTTCACCAAATACATAAGTGAACCCACAAGCTGCCTATAAATAGTAGCCTCCACTACTTCACCTGAAGTAGCATCTTCCTTCCTCCAATTTCCTTATAGAGAAGTCTCCTTGGGTTTGTTTCTCTCCACGTGGAACTTCTTCAGTATCTCTTTGGAATACTTTCCCTAAGAGACAAAAATTTCATCATCTCCTTGCCATACGTCCCTACCAACGAAATAATGCATGAGCCCTAGGTCCTTCATCTCGAATTCTCTTGTAAGATCCTATTTGCAAGATTTTACCAGCTTCTCATCACCTGTTAGAATTAAATCATCGACATATAATACTATAATCAACAATTTACCTTCAACCAAAATATGGTAATGGTTTGCATCTGTTTCAATTTTGGTGAAGCCCAATTTGGTGAAATAGCTGTCAATCTTGGTGTACTAAGCACGGGGTGCTTGTTTCAATCCATACAACGCTCGCTTGAGCCTACACACATGTGACTCTCTGTTGAAGGTCTCAAATCATTCTGACTGCTCAATGTACATCTCTTCCTCAATCGCTCCATTGAAGAATGTTGTCTTCACATCCATCTGATGTATCTTCCATCCCATCTGTGCTGAAAGTGCTAGAATAGATCTGAATGAAGAGTACCTTGATACTGGAGAAAATTTCTCCTCGTAGGCGATTCCCTCCACCTAAGAGAACCCTATGGACACAAATCTGGCCTTGTGTTTCTCCACACTCCCATCTACTGCTTACTTGACCTTATAAAGCCATCTAGAACTCACCACTGACTTGTCTGTTGGTCTTGGGACCACTTCCAAAACACTAATTCTGATAATGGAGTCATACTCCTCTACCATGGCATCAACCCATATTGATTTATGCACTGCTTTCTCGAATGAGGATGGCTCAATCTCTACACTCTCACTCATTAGAGCCATGTAGCTAGTGTACCAATCTGGTGATGTCCTCTACCTACGTTGTGATGTGGGTGCTCCCACATTCTCTCTAGCATCATGCATCAATATGTCAGTTTCTTTGGTGCACTTCCTTCCATCTCTGGAAGTATTTGCATGAGTGGGTTCTTCCACTCTCTACTCCTCTGCATGTGGTTGCTCCACATCATCCTAAGATTATTCCTTTGGAACTAAAATCTCCTCATTTGCATGCAACTGAGGATCCCTCTCAAGGGAACATCTCATGGCCTTCTCTTCATCGAACTTCACATCTCTATGAACCACTGTCATCCTGTGAGATGGAAGGTATAACCGATAGTTGTGAGGTGTATTAGTGTACCCCACAAATATGCCCAACTCAACTGTTGGATCTAACATTTTCCTTGCATCCTTGGTAACATGACAGTAAACTGATGAACCAAAGATCCTGAAGTGTGCCACATATGGTTTCTTACCTGGAAAATCTTCTTCTAGTTTTCTTATCCTGAGAATCTGACAAGGACTATTGTTTTTCACATATACAATTATGTTGCATGATTCAGCCCACAAGTGAAATGGTAGGACCTGATCATGTAACATCACTCGTGAATTTCCCACAATACTTATGTTCTTCCTTTTAGCCACCCCATTCTTCTGTGGGTTATGGGGTGCTATTAATTCCCGTCAAATTCTTTCTGATGCACATAAGTTCTTTAATTCATTAAAAACATATTCTCCACAGTTATCACTCTTGAGCGCCTTCACTTTCCTGCTAGTGTCTTTCTCAACAAGTGCTTTAAATTCACAAAATTTAGAGAATGTCTGATATTTCTTATGAATGAATAAAATCCAACAATTATGTGAGAAATCATCTACAAATATTACATAATACCTGTGCTTGGTCGTGGAGGCTGTCGATAATGGTCCACACACAACTGAGTGAACTCTTTCAAGCATCGCTTGCACTTGACTGTCCTTATCATGAAACGTGGCTTTGGTGTACTTCTCCAATGTACACCCTTTGCATTTATCTCTCTACTATAGTGTACCCTTGGGAAGTCATGTAGAAATATGCTGCATGATCTTCAAAGCTCCATGGAATAAGTGATCCAATCTTCTATGCCACAACTCACCAATGACTCGACTCTGCACCTTCTCTTCATTTGTTCTCACAATAGTAGAATCTTATGCCTCCAATTTTTAGATGTTCTTCACCTAAACCTCAATCTGCTTCACTTGTCTTGAGGCTACGTGATGAAGGGAAGCCTTTCCTTTGCTAAATATCACATCGTATCCATGTCCTCCAACATAGCATCTGAAACCAAATTATTCTTCAAACCTGGAACATGCATGGCATATTTTAATGTGAGAGGAGAACCAGACTCCCCCTAAAAGATAACAGTACAAATGTCGGTCGCATTATACATTCCATCATCTCCCATTTCAATGTGAAACTGGAGGTCCTTCTCCTCCAAGTCACTGAAGAATTATTTGTTTCCGATCATATGGAATGAGGCTCCATTATCCAGATACCACACACTACCCATCACCAATGTCACCATGCAAGCAATGAGGGTGAAATCCAACTCGAATTGTGAAGAAAGAGATTAACTTGCCACTCCTCCTGAGGGCTTCTTGCTGGCGTTCTTGTGCGGACACTTCATGGCATAGTGTCCTAGCTTGTGACAATGAAAACATTTAATCCTCGACAAGTCCTTCTTCTTGTCGCCCTAACTAGAATATGATTTGGAATGGGATGAATTTCCTTTCCCTTTATTCGCCTTTCTAGATAAGACATATTTCTCCTCATCATCATGCTTGGATGAGGATCCATCTGTGGTGTTCTGCCGAATGTCTTCTTGCACCAAGTCAAACCACAACCGCTCCCACTCTGGTAGCTTCTTCCTCCCATTTACCGAATCTTGGTAGCTGTGCCAACTCTTGGGAAGGCCTAGAAGTGCTAGGATGACCATATCATCTTCAAAAACTGTAATACCAACACTTACAAGCTCATCCTAACATTGGGTGAACTTGGTCAAGTAATTTTCTATTGTGTCACCCTTCTCCATCTTGATTTTCCTAAGCTTGTCCTTTAGTTCCAGCTTGGTGTGATTACTACTGTTTTGAAATAGGCCTGTCAAGGCCTTTCACATTGCACATGGAGTCTCCTTACCATAGAGGTTCGAGACAATATGATCTCAAACTCCTTCTAGTATGATCCTTCTCGCCTTTGAAACACATTTTCTCCACTCTGCCAGATCTTGAGCACTATTTGCTAGAGTCTTAGGAATATCTTTGTCTATGAATTCATTAAGCCCATTTTCTTACAACACTGCCTCCATCCCGTCCTTCCAAGAAATATAGTTAAAACTACCCTCAAGGGCATATTCAAGTCTCAATCCATAAAATGACATCATGCTGGATCTGTAGAATGATACTGCAAATTTGATTTCAATTGCAAAAGACAAACTTGTATACTCCTCTTCTAGAGTGATTTATGCTCTGATACCATGTAGAAATTCCTTGTAGATTCAAACTTATAATTGTAATTTTAAATAAAATAGTAGGCTTGAATCTACTCTACTCATCAACAGAAACAATTAAACGATTATGAAATCATGAAGAATACAAGAGAAACAATTCAATCAACAAATTACATAATGATTTCCTAGGGAAAGCCACAACTAAAACCGCCTGCTATCTGTATATTTCATTAGTCAGAAAATATGAGAACATTACAATGCTTTTCTCTAGCCCGAGAAACCTCTTCACTACCTCTATCTGTCTCACAACTTCCTAGATAGCCCAGGCCAATACTTAACCAAAATTTGGCTTTCCCAAGTTCCTATTTCCTTTCTTTGTTTCCTTAGGAATTAGCCCCTATTAATTAGGGAAATTCCTCAATTGGAATTGCACAATCCTCATCATGCCTTCATCTGACTGCATGCACCACCTGTACAATTCAGATGATTATACAACTGATCATACACTGTCCCTAAACTCCAATATCAACTGGGTAACTCTCAGATATGACATGCATGAGTTATTTATGAGTGAATCATCAGTTCACTCATTGAACACATGAAGTAGCATTGTATTGTTTGACCTCCTACTAGTTCCTCCTTTAGTTGGAACTAGTTTAACTGTTCTTAACTCAGTTAAATTGAATTAATTAATTACAACTCAAAATAAACTTAACTAGGGCTCCTATAAAGTAGGAGACACTCTACATGACCCAAGTTAGACCCTCAACTCGAATTAGCTTAGAAAACTAAGTCAAATTAAATTAGTTAACTAATACAAGTTCTCATGTGATGTGGAATTACAATTTTATTCCTAATTTAATTCAAGGTGTTGGGCCGCTAGTTTGTCATTATTATTATCACCTTTTAACACCTATTTCATCCATTTCTACCCTTCTTTATCATGTCATTTATCAGGGTTTATCATATAATTCCATTTTATAATTATTTATGCTCTTATGGATAAATATTATTTCTTCTCCTTTATCTTTAATAGATTGATGATTATTATGCATGATTTTACCAATGATGGTTTATTAATAATTTTGTTGTAACATCACTCACCATTTTAGCCTCCAAGATATTTTCCATATTGTAGATTTGATCTCCAGCTCATCATTAAATGTGCCAACTCATAAATTCGCTCGAATAAGAAGTAACAATTTTGCATTGGATGTTTCGGGCAAATGGTGAAGAATTTGAAAAATCCGAAACATGGGTTTTGTCCAAAACAGACCGAAATGAGCATTTTTGCCAAATTCGGTCCGTATTAAGAGAAACAGAAGGTTATTTGAAGAAATTTTTATTAGATTCGCTGTTGCGGCCGGTTTCCAAATTATCTCAGTTGCAATACCAAATTCGACCTGTTCCTGTTGAGTGCTGATGGAAAGATATTTTAGATATGATCTTGCAGATTAATTTGTTGTGAACAATCCAATTTTGTTATGGGAATCATTTTGTAATCATATTTGTTGTAAATTTGCTCTGCTCTCTGTGTATTTAAATGAGAACAAAGCTCAAAGAGGGATATAGATCATTAGAGATTAGAGATTAGATTAGAGATAGATAGAATAGGATAGGAGGAGATATAATGGAGGAATTTAACTTTTCATTGGGGACCTCAATTGTAATATACAGAATGTTATTCTGAAGGACGCATCGTGCTGTAATGAGGATTGAATTCAATGGTTAATACATAATCTACGTTGCTGTTCATTCGTATTCTCTGAAGTAGCTCAACAATATTCGCTGGTGGCTAGGGCCTGACCCCTGGTGGATCAAACTACGATTCTCTGTGTTATATCTTTCTAATTCTCGCAAGTGTGATTGGTTTGATAATTTTCCTGTTTTCTGTAATTTTATCTTATTCGCTATTTACTGCTTTCCTGTATTGAAGTAGTGCATTTTCTTTACATGTTTTACAGCGCTATCATTTGATCTAATTTACGCTTATTCCAGATTGCAGTATTTAGACAGTGATCCATATTGATTTAATCAGCTGTAAGAGTTTGGTTATGGCTATTGAACTCTGAGATTGATATCATTTCTATTTGGATTGCTTATGGGAGATTGAGTATGATTTAGATTGAATAAGCTAAGAAGAGATGAGTTATTGCTAGTGTACTCTCAGCTGATGCTATTGTTAATTAAATTGCTTATTTAAGATTTGATTACGATTTTAGTTGAGGATTAAGTCTTGATGCTTAGATGTATTATTTCCTTTAAAAGTTACAGCTTGAGATTTATGATTGCATCCGTTTACTCTTGTATTGAATTTAACAACTTATTTTAAAAGCATTACTCTCTGGGATTATAGCGTGCACATATTGTGTACACTCTTGGAATAAAAAGACTTACCCAGGTTGATAATTAATGTGAGGCAATTAGGAGTTTTAAAAGACACCTTTTAGCACCCAACATTTAGGCACCGCTGCCGGGGAACAACACTTTTCATGTGCATTTTTTGCTGTTCCCTACAGAGAACAGCGATTGTTCCCTATAGGGAACATCGATTGTTCCCTATAGGGAACATCGATTGTTCCCTATAGGGAACAACATTTTTTGTGTGCATTTTTGCTGTTCCCTATAGGGAACAACATTTTTTCGTGTGCATTTTTTTGCTATTCCCTATAGGGAACATCACTTTTTTGTGTGCATTTTTTGCTGTTCCCTATAGGGAACAACACTTTTTCGTGTGCATTTTTTGCTATTCCCTATAGGGAACAACGCTTTTTTGTGTGCATTTTTTTTTGTTCCATACAGGGAACAACTGCTGTTCTCTATAGGGAACAACACTTTTTCGTGTGCATTCTTTGCTGTTCCCTATAGGGAAAAACACTTTTTCATGTGCATTTTTTTGCTGTTCCCTATAGGGAACAACACTTTTTCATTTGCATTTTTTGCTGTTCTCTATAGGGAACATCACTTTTTCGTGTGCATTTTTTTGCTATTCCCTATAGGGAACAACACTTTTTTGTGTGCATTTTTTTTGCTGTTCCTGACAGGGAATGCCACTTTTCGTGTGTATTTTTCTTCGCTGTTACCTATAGGGAACAACACTTTTGGCGTGCATTTTTTTCTTTGTTGTTACCTACAGGGAACAACTGTTGTTCCCTATAGGGAACAACACTTTTTGTGTGTGTTTTTCTTTGTTGTTCCCTACAGGGAACAACTGCTGTTCCCAATAGGGAACATCACTTTTGCGTGTGTTTTTCTTTGCTGTTCCCTACAGGGAACAACACTTTTGCGTGTGTTTTATTTCGTTGTTCCCTAGAGGGAACAACACTTTTCCGAGTGTTTTTTTTTGTTCCCTCTAGGGAAAAACTGCTGTTCCCTCAAGGGAACAATACTTTTTCGAGTGTTTTTTGCTGTTCCCTCAAGGGAACAACACTTTGGGAGTATTTTCGAGAACAACCCTTCCTTCCTCTTGTGGGATTATTCCTAGTTCATCTCAACCACATTTTACTGATTCCCTTTCATGGCATGAAGTACACTACTTTTATGAGGACAAGAATTATGGATTCTATTGAAGCGAGTTAATATTATTCACATTATGATCTTTAACAGGACAACTCCTTCATGATAGATTCTTTTCAAAAGGGACACAATTATTTATATACTACTTTACTGCATTGTTTTCTCTTGTATATGATATTGATTGATAATCTTAATACCATGCTGGTTCCACCCTTCCTGGTTATAATCTTCTCTGTCTGTAATAAATGAGATTATGGGTCTATTTTTTTTCTATTGACATGTTCAACTTCTTCCACCATCCCTACTCTTAAGGAGTACTGAGCCTCCCTCTTTTTATCATAAAAAAGTGTAATAATAACAAAATTTTGTTTGCAGATGGAGGATAGGGGTTCTCATTACGAGCCATCCTACCATGTTCATAAGGCTGTAAGGAAGTGACATTCCCATTATGGCCACCACACCAGGGTTATGATCCATTGGATAGCCAAATTATCCTTGGAACAGGAGGTCTCATCACGAGCCGGCCTGATCACTTTTGCTACATCCTAGTGAATGGCAGTGTGGTTATCTGGTTACCATGCCAACACTGATCTCTTCTGTAGAACAACACTAGAAATCTCCATTTATAAATTGAGGATCCTGGCTCATACGAGTTAAAAAGCAACCCTGCCGAGGCTATGGACGCCTGCGGGGAGCAGAGGCTCTGCTTATGGTATTGAAGTTTAATCTCTTATCGTCAATTATTACTATAATACCTTTTTCTTATTTCTCTCTTTTTGCCGAAGAAGTTATTTCCTTAATTTTTCCCTGTTTTGAACCTTTACGCATGAGAAATTGTTTTTCAATAAATCGCATCATTTTCGGCTAGAATACCGTCAGCAAAGCATCTTTTTGGCATATTGTTATCCTTTTTCTTTTTTCGCATAACTTCTCATCGATCCAAAGCGTCCTATCTCTTATTCATAACTATCTTTACACACTCTGCTCTCATTATAACCATACATCTTGCAGTCCTATCACTGATATGTGTACTCTGCTTGATTTACTGCCGTACTATTCATTCCCTTGCCTTGCCATCAAAACAACACTTTTCCTATGCTTTATGGTCATGAACGCCCTTTTGCAATTGGAGGGGGAAGGTATGCATTATGGGATAGCATGCGATATAATTACTGCACTCTGCCATAACTTGTTGATTTGACGCAAATATTAATATTGCATTTACACAAAAGTTTTTTCTTATTGAAATTTTTGCATACAGCTTATCTGTTGCCGTTCAAAACTAAAACTGCGGATTCAAGAAAATTGTATGCAAAATAGTGATTTGTTTACAGGAGAACAACAAGTATGGGGGGGGGACTCTATTCGCAGCATGGCCACACTATTGCAACTCACAGAAGAGGCTCGAGCAACTCGCGAACGTGAACAATTGTTTAGACATGATGTGCTTGCATGGCTTCCACCTTTTGCACCACTTTCAGTATCTGCTCAGTCTACATTAGCTTCAACAAATGCGAGTCCATACATGTCATTCCACATTTTTCTTTTCGAAGGTAAAACTTGAGGTAAAATAACATAATTTTCTGATTTATTACGAATTTAGGAGAATTTTATGAAAATCCATTGAGCATTATTTATCATCCTTCATTCCACATTTTTACCACTTCCCATTTTTCAGAGACATATAATCTTTCAGTTTGGGGGAGTGTTACTTTCATTCATTTCTTTCTTATGACCATGCCATTAATATTCTTTATCATCCATTGATCTTCTTATTCATTCTCAACACCTCCCTTATTCCATGTTGTTTTACACCAAGCATACATTTCAACATATTGTAGCAACCACCTCTATTTGTTTTCTAGAATTGCATGAGGGAATGTTAATTTTTCAGTTTGGGGGAGGAATTGCTACACATGATGGATGTTTTCTACCCTTTTTTTTTCTTCATTTAAGACATACAATTTCATTTTTATAGAGTGCGGAAATTGATTTGCATATATATTTAAAACTATGAACTTAATTCTTGTGATTTCTGGATAACAAAGAGGTATCATTAAAATACACAAACCCAGATAATTTCAAGTTAAATTAGTTCATAAAATTTCGGAAATCTTGCACTATCACCTACAACCATTTTGTTTATATCTCATGATCCGTGCATCAAAATGATCTGATTTTTGAATTAGAGAAGCATTAATATAGTAGAAATCTACTTGAAAAATTTCAACGAAATTTGGTTTGTAGTTTTTGAGAAAATGGTTAATGAAGTTTGCTGTTAGTTATATCATATTTTGCTGCAACTTCATATACATATAGTTGAACGCCAATGTAAAAATTGTTACGCTTTCATCAAGATTTCTAAAATTGAATATTCATTATTTTAGGAAGAATTCATTTGTTCCATCCATTTCATGAGTTGGCATGAACAATTTTTGTATTATTTCTTGGTTAATAAAGAGGCTTTGGGTTGCATGAGGACATGCAATATATTGACAGTTTGGGGGCATGTTGGGCCGCTAGTTTGTCATTATTATTATCACCTTTTAACACCTATTTCATCCATTTCTACCCTTCTTTATCACGTCATTTATTAGGGTTTATCATATAATTCCATTTTATAATTATTTATGCTCTTATGGATAAATATTATTTCTTCTACTTTATTTTTAATAAATTGATGATTTTTATGCATGATTTTACCAATGATGGTTTATTAATAATTTTGTTGTAACATCACTCACCATTTTAGCCTCCAAGATATTTTCCATATTGCATATTTGATCTCTAGCTCATCATTAAATGTGCCAACTCAGAAATTCACTGGAATAAGAAGTGATATTTTTGCATTGGACGTTTCGGGCAAATGGAGAAGAATCTGGAAAATCCGAAACATGGGTTTTGTCCAGAACGGAACGAAATGAGCAGTTTTCCAAAATTCGGTCCATATTAAAAGAAACAAAAGGTTCTCTGAAGAAATTTTTCTCAGATTCACTGTTGCGGTCGGTTTCCAAATTATCTCAGTTGCAATACCAAATTCGACCTGTTCATGTTGAACGCTGATGGAAAGATATTTCAGATATGATCTTGCTGATCAATTTGTTGTGAACAATCCAATTTTGTTATGGGAATCATTTTGTAATCATATTTGTTGTAACTTCTCTTTGCTCTTTATGTATTTAAATGAGAACAAAGATCAAAGAGGGATATGGATCATTAGAGATTAGAGATTAGATTAGAGATAGATAGGATAGAATAGGAGGAGATATAATGGAGGGATTTAACTTTTCGCCGGGGAACTCAATTGTAATATACAGAATGTTATTATGAAAGACACATCATGCTGTAATGAGGATTGAATTCAATGGTTAATACATAATCTACATTGCTATTCATTTGTATTCTCTAAAGTAGCTTAGCAGTATTCGCTGGTGGCTAGGGCCCGGCCCCTGGCGGATCAAACTGCGATTCTCTGTGTTATATTTTTTTGATTCTCGCAAGTATGATTGGTTTGATAATTTTCCTGTTTTCTATAATTTTATCTTATTCGCTATTTACTGCTTTCCTATATTGAAGTAGTGCATTTTCTTTACATGTTTTACAATGCTATCATTTGATCTAATTTATGCTTATTCCAGATTGCAATATTTAGACAATGATCCATATTGATTTAATCAGCTGTAAGAGTTTGGTTATCGCTATTGAACTCTGAGATTGATATCATTGCTATTTGGATTGTTTATTGGAGATTGAGTATGATTTAGATTGAATCAGCTAAGAAGAGATGAATTATTGCTACTATACTCTCACCTGATGCTATTGTTAATTGAATTGCTTGTTTAAGATTTGATTACGATTTCAGTTGAGGATTAAGTCATGATGCTTAGATGTATTATTTCCTTTAAAAGTTACAGCTTGAGATTTATGATTGCATCTGTTTACTCTTGTATTGAATTTAATAACTTATTTTAAAAGCGTTACTCTCTAGGATTATAGAGTGCACATATTGTGTACACTCTTGGAATAAAAATACTTACCCAGGTTGATAATTAATGTGAGGCAATTAGCAGTTTTAAAAGACACCTTTTAGCACCCAACACAAGGACAAAATTAAATTAGGATTTTCTTATTGCATTTTCAACAAATTTCCTCCAAGAAAAGATTTCAGAATCACAAATGATGATGGTGAAGGATTTCCTCCAAGCAATGATTTGAAAGGAACAAACGATGATGATGAATTTCCTCCAAGCGAGGATTTCAAAAGAAATGATTATGATGACGAATTTCCTCCGAGCGAGCATTACTAAAGCATAAATGATGATGGTGAAGGATCTCCTCTGAGTGAGGATTTAAATAAAAGAAATGAGGATGGTGAAGTATTTCTTCTGAGTGAAGATTTCAAAAGCACTGGTGATGATGGTGGATTTTCTCCAAACAAGGATTTAAAAAGCATAGATTAGGATGGTGAATAATTTCCTCCAAACAAGGATTTCAAAGGCACAAACAATAATGATGAATTTCCTCCAAGAGAGAATTTAAAAAGCACAGATGGTGATGGTTAAGGATTTCATCAGAAGGAGGATTTCAATGGAAGAAATAAGGATGGTGAAGAATTTCCCCTGAGTGAGGATTTCAAAAGAATTAAAGATGATGATGAAGAATTTCCTCCAAGCAAGGATTTCAAAAGCATAGACGATTATGGTGAAATATTTCCTCCGAGAAAGGATTTAAATGGAAGAAATGAGGATGGTGAAGAATTTCCCCAGAGCAAGGATATAAAAAACAGTGATGATGATGATGATGGATTTCCTTTGCGCAAGGATTACAAAAGCACAAATGATGATGGTGAAGGATTTAAACAGAAGAAATTAGGATGATGAAGACTTTCCTTTGAGCGAAGATTTCAAAAGCACCAATGACGATGATGGATTTCCTCATAGCGAGGATTATAAAAGCATAGACGATGATGGCGAAGGATTTCCTCCTAGTGAGGATTTCAATGGAAGAGATGAGGACGGTGAAGAATTTCATTCGAGAGAGAATTTCAAAAGAACAGATGAAGATGATGAAGAATTTCCTTCGAGCGAGGATTTCAAAAGAACAAATGATGATAGTGAAGAATTTCCTACAAGCGAGGATGGTAAGGAATACTTTCAAGCAATGATGGTGTCAAATTTCCTAATTATTTTCGGAATGATCATAGTGAGGATAATATTCCCCCTAATGATGATTAAAATTCTTATAGAGAGGATAATGAAATGACGGAGATGTTGCAAGCAAATATTGTATCTAGGAGTAGGACTAGACCTTTTCATATCGATCCAAGATATTCCAGTTATACGAGGTATAAGACATAATATTTCATGAGAAGAAGTTCTATCAATGATCTGATTTCAAGTGAACGTTATCAAAAGGATTGCTTGAAACATATGAATTTCAAGTTTGCATTAGAGAAAAGGAAGATATATTTGTCAATGAATAAAAACATGCAAAATTTATATTTAGTGGGGTGCATGCAATCTACATTAGTAGGTTATGATTATCATATGGGAATTTATTGTTCTCTAGAAAGGATTTCAAAATGTTTCATTCAATTATTGATTTTTTTCTGTTAGGAATCCAAGTAAGATTGGAAAAAGAACCCACATTTTATTCAAAACTACGTTTTAGATGAGAGATTGGGCCATTAGCAAATACTGCAATGTCATGGATGTAAGACTTCTTTTCAAAGCATGGAGAGTGTGTGCCAAATAAAAACACAATACATATTCTAGATAATTTCTCAAGAAGAGAAATCTATAACTTATACAAAGAATATGCAAAAGGTGCTGAAGGAGACGGTGATTTTATTACATATTCATATTTTACGAGGATATGGAGGAAATAATTCAACAATGTTTATATTCCTAAGAAGACAAGGATGAGGGGTTGTAGTACGTGTGCTTCTATTAAATAAAAAAGGGGTAAATGCCAAGGATCAGAAAGTGGTATGCATTCATAACATTATTTTTAAAAATTGGATAGTTATCAACTATGAAAACAAATTTATTAATATGTTTCTTTTATGTTATGTGCAAATTGCATTGTCAAAGCATTTCAAGAGCATTACAAGTAGAAAAAAAGTGGATGGAAAAAATTGTATAAGCATCAAAAGAAGTGTTATGATAGTCTAAATAAATATTTGTTTTGATAATTGATGGTATGGAGCAGAAGAAAACAATTCTACCACATTTTTTTCGCACACCAAATAATTTATAGGAGGAAAATTTTATTCAGTTTCACTTGGTTAGTTGTACGATCTTTAATGAGAAAATGCATCCAAGGGTTTCCTTCACAACTCCAAATATTCATAGTGATGAAAATATGACCATAACCATAATTCATGATGTGTTTTCTCATTGGTATGGCTATCCTCTTGAAGTTTTTTATCTGCAATTAAACAACACTAGTCGTGAAAAACAAAAATCAAATTGTTTTTGGATATCTAAACATGCATGTTGAATTGGGAAATTTGCAAAAGGTAAAGTTTGGTTTCCTTCTTGTTGGGCACACTCATGACCATATTGATAATATGTTTATGTTGGAAATAATACTGAGAGGGGGGGTGAATCAGTATTATCAGAACTATAAAACTTTTTCAATGCTCAGAAACATATACGCTACTTTCGTTAAGTGAACCAGCGTGTACACGCAACTGTGTATAAAGAAAACAACGTATAACTAGAAATCTTATAATTCAGTCAGTTTATCTTCAGTTAAGTGCATGAGGACATTATTCACCATATTAAGAGTAAGCAGATGTAGTAGAACAGATCACACAGAAACCATACACATGAACACCAAGATATAAGGTGGAAACCCAATGTGGGTGAAAACCACCTGCTGCAAGTCGTCTCTATCTTTCTTTAATATGAAACTTCAGTTTACAATCTTTTTGTACTGGTGCAGCCTTATACCAGTACGCAGGCTACAACCTGCAGAAGGCTACAACCTTCTCTCGTTCTCCAAACTTCCTTGGAAGGGAGCTCCAACCCCCTTTGCTCTTGTACTAGCTAAGATACTAGTACGTAGGTGCAGACCTACAATCTTCTTTCTTTCAGGTACCACCTTTCATACATTTTCAGACTGGATATTCCTGAAGCACAACATTACAATCTGTAGACCATAATTCATTCAACTTTCACAACAGATCATTGAAGCATAAAACAACCAATACTAGCATCATCAAACTTTGAATCACTGAACCACTGAACCCTGTCAATCACCAGTTACCAGAACACAGAGCAGTCTACAGAACTCTGCAATAACAGTCAGACCCAACTGCAAACCCAAAAATCAAGCTTCAAAAGATATACGCTACTTCAATGAGCGAAACCCGCGTATACACGCGCTTTTACCTAAGCCAACCTGCGTACAGATCTAAAAATAAATTCTCTCAACTTGCAGCTGTACCAGACATCAGTTAGACCCAGAACATAATATTGCGACAGTATGCAGATCTAGAAATACACATAATCAACCATATCATAATAGTGCATTTCAAACCATTAGATCCCGATCTATCCTTAGATCTAGTCTTCCATCAACCAATGTGATTTCTCCTTAGCTTAGATCAAGCAACCCAGAACCTGCATATCAGATCTCTTTCCTTTTCAGATATTCAAGCCTTGTCAAAAGATGATCTTGCCTAATGATCTTCTTCTCCTTATATAGCCTTAGGCCTTGCTCAATACCAAGAGCCAAAACCATAGAAATCCAAAACCATCAACTTCAAAACTAGAGATCTACACGTCTGTCGAGGTACTTTGGTCCAAAGACATGGGCACAAGTACCGAGGACTAACTACCATGGACCAAAAGGAAACTTCCCGACATATACGCCCTTTTCTGTTCATGCATCTGCGTGTATACGCGCCTTCGTATATAGCTCTCCTGCGTATACGCGACTTAGTATGCATATCACCAGCGTGTATACGCAACTTTGACTTAATTAACCTGCGTATATGAGATTTCTCTTCATTCTGTAGTCTGAACGAAGATCTGACATCAAAGAGAGTTGCCATCAAGGACAACACCTGTATCATAGCGCCACACCTGTGCCAAAATGCCAACAGTTTAGTCATTTTTAGTAACTTTGAGGAGGGATGATGTTGGGAGCCTGTCATCATTAATTGAGTGTATGAAGAAATCATACATTCCAGAGCCTATTTTTCATGTGTTGGAAGAAACTATTGACATATGAAGGTTTATTCTGGGATTGCATGACGAGGAGAAATGTATTGAACAACTTAATGACATTAACTTCCAATATCACTTTCGTATCAAAAAAATTGATGGGAAAACACTTATATGGGGTAAGAAGTTTTCAACTGCTGTAGAATGGGGGCCGTCATCCAGTTTAGCATTTTTGAAGTTCATTCCAGATCATCCAATATTTGCATCAAATATATTGTTATTACAATCAATTGCTGAAATCCATAATGCACGAAGGAATAAGAGATACATAAATTATTCTGAATGCTTGGAAGAAATTAAAAAATCTATTAGAGATACATATGAGTACTTTGATGTTGTTGATTTAGTTTGGTTGGAGTATTTTTTCAATAATCAAAGTGATATCATTTCAAGATCGAGAAATGAAGAAAACTCCATTTATTTGGCCACAAAATATGCAAAATGAACACGAGGAAAGAAACATTGTTGAACAAAAACAATCTCAAGGTATTATTAATTCTTCATAGGTAGAGGAAAGAGAAATGTATACTGGTTCTAGAAGATCACATGCACAACATGAAGCCATGGAAGACCGTTACAGGGGTTCTATGCAGGGCTTTAAGGAGGGTTGCATGATTGGAGCGTTAGCGGATGGAGATCCACATGGATATCCATTTTGAGTTTCCAAGGTTATAAATGCCATTAAAGAAAATGAAGATATTACAATAGTTCAAGTACATAGGTATGCCACAAATACACACCCATCCAATGGTGTGTACAAGCCAGAGATGATAGTTGATAAACAAATTGGCAGGAAGAGAAAAAGAAAGGGTACAAATATAAATCATTGCAACACAGACCTCTTAAAATTGGAGGATCTTGACAAACTTGTTTATGAATTTAATTTAACAAAGAGAGGAACTCTTTGCTTCAGGACCATAGAGATTCTGAAGAGGTTTCTACCAGAAGAAGCAGTGTTATGATGGGAGTTTGTTGAACCCAGTCGTAGATCTAGAATAATTTTGAAACCTAAAATGGTGGTCATGCATGTTGATTCAGATGGGGAGCTATTTTATGAAAGAGAAGAATATGGGTCATATTCATCTAAATCCAGTGATCCATCTGAAGATGCTGTAAACTTTGATGGCGTGCTAAAACCTATGAGTGATTTTGAATAATTGTCTAAGAAATTTTATGTAAATGGCATTTGCATGGTGACTTGAAATAAATATTTTAACTTCCATAAGATCTTTCATGAAGTTATGAGTTATTTATATATTTGTTGGATTATATGTTTTAATTATGAAGACTTCATTTGTTTAGAATATCCACAATGCAACAATAACTTTGAGAAATAATATATGTTTCATTCAATCTAGTAATATTGATATTTTGATTAAAAGTTTAAAAATATTAGAAATTAATTTTGAATTTTTAAACTATATAGTGGTATTTTCATGATATTATTTATTGTTATCATTGGACCATAGTTAAAAAAAAATGTTCCAATGTTAATGCCCCATTAAAAGGGGATACCTTGTTTTCATGGTTGATTTTTATGTTTTTGTTGCAATGGGATAATATATCTTAGGCTAAGATTTGAAAACATATATACTTTTAGCCTTTAAAATAAAAATTACTCGTGGATAACGACTCTTTCATTCAATTGTTCATTTTTAAAGTTTTTTTTAGTCATATAGTTTGTCTAAATATAAAATATCATATTTAGACAAATTACATAATATTCCTAGTGATGGAATTTTAAGGCTTTTAAGAGATGTGATATTTTTCTTTAACATCATCCCTGAAAATTGTTGGAATTTTAAGGTTTTTCAAAGTCCTGATATTTTATCTTTAATGCCATTGTTAAAAAATGTTGAAAATGTACCCCAAAAACAAAATTGTTGTTCCAACATCAACACTTTTTGTTTTTATGGTGTTTTTTTATCTTTTAAAATTTGGTTTTCACTACCATTTTTAAAAAATGTTGAAAATATACCCTAAAAAAAGGCGCCATTCCTGACATATACACTTTTCATTTTTGGGATGTTTTTTCATGTTTTTTGGGATTTTTTTTTTTGGCTAGATTTCTCGTTTTGAGGTCACAGTTCTCGTTTGATCGGTAACTTTGTTGCAGGTAGTTTTGTAGAAAAAAACAAAAGTTTGTACCCCATTATCTCCCCATACTAGGCCTGATGCATGTCCTCATGCGATATTGTCTTTCAGTTTAGGAAGCCTAACATGTATATCGCTCCATGTGTATGTTGGATGGCCAAATTCACCTGCATAATAGTAACCCATTCATTATTCTAACTCTTGCCAGTGCATTGTCTCCTCCTATTCATCCTATTGGATGGGTGCCTGCTAAAACGTGGCGGGGCACGAAATGAGGGGAACATGGAATCATAAGCTGACCCATCTTGCCCAATATCTCAATATATGATTAGCATAAAAGGAGGTTTGATTGAGAGCCATGCTAAAGTAGGGGTATCCAAGTGGATGCCTTTGTTGGAGGTGTTTGGGAGCCCATCCCAGGTGTCTTATGCGACATGAGAGCCCTAAACAAATGAATCCTAACCAATTGTCTGTACTCTATAACTAAATACCTTTGATTATATTGGATATTTACAATATCCCTTGGGTATGCTCTGAGAATGAGTAAATCTCCCCGGATAGGCTCGACCAATGGGTAATCCTCCCTCACTACCATTTTTGCTACTGTTTCCATTGTCCCATAATTTTTTTCACATTTTCTCCATTGTGTCTGTAATGCCTCCTCCCAGATTTACCCAAATTCACAAGCTTGCCAGGGTAAATATGAGATCAAAGTTACTATGCAAGACCCTATTTCCAAGATGAACTTATGGAAAATGGAGTCCACATGCCCATAATGGTTGCAAACAACCAGTGACACCTGATCACATTGTTATCATCCTAACTTGATCCAACACATTTTATTTTCAGTTTCATTTCCTTAAATTTAATACAACTTTCTATTTTTGGCAATTTTTCGAGTTTTAAACTTCCGAGGTCATTTTGAAGGCCTAAACGTCATTTTTAGGGAAAACAAAGATTCTAATTTTTGTTTTTTGCCTCCTCATGGAGATCTTTGAAATGAGATATTATGATAATCAAATGAAGATCGTATGCCAAAGTTATGACCCCGGGAAGTTGGAGGTCCAAATTAGTCATTTATACAAACACTTTGTGTACATAGTACTTGAAGGTTATAAATACCTATTTGTTCATTAATTCAATAATCTCACTAGAGAACCATAATTGACATAATGAAAAATCTAAACATTCAATCTCGACCCAGAACATGACCTAGACTGACTAGAATATACTAGGCATTTCGTCAAACACATTGTCAACATGTGATCCACAGGTCATAAATGCATAAATAGTAACAAGTATAAATACTCATGATACACAAGAGAAAGAGAGCTCTTATTAACATATGCAAATCCAACCAAGTCAAGGACTTCCACGTACCACTCGACCATAGATTGGGCTGAACCAAATCTCTCTTTCAGCCAATCACCCCCATGCCATATTCCAAGCATGAATGTGGGATATCATGGGATAAACCAACCAAAACCAAACCGGGCTTCTAGAGGCCAAACCACCTCAATTGTCAACCAATGATTCCACCTCACGGTCAGACATCACTAACCATCACCAAATCAGTCTCTACCCAAGCTGTCCATGGCTCCAAAGCATTTGTTCCAACCTGGCTCCATGAATAGTAACTTAACCCATAACTGCCGTAGGGCTCCAATGTGTTTGTCCAACCAAGGCTCCAAGACTAGTAACTCAACCCACCAAGGGCTCCATAATGTTTGTGCAACCAAAGCTTCTAGGACTAGTAACTCAACCCAAGATGTTCCAGAGCTTCCAGAGCACTTTTCTAGTCAGAGCTCTAGGAACATGAGCACCAATCAAAAAGAAAATGGTAAAACCCACAACACCATGGCTATCCAGGAAATGGAAAGGCTAGGCAAAACCACTGTTAATCCAAAAAATCCTCCATGCCAATGACAGATCATAACCAATTAACCAAGTGCATATATTATGCATGCCAAAACTAGCAAGGAAATCATACATGCAACTTGGTACTTGCAAAGCAAATCCATTGTAGCTATTGATCTTGTTATCCCCTTGCGCTTTCCTCCTTTTCCTTTGCCTCTTTCTCCAAATCCAAAGTATGCCACAATGCTCTAGGAAACTCTAAGTGCGCAAGAGTGTGTGAGAGAGAGAATATAAGAGAGCTCCAAGCTAAAAAATGACAAAATATTTTGAATTGATCCTTAGAAGCTTTTTTTATTATTATCATTGAGGCCTCTATTTTCTTCATTTTCCTCTACTTTCTTTTAATTTCCTCCTCACATGCAACTTGTGACCTTTCACCTTCCCTTTTTCATGTTTTCCATTATTTTCATAAATAAAATGCCAATTAATGCCACCTTCCTTTTCCATTGCATTTTCCAATTTCCATAGCCATTAATCAATCACAAGTGATCCCCATCACTATGTGTTTTCCCAACATTCAGCTTGGAATACGTGTCCCATGACCTTGGTTTTATTAGGCCTTTATTAACTTTATTACATGGATTTTTTTAACTAGGGCTATAACAGTGTTAGGTTAGTTATGCAGGACACTAGAGCCTTAAGATGTTCATCTCCAACAGTAGAAAATGGTGAAATTAGTGATTAGGTGACTAAAAGAGTTAGTCACCACAACTTTTCCAAGTGAAATACTACAAAAAAGGAGCAATCTTAAGTGATCAACTAAAAACGACTAACATAAATGACTAATTTAGTCCAAGGTTAAAATATACAACTAGCCAATAAGTAACAAAACTAAAAAATTACTAATATGGATGACTAATTTAGTCTAAGAACAAAAATACAACTATCTAACAAGTACTACAATAATATGAATTAGTCGTTTATGTTAGTCATTTTAATTTTGTCACTTGAACAATCTAAACTTAAAAGTTATAGGGGATTCGAAGGCTATTATAGATTGATTGAAAGATTATACTTCCTTAAACACTTATTTATTAGATCAGTGGATAAAGTTTTGGAACTAATTATAATCTCGAGGGTTATATCCTTTGATCACATTAACAAAGTATTAAATTCAAAGACTGGCAGATTATCCAAAATGGGAGTGGGCTTAGAAGGTCAAATACATTATGAAGAATACCTGCAAGGGGAAGTGTTGGTTAATTAGTAGAGGACACATTTCCTTTAGTTGAAGACTTAAATTTTCATGCATATATATATATATATATATATATATATTTGATTATTAGGGTCATATCCATTAATAAACTTAGGATACTAGTTTTTAACTAGATATCAATTTATTTTATCTAGTTTGAACGTACATTATGAACATAACGATACTATACTCTTATGAAATTGTTTTGAATCCTATGGGGATTTTGATATTTCCCAAACATTATATGTTGCATATATTATAATATCACACCATACATGTGAAACATATTTTGTATATTAGATGATATAAATTACTTTTTTTTTTGGAAAATTTGTTTATGGCATTTCCCACCACCTAAGTTAATAATTACTGGAAAAATTATTCCTAAACCAATAATTACTAAAACAAATAATTTTCAAATTCTTCAACCTAAATGAATAATTTCCCACAACACAAATAATAATTTATAAAACAATAACAAATGATTGCTCATAGTGACTGAAAAGTTATTTTTCATCATGAATAGCCACCTGATTAGGAATGAATCCAACTCATCTAAAAAATCAAGGTTCATTATAATGACTAACCATTATGTTTATAACTACTATCTTTGGTTTTTTCCCACTATTACTTGGTGAAATTTGGGTGCCAATTTTTGCATTTCACGGGGAGAGTTATTTTGGTTTTGAGAGGGTTATTTGGAGGTAATTTTCATGGACAAAAGAGAAATAGACACAGCCTAGAGGCGTTGAAGAGAAGAAAATTCACAGTTGAATGTGTTTGCAACTTTGGAGGCGAAATCTCAGCCTTACACTCTAGTTTATTTCCTCTCATGCACTTTCCCCTCTTCAACTGCAACTCTTCGATTCTCTTTTGTGAACTAGTTGAACAACCAAATGGAAGTCCCCCGATTGATTATTTGGATGGCCTGAGGGGGGTGGGTGGAGGGACCATTTTCCTGGGGATGCAAGAAGGGCCATTACCAATTTCCTATAGCTAGCTTGCCCCAACAAAATACTAATGTACTATTTTGGAAAAACCCATATCAGTGTCTTGATTTGAGTAGCTTGACAAAAAATATAAATCAATAGCTCTAATCAAGATTTTATGTATCCAACCTTAAAATCAACATGTATGCCCTCAAAATAATTTTCATCTTTCCAATTGTCTGTAAGATATCTTTCCTATTTTGAATTCTCATGCTACCAAATTTCCAAGTCTTATAATAGAACTAACTGATGCCCACTTAGAAATTTTAGAATTTGATTTATCTATCTTTTTAGACAAGGGATGTGGCCTGTAATTTTTCCTTCTTAAAGGATTTAGGAATATTTCTTTGGAATAATTTTTAGGAATATCTATCCTGCTAAAGTAACCCTAAGGACTTGCATCTAGCCCCAACCACTTGATATGTTTCCCTGAGAAGGAAAATGTGTTTTTGTAAGGATTTGAACCTTGGTGGGGGTATTAAACACCCTTGCTTTATCATCTAACTAGGCTTCTATTTACACTCTTCAATTTGTTGATCTCATTGAGATCAAACAAAAATACACTAAGGTAAAAGAACCCAAATATTTGATTCAACTAGGGAAACTATTCAAAAGTTGGGCAAGTCCAAAAATATAATAGTACACATTTTTGTGAAGAAAGGAAATTCTCATAGATATGAAATAAATCTATGGCTTTAAAATGCAAAATATCAATCTGAGAGAGCTGTGGTTTAAAACATGAAAAAAATATACAAATAAGCCAAACAATATTTTGATCTTCTATTCAATGGAATTGTTGGATTCTTGGAGACAATTCCTGGCTGAAGGGAATCAACACCAAGGACATCTATCAAAAGTCATTTTGTATTAACTGTTTGGAGGTAACCACTATTCGGTATAATGCATAATTATTATTAAAGGGTAATAACCCTAGTCCGGTCAACCTTTTCTGGGAGGTTGTAGACATTTCAATAACTAAAATGGAAGGAAGAAAGATTAGACAAAACATGGCTTTCTCACTTGAGCAAATTGAATTCAAAGTTTAGGCCACGATAAAGAAGAAGTGGGTGAAACTAGAAACATAGAAGTTGTAAGTGAATTGTTTGAAAATAATGGAGTGCCTATTAAGGTTCTTAATTTAAATTCAAGTTTTTTTTTTTCAGCATAATGAAGCATATATACATTTGTTATTAAAATTCAGAAAACCTGCTACTACATACATTATTCTCAATAGAAGAAAACATACATGAAAAATTAAATACACCTAGAAAAACTCAACATAATATAACTTAATCCATAAGTGGAACCTAATTGAATTTGCATTAATTGATCTTCGAGGAATGAAAATGCATTACATTGATACCAAAATTTTCAATAATCTCTAAACCCTTTTCTCATGTTTCGATTCCTGTTTTATTGCTAATTCAAAAGTTATATTGGTTTTAAATTGTTATAGATTTCAATGCCATAAAGTTTAGTGTTAGAGGTGGGTGTCCTCATAGCCTATTTTTTTTAACAAATACTTACACATATTATTATTATTATTAATAATTAAAGGAATAAATTGCATAATTTAAGACATTTTTTCTGTTGTCATAGCAAAGCACATTCACCACTAGGAACATGGTCCCCTCAGCTAGTTATAGATCTAGAAGTCTGAAATAATTGACTGTAAGAATTATGGCAACCAACACTCACGTGACAAGTCCCTATACCCACATGTCTTATTATTGACACAAGGTTGTAATGACTATTAGAAATAAGTGACCAAAATGAAGAGGTTCACACTAACATACAAAGGTTTATGGCCCATAAATTCATAGCAGTTAAGCTTAGGAACTTAGCAGTAGTTAACATATGACAATGAACATTAGTTATAGATCTTGAAAGTAAATTTTAATGGTAGAGTTTAAGTGCTAAAATTCCCAACAATATAGCAACTAACCATAAGGAATAAAACACCAAGATTTAGGGTCAATACCCAGGGAAAAACCCCATGATGGGATGTAGGTGTAGGATATGTTATTTGTCTTAGGTCCATCAAATTCATCACTTTGACCAATACTACATAAACACCAACAAAAATGGATGGCATGAAAGAAAAACAAATGACTTTCTTTTGTTGTTTGATTGTGTGATTGTTGTGTATGGGTGTCTTCACACTGTTAAAAAATGTGGTAGTCTTCTCTTCCTATATGTTTTTTCTATGGAAAGTTTGCACAAATATGAAATTTGTACTCAATTGGGATCTGAAACTTCTCTTTTACTACCATTGTTTTGAAAAGAGTTGAAAGTAAAGAGTTAACATATCATTTTCATATTTGAATGAAGAAAATTTAAGATGAGCCAACATCCAATTATGACAACAGATAAATACCATACACATGATAAGATAATAGTCAATGAGAAGAGATTGTTTAAATTATTATGCATGTCCTTGTAATGATTGTCATGGTGGGAAGATGAGAAAAAGAAGTGTGATTTTTCAACATATGATAAAATATGGTCATAGCGGTATAATCCCTTTCCCTCAAAATGGTTATCCAGATAGGATAAAATTGCATAAAATGAGAGATGTAGAGGCACCAAACATAAATGAAGAGGCAAAAAACACAAATGAAGAGGAAATAACCTTCGATGAAAGGATTGAAGTTGATAGAATGTTGAATCGGAGTTTCTATAAGGATGAATGGAAAAAGTTGATGGACGATGCTTCAAAACCTATATATGGTACTTGAAACTTAAGTATTTTGAGAAAAATCCTTCTAATTATTAACTTGCAAGCAATACATTGTTGGACAAATGACATTGTTGATGAGTTATTGGCATTGTTACATCGGTTGTTACCATCTGACTCCACATTGCCAACATAACATAGAGCATATAAAGTGAAAAACACTAAGCTAGGTTATGAAAACATCTACACATGTGTGATTGGTTGTGTATTATTTGCAAAATATTGTAAGTGAGAATGAATGTACAAAATGTAAAGAAGGGAGGTATAGAGTACGGTTGAAATAAAATTCAAATCCTAGAGACATTCTTCACCACTTCCACTATTCGCACGGTTGCTTCAAATGTATAGATGTCGAGAAATTGGTGAGCTCATGTAATGGGATACCCAAAATAAGATCACCAATGGAAAACAACGATTTTTGGTTGATTCTAATATATGGAAGGAATTTGATAACAAATCACCTGATTTTTCCCAAGATCTTTGTAATACAAGGATAGATTTAGCTCTACATGGGGTGAAGCCTTTCTCAGATTAGAGTGCTAAATGGTCAACTTGGCCAATGTTTTTAATAAATTATAACTTGCCTCCATGGTGGTAGTAAAAATGATTCACTTAATGATAGTTGTGCAAAAAGAGTGTGCATATTCTATAAGTTTCCATATTTTAAGCATATAGTCATTAGGCATACTATTGACTTTATGCATACTAAGAAAAACATAGATTTTTCTATTATAGAAACTCTTTTTGGTGCATATGATACAATTTCATCACAATTAGACCTTCAAGAACTAAATATTCATCGAAATCTTTGGGTTGAAAACTATGGTGATGGAAAATATAGAAAACCTATTGCTCCTTATGTGTGGACAAAGGAACAACGTACACAATTCTTAAATTTGATGTCTAAAACTGGTTTTCCTACTAGATATGTAAGTAGAAATATTAGAATCCAATTGAAAACAATAGCTTAAGAGGCCTCAAGACCCATGACTATAATGTCATAATCGAGAATATTTTACCTATTACAGTCATATCAAGTTTGGAAAAGGGTCCAAGCTTGGCAATTATAAGGTTGGGAATAATATTAAAGAGATTGAGTTTGCATGTGTTAGATCCTTCAAACTTTGATAAATTTAGGGGAGAGTTTGTTGAAGTCCTTTTGTTATTGGAACCAGAGTTTCCACCATCAATATTCAATATTTCTATGCATCTCCTTATACATCTAGAACATAAAGTAGAGAATTGTGGCCTAGCAAGAATGAGATGGATGATTCTTATAGAATGATATATGAAGGTTTTGAAAAGTTTGTTTGTAATAAGGAAAAAACATAAGGTAGAATTTGCGAGGGATATTTAATGCTAGAGGCCATAGGATTTTGCATAGAATATATAAAGGATTTTAGTGATGTCAATCAATATGTATGGGATGATGAAAAATATGAGAGAGTTGCAGGTGAAGTATTAGAAGGAAATGGACGTCACTTCAAGCTATAAAATGAGGAAATAATTGTGATACATGCATATGTTCTTTAGAACACATCCTCATTCAATAAGTGACACAAGTGAAATATTATTTAGATGATAATTTATTTATTTAATTTAATCTAACATTTAACTTATTATTATTCTTACTAACTTGTATGTTCAAAATATGAATGAGAGATTCAAACAAGGATGTATCCATCTCAAAAGCGTACACTTCATGATTTGAACATTAGAGATTGTTCTTTTCCTAAATTTGATGATTGGATTGCTGAAAATTAATGATGCACAACAAGAAGGTCAAGTTATAACGGTTGAGGAAATTGAGATTTCACAACCTCCAAATATATGGGCTTATTCTTTTTATGGGATGTGGGCCTAAGGTAATCATTTAAGAGTGGAAGAAAGGGACACAGGAAAGGAAAATTGTGATTGTATTGCTAATGTTGAATTTCATCATGACACTGAAAAGAACTTTCATATTGGATTGATACAAGAAATTATTCAAGTTGAGTATGATGAAACTAGTCCTATATTACTAAAATGTGAATGGATCAAGCCATCTGCAATACAACGTGATGAGTATGGATTTGTATGTGCAAATACATGTCAAATTTTATTGAATTCAAATGAGCCATATGTTCCCCACTTCAAATTATCCAACCTTTTTTAATTGATGATGTAAAAAGCCTAGGATGGTCATATGTCATTCAAACAAAGCCTTGTTGAAAAAGAAAACTCATGGAATATGTTGATATAATGGTTCACGGGAAATGTAATAGTTTACAAGAAACATTGGAAGAAAAAGTTGAAGATGACGATAGAGTATTTGAATAAGAAAATTTGATTCCCAATGAAGAGACTGAGATAGAGAATATAATGCATGGTTAGGACAATGTATTGTACGAGGGAATTGAAGAAAATCAAGAAAATGCATACACAAGTGATTAGGATTGTGATCTTGATGGAAATGAAAATGATCACGACAATGATTTGTCATCTTAACTTTATGGAATAAATGTTTATGATAGAAATGGATTTTATTATTTTTTTCACGGGAGTAGCCATGGGTAAAGCAGTATTTATTGAACATTGATAGGAAATATTATACCTATATATACTTGATATAATGTTTGGATATTTCTCTTTAAAATTTTAGGCAAATACAACACACCTTGAATCTAATGGTTTGAGCCTCATACAATAGTACCACTATACCAAGGGAGGTTTCCAACATGGAGGAAATGGTTTTGGAATTAATGAGGAAGCTTTTGGTGCACCCATATTGTTATGTGAAATTTACAATTATGGATAAAATTAATTTCCCTAGACCTAGTGGACTGGTCTAGAACAACAGAAGGCAAATGATATAGAGTTTTCCTTAGAGAAATTGAATAATGGGAAACAAGCCTACTTGGAATTCATTGCAAGATTTACTTTCCTCCTTGCTTGTAAGCTCCAATCATAGCTTTGATTTATATAATTATAAATTTCACATACAACTAAAACAAGCCAAGGATCCACAACATCTATGTAGCATAATTCAATTACTCTATTCAATGAATCAACAAGGCATTGCAATACATGAATGTAAATGTAACAAAACACATATAGGAAAACAAGATACTCTCTATATTAATAGAAATAGGAGAGAGTTTACAACCAAGAATAGTAACTGATCATATAGAGATCTCCCCAAGTTGAATTTTCCTTCCTTGTCACAAAGAACACCTCAATCTCACCCTAATGCATGAAGATGATGACTCCTTTAGATTCAAGGTAGCAATATGAGGGCATAATTAGTCTTAAAAAGCCAACCCTAATGTTATGGATGGAAGTAAATTTATATGAGAGCGATGGTAGTTTAGGATTTACCATAATGGTCTTGAGATCCACATATGATGGGAGGATGAGCTCAAGGGATAAGAGGTGAAGTCTCCAAGGTAGGATCATATAGGACTCAAGCTTCTTATCCATGGTAAAAACAACCCTTGGAAGCTTCTGGAAGAGGAAGCTTCAGAAATCTTTTTATTTTTTCTTAATTTCTAGAGTCAATGTACCCTCAACAAGGAGAAACTAGTGCTAACCATCACTGGTGCAGAAGGGAGAAACCAACTCTGAACGTAGGTGGCTTAAGTGGCAAGGTGTGTTGGGGTTAAAAACATTGATTTTGAGTAGTTAATCCCAAAAACTCATACTTTTTGGAAAGGTCATGCTTAGGACTTTGTGTAGGGATGATGAAAATGTTGGAAACACTTGGGGGGGTGAATCAGTATTTCTTATTTTTTTTTTAATTGTTCTAGTGATTGCCAAAAGCATATATAGATATGTATATGTATACACAAAACACATAAATCAACAGCTGGAATTAATGATTTTATTAAAACTCAAGACAGTGCAATGAAATAAATACAATATAAGTATATATTTGATTGTGAATAGTTGCCAAGCTCCAACTTGGACTTTCAGTGAAGCTCCAACCTCCAGAGCACCAACTCTATTTCCCCAAGACACCAATCTTGGACTTAGGAGCACCAACTCCCAAAGACTTCAATCCTGTTCAGTTTTGAGGCTCCGACCTCTTGGGCTCCAACCCAACCTTGGTGTAAACTCGTATGCTGCTAAACTCTGTTCAACTAAGGGTCTCTCACTCCTGCTCTCCTATCTCTGCTACTTCTGTCGCCTCTACAACCTCTGCTGCTTCTGCTGCCTCTTCAGCCTCTGCTGCTTTTGCTACCTCACACACTCGTTCTTCACCACAACAACAACAACTATAGTTCTCTATTTTTACTATATTTATTCATTCCCCATGCCTTTGTCTCTTCGTTTCTTTCTTACACTACCGCTTAGGCTTCCTCCTTGGTCGCTGTGGCTTCCTCTTTGGTCTCTGTGGATTTCTTTGTCTCTTCGTGCTTCACCTGCACTACTGAGACACGTTGATTCAATGGACAAGTCTAAACGATCCACGAAGAACACATCTTCACTGTTTACTGTAGCAGTGCTCCTTTTGGGAATGATGTCGGGCATACACAGAGTTCCGCTTTATTTAACGGACAACCACGTCCAATCACAATCAGTGTTGCTATGAATCACCCCATTTACCTGACGTTCAATCTATTCCTGTATCGAGTCTGCTGCTTAAATTGCAATCGGTGATTCGTGACTCCCGAGGTCCTTTATATATCGGACCCATGACTCTACCGACGGCCGATGACCGATCCTCCATTGCACTGATGGACCGGATGCGATATGGTATTAAATCATGGTTTATATGCCCGTCGGGTCCACAAACTTATCGCAATCGACACTTTAACATGGTAACGCTTCACGGCTTGCGATCTGCGATGGATGCGATGACAGGTTAAGTCATATTGTAATGTAGTGGCGGGTCCACATATGTTCAGCGCAATCGGGGGTTGCCCTTGGCGGAGGTCCGATGCGATATCGCTATCGGAGACTGCAAGTCGCACAGGGTCAGGGCTTAGCATTAACACAGACCACTCCATTTTTGCGATGCGATATGAGATACCAGACCTGATATTTCTTAGCACTCCCATGTATAAGGTTTCAAGTCCGTAATCTGCCTCCGATAGTGTATTTGCCCGCTGATAGTGTTAAGTCTATATACCCAAGTCTTTTTGCCTCTGTTTGCGTTAAATGCATATACATGTCTTGCTGCCTTCATTTCTATGATGGCTCCCGATAGCTGTTACCTGCATGCATATAATCTCTTCGATGACTTATTTGCATGCCTCCATTGGTTCTGTTTGCTCTTTGTGCTGTTTGCTCCTCTGGTGGCTCTGTCTCCTCCTCTTGGCTCCGATAGCTCTGTGTGCTCCTCTTGGCTCTGTCTGCTCCTTGAATATTGCCATATTGACATCAATGACAATCTGTGTCCAAAAATATCCCCCTTTGTTATTGATGGCAATATTCTTCTGCTCTCCCCCTTTGACATCAATGGTAAAGGAATGCATACAGACTCCCCCTGTCAACATGATCCCCCTGTCCTGTTACATCCTTATGAATGAATTTTTGTGATGATAAAGAAATAACCCCCATGTTTTGACGCAGATGTTCAAATGCTTCTCAAGGAAGAGGTTTTGTGAAAATATCAGTTATCTGCTCCTTAGTACTGATATATTCTAGGACGATGTTTTGTTCAACTACTTTCTCATGGAGGAAATGATACTTGATTGGTATGTCTTTGGTTCTTGAGTGCATCACAAGATTTTTGCTAAGACTGATAGCACTTGTGTTGTCACAATAGATGGTAATTGGTTTATCTGTACATATGTTGAGATCTTTTAGAGCTTCCTTCATCCATAGCATCTGAGTACAACAATATGCTGCAACAATTTATCTAGGAAGAATGCATTTCCACTAGTACTTTTTGATCATCTATAATTCTAGCCCAATCAACATCGGTGTATGCAGTTACAGTCAGTGTTGAGCTCTTTGGGTACCAAAGACTGAAATCAGAAGTTCCCTTTAGATATTTGAGAATTCTTTTTATAGCTAATAAATGGGATTATTTGGGAGCAAATTGAAATCTTCCCACCATTCCTACTGCCTACATTATGTCTGGTCTTGTAGCTGTTAAGTATAGAAGGGCTCCAATCATTAACCTGTAATGAGTTGCATCTACTAGAGGGGAGTCATCATATTTGCTCAATTTGCAGTTTGTGGTCATAGGTGTGCTCACGGGTGCACATTCATCCACTCCATAATTTTTGAGCTTGTATTTTAGATATTTGGTTTGAGATATACACAATCCTGCTCTGGTTTGAGATAGTTGAAGTCCAAGGAAGTGGGACAACTCTCCTATCATTGACATCTCAAACTCTTTTGACATGTTTTGAGAAAATTCATGGCTCATTTCATCATTATTACTAGCAAAAATCAGATCATCGACATAAACAAGAGCAACTAGAAACTTACCTTGATCTATCTTTATGTCTAGATTGCTTCCAACCGCTCCCTTTTTGAAGCCTTTTTGTTGTAGATAGTGATCCAGTCTTGCATACCAAGTTCTAGGAGCTTGTTTCAACCCATATAAAGCCTTTTTCAACTTACAGACTAAGTCCTTTCCTGCTGTTAGATCAAACCCTTTTGGCTGCTCCATGTAGACTTCCTCCTTGAGTTCCCCATTTAGAAATGTTGATTTCACGTCCATTTGATAGATTTTGAATCCTTTTGAGCAAGAAAATGCTAAGAACATCCTGATAGCTTCCATACAGGCTACTGGTGAAAATGTCTCTTCAAAGTCAATTCCTTCAATTTGTGAATAGCCTTTGCAGACAAGTCTTGCTTTATTTCTGATAACCTGTCCTTCCTCATTCATTTTATTTTTGAACACCCATTTGGTTCCTATTATGTTTTTGTCCTTTGGACGAGGTTCTGGCTCCCATGTCTTGTTCTTCTCAATTTGGGACATTTCTTCCTCCATATCTTTTACCCAATGAGGATCCTTACTTTCTTCTGCAAATGTTTCTGGTTCTATCATAGATATAAGGGGCAATGACTTTTCTCTTGGGTTTAATTGTTATCCTTCTTCGGGTCTGCACACCTTCATCTCTATCACCAATGATATACTCTTTTGGATGATATCTTTCGACATACTTCATCTTTGAAGGGGTATGAGGTGGTTCTCTTTCCTCTTCTTCTTCTTCCTCATCTATCTCTTCTTCTTTAGGTTCTTCTTCTTCAATGAGAAAGTCATCTTCATGTTCTTCAATTTCCTTTTCTGGAAGATCTTCATCAACCTTTACATCAATGCTTTCCACTATTTTCTTCAATCTATAATTGTAGCACTTGTAAGCCTTTCTCCATGTAGAGTATCCAAGAAATATCCCTTCATCAACTCGAGAATCAAACTTTCCTGGTGAACCATCATTTATTTTTATGAAGCACTTGCTTCCAAAGATCTTGAAGTACTTCACCGAAGCAGGTCTTCCTTTCCATAGCTCATAAGGATTTTTTTCACAATTTGGTCTTAATTGAGTTCGATTTAATGTATAGATAGCTGTCCCTACTGCTTCTCTCCAGAATTTAGGCTGTAAGTCTGCTGCTAATAGCATAGTTCTTGCCATTTCTTGGACTGTTCAGTTTCTTCTTTCAACTACCCCATTTTGCTGAGGTGTTCTGGTAGCATAGAATTCCCTTTTAATTCCATGAATATTACAGAACTCACTAAACTCGTTTGATGTGAATTCTCCTCCTATGTCTGTTCCGAAGCACTTAATTTTTGAATCTTTTTCATTTTCTACAAGGGATTTTAGATTCTTAAAACACTCAAAAGTTTCAAATTTATACTTTATGAAATATATCCACATCATTCTAGTATAATCATCAACAAATAACACAAAGTACCTTTCTCCTTGGAGTGCTTGATTTCTAGTTGGCCCACACACATCAACATGGATGATCTCCAAGGGCTTCGATGTACAAAGTTCCTTTGTCTTGTGGCTGGTTCTGATCTGATTTCCATGTTGATATGGACCACATACTCCTCGATTTGGTTTGAACAACCTTGGGATGTCTCGTACAGCTTTGATCTTGCCGATATTGATCTGATTTTCGAAGCTTGTATGTCCAAGTCACTTGTGCCACAACCAACTCTCATCTGTCTGAGTCAAGTAGCATTTATTTTCTTGAATCTTGTTCAGAATGTAAATGTTGTCTAATGTTCTCATCCCTTTTGCCACAAGTTCCCTTGAGGCAGAGTTCCTTATTTCACAGTCTTTGGTGCTGGAAAAAACCTTATGTCCTTGATCGCAGATTTGGCTGACACTTAGGAGGTTGTGTTTGAGTCGGTCAACTAGCAGAGCATCTTGAGCTTTTCCTTTTCCATTGATTAGAGTAACAATTCCTTTTCCTGCAATTATGCCAGGTCCGCTTCCAAAGGACACATTCCCTTCCTTTTTTCTTAGTGAGACAAAATTCCTTCTGTCTCGTGTCATGTGTCTGGAGCACCCACTATCCACAAACTAATGGTTTCCATTATTTTGAGCATATAGAGCCAGGCCGCATTTATCCATGCTGGAGTTCTTGCTACTCGTCTTTCTTCCTTTGAGTGGGCAGTCTTGTTCATAGTGTCCATTATTGTAGCAGAAAGAGCAAATCAGATCAAATTTGGTCAAGGGATCAAATGAATTGAAGGTTTTGATTTGTCCTTGCCTTTTGGGGGCATATGAGTTGATTATTCGGTCCTTTAGCTTTGTATTTTCACTTCTGCGAGCCATACAATGTCTGGCTTGATGACCGAAGTTTTTACAGTGAAAGCAGTGTCCAAGAAAGATGGTTTTGTACCTGTTGAAGCAACCATGGTTTGAGTCGATTTCCTTCCTGGGAATTACTCCTCCCTTGTTCTTTGGATTTGCGATGGGCCCTTGGTGGAGTACAGGTTTGTATTTTCTGTAGTGTCCATGATTCGACTCCACATTCTTCTTTGGGGTAATTGTCTCTTCATTCTTGGGATCTGGGATGCACTTTTGATAACATACTTTTTCATCTTTTGGATTGCAGGAAAGTGCATCGGCATAGATTTTCACACTATTCTTAGTGCTTGAGGATCCTCCTTTGAAACCTATTCCAGACTTGTCATGTTGATGTTTTTGATTTTTCAGAATAGTCTCAAGTATTTGAGAGCTTTTACAACCCTTTTTAATTTGCTCCAACTCCTTTCTCAGAGACACTATTTCGGCCTCACGTTCTTCACAAGTCTCTTCTTTTTCTTTAAGATTTGCTTCCAAGAAATATTCTCTCCTTCTTATTTCCTTGTTTTCCACTTTAAGCGAAATGATTTTGTTCCATAGTTTCTCATTTTCTTCAATGGCGCTTATTAACAGTTCATCTACATTTATTTCCAGCCCTGAGTCATCATCATCTGCGAGTGCCATGAATAATGTTTCTTGGATTTCATCATGATCACTTTCCTCATCTGATTTCTTTTTGATGACCATAAACTCATCCTCATCAGACTCATCTTGCTTGGAGAAGAAGTTTTTCTTATTGAACCCTTTCTTTTTGTGTGCCATTCTTTTAGAATTTCCTTCATCATCACTGTCATGTTTATGAGGACATCTTGCCACATAAGGACCTATTTTACCACATTTAAAACATATAAGAGGATACTTGCCTTTAAGCTTAGATCCTCTCTTCAGCTTTCGTACAAATTGAGCCAATTCAGATTCCACATCCGACTCATCACTACAGTCATTCCTTTCTTTCCCCTTCTTTGAATTTGAGGCCTTGAATGCTGCATCTTTGGAGCTTGGGCCACCTTTCCTCATTGCATAGGCAGTGAGAATTCCATGGAGTTCATCCATTTTGAGGGTATCTAGATCCTTTGCTTCTTCTATAGCGCTTATTTTGGAGTCAAATTTGTCTGGAAGAGACCTTAATACCTTTTGAACAATGGTAATTTCTTCAATTTTTTTGTCCAATCCTTTCAGGGAATTTACCACTTTAGCTACTCGGAGGAGGTATGTTGCAATATCTTCTTCATCTTCCATCCTCAAAATTTCAAATTGTCTTCTGTGAGTTTGAAGCTTTGCCTTTTTGACTTTTGAGTCTCCATCGTACAAGCCAACTAGCTTCTCCCACATTTCTTTGGCAGAGGTACAGTGCACGAATTTTGTAAACTTGGAATCAGTGATTCCACTAGTGATGGAGTTCAAGGCCTTTTCATTTGCGATGTAGGCTTTCCTCTCGTATGGGTCTGTTGGAAGAGTGGAAGTCATTTGGTATTCATTTTGAACAAAATGCTAGACTTCAGGTCCAAGGGACATTAAGTAGTAGGTCATTCTTTTCTTCCAGAAACCAAAGTTAGTGCCATCGAACAAAGGAGGTCTTCTTGATGCTTCGTGGTTTCTCATCATGGCTGCCGATCCTCCTTCAAGCTGTTAGGCTAGTATGAAGAAGTCGGCTCTGATACCAATTGTTGGAAATACTAAGGGGGGGGTGAATCAATATTTCTTATTTTTATTTTTTTAATTGTTCTAGTGATTGCCAAAATCATATATAGATATGTATATGTATACAAAGAACACAGAAATCAATAGCTAGAATTAATGCTTTTATTAAAACTCAAGACAATGCAATGAAATAAATACAATATAAGTATATATCTCATTGTCAATAGTTGCCAAGCTCCAACTTGGACTTTCAGTGAGGCTCCAACCTCAAGAGCACCAACTCTGTTTCCCCAAGACACCAATCTTGGAGTTAGGAGCACCAACTCCTAAAGACTTCAATCTTGTTCAGTTCTGAGGCTCTGACCTCTTGGGATCCAACCCAACCTTGGTGTAAACTCATATGCTGCTAAACTCTGTTCAGCTGAGGGTCTCTCACTCCTGCTCTCCTGCCTCAACAACCTCTACTGCTTCTACTACCTCTTCAACCTCTGCTACTTCTTCTACCTCACACACTCATTCTTCACCACAACAACAACAACTATAGTTCTCTGTTTTTACTATATTTATTCATTCCCCATGCCTCTGTCTCTTCGATTCTGCTTACACTGCTGCTTAGGCTTCCTCCTAGGTTGCTGTGGCTTCCTCTTTGGTCTCTGTGGATTTCTTTATCTCTTCGTGCTTCACCAGCACTACTGAGACACGTTGATTCAATGGACAGGTCCAAATGATCCACGGAGGACACATCTTCCCTGTTTACCGTAGCAGTGCTCCTTTTGGGAATGATGTCGGGCATACACAGATTTCCGATTTATTTAACGGACAACCATGTCCAATCACAATCAGTGTCGCCATGAATCACCCCATTTACCTAATGTTCAGTCTATTCCTATATCGGGTCCGCTGCTTAAATTGCAATCGACGCTTCGTGACTCCCGGGGTCCTTTATATATCGGACCCATGACTTCGTCGATGGATGACGACCGATCCTCCACTGCACCGATGGACTGGATGTGATATGGTATTAAACCATGGTTTATATGCTCGTCAGGTCCACAGCCTTATCGTAATCGATGCTTTCATATGGCAAGGCTTCACGGCTTGCGATCTATGACGGATGCGATGACATGTTAAGTCATATTGTAATGTAGCGGCAGGTTTGCATACGTTCATCGCAATCAGGGGTTGCCCTTGGCGGAGGTCCAATGTGATATCGCTATCGGCGATCGTAAGTCGCATAGGGTCAGGGCTTGGCATTAACACAAACCACTCCATTTTTGCGATGCGATATGAGATACCAGACCCGATATTTCTCAACGCTCCCGTGTATAAGGTTTCAAGTCTGCAATCCACCTTCGATAGTGTGTTTGCCCACCGATAGTGTTAAGTCTATATACCAAAGTATTTCTACCTCTGTTTGCGTTAAATGCATATACAGGTCTTGCTGCCTTCATTTCTTCGATGGCTCTCGATAGCTGTTACTTGCATGCATATAAGCTCTCCGATGACTTATTTGCATGCTTCCATTAGTTATGTCTGCTCTTTGTGCTGTTTGCTCCTCTGGTGGCTTTGTCTCCTTCTCTTGGCTCCGATATCTCTATGTGCTCCTCTTGTCTCTATTTTCTCCTTGAATATTGCCATATTGACATCAATGACAATCTGTGTTCAACAGACAACATATTCACAGATGTGGATTGATTTGATTTGTAGGCCTATTAACCAGATGTGACAAAATGACCTATAATAGATTCCCCCCTAAAGTGAAAAGTCAGAAACGATAGCCGAAGACTGAAGTGCTTTACCTTGTGACAAGTATGGATCAAGAACAACTGGTTGACATCATAACCTATTACAATACATTTTCATCATAACATCTTTGCTGAGGGAGGCATACCCATGCTTAGCACATAAGCTAACATTACATATACAATGGTCAAGAACTATTTTCCACTGGTGACAAATTGTGGACCCACGCTTGGATGAATTTTTGTATGATAATAGCCATCATACATTTGTAATATTGTATTATTCCTAAAATCACAACCCAGATGGATGAAACTAGATCCAGGTTCTTTTATCTCATTCACTCGATCGTCCAATATATGAGTCTAACCATGTAAATGAATAAGATAAAGTCAGACATGGTAGACAACATATGATTATCGACCAATGATGTAAGCCGTTAACATACACGAGAGAAACCACCAATGATGTTAATGGCTCTAAAGGTACCATAGTACAATCTATATGGTGTGAATGAATGAGCTGAAGTTGAACTCCACACAAAGTCTTTCGGTTGAAGGCCAATGATGAAGACCTGTCACTGAGAGCGATGAAAATTTCCATTAATGTATGCAAGCCCTAAGGTACAAAAGGGAGTTTCTAAGTCAACTTCTTGGATAATGAGCTGATGTCGACAGGAAGTGACTTGTCGTAGGAGGGCCTTGATGTATCCCCCATCAATGACACAAAACATGTATCAAGATTTGAGACATAATGATGCTGATGTGGAACTAGTTCAGGAACAATAAACATGAAATGAAGGCTTAAGAGTATCATAGTAGATATTAACTGAATGAATTCTCTTGAACATATTGATGACATAGAATAGAGTTGGAAAAATTGACTCAAAACTGAATGCGAAGGCTTTGATATGGTGTGATGAACCAAAAATACAAGTGCATTTCCCAACCCAACAACCATGAAGACGAAGTGGAAGAGTGTCATGTTCAAGAGTGACTCACTTCCATTAACAGGTAGAGTCTCCTATTTTCCAAAATTTCGCAACCATTTCTGGTCAGTACCTCTTTACTTTTTATTTTTATCTTGAGGAGGATAACATATGCTTGACTTGTAAGTTCATCCTTTGGATGAATCCCTCTGATTATTTTTAACAAAACCTAAGAAGGAGCGGTTCAGTCTCATCATGTTTGATGCTTTTACGAGTCCAACAAAGGTCTAATTCAACTCCTTTTTCATGTTTAGAGAGTTTGAAAAAGAGACAAAAAATAAATCTCCAAAATTTCCTTTCGTAAATAGTCTCTTAATTCTGAAAAGCCATAAAATGATACTCAAGAGAACCTCTTAGCCATGTTTGACTACGGTATTCCTTTTTCGTAAATAGCCTATCTCAGTCCAAAAAAGGGTTAAACATATACTGAGTAGACATCCTTTCATTTACTTTAACGAGTTCAAAAAGACAAGTGCTCGAAAATATTTTCATATTTAGGGAGTCTGAAAAGAGCTGAAAGAGGACTCCTCCTGGAGGAACGAGTGGTATAAAGGGTAGCAACTAGTTCCGGTCATGATGGAACTACTCAAAACACGTAGAGGTTAAGAGGCTAGCTAGTAAGACCACTCAGCGCAGTAGTTCCTCAAGAAAGGGTAAAACAACCAAGTGAAAGCGTATGATCGACTAAGCAGATGGCATCGATTGAATGAGAAAAATAAGGCTCATATGGCAGAGTCAAGATGATAAAAATGGAAATCATGAGGTAGGATGAAAATGGTTTCATTTTTACACAAGATTGAAACATGTGGAAACTATGCTTGAGAATACTTGAAGATGGTTTTATTTTTTCACAAGCTTGAAACATGAGAAAAACTATGCATGAAATAAGTTTGCATTGCCCCAACATAATGACTCAATACTAGGCACATGCCCCCTAAGATTCATTTCATTAACCTAAGTAGGCAGATGGAATGAACGTCCATTTACGAGACCAAGTGAAAGACTTGATTGGGAATTTATGAGATCTAATCAAAGAATTGAATTGGAAGGGGATCTGTTTCATTTTTTAATGAGATTGACACAAGAAAAGAACTGTGATCATGACACCTTATTTCATTTTTCAAAAATCTTGACACAAGAAAAGGAACTCAGCTCCAAGACCTTGTTTCATTTTTAACAAGCTTGACACAAGAAAAGGAACTCTGCTCCAGGAATCTTGTTTTGTTTTTTAAGGAGCTTGACACAAGAAAAGGAACTTTGCTCCAGGGATCCAATCATGACCCCCAAAAGGCCATGGATTCCAAGAGGTTCTCATTAGATGGAAGAATAATGCTCTGGAAGGTTTCAAAGGATCTAATAGAATTATCAGACTCTAATCCTCCTAGTAAATGATGCACCACATCACCAACTAGATCATCAGTTGACGCGAGCATGGAATAGGTGGCCACATAATTAATCTGTGGTAGGGAAGATACCACTTGGATATAAGTACCATTTAGGGAAGATGGGTGATTGGGAGTCAAATTAGGACCAACGAATGAAAGCTGATCAATGTTCATGATTCTTCCTTCATGTGGGAAACACATCAAACAAAAGAGTGAAGATACAAGAGCTCCCATGTCATCAACAGAGTCACACCCAAGGACTAAATTCAAATCCAAAGGGCCTTGGACTACCATCACATTGATATATACAGTCTTTCCTCCCAAAGTAATAGGAAAGTAATGAAGGATCCCTAATGGTTGACTAGTTCCTTTGTTAAAGGCCAATAGATTTTGGGTAACAGGCACAAGCTGCAAAGAACCTAAATATTTTCAAGTAGTTGAGAATATAATACTAACAGACACACCTTCATCTATGATTGTGCCAGGTTTGAGCACATTATAAGCCTATAATATGATCTGGAAGGGCATGTAAGGAGGAAGACGATATCTTTCCAGTCGACTCCAATCAAAGGAAGTGACCAAACTACTTGGAGGGGGTGCTGTGGGAACAGGAGAACTGTCCCCTTGCACTATGGGAATGGGAGAACTTCCCCCTTGTACTTTGGGAATGGGAGGATTTCCCCCTTGTGATTTTGGAATGGGAGGAATTTCTTGCGGTACCATTGGAATGGGAGGATTTCCCCCCATTTGATTGGAATATGAAAAAACAAGAAGAACATGAGCGATATGAACTTCACTCTCTACGAGAAAGGTATGATCAATTGAAAGTGGAAATGAGTTAACCGTTTCATCAACTAATGGATGGTTGAGAATGGACTCATGGGATTCATGTTTAGAGAGAGTGGGATTGATTGGATTTGGATTCTGATCAATCAATTCATCAACTAGTGGAGGATTAGGGGAAAGCTTCTGCTAACTAGCTCGAAGTCAGGGCTGAGAACCTGTTAGGTTTTCCAGCACTTTGAGGTTTCATCCATATAAGGTAAAAGGTAAATAGGATGATTCCCTTCACATAACCTATACTATCACTAGTTGATGGTTTATCACCAACATGATCTCTAGGGGCTAATGTCAAGGGCTGATGTGAGCCTGTGGACCACACTTATAATACCTTAGGAATACCAGGACAACATCTAAGAAGGTGGATACCCTTACATAACATACTAGGGAATTTAAATTTGTGGGGTTGATTGGAATTTTTCTCCATACTAATTGCATCCGTAGTAATGGCTGCTTGGTTTCCCCTTTTCTTATTTTTCTTCTTCTTAATCTTCCTTTTCTTATTCTTCTTATCCACTTGGTTACTAACTTGGAGGCTTTCACTAGACGAAGAGGAAGAAGAGGAACACGACCAAATAGGCAAAGAAGGAAAAGGGTCAATGTTCGGATCAACTCAAGGTTTATGTTGTTCAGGTGGAGGACTACTTGGTTGAGAAGCAGTTTGGACATTCACTGGAACCGTAGAGGTCGAAAAAAACCACACTGGAAAACCAATGGTAAATTCAGGAAGGGATAACATTGTCATATAAGGAGCACCAATATTTCCAAAAGAAGGAAAAGGACTAGTATTCCCGTCAAAGGGGTTTCCTTGATTGATAGACTCGAGAACTGTCGCCATTAGTCTCAACCTAAGATTCACTAAGGAGTTGCTCCATAGTGAGGATGTTATTCCACGGTCAATTAATTGCTTTTAGAAATTAAAGACACAAAATAAAGCAAAGGGGTAACTAGGCAAAAGGGTTTACCGAGAAACTGTGAACTGTATTATACCACCTTGGAGATGTTGAAAATAGAAACAAGAAATGATAAATATATATGTGCTAAAAATAGCACTAACATAAATAGAATTTCGGGATACCTTCTTATTTTAGTTAGCCCCTGAACTAAAATAGAGAAGTAAAATTCGAATTTGATCTTAGCAGCTATTTGTAAAATAATTAATTAATTCATATTGAGTTAATTAGTTGTAGAAAATCAAACATGAAGTCTATGTGAGGACATGCAACAATTATCCCATTAATTGATGAATTTATCCCTCAGTTAAAGAGATAAGGATGAGTTGTAATTAGTTAGCTCAGTTAACTGAGTTAAGTCTAGTTAGATTAGTTCAAATAGTTTGTTGAACTAATTGTGAGTTCAGTTAGTTAATGCATGCATGCATGTAACTATTGCACTTCAGATAATTGAATATTCTCTCATAAATAACTCATGCATGTCAGTTCAAACAGAGACCTAGTTGAGATCAGATGATGGGACAATGTACTATCAGTTGCAGGAATATTCCATGGAGGATATCTCTTGCATGCAGAAGGAATTCATTCCTTGGAGATTGCACAGTTACTTTTGGGTTTAGTGAGTGTGTGATGAGGCCAATTCACACAGGTGGCAGCATTGGACCCCAAGGAAAAATGTGCAAGGAAATAGGAGGCTTGGAGGGCTGAGGGAAGGCATATCTTGTGTCTATTTAGTCTGTGAGCTGTACTGTTGGATTGAAGAGAGAGCAGGATAGCTTGTGAGCCGATTATTTGTGTAATCTGAACATATTTTCACTTGTATGATAATATAGAGATCGGGGTTTTTAGTGAAGGCTTTCCCAAAAGTATTCTTCTATGTTCATGTGTGATTGATTTCTCATTCTCAGTTATATGTGTTCTATTTGATCTTGCTCATATTCGATTAAGCTTTCGCAAGTTTGTTGTAGATGTAGATGTTGTATTTTGCTTTAGTATATTGCATAATTTGTTGATCTACAGTGATAATTTCTACATGGTATCGGAGCAAAGGTGATCAAAGCAAAGAACATTATACAAAGAAGGGATAAGTTCAAAGTTTCAAGTTCCTGCTTATAAAAATCGAGTTCTTATCACATCTCAATTTCACCAATGGCGTTCAACGGTTTAAGACTCGAGTATGCCCTTGATGGCAGCTCGAATTATGTAGCCTGGAAGGATCGCATGGAAGCAGTATTAGAGGACAATGGTCTAAAAGGTTTCATTGATCAAGAAGTTCCCAAGCTGGTAGTAGCTAATGCTACAAAATTGGCGGAATGGAAGAAATGTGTGGCTAGATCAAGGAGAATCCTCCTCGAGTGAGTTCGAGACCACATTGTCTCGAGCCTCCATGGAAAGGAGACATCATTTTTGATGTGGAAAAAATTGAAATATCTATAGAACAACAACAATCAGAGGAAGCTGGCGCTGAAAGACAAGCTTCAGAAAATCAAGTGTGAAAAGGGCGACATGATGTCTACATATCTGAACAAGCTCACCACCTGTAGGGATGAGCTTGGAAGTGTAGGGATCACGACAAACGATGATGACATGGTTAGTCTTGCACTCCTCAGACTTCTTAAGTGCTGGCATAGCTACCAAGACTCGGTTAATGGAAGAGAAAAACTGCCAGATTGGGAACCACTTTGGTCGGATATGATGCAGGAGGAGATAAGAAGAAGCACTAGAGATGGATCCTCATCAAAGCAAGATGATGAGGAAAATATAGCCTTAGCGAGTAAGGCAAGGAAAGGGAAAGGGAAGGTATCCCATTCCAAATCCAGTTCTTCCCATGGTGGGAAGAAGTTTGACAAATCGAAAGTGCGATGCTTTCATTGTCATGAAGTGGGCCATTATGCTACGAATTGTCCATAAAAGAAATCCAAGAAGGGATCCTCGAAGGGATATGATGGTGAGGCACTGGCCTCATAGTTTGAGTGGGATTTCTCTCTTATCGCATGCATGGTTTCATCCATGGTGGGATGTGTGTGGTACCTGGACAATGGAGCTTCATTCCACATGTTAGGTGACAAGAATCTTTTTTGTACCTTGGAGGAGAAGGATCTCCAGAAGCAGATCGAGATGGGTGATGATGGAAAGTACCGTGTTTCAGGTGAAGGTACAATTGTGTTTCAGAGGGATCATGGAGCTCCTCTCACCCTGACTGATGTAAAGTATGTACCAAGTCTGAAGAAGAATCTTGTGTCCGTTTTTATGCTAGAAGATAAAGGCTATGATGTAGTCTTTAGTAAAGGAAAGGTATTCCTAAGGCATATCGGCACTGGACAAACCAAGCGAATTGGGATTCGAGTAAAGAATCTCTACAAGCTGGAGGTAGTCGACTGTGCTGCATTGAGTTCCAAAGCTAAGATGGTCCAGAGCCAAGATGTTGGCGAGCTATGGCATAGAAGATTGGGCCACTTGCACCATGGAGCCCTGAAAATCATACAACATATTTCTGTCGGACTTCCCAAGGGAAAACTGGAGTAGACGGATACATGAAAAGGTTGTACCTTGGGTAAGTATACGAAATATTCCCTTACGGATTGAGACAGTAGAGCTGGATAAATCCTGGAGCGAGTTCAATCAGATGTTTGTGGACCATTCTCTATAGCCTCCACTGCTAAACAAAGGTACTATGTTATTTTTATTGATGATTTTTCTTGTAGATGTTGGATCTACTTTATGCAAAAGAAGGATCATACCTTCTTGAGGTTTTGTGAGTTTAAAGCCTTGGTAGAGAAAGAATCTAGAAAGAAAATAAAAGCCTTGCGTAGCGACAATGGTGGAGAGTATGTCTCCCAACAGTTTAAGGATTTCTGCACTGTAGAAGGAATTAAACGAGAGTTGATGGCACCCCATAACCCACAACAGAATGGGGTGGCCAAAAGGAAGAACATATTGATTTTGGGAGCAGCTCGAGCGATGTTGCATGACCAAAGCCTACCACTGCATTTGTGGGTTGAGGCATGCAATAAAGCAGTATACTTTCAGAACAAAATCCCACACCGTATACTGAGAATGAAGACACCTATGGAGGCATTTTCTGGGAAGCGACCAGATGTGAGTCACTTCCGAATCTTTGGATCATCAGTTTACTGTCATGTGACCAAAGATGCCTGGAAGAAGCTAGATCCAACAGTTGAGTTGGGAATACTTGTGGGGTACACTGATACACCCCACAACTATCGGGTGTACCTGCCTACCAGTCAGAGGACAGTGTTACGCAGGGATTTGAAGTTCGGCAGAATGCCATGCGAGTATCACTTGAGAGGGAGCTCAAGTTGCATGCAAAGGAGGAAATTTCAGTTCCTAAGGACGAGGAGCCTCAGATTGATGTGGAGCAGCCGCATGCAGAGGATCCAGGAGTGGAGACATCAACTCATGCTGAGACTTCCAGAGATGGGCAGAAACGCTCAAGGGAAGCTGACAGGTTGATGCTGGATGCGTGGGAGAATGTGGGACAACCATATTCTCAGCACAAACAAAGGAGGTCACCCGAGCGGTACACTGGGTACATGGCCCTAGTTAGGGAGTGTGTAGAGTCTGAACCTTCTTCATTCGAGGAGGCAGTGCAACAACCAGTCTGGGTTGATGCAATGGTAGAGGAGTACAACTCTATCATTTGGAACAGTGTGTGGGATGTTGTCCCAAGACCTCAGGACAAGTCGGTGGTTAGTTCCAGGTGGCTTTATAAGGTAAAGCAAGCAACTGATGGCAGTGTTGAGAAACATAAGGTAAGGTTTGTTGCCTATGGTTTCTCACAGGTTGAGGGGATCGACTATGATGAGACCTTTGCTCTTGTAGCAAGGTACTCATCTATCAGATCGATGTTGGCACTATCATCTCAGATGGGTTGGAAGATCCATCAGATGGACGTGAAGACAACATACCTCAATGGGAAGATTGAGGAGGAGGTGTACATTGAGCAGCCAGAGGGTTTCGAGACCTTCAATTGTGAGTCGCATGCGTGGTGACTCAAGAGGGATTTGTATGGGCTGAAGCAAGCACCCCTTGCTTGGTACACTAGGATCGACAGCTATTTCACCGAGTTGGGCTTCACCAAGAGTGAAGCAGATGCGAATATTTACCACATCATGGTAGAAGGTAAGCCATTGATCATTGTTCTTTATGTTGATGATCTGATTTTAACAGGTGATGATCAGCTGATCCAGTCTTGCAACGAGGACCTTGCAAGAGAGTTCGAGATGAAAGACATGGGTCTTATGCACTACTTTCTAGGCATGGAGGTGTGGCAGAAATATGGGGAAGTATTTGTGTCTCAAGGAAAGTATGCCAATGAGATACTCAGGCGCTTTCACATGGAGAAGTGCAAGCCCATGCAGACTCCTCTAGCTGGGAATTGGAGGAAGGAGGATGCTACTTCAGGTGAGGTAGTAGATGCTACTGTTTATCAACAACTTGTGGGTTCATTTATGTATCTAGTGAACACATGTCCAGACTTATGCTTTGCGGTGAACCAGCTGAGTCAAGCTATGGTTCAACCTACCAAGCTATTTTGGAAGGCAGCAAAGCATGTGCTACGATACCTCAGAGGCAAATCTCAATTTGGATTGTGGTACAGACGAACAGAGGGAGTGAAGCTTCAGGGCTTCACAGATGCGGATTGGGCAGGGAGTCCATCAGACCGAAAGAGCACTTTTGATTTCTATAATTAGAACCTGCACATACAACTAAAACAAGTAAAGAGTCCATAACATCAACCTAACATAATTCAATTACACTATTCAATGATTCAACAAGGAATTGGTAGACATGAATGTAAATGTAAAAAAAAACATACGGGAAAACAAGATACTCTTTATATTAATAGAAATAGGAGAGAGTTTACAACCAAAAATAGTAGCTGATCTTTTATATATCTTCCCAAGTTGTCTTTTCCTTCATTGTCACAAATCACACCTCAATGTCACCATAATGCATGAAGATGATGACTCCTTTAGATTCAAGGCAACAACATGAGGGCATAATCAGTCTCCAAAAGCCAACCCTGATGTTATGGATGGTAGTAAATTTATATGAGAGGGATGGTAGGTTAGGACTTACCATAATGGGCTTGATATCCACATATGATGTGGGGATGAGCTCAAGGGATAAGAGGTGAAGTCTCCAAGGTAGTATCAGATAGGAATCAAGCTTCTTATCCATGGTAAATGGTTAAAACAACCCTTGGAATCTTCTGGAAGAGGAAGCTTTAGAAATCATTTTAATTTTCCCAAATTTCTAGAACCAATGCATCCTCAAAAAGGAGAAACTAGTGCTAACCAATGCTGGTGCAAAAGGGAGAAACCAGTGCTGAATGCAGGTGGCTAAAGGGTTAGGGTGCGTTGGGGATAAAACATTGATTTTGAGCAGTTAATCCCAGAAACTCGGACTTTTTGGAAAGGTCATGCTTAGGGATTTTTGTAGGGATTATGAAAACACATTCATAGATGTGGATTGATCCAATTTGTAGGCATATTAACCAGATGTGACAAAATGTCCCATAACACATATGCGAACATGATGGATGTGGTGGTAAAATCAAAGAACTTGGCATATAACTTGAGAGATTTTGGGAAGGCATAGTTGTTTAGAACAAAATGTTGAGCCTCATTGGTCCAGTGGGGATTGTTCCTTAATCCTATAACAAAATGGATATAGGTCAATCAAATCAGTTGGTAAGAGGTAGATGACAAAATTTTTGGGGTGGGAACCCAAGTGAATTCATAAGTCTAGGATGATTCCCTACAAAGTCCATACAACATGATTTTGGGCTTTCAAAGACATTATGTACTTGATTTAGAAAGATGGATTCCATTATGGTGCTTATTTTTTTAATTAATAGAGAAGTAGATACCATTAATGCATAGATCATTGACCTAAGATCCTAAATTTATGCAATGTGAATAGATGTGAGTTCTTTAAGTAAATTCATGTTTTTCTTTCCTGTTTTTTTTTGTTGCAAATGGGGTGTACAACACTTCGGTTTGGGTGTATCATGAGCACCATAATTGACCTATTTTATTTTATTTCTATGACATTTACCTTTTGAAAACCCTTAAGCTTTGGTATCATGAGAAAAATATCTATTGAACTAACCAATTATGTATCCATTTGTAGTTTATAAATGAATTACATGTAATTTAATTTGGGAGTGTTTTATCAGATTTTATGATGAAATATTTGAATTTCATGTATGTATGATGAACATGTGTTATATTAGGCTTGAAAATGAGTTATTATTATCTCTCTTTATATGGATGCCATATTCATCATAGAATGGATATTTACTTGTTCCATCAACACAAATCAATTTTCCACCAACATGGCTATCATATTGTAGCATTAAGCATAATTTTTGGTTGTTGGAATGTGTCTCTTGATTGCAGACTTTTAAAAAAAGTATTTTTATGTCCAATCTTAATACATCATGCCTAGATCCACCTATAGGAGGACCTACAATACTTCTAGTCCTAATCGCTGCTACAAAACTACCATGGAAGCCTTGTGAGTTGATGAGATCTTGCTATTGAAAGGGATGAAATAATTTTTCATTGAAACACCTACAAGACCGCTTGAAATTTATGTTTATTTCTTGTGCTTGAAGATTATGGTTGTAGGTAACATTTACTATTCGTAATTTTTGTTGTTACATTCTAAGTTTTTTGCTGTCCCTATTGAGAAAATTTATACCTTTAATACTACCACCATGATCTTTTGTATCCAACCTTTCTTGCTATAGGTGACCTCATGCCTCTACAAATAGTTGCTTCAAAGTATAATTTTCTTTTATGAGAATACATTTTTTAAATGTAAAATTGAGGACATAAAGGCTATGAAGAAAAAAGTGTTGAAACATAATAATGACCCTATCAATGATGAAAATGTGACAGAATATGAGCGTGCTTGTAAAGAACACATCACAAAAAATGAAGAAGATATAAGTAAGTACTTACTCCTTGTTAATTTACACTTCAGTGCCAGATAATGCTGTAATTGAAGATATTGATTCGATGAGTGCATCTAATTTTTTTTCAATAACTATGTATGCTTTTGCAATTTTATTGTTATTAGTTTTTTCATAATTATATTTATGTATTCCTTTTGTTTTTGATAGTGCCCATTAACTCCAGCAAGACATGAAGTACTCCACGTAGGTGAGAAAGTTAACATATTAGATCCATATGATGGTGCTATTGTTGGAATTTGATGAATTCATTCACTTTATATGATTCATGGAGTGGCACTTGGTCTTGAATATACAAATGTAAATGTCATTAACGGGACAAGTAAGACCTCCCTTGCATATGAAGATAAAATAGATGGACGTGTTTGTTTGAAGGAGACGTAAAGGAGTTTCATTAAGTGGCCAAAGAGTTATTTAGAAAAATCATCCATATAAATGATCTTCATTTTCTTGTAATACACATGTTGTTGATATTGTTGTTGACAATTGATGAGCCATGGTTTTTCATCAAGGATGTTGCAACTCCCAAGGCTCTCAACTTAAATTTTCAACTCGGGGTTTGTACAAACTTAGATGTGACAATTCTATATGCACAATAGGTTAAATTATACTCATGTCACCCTCAGTCATTAGATCAGATCAAGGTATTGAAATATCACTCTTCAGCTAACTACAAAGATAATCTCTAATGAAAGCATGTCATGATTGCAAGGAAATGAACATGATTCTAACTACAAAAATGAAAATACCATTCATTAAATGTAAAGGATAATTGTAATTGCATGAAAGGAATATACTAGTATAGTTGCAGAATTAAACCATGCTGTTACACTAAAATTTGTCAACATGACTATTTGCAGTCAGTATGGATCCATCAATAACCATACTGTCCTCCTTGGCAAGTCTTATACCTCTGCTCCTCATGTCAAACTCCAAAAAAGAGAGAAAGCCTTTAAAAATCAATATAACTTTGGTTCCGCACTTTCTCTTACTCTTACCTGCGTGTACGCACCTCAAGTACATAATACCTGCGTAATTGTACGCTCTGTCTGTAAAGGGGTGGGTGCGTACCCCTATAAAAGTCAAAAGGCGCAAGTTTTACTTCAAAAAACTTACTTGCGGTCGATTCTAGAGCATTCTAGAAGATGGTTTGATGTGGATTGAGAGCCTCCAGATGGTTCATGCATCCCAATGAAAGAGGAACTTATCCCATGAAGAGGGGAGCTATCCCTTTGAAAGAGGAGCTTATCCCATTGATGGTGGACCTGCTTAACTTCCTCCAAAGCATTATAAATACAGGCATTGGGCCAGAGGGAGGGGAGGTTGAAAGCTGAACATTCCTAAGGGTAGATGCTGCTGAAATTAGGACTCCCTTATAGAGCTTGAGAGGAGAGATCCCATTCCTTTCTTAGCTTCATTTGGAAGTGAGTGAGCTGATCAAAGTAGAGGAGAACTCTTGCTGGACCCTGGGAGGGACCTGCACAACACCAAGGCACTGGTTGTAAGGTTTCTTTTGTTTCCAATTAATACAATTAAGTTCATTTTTCTCAACAAGTTGTTATATATAATTTGTTTCATAAACTCCTTGGTATTTATGATGAATATGTTTTATGATATGAGTTATTCAGGTGCTATGTAATCATTTGCTTGTTAGTGAATGCAGGCTTCAAGGAGAAGGAGCTCATCTGGATCAGAGAGGCTTGGCTGCTACAAACAACATTGGACTAGAGGTAAGCCTTAAACACCTGGTTGCTTTTATTTTAAATGCATATTTAGGGAAAGATAGTGCTTGATTGTTTTGTTTGTCACTAGAAAAGCCTTAGTTTCTAGGGAGGTCGGTTTTGTCCGCAAAATTGACTCTTTCCGCATGGCAAAATGGCGACGCGCTCTAGCAGTTACGCTTAGGGGGCATCAAGCACAGTTTTCTCTCTGTTTCAAGCTTGTGTAAAATGAAACTACTCTGAAACATAATTTTTCTCTGTTTCAAGCTTTTGTAAAAATGAAACTTATCTCGAGTCAATTTCAGTTATTTTCAAGACTCGTTAAACTCATGAAAATCCCGAGATTATTTTTCTATCTTTCATTCTTGTAAAACAAATGAAAATGCCGAGTTCTTTCCATATTTTCCTGCTCGTAAATTAAATTGAAAGTCGGCCATATTGGTACATTTTTATCATTTTTTTGAACTAATTAAAACTTACGAAAAAATTAAAACCATGAGTACATTTTTATCATTTTTTCGAACTCGTTAAAACTTACGAAAAAGTGAAACCTTAGAGTCATATTTAAGCCCTTTTCTGACTCCTAAAACATGAAAAGATTGCCGAGCGTTTCTTTTACACTCATTAAAACGAAATCAAAAGACGGTCCACTTACAGCCCTTTTCTGACCATAAAAACATGAAAATATTGCCGGATTTTTGTCGTTTCAAATTCGATATTGGAAATAAAACGACGTGTCCTTGATCGCTTTCTACTTTTCAGATCAGAGACACTAATCATGAAAGTATTCCTTGGTCGTAAAGATCAAGCGGTTCTCTCAAGTATTATTTTATACTTTTTCGGGCTTGGGAGACACAAATTTACGAAAAAGGTCAACTCTGGAGTCTTCTTAAGTTTTCAGACTCTCTAAAATTGAAAAACGCCGAGTTTCTCCTATACTGGACTCGTTAATATTCCACAGTAAAGGACCTGTTCGATTACAAATAGGAACGGACCACTCCTTCTTAGGGTTCGAATCTAAACTAAGTTGGACTCATTCGAAGGATGAGCTTATAATCAAGCAAATGTTATCCTCCTCAAGCTTGTAAAAAATAAAGAGGTGCTTGCCAGAAATGGTGGGGGAAAAGAGAGGAAAATGAGCCTATTTGTTACACTTTGTCTCAGAAAAACCTTATCACCACTCTTGAACACGACACTTTTCATTCACCTAGGTTGGGAAAACCTTTGCCTAATAGTTGATCAAACCACATTGAAAGTCTTCAGCTGGTTTCTGGGTATTAACTTTGGGTCAATTGTCACCAAGCCATCTGTTGTGTCGTTATGTGTTCAAGAGGTCACTGCAAATAAACCATTCATCTGCAAAATATCTGTCATCCATCTTGACTATCCCTGAGTCAGTCCTTACAGCTACATTTCTTCAACTTGATCTATGATTTGGTGTTGTGGGCTTGCCTACGACGGATTGCTTTCTATCGACATCAGTAAATTATCTAGAAAGATGATCTAGGAATCATCAGTACCTTGAAACCTGCATGCCTCAATGGCAGGTTTATCGCCTTTGACGACAGGTTACATCAATGACCTTCGATCAAGGGATTCTGTGACATGTTCGACATCAACACATTCATTCACATCTCATGGATTGTATTGGGTACTTTGAGAACCATTGACATCAATGGTGGTCTCTCTCACACTTGTTAACAATTTACATCATTGACTGGTAATCAAGTGGTTTCTACCATGTTCGACATCAACTCATTTATTTGCATGGATAGAATCGTACTATTTTGGGAAGCAGAAATGAAGACCCTGGATCTAGTTTCCGCCATCCAGGCTGCGAGGAATTTTGTATTCATTATATTGTGGACTATTCATAAACAGATGGCTGCGCCCATACTGTGTCTACATGTGTCTATGATTATGATGTAATGCAAAATCATTCCTACATCAGAGCAGTAGTTAGTTTGTTAGTTAAGTTTTTGATCTGAGTATGGGAATGCCTACCTCAGCGATGATAGATCTCATATATGTATTTTGTGTTGAATATTTGCAGGTTCCGACTAGGCTCTCCACAAGATAATCCTCAAAATGATAAAGTGCTTCACCCTTCCTAGATGATATAAAACCCTAATCTACTACAGACCTCGCACTTTAGGGGGCAATCTGTTACACTAAAATTTGTCACCATGACTATTTGCAGTCAGTATGGCTCCATCAATAACCATACTGTCCTCCTTGGCAAGTCTTATACCTCTGCTCCTCATGTCAAACTCCAAAAAAGAGAGAAAACCTTTAAAAATCAATATAACTCTGGTTCCGCAGTTTCTCTTACTCTTACCTGCGTGTACGCACCTCAAGTACATAATACCTGCGTAATTGTACGCTCTGTCTGTAAAGGGGTGGGTGCGTACCCCTGTAAAAGTCAAAAGGCGCAAGTTTTACTTCAAAAAACTTACTTGCAGTCGATTCTAGAGCATTCTAGAAGATGGTTTGACGTGGATTGAGCGCCTCCAGATGGTTCATGCATCCAAATGAAAGAGGAACTTATCCCATGAAGAGGGGAGCTATCCCTTTGAAAGAGGAGCTTATCCCGTTGATGGTGGACCTGTTTAACTTCCTCCAAAGCATTATAAATATAGGCATTGGGCCAGAGGGAGGGGAGGTTGAAAGATGAACATTCCTAAGGGTAGATGCTGTTGAAATTAGGACTCCCTTATAGAGCTTGAGAGGAGAGATCCCATTCCTTTCTTAGCTTCATTTGGAAGTGAGTGAGCTGATCAAAGTAGAGGAGAACTCTTACTGGACCCTGGGAGGGACCTGCACAACACCAAGGCACTGGTTGTAAGGTTTCTTTTGTTTCCAATTAATACAATTAAGTTCATTTTTATCAACAAGTTGTTATATATAATTTGTTTCATAAACTCCTTGGTCTTTATGATGAATATGTTTTATGATATGAGTTATTCAGGTGCTATGTAATCGTTTGCTTGTTAGTGAATGCAGGCTTCAAGGAGAAGGAGTTCATCTGGATCGGAGAGGCTTGGCTACTACAAACAACGTTGGACTAAAGGTAAGCCTTAAACACCTGGTTGATTTTATTTTAAATGCATATTTAGGGAAAGATAGTGCTTGATTGTTTTGTTTGTCACTAGAAAAGCCTTAGTTTCTAGGGAGTTCGGTTTTGTCCGCAAAATTGACTCTTTCCGCATGACAAAATGGCGACTCCGCTGGGGAATTCATGGATTTGATTGATTTCTCTTTTGATTGATACTTTGACCAGAGAAACTATATTTTCTGTTTCTGTTTTTGACTTGATGATTGTGGGATTGGGTGAATTTAGTTAATTTTGAGTTAGTTTTTATTTTTCATAGTTTTGGGGGAGGTACGCACCCTCTGAGTTAAGCACAGTGCGTACATGTACACACTTTTGCTTTGTGCACAGAGCGTAGATGCACCTATGTAAACAGGTTGCATGCGTACCCTGTCAAAAATTTGAAGAATTTCAAATTTTCCTCTCTTTTATCAATTTAGAATTTGTTTATAGGTTTTAGCCATTGCCCAGACCTGCTTGTTCCTTGTCAAAAACTTTCCTTGGTTAATTTCATTGGCATTCCTGCTTTAAGCTTTTATCAATTGGGTGTTTTGAGTCTCTTTGTTGAGAAATTCTTAATTTGATTTCCTTTGGTCATTACTTGGAGGTTTGTCTTAATATTTTCACAATTTTGCATCCTTTTGCTTTTGTTTTTGCAAAAAAATTCCCCCCTCATTCGCCGGGGGGGGGGGCTAAATTGTGTATGAGTGTTAATCGCCTTTGAGTGTTTTTATTTTTTGATCTTTGGAACTCTCACCCAATTTTCTCGACTTGCACTTGATTGGTTCTTAGATTACATTAGAATCGTCTTGTGTTTGAGAATTCCCTTGCATAGATCACATTTACATAATTATAATTCTCATTTTCAGAATATGAATGAAAAATGTGCATAGATTACATTTGCATACTTTTCAAGTGAATTGTGCATAGATTACAATTGCATAGTTTACATTCTGAAAAATCAATTGTAGAGTTAGATCAACTTTCTTTGATTTGAATTTACATATTTTTATTCTTGTTTTAAACATACCAAAATAAAATAAAAACGGTTTTGGAATTGATTTGCATTAGTATTTCTTGATGAAATTAGTGCATTAGAGAATTTGTTATATTTTCTCTTAATGATCAATTTTTGCATTGTTGGAAGTAAATGGAAACTCTCTCCTTACTTTAGTTAGGATTCATCGAATTGAAAAGATTACATTATCATATTCGATTTCATTCAATTTTGAGTTGGGTCATAACACCATTGGTTTCGTATCCATTTACCCATTTGAGTAATAACAACCTTAATAACACAACACTTAATTAAAATTTATCTAGTAATTTTTACGTTTTTAGGGCTCTTTCCACCAATCTAGCTTAGGCTAGTGTCTTGGAATAGGTTTTAGTTAACTCTCCAAGACAGTAAAACAAACAAGTAGCTATATCTTGCGGTAGGAAGAAATCCAATTGTTGCATTTATGCTCTGGGAAAGCTCCTCTTAAAGGAGAAGCACGAGATCGTGTCCGAACCACTGTGGGAATCAATCCTTCCTCATTGGGAACGACGCTAGATATTCACGTATTAAAAACGGTAAACCTCAGATTAACCATTGTCGAGGAGCCTGGGGTCACTTGTTGGTAAACCTTGGATTATGTCAAGGAGCCTTCAAGGGGATTGAGCTTGCTACTCTGCCCTTGCGTGCGTATCAGATCGTAGACTATTCCCCCAGGTATATTTGTTTCAGTTGGTAACCTTAGTGGCCATATTCTTTAGGATTCTTCCTGAGGTGACAGTGGTGGGAAGATCCCATTGTACCTGGAGCAGACGTCGGCTAGACTCACTTGGATTTTCTGGGGGGTCCTCTTCACTCGAGACGGTTAAGTGGAGGAACTTGGTCCAGTCTATTCATTAAGCAGGTTGCCGGGGTAACTGTTCCAACCGCCATTTCTGTATTGAATTCTGCGACGTTGGATTTCATCACCAACTAGTGTTTTCAGTACGGAAAGTTACTGTTTGTGTGTGGTTTGACTCCTAGATTTGATAGCGCGTGTTAATTTGTTTGTTTTTACTTTTAGAGACCATATGTGTGAATTGTGAATTTTAATTCTTAGGTGTGAATTGTGAATTGTTAATTTTAGTTTTAAATTGTTAATAAAATTCACTAAAGTTGAATATAATGGCAACTGTTCCGGAGTTTATTGACCAAGGAACCCCTCTTAACGAGGATCCTAGTACTTTTCCTTTCTTTGGAAATGTTGGTCCTCCTTATATGGCTACTTTGTCATTACCTGGATTTACAATAGGTTTACCGATATGGTTATTTTCAACTTCGTTGGCCCCAAATACTCCAATTGTTCCACCGCAACCGAATGCTTCACCTCAACAGAGTTCACCATCCCAACATCACCAACCTTTTGTTGACCCTTTACCTTCTTCACCTGATTTTTCTTCCTCCTTTTCTTCCTCTTCGCTTGGTAAAAGCCTTGACGCTAGTAACCAAGTGTCTAAGAAGAAGAAGAAAGGGAAGAAGAAGAAGAAGAAGAAGAAGAAGAAGAAGCAAGATAAGAAAGAAGTCAACCAACCAACCACGACTATAAGTGTTAGTTGTGTTGAGGAAAACTCTGACATGCATCGTAAACCCAAATACCCTTGCAGGCTTTGTAAGGGTGACCACTTCCTTATCAATTGTCCTGGTATTCCAAAGGTCTTGGAAGTATGGTCAGAAAAATCACATCAACTTTCCATTGATCCATCAACCAGTGATAGTCAGGTTCCTGGGAAAAAGGGTAAAGTTAGGTTTCCTTGTAAGTTATGCAAAGGGAGTCATCAAACTCACATTTTCCCTCACATGGATGAAGCCTCAAAATTGTTGGAAAACCTTACTGTTCCACAACAAGAATTTCCAACTGGTTACCGTAAAATTTCTCCCAACCTACCGTCAATTGACGGAGTGATTGATCTAGTTTCAAGTACAGTCGATCACACTCTTCCGTTGGAGAGTGAAACTCATATCACTCAGGTTGATGATCCATTAGTTGATCAAGTGGTTGATTCAATTTCACATTCGGTCAATCCCACTTTCCATTTAGAGAGTGAACTTCATACCGCTCAGGTTCTTCTTGTTACATCAGATTCTTCTATGCCGGGGGGCATTTCACCTATTTCTACAGAACCCCCTCCAAGTACCGAGGTCTTTTCCTTTGATTGGAATAGATTGACAGAACCTCGTCTTCCTTCCTCCATCCCTTTCCAAATCATTGTCAAGGTTGGTGGTAAGGACATATGCCGCACACAGGTAGATGAAGGTGCTTCTGTTAGTACTTTATCCTCAACTGCTTGGAAAGCTTTGGGTTCTCCTCAGCTTGTGCCTATTACGCAGAATCTGAAAGCTTTTAACAGAACCATTAGTGAACCTTTAGGGATCCTTCCTAAGTTTTCTATTACCTTGGAGGGTAAAACTGTCTGTATTGATCTTATGGTAGTTCAAGGTCCCTTGGATTTCAATTTACTCCTTGGGCGAGACTATGTTTATGCAATGAAAGCTGTCATATCGACACTCTTTCGCGTGATGTCTTTCCCTCACAATGGCAGTATTGTGACTGTAGACCAGCTTTCATTCCCTAGTCTTGTTTCAACTACCAATAATATGACACCCCTAAATGTTCCTGATTCTAAGGTGGTATCTACCCTGCCACGGGTTAATTATGTGGCAACTGGTCCCATGTTTTCAGTTACCGGTGTAAGTGAGCCTCTCACTGTTTGCTCATCTTCCTTTGATTTAGATTCGGTAATTGACATGGAAAACTCTATGGGATTACTTGAACGATATTTTCTTATCCCTTTTGAGTCCCTTGACATGTGTTCCTTCCAAAGAACTATTCTTCCTTCTGATGAAGACCTTTTGGAAGCCATGATCAAGGTGTGTCCATTGACATGTCTTTCTTCCAGTTGGAAGCCATGATCAGTGAGTGCGAGGATAGTTCCTGTTACTGAGTCAACCTCGTTAAAAAATGAATCATGTTTGAGCATAGTTCCTTGTCTTGTGTCAAGCTCGTTAAAAAATGAATCAAGGATTTCGAGCAGAGTTCCTTTTCTTGTGTCAAGCTCGTTAAAAAAATGAAACAAGGAGTCTTGAGCATAGTTCCTTGTCTTGTGTCAAGCTCGTTAAAAAATGAATCAAGGTTTTTAGAGTAGAGTTTTTTGTTAGGTAGATTGTAGAGAGTAGTTATGAGCATAGTTCCTTATCTTGTGTCAAGCTCGTTTAAAAAATGAAACAAGGGTTTTGAGGATAGTTCTTTTCCTGTGTCAACCTCACTAAAAAATGAAACAACTCCCACGAGTCTTTCCAAGATTTTGAAAGTAAACCTTCATTTCATCAACCTGGTTGAATGCAATGAAGCTTGGGGGGCATGTACCTTGATTTGCATCATTATGCTGGGGGCATGCGAACTTATAACAAGCATAGTTTTTCGTTTCAAGCTCGCGTAAATATGAAACCGAATCCGAGCATAGTTCTTTTCCTCTGTCAAGCTCATTAAAAAATGAAACAAATCCTCCTCTAATTGAGTCGAGAGTTTGACTAGATCTCATAAATGTTAAGTTGTATATTTAGGTTAGTTATTTTAGTTTTTGAATAATTTTCTTACAGTTTTAGGTCGATTCTTTCAAATGATCTCGTACATGAACCTTCATTCCATCCAGCTTGTACTTAGTTGAATGAAATGAAGCTGGGGGGCATGCGCTCTAGCAGTTACGCTTAGGGGGCATCAAGCACAGTTTTCTCTCTGTTTCAAGCTTGTGTAAAATGAAACTACTCTGAAACATAGTTTTTCTCTGTTTCAAGCTTTTGTAAAAATGAAACTTATCTCGAGTCAATTTCAGTTATTTTCAAGACTCGTTAAACTCATGAAAATCCCGAGATTATTTTGCTATCTTTCATTCTCGTAAAACAAATGAAAATTCCGAGTTCTTTCCGTCTTTTCCTGCTCGTAAATTAAATTGAAAGTCGGCCATATGGGTACATTTTTATCATTTTTTCGAACTCATTAAAACTTACGAAAAAATGAAAACCATGAGTACATTTTTTATCATTTTTTCGAACTCGTTAAAACTTACGAAAAAGTGAAACCTTAGAGTCATCTTTAAGCCCTTTTCTGACTCCTAAAACATGAAAAGATTGCCGAGCGTTTCTTTTACACTCATTAAAACGGAATCAAAAGACGGTCCACTTACAGCCCTTTTCTGACCGTAAAAACATGAAAAGATTGCCGGATTTTTGTTGTTTCAAATTCGATATTGGAAATAAAACGACGTGTCCTTGATCGCTTTCTACTTTTCAGATCAGAGACACTAATCATGAAAGTACTCCTTGGTCGTAAAGATCAAGCGGTTCTCTCAAGTATTATTTTGTACTTTTTCAGGCTTGGGAGACACAAATTTACGAAAAAGGTCAACTCTGGAGTCTTCTTAAGTTTTTCAGACTCTCTAAAATTGAAAAACGCCGAGTTTCTCCTATACTAGACTCGTTAAAATTCCACAGTAAAGGACCTATTCGATTACAAACAGGAATGGACCACTTCTTCTTAGGGTTCGAATCTAAACTAAGTTGGACTCATCCGAAGGATGAGCTTATAATCAAGCAAATGTTATCCTCCTCAAGCTTGTAAAAAATAAAGAGGTGCTTGCCAGAAATGGTGGGGGAAAAGAGAGGAAAATGAGCCTATTTGTTACACTTTGTCTCGGAAAAACCTTATCACCACTCTTGAACACGACACTTTTCATTCACCTGGGTTGGGAAAACCTTTGCCTAATAGTTGATCAAACCACATTGAAAGTCTTCAGCCGGTTTCTGGGTATTAACTTTGGGTCAATTGTCACCAAGCCATCTGTTGTGTCGTTATGTGTTCAAGAGGTCACTGCAAATAAACCATTCATCTGCAAAATATCTGTCATCCATCTTGACCATCCCTGAGTCAGTCCTTACAGCTACATTTCTTCAACTTGATCTATGATTTCGTGTTGTGGGCTTGCCTACGATAGATCGCTTTCTATCGACATCAGTACATTATCTAGAAAGATGATCTAGGAATCATCAGTACCTTGAAACCTGCATGCCTCAATGGCAGGTTTCTCGCCTTTGACGACAGGTTACATCAATGACCTTCGATCAAGGGATTCTGTGACATGTTCGACATCAAAACATTCATTCACATCTCATGGATTGTACTGGGTACTTTGAGAACCATTGACATCACTGGTGGTCTCTCTCACACTTGTTAACAGTTTACATCATTGACTGGTAATCAAGTGGTTTCTACCATGTTCGACATCAACTCATTTATTTGCATGGATAGAATCGTACTATTTTGGGAAGAAGAAATGAAGACCCTGGATCTAGTTTCCGCCATCCAGGCTGCGAGGAATTTTGTATTCATTATATTGTGGACTATTCATAAACAGATGGCTGCGCCCATACTGTGTCTACATGTGTCTATGATTATGATGTATTGCGAAATCATTCCTACATCAGAGCAGTAGTTAGTTTGTTAGTTAAGTTTTTGATCTGAGTATGGGAATGCCTACCTCAGCGATGATAGATCTCATATATGTATTTTGTGTTGAATATTTGCAGGTTTCTACTAGGATCTCCACAAGATAATCCTCGAAATGATAAAGTGCTTCACCCTTCCTAGATGATATAAAACCCTAATCTACTACAGACCTCGCACTTTAGGGGGCAATCTGTTACACTAAAATTTGTCACCATGACTATTTGCAGTCAGTATGGCTCCATCAATAACCATACTGTCCTCCTTGGCAAGTATTATACCTATGCTCCTCATGTCAAACTCCAAAAAAGAGAGAAAGCCTTTAAAAATCAATATAACTCTGGTTCCGCACTTTCTCTTACTCTTACCTGCGTCTACGCACCTCAAGTACATAATACCTGCGTACTTGTACGCTCTGTCTGTAAAGGGGTGGGTGCGTCCCCCTGTAAAAGTCAAAAGGCGCAAGTTTTACTTCAAAAAACTTACTTGTGGTCGATTCTAGAGCATTCTAGAAGATGGTTTGACGTGGATTGAGCACCTCCAGATGGTTCATGCATCCCAATGAAAGAGGAACTTATCCCATGAAGAGGGGAGCTATCCCTTTGAAAGAGGAGCTTATCCCATTGATGGTGGACCTGTTTAACTTCCTCCAAAGCATTATAAATATAGGCATTGGGCCAGAGGGAGGGGAGGTTGAAAGCTGAACATTCCTAAGGGTAGATGCTGCTGAAATTAGGACTCCCTTATAGAGCTTGAGAGGAGAGATCCCATTCCTTTCTTAGCTTCATTTGGAAGTGAGTGAGCTGATCAAAGTAGAGGAGAACTCTTGCTGGACCCTGGGAGGGACCTGCACAACACCAAGGCACTGGTTGTAAGGTTTCTTTTGTTTCCAATTAATACAATTAAGTTCATTTTTCTCAACAAGTTGTTATATATAATTTGTTTCATAAACTCCTTGGTATTTATGATGAATATGTTTTATGATATGAGTTATTCAGGTGCTATGTAATCGTTTGCTTGTTAGTGAATGCAGGCTTCAAGGAGAAGGAGCTCATCTGGATCGGAGAGGCTTGGCTGCTACAAACAACGTTGGACTAAAGGTAAGCCTTAAACACCTGGTTGCTTTTATTTTAAATGCATATTTAAGGAAAGATAGTGCTTGATTGTTTTGTTTGTCACTAGAAAAACCTTAGTTTCTAGGGAGGTCGGTTTTGTCCGCAAAATTGACTCTTTTCGCATGACACATGCCACCCTACTTGCACACTACTCAAATCAATAATGTACTTTCATGAACCATTTATCTAATTATAACTTTCTTGAATAGAGGAATTGAATCTTCAACACAACTATGGAATTCAAAAATAATAATACTAATTTTACTTGATGTCTTGTGATTGAAGTGAGGAAAGTATGGGGTTGGAGTGGTCTTATAATCTTAATTAATCATGAAATTAAATAATGGGGGCCGTTATTCAACTTCAAAATGTAAGAGTCAAAGTTTAGAGAAAATCTGGTGGCATTTTAGCAATGCTATATGAAGTGCTACAGGAGGCCCTGTTTTGCTACAAGAGGGGGCCCGAGATATTTCTGAGAGCAATGATGGTTTCTTGAAGGTAGAGGAAGGTGTATGGAGGTGAATGAAGGGTGTGGGAGCCTTTTTTCCAGGCTTAGTACCCCTCAAAGGCCTATATTGCACACAAGTTCATGCTCATGATGTCCTTCATTGGCCCTGTATGGGTGATCTCAGTAACAGATTTTGAGAGCAGTATGAGGTGTCTAGGAAGAAGGTGGAATGCCATGAGTGGATGTGGATGAGTGTGATAACCCCTGAGTGTAAAAAAAAAGCCTTGCATACTAATCAAGTACATGAATTAAATGATCAATATTGCAACAACATGAATCAAAGTGGAAAGGATGAGTTGAATTTTACTTCTTTAAGATCTACTCTAACTTATGCCTACTCTAATTGCCAAATCAATGCTACTAAATTATAAGTTGTAAAAACCAAGCATCCATAAGAGTTCCAATCCAAAACTTAACAATTTTCCAAGAAATCATAAACACATGTTTTTGGCTTGTTGTTGTAGATCTTCTAGCCACCCTTCCCACAAGAGAGGTAGTGGTCACCTGCAACTACAATTTTTATAATATAATTCCTACTCAAAAAAAGAAAGGAATGCAATGAATTTAACAAGAACAAGGAAATAATACAAGAGATGGAATAAAGCCTCTAGGTTGGGACCAAACCCAAGGGTTTCAACCCTCTAAAGTTAACTTAGATGCAAGCCAACAATAAAATTTTCATTGACAAAAAATGAGAGTCACATATATCATATGAAAGATGAAAATAACAATATCAAGCACTAGGATCTCAGTAGCTACTTCTATATCCAACAAAAGTTCAAATCCTAATGAGCCTTTAGGCTTGTTTATTTATACAAAAAGTAGCCGAGGGAAACTCCCTTGAAAAGAGGAGTGATTACCTCCAAAATTTTTCCGAGCTTAGACTTTTGTGATCCATAATGTTTAGAGAGAAAATTGTCTGGAGAAATCACATCAAATAATTTATTGGAGCCATATCGAGATTGGTGTATCTGGTTCCATTAGATCTTCACATGCACTTGAGTTCCTTGGCTACTAGTGAATTCAAGTTGTTGGTGAGTAATCTTTGATCTCAAGCCGAGTTGGGGAGTTAATGCAGTGGAAAATCTCCACTATATTCTCTCTAGATGTCTCCAATCAACTTCTGATGCTTATTTTACCTACATATTAATCACATTGAGCCATGAAATATGAAAAGCAATCTTTAATATTCCTAATAAGCATATTATGGTTTAAAACTGCAAATTAATGTGAGAAAATGAGAGTTTTAAAGGTTGGAGGATAACACAATGGGCCTCAAAATATACCTATTGATGAGACCCATCAACAATATTGAATAGTGTCAGATTTTTGTTTGATTTTTTATTCAGGTGGTTGGATTTATGCTACTGATTGACAATACCACATGAAAATTGTTGTATTTTTTTTTATATAAATTGGAATCCTTCATGCATGTAATATTGTGTTCACATGATGATGTAGGATACCCTTTCACATGATTATGTCTTAAGTTACAACTAACTAACAAATTCAGTTATTGCATTGTTGTACAATCACTTCAAGCAATTTTTTTAATGCAATTCTAGACTGCAAACAACAATTTGTTGGTGACACGAGTAAATTTTGTATACTCATAGCATATATATGAGCTCTGTGTTTCTTCTACAATTCTGATTGTTGTATTTGATATTCATGATTGATTATCCCGATGTTAATTTTAAGCATGCAAAGGAGATGGACATTTTACATGTTCTTTTTTCTTTCTACGACCCAACAATGCATGCATTAATTTGTTTATAAGAAAGGGGTTTTTCTATTCTTAAATACATTGGATTACTCTTTACATAACTTATACAATTACAAAATTATCTATTTTTACATTAAGAAATATTTGTAGGCTTATCATCCTCTAACAATCTATTTATCTATATCAATCTTTATTGTCATCTTTTTCTTGATGCTAACTAGTTCACATGCTCTATTCCACTTCATAGATGTACCAAATGTATGGGTAGAATAGTATCAAAACATGGTTTCTCTAGTGATTGAAGCAACTTCTCCATAAGAATATTTCTTTCCCTCTTTTCTTTGTCATGACTTTATTCTACTTTTGATCATCCATATATATGGGTAGAACATTATCAACACAAAGGACAATTATGGATTTATTATTAATTTGAACACTTATTGTGTGCAAATTTTGTCCCAATCTCTTCTCGAAACTTAGGTAATATATCTAAATAATTGTCTATTTCAAAGTCACAGACTTGGAATTGGCATAAAATTGGAGGAAAAAGAGTGAAGAGTTTAAATAAGACATGGGAAAATAAATATTTACATATTGAGTTATAAAAAGGATTTTGTGTTGTTATTCAATAAAACTGTTGTAACATTTTCTTGGCAAAAATTTCACACAATATTGTAAATATTTTATTTTTGCACTTATGTAATGTTTCTATACTATAACACTTTTACTTGAAACAATATTTTAAAATAATTGTGAAATGTGGCACTATTCTAAAGTTTATTGTTAAATAATCAAATAAAGCGCATTTATAAATCATTTGTTATTATCAATGATGCTGATTTGGTTTTAGAAATAAATGTACTAGATTAAAACACAGATCCCCTTGGTCATTCTAATTTTAATAAAGGGAAAGGGGGGGGGGGGTCCATGATTCATGGTATTAATAAAACAACCTTTTGGGGTACATGGTACCTACTCGTAAATAGGGGACACCCCCCCACCCCCTCTTTCATGGTTTCTAGAACTGCCACCCCCCGGCTGTTCCGCCATAATTTTATGTCAAATTAGTAGGCATCATCCTAGCTCAACGGAGGGGACTACGTTGGAAGCCAGCTAGACCAATTGCTTGAATTGCTCACCATTATGTGTTTGGAGGAAAATTCCAAATTTCAAAGATCAAATGTAAAGGTTATTGGGAAAAGGTTATGGTTGTGAGTCCATGAAAATGTCACAGGTATAGAGGACATACTATTAGCATGAATTGTAGTGAATAGTGACATGGACAACTTTCATTTCTGAGTAATACCTCATCATTCATCTGAGTATTTATTTGAAAATGTATCAAAGAAATGGGAAAGCTAGTAAGAATCAACCTAAGGTTAAAACTCGTCCTGTCAACTCTGTAAATCTTGATGCATTTCCTTTAGTTGAAAAAGATGCTAATGTTATTGAGATTAAATGTGAATTTGATCTCTATGTGTTGAGAAATTGGTCTTTTCAACGATTTCAAGACCACAATGACGAATTTTCTATGTGGGAGTCATCCCTCGCTGAATTTGTTTTTCCTCAAACTGATCACTTCCCTGAATTTGTTACCTAGTTCTCAAAGAAGTACTTTCCCAACAAACAAGTAATTATATCAAATAATGGAGTTTTATTATTTTCTATTACACCATAGTGTATTTTAGAAACTGTTCAGGTCAATATGACGACTCAGATGCAACCTTTATCTAGTCAAATTCTACATCAATTGTTTCAACAATTAAATCCTCAAGAAATAAATTCCCTTCTTGAATATGTTTTTCTAGAGACAACCAATATTCCACAAAGTCATCCTCCATACTCTTCAATAATATTCCCTGAAGTTTCCAGACAAATTCTTTCCATGTCCTGCTATTTATTAGGTTACGATAATGATGAGGTTGTAGATGAGAGTGTATTAGGTTTCCTATGTACAATTTCTCCATGTAGGAAATATTCAGTTTCTTTTAACTTCAGTCAACATCTATCTGAAACAATCCACAACCAATTTATGAACTTCAATACGCTCAAAGATTTTAGATACTAATCAGTCTTGGTGTATTTTTTTTGTTCTATTAGTTAAATAAGCTCTCTCATCTACAACTTAAGAAGTAGAATGCATAAGGAAATATAGAATGCATAAGGAAATATATTGTCAATGATCCACTAGACTTTTGATTAGAAGACAATAAGAAGATTTTTCATTTTCCTATTTTGTAAATCAATTCCTTTCAGTTTGTTTCATTCTTCTAAATTATACAATAGTTCTAAGGATTTTACCATAGATTAAACACATTTATAGTTCAATTAAGATATGAGAGTAAGAGACTAGTATTTATATGAAAAATTTATAGAAATAAGGTTATATGGTTGTGAACTTCCTCCATATAGATTACCAATTTTTCTTCCTGTAAGAATTTTTTCTCTTGAATTTATTAGGAAAAGTCTAAGTGTAGATCAACTTCATTTTCTATCAAGAAAGAAAACTACCCTTTTTAAGTTAAAAGTACATGTTAGACCTTTTTTTTGTAAATTATAGAGTAGCAGAGGATGAAGTAGAAGAAATGTTGTAAGAAATGAAGTTGACGAAGGGACACATTTGGCATTATGATCCTATTGGAAAAATTTCCACTTTAAGGCTTCAAAAAGGTTCGTCTGCTTATGCACATCTGCTAAGACCATCGATTGAAAAGTATCCCAATATAAAATTTTTGGAAAAAGACACCTTAGAAGATATCCAAGGAGAGAAAGAAGCTCAACATTATCCTAAACCAAATCTGGCTACTCCTCAACAAAAGGAGAAAGAATCGAATGTTGAAAAATGTGCAACAAGAAATGTTAAATTTAGAAAGTGCTAAAAATAGCAGTTTGGCTAGTGAGGTCATTGGCCACCTTGGGTCAGAGGTGAAACTGCTAAAAATAGGAGTTTCTAAAAATAGAATTTCTGTGTCCTTTCCTATTTATAGCAGTCGCCGGTCTATCTATAGGAAGTAAATTCGAATTTGGTCTTACCAGCATTTTGGAATATTAATTAATTAATTCTCCATGAGTTAATTAGTTAAGGAAAAGCAAACTTGAAGCCTTTGTGAGAACATGCAATTAGTTCCTCCACTGAATGAGGAATTAAGGATGAGTTCTATATTGAGAGGATCAATTGACTTAGTCAAGTCCAGTTAAAAAAATTTAACAAGTTGTTAAATTTGTGGAAAATAGTTTGTTAATGCTTGCATGCATGTGACAACTATTATTTCAGATAATTGAGTATTTTCTCATGGATAACTAATGCATGTCAGTTCTGTTAGAGACCCAGTTGAGATCAGATGTGGGACAGTGTACTATCAGATGCTTGGATCTTCCCATGGAATATTCCTTGCTTGCATGAGGAACTAGTGTCCTCAAGGATTGCATAGTTGGACCTATGGTTGACAGCAGGTATGATCAGGCCAATTTACATATGTTTTGTAATTGGACCCCAATCAAAACTGCGCAAGGAAATATGGGATTGGAGGACTTGTGGCCTATATATTGAGGCCTAGGTAGTCTATGATATTCATCATCATCAGAGTATAGAGAGAGCAGGATAGCTTTTGAGCTGATTCTTTTTGTATGTTGTTGAGGATTTCCACTTGATTGATAATATAGTGTCGGGGTTCTATGCTGGTGCTTTCCCCAGTGATATATTCTGTGTTATGTGTGATTGATTCCTTCTTATCAGTTATATGTGTTCATGCTTGATGTTGCTCATGGTTGATTAGCTTCCGCAAAGTTTATGGTATATGTAGATCTAGTATTATGCTTTAGTACATTGCATATATCAGTTTGATCTGTAGGTGAAATTTCTACATGATATCAGTGAGCTAGCTGATTTGTAGAGAAAATTCTACATGGTATCAGAGCACAGGTGATCAAGGAAGAACAATATACAAGAAGTAATTTGAAGTTTATTATTTTGATATAGATCTCAAGTTCTTATCACATCTATTTCACCGATGGCGTTCTATGGTTTTAGGCTTGAGTATGCCCTTGATGGCAGCTCAAACTATATAGCTTGGAAGGATCACATGGAGGCAGTATTGGAAGATAATGGCCTTAAGGACTTCATTGATCAAGAAGTCCAGAAGCCTACTGATGCTACTCAATTGGCGGAATGGAAGAAGTGTGTGGCTAGAGCTAGGAGAATTCTCTTGGAGGGAGTGAGAGATCACATTGTCTCGAACCTCCATGGGAAGGAAACTCCGCATGCAATGTGGAAAACATTGAAAGATTTATATCAGAATAGCAGTGATCAGAGGAAGCTGGCACTGAAGGACAAACTTCGAAAGATCAAGTGTGAAAAGGATGAAACGATCTCTATGTATTTGACCAAGCTCATCACATGCAGGGATGAGCTTGCAAGTGTAGGGGTCGTGATAGCTGATGATGATATGGTGAGTCTAGCACTCCTTGGCCTTCCTAAGAGCTGGCATAGCTACCAGGACTCGGTTAATGGAAGGGAGAAACTACTAGATTGGGAATGACTATGGTCGGATTTGATGCAGGAGGAGATCAGACGGAGCACTAGAGATGGTTCTTCATCCATGGAGGATGAGGAGAATTGTGCCTTAGCGAGTAAGGTGAAGAAGGGGAAGGAGAAGGTTTCTCTTCCCAAATCTAGTTCTTCCAATGGTGGGAAGAAGGTTGACAAATCAAAAGTGTGATGCTTTCATTATCATGAGGTGGGCCATTATGCTGCAAATTGTCCACAGAGGAAATCCAAGAAGGGATCCAGGGAAGGATCTGAAGGTGAGGCTCTTACTTCACAGTTCGAGTTGGATTTCAAACTCTTCACATGCATGGTTCCATCCATGGTGGGAAGTGGTTGGTTTCTTGACAGTGGAGCTTCTTTCCACATGACCGACGACAAGAGTTTGTTCAGTACTTTGGAGGAGAAAGATCTCCAGATACTCATAGCAATGGGTAATGATGAGAAGTATAGTGTCTCAGGTGTAGGCACGGTTATTTTTCAGAGGGAGCACGGAGCTCACCTTACCTTGAACGATGTCAAGTATGCACCAAGACTGAAGAGAAACTTGGTGTCAATCGCGATGCTGGAAGACAAAGGCTATGATGTAGTCTTCAGTAAGGGAAAGGTTTTCGTTAGACACATCATCACTAGATAGGTGAAGCAGATCGGTTCATAGGTCAAGAACCTGTGTGCTCTTGAGGTTCAAGATGCATGAAAAGCCTTGAGTAGCAAGGAAACTGATGGATACTTGGTGGTTGAGAGGGAGGGTATATTACCTCTCAACATACAAGCCTAGAAGAAGTCTTAGATGATTGTGGAGGAGCCACGATTGGTGCAGTAGATTCAAGAGGTTGTGGAGCAGTCACAACAGGGGAAGCTGAGAGGAGATTGAGTAGAGACATCTACTCATGCAGAGACCTCCAGTAGGGGGAAACTTCGAGCCAAGTGGGCAGAGGGATCACATGCAACCATACCTCCAGGTAGGAGGTGGGGTGATATAGAGTGATCGTCCCAAGGAGGAGGGATAGGATCCTTGAGGTACCCAACCTATTGGATGAGAACTTACTATGGGAGCCCCGACGTGGAGTAGCAGGAACTAACTGATTGGGTAGAGACAGATGCAGATGGAGGTAGTCCATGAGCAACAGTGCAGGGAATCCCAGGACAATGCATGGCTAGCAGGTTGCAACAATGCGAGAGGCACAAGTGTTTTGCACAGTGCTAGGTGGAACAGAGAGGTGTGTAATGGTGTGAGATGCATGGAGATGTTGCAGTAGCGTAGATGTCAGAGAGGGAGCACTTGTCAGCAGCAGGTAGAGCTTCAACATCAGAGTATGTTCTAGCCCAATAGAGTGGTCAGTTGGGAGTGTTTTTGTTCCAAGTGTTGTTGGAGCAAGTGGACCGCTGTTGGGTCCCTATAATACTAGTGATTACCCCATTACTATTGTAGTTATACCCCTTATTTATATTGATGTACCCATGTAGTGCCCATATTGTTACTATTGTGCCACATAGAAGCCCACTATTGTTATTGTTGTGCCCTACAATATTATTGTTATGTAGGCTTTGATTGTATTGGGACCACTTAGACTCCTATATATAGAAAGGAGGTATTTTCATTTGTGGCATCCAAGAATTGTTCATTTATGTAATGTAAAGGAGGTTTCCCCTCGAAGAGGCTGAATTATAAGGCGTGGATCTCTCTTTTCTATCTTTTTGTGAGCTGGTTTCATAACATTTGGTATCAGAGCTTTGGATTCTAGGGTTTCGCTGCTCCAAACAGGTCATCGTGGCATTTTCGCTATAACTTTTTTTATGTGACGTTTCAGAAGTCTAAAAAAAAACCCATTTGAGAAGAATTGGCGCTGAACCTTGGGTCCGAATTTCAGAGATTTTCGCGTGATATGTTCGGAGATATGATCTAAGGAAGTTGGCATTTTTGCAGACTCCTGAATTACATTCAAAACAGGTGACCTGGGGAAAATCGTCATAACTCTCTCTCTGAGGATCGGATTGAAATTTCATAAAAAGGTGCAGAAATAGGACGGACTGTAGTTTCTTTTATGTGTGTTTTAGATTCAAAGGTTGAAATAGTGGCTCGTGGCACGTCGTACAAGTTCGCTCTACTGAACCAGTCTAAAAGCAAGTCACTGTGGGAGATTTCATATAACTCTTCCTTGGAGAATCCAATTTGGCTCAGACTTGTGGCATTGGAAAGAGGACGCAGAAGGCTACTGCAGGTAGCAATTTCAAAACTGGATGATTCGAAATTACAGAGACACATCAGATTCAATATCAGGCTTCTATAAAGTGAAAAAAAGGTGTGTAGTTTTTTTTTAATTTTTTGTGTAAGCTTGGTTTAAAGGAATTCAAAGGGCATAGTAAAGAATTATTATCGGTAACTGATGCCCCGAGGAAAGAAAATGCAAACACCTAGTAAGGAACCTGAAAGCTCTAGCATGACTCATGAAGAAGAAGAAGAAATGCTACGTGATATATCAAAATTACAAGAACAAGTGCAACAAATGTCACGATCACAAAAGCTAACAGAAGCTAAGATAAGTGGCGTGGAATCTAAGATAAAGGGCATGGAAGCTAAGATGGATGATTCAAAGACAGATTTGAAGAGAGACATGGTAGATTTGAAGATAGATTTGAAGACAGATATGGAAGAATTGAAGAAGTTGCTACAAGAAAGTGTCACTAATGGTGAAAAGGTAGTAAAGGAAACTCATGATGAGAACAAAAGAAATGTTAATCATGATAACATAGACGCTAATGTTGGATCGAAGACTCATCATGTTCCAAAAATCGATATGAGGAAGTTTGATGGCAAGGATCCCGCCACATGGATATTACAGATGGAGCAATTCTTCGATCTCAATAATGTGCAAAACACACAAAAGGTACGTATGGCAACTTTATATTTGGAACCAAATCAGTTTGTATGGTATCAATGGCTTTGTTCTCGTAAACAATTTATCACTTGGGCAATTTTTACGGAAGAATTGATAGCACATTATGAGGATACAAAAAGCAACACTTTTTTTATCCAATTGATGAATCTCAAACAAAAGGGTTCAATAATGGAGCACATTGAGGAGTTCCAAAAATTGAACATAAGGATAAAAGATATTCCAGAGGAGCATAGGATTGATGTGTTCATAGGGTCTTTAAAGGATAATATCCAACATGATGTGCGCCTTTGGGAACCTGATTCATTAGAGAAGGCATTCAGGTTAGCAAGAAAAATGGAAAGCAAAATTATGGCAACTAGGAAGCATACCATTCACAACTATAAAGATGGAAGTGTTGTTGCCCATAGTCTTCCACAACCTACAAGGTTGACACCGCAACAATTGGAAGAAAAAAGAGCAAAAGGGCTTTGTTACAATTGTGATAGCAAATACACAAAAGGTCATAAGTGTGCTGAGAAGAAATTATTCTACATAGATTGTGAAGAGGAAGAAGAAAAGGAGCAAGAAAGGTCAAAAGAAGAGGATATATTCCAGGAACAAAGCCTATATGAAGAACAAATAAATCCGACCATATCTTGTAATGCATTGGCGGGAATTACCACTCCTCAAACCATCAAGATAGAAGGACAAATCAAGAAGAAAAAGGTGATTGTGTTGATTGATTCAGGAAGCACCCACAATTTTATTCATTGTAGGGTAGCAAAAGAATTGAATTGCTTCCTATATCCAGCACCAGAGTGTCAAGTGATGATTGCAAATGGAGGAACAATAAATTGCTCTGGAAAGTGCCATAATATCAAGCTATCCATGGGAGAATATGTATTGACTAGCCCAATGCTTTCCATTCCAATGGGAGGTGCTGATGTTGTACTAGGAGTCCAATGGCTACAATCCTTGGGTACAATAGCTTTTAATTTTCAAGAACTTTTCATGAAATTTTCTGTGGAAGGAAAGGAAGTTGAATTAAGGGGTATTTCAGGGAAACTAGGAAAGATAATCAGCTCTAATGGTATGACAAAGCTTCTAAAAAAGGAGCAAAGGGTGTAATTGCACAATTATGTTTGCTAGATGTTTCCACATTAGAATCATCTATTTCTCCAGATCTCCAAAAAGTCCTGGACAATCATTCCAAGGTATTTGAGACTCCCAAAGGTCTCCCACCTATGCGTGATCATGATCATGCTATTCATCTGATTCCAGGAAGTGTTCCTCCAAACATCAGGCCGTACAGATATCCCTATGTCCAAAAAAGTGAAATTGAACGTATGGTTGCAGAAATGCTAGAGGCTGGTATAATTCAACCGAGTCAAAGTTCTTTCTCTGCTCCAGTAGTATTGGTGCACAAGAAGGATGGATCATGGCGCATGTGTCTGGATTATAGGGAGCTCAACAAGCTCACTATTAAAGATAAGTTCCCCATTCCTGTCATTGATGAATTACTGGATGAATTGCATGGATCAATTTACTTCACCAAGTTGGATCTTCGTTCAAGATATCATCAAATCAGAATGAAGATTGAAGACATTCCGAAAACGGCATTTAGAACTCATGAGGGTCATTATGAATTTTTGGTCATGCCTTTTGGCCTTACCAATGCATCTTCAACATTTCAAGGTTTGATGAATTCAATTTTCAAACCATTCCATAGAAAATTTGTGTTAGTATTTTTTGATGATATACTTATCTACAGCAAGTCTTGGAAGGATCATGTTGAACATGTCGACAGGGTGCTACAACTATTGGAAGAGAAACAATTATATGCCAAAAGATCCAAATGTTTCTTTGGAGTCCAGGAGGTGGAATATTTGGGTCATATTGTATCTCATGAAGGAGTTAAGGTAGACCCTACCAAAATTAAAGCCATTAAGGAATGGAAAATCCCCACATCCATAAAGCATTTGCGCGGATTTCTTGGGTTTACAGGGTATTATCGCAAGTTTGTTAAGAATTATGGGAGAATAGCAGCACCTCTAACGACATTATTGAAGAAAGATGCATTTTCATGGACTCCGGAAGCAACAAAGGCCTTTGAACATCTTAAAGAGGCAATGTGCCAAGCACCGGTCTTAGCTACACCGGACTTCACAAAAACCTTTATTGTGGAATGTGATGCTTCAGGAAATGGAATTGGTGCTGTTCTAATGCAAGATGAAATACCCATTGCCTTTGAAAGTCGTCCAATCAAGGGAAAGTTTCTAAGAAAAGCTATTTATGAGAAGGAAATGTTGGCAATACTCCATGCACTTAAGAAATGGCGACCCTACCTAATGGGAAGACACTTCAAGGTAAAAACAGATCATGATAGCCTTAAATACTTTTTAGAACAAAGATTATCCTCTGAAGAGCAACAAAAGTGGGTCACAAAGATGTTGGGTTATGACTTTGAAATCATCTACAAAAAGGGGAAGCAAAATGTGGTGGCAGATTCACTCTCAAGGAAGGATGAGGATGTGGAAGCATTGTTGTGCGCTATTTCTATCATCCAACCAGATTGGATAAATGAAGCAAGGGAGGAATGGAAGAATGACGAAGAAGTATGGGCACTTATTCGAAAGCTACAACAAGATTCCAGTACGTCTGATACATTTATCTGGAAAAATGATTCGTTATGGTACAAAGATCGCTTATACCTCTGTAAGAATTCCCAGCTAAAACAAAAGATTCTTATGGAATTGCACACTTCTCCCTTAGGAGGGCACTCAGGATTTTTAAAAACTTACCACAGGGTGAAGAAGGAATTTTTTTGGGATGGCCTTAAATCAGATATTCATAAGTTTGTGGCAGAATGTTTGGTTTTCCAGCAAAATAAAGTTGAAACAATTAAGACACCGGGTCTATTACAACCTTTACCCATTCCAAGCCAACGTTGGGAGGAGGTATCAATGGATTTTATCACAGGTTTACCCAAGTCTGAGGGAAAGAGTGTCATCATGGTGGTAGTTGACAGACTTACCAAGTATGCACACTTTTGTGCATTATCACATCCATTTAAAGCCAGTACAGTTTCTACTGCATTTATGGAAACAATTCAAAAGCTACATGGAAACCCAAAGATTATTGTAAGTGACAGAGATCCCATTTTCACTGGAAATTTTTGGACAGAATTGTTTTCTTGTCTTGGTACTCAGTTAGCTCATAGCTCATCTTATCATCCTCAATCTGATGGGCAAACTGAGATAGTAAACAAATGTTTGGAAGGATACCTTCGTTGCTTTGTATCTGATAAACAGACACAATGGGTCAAATGGTTGCCTCTGGCTGAATGGTGGTATAACACTTCCTTTCATACAGCAACAAAAATGACCCCATTTATGGCACTTTATGGGTATCAACCACCATCCATCACATCATATTTAAGAGAAAATTCTAAGGTTCAGGCAGTGGAACATCACATCGAACATCAACAACAAGTCCTCCAACTCTTAAAGGATAACCTTGTGTTGGCACAAAATAGAATGAAACAACAGGCAGATCAGCATCGCAGTGAAAGAAGTTTTGATGTAGGTGATTGGGTATTCCTACGGCTACAACCATATAAGCAAATGTCCCTCAAGCAAGCTAAGAAGGATAATAAATTATCACCAAAGTATTATGGTCCGTACAAGGTGTTGCAAAAGATTGGTACTATGGCATACAAATTGGAGCTTCCTGCAGCTTCTCGATTGCACCCAGTTTTCCATGTTTCATGCTTAAAGAAGGTTATAGGCGATAAGCTCCCAGTTCAAACAATATTGCCAGAACTTGACGAAGAAGGAAAAATTATATTGGAACTGGAAGCAGTTATAGAAACAAGAACTCGACAGCTACGAAATCGATCAATTTCAGAGTACCTTATCAAGTGGAAGAACTTATCCGCTGAAGATTCCTCATGGGAGGATGAGAATTTTATGCAGAAGTATCCTGAACTACTCAAGCGTTGAGGACAACACTTTTTTGAAGGAGAGGGGCATGTTGGGTCCCTATAATACTAGTGATTACCCCATTACTATTGTAGTTATACCCCTTATTTATATTGATGTACCCATGTAGTGCCCATATTGTTACTATTGTGCCACATAGAAGCCCACTATTGTTATTGTTGTGCCCTACAATATTATTGTTATGTAGGCTTTGATTGTATTGGGACCACTTAGACTCCTATATATAGAAAGGAGGTATTTTCATTTGTGGCATCCAAGAATTGTTCATTTATGTAATGTAAAGGAGGTTGCCCCCTCGAAGAGGCTGAATTCTAAGGCGTGGATCTCTCTTTTCTATCTTTTTGTGAGCTGGTTTCATAACAACCGCGTAGATGTGTTGCATGCAGAACATTCTAGAGTTACATGATCGAGTTCGAGTGGAAGCCTTTCTTATTGAGAGGGAGTGTTGAAAAATGTGCAACAAGAAATGCTAAATTTAGAAAGTGATAAAAATAGCATGTATATAAATAGCAGTTTGGCCAGTGAGGTCATTGGCCACCTTGGGTGAGAGGTGAAACTGCTAAAAATAGAAGTTTCTAAAAATAGCAATTTTGGGTCCTTTCCTATTTATAACAGTCCCTGGTCTATCTGTAGGAATTAAATTCGAATTTTGTCTTACCAGCAATTTGGAATATTAATTAATTAATTCTCCATGAGTTAATTAATTAAAGAAAAGCAAACTTGAAGTCTTTGTGAGAACATGCAATTAGTTCCTCCACTGATTGAGGAATTAAGGATGAGTTCTATATTGAGAGGATCAGTTGACTTAGTCAAGTCTAGTTAGACAAATTTAACAAGTTGTTAAATTTGTGGAAAATAGTTTGTTAATGCTTGCATGCATGTGACAACTATTATTTCAGATAACTGAGTATTTTCTCATGGATAACTGATGCATGTCAGTTCTGTCAGAGACCTAGTTGAGATCAGATGTGGGACAGTGTACTATCAAATGCTTGGATCTTCCCATGGAATATTCCTTGCATGCATGAGGAACTAGTGTCCTCAAGGATTGCATGGTTGGACCTATGGTTGACAGCAGGTATGATCAAGCCAATTTACATATGTTTTGTAAATGGACCCCAATCAAAATTGTGTAAGGAAATAGGGGATTGGAGGACTTGTGGCCTATATATTGAGGCCTAGGTAGTCTATGATCTTCATCATCATCAGAGTACAGAGAGAGCATGATAGCTTTTGAGCTGATTCTTTTTGTATGTTGTTGAGGATTTCCACTTGATTGATAATATAGTGTTGGGGTTTTATGCTGGTGCTTTCCCCAGTGATATATTCTGTGTTATGTGTGATTGATTCCTTCTTATCAGTTATATGTGTTCATGCTTGATGTTGCTCATGGTTGATTAGCTTCTGAAAAGTTTATGGTAGATGTAGATCTAGTATTATGCTTTAGTACATTGCATATATCGGTTTGATATGTAGGTGAAATTTCTACATGATATCAGTGAGCTAGCTAATTTGTAGAGAAAATTCTACATTGAAAATATCAACTTTAGATGTTCATCAATCAGGATTGTATTTAGAAGGAGCAAATTTCAAAGTACTTAAAATGAAAATAATAGAAGAAAACAAAGAGATTAGTGTGAGATACTATATCATCTGATACTGCTACATTCAATACAATGATCACATCAAGTGAGCTCGTATTTACTCTGGAGAATTTAATATAAACTCAAGAATAACCATCTTCATCTACTAATACTAGTCAGGATATTTTCTCCAAGTTATGGAAATAAAGACGAAGAATGCATCTTTGAAAACTTTAACCTATATTGAATTCTAGAAACACGGGTCTTTTACAAAAAATATGTTATTGTACACTTTAGATGCTAAAAAGCGGAAATTCCAATTAGAACTCCCGGAATCAAAAGTAAAAAATGCTAAGACGACAAATGATTATAAAGCTTCTATGTTCTTGTTTGACACAAAGCAGGTCCATCATATAGATCAAATTGACCTTCACAAGTAGATGTGAGAAATGTTGTATTAAACCTTGAAAAATTCAACCATCAATCTTGCAACACTATAAAACTCATTGGAAAAAGAAATTGAGGAGTTAAAAAAGGAGAAAATGTCTTATGCTGCAAAGTATAACATGGTGAAATTTCTAGAAGATATAATTGTCAAATTAGGAATTGCTTCAAATGATGCCAATGCTGTTCAAGAATTCATTAAAGCTATAAATGTAGATATTCAATCACTCTGAAATAGGATTAAACTCCCAGTTACAAATCATCCCCAAACTCAGGAGTTGAAATACATTCAAAAAGAAAAAGAGTTTCTTTTGTCAGTTTTGATTAAGAAAAACACACTGGCAAAAAATCTAGAATCACAAGTTGAACAATTATTAAAGGAGAAGATAAAGAAAACATGTATAATTGTTCCTATGTCGCAAGCTAGTATTGTGGAAATATATTCTGTATAAAAGTTAATAGAATATTTTTCATCTCTTTCTTTGAGGGATGAGGAAATTGATAACTTAAAGAAGGAATTAAAGTAAATTCAAGTTGAATCAAGGAAGAAGGATGATTCCTAATTAAATAACTTCAAAAGAAAGCTTCGTTGCAAAAACAAATTGAATGGTACAACAAACAAGTCAATGGTACTCAACATTTGATTCAGGCCAGAAGGTGTTTAGGGATAGACATCATTTATTTTATTTTAATTTTTTTTTTAATTTATTTATTTTTTAATTTTTGATTTGATTTTTTTTAATTTAATTTAATTAATTAATTAATTAATTTATTATTATATTATTTTTATTTTATTTTTTATTTATATATATTTTTAATTTTTTAATTAATTATTATTATTATTTTTTTCTTCTTCTGGCAATTGGGAATCAATGGAAATCATTTATGAGTAAGAAGATATATTTTTGTTGGTTCAACAATAGATCAAATTGAAAATGAGTTGGGAAACAAACTAGCATTAGATAACATGATCATAAGATTCCTTAATTCAAGAACAAAGTTACAACCTAGAGATATAATAATTTCTAACAAAACATAGGTGATTATGAAACCTAAAAAAGTATTAAGTAAAATAATTTTTGCAAGGCATGTGAGAGACAAATATAGGATAATACAGATTGAAGTGAACTAATTCAACACCAGGTTCAGTGTTTTACAACAAAGAGGTTTACCATCATTCACAAATTCAGAGGGAAAGATTGTGCCCAAAAAAGAGTATCAGAGGCTACTAAATGTTTGTGGAAATGATGAGTCAAAATTTACTGATTTGACAAGGCCTTTAAGAGGTGAAAGAAATCTTAATAAATTATCTAATGATTTTGTATTGCATTATAAACTTTTAAATCCCTCTTTGCAGTAAAACAAAATTTGTAGAATTGTACTGAGTTGGATGAAGCCTAAGAAAATTGATCTATTTCACGTATCCAATAAATACAAAATGGGATAGGATTTTTGTAATTCTTCCATAAAATCCTCAAAACTACTGTAACCATATCCCAAAAAGCATGCTATATGAAGGCAAAAAATCAGGTCTGATTCACTTCCATAATCAAACATGTTTAGCCTGTTGAAGAATATAGTTATGATCAATCTTCATAATCCTTGATGTATTTGTAATATTATGTAAAAACACAAAATAAAGTAAAATTTTAAATTAGAAGAAAGAAAATTAAAAGAAAGGAAATCAACAAAACCACCTAAAATTAAGATCCTTGAAAATAACTCATACTTAGGTAAATAACATATTTACCATTAGTCACTACACACCATAGTTTAAACAAGTGTTTGCATAAAAGAAAGAATATGAACACGATGTAAATAAATATACTTACCAAGAGTTACGGCCCACCAACATCATCTTTAACACTTTAACAAACATGAGTAAAAATGTAAATGTACGGAATTACTAGAATTTAACTTACAAAGAGACATGATTGAATTTAAGAGACATGTCTCTTGGGTATAAAATACACTTTAACTTTTTCATTTTATGTACACAATTAATCACCCATATATCTCTCTCTCGCACACATTGTGATATCTATTTTCTTTTCATGGTTGTTAGTTGAATTTTCTGAAGTGCGATTGCTTGATGAAGATAGAAGAATTATAATATATGTTCAAAAGTATATACCATAATTTAGAAATAAAGTAATTGTACTAAAAAATCAACATGTTATTAGGGATTTGGTAAAAGAAAGAGCACAAAGACCACTCCTTGAAAAACACTACCATAAGATCACCTTGAAGAAACCCTAGATCTATTTTCAATTTGCATCCATGGCCTCTACTATGAAATCAAATCAAAATTTAGAGGGGGCCACTAAATTTAGAGCTTGGAAGGCAAGAGTTTACCTAATTCTTGTAAAAGAAGATATTTTGGGAATTGTGCAAGGAAAAGTGACTAAACCTACATATGAAGCTGGAAAGAAGAAGTACAAGAAATATGACTGCAACACCATGGGGACTATTGTGGACTCCATCAAGGCCTATCTTATTCCATACATCTCAAAGCTTAACACCTCAAAGAAGATGTATGCTGCTTTAAATAAGTTTTTTATTGTCAACAATATTGGCGAAGTCATCAGATTGATAAATGAGCTTCGTGATACAAGAATGACAAAGAATGATACAATGGGTTCATTCTTTGTGAGGGTTTATCACTAAGAGATCAAGTACAAGCTACTGATGAAATTATCTCTGATAAAGAACTTGTGACTTCAACACTTAATGGACTACCACGTTCAGGGGATTCATTTGTAACAATTATAAGCTGCTGAAAGGAAGCTCAAAGTTTGGAAGAACTATCAAAAAATTGTGCTTAGGAAGAATCAAGACTTATATCTAGAGAAATAATGAAAAAAAAGAAGAATTTTCTCAAGCATATGTAACTTGTTCCATGAAAGTTGGAGGAAGAAAGTAGTTTGATTTTCAGAAGAAAATTTTTTTTTTTATAGCAGACCCAATCCTTAAGGAAGAAATATATGTCTCAAATTTAGTGCTTTCGTTGCAACAAATTTGGTCACTTCAAGTCCCAATGTCATGAAAGGTTTAATGGAAGGAAGAATGGATGAAATAAACATGCTACCATGACAAAATTTGCTGAGCATTCCAAGAGATCCAAAGTTGAAGGAGATAAAGATCACTTCTACTATTCCACATTTGCCACATCTCTTACAGTTGACTACAATATATGGCTGATTGATAGTGGAGCTTCAAGACATATGATAGGGGAGCATGATCATCTTACAAGTTTGATGGAAATAAGATTCACACAAAAGGTAGAGATTAGAGAGAACAACAACAAATATGTAGTCAAAGAAATTGGGACAACATCCATTGAGCTAGAATTAGGTGAAAACTTTAACTTGAGAAACATACTATATGTTCCAGGTTTAAAAAAGAATTTGGTTTCAATTTCATGTTTAGAAGATAGAGGAGATAGAGTGGCCTTCATTGATGGGAAAGTCCTTGTGTGGGACAAGGGCTCTAGTATAAGCTTTGCTAGGGTTATTGGGATTCATGAAGGAAGGCTATATAGACTCTTGAGGATATCTTCCAATGCTTTAGTGCATAATGATATCGACCCTAGTGAGCCATGACATAAGAGATATTCACATCTTCATTATATATCCTTGCCAGCTTTGAAGTAGATTGTTTCAGGTGTACGATATTTGTAGATAAATCATAAAGGTGTGTGTAAGGGATGTGACCTTAGAAAGAATGTTAAGAAACCATTTCCAAGAAGTGACCATAGTTCTAAATAAATTTTGTGTGGTCCCATGTTGATGAAATCTCTTGGAGGTGCTTTATACTATGTATCCTTTATTGATGAGTTCTCCCGCAAGATGTGGATCTATCTAATGAAGTCAAAAGACAATGTTTTTAGAATGTTCCAAGAATTAAAAGCTGAAGCAGAGAACCAGAAAAGGAATATAATGAAGATATCAAGATCAAATAATGGATGGGAATACACCCACAAGGAACTCATTTTATTCTGTAAGGAAGCTGGGATTAAGAGGGCACTACTAGTTACCTATAATCCTCAACAGAATGGAGTAGCTGAAAGAAAGAACAAATATATTGAAGAGTCCATGAAGGTGATGATACATGATCAAGATGTACCAATGTTCTTGTGGGGAGAAGTTTCCAAGATAACCATCTACATCCTAAATAGAAGTCCTCATAGGCTTCTAGAAGATAAGACTCCCGAAGAAGCATTCACAGGTCAAAAACCATAGGTTGATCATATGAGAATATTTGGTTGTCCAGTGTTCATACATGTACCCAAGGATAAGAGAAACAAGTTAGAGCCTTCTAGTAAGAAGGGAATATTTGTTGGGTATAGTGAATCATCAAAAGCCTATAAGATCTATGTTCCAAGGAAATGATAGGTGGACGCATTAGAGGAATTTTGAGCTCTAAAATGGGCCTCAAAACAAAAATGTACAACCAAAATCAACTTTGTAAGAACCAATAGGATTCAAGATGATGATGTCAACCATGGGGGATGATTCACCATTTTTGGAGTTAAAAAGGTAAAAAGATTAAAAAATAAAAAAGCTACTTTTTCAACTCGTATTTTCAACTTATATCCCTATGGTTTTACTCAAAGTGGGAGCACTTGTTGGATGTGGAATTTAGTTCCTCATCCAAGGAGTACCATGTTTCATACTAAAAATGGAACTTGCTACACGAAAAATGAGAAATACATGAAAAATGTGATTGCAATCATGTTTTTTCATGTATTTCTCATTTTTCATGTAGCAAGGTCCATTGAAAGTATGTAACAAGGGTAATCCTTGGATGAAGAATTAAATTCCTCATCCAATGAGTGCTACCACTCGAAATTTGAGTTAAACCGTAGGGAGATAAGTTGAAAATATGAGTTGAAAAAGTAGTTTTTTCCTTTTTCCCTCTAAAATTTGATGATGTAATCTAATCTTATTTGATTATTTCCTTTATTATTTTATAATATTCCTTATGAGGCCCATTTTAGACCTAAACCTTTGTCTAATGTAAGGAAATAAGTGACTTTTGATGAAGATGCAACTTATTGAAAATCTAGAGAAGAACACTTAGACATTGAAGATAAAGAGAAGAAGCATGTGGCTCCTAAAGAGGATGTTATAGGTCCTCCTTCATCCTATAGTCATCCTAAATATCATGAAGATATTCCAGAAGCACCTTGTGAACCATTGGACCCTGTGGTTGTTCCTGAAAATAAAAAAGGACTAGCTTGGCTAAAATCTCCTTTGCAAGATGCAGAAGGACACACGACTCCACAAGGCATCTTCAAGGAATCTAAGATACCTAGTAGGTATTCTAGTTTTGTAGCTTTAATGACTAAGCTATTTGAATCCAAACCTTCTAACTTCGAGGAAGTATCTACTTCACAAGTGTGGAAGGATGCAATGATGTATAATACCAATCTATTATGAAGAACAATGTTTGGAAATTGTTCCAAGACTTGAAGGAAAGTCTGTGGCAACTTCAAAGTGGACTTACAAGATCCAGCATGCAATATATGGGAGCATTGATAAACAAAAGGCAATATTTGTGGCTAGACAATTCTCCTAGAAAGAGGGAGAAGACTATGATGAATTCTTTGCACCAATTTCTAGATTAAAGAAGGCCTTGTATGGACTCAAACAAGCTCTAAGAGCTTAGTATTCTATAATTTGATGGATATATGCTGAGACTTGTTTTATCTAAAAGTGTTTATGATCCAAATATTTATATCAAGGTTGTAAAAGGTGAGTTGGTGATACTGCTACTATATGTTGATTATTTGTTCATGACTAGTGTAGAACATCTTATTGATCAGTTTAAAAGAGAGTTGGCCTCTGGATTTGACATGAAGGATATTAGCTTAATGCATTACTATTTGGGGTTGGAATTCAGGTAGAACCCTGATGAAATCCTTCTTGGACAAGGAATATATGTCATCAATATCCTTCAAAAGTTTGGAATGAAGGACTGCAAGTCTATGGAAAATGCTATGGTGAAAACATGATAAAGTTCATAGATTCTAAGTCTAACCTCGTGGATCCATCCATGTACCTGAAGTTGATTGGATCATTGACGTATTTGGTAAATACCAGGCCAAATATTTTCTTTGCGGTGTTAGTGTCAGTTAGTTCTTCCTATCACCAGTGATCAAATATGCTTTTACCAAGTTTTCTTAGGGGTCTCAAAGTCAAATTTTATCATGTCACCAGGTTTTCAGAATAAAATTTGGTCACTGGTGAGTGTATCTAGGGTTATTTCTACTCTCTCAAGAATTTCACATGTCAGTCACTTTCATCACTCAGCTAAGTGTATCATCATTAAGATACTATCATCATCATGTCAGTGATCACCATCATGATTTCATTCAGTTCAATGTCTCCATTAGGTCATTAAGGTTTCAAGGTCACTAAAACTTTCAATTCATGCATAAAATCTGGAAAATGAGGAGTGGTAATAAGAAAATTTCTTCAATAAATTTTGATTTCAAATGTAATTTTATGTTTTTATATGTAATAAGTACTTCAAATTCCAAAATGGGCATTGCAGAAAGAAAGAGACCAAAACCTACTAAATGAGGATTTGAGTATTGAAGACAGAATTGCTATGGAAATCAATGAAGAAAGGGAATATTGGCTAGGCAAAGTCAATGGCCATATAGAGAGGCTTCTTGAAAAGGCTAACATGGACAATCATATGTTGAGGCACATGGCCCACCACTATCAAACAAGGAATTTGATTGAACAAATCAAAATCAAGAAATTGAAAACAAAGCTAAAATAAGTCCAAGACAAGCAAAGGAATTCAAGAAAAAGGGGTAAAAAAATTAAATTGGTGGCTAAAGCATCCAAGGATGTTTAACATATCATACATAGAAGCCAAGGAGAAAATTTTGAAAATATTGGAGCAATTTGAATTTTTTTGTAATTTTGCAGGAATGACACACAAAAGTGGCACGCAGAGGTGCGACCCTTTTTCATCGAACATCTAAATGAGATATTTCCTACATGGATGAGCACATAATGATGAGAACATGCCAAATATCAGCTTATTTTTGCATGAAAGCTTCCTATTTTGATCAGAAACTCAAAAAACCTCACCTTTTTCATGCCTCTGCCACTAAATCTGGACTAGCGCGATGCTTTTGAGTAAGGTTGGAAAAATAATGTTTTGGAGGCCTTCCCATGGGTATTTTTTGGCGCTTGATGTATCATTGGAAAATAGACACGTGGGAATAATTGACCCAAATTTTAGAATGCAGAATGGACTCCTAAAAGTCTGCCAAAATCAACTCTCAATAGGCGTGACCCTTTTGCTGGCTGGTGCGACCCTTTTGGGCCTGGCACGACCCTTCTGGAGACAATTTGGGAGAATGGGTTTTTGGAGGCATTCCCATGGGTAATTTTCAAATATTCAATATGTTTTGGAAATTAGAAAGACAAGGATAGTTTAACATTCTTTTATATTTTAGTTTTGAATTCATGAAGGCACCTAAAATGGCCTCAAACTTGGCGCTATGATTCTGCAATTTTATGAGATTTTAATTAAAATTTTCACTATGTAATTTTTCAGAGTTTCTAGTTTGACTTTTGTAAAAGTCAAAAGGTGAAAGTAGATGAATGTAAATGGTCAAGTGTAAATGTAAATGGGTTACTATATGTGTAAATAGATGTCTTATCCTCCATTTAATTCTTTGGATAAATATCTTGTGATAGTTAGATAAAAGAGGAAATGGTTGAGTAACCTCCCTAGTATGTAGCAGTGATTAGATAGGTGCATGTATTTGACATTATTTGCTGGAAATTCGACCTCCTAGGGAGGATTTCTACTTCAGATCCTATATGAGGCCTTTTTTAATCATTTTCAAGGGTTGGATGTAGTGGAATTAAGCCTTGAATGCTAGTGTAATTGAGAATTTGGCAAGAACTAATAGACAAAGTTTGCAGCCATTATAGTGGGATTCCTATGGTATGTGTTTTAGAAATGTTTTTCCTTCTGTGATCATAAGTTTGAATGTATTGTATCTTTCATTTCCATTTCCATGTTTCATGTGCTTGTTTCCTAAGATAATAAACAAAATTCATTCATGTAATGCTCTATTTTGGAGAAGCTTTCAGATTATTGTTCATTTTTCTTCTGATATAAATTAATTCATGAGACTCGTGCTTGTTTAGAAACCCTACCTATCTCCCATATACACAATGACAACCCTAAAGTGCTAAAGTTTATGCCTACCTTGCTCCATTAAATCTTTGCAAATATGATTCTCAAAGCCTAGACGTAGCTCCCTAGACCTAAGCCATCATCCAACAAACAATCAAAATCAAATCAAACCCTGATGTAAACATATATACCCTAAAATCCTTTATATTCTAGTCATCTCTTGGTTGTGATTTCATACAGAGAGCCCTCTCTAGTTTGGTAGGGTTAGCTACCAAACTAAAATCTTGGTATGTGGTTACCTCTGCCGATTCCTCTCAGCCCAGGAAATTGTGGAGGATAACATTTTGGTGCCGTTGCCAGGGAACGAACAATTTCATATTCCCCGGGAAAGATCATCAAAGTTTAGATCTGATTTGATGATGGTGGACATCAATCAGACACATATGAAGGCTGAAACATTCACTTGGTGACTCCAACATGATTCAAAGACTCCACTGGCAACAGGATCCAGAAATCGAAATGAGTTCTCAATCTAGAAGGTATGCTCCTATGCATCAAGATCATGTTCTGGGATTTGAAAATCATATTCCTTAGGTAGATTGGCAAACATACTTGCCAAAATTCAGAGATGGAAAATGTGATGATGCCACACTTCATTTAATAAGATTTCATATGCATGTGTGTAAGCTGAGGATTAATTTTCATGAATATTTTTTAATGAAGATGTTCAGGATCACATTAGAAGAAAGAACACGGTTTTGGTATGAATGCTTGCCTCCTACTTGTATTTATTCTCTCAAAGATTTTCACTCAGTATTTTTTTGAGAAGTATAAAGAAGCCTATCCTTCTTTGTGTTTGATTGAGGATTATTGTGATCACTTTGAGAATTTTATTCAAGAGCTGGAAAGTGCTTATGGTGATGAAGATTTTATGGATGATGAACTCTTAGATGCTTTGAATGAAAACCCTTTTCACCACCATGAGAAGATCATGGATTCTACCCTGGATGACAACGAACTTGAGCAGAATTCTTCAAAAGATGACAGTGATCTTCCATCATATGAAGTTGATAATAATTTGCAACAGTCCTCTCAAGTTTTCCTTGATTCAATAACTGATGTTGTGGATGATATTTGTAGTCAAAGTCCTTCTCCATTAGTTAACAATGAGCTTCAAAAAAAAGATGACACAAATTTTATTAGGCAATTGACTTCATTGTTTTGTTCAGCAAGAGTCCCGTTACAAAGTTCATCCAAAAATATGCAGTCTACATCTGTTTCGCTTGAGAATGAAAAACTCCATTTTATGAAACAACCAATGTCTAAAAAGGAAAAATATTCTTGTCTCATTGTTGGTCATCAAGAAAAGGTAGTCATTCATGAGGTTTAGAATCGTTTTGTTAAGTTGCTGCAATCAGTAAGGAAGATGAGTTTTATTATATTTATGGATCATGTACACATGTTCAGTGGACACTTGGAGTGGCCTATCTTTTGTTTTTTCTGCTTGCTCAAAGAAAGTATGAGAAAAATTCAAATTAGTAGCCATTTGCTGGATTGGTTACACTGGAGGGATCATTAAACATGATTTTATATACATCTTCAGCAGGTTGGGAGTTATCATTAGAAGTTTGAAGCCCGAGGAGAAGGTTATAAGGCTTCTATGATCAATTGTTGTTTTCTTTTGGTTAAAAAGGTTGTAAATTCAGTTTTTTCAGTCAATATGTTTTTTATAGTCAAGTTAGTGAGTTAGTCAGTTAATTTTCAGCTTGAGTTTAGTCTTTGCATTTTGACTCCATGCCCAATGAACAAGGCTACTAGGTCTACGGTGTTCTTGAAACCTCCAAGGAGCTTCCATCCCCATTTGGAGCCAATGTTAGTGTTAGTTAGTTCTTCCTGCCACCAATGATCAAATATGTTTTTACCAAGTTTTGTTAGGGGTCTCAAAGTCAAATTTTATCACGTCACTAGGTTTTCAGAATAAAATTTGGTCACTAGTTAGTGTGTCTAGGGTTATTTCTACTCTCTCAATAATTTCACATGCCGGTCACTTTCATCACTCAGCTAAGTGTATAATTGTTAAGAGACTATCATCATCATGTCAGTCATCACCATCATGATTTCATTCAGTTCAGTGTCTCAATTAGGTCATTAGGGTTTCAAGGTCACTGAAACTTTCAATTCATTCATAAAATCTGGCAAAGGAGGAGTGGTAATAAGCAAGTTTCTTCAATAAATTTTGATTTCAAATGTAATTTTATGTTTTTAAATGTAATAAGTACTTCAAAGTCCCAAAAGGGCATTGCAGAAAGAAAGAGACCAAAACCTACTAAACACGGATTTGAGTATTGAAGACAAAATTGCTATGGAAATCAATGAAGACAGGGAATATTGGATAGGAAAATTAAATGGCCATCTAGGGAAGCTTCTTGAAAAGGATAACCAGGACAATCAAATATTGAGGCACATGGCCCACCACTATCAAACAAGGAATCAGATTGCACAAATCAAAATCAAGAAATTGAAACAAAACTGAAAGAAGTCCAAGACAAGCAAAAGAATTCAATAAAAAGGGGTAAAAGAATGAAATTGGTGGCTAAAACATCAAAAGATGTTTAGAATATCATCCATAGCATCCAAGGAGAAAATTTTGAAAATTTTGGAGCAATTTGATTTTTTTTTGAAATTTTGCAGGAAACGACATATAGAAGCGCCGCACAGAGGTGTGACCCTTTTTCCCCGGACATCCAAATGATATATTTCCTACATGTATGAGTGCATAATGATGAGTACATTCCAAATATCAGCATACTTTTGCATTAAAACTTCCTATTTTGATCAGAAACTAAAAAAACCTCACCTTTTTCATGCCTCTGCCACTAAATCTGGACTGGCGCGGCGCTTCTGAGTAAGGTTAGCAAAATCAAGTTTTGGAGGCCTTCCCATGGGTATTTTTTGGAGTTTGATGTCTCATTTGAAAGTATACACGTGGGGATACTTGAAAAATCTTTCAAAATGAAAAATGAACTCCTAAACGTATGCCAAAATAAGCTTTCAACGGGCGTGACCCTTTTGCTGGCTGGTTCGACCCTTGTGGGCCTGGCGCGACCCTTTTGGAGACACCTTGGGAGAATGAGTTTTTGGAGACCTTCCCTTGGGTCATTTTAAAAAATTCAAGATGTTTTAAAAACTAGACAGACAAGTCTAGTTGAACGTTCTTTCATATTTCAATTTTGACTTTAGGAAGACACCTAAAAATGGCCTCAAACTTGGCACTATGCTTCTGCAATTTTATGAGATTTTAATTAAAATTTTCACTGTGTAATTTTTCAGAGTTTCTAGTTTGACTTTTGTAAAAGTCAAAAGGTGAAAGTGGATGAATGTAAATGGTCAAATGTAAATGTAAATGGGTTACTATATGGGTAAATATGTGTCTTATCCTCCATTTAATGCTTTGGATAAATATCTTGTGATAGTTAGATAAAAGAGGAAATGGTTGAGTAACCTCCCTAGTATGTAGCAGTGATCAGATAGGTGCATGTATTTGAATTTCTTTGTTAGAAATTTGACCTCCTAGGGAGGATTTCGACTTCATAGCCTATATTAGGCCTTTTGTAATAATTTTTAAGGGTTGGATGTAGTGGAATTAAGCCTTGAGTGCTAGTGTAATTAAGAATTTGGCAAGAACTAATAGACATAGTTTGCAACCATTATAGTGGGATTCCTGTGGTATGTGTTTTAGCAATGTTTTTCCTTTTGTGTTCATAAGTTTGAATGTATTGTATATTTCATTTCTATTTCCATGTTTCATGTGCTTGTTTCCTAAGATAATAAACATAATTCATTCATGTAATGCTCTGTTTTGGAGAAGCTTTCACATTATTGCTCATTTTTCTTTTGATATAAACGAATTCATGAGACTCATGTTCGTTTAGAAACCATACCAATATCCCATATACACAATTACAACACTAAAGTGCTAAAGTGGGTGCCTACCTTACCCTATTACATCTCTGCAAATCTGATTCTCAAAGCCTAGACCTAACTCCTTAGACCTAAGCCATCATCCAGCAAACAATCAAAATCAAATCAAACCCTGATCTAAACATATCTAGCCTAAAATCATTTATATTCCAATCATCTATTAGCTGTGATTTCATAGAGAGAGCCCTCTCTGGTTTGGTAGGGCTGGCTACCAAACTAAAATCTTGGTCTGTGGTTACCTCTGTCGATTCCTCTTAGCATGGGACATTGTGGAGGATAACATGTGGTAAACACCTTGAGCCAGTTCTATATGGAACTGAGAGACGAGCATTGGATTGAAACAAATCATATATTGATATATTTAAATGGTAATGTTGAATACTATTTTAGATATGATTTGAACGGTGAGGTAAAACTGCAGGGTCATATCATGGAGCTTGGTTACACTTTTTTCCAAAGCGAGGGCACATTTTGGGAAAAAAAGAAGCTCAATCAAGAAATTTTAAGCGCTTGATTGAGAAATTTTGAAACCCTCAATCGAGTTTTTTAAGGGATTAAACATAGCTCGATTGAGTGTTTAAAAAAACCCTTAATTGAGCTCCTTGGAAACCCAAATTAGGAGCTCGATCGAGCTCATAGTTTGTAACATTTAATATCAATGCTATTGATAAATGTTGGTGTGCAATCACTTTTTAAATGGCTCGATCGAACCATTGGTTAACCACATTCATGGCTCGATCGAATGTTTATTTAACCCTCTATTGAGCTATTTTAATTTTGAAATCAAGCGCTCGATCGAGCTACTAAGGTCCTAAAAATCATAGTATTAGCGCCCCTTCTGCACATTTTTCTGCAACATCATTTTGTACCCTAGTGGATTTAGGGAGAGTTTGACCTTAAGTGGAAAAGTAGATCATGTTGGATTCGTGAAATAATTCTATATACAAAGGCATATGAGTTAGACACTTTTGAATTCATATGATATTTTTCATCTAGTTTATTCTAAACATAATGCTTAAATTTTTTTTGGATAGCTTCAAAGGGTTTGAATAAAAAATCAATAACATAGAATATACGCAACGAAAAAATTTCAAAAAATACCAGTGTATTCATTTATGAGTCCTATTCAAAAGGGTATTCTTGGTTTTTAAATTTATCTAAATAGTTAAAATAAAATCTTAACACATGTGTCTGCAAAACGCAATTGAAATATTACTTTGCCAACCTTGAAAAATAATAAAAAATATAATTTTACATGAAAAAATTAGTCCTCTCCTTGTAGATCATGCTCATACATATAATTTTTAAAATTACACATTTTAGACTAAGTTATGCTACACGAACACACACATACCTCTTAAAGTGTGTGAAAATTTGCAAGGACAAGGATTTCATTTAATGGAAGTTCGTCATATTTTACGACAATATTATTTTTTTGCAAAAAATATCATTAGGACAACAACATAATTCTCCACAAATTGTATTTTTTCTCCAAATCAAAATTCACAATGCTTATATGAATTTTGAGAGCTTCAATTCGATAAAAGAGAAAAAAATTTGAAATTTCATTGCCACATTTGGCCAAAAAGTGTAACCCATCTTCATGTAGTCACCCTGCAGGGATATACAAAATTTGACTAGGAAGGGAATGCAAATGACAAGAAGAGTATATCTAGTGTATGCTTTAGTTTGGATTATGCTATGATATCCTAGATGAGTAGGAAGAAGACCTTTGTTTCACTTAGTACTATATAAGTAAAGTATATTGTATCTTGTTTGACATTTTGTGAGGGAGTATGGCTTTAGAAGCTACTCTTTGGATTGTTTGACTAGATGCTGAAACTGATTGTACTGTTCTATGGAAATCAAAGCTATGTGAATATAACAAACAATCCAATGTTTCATGATAAAATAAAGCATACTGATATTAAGTACATGACTACCTTCGCGATGTGGTACATAAGGGAGCGGTGAGGCTCCAATATATGTCCATCGATGAGTATGCAATTGAAATTCTAACAAATCCTCTATATTAAGTGAAGTTTGTATAATTTAGAGACAAGCTTAGACTAGTGGAGAACTCCTCTATTGATCCAAGTGGATATTGGTGGCCACCCGCCTATTCCACCTAGACCCCCCAGTTAGTTTCATCTGTTTCCTTGTTCATTTTAGCATTTACTATTTTTAGTATTTTTGGGTCCCGAACTTCCGGAGCAGTTTTGACCCCCTAAATGATTTTTTTTGGGCTCCACGATAGGCCCATGGCAATAGGTAGGGGCTTGCGATGAAACCTGTAGTACTTAGAGATACCTTTCCAATAAGGTATCATACATGCCAGACAGAGATAATATGACCAAGTTACGACCCCGAGAAGTTGGCTACCCAACTAACCCCAACAACACCCACAAACTCTTGGTGTTACATCTCCTGGGGTTAGGGTTTTGGTTGTTTAGGGTTTTCTCATGTTTCCCAATAATAAATAGGTCCTTGAGCCTCATTGTAACAAAGTTCAGAGGCATGTAGCCGCCACATCTCTTCTCAGAGATAAGTTACCATAGGCCGAGCTATCTTATTTCCATTCTGTTTGTAAGCATAGTTCAATAGTTTTTTATTAATGAAATGAAGTGTTTTTCTGTTGCATCTCTGTGTTTATGATTATATCTATAAGTTGTTGCATTTTTGTTTAATTTCGGATCAGTGGTATCAGAGGGGTCTACTATTTCTCTGTTTTTCTTTGCATGTCCCCAACGAGGTTAGGATATAAGGAGTTAGGGCTCGATCTGGTTGAACCATTGTAAGATCAGCCTCACAAAACCTGAAAACCTCCCATGGTGGAAGAAAAGAAAGATGAGGGGTAGGAGATCCTTTCAAAATGTTGCTCGAGGAAGCCCTCGAGCGACATAGGAACGCGATGATGGATAAATTTGCCCAGATCCTTCGGCAGACACCCACAGACGATGCATCTTCATCCAGTAGCCAATCTGGAGGTGCCAATCCTTTTAAGGTACAAGTTAACTTCAATATCCCCATATTCAAAGGCCTGATAGATGCAGACGTCGTAGATAAATCATTAAACCTATTGGAAGGATATTTTTTAGTTCATGACTTTTCAAATCAGGAAAATATTACTTTTGTGCTTCTTAAAGCAACCCCACATGTCAAGGATTGGTGGGAAACCTACCGTGAACAAAAGGACAAGAGTGAACCCTTGCTATTTTCAGCCTCACCCACTTGGAATTATTTCTGAGATGCCATTAAGGAACAATATTACCTTGTCGGAGCTATGAAGACAAATACATAAAGTGGACCACGCTACGACAGGGAAGGGACGAAGATGTGCCAGAGTTCACAAATACTTTCCATACCCTTCGCACGAAGCTAGGTATCAAGGATACTACGCAGCATTGGTGCTCAAGTACCGTGGCTATCTACACAAGTACGTCTAGGATGAGATGGAGTTCCTAGACATTTCCTCTCTTGGCATCGCATATCAGTACGCTGTTAAGATTAAGAAAAAGTTTAAACAGAAGAAGCAGGAATTTAGATCTACGAATCCAAATAAAGGAAAAGGCTCCCCCAAACCACATAAAAAAGGACCAAGCCAAGGCGACACTACCCAGGATAACCCGTCGAAGTCGAAAGAAAATAACAACACCCCGAAGACGAAGAAGGACACGAGAAAATGGTGTGAGTTCCATAAGAGCTCCTGATCCAAACTTAAACAAGAACATAAAAAATTATAGATATACTCATAAACACAGAGATGTAGTAGAAACAAAATTCATTTCATTAATAGAAAAATACTAAACTATGCTTACAATATAATGGAACTAAGATAACTCAGGCGATGGTAACTTATCTCTGAGAAGAGATGTGGCGGCTACATGCCTCTGAACTAAGTTACAATGAGGCTCAAGGGATTTTTTATTATTGAACAATAAGAGAAAACCCTAAACAACCAAAACCCTAACCCGAGGAGATGTAACACCAAGAGTTTATGGGCCTCGTTGGGGTTAGTTGGGCAGCCAACTTCCCAAGGTCATAACTTGGTCATATTATCTCTGTTTGACGTGTACGATACGTCATTGGAAAGATCTCTCCGAGGACTACAACTGATGACGCAATTACCTACGTAATTTACAGAGATTATGTAGGTAATCACGTCAGTTGTAGTTCTCAGAGATATCTTTCCAACAAGGTATCATACACGTCAAATGGAGATAATATGACCAAGTTATGACCCCGGGAAGTTGGCTGCCCAACTAACCCCAATGTGGGCCATAAACTCTTGGTGTTACATCTCCCCAGGTTAGGGTTTTCTCTTATTGTTTAATAATAAAAAGGCCCTTGAGCCTCATTGTAACTCAGTTCAGAGGCATGTATCCACCACATCTCTTCTCAAAGATAAGCTACCATCGCCCGAGCTATATTATTTCCATTCTGTTTGTAAGCATAGTTCAATATTTTTCTATTAATGAAATGAAGTGTTTTTCTACTGCATCATGTGTTTATGAGTATATCTGTAATTTGTTGCATTCTTGTTTAAGTTCGGATGAGTGGTATTCTCTTTCTCTCTTTTTCTTTGCATGTCCCCAATGAGGTCAGGGTATAAGGAGTTAGGGCTCGATCTGGTTGAACCATTGCAGGATTAGCCTTGCAAAAATCGGCAACCTCCCATGGTGGAAGAAAAGAAAGACAAGGGGGTAGGAGATCCTTTCAAAATGTTGCTCGAAGAAGCCCTCGAGTGACAGAGGGACGTGATGGTGGATAACTTTACCCAGATCCTTTGACGGCTACCCATAGGCGATGCATTTTCATCTAGTAGTCACTCTGGAGGCACCACTCCTTTTAAGGTACAAGTTAACTTCGATATTCCCATATTCGAAGGCCTCATAGATGCAGATGCCGCAGATAAATGGTTAAATTTATTGGAAGGATATTTTCTAGTTCATGAATTTTCCAGTCAGGAAAAGATTACGTTTGCACTTCTCAAAGCCACCCCACACGTCAAGGACTGGTGGGAAACCTACTGTGAACAAAAGGACAAAAGTGAACCCTCTTTGTTTTCAGCTGCACCCACTTGGACTTAGGAGGACAGTACAAGTGATGATAGACCCATACTGACTGCAAATAATCATAGTGACGATATTTTTGTGTAACATGGGCTGGTGACCCTGATGATCGGAAGTCTACTGTAGGTTATGTGTTCACTCTTGGTTCATGACCTATTACATGTGCTTGCAAGAAACAAGGTGCCATTTCTCTTTCTTCAACAGAAGCAGAGCATCGTGGTGCCGTAGAAGCTAGTAACGAATCCTTGTGGCTTCATCAGATCCTGCCAGAGTCTGGCTTTCAGCAGAAACATCCGACTACACTTTGGTTTGATAATCAAAGTGCCATTCAACTATGCAAAGATCTAGTCCAACATCAGCGCAACAAACACATTGAACTGCACATGCACTTCATCAGAAAGCTCATCCATGACCATGTTTTTAAAGTGCAATATTGTTCAACAGATGATCAAGTTGTAGACATCTTTACAAAGGCTGTCACAGAGGCAAAGTTCACTAAACTTCGATTTATGGTTGGAGTTCAGGAAGTTGTCACTAAGGGGGGATAGGCTCTAGTGCCTCCTTCCTTCTCCTATTGTGTCATATTTGTAAATCCTTCAATCCAATCCCAAGTTGTTCTTAAGGGGGGATGTTAGGATATTCTGACACATAGGAAATAGTTAAGTATAACTTGGTCTAGTATAGAGTTAGGTAAAGTGTGTTTCTTTACTATGTACATTTTGTAACTTACAATCCAATGGTCACGATATGTAGTGATCCGACGGTTCATTCTCTCCTCGGTATTACCGACACTTGATCCGTGGCTTAACACCCGATTGGTCCATGATCTCTATTTAAATAACATGGAGGGTCATTTGTAGGTTAACTATTCATGAGAGAAGCTTATGTAAAATTTCACTCTTTTATTAAAAAATTGCCTGAAGTGGCCGCGTTGGCTCAGGCCGTGGACTGTTTCCCTCTTTGAGGGTTTTAACCACGTCAAAATACTGGTGTATTGATATGTGATCTGTGTGTGAGCGGTGTCCTTTGGTGTTCTTTCTGAGGAACTTACCCTGTAAATTCCTACAAAAACCTAGTTATAGTACCCTCCCATACTACTTCGGGTGAGACCTCAGTTCGTGCTCTGCGGACTATTGCCGAAAGGGCTAGTAGTACCGAGATTTGTTTGGCTAAATCACCTTTGAACCTGGGTTAGGCCCCAACAAGCTAATAAATCATTCGTTGCTGGGACCTGGATCCGCATAAGGGATGTCTGATGTTGTGTTAATGGAATCCGATAAAGAAAGAAATTGAAGGGTGGCTGGACAGAAAAATTCACGAGTTCGCGATGTAGGAAAATAGGAATCTGTGAGTATCGAAGGAATAGTGGTTAGAGCGCTACTTATATATGGAAATCCACAAGATTTTCTTTGCATCCTTCCCCTCTGAGTTGTATGAGTGAATCGCAAAGCTAGCAGACATTCAAGGAAGGTGTAGGCTTGACAAACCGATTGTGTGGACTTTAGAGTTGGTGCGCAAACTAGAAGCATCGGAAGATAATATCACACGCTCTGTGGACCATTGGATCCATCGAATTATAGGAGGTTTCATCACCAAGTTCACGGTAGATACTTCAGTCAGCTACATCGAGGCAGAACGATTCTTCCCTAAAGGAATGCGAGGTAAGTGCATTAAATCTTTGAACACTTGGATTAAAATGCTATTGTGTAAAAAGCGGGTCATGTGAATAAATTGATGTTTGGGGCTACGCGAAGTGGGAGGATCTATAAAAACGAAGGTAGCACAGAGATAGAGAATATCCCCTTGATTTTGCCTCAGTGAGAAAGCGAGGAAGAGCTCGCAAAATTTTCACCAAGAAATGCAATCAGTTTGATAAGGCAATGAATTTCGCGCATACCACCTCCACCTACACCACCACCAGTTTCACCATATTCACCCCCATCTCTTCCCACACCACCTCTGCCACCATAGTTCAAAATGGAAAGCACGATAAAATTTCCAGTGTTCAAAGGAGTAGGGAACGAAGATCCAGACCAATTTTGGTTCATGGTAAAGGCTGTATGTGAAGCACAAGGAGTCGTGGATGACAATATAAAGAAGGCAACATTGGTAAGCACATTGCAAGATCGCACACTGACATGGTACATTAAGCATTCCAATGAAAATCCAAATGCAAGGATCGCAAATATCCAAGTTGTGTTGAATATGGAATTTAGCAGGCCAAAATTGGAGACATAGTCGATTATCGGGTTTAAGGAAATCACGATGCTTCCAGGTGAGACCCCCTGGGAACTGGATCACAGGCTGAAGGGTATGATTCGGGAAGCCAACATGACCCTGACTGATGGACAGTACCACTCATGGTTTGTAGCGTCACTAACGCCGCATCTAAGAACCGCGCTGTCAAAACAGAAGTTATCCACCCAGGCTGAAGCTTTGGAGATTGCAATGAGACTGCACGAGACCCCAATACAAGATCCTACCCTGGGAGTCCAAAAAATCCATGCGCAATTGAAAATTTTGTATTCGGAAATGCAGATTTTGAAACAGGACAGGTCAACTCGCCCAGAGGCATGCGAGGAGGTATGGTGCATAAAGTGCAAAGGCCAGGGAAATGACAAGGACCATTGTCCAGTATTCACAAACTACCTAGCGGGAGGAGGGCCAATTCCATTGAGACCAGAGGCACAAGCATGAATGAGCGCAGTCCCTGCATTATGGTGCGCGATTTGTCAAATAGGAGGGAAGAACGCTACAGATAACTGTCATCTATTACAGAAATATACGCAGACGTCCCAACAATTATTCTATAATTTTTGCAGGTTAGTAGGCCATGATGAGCATACATGTAGAAGTTATGAACTCATGATGGATCAGACTCCTGCCTACAGAGTTCAAACCAAAACGCGAGCCCTTGATCAAAATGCAGGGATGATGTGCACTGGATTTCAGGGGGCCAGACGAGGTCAAGGTGGAATGGGACCAGGAAGGGGTCGTAGGAAACTGATTTGTTACAATTGCAGAGGGCCAAGGCATTATGCCCATGATTGTACAAATCCAATGAGAGCATCATGTTTATATTGTACCCAGTTTGATCATGAGATGGAGGACTGCCCTACACTGATAGCGAGGTTGTGTGATAAAGGAATACTCCAGCCTCCCTCGACTCAGAACCTACAAATGATGAGGTCTGAGCTGTGCGAAGAGGACCCGAATGTCAACATCGTGCTATGAAGTAGTATCATGATAGTAGATGGCAAGGGAAAACAACTTGAAGAAATTTCTTGGGTTCACAAGGCTCCAACAAAGGAACTAGAGTTTGATTTGGAGTGCGTGAAGGAGACATTCATGGAAGCTAAGAAGAGCTTCATGGAGGCCTCCACTTTAGGTAGTAAAGACAAACTAGAACCAGAGATGGACCCATCAATGCTTACTACCTTTATGGAGACATGCATGAAGCTACTACGCGACAGAAAGGCTATAATGGGATTGCAGGAACTCATCACTAGGTGCGCCGAGTCAGGAGAACCGCGCGTAGTCCGGAAGCTCGGGAAGCATACAATGCGAACAGGAAGGGAGATGAGATTGACTACGCAAATCAGAGAATATGAAATGGATCAAGTGATTCTGGATCTAGGATCGGACATGAATGTACTGCCAAAGAAAACATGGGAGCGCATGGGCAGGCCTGCGTTGCAATGGTCTCCTATTCAGTTGCGAATGGCCAACCAACAGAAGATCCTACCGAAGGGAAGATTGTAGGGAATAATGGTAGATATTGAAGGTGTGAGTGTACTTGAAAATTTCGAAGTGATAGAGATTGTTGATGACAACAATCCCTATCCTGCGCTACTAGGAATAGATTGGGCCACTGATATGAACAGAGTGATAAATCTAAAGAAGCTAAAAATGATTTTTGAGAAAAAGTCATTGTGCATAGTGGTACCTTTAGACCCTGTGGAAGGATCACGCTACACAAAGCTAGTGCGAGACGATGAGAGTGATGACGATCTAGACTGTATCTACAAGATAATTGCTCGGGAACAGGATTGGGTGAATCCTATAGTGGATGGCAGGATTTTGTGGGAGTGTGAAAGCTCCTGCACCTCAGATTCAGATGAGGAAATAGAACGATGGCAGAACTGGTTACACGAGGTAACCATGCTCAATTGCAACATGATGGTAATTGGTGAGCTCCAGTATTGCAGCAATAATGCTGCAACTCTTGGGACTCCCTTCTTTACTTTTATCAACCAGGTAGTTCGTAACAAACTTGGAAGCAACGGTGCTGTATGCACAAGTACTAGCTCTTGCCACAGCTGTCACTTGGTCAGCTGGCACAAGTCTGCTAGGGGCTTAAGCCAACTTCTATGAGCTCTGAGAAGAAGCTTTTTAACTGATGGATGAAAGCTAAGTCAAAGAAGGCTGATCTACTTGCAGAAAGAAACTAGAAAGCTGAAAGGAAACGTAAACCCTAGAAAACCCTAATTTTACCAGCTATCCCTACCGATGCAAGAAAGAGGGTGCAAGCTACTGAAAGAAATGCCATTGACTTCCAGGAAGGTAAATACATGTATCTAAGCTACTTCTACAGTAACATATGAAAAAAACATCTTTTTGTATTTTTGAATAAGTTGCCAGAATTATCATGCATGCGATTTGATTGTGCAGAGGTGGATTGGCGAGAGGAAATGCGTGGATGAGGTCGGGAAGGTTCAAAGAGGGCATAAGGGGTCCCTAACACCCTTCCAGAGAGTTTCACAGAGTTTGGCTATCAAGAAACCTCATTCGTGAGCTTCTACAGGAAGTCTGTAGGGGTTCTACAGGATGCCTGTGATTTTCTATAGGATGTTCTGTAACTTTCTACAGGATGTTCAGAAATGGGATTTTGGAGGATGGATGGATGGAGAAAGATGAAGGAGTTGGTATGGAGGTAGGATAAGGGTTGAAGGTGGACCAGGACTTGGTGGATGGAGTTGAGTACAGATGTAGATGGCTGGATTTGTTCAAAGAGGACTGAAGCAATGATGCACAAAAACTAGGGTTATGTGAGAAAATGGCAAACGTAAGGCTAGAAGCTGAACTGAGGGATGGAGCAGATGGGTTTGATGAAGTATGGGCAGGTAGAGAAGTGGTACAGGTGCTCTCCAAGTCATTTTTCCAATTGAACCAACGAAAACTTGAAAAAATAAAAGACCTAGTTACATTGACCTAATCTAATCTAGCTGTCAGTAAAAAGAATGAACAGAAGTTAAACTGCAAGGAAACCATGTATTCTAACTCATGCAACTAAGCAAGGAAAAGTATGAACTTGTAACCAACTTCTACACATGAAAATCAAACACTAGTGATTGCATGGCAAAGCAAAATCAGTGTTTTTGTGGGCAGCATGGTTATCCTGATCACAGCTCCTGATCCCACTGAGGGAGAGGTGAAACTAGAGATCTTTGATGGCCCTTTTTTGAGGCTTTTCCCTGTTAACAACCTATCAACTAAATCTAAGCATCAAAAGTCTTTCTAACCATTAATAGTGACCTAGTTAATCAACAAGATTTTATCTACTTAACAGAAATAATTTTGCATATGCAGGAAGAACAAATAACAATACATAAAGGAGGCCTTAGCACTCGGGTTGGGCCCAACCCCAAGAGCTGCAAGCTCCTATAAAGAACTCAGATCCGATGCCAAGTAAAGCTGCTTCCCATTACTCAAAAATAATCATCACAAGAAAGTTTGTACAACAGTAGCTAAGAAAAACGAGCTGGAAAAGGACAATACTATAGTGCAAATATGAATAGTTCCAAAAGTAAACTACGAAGGCTGAGGCCTTCTTACTTATAAAATACGAGGGGGCTAGCAGCCCTCCTAGATTCAAGGGACTCAGCTGTTCCAACTGCAGTAAACAGTCACTCTTTCCAAAGCTGCTTGGCTGCCTTTAGAACTCGTTTTGGTGGCCTGTTGAGCTTGGAGTTGAGGGTGGAGATTTCGATAAAGGGCCATTTAATGCCACAGACAACCTCCCTATGAATCATCACCTCAAGCTTGGCTTTCACCTGGGCCATAATTGCTTGGTTTTGCTCCAAAATTTGTCCAAAAAACCTGAAATGACCACGTATTAGCCTCCTTGGTAGAGTGACCACCCTTATTCGTTCAAATAACGTAAACATACTAGAAAAACATGCATAATCTATGAAAAATGGAGGATTGAAAAAGGACAATTAGGAATAATGAGCCCAATAAGTTACCCAATTTGGGGCTCATCTGTAATATCACTGCGTTGTGTGACAACATAGGTAAGGGATCTACCTATGTATGACGGGTTGATAGCGGTGGATGATTTCCTGACCAAATTTGAAATAGGGTTGCCAGAACAGCAGCGTTTTGATGCTCTGACATGGGCACTACACGCTACACCTGCAAGATGGTGGGGTACACATCAAGGGAGTTTTGAGGACTAGTGCAGATGCAGAAGGATGATGTGCCTACGATTTGGGAAACCACAGATGCGGCTAACAGGCAAGTATGCCGGACGGGATGATCCACGTGCACACCTTGCGAAATGGACCAAGGTCTACAGGGAAGAGCCAAAACATGAATGGGTGCATTTGTTCTGTCATACCTTGGATGTCATGCCCCTTAATTGATATACTAAGACAGAGCTCCGCCATGGCACGAGTGAATGGGATATCTGATGCGAAGGATTCCGATTAACATTCACGTTTGAAGATCGTTAGTGGGATACTGTTGATGATGCGCTACAAGCAGTAATAGAAGCTATCTTCAAAATACCCCAGGAACCAATGGAAGTTCTTTAGTCGGAATGGGAAACCCAGTTGAGCTGCATGCTGGAGTGTTACAATGTAAATATTGAGGAGGATGATGAGGATCCACGAAATATTAACATTCCAGAAACTGAAGGCTGTCGCGAGGTTTGAGTACCATTGATTGAGGATCCTAACATCACTGCGCCACTAAAAACGAAGCAAGTAAACATTGGGACAAAGGAGGAACCAAAATATGAAACACTCAGTGACTATTGGGAGGATGCCACGGTGGATAAGGTCACTGAGTTAATCCGCGAGCACCAAGACTTATTCCCGACCAATATTATGGACTTAAAAGGGATCGTTGGCGACTTATGGATGATGAAGATCACCCTAAAACCCGATGCAAAGCTGGTCAAGCAGAGGCCTTACTGATTGAATCCAAAGTACAAGGAAAAGGTCCACGTAGAATTAGACAAAATGCTCGTAGTCAGAATTATTGAGCCGGTGGAAGAATCTGATTGGGTGAGCCATATGGCAGTACAGGAGAAAAATTAGAAGGGTGAATTAAGAATATGCATGGACCTCAGGAAGTTGAATGACACCTGTGTACATGACCCATTCCCGACATTGTTCGCAGATGAAGTATTGGAAAACATTGGTGGACAAGAAGCATACTCATTCACGGATGGGTTCTCAGCGTACCACCAGTTTAAAATCGCGTTGGAAGACAGGAGAAAGACAACCTTCACAACGACTGCTTTCAATACACCGCAATGCCATTTGGGTTGAAGAATGCACCGGCCATCGTTTCATGCATCATTGTTGCTGCATTCAAAGAATACATGCACAAGTCCTTGGAGGTCTATCTAGATGATTGGACTATCTTCGGATTGGTTAAGCACCACGTAGCAAGCTTAATCTTGATGCTGGATACTTACTGATGACACTAGATTGCGCTAAACCTTAAGAAGTGCACATTCCTTGTTCCCTTTGGAAACCTCTTGGGACATGTGGTCTGCAACAGGGACTAATGGTGGACCCTGTGAAGATTGCAGTAATAATCAATTTGAAAGCACCTCAGAGTGTTAAACAGTTGCATGCTACCTTGGGACACACATGATACTACAAGAAGTTCATCAAAAGCTATACACAAATCACTGCACCGATGGAAAAACTATTGAAAAAAGATGTCACATTCTGCTGGAATGATGATTGCATGAAGAGCTTGGATTTCCCAAAGGGGAAATTGGTCTCTGCTCCAATCCTCGTCTTCCCAAAATGGGATGTGGAGTTTCATGTACATGTTGATGCGTCGTGTATCGTGATGGAAGCAGTGCTCATACAAGAGAGTGGAGAGGGCTTGGATCCTCCTATCGCGTTTGCAAGTTGTAGATTTTCCAAAGATAAGAAGAAATACTCCACAACCGAGTACGAGGGGTTGGCGATGGTGTACACACTCCAAAAATACCGACACTATTTGCTAGGAGGACATTTCAAGATGTATACAGACCATTCCACATTGAAATACTTGGTCAATAAGCCTGTGTTGGGGGGTGCATTTGTAGGTGGCTCTTATTATTTCAAGAACATGACTTTGAGGTTGTCGTCAATCCTGGACACCTGAACGCAGGACCAGATCACTTGTCGCGTATTAAGACGGACAAGGAACCTACTATTTTGGAGGAAGGATTACCTGATGCACAACTCTTTGCGGTGTGCATTGCGGACAAATACTTCGAAGATATAATCCACTTTCTGATAACAGGGACTGCGCTGAAGGAATACTCCATCCATCAGAAGAAGGAATTGGTGGTGCGCATGGTGGATTTTTCTGTAATTGCGGGGCACTTATACAAAATGGGAAATGATGAGATATTGCGAAGATACGTACCTGAATTTGAACGAAGTCAGATCCTCCTGGCAGCACATGGGGGAACTGCAGGAGGACACTGTGCAGGATGCCTGACTGCACAAAAGATTCTTTGTGCATGGTTGTGGTGGCCAACCCTTCACCAGGATTCAAAAGCACACTGTAAGGCCTGCGATATATGTCAAAGGACCAGAAAACCATCGCAGAGGGACGAGATGCCATTGAATCCACAGATGACACTGTAGCCATTTGAGAAATGGCTAATTGACATTGTGGGACCTATCAAACTTCAAGGAAAGATGGGTGCACACTACATCATCACTACGACAGAGTACCTGACATGATGGGTGGAAGCACAACCAGTCAAAGACTGCATGGCTGCTACGGCTGCGAAGTTTTGTTTGAAAATGTGTTGAACTGATTTGGCTGTCCAAAGATCTTAATGAGTGATAACACATTTCCTGAACGAAACTATCAGCATGCTCATAGAAGAATTTTAGGTGTATCATCAGAAAAGTACACCGTACCACCCACAAGCCAATGTGACTATAGAAGATTTCAACAAAATACTGGAGACTACGTTGACCAAAGTGTGCAATGCACAACGAAGCGATTGGGACCTGCGCGTACCTGCAGCGCTATGGGCTTACAGGACAACGTGCAAGAAACTGACAGTACAAACATCTTTTCGATTAGTTCATGGTGTGGAAGCTATCATGCCGATGGAATATATCGTACCTAGTCTATGCATAGTAGTGCTCATTGGGATGACAGACTGTGAATATCTGGAGGAAAGGCTCACACAATTGGAAGAACTTGAGGAGGAACGGTTCTTGGAGGGTTTTCATCAACATGTACAAAAGTAGTGTGAAAAAGCCTAGCACGATCACCATATTAAGTTGCGCACCTTCAAGGTAAACGACTTAGTGTTGCTGTATGACATTAAGTTTGAAAATTTTCTAGGAAAATTCAGAATGCACTGGCTGGGAACATACATGGTTAAGGAGGTCATAGATAGAGGCGTGGTCCAGCTAGTCAAACTAAATGGAGAACCCTTCTTAGGCAAAGTGAATGGTAGCTGCTTGGAGCCCTACATGGGTGGGCCAGCTATCTAACTAACCGGCCAAAATACAGTCTTTTCTCTCCAAGGAGCTGGACTATAAACATATACAACAGATACTAGTACAGAGGTATGAAAACAACCCAGACATGGAGGTCTCAGAATACAGGATGCAATAGATTCAGCAAGCAGTGGCATAGTGCGTTGCTGACATCAACACAATTCAAGGACAGTTGGAGGAACTCTGTGCCAAGATTTCCACACTGACAGAGTGACTCAAGGGCGAGTCACAATGTTTGTGTTGGGGGCTTGTTGGGCATGGAATCCCCTCGAGGCATGTTTTGGGGCTAAAAGCCGATGTTTTGACCGAATAATGTTGTAAAGCCTCGCGAATTGCGGGTGCAGAAGTATGTTAAAGTCATAGGGTTGTCCGCCCTCGTTTTTAATGTAATGTTGGCCTACCCATGGTCCACAGACCATGGGATTATATAAATATAGTGAGGCTCTAGGTGTAAAAGGGAGCGAAGTAGAGAATAGAGAATAAGTCTAAGGGATTGAGTCCTAAGTTTCTAAGTGTGTCTTCGGGTCGTAGAGTAGGAGAAGGCTCTGTAGCTAAGTGTGTAGAGGCCTAGTTGTCCGTAGTTGAGTACGCGGACCCTTGTAGCTGAGTGCGCAGGGTGAAGTCGAGTCCGTAACCAAAGAAGAGAATAATAAAGAGAAGTTTTATCCAAATTCGATGTAACTGTTCTTGAGTTATTACATTTTTGATATAAATTGCAAATATACTGTTCATTTACTGTGCTCACTTGTATGAATGATTTATATTGCTAAGTATACTTTACACATGCAAAGAAGCTAAGTTAATCAACTAATGGTGGAATACTAGTAATGACTTGAGTAATAACAATGTTCGGCCCCCGAGTAGGGTTGCACGAAGGCAGCATCTCAGGCTGCTAGGTACGGTAAATGCGCGTAGCGATGTGCACGCAGGGTCGAACCGTAGACCACTTGAACTCATCGAACATCTCTAGGGTGCAGAAACCTGGTTCTAACACCCTCCCATACTACTTCAGGTGAGACCTCAGTCCATGCTCCGTGGACTGTTGCCGAAAGGGCCAGTAGTACCAGGATTTGTTTGGCTAAATCACCTCTGAACTTAGGTCAGGACCCAACAAGCCAACAATTTTTTGGAGACTTTACATGTGACACAAAGATTGAAGGTCATGAGATATGAATTCTGGAAAATGTTTGACATTTTGTTTCTCTTGTTATAAAAAAAGGAAGTTGCAGACAATCCATCGTAAATCGAGTCTTCAATATAATCACTCTCTATATGCTGTTGCAATTTTAGGGGCAGAACTCAGAATCCCCTTTATTATGATTTGCACTTCTAATTGGCCATAGTATTCAAATCTCTCTTCCAATTTGAGACTGCGTATTGCCTATATGGTATAGTTTTTTCCTTTGGCATTTGCTCATGCATTTGTCACAAATTGGAATTTTCTCTGGAAATAGGCTTTAAATATTTCATGAGCGACTCCTCACTTTATTGCATTCATCTTGGGGATTGGATCACATTATGATGAAGAGGTTGACATAATTGTTGAATCCATGTAAATCCATTCAAACTAAGAGACAAATTATTGAAGTCACGATGGTAGTATGGATACTAATTTAAAATTTAAGGAGGAGATTATTTTATGAATTGATTGCTCCAACGGTAGCCCAAGACTCCAATGGAGACTTCTTAAATGTTATTATATGTCCATAAAATAAATTTATTGTATGCTAACCATATAGATAATTCATGAAGTACTGACGAAGCTGTGTATTGTTTTTGCACCAAGTTGCGAGTATCATAGCCTTCAATGATCTCTCTTGAACACATAGCTAGACATGAAAGTATGTTGAAGGTTTTGAAGGCCAAACATATCAATAAAAGTAAGTGAAACATATGTGATATCAATAATGAAATATCTCGGCTCTTTGACAGAGATTGGGTGCAACATAGATTCATAGTGAATCGATTAAATAGAACTAGAAGAAAAATGAACAATAAGAATTTACTTGTAATGTTTTTGGAGACTCTAGCCACTTTACTCAGGGTTTTCCAACTATATTAGGAGCTCTTCTAGCCACATGAATGAATATCAAGTGATTTCATTTATTCTACCTTCTTATGATGTAGAATGGGCACAACAAGGCCAATTGGTTTGGAATTGGATAAGTGAAGTCTACCTTACAACATATTATTGAGGACATCCATCTTGTGTCCTCCTATGACCGACATCACAATGCCGCTGATGTGGACATATGTTGCAACAAAATTAGCTCTCATGACATCTTCTACGCTATTTGATAATGCTCACTTCTTTATACAAAAATTTTCCTTCACCAGTCAACATGTTTGCAATGGGTTGTTATGTATAAAAAGCAAGGTAAATCAAACATAATCATGAACACAAATAGAAATAATCACACACATAAAGAATACTAAGAAATATATGGGAAAACGTTGACTTTGGAAAATCCCAGCCTAACAAAATTCCATTAGTCCTTGGCCAAATCCCTAGCCCAAACTTACTCAACCCTTAGCGCATCACAACCAAGACCTACACTTCTGATCTACTAACAGCTCCATCACTGTGATCATGCTTGAGACTATTTGATTATGTCTGATGATGATCTGTAAGGCCATTTGTCTTCCTATATCGGCTGATTGATGAGTGCCATAAGATCGTTTATTTATCCACCTTTGGAGTGAGGCATGTTTCTTATGTGGATGAGGATGAAGTTGCTCCGCAAATTACTATAGCCTAAGACCATATATTTGAAAATTGGAACCACGTAAACTAATTATTTTTTAATGGAGAACAATATTTTTAAGATTTCCCAAATATTAAAAGTACATGTCTTAAGATATCTGCTTACTTTTTGGAGATTGGTCCTATGTCGGAGAAGGCTGCTTTGAGACTCCTTTGAGACCCTTTCAATACCCTTTCAACACAAGGAGGTATGGAATAATTATCCAGTTGTATGTTTTGATGGGGCATATACTTATAGGGCCTGTGGAAGTGGGGATTTTTTAGTCCTTTCAACACAAGGAGGTATGGACTAATTATCCAGTTGTATGTTTTGATGGGGCATATACTTATAGGGCATGTGGCAGTGGGGCTTTTTTAGTTCTAAAGACATGTAGCTATTTTTATTTCTGGTGGAATGGTGACTTTGGGTCTAACAATAGAGCAGAGCTTATAGCTCTTTGGGGCTCTTCTATCTGCTCATTGGCTAGCAACAAAGAACTTAGATGTTTTTGGTGACTCAAAGGTGATTTTAGATTGGGTACAAAAAAAGTCTTCTTTTGGACCACCTTCCCTCACATTTTGGATGAAACGTATCAGAAATTTGTTGAATTCCTATAAAGAACAGAATCAAGAGGCAGATCGATTATCAAAGATGGGATGCTACTACTTGCCTGGAAAGCTCTTCTACCAAGCCCACAATAACGATAATCTCTACAACTGTGGGAGTATCCATTTCTAATGGTTTGTACAAGGTGTTTCTCTGCAATCAGGCTATTTTTTTTGTAATTGTCTGTACCTATCATGTATTTTTGATATAGTCAAGATGATTATTTAGAACAATCTAGAAAATCTGTTGTGAAGAATAGGCTCTAAAGAAAAGTTTTTTGTAAGTTGATATAGTATTTCATAACAGTTGGAAGAACAGAAAGTTGTAGTAGTAAAAGTTTCTTTACTTTTTGAGTTTTTTTTAGACTTTATATGTGACACAAAGATGCAAGGTCATGAGATATGAATTCTAGAAAATGTTTGATGTTTATTTTTTCTCTTATAAAAAAAAGTAAGATCATTTTTATATTTTCCTATTTCCATGTCGCAATTGTTCTTCAATTTATGCCTTACGACGTTTCCTTTGCAACATATGATGCAAATTATAGTTTAATTCCTGATAGTTGACACAAACTCACCATTTTCTATTCTCTTTAGGGACAATGACCAAAGGAGAGACCCACTTACTATTAGAGATGGGGTAAATAAAGTTTGCATTCAACAAAGTTTGAAACTCCTCTTTAACAATGTCCTTTAATATTGAATTCATTGTCCTCTGGGGTTTCCTAAAATGTCAGGAATCTTCCTTCATATAAATGTGACGAGTACATATATTGGGAGGAATTTCCTTAATGTTGGTATAGTTTTAGGCAAAAACACTATTATTTCTCTTAAGAATCTCTATAAGTTTCTTTTGATGTGAGGGTTTCATATGGGCATTAATATTCAGAGTTTTTCCAGGATAAATTTAAACAACCTTAGTTCAGATTTCTATAATGGTATTTGGTGGGACTATTGCATCCACGTTTTGTGCTAGTATAATAGGTGAACACCTTTCCTAGGGATTTTTTCCCTAAAACTTGATCATATGGTGAATTTTAGTTGATGTGGGAATGTTCTATAAAGGTACAAATCATACTATCCTCAAAATTTTATTTAAAAGTTGAGGCTTGGTCAAGAGTCAAGAGAGGTCTTATAGATTCTTCATCACTATCCCCAAACCATAGAGAATTTTCATAGTCTAGGGAAGGTTTATCGAGAGGATATAGAGTGCTATTTTTCATGGATACCTATGGGAAATAGTCATATCCCATGAACTACAACTGATATATGCATATTCCATGGCCAACGAAGGTATTCCTAGAATTAGCGGGTAGCCCCCAAGATTAGCTTTTGGCTAAAGAATCATGAAGTCACCTGGGTATTCCCATGAATATATGGAAACAATGATATCTTTCAGCATTCCTTCTAGTTTTATGGTAAACTGATCAACCCGTTGAAGAAAAATGGTAGTTGGTCATAGAATACATAATTTGAGCTTCTCCATGGTTTCTTTAGTCATAGAATTTATGGCCGCCCCTAAATATATTAAGGTATTGACAATGGGGATATTTTATTTTTTAATAGTAATGATGGGGCTTCTAGTATCCCCATACTTTGCTATGAATACTTTCCCTAACCTTAAATCCGCTAATTTTCTAATCACATGAACCATATTGGATCTATCTTCTTTCTTCTTGGTTTCTTCAAACAAAGTTGCTAGACTTATTTTGCATGGATAGGGACATCCTTAGTGGCTTGAAGCAACAAAATATTAAGACATATATTCCTTAATTCTCTCAAAAATTCAAACTCGGGTTGTACATGAGGTTTTTTGAGAGACAACCTTTATGGATAAGGAGAAGATTCTAGCCTATTCCCAAGAGATTGCTTTACTAAAGTGTCTTGATATTTCGATGAACGAAATTATGGTTATAGAGAGTTATCCTCATCATATTTCTCTTGGATAATAGAAAAATTTTGATTTTGAACCACCTTCCTAGAACATAGATGAACGCCTTTGCAGTGCATTGATGAAAGGGTATAAGTATGGAAAAAGGGTAGTTCAAAGTTGTAGGTGGGTTGGACTACTTTATTGTTTATAATAGATAATGGTTGAGTGGGAAATTGATCTAGGTGGCTATAGAAATAGAAGTTGCCTTGAAAATAACTCAAATCTAAAAGTCATCAGATGGAAGTAACACTAAGACCAAATTGTAATTCTCATCGCCTTGATTCCAACGGTGTGAACGAAACTCTAATCCGAGTTCATATGCTCAAGTTATAGCTGGTCAAAGTTTTGGTCAAACTGGGCCAAGTGGCAGTCACTAACGAGGCAACAATTTGGTGAAAGGATGGTGCATGGAAAACAATGTTCGAAAGGGGTGAATTTGTCGCCTCCTTAATTTTTCTAGTAACCTTTAAAAACTAGTGAGAATAAATTTAACTACTATGGTTAAAAAATTATAAAACATATATATTTTTTTGTGTGGGGGGGGGGGGGGGGGGGGGTGGGTTTCCACCCCCCAATGGACCCAACAAATATGATATGTATATATATTGTATAGCCAAATTAAAAATTTGGTGGAAGGGACACCCCCGACAGACCCACCCGACCACTGGTCAACAATGGTATGTATACGATGTGGTTCCGCCATCGACAAGTGTCAGCATATGGGACTGACGGGGATTGAACCACCTATCCCATGTGGGATGACCCACTAATCAGGAGGCCCATCATATCATATTCAAACCGCATAACAAATCCACCACAAAAATTAACATTTCTGTGTGTTAAAATCAAATGTTGCCGGACCATATGCCATAATAGGGCCTCGCGGGGATTGGACCTCGGGACCATACGTAACCAATGCTTAAACTTGCCACCAGTTGCCAACGATCCAACAAATCATTTTGGTAACTCCACCTTATTTTTAATATATAACCTCACATTTTCCATTCAAACCAAGTTGGCGGAGGGAGGACCTGCAGAATTGTGAGTGGATCAGAGGAGAGGAACCATGAGGAAGGAATCTTGCTAGATGCTAAAAATATTCCCTTGGGGCTAGAGGTGCCATTGTCAAAATTTGACAAGTTTATAGTCAATTTTACACATTTTCTCACTAGGAATCTGTTGATGGTGCTAAACGTACCAACATTCAGGGGATCACCCCGATATGAAGTACCAACTAGACCTCACACCGTTTGGTGTGGGAGTCCCATCTGGTACGATGGCTCGGTTGCCATTGTCTTAAGGATTTTCCTCAACTCTTGTTTGTCAACACAGGAGAGTGGTTCACTTTGCCTTCGAGAAGTGAGGTTCACATGCTTGGTGAGTGTAAGTCTCATTTGTTTCAATGGTTCTTTCACTGTTGAGGGAGAGGGTGAGAGTGAGTTCCAGGTCGATTGGGAGCTGTCCTAACACTGCTAGGAACACACAACACAATAGGACATGCATAGATTCTGGTGGAGCAGTCCACACGGATGCAACAGTCACAACATACAAGGTGAGATAACACGTACAACACTCATGGAGCAGTCTGAACGAGTGCAATGGTTATTACAACAAGATTCATGTGAAAGTTCTGTCTGATGTTCGGGAGAGTAGTTTACACAGGTGAGACAACCTTAACAACATATACAACACATTTCCATTAATAGATTATTCATTACAACAACTAAATTAGTTCAACTATAGAACACAGGTGAAATCAACATGCATTACAAGTGTTAAAAATCAGTCTTACAACAGATACAATGCATGTGTGAAAATGTGCTGGCCTGTTAGTAGGCTTCTGAATTAAGCGAAAGTTCCAAGACACATTGTTACACCACACATCACTAACCCTGAGTGGGGGGTGTTGGAGCCACTACTTACTCCTCAAAGAAAATATTACAGAATCTCTTGGCTATGTGGGAGGGTCTGAGGTGAAAAGTCCTTTACATACACAAATGAGGGGGTATTTATTGCCAAGGGTGAAACTGACCCTTGTGGCTGTTCAACTACCCTCATGACCATTTGACTTCCATGAATTTTTGACTTACATGACCCTTTTTTGAACAAGGGGGTCTCTTGGAATTCCACATTACATCACATTTATTGATAACAAGCCCATAGTGGAGTTGTGGGTGACATGACTCATGACGTGACTCGACATGACTTGACATGACAATTTTGGTACATTCATGCTGCTGCTGGAGTGCATGTTGAGCTATAGTGCTACTATATGATGGATGTTTTCATGGTGTATCATAGCTTCACCTTCGCATGGCGAAGTGTGTGGAGTCTTCGATGGTCCTTAGTCCACTTGATGAAGCTTTAGCATGTTGTTCCTTGCTTTCATGTTGGAAGGCTTGACAGGCTCATAGGTTTGCGACAGTGCATTTTCGTTGCGTTCATCTGCTTCACATGACTCATTCGTTTGTCCATTGGTGAACCTGTCATCCTGCATGTGCTCCCTTCATTCATCCCATTTTTCGTCTTGCCATGCTTGTTTGTGTACTTCTACCTGCAGTCACTCATGACAAGATGACATCAAATCCAAAACCTCCTAGTCTACCATGACACATGATCATTTCAGACGCAGGTGACCGAGAGAGGAAAATAGGTTGTGAAGCGGGATGATGGATCCATGCACTTCTGATGAAAACTATGCAAGAGTCACTGGATGATGGAGACGGGCAGTCTGAGGCGATAGTGACTGTCTAAGAGGTCTGGCTCAGCTGGGAGGAAAAATTGCGCAAATTTTGGGAGGAACAATTTGGGCTACTGGAAGGCAAGGCAGGAATGCTCTGCACATTTTTTAGAACGAATGGGTAGTAGAGATGGATAGAAATATTTGTGAAATTTTCTAGAGGAACAGGCGAGGCTGCATGAAGGGTTAGCAGGCAGGGATTGCATAGTTTTTTGGGGGAACTGCCCAGGAGACTGGAAGCCAAAACTATACAATTCCTAGAGGGAACTGCCAGTTGGATGCTGGGGTCACTAGTAGCCAAAACTGTGCAATACCCAGAGGGAATTTCTAGTTGGCTACTGGAGTCACTGGCAGCAGAAACTGTGCAATTCCTGGAGGGAATTGGTGGTCTATTGCTAGGGGCTTCTCGCAAAGAAAATTGTACTGAGGTCGGGAGGCCGACCTGCTGATCATATCTGCATAATTTTTGACCTGAGCTGACTAATGGGTAGCAAAAGGCCTACTCATGAACACTGAGAAATTTTTGAGATGAATAGTTGGTCGACTGTTGGGATGACTGATTGGAAAAACTGCACAAATTTTTGCGGGAGACAGGGACGGGCACTTGGTGTCTGTCCGGCCTGTCTGCGCAATTTTCTTAGTCAGTTGAGTAGGTGGGGTCAGTGGCCTCTACACAATTTTTGAGGGGATTAAGTCCCAGGGTGAATGCCGAGTCCAACTGTCCGGGTGGCCAACATGAGAGTTGATTGAATTTCTTGTGGGCAACGCAGCTTGAAAAGACTAGCTTGGTACTTCTACGTTGTTTTGGTTGAAAATCGATCGAGTTAATGGCAAGGTGATGGTCCAACTGTCAGAGGGGAGTCTGGTCGTCAGAGCCTTCAGCAAAAATGGCTAAGTGTGTGAACAATCAAAAGATGCATAGGTGATAATACGAACTCACACTCGCATGACTTGACGACAAAACGACCAAACCATCCAGACACACATGTTCAACAAGATTGACCGATGGTGTAAGTGGCAAGAGAGACACTCATGATTGATTGTTCATTGATCGAGACAAACTTGTGTGACTGTTAATCTGACGTCCTGTGTGAGTGTGAAATATTATTTCATAGCGAACACAACAATCACATAGGAAGTGAAGAATTTTAGCATAACCAAAACATGGTCGCAAGCATGACTTAGACATAAACTGTTGGAAATAATACTGAGAGGGGGGGGTGAATCAGTATTACCTAGCAATTTACCAAATCTTCCTTATTTGATCTTTTGAAATATTCTTGCATATCAGTACCATAAAACAATGAGCATGGATAAAGAAAATAGACAGTCACACCAAAGAACACAAGATGTAAGGTGGAAACCCAATGCGGGAGAAAAACCACCTGCTGCAATAATGTCTCTATCTTCTTTCAAGAAATTCTTTTTACAATGATTTTGTACTGGTGCAGTCCTTTACCAGCACGCAGGCTGCAACCTGCAAAGAGCTACAACTCTTTCTCGTTTTCCAGACTTCTCCTGGAAGGGAGCTACAACCCCCTACTTCTTTTCAAAAAGATCAACAAGTATACAACAGATACAGTCTACTACAGATATCAGATCAGTAATTACAGAAACAACCCAGAACACCTTATGAACAGAAATATACAGTTAACAGATCATCTTAAGACAGGGACGCATATTTTCTTTCTGTGGCCTGCGACTGGACGCGGTATACCGTATGCTGTTCTGCGTGCAGACGCACTGTTCCTTTTGCTTGTCTGTGACCGACGCACACATCAACACTATCGCGCCGCGTCTTTCGCTTCAGAGACGCACCCAATACCACAGTCGCGCCGCGTCCTTCGCTTCAGAGACGCACCTGATCCTTCACTGTACTGCGTCCCGGCGCACTTTCCCTTCACTGAATCTGCGTCCCTTTAGATATAGAAGATAAGAGGACTTCAGAACCAACCCAAACACTCAGATCCACAGATCTGATCATGCGCCATACAGATCGTAGTCCATTAGAAGATTTACCCTTAAAGATATGGACTAGATCACACCAAGAGATGATCAACCAAGATGATACTTAATCCAAATGAACTCCTTTGCTTTATATAGGCAAGCTTCTCCCCAAAGCGTGGAACAATACCACGAGCCGACACCATAGAAACACACAACCGTCGGCTAGATACCACACAAGAAGCCCCCACGAGCTTTTCTCTACCTTGAAATGAGTGCACTGGGCGGACGCACCTTCTGAACGGCTGGCCAGCGTCCCTGGACGCGGGTTCTGTATGGTATACCTGCGGGGACGCACTTGCTGAACAAAATTTCCTGCGTCCTTCTTGATTTACCACCTGAAGGCGTTTGCCATCAAGTACAACACCTGAATCATAATGCCAACAAACTCCCCCTTTGGACTTGATGGCAACCACATAAACTTTCAGCTTCATCATTCTCCCCCTTTGACATCAAGAGCAAAGGGTATGCTCCCCCTATGCTCATGCTTCTCCAGAATTGTAACCAGAAATCCATCATGAAGAAGACAGAGACATATTGCAGCTATTTCCAAGATCTCCTTCTCCATAATGCCAACAATGCATTATGTGCTCCCCCTGAGCCTATACCATCAATAGGAAGATGGTCAACAGTGAGATGATGCATCAACAACCCCCAGCTTTTGCCTGAGGTATTCAAAAGTGTCCCTGGGCAACGGTTTGGTGAAAATATCAGCAACTTGTTCCTTAGAAGGAACATACTCCAACTTGACCTTCTGTTCAAGTACTTGTTCCCGGAGAAAATGGTACTTGATTGGTATGTGCTTGGTTTTTGAATGCATAACCGGATTCTTTGAGATGCTGATTGCACTTGTGTTGTCACATAAGATAGGAATAGGAGGTGTACAAGTGATTTGATAATCCTGCAAAGTCTGCATCATCCAAAGAAGTTGGGTGCAACAAGATGCAGCCGCAACATATTCCGCTTCAGCTGTAGACAAGGCAATTGAACTCTGTTTCTTGCTGAACCAAGATACCAGTCTAGAACCCATAAAGAATGCACCACCACTTGTGCTTTTCCTGTCATCCACGCTTCCGGCCCAATCTGCATCTGTATAAGCATGAAGAGTGAGATCTGTATCTCTAGGATACCATAGGCCATAATTTTGAGTCCCTTGAAGATATTTGAAGATTCTCTTTACTGCTTGAAGATGAGTCTCCTTTGGATTTGCCTGAAACCTTCCAACTATTCCAACTGCATGCATGATGTCTGGTCGGGTACCTGTCAAATATAGTAGACTTCCAATCATAGATCTGTAGGTTGGTTGATGAACTGCTGCAGATTCGTCATTTGCACTGAGACTACATCCTGTAACCATGGGTGTACATACTGGTTTTGCATCTTCCATGCCATATTTCTTCAAAATCTGCTTGAGATACTTGGTTTGAGATAAAAGGATTCCTCCTTTCTTTTGTTGGATTTGCAAACCAAGGAAGTATGTCAGTTCTCCTAGCAAGGACATCTCAAATTCTTTCTGCATGACTGAGGCAAAGCTTTGACTCATAGCTTCTTCATTACTGCCAAAAATAATGTCATCTACATACACAACAAGTATTAGTAATTTGTCATTTTCAACTTTTATATAAAGATTGCTATCTGCTGAACCTTTTGAAAAACCTTGTTGATGAAGATATTTGTCCAACCGGTAGTACCAAGCCCTTGGAGCTTGTTTGAGACCATAGAGAGCCTTTTTTAATCGGCATACAAGATTTGGATCGTTTCCAAGAATGAAACCATCTGGCTGTTCAATGTACACTTCTTCATCCAAGTCTCCATTCAGAAAAGCTGATTTTACATCCATTTGAAATACTTTGAAGTTCTGACAACTTGAGAGAGCAAGAAACATTCGGATGGCCTCAAGTCTTGCAACAGGAGCAAAAGTTTCTTCAAAGTCTATTCCTTCTTGCTGTGCATACCCTTTACAAACAAGTCTGGCTTTGTTTCTAATTACTTCTCCATTTTCATTCAATTTATTTTTGAAAACCCATTTTGTTCCGATAACATTCTTATCCTTTGGTCTAGGAACCAGCTCCCAAGTGTTGTTCTTTTCGATTTGCTCAAGTTCTTCATCCATTGCTTTCACCCAACATTCATCTTTGCATGCTTCTTTCACATTTTGTGGTTCAGTAGAGGAGAGTAATGCCAAATAACTTGAAGCTTCTGCAACTGTTCTTCTAGTTTGTATACCTGCTTCCTTTTGTCCCATGATCTGAGATTCTGGATGGTTCTTTTGAACATATCTGGATGGAGTCTTTTCTTCTATTCTTGTTCTTTCTTCTGCTTCTTCGTGAGGTCCGTCTTGAAATTGTTCTTGCGGTTCTTCTTCTTCATCATTCTGTCTTTGAGGGTAGCTTTCATCTTCTTCAATGTCTTCACGATGTATTTGCCTAGGAATGTATCCTTTCTCATCAACCACTACATCAATGCTTTCAACAATTCTGCCAAGTCTTTTATTGTAGCATTTGTATGCTTTGCTATGTGGAGAGTAGCCAAGAAGAATTCCTTCATCTGCTCTAGGATCAAGTTTGCCAAGCTGCTCCTCAGTATTTTTGATATAGCATTTGCTCCCAAAGATTTTGAAGTGCTTTACCGAAGGAGTTTTACCACTCCAGAGCTCATGAGGAGTTTGAGTGCTGTTCACTCGGACATTTGTCTTGTTGAGAATAATAACTGCCGCATGTGCAGCTTCACCCCAGAAGGTTGCAGGAGTTCCTGATTCATCAAGCATAGCACGAGCCATTTGCTGGACTGTTCTGTTCATTCTTTCCACTACTCCATTTTGCTGAGGAGTTCTAGCTGTAGAAAATTCTCTCCTTATTCCATGTTCATCACAGAAATCGAAAAATTCATTTGAAGTAAATTCTCCACCTCTGTCGGATCTGAGGCACTTAATCTTGTGACCTGATTCATTTTCAGCCAAGGCTTTGAAGGATTTGAATTTTTCGAAAGCTTCATCTTTGTGCTTCATAAGTCCTAACCAAACAAACCTGGAGAAATCGTCAATAAATAATATCAAGTATTCCTCTCCTCTAGGTGTTCTTTTTCTGAATGGTCCACATACATCTGTATGTACTAGCTCAAGAGGCATGCTGGCTGATCCTTCTTTTTCTGGAAAGTTAGTTCTAGTCTGTTTTCCAAACTGACATGATCTGCACATGGTGTTGTCAGGAATTTTGATATCTGGAAGATCGCGAACTGCCTGATATTTGCAAGCTTTCCTTATTTGTGAGAAGCTTAGATGTCCCAATCTTCGATGCCATAACCAGTGCTCTTCATCCTTGCTTAGATAGCATTGTTGTTGTTCTTCATCAAAAATGTATAGATTATTTGAAGTTCTTTTTCCTTTGAGAACTGTTTTACCTGTATCAAGATCACGAACAAGACATCCATTTGATCTGAATATAACCTCGGTTCTTTGATCACACATCTGGCTTACACTTAGAAGATTATGCTTTAGTCCATCAACAAACAAAACATTTCCAGCCTTAACATCTTCTTTTAAAGGAGCAATACCTTTTCCTTTTATAGTTGCAGGTGTATCATTTCCAAAAGAGACTTTCTTTCCCTTTTCTAAATTAGAATAAGATTCAAGTTTTTCTTTATCACCTGTCATGTGCTTTGAACATCCACTGTCAATGTACCATAGATTTTCTTGTCCTTCTGCATAGAATGCTATCCCACATCTTTCTGTTTGAGGTTCCTTTATTTTCCATGTTTTGGTGCCTGAGGTTTGTTCCCTTTTTTGTTCTTGTACCTTTCTTTCCGGAAACCTGCTTTTGCATTCAACATCTTCATGTCCAAAATTATTGCAAATAGAGCATTCAACTTCATTTTCAAGAGCTGAAAAATTGTTATAGGTCCTTTTTGTAATCCCTGTCATGCTTCTTTGTTTTTGAGCTTCCCTAGTCATGATTGTTTTATACGCAACACATTGGGCTGCTTTGTGACCAAAGTTATGGCAAGAAAAGCATTGTCCATTGAAGAAGTTTCTGCGATTATTGAATCTACCAGCCGACTGATTGTAATTTCTATTTTCATCTATTCTTGAACCAAATTGAGAAGATTTTACCTGTGGCTGGTTGTGGCTTTTGTTCACCCTTAAGCTGGATTGCCCCTGATAGTTTGAAGTTTGTACCTGCTTTACCTGATGATCTTCCTTGTGTTCTTGCTCATTTCTTCTTGCTGCATCAAGATAACTTTTTGAAGTGGAAGCTTGAGAAGTTTCTCCATTGTAGCCCAGACCTGTCTTATTTAGAGGAGACCGCTGCACACTGATAATCTCATTCAACGTTTCAGATCCTTTGACAAACTTGAGATTAATAGTTTTTGTTTTCTCAATTTCTTTTCTAAGACCAACAATTTCACCTTCTAATTTTTCAAGATGTTTTTCCTTTTCATCAATCTGAAATTGTAGAGTATCAATAATCATGTTCTTTTCTTCTATACATCTCTTGAGTCTAGTAATTTCATCATAAAGGTTATCCACATCTATAGCATCCTCATAATTATCATCTTCAAATGCCATTAACAATCTATATTTGTTACCTTGTTCATCTTCATCACTGTTTGATAAGCCATCGCTATCTTCATGGGTGTAGTAGCTTTTCTTATTTGTACCCTGTTTCTTGTTCCATCTAACTGGTTCCTTTCCTTTATCCTTATAAGAGCATTTTGCAGCATAATGACCTACTCTTCCACAAGCAAAACATTTGAAAGGTAGCTTACCTCTGAACCTTCCAGAACCCCTTTGAAGATTTCTGACAAAGTTTGATTCTTCTTCCTCTTCTTCTGGAACATGACTTGCTTCATAGTGATCTTCTTTGCCTGATGCTTTAAAAGCAGCTTCCCTTCTGTCTGATGGACCTCCCTTTCTCATTTCATAAGCAGTTAGAATTCCATGCAGCTGAGACATAGTGAGAACGCGGAGATTTTCCTTTTCTTCTACTGCAGATACTTTAGATTCAAACTTGGGAGATAAAGATCTTAGAATCTTTTGAACTACTATAGTCTCTTTTATTTCTTCACCCAAATTTTTCATACAATTAACAATCTCATCTACTCGAAGAAAATAATTAGCCACACTTTCATCATTATACATCTTGAGAGTCTCATATTGAATCCTGAGAGTTTGAAGTTTAGCTTCTTTTACCTGTTCATCTCCTTCATAGCTAGTGATCATTTTGTCCCATATCTCTTTTGCTGATTTGAAGTGCATGACCTTCATGAACTCTGTTTGAGATATACTTCCTAATAGAGTACTGACTGCTTTTGCATTTGTTTCATACTGCTTTTTCTCAGCTGGATCTGTAGGAGTAACTGAAGGAAAGGCATAGCCTGATTCTACAATGTTCCAAACTTCTGTACCAAGAGATTGAAGATATGCAGTAACTCTTACCTTCCAATAATTGAAGTTTGTTCCATCGAAGACGGGTGGCCTGATTGATGCTTCTCTCTCGTAGTTTCTCATGATGATCGATCTACCTTCAAGCGATCAAGCTGTTCTGAAGGACCTGCTCTGATACCAATTGTTGGAAATAATACTGAGAGGGGGGGGTGAATCAGTATTACCTAGCAATTTACCAAATCTTCCTTATTTGATCTTTTGAAATATTCTTGCATATCAGTACCATAAAACAATGAGCATGGATAAAGAAAATAGACAGTCACACCAAAGAACACAAGATGTAAGGTGGAAACCCAATGCGGGAGAAAAACCACCTGCTGCAATAATGTCTCTATCTTCTTTCAAGAAATTCTTTTTACAATGATTTTGTACTGGTGCAGTCCTTTACCAGCACGCAGGCTGCAACCTGCAAAGAGCTACAACTCTTTCTCGTTTTCCAGACTTCTCCTGGAAGGGAGCTAGGGTTATGGGCCCACCACGCTTCCGCTGCCCGTCTTCGATGGAACAAACTTCAATTATTGGAAGGTAAGAGTTACTGCATATCTTCAATCTCTTGGTACAGAAGTTTGGAACATTGTAGAATCAGGTGGCCTGATTGATGCTTCTCTCTCGTAGTTGCTCATGATGATCGATCTACCTTCAAGCGATCAAGCTGTTCTGAAGGACCTGCTCTGATACCAATTGTTGGAAATAATACTGAGAGGGGGGGGTGAATCAGTATTACCTAGCAATTTACCAAATCTTCCTTATTTGATCTTTTGAAATATTCTTGCATATCAGTACCATAAAACAATGAGCATGGATAAAGAAAATAGACAGTCACACCAAAGAACACAAGATGTAAGGTGGAAACCCAATGCGGGAGAAAAACCACCTGCTGCAATAATGTCTCTATCTTCTTTCAAGAAATTCTTTTTACAATGATTTTGTACTGGTGCAGTCCTTTACCAGCACGCAGGCTGCAACCTGCAAAGAGCTACAACTCTTTCTCGTTTTCCAGACTTCTCCTGGAAGGGAGCTACAACCCCCTACTTCTTTTCAAAAAGATCAACAAGTATACAACAGATACAGTCTACTACAGATATCAGATCAGTAATTACAGAAACAACCCAGAACACCTTATGAACAGAAATATACAGTTAACAGATCATCTTAAGACAGGGACGCATATTTTCTTTCTGTGGCCTGCGACTGGACGCGGTATACCGTATGCTGTTCTGCGTGCAGACGCACTGTTCCTTTTGCTTGTCTGCGACCGACGCACACATCAACACTATCGCGCCGCGTCTTTCGCTTCAGAGACGCACCCAATACCACAGTCGCGCCGCGTCCTTCGCTTCAGAGACGCACCTGATCCTTCACTGTACTGCGTCCCGGCGCACTTTCCCTTCACTGAATCTGCGTCCCTTTAGATATAGAAGATAAGAGGACTTCAGAACCAACCCAAACACTCAGATCCACAGATCTGATCATGCGCCATACAGATCGTAGTCCATTAGAAGATTTACCCTTAAAGATATGGACTAGATCACACCAAGAGATGATCAACCAAGATGATACTTAATCCAAATGAACTCCTTTGCTTTATATAGGCAAGCTTCTCCCCAAAGCGTGGAACAATACCACGAGCCGACACCATAGAAACACACAACCGTCGGCTAGATACCACACAAGAAGCCCCCACGAGCTTTTCTCTACCTTGAAATGAGTGCACTGGGCGGACGCACCTTCTGAACGGCTGGCCAGCGTCCCTGGACGCGGGTTCTGTATGGTATACCTGCGGGGACGCACTTGCTGAACAAAATTTCCTGCGTCCTTCTTGATTTACCACCTGAAGGCATTTGCCATCAAGTACAACACCTGAATCATAATGCCAACATAAACATGCAGAGACTTGAATGCATTGAACAAGAAAGGCAGATGTAAAGACTCACATGAGCTCACGGAGTGAACCCGAGTGTGTGTAGTCATTAAGTGAAACTCTTCAAGGGAGGCTACGAAATTGGTGCAAGCCAAAATTTTGGAGGGTGGTTGTAGCCGCTACGACACTTGGCGACACACTAGTAGAAATCCAGCTTCTCTGTTTCAGTTGATTTCTAGCATAGGGCCTTGATATTTCAGGGAGTATTGAATCATTGTGCAGGTTACCTTAGTTTCCCCACTTACTCGATGCACATATTTGGTTCACCCTTTGCCATCTCAGTCAAACACAATCAAAATTTCAACTTGGATCTCAGTGTTTCGAATCCAGGAAGGGTAGTTTAGCTCGCGAGTTGAAGATTTTCAGAGTATAAGCTTTCATCTCTGGTGTTGCTCTGCTGCCAGTAGAACTAGACAGTACCACTGTGGAGTCACATAGGAACACACACATTGCTCCACTGCCAACGAGCCTGGTCAATACCATGGTGGAGTTGCATGCTTAACCTCTCTGCGTAGGAAGCCTTTCTCTTCTTTCACCTTTGTATTTTTCAAGAGGACTGTGCATAGGCACTTATTTAATTTTGGGGCAGAAGAGGGATCCCAAATTATTGAGAGCAGAAGAGGTTGTTCCTTCAGAGAAGCATGTAAGACCCCTGGCATAGGTTTTCTCACTTAGATTTTCCCCTTCTCTATTTCTACTAGTTGGATGAGCTTGAACACACAGAGCAAAAGGCTGAGTACAGGCATGGGGCTTCCTAGTGGGGACATAGGTTCACAGTTGGACCAAAAATTCCCTTGCAAATGGTTCATATTTTCCATCAAGACTTCATTGGTCGAAGGTTACAACCAAGCATAGAGAAGGCAGACACAGGGTTGGCCAAGTTCTGTAGTGTCACGAGTTTCCTCAAATTTCAACCATATACTCTATTCAAAATCTCGGACATAGTAGTTTGCATCACTTATTTCCGGAAACAAAAATAGTAATATATCAAACAAACAAAAATAACATGAACAAAAATAGTAAGCAGAATCAAACAAAGAAAAAACAAAGGTAATAAGCAAAACAAACAAAATGCAACAACAAGCAACAAGCAGACTATGTACATGGCACGGGCGCGACCCGACCTACTGAAAATAATGTTTGAGATCTTGGCCATTGGTAGGAAGGTTGTCAATCCTCCTGCCCAGTGATTGCAAATGATACGTGTGTGGGCCAAGCCTCTCGTAGACCAGTGCAAGTCCATCGAGCTCTGCTACCGGAACCTGGTGGCATTCCAGAAGACCTTCAAGTGAAGACAACACCACTGTTTCAGGTACTGTGTGTAACAAGGGATCGGATGATGGCACAGGGTAGTTGTTTTTATTTCTGAAAGGGTTCAAGTTTCTAAAGTCAATGCGTAAGTGAATTTTCCCAGATTTCTTACATGCAAGATTTAAATTAGAAAACCAAGTATGATGTTGAACTTTGCAAGTAATCCAAACACATAAAATGTTAGTCTATCTTTTCGGTGAAAGGAGTGCAAACAACATGTATGTGTTACCAGTTCTTTGTTGTAGTGACTTGTCTCCTCCTTTACCTGGAATCATGTGTTGGATTGCTCGCATGAAGTGTGTACTCAGGTCATCATCTACTCGCGCAGACCTATCCTGGTACTGTTCAACCAAGCGGTCAATGATTTTTCACTGTTGTAGTGTGTAGCTTGTATTGAGATTGACCATCTTTGGATCATGGTAGGTTCCTAGGTTGATTTTTTCATTTGTAGTGTTGGCCCTTTATGTGTTCAGCATGAGTGCTTCATACTCAACATCGTTGTTTGTGCCTTTGAACTTCACACAACTTGAAATCATGCATTGTTTGTTGTTTTGGACAATTGAGGTACACTTGATCCTTGAGCCATCATGTGTTTCTGATTTTTTAGGACTCATGGCCCACAACTCATCTATACACAAATCATTTGGCGTGCTAGTACTACTACAGCTGCTACTACTGCTACTATCGGAAAAACAAATTGTACCAGTTTCATTACCCTTAGTTAGGCAAGGAAGGAGTCCTAGTTGCGTGTCTAATGAGGTTGGAGCTAGCCTTGCAGGATAAAACTCCAATGTCTTTTCCAGGAGGTAGTTGGAAAACATGAGTTCTGCGAAGGCCAATGATTCGTTCTCGTCGTTAAGGGGAGTGACATTGTGTTTCATATACCTCTCGCGTAACACCCGGATTTGGTTGCATCTGCCCTTATACGAAAGCCACATGTGAGACCAATTTATAGCAAAATATCCATCTAGCTTACTGGACTAGTCTCTGTTGAGTAGCATGCCATATGATTCTGGTATGTCCACAACAACTATGTCGATGCATTGGTGGACTCGACTATCATGAATTAGTCATATGATCACGTCTTGCAGTTCACCAATGGTTGGTATTGATATTCTGTCAAGTTGGACGATTCTTGCGGATGGTTTTCTCCATCGTGCATTGATATTCTTGGCCATGGAGAGCAGCATGACATTGGTTGCTATGCTGGAATCAACTAGACAGTTATGAACATTGCAGTTGAAAATTTGAAAAGATAGTAGGAATGGGGGGTAGCCTGAGTGTGCTTCTTCCATCCGGAGTGTATTGAGCATAGTGGAAAGTGATCCGGGAGATGTGCTTGCTCCCTTGCTGGTAGAGGCTGTGTTGTTTATTGCTGTCTGTCCCAGTGCACGTAGCAGGATATCTCACTGAATCTGGATCTTAGCCAACTCGAACAAACTGATGTTTGCTCAAGTTTTCTTCATGTAATAAATAATGTTGTAGTCCAAAGGTGGTAGACTTACCAAGGTTTCCAGGGTAGAATAGATGTTTGTGTTGTCCGGTAGAGTGTTTTGTAGTTTTCTACTCATGGAAGTACTCTTGCCCACCGTTGTCTTCCCGAACTTGTTTTGTGTTTTCTGTTTTGGGGTAGCTGGTGGATCAACCTTACTTATTAGCAGTTTGATGTTCTCTTGCATGTCCCCAAGTGTAGGGGGAGCCCCTTTAATCTTAAGATTGTAACAGTGATTTTGTCTTGGGGGATTCTTCTTAGTGTTTGTCTTCGCACTGCTTGAAAGCACTGATATGCGCTCACCACATGCCCAAAAATTGATGCTTCAATAGGTGCAATATCTTCGTCATAATCTCTATCATCTGACTTCTTTTGCATACCACTCTCTGCATCGACTGTATGACTGTATACTGAGTTTGTGACTGGCTTCTAGTTCGAACAGAAGTTCTCGGGGTGATGTTCTTCGTGGAACAAACAAAACTAGGGATCTGCACACTGATCAACATTGAACATAGAGATATACGCATTTTCTTGAGCGGACCAGTTGCTGCCTAATGAGTTGCTTCCCTATTTTTGTCTAGGCGGATAACTCCTTGCAAATGTGTCCATTTTCCTTTGTTTAATCTCAAACACTTCAGTTGTTAAGTTCTTGACTAGGCAAGTGAGGATTTCAATATCATTTGCTTCCTTGTCTCTACCCTTGCTCGCCATCGCTTGGGACTTCCTGCTCATGTCTTTGGAGTCCTTTGCTAGTTCATCATCCTTGATGAGTCCATTCACACAAATATCTTTTTCGACAACAATAGCCTCTTTGCAGTTTTCCAAGAGTGTTGGTTTCACAGCTCACTTGACGAACTACGCAATGTTGGTCAACAATGCAGACGTGTAGTAATCAATAGTGATGGAGTCATGAGGTTTGGTGCCCGTTGCAATTTTTTTTAATATGCGTGTAAACCTTTGGTTGAAATATTTTACCTTTTCTTTCCCTTCCATCTTCAAGCTACCGAATGTTTTCAGTGACATAGTTGGGGTCTTGTCATCAACAAAATTTTCAAAGGAACATGTGTTTGAATGCACCCCAGTTTTGTATGGATTTTGGTGGAAGGCTGTGATACCACATAGCTACGCGACTGTCCAAGGTAAATAGGAACAATCTACAAGCTACGTCGTCATGCCATACGTCAAGGGTCTGCAGCTGCAGGTAGAAGTTGTGCAAATGATCTTCTGTCTTCACCATGCTGTCAGGGTTGAACTTGATTTTCATTCTCTCCATTCACTTCGGCATCTTGTGCGAAACAACTGGGAGAGGAATTGGTCCTTGGGTCATCCATTCAAGATTTGGGTCAGCCATATCTTCTTCTTCTTCATCCTCTTCCTCCCTTTTGGAGTTTGATGGTTCCGACGCTGAGTCTATTGGTTCGTCTCCACCTCCACCTCCTCCACTGCCTTCCCCTCCACCTCCTGTATTGGAGTTTGATCCCAAGTTCACACGAGTGTCTTGTTTGCCTTCCTGGAAGACTGGAGGTTCATCTTTGTCATCAATAGCTTCTTCTTCCAGACCTTCAAGTGTGGCAAGGACTTCTTCTTCCATCGATGACACAACAATTCCCGTGGGAGTGGCTTTTGACTTCTTTGATGCGTATGGAAGGTGTTGTATGTCTAGGATCAATCCAACTTCTTTCAAGAACTGGTGAGTGATGGGATGGACGGAGTGAAGGTGTTGATATGGAATTTCGTGTTAAATTCCGGGAGGTGAAGAGTAACCAACTACAGATTTGCGTGTAGGTGAGAGGGAGTGCGAATTACTACCTTGACCAAATGGTTGATGAGTGAGTGTGAGGGGAATTTCAGCCATGTACAACTGGCTGCCCTCCTTCTAGCACCAAAAATGTTGATGGTGCTCGAACCGCCAACATTGAGGGGATCACCCTGGTATGAAGTCCCAAGTAGACCTCACACCGTTTGGTGTGGGAGTCCCATCCGGTATGATGGCCCAGTTGCCATTGTCATAAGGATTTTCCTCAATTCTTGCTTGTCAACCCAGGAGAGTGGTTCGCTTTATCTTCGAGAAGTGAGGTTCGCATGCCTAGTGAGTGTAAGTGTCACTTGTGTCAAAGGTTTTTTCAATGTCGAGGGATAGGGTGAGAGTGAGTTCCAGGTTAATTGGGAGCAATCCCAACACTGCTAGGAACATACAACACAACAGGACATGCACAGCTTCCGACAGAGCAGTACACATGGATGCGGTAGTCACAACATACAAGGTGAGATAACACGTACATCACTCACGAAGCAGTCTGAACAAGTGCAATGGTTGTTACAACAAGATTCAAGTGAAAGGTCTTTCTGATGTCTGAGAGAGCAGTCTACACGGGCGAGACAACATTAACAACATATAAAACAAATTTCCATTAATAGGTTATGCATTACAACAAATGAAGCAGTTTATATGTAGAACACAGGTTAAAGAAACATGCATTACAAGTGTTAAAGACCATTCTTACAACAGATACAATACATGTGTGAAAACGTGCTGGCTTGTTAGTAGGATTCTGAATTAAGAGAAAGTTCCAAGACACATCGTTACACCATACATCACTAACCCTAAATGTGGGGCGTTGGAGCCACTACTTACTCCTCAAAGAAAATATTATAGAATCTCTTGGCTATGTGGGAGGAGCTGAGATGAAAATTCCTTTACATGTACAAATGAGGGGGTATTTATAGCCAAGGGTGAAACTGACCCTTGTGGCTGTTCAACTACCCTCATGACCATTTGACTTCCATGAATTTTTGACTTACATGACTCTTTGTTAAACAAGGGGGTCTCTTGGAGTTCCACATTACATCACATTGATTGAAAACAAGCCCATAGTGGATATGTAGGAGACATGACTCATGACGTGACTCGACATGACTTGACATGACAATGCTGGTACATTCGTGTTGCTGCTGGAGTTCATGTAAAGCTATAGTGTTGTTGGGTGATAGATATATTCATGGTGTATCATAGCTTCACCTTTACATGGCGAAGTGCATGGAGTTTTCGATGGTCCTTGGTTCACTTGATGAAGCTTTAACATGTTGTTCCTTGCTTGCATGTTGGAAGGCTTGACAGACTCATCTATTCGCGAAGATGCATGTTCGTCGCATTCGTCCACTTTGCATGCTTCGTTTGTTCGTCCATTGGTGAACTTGTCATTCTATATGTTCTCCCTTCATTCATCCCATTCATCTTCTTGCCATGTGTTACACAAAAATATCATCACCATGATTATTTGCAATCAGTATGGGTCTATCATCACTTGTACTGTCCTCCTAAGCAAGTCTCAAACCTCAGCTCTTCAAATCAAGCTTTGAAAATGAGAGAAAGACATTAAAAATCAATGTAACTCGGGTTCCGCACTTTCTCTCATTGTCACATGCGGTCTCGCACCTTCTGTGTAAAAAAACTACGGACCGGCCCGCTCTGTCCCTAACGGTGTAGGTGCGGACCCCTGTGAAAGTCAAAAGGCACAAGTTTTATCTTAAAAAACTCACTTTGTGTTAATTCTAGAGGTTTCTAGAAGGAATTTCAATGTGGATTGTTCGCTCTGAGGTGGTTCATGCATCCCAAAAGAGAAGGAGCTAATCCCTTGATGAGAGGAGCTATCCCTTTGAAGGAGGGCTTTATCCCTTTGAAGGAGGACCTAGTAACCTCCCTCCATTGCACTATAAATACAGGCATTGGGCTGGTTGCTGAGGAGGTTAGAAGCTGAACATTTTTTAGGGTAAATGCTGGTGAAATCAAGACTTCCTAGTTGAGCTTAAGAGGAGAGATCACATACCTTTTTGGCTTCATTGGGGAGTGAGTGAAACTTGTCAAAGTAGAGGAGACTTCTTGCTGGACCCTGGGAGGAGCTTGTACAACATCAAGGCAAAGGTTGTAAAGTTCTTCTTCTTTTGAATTAATACAATCAAACTCATTTTTCTCAACAAGTATCTCATGTTATTTGTTTCATGATCCTTGACTTTCATGTTAAATATGTTTTATGCAATTGGCTTTTCAGGTGCTATTTAATTTGTTTGCCTTGTTTGTGATTGCAGATTCGCGACAAAGGAGCTCATTTGGATCGAAGGAGCAAGGGCATCCACAAGCTTGCGTTGGACCTAAGGTAGGCCCTAAAAACACTTGTTTTCCATTGTTAATCAAAGCATATTTAGAGAAAGATAGTGTTTGGTTGGTTTGCTTGTCATTAGGTCTTCTTTAGATTCTAGGAAGGTCTATCTTGTCCGCAAGATCGACTTATTCCGTGTGACAAAATGGCGACTCCGCTGGGGACTTGATTGTTTTCCTTGTTTTTACTTTGACCTAAGAAACTGTGTTTTTGTTTCTATTTTTGGCTTGTTGTGTGTAAAATTGGGTAGAGTTTGTAGATCCAGGGTTATTTTTTGTTTTTCATAGCTTTGGGAGAGGACCGCACCCTAGTCGTTTGACACAGTGCATACATACCCGCAGCTTGGCTTTTAGCACAGAGTGGGACCGCACCTGTGTCAACTATGGGCCTGCGGACCCTGTCAAAATTTTGAAAAACCCTAAGATTTCCTCTGTTAGTCAGCTTAGTGTTTGTTTAGAAAATTTTATCCACTACCCAGACCTGCATATAACTTGTCAGAAGCTTTCCTTAGATTGATTGCATTAGTGTTAGGGTTTTAAGTGAAATTCCTAGGAGTTTTGCTTGTTGGGGTTTGTTTTTTCATTTTGGTTGTGTAGTGGCTCTGAGCTTAGAAGCTGTAGGGACTTCAGATCACCTTAGTGTCTACCAGCCTTCTTATGAGTCTGACCATTTATGAAATCTCCCCTTGTTGAGGAATCCGCTTTGAGTTTTCTCTTTAAAAAACTTTGAAAAGCTTGTGTTTGAGAGTTTGGATTTTCATTTTCAAAAATAAAACAAAATTGGTTGTTCTTGACTTATTTGTGATTCTGCATAAATTGGTCCTTAGCTTACATCTAGCTAAGTAAAACATCCTTAAAAAAGACTTTTAGTAGGCTTTGACTTCAAATAGGTTTTTATAATTTGTAGATCTCAAAGTTAGTCATTTTCATAGTTTTGAGTGTTTTATTTAAAAAATATAAAAAATCTCTTTTGGAAAAAAAGTTTGTTTTGTAGTGATTGAGTGCTTTGAAATGAAGAGGGAAATTTTTGTGAAATAACTAGTTGTCTCATTTTGAGTGCATTGGAAAAGGACAAAAACTCTTCTTTTAATTTGTTGAATTGAGAATGATTTGTGTTTACGAAGTATTTGCATTCTCAAACTCTTTCTTAGTTTAGAAGTTCATCGAAGAGAAAAAGATTGTTTAAATCATCTTAGGTGTATTTTTAGTGATTTTGAGTCGAGTCTTCATACCACGAGTTTCATCTCTGTACCTTTTGACTTAAACAAAAACCACTAAAATTAACGCTTAAATTAAAATTCACCTAGTAACATTTTTATTTCTAGGGCTCTAATACACCAACTTAGCTTAGGCTAGTGTCTTGGAGTAGGAGAGTAATTAACTCTCCAAGACAGTAAAAACAAACAAGTCGCTGTATCTTGTGGTAGGGAAGAAATCCAATTGTTGCATTTATGCTCTGGGAAAGCTCCTCTTAAAGGAGAAGCACGAGGTTGTGTCCGAACCAGTGTGGGAATCAATCCTTCCTCATTGGGAATGATGCCAGATATTCACGTATTAAAAATGGTAAACCTCGGATTAACCATTGTCGAGGAGCCTGGGGTCACTTGTTGGTAAACCTTGGATTATGTCAAGGAGCCTTCAAGGGGATTGAGCTTGCTACTCTGCCCTTGCGTGCGTATTGGATCGTAGACTATTCCCCCAGGTATATTTGTCTCAGTTGGTAATCTTAGTGGCCATATTCTTTAGGACTCTTCTTGAGGTGACAGTGGTGGGAAGATCCCACTGTACCTGGAGCAGACGTCGGCTAGACTCACTTGGATTTTCTGGGGGGTTCACTTCACTCGAGACGGTTAAGTGGAGGAACTTGTGCCAGTCTATTCATTAAGCAGGTTGCCAGGGTAACTGTTCCAACCGCCATTTCTGTATTTAGCTTTGCGACGTTGGATTTCATCACCAACTAGTGTTTTCAGTACGAAAAGTTACTGTTTGTGTGTGTTTGATCTCCTAGATTCTTTAGGCGTGTGACTCAAATTTGTTTGTTTCTTTAGAGACTTTAGGTGCTTTTCATTGAGATTTTACTTTGTTTGCGTGTGAAGTAGTTAAAAGTTTTCAACTGTGGCTGAATTACCAAGGCAATCCCGTAGACTTCGGGGCCAGTCTCTTGAGTTTGTAAACGTGGCTGAGTTACTGAGGAAGTCCCGTAGACTTCGGGGCCAGTCTCTTGAGTTTGTAAACATGGCTGAGTTACTGAGGAAGTCCCGTAGACTTCGGGGCCAACCTCCTGAGGAAGTACCAAGCCACCTTGAAGGCTTGAAAGTCCTCGTAACTCCTAGAGACAGTAGAGTTGGGTCACCTGAAGAAGGAGAATCTTCTTTGATAGTACATCCTGATTTTCAGCCGTTAGTAGCAGATTATAATCCACAGTCAGTGTCTGTTTCCGAAATTGCTGGTAGATTTTCATCTAATAGTGATATAGGTGAGGAACCTGAAATATCCGAGCCTGAAAGTGAATTTGCTACTACTCTGACATCGGGGTTTGTTTCTCCAACTTCTAGTGGTTCTGGTTCACCTAGGGTAGAAAGTGTAATCACCCAAGATCTTCCTTCTGGACTTATTTCTATTGAAGAACTTGCTCCGGAAGAAGAAGTAGGCATCCCTATCCCTAAAAATCAACCTGTTATTGAACTAAGGGAGCATGAATCAATTTTTTATAGTCCACCTAGGAGCAGTTCTTGGTATCTTTCTTTGACTAATTTCTTATAAAACTCAAGGTTAAGTTTTTCACCACCTCGTGCTCCTTATCACCCAACACCTGGAGGTTTTTATACTCTCGTAAATATGTCAGGACAGTCATCCATGTTTACTCAATCGCCCGAATCCTTTTTGTACGGCGGTCCTTCTGTTCCCTCTGGGTATCAGTCACTTTTTGGTACTTTTTCGGGAGCATCTCCTCAACCCATTGAGCAAGGGTTACTAACTGGAAGCAATGGTACTAAGCCATTGAGCGTAGAAGACATTCTCATGATGTCAGGTTCTATTCCCAATCCTCAACCTCAAGGTGGCCAGTTACCGCCTAGGGGGCAGCCTCAATTAATGCCTGGGGGGCAACCTCAAGGTACACAGTTTGCATCTGGGGGGTAACCTCAAGGACAATACATACCTATGGGACAGTACGTTCCTCAAGGTCAACCCTAGACTCAATGTGTACCCCAAGGTCAACCCCAGTATCAATTTATACCTCAAGGTCAACCCCAGTATCAGTATGTGCCTCAAGGGTATCAACCCCAAGGTCAATACTCGAACCAAGGTTTCCAACCACCCTCCGGTCAAATGTATGTTCAAGGAATGGGAAATGTACCTTTCAATTATCAATCCTACCCTCAATCCGGTTATGATCCTCAGTATTCTCAACCAGTTATGGGTCAGTACCCCGGAATGAATATAGTTTGGGATCCATCGCAAGCTCAACAGGTATTGCAGCCAAGTGTACAGTTGTCATCTCAAACTAGACAACCCTTAGTTTCTGGTTCACCCCAGCAACCAGTCCAGTCTAACATTCAAACTTCTATACCTTCGGTAGTCTCTCAACCTAGGCCTAGTACACCTCGTACTCTGCCTCAAACGACTGCTACAACTGCCGCAACATCTGTTCAATCTACCCCACCTACTTCTGGAGTATCAACAACTTCGGTTTCTACTGTTCCTATATCTACTCCTCAGACGTCTTTACCACCGTCTAGATCTACGATTCAAACTTCGGTTCAGATGCCTATAGGACAACCTGGTTTAAGTACGGTTGTCACAAGTCAACCACAATTCACTTATCAACCGTACCAGGGACAGTACCAATTCGGTCCTATTGTGTAGCAGCCAGTCTATCAGTATCAACCGTACCCTGGGTACACTTATCAACAACCTCAAAAACCCCATTACGGTCCGGTTAATCCTGGTTTTCCGGGAGGATACAATATCCTGAATGCCATTCCTATTCCTAGTTATCCTGGATATCCTCCTCCTGGGGCTGGTCTCATGACCCAGAGTTTTAGGGATCCTAATCGGCAGTTACCGTTTATCGCAACTTTGGACTTACCTGACTAGTCGCACCTAACAAACGATCCCATTAATTATCTTCCGTTTTGGCCGCCAATGCCAAATAAGTTGCCCAGTGAGATTCCCAAGTTCGAAGGTAAATCAGGAGAGGACCCGTCAAACCATGTGATGACTTACCACCTCTGGTGTGCATCTAACTCCATTACAGATGATTCAATCCGTCTTAGACTTTTCCAACTCACTCTAATTGGTCTCGTGGCCAAGTGGTACATTGAGTTACCACGAGGCACTTTTTATAATTTTAGTCAGTTAGCTACCTCGTTTTTAACTCATTTTCAGTTGCGAGTCCGATATGACAATGGCACGGAATTTTTAACTTTGCTAAAACAATCGACATCCACTTACATTTCAGATCATATTCATGAGTGGAGACGTCGACGACGTTTAGTGAAGGTATTTATTCCAGATCAGAACTTGGCCGAGTGGTTTGTAAAATCTTTGTTCCCAAAGATCACTGAAGATGTTGCTAAAGCCGGAGTTGTTACTGAGGAGCAAGTAATTGCTCAAGCACAGTACCTTGACTTGGTCTATACTCAGTCAGGTACGTTACACGAAAAAATCCCCGATTTTCCCAAGCAAAATCAAATCACCGCAGCTCCTTCGGGATCTCATGCCGCCGATGGTATGATTGGCACAGTTAACACTAAAAGTAAGAAGAAGTATTCCAAGAATTCTTCGACTATCATAACCTTGCCTGATTCCCCAACAGGAGATTCTTCTGCAGAGATCTCCACCGATATTCACGTTGTAGAATCATCTACAGCCAAATCAAAATCCGATGGGAATAAGAAAGGAAAGAAGAAGAATAAAACGGACAAAAGTTCAAAGGAGAAACCTGAAAAGGTGGAATCCAATGATGAAAAGCGCAAACCTCGTTATCCTTGTCTCATTTGTGATGATGAACATTTTACAAGAGACTGCCCTCATCGTGCAGAGGTTGCGAAGATTGTCAAGGGTTCCCAAACTCCTGCTGTTTTGAAGGATCCTTTTCCGGCTCAAGACAGTAAGATGATAGGTTCATCCTCGAATGCCAATGAAGAACCCATATTGATGATGTCCCATGTTCGAATTGCGATTCGATCGCAAGATTATGGTAGTAAAAGTCCTGTTGATGGTAAAGAAGCAGAATCTTCTCATTCTAATCCATCAACCTCAGCTCCCGGTTCCGACCCACTACAGATCGAGAAACCTAATCCAGACTCGGTAATCAAACTACCCGCCAAGGGTATACTTCAAAAGTCAGCTTTCAATACACATGCGAGAGCGGCTCAGAATCATAACATTGTTGAGGATTTAGCTATTTCACCCTCAACAATGTCGGCTTTGGAAGTGCTGCAATCATGTCCAGCACAACGTAAATTACTTTTGTCGGCTATAGGGGCTGTTGACGTTCAGGACCCGAACCTAATAATTTTCGATCTAGAAAATAGTACACCACGTTTGCCTCATCAAATGGCTTTCCAGATACCAGTGATAGTAAAAAACAAGCCTATTCATCGGACTGTAATTGATGAGGGAGCCTCAGCATGTATTATGTCGATACAGTGTTGGAGATCGCTTGGTTCTCCTTCGCTAAATCAATCCCCGACCATTCTAAATGCCTTTGATGGCCGTGGGTTTCATCCTTTTGGCATTCTACAGGATTTTCCTATAGGGGTTGAAGGAAAAAACGTTAGTCTAGATGTGGAGGTGGTTGATGCCCCTCTAGATTACAACCTTCTCTTGGGTCGAAGTTGGTCTTACGCTATGACAGCGGTTGTTTCATCGGTCTTTCGAGTAATAAAGTTTCCACATAATGGAAAGATCATAACAATAGACCAACTGGCTTACTTTTCATCCGACCCAGCCCCTTCGGAGAGTATTCAGCATGTTGGTAAAACAACTATCCCATATAAGGATGTTGGAGTAGGACTAGTTAAAGATGTCGGTTTACTGGGAACTTTTCCTTTTCCTCCAATCAACGCATCATCTTCATTTGCAACCATTCATATGATTACATCAGACACCATTATTTACGATGATCCTTGGATTGTCCCTTCTAAATCTGAGATAGACTCATTTGGTAATGCCATGCCTTTGAGTCCATATGAAATTGCCTATGAAGCCGTGCAGTCGTTTGCCGACCCATGTTCAACCGAAAATGACTTAATGAATGTGGTCCATGAGGAATCATTTTTCACATCAACCTCGGATTTAACTACGTTTTCTAAACTTGTTCACTCTGATCAAGGAAAATTTTAAGGATGGAAAAATTTCTTGAAGTTTAAAAACATTGGCGAATCTCACTAATCCCTAATATGCAAACTATAAAATGTTTATTGATATATTTGTAAAATTATTCAAATTTATAATTATTTTATATATAGCCTCTATACAATGTTGGCGATTTTTAAGGTAAAATAATTTTATATTCTAAAATTTGGGCGAATCGTCTTTTATAAAATTGGAAATTGGCGAATCTTTTTTGTGGAAAAATCATGGAAAATTAGCCCACTGGGCGAACATTAGCCCCTAAAATTTTCCATGACTCAGATGATCAAATTCGTGAAATTCTATGTGTAGATGATTTACCATGGGAAGATCTCCATCACAGATCTTCGTTTTTACCTGAGGATGATTGTTTTGAAAATGATTTCTCATCAATTTTTACAACTAAATATGTCAAGGAACCTCAGAATCCAATGAAACATCTTGATTCAAAGTTAAATTTGGGAAACATCTCTCGAACTATTCCTATTGACATTTCGGTTAAGCCTAGAATTGTTGAGAACATTCATATAGGTGCCTCGTGTACAAATGACGAAATTCAACTATATAAGGCCCTATTTCAAGAATTTCGCGACGTGTTTGCCTGGTCCTATGAGGAAATGCCAGGAATTGATCCCGCGATTATTGTTCATGAGATCAAGACTTACCCGGACGCTAAACCCGTCCGGCGACGTTTGCGTCAGATTCACCCACGAAAAGCTGCTGCAATTAAAGCAGAAGTTGAAAAATTATTGAGAGCTTGTTTCATTTATCCGATCCCGTTAACGGATTGGGTATCGAATATTGTTCCGGTTAACAAAAAGCAGGGAACAATAAGAATATGCATCGACTATAGGGATATTAATTGAGCTTGTCCAAAAGACAATTACCCAACTCCCTATATCGATCAAATCATTGATGATTGTGCCGGCAGCGAAATATTCTCCTTCATGGACGGTTTTTCCGGATATAATCAAATCAATATTCTACTTGCCGATCAACCAAAAATGGCTTTCATTTGTCCATGGGGGACATTTTCTTATTGCAAGTTACCTTTTGGACTTAAGAATGCCGGAGCAACTTTTCAAAGGGCAATGTCTTATGCGTTTCATGACATCAAGCACATTGTGCAACCCTATCTCGATGATTTGCCTGCTCATTCATTACATCGAGCTGATCACCTCGTCCATTTACGAGCGAGGTGTAGGCATTATCGTATTCGGTTGAACCCACACAAATGTGTCTTCTGTATAGAAACGGGTCGATTGTTGGGGTTTGTAGTTTCGAAAGCCGGCATTCGTGTCGATCCCTCAAAGGTGGAAGCTATCATCAAATTGCCTCCTCCTTCGAGTCTTTGCCAACTCCAAAGTTTGCAGGGGAAAGAAAATTTTTTATGCCGATTCATTCCTAACTACACCGAGCTCACAAAGGGTTTTACCCGGTTGTTGAAGCAAAATACCGGTTGTTGAAGCAAAATACTCCATTCTATTGGGATGAGATAGCATAGAAATCTTTTGATGCACTCAAACACGCGTTGACCCATGCACCATTGTTGCATCCTCCCAACTACAACCAGGATTACTTCTTATATATCGCCGCCTCTCATTCCACCATTGGAATGGTTTTAGTTCAGGAAGATGAATTCAGAACTGAACATGTGATATATTACCTTAGTCGAACTTTAAATCCAACTGAGCTAAAATACTCACATGTGGAGAAATTGGCATTGGCAGCTGTTCAAGCTGTCCAACGTTTTCGTCACTACATTCTACTACGTAAAACTACGGTAATTTCAGATTGCAGCCATATGATATACAGTTTGACCAAGCAATTGCTAGGGGGCAATTACTCTAAATGGATCGTTATCCTGCAGGAGTTCGACTTGGAATTTGAAAAATCTAAGTCTAAGAAATCTTTAATTTTTGCGGAGTTCATGTGTGACTTCCCGCATGCTGACACAGAAACTGTGGCGGAGGAACCAGTTGCAGACGAATCCTTGTTTCTAATCAGCACTTTAGATCCGTGGTATAGGGATATCATCATTTATCTCCAGACCCAATCCTTTCGTCCAAAAATTTCAAGGTTAGAACGTCGAAAGATTCAATTCCAGTCCCAACAATTCAGGATTATTGGAGATACTCTTTATCGCCGTGGGGCAGATTCCATTTTTCGACGTTGCTTAACTCACGAGGAAGCTGAAAGGGTTCTAAATGACTGTCACTCTGGAGCGTGTGGTGGTCATATTTCTGGGTTTGCCACAGCCCAAAAGATATTGCGCGCTGGCTACTTCTGGCCATCTTTATTTAAATATTGTATTACGACGGTCCAAAAATGCCACAACTGCCATATTTTTGATCGTAAGATGCGCGCTCCTCCTGCTCCTCTCCACCCTATAATTGCTGTTGGTCCTTTTTCCAAATGGGGTATCGATTTTATTAAATGTAACCCTCACTCGGCCGGGGGGCATGCGTATATCATCCTTGCGGTAGATTATTTTACTAAGTGGGTCGAGGCGATGCCTACATTTGAGGTAGACAGCAAGACAGCTGTAATTTTCATGTTCAATCATATAATTGCTAGGTTTGGTGTCCCACAAGCAATAATCACTGATCATGGGCGTCATTTTCAAAACGTTATGATGACCGAACTTACAGGCCAGCTTGGTTTGCGTCACGATAGTTCAACCCCTTATTATCCACAAGCGAATGGTCTGGTTAAATCCATCAACAAAGTTTTAGTTATCATGATCCGACGAATCATTGGGATTCATCGGTCGAATTGGTAAAACATGCTATTTTCAGCGCTTTGGGTGTACCGAACTTCAGTAAAAACATCAATAGGGTTCACTCCTTTCCAACTAGTCTATGGTTTGGAAGATGTGTTACCCATTGAATGCGAAATCCCGTCACTGCAAATGGCCATCGAGCTACTTCCAGCCACTTCCGAAGAGGAAAAGCGTTTGTTATACTTGGCTCAATTAGATGAGAATCGACATGATGCTACATTGGCAATCGAGACTCACGCAAAACGAATGAAAGCTTAGTATGATCAAAATGTGACCCCTCGAAATTTTTCGGAAGGAGACCTAGTCTTAGTTTATGATCAAGATAATGATAAATTAGGCGCTGGAAAATTCGTTCCTATGTGCATGGTCCCTATGTTGTCAAGCGAAAGCTAGCCAAAGGGGCCTATGAATTGGTAGACTTTGACGGGGACTCTTTGGGTAAACCCAAAAATGGCCTTTACTTGAAGAGGTATTATGCTTAAGAGAATGGGTATGGAGATTTGTAGTTAGGATAGTTTTTCTTTCCAGCTGGTGTGTTTTAGTTTAAACAGTGTGCTTAGCTTAGAGAGTGCTTTTCGTCATTATTCCTGCTTATCTTGGTTTTACTCTTGATATTGCAAATGTCGATGCCTCTCCAAACATACATTGGTTTCGCTGATGGAACTTGTCGTAATACATGGAACATCTCTTCCGCAGCTTGGGTTATCTATTCGCCCTTTGACGAGTTAGTATCTGTGCATGGGGTAAGCCTCGGTCAAACAATGAACAACATTGCCGAGTATAGTGCAGTGATTGAGTTATTATCTGAATCTATATCATTTGAGATTCGAAGTTTGATAGTGAGGTTAGATTCTGAACTCGTTGTATTACAGCTTAATAGAGTATATGCCATTAGAAATCCAGTGTTATTGAGATCATTTTTGAGAGTGCATCTCTTGGAACGTGAATTTGATTATATTGAATATCAGCATATTCCAAGATCTTTAAATACATTAGCAGATGCAATTGCTTCTCGACTGTTAAATAGACATTTGCAATAATCATACATGTAAATTTAAAACCATTCCATAACATGATTTACAAGATAAGCCGGTAATAGTGATATATATATATAGCAGTGTGTCAAAAAATACATCGTCCTCGATCATAGGTTGAAAAACACCTTATGATCGGCAAAAATGATAAGTACAAAAAACAAAAATGTCACATGTGCCCACAATAGGCGATCATCCTATCACTGGTGATGATCTCTATAAGAAACCACTGCACGGGCCACCTTGCAAAGGAACCTCCTAAAAGGTCCCGGGACCCCAATCACATAGCGCTGAAGTCGAAGAGTAATGTCATCTATAGTGGTCTCAGGAATGTCTCCTGTCAAGCACTCGAGATGACCCTCCAACTCGGCCAAAACCTCTATTGATTCGTCCTGTGGGGCTGGCGCGGGTGCAACTGGTTGCTTCCTCTCGTAAGGCCGGAGAGCGGCTGGTCGCTGTGGACCCACATCTGCATTTGAAATTTTTTACTATCAGTTTTGAGACGATGGAAAAATAACAAAAAAAATTAAAATAGGAAAAATGTTGAAAAGGATTTTACCTGACTCATCCCACTGCTCTCCTGGTGGAAGAACCATGTCTGACACCACGAAAATCTATCCCAGCGTAAGGGAAGTCCTGAATAGAAAAGACCTGGTTTTCCAGCCATTGGAAATACTCAGGTTTGAATCGAGCAACGTCTGTCCTCTCGTCCGGGTGACGGGCCATAACTGTGACCCATCGCATCAGTTTGGGCTCTCGAGGAAGCCCAGCTCCAACAGTAAGGTGCTGTGGGATCAGCATAGGAACCCAATCTAGGCCAAAAATCACGACCAAAGCCCCATAACCAAAGGTCTTTAGTTTTCCGTTTTTGGCCCTAGTCAGTTGGCCTTTCAGATTGGCCAACACGGCATCGCACGAGTTGAAGATGGTGCCTCGAAAGCAATCAACTGCCATACGCATCTGGGATCCGATGGAAATATGTAATGCGGCAGCTCCGCAAAGTCTGGTGACAGTGAACGCAATCACCATGAGCTCAGGACGGGATATGGTCTTTATGTCTATCCCTTTGTCTCTAGCTTGGCTGTTGCAGTACTTTAGCCTGAGGCTATCGCCAGACTGGCCACCTGGCCTAGCCCCAAATAGAGTCAAGTCTTCGCCTCTCTTAGGAAAACCAGTCAAGAAATATATGTCCGCCGGCTCGATTTCGAGCTGGTGGCCGCCAATGAAGAAACACTGGTCCTGTATGCTCCATATGTCAACCAACCACTGTAAGAAATCCACCTGAGCCCTCATTCCAGGAATGGCCCAGAATTTATACAAGCTGCATGCCCTCAAAGCATCAAGTGAAGGCTGATGATTCCATGCGGCAGCATCCACGTCCTCATGCTCTCGTTCGCGCCAATCTAGCATGATGTACTCTCTGCATCAAGTATAAAGACAAATTAAATTGCTAGAAATTATTTTGTGTGGTCTATTTTTGAGAATTTTTGGGTTAAAAACCCTTGCGACAGGGACCGCACCCTCCAGGTTAGACACAGTGCGTGGGACTGTACTTTGTCTACATGGAAGGTGCGGACCCCGAGCTTTTTCCCAATGGAGAAAAAGTCGGGGTCCGCAGGCCCGCAATGGTAAACCTGCGGGCCCCCGCGCGCGGGTTTTGTGCCTAAAAACCCTCCCAAAAATGAAATAAATGACTAGAACAAAAAATTAAACGGTTAAAAATGAAGAGTGGGATGATGTGGATTACCTGGAGAAGACGACGCTCGATTCTGACGGTTGGATTTCCCGCAATATTCACGGGAAGTTTTCTGAGAAAAAGCACTATTTTCTCACCCAAACTCAAACGGTAAAAATGAATTGACAAAGACCCTTTTTATAAGTTTTTTGAGTAAATAAATTGCAAATTTGTTTATGTTTCACTTTGGAAAGGTATTTTTGCAACATTTTTATCCATTTCAAATAGGTATGAGTAATGTTTGTGTTTTTGTGCAGAATAAAGGATTATTCAGGCGAAATCTATCATTTTCGACGAAAAAACATGTAGAGTCACCTTTAAGCTCTTTTCTGACTCCTGAAACATGAAAAGATTTCCGAGTGTTTCTTTTAAACTCATTAAAATGGAATTAAAAGACGGTCCACTTACAGCTCTTTTCCGACCGTAAAAACATAAAAAGATTGCCGAATTTTTGTCATTTTAAATTCGATATTGGTTATAAAACGACGTGTCATTGATCGCTTTTTTACTTTTTCGGGTCAAAGGCACTAATGACGAAAAGTACTCCTTGGTCGTAAAAGATCAAGCGGTTCTCTCAAGTATTATTTTATACTTTTTCGGGCTTGGGAGACACAAATTTACGAAAAAGGTCAACCTTGGAGTCTTCTTAAGTTTTTTCAGACTCTCTAAAATTGAAAAACGCCGAGTTTCTCCTATACTAGACTCGTTAAAATTTCACAGTACAGGGCCTGTTCGATTACAAACAGGAATGAACCACTCCTTCTTAGGGTTTAAATTTAAACTAAGTTGGACTCATCCGAAGGATGAGCTTATAATCAAACAGATGTTATCCTCCTCAATCTTGTCAAAAATAAAGAGGTACTTGCAAGAAATGGTGGGGGAAAAGAGAGAAAAATGAGTCTGTTTGTCATACTTTGTAACCACTCTTGAACACGACACTTTTATTCACCTAGGTTGGGAAATCCTTTGCCTAACAGTTGATCAAAGCACATTGAAAGTCTTCAGCCGGTTTCTGGGTATTAACTTTGGGTCAATTGTCACCAAACCATCTGTCGTGTCGTTATGTGTTCAAGAGGTCACTGCCAATAAGCCATTCATCTGCAAAATATCTGTCATCCCTGAGTCAGTCCTTGCAACTAAATTTCTTCAACTTGATCTATGATTTCGTGTTGTGGGCTTGCCTACGATGGATCGCTTTCTATCGACATCAGCTCATTATCTAGAAAGATGATCTAGGAATCATCAGTACCTTGAGATATGCATGCCTCAATGGCAGGTTTCTCGCCTTTGATGACAATTTACATCATTGACTTTCGATCAAAGGATTCCGTGACATGTTCGACATCAACACATTTATTCACATCTCATGGATTGTACTGGGTACTTTGAGAGCCGTTGACATCACTGGTGGTTTCTCTCACACTTGTTAACAGTTTACATCATTGACTGGTAATCAAGTGGTTTCTACCATGTTCGACATCAACACATTTATTTGCATGTTCCACAATCCAGGCTGCAAGGAATTTTGTATTCATTATATAATGGGCTATTCATAAACAGATGGCTACGTCCATACTGTGTCCACATGAGTCTTTACTTGTGATGTTTTACAAGATCATTCCTATATCACAGCAGTAGTTAGTTTTTCTAGTCAGTTTTGATCTGAGTATGGGAATGCCTACCTCAGCGATGATATGATCTCATATATATATCTTGCATTGAATGTTTTTACAGGTTCTAACCGAGCTCTCCACAAGCTGATCCTCGAAATGATAAAGTACTTCACTCTTCCTAAATTATAAGAAATCCTCATCTACTACAGACTTCGCACTTTAGGGGGTAATCTGCTACACAAAAATATCGTCACCATGATTATTTGCAGTCAGTATGGGTCTATCATCACTTGTACTGTCCTCCTAAGCAAGTCTCAAACCTCAGCTCTTCAAATCAAGCTTTGAAAATGAGAGAAAGACATTAAAAATCAATGTAACTCTGTTTTTGCACTTTCTCTCACTGTCACATGCGGTCCCGCACCTTCTGTGTACAAAAACTGCGGACCTGCCCGCTCTGTCCCTAACGGTGTAGGTGCGGACCCCTGTGAAAGTCAAAAGGCGCAAGTTTTATCTTAAAAAACTCACTTTGGGTTAATTCTAGAGGTTTCTAGAAGGAATTTCGACATGGATTGTTCGCTCTGAGGTGGTTCATGCATCCCAAAAGAGAAGGAGCTAATCCCTTGATGAGAGGAGCTATCCCTTTGAAGGAGGGCTTTATCCCTTTGAAGGAGGACCTAGTAACCTCCCTCCATTGCACTATAAATACAGGCATTGGGCTGGTTGCTGAGGAGGTTAGAAGCTGAACATTTTTGAGGGTAAATGCTGGTGAAATCAAGACTTCCTAGTTGAGCTTAAGAGGAGAGATCACATACCTTTTTGGTTTCATTGGGGAGTGAGTGAAACTTGTCAAAGTAGAGGAGACTTCTTGCTGGACCCTGTGAGGAGCTTGTACAACGTCAAGGCAAAGGTTGTAAAGTTCTTCTTCTTTTGAATTAATACAATCAAACTCATTTTTCTCAACAAGTATCTCATGTTATTTGTTTCATGGACTCCTTGACTTTCATGTTAAATATGTTTTATGCAATTGGCTTTTCAGGTGCTATTTAATTTGTTTGACTTGTTTGTGTTTGCAGATTCGCGACAAAGGAGCTCATTTGGATCGAAGGAGCAAGGGCATCCACAAGCTTGCGTTGGACCTAAGGTAGGCCCTAAAAACACTTGTTTGCCATTGTTAATCAAAGCATATTTAGAGAAAGATAGTGTCTGGTTGGTTTGCTTGTCATTGGGTCTTCTTTAGATTCTAGGAAGGTCTATCTTGTCCGCAAGATCGACTTATTCCGTGTGACACCATGTTTGTTGGTGTACCTGTACCTGTAGTCACTCATAATGAGATGACATCAAATCCAAAACCTCCTAGTGTACCATGACATATGATCATTTCATATGCAGGTGACCGAGAGAGGTAGCAAGGTTGTGAAGAAAGATGATGGCTCTGGGCAATACTGATGAAAACTACACAATAGTCACTGAATAATAGAGATGGGAAATTTGAGATGACAATGACTGTCTGCGAGGTCTGGCTCAGCTGGGAGTAAAAATTGTGCAAATTTTGGGAGGAATAGTTCGGGTTGCTAGAAGGCAAGGCAGGCATTCTCTGTGCATTTTTCAGAACAAATGAGCAGCAGGGCTCGACAACCAGATTTGCGCAATTTTCCAGAGGAGCGGTCTAGGCTGCAAGAAGGTTTAGTAGGCAGGGATTGCACAGTTTTTTGGGGGAACTGCGCAGGAGACTGGCAGCCAAAATTGTAAAATTCCTAGAGGGAACTTCTAGTTGGCTGCTTGGGTCACTAGAAACCAAAACTGTGCAATTCCCAGAGGGAATTTCCAGTTGGCTTTTGGAGTCACTGGCAGCAGAAATTGCACAATTCTTGGAGGGAATTGGTAGTTTGCTGCTAGGGGCTCCTGGAAAGGAAAACTGCACTGAGGCCAGCCTACTGATCATCTCTGCGAAATTTCTCAGTTGAGTTAACTAATGGGAGATGGAAGGTCTGCTCATGAACACAGCATAATTTTTGAGATGAACAGTTGGTTGACTGTCAGGATGACTGACTAGGAAAATTGCGCAAATTTCTGAGGGAGATAGGGACAGGCACTTTGTGTCTATCTAGCCTTTTTGCACAATTTTCTCAGTCAGTTGAGCAGGTGACGTAAGTGGCCTCTGCGCAATTTTTCAGGGGAGTCAGTCCCAAGGTGACTGTCAGGTCCGACTGTCCGCATGGCCAACATGATATTTGATTGAATTTCTTGCGAACAATGCATCTTGAAAAGACTAGCTTGGTGCTTCTGCACTGTTCTAGTTGATAGTCGATCAAGTCGATGGCAGGGTGATGGTCCGACTGTAAGAGGGGAGTCTGGTCATTATAGCCTTCAGGAAAAACGGCTAAGTGTGTGAACAATCAATATATGCATAGGTAATCATACGAACTCACACTTGCATGACTTGATGACAAAATGACCAAACCATCCAGACACACATTTTCAATAAGACTAAACGTCGATGTAAGTGACAGTGAATATGACTCCTTGTGTGAGTGCGACAGATGCTTTCATAGTGAACACAACAGGAACATACGGAGCGAAGACTTTGAGCATAACTAGAGCATGGTCGTAAGCATGAGTTAGACATCAACATGCAGAGTCTTGAATGCAATGAACAAGCAAGGAAGATGTAAAGACTCACACGAGCTCTCAGAGTGAACCCAAGTGTGCGCAGTCATCAAGTGAAACTCTTCAAGGGAGGCTCTGAAATTGGTGCAGGCCAAAATTTTGGAGGGTGGTTGTAGCTACTACAACAGAATCCAATCATGTAGTCCATTTCTCCAGACAAGGTCTCCAATTTCAGGTCATCATCAGAAATGGAGGTATAAGGGTCATTTTGTTAAAATTGATTGTAATTCATTTCTTGGCTACCACATAATGAAAGAAGGCCTCCCCACTTTGAGCATGGCCCAGAGACGTAGCCCACATTGGGTGAACTTCAGAATCAAATATTTTGTGTTCCTTTGATCTCATGGTTGTTTCATGATTTCCACTTATTTTTTCATGTGTTAAGTTGCTTGGTTACATTCCCTTTTATATGCAATTCTGTATGCATCCTTGAAGTTAAAAGATCTGGATCAAGTTTGGTATTAGAGAAGGTCTTCTTGATGCAAGTTTCATGAGTGAATGATAACTAGGAACAAACTAAAAATAGGAGAAGGAAAACTTAAATCCCTTGATCCCAAATCAGGGTGTGCACCACGAAGATGAAACATGGCAGATGCGGAAGCTCGAGTGGAGGAAGAGCGAAATTATTGCAAGATATTCTTCACCGTGGCAGAGAAAGTTGACAAGTTGTATACATAATATGAGAAGACAAGCAAACCTAAGAAAAAAGAAGATCATGCCTCGATAAATAATGAAGGTGGAGGAGAAGAGCATCCTCCCTCTTTGTCCTCTCGTGAGGTTTCTTATTCTTCCTCTTCTCATCATTCTAATAGGCATCGTAGGAATGCATCTAAAAATCCTTTTTTCAAGATGGATGTCAAGTTCAATTTAAATGTATTTAGTGGAGAATTTAATGCAGAAAAGCTAGATAAATGGATAAGATAGGTTGAAGTATATTTCCGCATACAAAAATCAAAGAGGATGAAGCCAAGATCTAGTTAGCATCCCTTCAATTGAGTGGAAATACTCTCATTTGGTGGGAAGGAAAACTGTAGAAAGGTGGTAAGAATAGTCATAAACTTCTTTCATCTTGGTATGAGTTTGTCTTTGCTATAAGAGGACAATTTTACCCATTGGGCTACAAACATAAATCCATGATGGAATGGAAACGTTTGAAACAAAGTAAAGGTCAAGTTGTTCATAATTTTACATAAGAGTTTAGAAAACAAGCATTAGCATTGAATGCTCCACTAGAAACTTCAGAGACATTGATGAATATATTGGCTCTTTGCATATTTATTTGCGTCATTGATTGTTATTATTTGAATCTAAGTTTCTTGATGAAGCTAGTGTGAAGGATGTACATCTTGAAATTAGGGGGGAATATGAGCAAGATGACCACTCGAAGAGGTCAGCAACAACCAAGAGAAGAGAAGTAAGGCCCTGTTGTACTCATTGTGAGAAATAAGGGCATGATGAGGAGAATTTCTAGAAATTACATTCAGAATTGAGACCTAAGAGGAACGATAGAAAATAGAAGCAAAATAAATTTGCAACTATGCAAAAAGACCAAGAATGTGAATCAGAGAATGATGAGAAGATCATAGCTATAGGATTTGTAGGTGGTGGACCAAATGACCTGGGATCAGACTCAGGTGAAGAAATGAATATTTGCAGTTCTTGGTATTGCAGTGGATGGACCCATTGACTTGGGTTCCAATTCAAATGACGAGAAAAAGATTTTAGCAGATGCTATCCACAAATGAAATGGGCACCAAGTGTGACATGGCTCCAAGAACTCAAAGAAATAAACCAAAGAATTCATATCGAGAATGTTGAACTAAGGAGACTCCTACAAGAAGCAGAGAAGGAGAAACAAAGGTTACAACATCAGTTACAAGCCAAGGAGGAGGCCTTCGAAAAGTGGTAGCATAACAAGCCTAAGGTAAAAAGTGATTCTTCAATTTCATGTACCTTTTATGATGATGATTTCACTGCTTTTGAGAATCATACTACATGAATTGGATAAGAATTGTTGAAAAAAATGGGGTGTCAAGGAAAGGGCATCAACATTATTGGCAAAGGCATTGTGAATCCCATCAAAGTGGAGAAATTTCCTTGTTACGTAGGACTTGGATATGTCAGGAAAGAGGTTCAAGAATGCTCCAAGAAAGCCAGTGACCAACCAATGATATATGATGAGAGAACTTCATCACATTTCAGTGTTAGTGAGGGTTCCATGGGCACTTATCAGAGGCGCACCAGAAATAAGTGTTCCAAGATGATCCAAATTTTTTGGAGGAAAAAGAATCATTGTAGTCACTACAACGAGGTTGGACACTAGAGAGCCACGTGTCAGATGCTCTAGGCCCAAAAAGAACCTCTAATGAAACCAACAGGAAACTTTGTTCATAAAGTGAACCAACTCAAGGATGATGACCCATTCACTTTGTTGCATAAGAGATGGTTTTACTAGATAGAGTAGCTTGTCACGACCACATTTTGTAAATCATGTGTTACGAATAATTGTAAAAGTGATGATGTGTTTTCCATCACCTATTAAGGCAACTATGATGTTTTTGGCCTTTTGATGATAACTGGGGTATTGGTTTTGTATTATGATGTAAAACTTGACCAAGGAGGGTGTGTTATAAACTCTTGAAAAGTATGGGGTTGTTGAGTCATGTGTGGTTTCATATGTAATTACAAAGAATGTACTAGATTTGCATGCAATGCAGATGTTGAAACTATGGCTTGACGAGGACACAGGTAGTGTGCAAGATGTGTTCATGCTTTTGGAGGACCAAAATCTCCTCAGTGGGGAGGATTGATCTAGATGGATCCATAAATAGAATTGGCCTTGAAAATAGCTCAAAAATAAAAGTCATCATATGGAAGTGAAACTAATACTAGATTGTAGTGCGCTTCACCTTGATTCCAATGATGCAAATTCCACTCAAATCCGAGTTCGTATGCTCAAGTTATAACTAGTCAAAGTTTTGGTGAAGCTAGGCCAAGTGGCAGGCACTAATGAGGAAACAATTTGGTGAAAGAAAAACACATAGAAAATGATGGTCGAAAAGGGAAAATTTGTCACCTCCTTAATTGGTCCAATAAACCTTAAAAAATGGCGAAAGAAATTTAACTAGTGTGGTTAAAAAATATATATATGTTTGGGGGGGTAGGCTGCCACCCACGCCACCCCCCAACAAACCCAACAAATATGATATATATATATATATATATATATATATATATATATATATATATATATATATATATATATATATATATATATATATATATATAACCAAATTCAAATGTGGCAGGCAGGCCACCCCCGACATACCCGCCCAATCATCGGTCAACAACGATATGTATACAATGCAGTTCTTCCACCAAATAGTGTTAACATATGGGACTGACAGGGAACGAACCCGTTTGGACCACCAATCGGGTGGACCCGCATATCATATTCGAAATATATAATATATCCACCACAAAAATTAACATTTTTGTGTGTTAAAATCAAATGCTGCTGAACCATATGCCATAACGGGGTCCTGCGGGGATTGGACCGCAAGACAACTAGTAACCAATGCCTAAACTTGCCACTAGTTTCCAATGAGCCAATGACACAGGGTGGACCTGTGGAACTATGAGCAGATCAGAGGAGTGGAACCATGATCAAGGAACCTTTCTAGATGCTGAAAAGATTCCCTTGGGGGCTAGAGGTGCCAATGTCAGATTTTTCCAAGTTTATAGTCATTTTTGCACATTTTCTTGCAAGGAATCCAACCATGAATTCCATTTCTCCAGCTAAGGTCTCCTATTTCAGGTAATCATCATAAATGGAGGTATAAGGGTCATTTTTGGAAAATTGATTGTAATTCATTTCTTTGTTGTCACTTATTGAAAGAAGGACTCCCCTCTTCGAGCATGGCTTGGATATGTAGCCCAGATTGGGTGAAATCCGTAATCAAATCATTTGTGTGCCTTTGATCTCATGGTTGTTTTATTATTTACACTTGTTTTTTCATGTCTTAAGTTACTTGGTTACATGCTCTTTTATATGTAATTATGTATGCATCCTTGAACTTAAAACGTTTGGATCAGAAATTGAGGTCCCTGCTAAGTTTGAGAGGATTGATTTGAAGGTTGTTGAAGTTGTTGCAGATGTGTTTGAGGAGGAGCCTATAGTTCTATATTTCCAAAGGGGGAAGATCCTCTCCAACTTGGGGCCTAACCTTGATTTTTCCTCTGAGCCTAAGCAGTGTGGGCATGGCATAAGATGGCACCATCTAAAGGTTGGAGTAAAATATTGGGAAGGATTAGAGGATGTAGATCTAAATGATAAAGGGGGTGTGATGTAGGAAATGTTCCCTCTACAGATAGAGCCAACCCCTCTAGCCCTAGAGTGGGTCTAGTCACAGCAGGACAAAACAATAATCGATTTCCTTAAATAGACATCGTTGTGAGGACCTACCTCAAACCGGTGTTCGATGAAGCTTTCATTGCGCTGCTCCAGCTATCGTTCCTTCTCCTTTACGAGTGGTATACCTGAAACAACATAAGAGAACAACATAACACGTGACAGCATACAACAATAATCTATTTACTTACAAAGTCAAGGAATCATAAGCTATCATGTATATTGCACACAAGACATAGGAAATCATTATCGATTGTATTAAAATGAATCAAGAGAAAAGCTTACAACCAAGCCTTGACATTGCAAACTTTCTCGAAGGGTCCAGCCAGCCTGTTTCTTCAAGAATTCACTCTCAAGATGGGTCTCCCAAATGGATGATGACTCTCTCTCTCACAAACTTTAATGCAAGGCTAAGGTATCCCACAACCAATTGCTTCACTATCAGCTATTCACACTGCAAACTATCAAACTCACACAAAGCTAGCTAATCTACTCCATCCAAAAAACTAAGAACTAGCTGATCATAGCAATAGGAAGTGATTTTTATAAGAGAAGAAGTCTCCATGAATGAAGGAAAAGGAGCTTATCCTCAAGGGAAGTTTCTCAAAAACTGGAACAAACATCCCAAGGGAGGAAAGGCGAACTCCCCAGACCCAACAACTAGGTCTAGAAACACCCAGAAGCTTTCTGTTCGAACTAATTCACCATATCTGGTTCGTCGCAAGTCATACACGAAGAATCAGCGATGACGACGCAAGGAAGCAATGATTCAGAGTCATCATTGCAAGAGTGATTTTAAATACTTGCGTCGATCCCTAAAATTCGACCGTTGCAGGAAACAGATGTACCCTTGCGATGACGTCGCAAAGCTATAGTTCATCACAGGAAATTGTTGTAGGAAGAATGAGGTTAACCTACGACGATGCAGAAACATGGGTAAAAGGGTCAATCTTCAGGATCAGAGAGCACTTGTTTGATCTTCTTGAATGAATAGGAAGATGTGGACATATTTGTTTGATGTATGACACAGTGGAGATGTCACTCAAGGGAATATGAGGCTAGTGACCAATTACTATGTAACAGATGCCCCATAAAGCATGAAGGTCGAGAGAGTGGGAGGGGTGAAATGCTTTATGAAATCATAATCAGACTGGAACACCATCACTGAGAGCCTGCAAGCGCAAGTACAACTGAAATATCTGATAGTGAAATACATGTAGTCGAGGCATGGGCGCAGCCATCCAAAAGACTGATAAACTTGGTTTGTGGTATGGACGCAACCACCCAGTCAATAAGACCATAAAAATAGAAGTATGGACGCAGCCATCCAGAAAGACTCAGGTATGGTCACAACCATCCAATCAAAGAGTCATGTATGAAATCATGAACCAATCCACGCAACCCGAACTTATGTAATCTTAGTCCGGGGTCTTGAATCCCAACCGATCATAGTACAATCTCCAGCATGCGAATGGATGTGCTGAAGTCGAGCATACTAGAAAATCGCTTGATTATCGGTCAATGATGTAAACCGTTAACAAGCACGAGAGAAACCACCAATAATGTCAATGGTCCTCAAGGTGCTACCAGTACAATCCAAAAAGTGTGAAGAATGATCTGGAGTCGAACACTCGTGGAATCACCCGATCGAAGACCAATGATGAAAGCCTGTCATTGAGTGCGAAGAACTTGCCATTGGGGCATGCAAGCTCCAAGGTATCGAAAGGAAATATCTAGACCAACTTTACGGATAATGAGTTGGTATCGACAGAAAGCGATTTGTCGCAGGAGGGCCATAATGTTTCCCCCATCAATGACACGAGACAAGGAACAAGTTGAAGATGGATGTTGCAGAGAATCATAGGAGCAGGTAAGGGTGCAAACTGCAGAAGGACTATACTCTTGAACATATTGGCGACATGACTTTGGAGTGTGGCAACATTTTGGTACCAAAGGATCAATGGCCTGATGGAGACAACAGGGATCAGATGGAATGAGGCAAAATGACAAACCCAAACCTCGGGAGGCTAGTGACGATGTGAGGATATCCCAAACCTGGTGGAAAGCAAAAGTGTTGATGTTCAAGAGTGATGAGCTACTGTAGGTAACCAATAAACGATTTCCAATTTTTTCCGCCAACATTGCTGGCGAGTACCCCAATTATTTTTGAAAAACAAGCTTGAGGGGGATAGCATATGCTTGTGATATAAGTTCGTCCTTTGGACAAATCCAACCTAGTGAAAGTTTAATGAGCCGTAGGAAGGAGAAGCTCGAGTCTCATCATGGTGACGAGTCCAATGTCGTTAGGTTTTAACGAGTTTAACATAGGAAAAATCAGAGTCTTTTTCATGTTTAGAGAGTTTGAAAAAGACACGGAAAATAAAACTCCAGGGGGGTCCCTTTTCGTAAATTTATGTTCCTCAAGCCCAAAAGGGTAGAAAACGATACTCGAGAGAACCACTTGACTTATTACGGTCAAGGAGTACTTTTCGTAAATAGTGTCTCCAGCCTGAAAAAGTAAAAAACTCACGGGAAACACGACGTTTCGTAACAAAAAATGAGCTTGAAACGACAAAAGCTCAGCTATCTTTTCGTGTTTAAACGGTCAGAAAAGAGTTGAAAGCGGACCACCATTTTTATTCTCTTTTAACGAGTAAAAATGGGAAAAATTCAGCAATCTTTTCATATTTTACGAGTCAAAAAAGAGCTTAAAGGTGACTCATCCTAGAGGAACGAGTGGTATAAAGGGTAGAAACTGGTTCCAACAATGGCGGAACTACTCAAAACATATAACGATTAAGAGGCTGGCTAATAAAACCACTCATCGTTGCGGTCCCTCAGGAAAGGATGAACAACCAAGTGAAAGCATACGATTGGCCAAAGAGATGGTGGCGATGGAATGAAACAACCAAGGCTCATATAGAAAAATTTAGCGGATAAAAAATGGAAATCATGAGATGTAAATTGGGTATGGGTTCATTTTTACGCAAGCTTGAACCATGGAGAACTCTGCTTGGAGTTTCATGTTTACACAAGCTTGAAACGAAAAAATATGCTTGTTATAAGTTTTCATGCCCCCAGCATAATGACTCAAATCAAGGTACATGCCCCCCAAGCTTCATTGCATTCAAAGAGGTGGATGGAATGAAGGTTCACTTTCAAGATCCAGGAAAGAATCGACTGGGATTTTATGGGATCTTAATCAAAGAATCGATTTAGCAAAGGGAATTGTTTCATTTTTTAATGAGGTTGACATAGTAAAAGAACTATCCTCATAACCCTTGTTTCATTTTTTAACGAGGTTGACACAAGATCAAGAACTCTCCTCAAGACTCCTCGTTTCATTGTTTAATGAGGTTGACACAAGAAATGAACTATCCTCGGGATTCATTGTTTCATTTTTTTGGTACGAGGTTGACATAAGATGAGAACTGTCCTCAGCACTCCTTGTTTCATTTTTTAACGAGCTTGATACAAGATCAGAAACTATGCTCCAACAGCTGTTCATGGGCCATACAAAAAACATGACTCCCAAAAGGTCTTCACTGGAAGGAAGAACCCTGCTCTGGGAGGAACACATGTCATTGGGCACCAAAGATAGATCGGGTTCCAATGCCCCCAGTACATGATGTACGAGACCATCTACATGATCATCAGCAGATGCAGAAATGAAACGAGTAGCCACATAATTAACCTATGGTGAGGAAGGCACTGCTTGCGAGTAAGAGCCAATAGGGGAGGATGGCGGGACAGGAAGCATCGGGTGACTAAAGAACGACAATTGATCGATAGTCACCATTCTTTCATCATGTGGGAAACAAACCACATGGAAAAGTGAAGAAACAAGTGCCCCCATGATATAAATATAGTTGCGACCAAGGAGAAGACTGAAATCTAGCGCGCCTTGGACAACCATCACATCTATATAGATGGTTTTACCTCCCAAAGTAACAGGGAACTTCGAAAGGATCCCCAAAGGTTGACAAGTTCCTTCATCAAAAGGCAACATATTTTGAGTGACTGGCACAAGCTATGGGGAGCCCAAAGCTTGCCAAGTAGTGAAAGGCATGAGACTAACAGACGCGCCTTCATCCAAGAGATTGCCAGGTACTGCCTTATTCTAGGCCTGTACCATAATCTGGAAAGGCACATAAGATGGAAGGCGGAATGCAGTCAAGTGACTCCAGTCGAAGGAAACGACTGAACTACTTGGTGGGGGTATCGTATGATTGTCCCCATGCTCGACAGGAACCAAAGGAGGACCCTCTTGATCAATTGGGATAAGAGGGTCATTCTCAGGCTCAGGAGAATCTGACGAGATGAGAAGAACATGGGAAGAATGATTAGGATGTTCTGCTGGAGTAGAATGAATGACTAGTGGTAAAACCAAGTCGACACACTTTTTCCGACCAATGATTGGTTGGGAACAGGCTAAGCATAGCCAGGCTCGGGAAGAGGCAGATGGACAAGAGATGAATCTAAGTCATTCTCTTTAGCAACAGGGAGAGGATCTAAAGAGAGCCTCTGATAACCAACTGGAAGTGGAGGTGAAGAAGCTGTAAGACTTTACAAAATGGTAGAAGCTTTATCCATGAGTGGACAAAGGTGAAGGGGATGTTTTCCATCACATAGTCTATAGGGGAATCGAATATTCCATTTCTTCTTTCCATTGATAGTCGAGGATGGAACATCAACATGAGCCTCAGAGGTCGATGCGGGATGGGTCAGATCATGAGACCACACTTCCAAGATCCTAGGAATACCAAGACAATCACGAAGAAGATGGTTACCCTTGCACAATTTACAAGAAAACTTAACCTTTTGCAGAGTATCAGAAGGTGTTCCAACTTGAGATGTACTCGGAGCAATAGCTACATGGGCAAACTCTCACTTATACAACTTCTTCTTCTTTGTCTTCCTCTTCTTCTTCTTAGCCACTTGGTTACTAGATTTGGAACTTTCACCAGGTGAAAGAGGAGAGGAAGATGAAGAAACAGGGGAGGAAGGCATAGGCTCAACCTTTGAATCATCGTGTCGTGATTCAAATGAAGGAGACGACAGAACTGGAGTCATGACACTCGGGACCACCGAGGTCGAAAACAACCAAACGAGCAAGCTGATGGCTAACCCAGACAAAGACAATGTTGCCATATACGGAGCACCGACATTTCCAAAAGAAGGAAACGGACTAGGATTCCCATCGGGGGGAAGATCATGATCGGTAGACTCAGTGAATGATGCCATTGGGAACGGCCTTGAAATGAACTGACAAGATAACTAAGAACTCTAACAAGAATATTTCGTGGATAGTAAATTTTATGAAACAGGAACAAAACTTGACCTTTTCATATTTAAAGAGTCAAGAAAAAGGACAAAATATGACTCTATTCGCCTTTGAATGTTTAATGAACTTGAAGTGACAAGTGCTCAGATGATCCTTTTCTTTTAAGGAGTCGAAAAGGAATGAAAGTGACTACTCTAGAGTGCTAGACAAGAGGTTTACTAGACAAACCATAAAACTGCATATATACCTTGGTGATCAAATGAAAGAGAAATGACCAAGGACTTCCCATATGGCAGTCAATCTTCCCAAGTGCTGTGTTCGGTGCATTACGATGCGTAAGGCGGCAAAATCAGCTTCCTATGGATGATAAGGTGATAACCTAGTGGGGTCTCTCGATATATACTCGACAGTACGGGGAGCATAAGTCTGTACTAGCAGCTACTGAATCGCAAAAGGAGGAATCACCCAACCTTTAGTGAGAACAATAGTGACTAGGTTTAACGACGCCAGAGCACGTCTCTAGCCTAGACCTCTAGATAAATGTGCATTAAGTTCCAATGCGTTGTTAGATTCATTCAATAGATTTCAAGAGTTAATCTTGGATTAAGTTTCGGTTTTCAGGCCCTACTGAATGTATTTCAACAATTGGTAGGAAGTAGCTACAATGAGTAAAATATCATTCCTTTCGATGGACAACTACCTAAATGAGGGTAAAGAGTTCATTTCCAAGAGAACACAAACAATAACAAGAAAATGCAAGAACAATAGTTTACGCAAGCAATCCAATCACTAGGAAACACAATGAAACAATGCACTTATCTCGCAACTACTAATGAAAGATTTGAATTTTGCTTTCCAATTTCTCAATCATAAAAACAATGCAAATGTGCTTTCACTTTTGTATGCTAATGCAATATTTTTGACTTTTTAGAATTTAATGGCAAACAAGCAAATGCAAGCTTGATTGATCAAAACAAATGTAATCTATTTTTTAATAGCGAATGGAAATCAAATCAACACATCAAACTAATTCGATGACCAATCACTACAGACCAATCAGAAAGGATAGACAAGCAGTAGAACAGCCTCAAACAAATCAATTAGATGGTTGTGGAAAAATCTTAGACGGATGGGTAACACAACAAATGACTTCTCGATGAAACCTTTAATAGAGCTAGGTCACACAGTCTGAAAACACAATACTCACTAAATCGAAACCAAGGAGGAAGTGCCTTAACCAAATACAGGCAAAACAAGTTGATAAGATACAAGAGACAGCAGGGGACAAGCAGCACTGGTTGATTCAGGAGGTAAGGCTATGAAAAAAAACCTTACAGAAATCGTTGCAGGTGCAACACTAACAACTTGAGACGTCATCTCAAGAATACACCTATTCTCAGAGACGTCGTCACAAGAATACACCTGTTTTCAGAGGCGGTCTGATTTCAGGAATCATCACAGGAGTTAAACTAGAAACCTGAGATTAAAAGCAAATCATCGCAGGCACAAAACTATAAAGGGGCAACATCGTCGCAGCTGTTAAGCTATAAACAACGATGATCTCAATTAAGAGAAAAGTAAAACAAAAACACCTGAAGGAGACCAGATTAATCTCACAGATAGTGAGAGGGACTACCAAAATGACTGAAGCAACCCAAAACACTGATGAATTAGCCCCAAGATTAAGAGACATTAAAAAAAAAAATAAACAAGAGCAAACAAAAGACAATATACAAAGGCAAGGTCCCCAGTGGAGTTGCCAACTTGTTGGAAATGTTCCCTCTACGAATAGAGGAAACCCCTCTAGTCTTAGAGTGGGTCTAGTCACAACATGACAAAACAATAATCGATTTCCTTAAATAGACATCGTTGTGAGGGCCTACCTCAAACCGGTGTTTGATGAAGCTTTCGTTGCACCGCTCCAGCTATCGTTCCTTCTCCTTTATGAGCGATATACCTGAAACAACACAAGAGAACTATTGGCATTATGGCTAAAGTGTTGTCCTTGATGGCAACCCATTCAGGTGGTAGATCACAGTACTTCAAGTCAGCAGCAGAGATTGATGGTCAGCTATCAAATATTGAAGAAAATAAGGGGTACGCAGGTACACCTTGCATAAGGTGCGTACACGTAGGTCAGTATTACATAAAGTGCGTACATACCCGCAGTTATCCCATTCAGGAGGTGCGTACCCCCAGTGCACACATTTCAAGGCAAAGAAATTCACATGTGGGGTTTTCTTATGTTTTACTCTTGGTATTTAGCCGACGGTATTGTGTTATTATGGTGTCAGCTCGTGGTATTGATCCATGATTTAAGGAAGAGCTTTCCTATATAAAGCAAAGGAGATCATTTGGCTTGAGCATGTTTTGGGTTGAATATCTTATGAGGGCTAGATCTGGTCTAGATCCAAATAAGGCGAATCTTCTGATGGACCGAGATCTCTTCGGCGCATGTTCAGATCTGTAGATCTGACTGTCTGGGTTACTTCTGAAGTCTTGAAATCATCTATGCCCGGAGGTACGCAGGTGCAGTAAGAGAAAAGTGCGTACATACGTAGAAATGAAGTGTTTCAGGTGCGCCGGTACGCAGGCGCAGAAGGGTTCAGGTGCGCTGGTACGCAGGCACAGAAGAGCTGCAGGTGCGCCGGTACGTAGGCATAGAAGGGTTGCAGGTGCGTACATACGCAGGCAGTTCAATAGACTCAGAGCGAGGTACGCAGGCTAGCAGTTGAGCAGGGTGCGTCCGGTACGCAGGCTAGCAATTGAGCAGGGTGCGTACTGTAAGCAGGCAAGCAGTTGAGCAGGGTGAGTACAGTAAGCAGGCCAGCAGTTGAGCAAGGTGCTTACGTAAGCAGGCAAGCAGTTGAGCAGGGTGCTTACTTCTCTTAAAATCTTTGTTTATCATTGTTGTGTTCTGGGTTTGGTCCTATTATTGTTGATCTGGTTACTACAGTTGATTGGGTGATTCTCTTATACTTGATGATCAATTGATGCTTATGGATCCAGTTTGAAAATTTATGAAAAGTGGTCCTTGTAAGAAAAGAAGTAGGGGGTTGTAGCTCCCTTCCAGGAGAGACTAGAAAACGAGAGAGAGTTGTAGCTCTCTGCAGGTTGCAGCCTGCGTACTGGTAAAGGACTGCACCAGTACAAAACCATTGTAAAAGGAGTTTCTAATTTGAAAGAAGATAGAGACATATTGCAGCAGGTGGTTTTCACCCACATTGGGTTTCCACCTTACATCTTGTGTTCTTTGGTGTGACTATCTGTTTTCTTTTGTTCATGCTCATTATTTTATGGTACTGACATGCAAAAATAATTCAAAGAACAAATAAAGAATATTTATTAAAAGAATTATATAATACTGATTCACCCCCCCTCTCAGTATTATTTCCAACAATTGGTATCAGAGCAGGTCCTTCAGAGAAGCTTGATCGCTTGAAGGTAGATCGTTCATCATGAGCAACTACGAGAGAGAAGCATCAATCAGGCCACCGGTTTTTGATGGGACAAACTTCAATTATTGGAAGGTAAGAGTTACTGCCTATCTTCAATCTCTTGGTACAGAAGTTTGGGACATCGTAGAGACAGGCTACGCTTTTCCTTCAGCTACTCCTACAGATGCAGCCGAGAAAAAGAAGTATGAAACAAATGCGAAAGCAATCAGTACTCTATTAGGATGTATATCTCAATCAGAATTCATGAAGGTAATGCACTATAAATCCGCAAAAGAGATATGGGACAAAGTTGTCACGAGCTATGAAGGAGATGAACAGGTAAAACGTGCTAAACTTCAAACTCTCAGAATTCAGTATGAGACTCTCAAAATGTATAATGATGAAAGTGTGGCTAACTATTTTCTTCGGGTAGATGAGGTTGTTAACTGTATGAAAAATTTGGGTGAAGATATAAAAGAGGCTGTTGTGGTTGAAAAGGTTCTAAGATCATTGTCCCCCAAGTTTGAATCTAAAGTATCTGCAATAGAAGAAAAGGAAAATCTACGAATTCTTACTATGTCTCAGCTACATGGAATTCTAACTGCTTATGAAATGAGAAAGGGAGGTCCATCAGACAGAAGAGAAGCTGCTTTCAAGGCTTCAGGCAAAGGAGATTATTATGAAGCGAGCCACATCCCAGAAGAAGAGGAAGAAGAATAAAATTTTGTCAGAAATCTTCAAAGGGGTTCTGGAAGGTTCAGAGGTAAGTTACCTTTTAAATGCTTTGCTTGTGGAAGAGTAGGTCATTATGCTGCAAAATTTCCTTATAAGGATAAAGGAAAGGAACCTGCTAGATGGAACAAGAAACATAATGCAAATAAGAAAAGCTACTACACTCATGAAGATAGTGATGGTCTATCAAACAGTGATGAAGATGAACAAGGTAATGAATATAAGTTGTTAATGGCATTTGAAGATGATGATTATATGGATGCTATAGATGTGGATAACCTTTATGATGAAATTACTAGACTCAAGAGATGTATAGAAGAAAAGAACATGATCATTGATACTCTACAATTTCAAATTGATGAAAAGGAAAAACATCTTGAAAAATTAGAAGGTGAAATTGTTGGTCTTAGAAAAGAGATTGAGAAAACAAAAGCTATTAATCTCAAGTTTGTCAAAGGATCTGAAACTTTGGATGAGATTATCAATGTGCACCGGTCTCCTCTAAACAAGACAGGTCTGGGCTATAATGGAGAAACCTCTCAAGCATCCACCTCAAAAATTTATCTTGATGCAGCAAGAAGAAATGAGCAAAAGCACAATGAAGATCATCAGGTAAAGCAGGGACAAATTACAAACAGAAACTATCAGGGGCAATCCATCTTAAGGGTGAACAAAAGCTACAACCAGCCACAGGTAAAATCTTCTCAATTTGGTTCAAGAATAGATGACAATAGAAATTACAATCAATTGGCTGGTAGATTCAATAACCGCAGAAGTTTCTTCAATGGACAATGCTTTTCTTGCCATAACTTTGGTCACAAAGCAGCTCAATGTGTTGCATATAAAACGATCATGACTAGGGAAGCTCAAAAACAAAGAAGTATGATGGGGATTACAAAAAGGACCTATAACAACTTTTCGGTTCTTGAAAATGAAGTTGAATGTTCTATTTGCAATAACTTTGGTCATGAAGACTCTGAATGCAGGAGGAGGTTTGAGCAGAAAAAGGAACAAGCCTCAAGCACCAAAACATGGAGAATAAAGGAACCTCAAACAGAAAGATGTGGGATAGCATTTTATGCAGAGGGACAGGAAAATCTATGGTACATTGACAGTGGATGTTCGAAGCATATGACAGGTGATAAAGAAAAACTTGAGTCTTATTCTACTCTAGAAAAGGGAAAGAAAGTCTCTTTTGGAAATGATACTCCTGCAACTATAAAAGGAAAAGGCATTGCTCAGTTAAAAGAAAAGGTCAAGGCTGGAAATGTTTTGTATGTTGATGGATTGAAGCATAATCTTCTAAGTGTCAGCCAGATGTGTGATCAAAGAACCGAGGTTATATTCAGATCAAATGGATGTCTTGTTCGTGATCTTGATACAGGTAAAACAATGATCAAAGGCAAAAGAACTCCAAATAATCTGTACATATTTGAAGAAGGACAACAACAATGCTATCTGAGCAAGGATGATGAGCACTGGTTATGGCATCGGAGGTTGGGACATCTAAACTTTTCACAAATAAGGAAAGCATGCAAATATCAGGCAGTTCGTGATCTTCCAGATATCAAAATTCCTGACAACACCATATGCAAATCATGTCAGTTTGGAAAACAAACCAGAACTAACTTTCCAGAGAAAGAAGGATCAACTAGCATGCCTCTTGAGCTAGTACATACAGATACATGCGGTCCTTTCAGGAAAAGAACACCTCGAGGAGAAGAATACTTGATATTATTCATTGACGATTTCTCCAGGTTTGTCTGGTTAGGACTTATGAAGCACAAAGATGAAGCATTCGAAAAATTCAAATCCTTCAAAGCCTTGGTTGAAAATCAATCAGGTCACAAAATTAAGTGCCTCAGATCTAATAGAGGTGGGGAATTTACTTCAAATGAATTTTTCGATTTCTGTGAAGAACATGGGATAAGAAGAGAATTCTCTACAGCAAGAACTCCTCAGCAAAATGGAGTTGTGGAAAGGATGAACAGAACAATCCAACAAATGGCTCGTGCTATGCTTGATGAGTCAGGAACTCCCGCAACCTTCTGGGGTGAAGCTGCACATGCTGCGGTTGTTATTCTCAACAAAACAAATGTCCGGGTGAACAGCACTCAAACTCCTCATGAGCTCTGGAGTGGTAGGACTCCTTCGGTAAAGCACTTCAAAATCTTTGGGAGCAAATGCTATATCAAGAATACGGATGAGCAGCTTGGCAAACTTGAACCTAGAGCAGATGAAGGCATTCTTCTTGGTTACTCTCCACATAGCAAAGCATACAAATGCTACAATAAAAGACTTGGAAGAATTGTTGACAGCATTGATGTAGTGGTTGATGAAAAGGGATACATTCCTAGGCAAGTACATCATGAAGACATCGAAGAAGATGAAGGCTACCCCCAACGACAGAATGATGAAGAAGAAGAACCTCAAGAAGAACCTCAAGAAGAAGAACCATAGGAGCAAACAAGAATAGAAGAAAAGACTCCATCCAGATATGTTCAGAAGAATCATCCAGAATCCCAGATTATGGGGCAGAAAGAAGCAGGTGTACAAAAAAGAAGAACAGTTGCAGAAGCTTCAAGCTATTTGGCATTACTCTCCTCTACTGAACCACAAAATGTGAAAGAGGCATGCAAAGATGAATGTTGGGTGAAAGCAATGGATGAAGAACTTGAGCAGATCGAAAAGAACAACACTTGGGAGCTGGTTCCTAGACCAAAAGATAAGAATGTTATCGGAACAAAATGGGTCTTCAAAAATAAATTGAATGAAAATGGAGAAGTAATTAGAAACAAAGCCAGACTTGTTTGTAAAGGGTATGCGCAACAAGAAGGAATAGACTTTGAAGAAACCTTTGCTCCTGTTGCAAGACTTGAGGCCATCTGAATGTTCCTTGCTCTCTCAAGTTTTCAAAACTTCAAAGTATTTCAAATGGACGTGAAATCAGCCTTTCTGAATGGAGACTTGGAAGAAGAAGTGTACATTGAACAGCCAGATGGGTTCATTCTTGGAAATGATCCAAATCTTGTATGCATATTGAAAAAGGCTCTCTATGGTCTCAAACAAGCTCCAAGGGCTTGGTACTACCGTTTGGACAAATATCTTCATCAACAAGGCTTTTCAAAAGGATCAGCAGATAGAAATCTTTATATAAAAGTTGAAAATGACAAATTGCTAATACTTGTTGTATATGTAGATGACATTATTTTTGGGAGCAATGAAGAAGCTATGAGTCAAAACTTTGCCTCGGTCATGCAGAAAGAATTTGAAATGTCCTTGCTAGGAGAACTGACATATTTCCTTGGTTTGCAAATCCAACAAAAAGAAGGAGGAATCTTTTTATCTCAAACCAAGTATCTCAAACAGATTTTGAAGAAATATGGTATGGAAGATGCAAAACCAGTATGTACACCCATGGTCACAGGATGTAGCCTCAGTGCAAATGGAATCTGCAGCTGTACATCAACCAACCTACAGATCTATGATTGGAAGTTTACTTTATTTGACAGGTACCCGACCAGACATCATGCATGCAGTTGGAATAGTTGGAAGATTTCAGGCAAATCCGAAGGAGACTCATCTTCAGGCAGTGAAGAGAATTTTCAAATATCTTCAAGGGACTCAAAATTATGGCTTATGGTATCCTAGAGATACAAACCTTACACTTCATGCTTATATAGATGCAGATTGGGCCGGAAGCGTGGATGACAGGAAAAGCACAAGTGGTGGTGCGTTCTTTATGGGTTCCAGACTGGTATCTTGGTTCAGCAAGAAACAGAGTTCGATTGCCTTGTCTACAACTAAAGCGGAATATGTTGCTGCTGCATCTTGTTGCACCAAACTCCTCTGGATGATGCAGACTTTGCAGGATTTTCAAATCACTTGTACACCACCAATCCCCATCTTGTGTGACAACACAAGTGCAATCAGCATCTCAATGAATCCTGTTATGCATTCAAAAACCAAGCACATACCAATCAAGTATCATTTTCTCCGGGAACAAGTGCTTGAACAGAAGGTCAAGTTGGAGTATGTTCCTTCTAAGGAACAAGTTGCTGATATTCTCACCAAACCATTGCCCAGGGACACTTTTGAATACCTCAGGCAAAAGCTGGGGGTTGTTGATGCATCATCTTATTGCTGAACCTCTTCTGATTGATGGTACAGGTTCAGGGGGAGCATATAATGCATTGTTGGCATTATGGAGGATGTGCAGAAGGAGATCTTGGAAGTAGCTACAATATGTCTCTATCTCTTTCATGGTGGATTATGGTTCTTCGATGCAAATCTGGTTCATATTCAGGGGGAGCATGTTCTTAGGGGGAGCATAACCCTTTGCCCTTGATGTCAAAGGGGGAGAATGAAGTTGAAGCTTTGAGGTTTCCATCAAGTCCAAAGGGGGAGATTGTTGGCATTATGGCTAAAGTGTTGTCCTTGATGGCAACCCATTCAGGTGGTAGATCACAGTACTTCAAGTCAGCAGCAGAGATTGATGGTCAGCTATCAAATATTGAAGAAAATAAGGGGTACGCAGGTACACCTTGCATAAGGTGCGTACACGCAGGTCAGTATTACATAAAGTGCGTACATACCCGCAGTTATCTCATTCAGGAGGTGCGTACCCCCAGTGCACACATTTCAAGGCAAAGAAATTCACATGTGGGGTTTTCTTATGTTTTACTCTTGGTATTTAGCCAACGGTATTGTGTTATTATGGTGTCGGCTCGTGGTATTGATCCATGATTTAAGGAAGAGCTTTCCTATATAAAGCAAAGGAGATCATTTGGCTTGAGCATGTTTTGGGTTGAATATCTTATGAGGGCTAGATCTGGTCTAGATCCAAACAAGGGGAATCTTCTGATGGACCGAGATCTCTTCGGCGCATGTTCAGATCTGTAGATCTGATTGTCTGGGTTACTTCTGAAGTCTTGAAATCATCTATGCCCGGAGGTACGCAGGTGCAGTAAGAGAAAAGTGCGTACATACGCAGAAATGAAGTGTTTCAGGTGCGCCGGTACGCAGGCGCAGAAGGGTTCAGGTGCGCTGGTACGCAGGCACAGAAGAGCTGCAGGTGCGCCGGTATGCAAGCATAGAAGGGTTGCAGGTGCGTACATACGCAGGCAGTTCAATAGACTCAGAGCGAGGTACGCAGGCTAGCAGTTGAGCAGGGTGTGTCCGGTACGCAGTCTAGCAGTTGAGCAGGGTGCGTACTGTAAGCAGGCAAGCAGTTGAGCAGGGTGAGTACAGTAAGCAGGCCAGCAGTTGAGCAGGGTTCTTACGTAAGCAGGCAAGCAGTTGAGCAGGGTGCTTACTTCTCTTAAAATCTTTGTTTATCATTGTTGTGTTCTGGGTTTGGTCCTATTATTGTTGATCTGGTTACTACAGTTGATTGGGTGATTCTCTTATACTTGATGATCAATTGATGCTTATGGATCCAGTTTGAAAATTTATGAAAAGTGGTCCTTGTAAGAAAAGAAGTAGGGGGTTGTAGCTCCCTTCCAGGAGAGACTGGAAAACGAGAGAGAGTTGTAGCTCTCTGCAGGTTGCAGCCTGCGTACTGGTAAAGGACTGCACCAGTACAAAACCATTGTAAAAGGAGTTTCTAATTTGAAAGAAGATAGAGACATATTGCAGCAGGTGGTTTTCACCCACATTGGGTTTCCACCTTACATCTTGTGTTCTTTGGTGTGACTATCTGTTTTCTTTTGTTCATGCTCATTATTTTATGGTACTGACATGCAAAAATAATTCAAAGAACAAATAAAGAAGATTTATTAAAAGAATTATATAATACTGATTCACCCCCCCTCTCAGTATTATTTCCAACAATAACAACATAACACGTGACAACATAAAACAATAATCTATTTACTTACAAAGTCAAGGAATCATAAGCTATCATGTATATTACACACAAGACATAGGAAATCATTATCGATTGTATTAAAATGAATCAAGAGCAAAGCTTACAACCAAGCCTTGACATTGCAAACTTTCTTGAAGGGTCCAGCCATCATGTTTCTTCAAGAATTCACTCTCAAGATGGGTCTCCCAAATGGATGATGACTGTCTCTCTCACAAACTCTAATGCAATGCTAAGGCAACCCACAACCAATTGCTTCATTATTAGCAATTCACACTGCAAACTATCAAACTCACACAATGCTAGCTAATTTGCTCCATCCAAAAAAATAAGAACTAGCTGATCATAGCAATAGGAAGTGCTTTTTATAAGAGAAGGAGTCTCCATGAATGAGGGAAAAGGAGCTTATCCTCAAGGGAAGTTGCTCAAAAGCTAGAACAAACATCCCAAGGGAGGAAAGGTGAACTCTCCAGACCCAACAACCAGCTCTAGAAACGCCCAGAAGCTTTCTGTTTGAACTAATTCGGCATATCTAGTCTGTCACAAGTCATACACGAAGCCTCAACGATGACAACGCAAGGAAGAAATGCATTCAGAGTCATCATCACAAGAGTGATTTTAAATACTTGCACCGAGCCCTAAAATTTGATCGTTGCAGGAAACAGATGTACCCCTGCGACGGTGTCGCAAAGCTATAGTTCATCACAGGGAATTTTCGCAGGAAGAATGAGGTTAACCTATGATGATGCAGAAACATGGGTAAAAGGGTCAATCTTTAGGATCAGAGAGCACTTGTTTTATCTTCTTGAATGAATAGGAAGATGTGGACATATTTGTTTGATGTATGACACAGTGGAGATGTCGCTTAGGGGAATATGAGGCTGGTGACAAATCACTGTGTAACAGGGGGCGATGGTTTCTTTTGAGCCACACATTAGATTTATTTGGTTTCCTTGTTGGCTTCTTGAAACATTTCCTTAAGCCCTGGTAAAGAAGGACATTTCTAAGTAAAATGTTTTTGCTTGCAAATATTACATGTCTTGACATTGTTCAAAGGAAATTCTTTAAGAAGGTGCTTCTTTCGAGATTTGGAGAAAAATATAGGAAATGCTAGCTTGGCCTCCTACTTTTTAACGTACCCAACCCCTTCATTCCATTCAAAGGAATGGGGTATAATTTTTTTTCCTCACTTCCTTTATTTTTTGACTTACTTTTGACGCTTTTAATGACCATCAGGATCAATCCCAGAGGTGACCTCCGAATCACCACATGACTTCTAGGTAAGCCTATAGGTGATTAGGCTATTTAATCCCTTTGCTAATGACTCAACACCATTATTCCTGTTTCTATGAAAAATGACCAAATTCTAGTAACTAAGGCCGAAGCTCCCAAGCTCGACCCTCTTATTCGTGCCTCTTCTTATTCCATCGCACCCCTTGTCAACGCCTACATGAAATGACTGAGGGTCAGGGCTTAGCCCATATCCAGGTTATCACAGTGCTTTACTTTATGCCCTCTTATAACCCATTTTGGACCATCTTCTAGGCCGACATGTTCCATAGGGTCTGCCTCCTGTGCTTTGATTGGTCCCATTTGTCGGTGCGTCTATACTACATTTCTCAAAACTCACTGCCCGACGCTTTCCCTTGCACACCATTGACATCTTGCTGATCTCCAACCAATCGCGATGAGGTTGAGCTGATGTCACTTGCCACCGCCATCCCCTTAGGGCCAACCATATACCGCCATTTTTCATTTTTGCAGATAGGGGAGTTAGGGTCAATCGAGACCTTTCGTTTGCACCAACTTCCTTTTCTAATCAGAAACAAAACCACTAGGTTCTGAAAACAGGCTCTAACACCCTCCTGAGCGGATTGTGATTTTTGGAGGGGTAACCCCTAGAGTAGCTCTCCGCCATTGATGTTGGTACTATATTCAGTTTGATCATGAGGCAAAATATTTTCCTTCGTTGATAGCAAAGATGCGCGAAAAGGGGGTACTCCAACCCCTTTTGACCCAGAATTTACAAATGATGAGGTCTAAAGCACGCGAAGAAGACCCAAATGTAAACATGATGCTCAGGAGCGGTGTGAAAATAGGAGATGATAAAGGGAAGCAGCCAGAAGAAAGCGCGTGGGTTCGTAAGGCTCATACAAAGGAACCCAAGTTTGATTTAGAACGCGTGAAGGAGACATTCATGGAAGCTAAGAAGAACTTCACGAAGGCCTCCACTTCAGGTAGTAAGGATCAACTAGAATCAGGGATGGATCCTTCAATGCTCACTACCTTTCTTGAGACATGCATGGAACTACTACGTGACAACAAGGTAGTCAAAACACTACATGAACTTATCACTAGGTGCATGGGTCAGGAGAACCCCGTGTGGTCCGAAAACTGGGAAAGCATGCATTGCGCACAGGAAGGGAGATGAGGTTGAATGCGCAAATAGGTGAGTACGAAATGGATCGGGTAATCCTGGACTTGGGTTTTGAAGTGAATGTACTACCAAAGAAAATGTGGGAATGCATGGGTAGACCCACATTGCAATGGTCCCCTATTTAGTTACGAATGGTGAACCAACAGAAGATTTTTCCCATGGGAAGATTGCAAGGGGTGACAGTCGATATTGAAGGCGCCAGCGCGCAGGTGGATTTTGAAGTGATAAATATTGTTGATGGCAATAATCCCTATCCCGTGCTACTAGGGATAGACTGTGCTACTGATATGAATAGAGTCATAAATATGAAGAAGCGCAATATGACCTTTGAGAAAAAGTCACTACACGTAGTAGTACCGTTGGATCCAGCCGAAGGAGTGCAATACACTGAACCAATGCGCGATGATGATAGTGATGACGATCTCGACTATATATACAAGATAACTATAAAAGGAGAGGATTGGTTGAATCCGGCTGCAAATGGAAGGATTTTGTGGGAGCGTTAAAGCTCCTGCACTTCGAATTCTGACAAAGAGATAGAGCGATGGTAGAATTAGCTGCATGAAGTAACAACACTGAACTACAACATGATGATCAAGTCATTACGTTGCGTAACAACAGAGGAAAGGGAGCTGCCAACATATGATGGATTATCAATGATGGATGAATTTATGAGCAAATTCTAAAGTGCAGTACTAGAGCAACAACGATTCGATGCACTAAAGTGGGCACTGCACACAACACCCGCACGATAGTGGGGTGCACATCAAGGAACTTTTGAAGACTGGTGCGGATGTAGAAGGATGATGCGCCTATGTTTTGGAAAACCCCAGCTTCGAATGAAAGCCAATCACATGGGGTGGAATGACTTGCATGCCCACCTTTCCTAATGGGTATAGACATATGTTGTACAGTCCGCACAAGCACACACCAACCCCAGCCTAGAGCATTGGAACAAACCATAGCAGTAGGAAAGGCGACGCGCGTTACCAATTCTCCATCATAGGGTGCGTAGAGTACTGAACAAGGTTTACCAAGCGAGACGAACTGACTGGGACCTGTGCGTGCCAGCGGTTTGGTGGGCCTATAGGACCATATGCAAAAACTTGAGTGCGGAAGTGATTCCAAACGTGTGAAACAGAGTAGAAATCGAGGCTTCTGAAGGGAATACCAAAAGGAATCTACACGTAATAGCACCTGTAGTGATGACATCGCGTGAATACCAGGACGAGCAAATCACACAGCTATGTGAGGACGACCATCTAAGGATTCGAGAAGCCATTCAATGAGGGAACCTTAGACTTTGCGAACTCGAAGAGGATCAGGTACGATTGAGGAAGAAAAGCATGATGATGGACGTTGAGATTAAAAGACTGGAGAAAGAGGTCACGCAAGCATGTCTCGTTCATAAACCAAGGATGATAAGGTGAGATATGGATGGTCATACCACTACACTGGAAGATTATCGTCGAGAACTTATGATTTTGTTACCATGGTTGAGACCGTACCTTACCAAACATAGTAACAAGGGAAGTGCACCACATAAGATAAAGCACACAACGCCAGATGTTGTGAGGGCAAGTGAGGAGTGTCCACACACTATGCTAGAAGGTGAGTTGCAGTCTTGTGTAGGTGTGGTGACCACCTGACTAACTATAGGGATCATAGTCTTAGCTCTCCAGATAATTGAAAGAGAGCGCGGGACTCTAAATGAGTATGTTTGGGAATTGCGCAGTGAGGGAGGTGCGCGTAGAATTAGCATGGTACAAGCCTTGCGCCCATGCATGGGGGGCTACGCTACCGCATGGGTAGGCTGGGAAGTAACCGTTGACGTCACTATTCATGACGAGATGTCGAATTTAAGGCAAAATGGAGCGGGTGGCAGGCAATTAAGACACGAATTAAGAGCTAGATTTGGGATGATATTCCGCCAAGAATGCATTAATGACTCAGAAATGGGGGGAACAGTCAAATTCAAATTCAAAAGATTCTATAAAACCCCCCAGGCTAGCCATGTGACAACACTTGGTCGTTAAGGATTTGAGCTATTACAAAGAACACAAAGTGTTGAGCGCCAAGCAGTATTTGAGCCCCCAAGTTCGCGAGCAACCACAGACAGATTGGACAAGATGAAAATTATCAGGAGAGGTGTGGGTTTTATAGAGAGTACCACCAAGGAAGCCATGCAGATCCCTACGTTGAAGATGGGGGATGCACCAGAAATTTCAAAATCGCTTCAGATGTCGAGGCCCAAGAAGGATACATAGGCAGTGGGACCAGTCCGCATGTCCCTGCGAAATATTTGGTTTGGTAAACTTTCTAGGGAAGACAAGGGCAAGGCTGGCAACCTTGAGACAGATGACGAGGAGGAGGAGCTCCAGGCTTTCATAGAGGAGATAGAGGCGGATGAAGAAATGGAAGAAGACATCTAGCCGATGCAAGCTGCAGCAAAACTGCCTGAGTATGTCCCTCCGCGGAAAGGGAAAGCTAAAGTACCCAAGGATTTGGATGCCGCTAAGAGCGCACTCCAAACCCTGCTCCTCCCGAATGGAATTTTATTTGAAGGCTTGGTCCTGGGTTGTGTGCCCACGATGAAATTTGAAGACTGGGACCTCATAGATAGCAAAAAGTTCCCACATTTGGAGACTAACAACCTCATGAAACAGAGCAAGGAGGTGTTAGTTACAGTGCTAGAGTTGCGGAAATGGCTGTGCGGTGTGGAGAAGGCTGGGCTACTCCACCTACTATGGATTCTGCACTTTAACCACGCACCGATCACAATCTTTGTCATGAGGCAACTACTTTGCCTGGTGTACGATGGGTAATTGTGGGTGGAGGAGCCTATTCCCATCACGGTGAAGCTTATTCACAAGATTTCTTTGCTTCCCTATAAGGGAAGGGACCCCACAGAGATAGCTGGAAAAAGTGGAGATTTGGCGCTCGCAGAAGCCATGAAGAAGAAGTACAAATTGGAAAAGAAGCAGAGAGGCTACGTAATCAATAGCATTCAAGACAAAGGGGTGCGTGTAGCCACCCAACTGCTGGTTAGGAAGGTGATGAGAAAATGTTGCAGCAACGATGTACCTGCGTCGGTCGTCGCACTGGCAGAACAATGCGCGGAGGGGGTCCAATTCAACTGGGCCAAATTCCTCTGTCAATAATTCCTCACCAATTGCAAGGAAGCTCAAGAGCAGGGCAAGACCTTCCATTACGCATGGTTTCTCTTGTCCATTTTATTGGTGACAGGGGAACTGCTTGAGGACAGTCAGTTCCCTCCTCTTGCACAGGACTTGCCAAAGGCAGCAAAATATGCATCGCTTTGGGCTTTGAAGGATTCCACACGGATCTACAAGACTAAGATATTCTGGGTGCTCATGGAGGCAAGCATTCAAATGTGGATTAACAGAAGGTCATGCCTATCCCCCATAGTGTACAACAATTTGCGGAGCTTTGCAGACTTCAAGGCGGATATGCACAATGTGTATATCAAGGCACATAAGGATCTGGCGCAGAACTAGACCAAGATTCCTTTCATCGCAATTGACGATGCTATCTTCTCCATGCTCGACTCATGGCCCGCTGAATGGTGCGCCCTGGATCTGGCAGAAAGGGATAAAACAATAAAAAAAATGCGGAAGGATGCAACCAAGTTGTGTGTCACAAAGTTGGCCCGACAGAGATGCAACGAACAAGTGACTGTGGAGGTAAGGGCCGCCCACGAAGTAGCAAAGGTAGCCGCAGAACAGGCCAAGGTTATTGAAAGAGTAGTATAAGCACAAGCAATAGGGGCCACTGTGACACAAGAGGAAAGAGCCCAGGACGTGTCTATAGGACAAGGACTAGATACAATAGAAGGCACGGACCCGAGCACGATATCCACCCAATTGAAACGTTACACATTGCGGAGCGGTCAGGTCCACGAAAGAAGTCCAAGGCTTCCAAACTGGACATCGAGCCAATCACATTGACAGAGGGTGACCTCTATGACATTGGCGACACATTTCGCGAGGTCACCCAGGAAGCGCTCCAAGAAGCGATGATGGAGCAACATAATGTGTTGGGGGGCCTAAGGGTGTAGTTGCAGGAACTTCAGGTGCTTCCCCACAGGAAGGAGCAGTAGCCACCTGCAGAGCCACAGGTACATCAACAGCGGAGTAGCTACTACGCGCAAAATTGGCCAACACCATAGTGCTGCCGGAAGGAGCACTAACAGCGGAAAGCGAGGAGGACAGAGCCGCGGTGGGTAGGATAAAGGGAATTGGCATAAAATTGGCTACCCTTCCATGGGATATATTATATCAGCTGTAGGACAGAGTGACAGTAGAAATTTGAGTGAGGGAAGGATGCCTCAACGAATAGAGAATCAACATTGAGAAGCTTAGTCTCCAGCGCGATGAAGTGCTTGCGTAGAATCAGCAACTGGAGAAAATTGTAGAGGAAGCATGTCACTACATTCCAGAGCTAGAAATCATGATAGACATACCAGTTGGAGTGAGACTCCACAAATTAGCCAGTGGATTCTGTGAGGCAAAGGAGGAAGAACCGAGTGTACAACTGGACCTCAACCTTCAGATTTTCAAACTACGATTAAAGACATAGTCTTCTATGCTCCCAAAAGTTAGGGAATGGTGTGCTAGTGCTACTCAAAAAGGGCTGGAAGAAATAGGATAGGCAGTACAAAACTGCACCGCTATGTTGGAGGAATCCTTCGCAGTCCTCACTTCATTACAGGAGGACCCCAACATACAACACCTGGAAATGGAGGCATGAGAGATTTAGGTGCAGTATGACAGTGTGTGCAGTATGGTGTAGATAGTTTTCCTGACCCAGCGGCTTGTGAAGCTACAATAGGCAAAGGCATTGAAGGAATAGGTGGATACTATGTGGGAGAAAGAGGCGGTCCTTAAAGCACGCGTCCAGCCTTGGATTGATGAGGCCTTCCTCATGATTGTAGACATCGAAGGAAAGCTTGCAAAAATGAAGGCGATGCATGCCTTAAGACAGGGAGTTGCCCCTAACAGTGAGACTTCAGCCGATAGGGTAGAGCAGATCTAACAGACTGTCGATTAGTGTGCCGCGGATCTTCGTGAAGTGAAGGAACGGTTGAAGGGCCTTCGTGCCAAGATCACCAGACTAGCAGAGTGACTTGAGACGAGTCACAATGATTGTGTTGGGGGGTTGTTGGGCATGAAATCCCCCCACAACAGGTTTTGGGGCTCAAAGCCCAATTTTTGGTCAAAGATGTTGTAAAACTCCACGAATTACGGGTGCAGAGTGCAAAGTGTACAATTGAGTCATAGGATTGTCTACCCTAAGCATTGTATTGTAAAATAGTGTAAAGTCGGCCTACCCATGGTCTGCGGACCATGGGATTGTATAAATAAAGCGAGGCTCTAAGTTGTTAAAGAAAAAAAATAAGTAATGAATAGATGAATAGCGAAGGAATGGTTCGAGCTTAGAGTAGAGTTCTAAGTGTCTTGGGTTGTAGTAGTAGGAAGAGGCTCTGTAGCTGAGTGTGCAGAGGCCTAGTAGAGTCCGTAGCTAAGTGGTCTCACCCCTACAGCTGAGTGCGCAAGGCGGTGTCAAGTTTGTAAGTAAGATTGAAGATTAATAAAATAGAAGTTGATTCATATTCCTGTGTATTTGTTGTGCATTATCTTCTTTATGGTTGTATTCATTTATGTATTGCGTGCACTATTATGATTGATGAATATGTTGTAATCACCATAAATCTTACACACACAAGTTAGGTAATTCGTTAATTAACAAGGATCTTGGGTATTATATGGGTCGCGCCCCTAGTAGGGTTGTGTGGAAGCCGCACTGCAGGTCACAAAGGGATCATAAGTGCGTGTAGTGACAGGTCAGATCACGGACCTCCAGAAGCCCATTAGACATTCCTAGGGTACAAAAACCTGGTTCAAGCACCCCCCCATACTACTTTGGGTGAGACCTCAGTCCACACACTGCATACTGTTGCTGAAAGGGCTAGTAGTACCAGGATTTTCTTGGCTAAATCACCTCTGAACCTGGGTCAGGCCCCACTAAGCCAACAACAATTATGGATTTTTCTCCACCTTCAAGTCTTTTACAGTTATAAAGACTCCAAGGGAAAGCAAACTTTCTGAGGAGGTTCATTCCTAATTACACTGAGATGGCTAAAGGTTTTACATGTCTTTTGAAAAAGGAGATACCCTTTCATTGAGATAAGGTTGCGTAAGCTTCCTTTGATGCTCTTAAAGTTACCTTGATTAGAGCTTCATTAATGTATTCTCCAAATTACCAAAACGAATATTACCTGTATCTTGCCACTGTAGATACAACCATTGGCATGGTTTTAGTCCAGGAAGAAAATGGGATTGAACATCTGATTTATTACTTGAGCCATAATCTCAATGATATAGAAAGTAAGTACTCTTATGTCGAAAAACTAGCTTTGGCAGCTGTGCAAGATGTTCAAATATTTCACCATTACATCCTACTACAGAAAACAACTGTCATTTCAGATTGCAACCCTATGACATACATTTTGTCACGTCAATTGCTGGGGGGAAATACTCAAAATGGATAGTTATTTTACAGGAATTTGATTTGGAATTCATCAAGTCCAAATCAAAGAAATCTCTAGTTTTCGCAGAGTTACTTTGTGACCTTCCCTTGACCTCCATTGATTCAACATCTGAACCATCAATTTTGGATGATTCTCTGTTTCTAATATCATCATCTAATGCATGGTATGGAGATATACTGATCTATCTCTAGACCCAAAATTTCCGGCCTGATACCTCTCGCTCGCAACGACAACGTATTCATTACCAAGCCAAAGATTATTTGATCATTGGCGACACTCTTTACCGTTGTGGTATCGATACAATTTTATGGAGATGCCTCATGCATGAGGCAGCCGAGAAAGCATTGAATGATTTCCATTCAGGTGCATGTGGTGGACACTTATCTAGATATGAAACTGCACCGAGAATTCTCCATGCTAGTTACTTCTGGCCAAATATATTCAAATATTGTATTATTGCTATCAGAAGCTGTCACACATGCCAGATATATGACCGAAAAACCAGATTACCACCTTCACCATTGCATCCAGTCATTTCTGTTGGTCCATTCGCCAAATGAGGCATTGACTTTATGACATGTAACCCCACCTCTGCCGAGGGGCATGGGTATATTACAATCGCCGTTGACTATTTTACCAAATGGGCCAAGGCGATGCCAACATTGAACAACAATGGCGAAACGACTACTTTTTTTTTTTCAAACTATGTGGATGCCCGGTTTGGTGTACCACAAGCCATAGTTACAGATCATGGGTCGCATTTTCACAATCACATGATGGCTGAGTTGACTGCTAAGTTAGGACTATCACATGATAGTTCTACCCCTTATTACCTGCAAGCGAATGGACAAGTTGAGGCCATCAACAAAGTCCTGAAGCGAATGTTGCAAAGAATGATAGGGATTCATAAGAGAAACTGGCACTTAATCCTGTCCTTTGCCTTGTGGGCATATCGAACCTCAGTGAAAAATGCAACTGGATTCACACCCTTTCAGTTGGTGTATGGTTTGGAAGCAATCTTACCGATACAATGTGAAATTTCATTTCTCAAACTTACGATTGACCTATTACCCGATACTTCTGAAGGAGAAGCAAGTTTATTGGATGAAACCCATCGTGATGCCACATTGGCTAACAAAGCGCATAAGAAATGTATTAAGGCATAATATGATAGAAATGTCAAGCCTCATATCTTCTCAGAAGGAGACCTGGTCTTGCTTTAAGATCAAGAAGCTGATAAACTTGGAGTAGGGAAATTCGAACCAATGTGGATGGGTCCTTATATTTTCAAGTGTGTTCTGGAAAAAGGTGCCTACGAGTTAGTAGATTATGATGGGATTCCATTGTTGCAGCCCTGAAATGGGTTGTACCTCAAATGTTACTATGCTTGATTAAGTGTAGTAAAACTCACTTTATATATGATTTCATTACATGTGTGTGTGCATCTTTTAGAGATTTTTATCTGGTTAGTAATCTGCTTTTCATTTGTTGCAGATGTCAGAGTCTTCAGAACCTTTTGCTGGCTACGCTAATGGTGTTAGTCATAGTACACAAAACTTGTCTTTTGCAGCATGGGCTATTTTTGCTCCAAGTGGCAAGTTAGTGAGTTTCCAAGGGATTTGTATCAGTCAATCGATGAACAACATCGCTGAGTATAGCGCATTTATTGAACTATTCTATAATTCCATTTCACTTGGCATTCGCCGAATCATCATTAGGCTGGACTTGCAACTCATTGTACTACAACTAACAAACATTTATACTATCTGAAATCCAACAATTTTTCGTATGTTCCTTAGAGTTCGTATTTTGGAAAGACATTTTGAACACATTCAATATCAACATATTTCCAGAAATTTTAACACATTAACTGATTCTCTAGCAAATTATGTGTTAAATAGACATTTTCAACACATGTAAAAGTAATATTTTCAATTCACATCATCAGTTGAATAGGATTGCATATAACCATAGAAAACTCTGAAAGTAAAATAGATAGGTGTTTTAAAAGTTTTTACAAAATTTGTGTCCAAGACACATTTGGTCATCTGACCCAAAAACTCAAAATGTATGCAAAACATCCTAAGTAGATCTAGTGGTGCTCATGGTAATAGGTCACAACCTGTGCTATCATGCACAAAAGCCTCGCCCAGTGGCTAGGAACACCAATAGTGTGGCGCTCCAGCCTCATAGGTAACTCCTAAATCTGGACATTCATAATACCAAGGGTTAATCCCTCTATATGATCCCGCAACTCTACTAAGGTCTTGGCCAAATCCAAGTCCTGGAGAACTGCTCTCCCAATGTTTCTCCGCGCTGGCTCACCTACAACCTGTTGGTGTCCCATAGGGCAAACAATACCCACGTATGCATGCGTAAGAGTAATTTTAGTTTATTCTTGGAAACATCAAAAACACAAAAATCATGTAGAAACTTGAAAAATCAAAAATCACTTTGGTCAAACAACTTACCCGCAGCACCCCATTATGCTCCAACTAGTAGAATCAAATCTGGATCTCCACGAAAATCCACCCCTGAGTATGGATGCTCCTCGATGATAAGATGTTGTTGCTTGAGCCAAATGAAGAATGCAGTGGGAAAAATAATTGTTGACTGACCCACGTGTCGAGCCATCAATTCAACCCACCTCTACATACATGGACCTCTAGGACTAGCTACACCCAGTGATACATGTTGTGGTTGCATCAATGGGATTCTCTCTAAGGTAAAAGTGATTAAGATCAAACCATAGTAGAAATTCTTCGTCTTACCACTTTTTACCTTAGTTAGTTGTTCTTTCAGTGAAGAAATAACAACCTCACACCAGTTGAAAACTTTTTGCTCTAGACACTCTAGTGCATACTGCATATAAGATCTGTTTGCCAGATTTAGTGTTACATTGCTAGCCAATTTTGTGATTGTGAAGAGGATCGTTCTCAAAGGAAAATCACTTACATCCCTAATGTTTATTTTCCCATCCTTGATAGGCTGTGTACCTGGCTGACAAAATTGTCTAATATAATCTCTCACCGATTCACCTCCATGGGAAAATCTAGAAAGTGAGATGGAGGCACCTCACCTTAACAGTTCGGTAAGAAAGTAAATATCATCAATGGTAATAGGGACCATCTTGTCCCTAATGTGAAAAGTTTGATCTATCGGATGCCATGCACAAACAAGGAACAACAATAATTTTATTTGTTGCCTCATTCTGGATAACTTAAAGTATTTGAGTAACCCGTAGTTCTTGAGGGCCTCAACTGTACCCGGATTTTTTAGGGCAACCATGTCTTGTTCTTCATGCTCTCTTTCTTGCCATGTAATCGACATTCTGATCTGACGAAATCCTGAAGCACAATCATAAGCTTAATTAGGATCCTTTCCATGCAAAGAACAAGACAAATTTTGGAGCAAATAGCTAAATCAAACTTGGGAAATTCTCCCAGGGTAGCCCATGCATAGAGACATTGCATTGTAAAGCATGTATTCTTCTATCTGGGTGCTCTTCAGTGCAATTTTCGATGTGAAAGCTTGCGCTGATTGTAGGGAAAAAAAATGAAACCCCAAGGGCCTAAAAAACCCTAAAACTTGTATGAAATGAGAAAAGAATGACTTGAAAAGAAACTAGAGAGGTTTAGTTCCTACCTGGTTTGGACAGCTTGAGAAATGGTCTACAGAATCTCTCACAATCAGCTAGTGAAGATCGAGGTAAAAACTAAGCTCAGAGCACAAAACTGAATGGTAAGTTCCAAATGGTAAAAATGTCATGGAAAAAGCTTGTTTTATGTTTATTTCATGTTCATTAATTGAGTAAACATTAGTATTTACCTATTTTTTCCTATGAAACTGATATTTTTAATCCATTTGGTGGTGTTTTTGGCAAGTTTTGCAACTGACTTATAGAATTCAATGTGCTTGTTTGTAAATTGTACCTTTTACCACATAGAACACTTTTATCTCTTTTTCGAGCTCTATGAAAAATGAAAAAGGAACCCCCTTGGAGTCCTCTTTAATATCTTTTCAAACTCTAAACATGAAAATATTGCCGAGCACTTTTCCTTTCCAACTCGTTAACAGATTGGAAATGATATCTCTCTTGTATTATTTTACGCTTTTTTGGGCTTGAGAGATTAATTTACGAAAAAAAACTTGTGGAGTTTTCTTTTTGTCTCTTTTCAAACTCTCTAAACATGAAAAGGACCAAGTTATATTTGTCGTTAAACTCGTTAAAACATCAAATAGCGACAAACTTGTCCATCTACACAAGACCGAGTTTCATCTTCGCTAGACTTGTTAAAACATCAAATAGCGATGTATTCACCCGAAGGGTGAAATTATACAACAAGCATATGTTATCCTCCTCAAGATTGATAAAAATAAAGAGGTACTGGTCAACAATGATTGGGGAAAATGGGAAAAAGGGGAAAACCACTTTATGGTAGCAGGTCACTCTTGAACAAGACACTTTCACTCCATCACCGTGACTATCTAGGTTGGGTTATTAGCTTGATGGTTATCACACCGTTGGTCTATCATACCATCCATCACTTTGTTTTGGGTTAATGCTACCAATTCATTTCAGTGTCACTGACATGTTTAAGATAAGTCATTCAGTCAAAATTCATCCTTTGCAATACCATAAACCTTCATTTTTATGATTGCCATTCCTGAACCTTGTGTTGTCAGTCAAATTCCATCTCAAAAATCATTACAGTTGTTTCGTGTCATTGATGTGGAATACATCAAGGCCCTCCTGTGATGAGTCGCTTCTTGTCGACGTCAGCTCATTATACAAGAAGTTGACTTAGAAACACCCTTTTAGTACCTTGAGGCTTGCATGCATCAATGGCAAGTTTCTCGCTTCCAGCGATAGGCATACATCAATGGCCTTCAATCGAAAGATTTTGTATGGTGTTCGATATCAAATCATCTATTCACACCATGTAGAATGTACTGCAGTACCTTGAGGATCATTATCATTATCTGTGATTTCTCTTGCATCTGTTATAACTTACATCATTGGCTGGTAATCAGATGGTGTCTTCCCATGTTCGACTTCAGATCACATATTCACATGGTTAGACTCATACTTGAGCGAACGATTGAACGAGATAGAAGACCCCAGATCTAGTTTCATCCATTTGGGCTACGATTTCAGGAGTACTAAATCATATGTACAATGGCTTTACATTGACGGTCATTCTGATCATGGGTCTATATCTGTAGACGACTGTTTATGTACGTGTAATGAAAGTTTATAAGTTGAGCATGTGTATGCCTTCCCTCAGCAATTCATGTAAAATCAAATATCATGATTGATCCAGGTCCGGGTGTGACGAAGGACCCTTCCAAGACCTTTTACTTTCGTGATGCGTTAAATTTCATTTTTAAAAGATCATAAATGAATACATCTGCATGCTATAAAGAATAGGAACATGGAAATCATCAACACATGAAAACATAAGACGTTGATAATGGAGTTCGTCCAAGAGGGACTACGTCTCCGGGCCCTGGTGTCAAGAAGTAGGCTGCTGCATTAAGTGTTGTCAATAGTGATTATGTACACAAGAGATGATGTCGCGATCATACAAGGCAAATGCCCTCATGTAGGAGTGGCTCTAAGAGATGTTCTGCTACAGGAACTCTTAGTCAAAAGACTCCTATTAGTATGACACAAAACTCATACATGATGATCATCCCGCCAACATGGCATAAAAGGGATCTCAATGCAAAACATACATGAAGACAATATGAGTATCCCATCAACATACAACAAAGGGATCTCAAAACATAACATGACGAATCATGACAGCAAGTACATCACATAGATGATTTTGCGTCACATCAAGCAGGAATCATGAAAACAAGTGATAAACAAGATCCCTCATCAACATCAAACATGGATCTATGCAGCACAATGCATAGCAAAAGAAGTACATGAACACACTGCATATACCTCACAACCAAGGGCCATCTGAAGAAGCGAATATCAAATTGCTGAAGCTGTTCAGACCATCGATCTCATGGCATCAATCGCATGATTGATCGCACATGGATGCTGACACCTGTATTCCACTTAGAAAGGCGGCTGAAGAATAGAATGAGAGAATGAGAAATCTGAACGCACCATCGGATTTATGACGTCGAATAGTGCAAAATCAACTGTCCAATTTTTGAATTATGAGAAGTTGAGAATCTTGGGCTCAAGGAATCTTTTAGATTTCCCCTAGATTCCTCAAAGATTCTACTCCCTGGGTGGACTGGAAATCTGCAACTCCAAAGGCGAACTTGACTTTACCATTGTGATCCCTGCGAAAAACCATGAAAAATGACTATAAACTTGACTATATTCCGACATGGAAAAAAATTACCTTCTCAGGAAAATTGCAAGGATCATGGTTCTACTCCCTGTTTTTGCAGCAATCATGGTTCCACCCTCATACTTAAAATGGCTGAAAAATGTAGAAATCTGATGCATACACGGACAATGCCATTGCATTCGTGGCATTGAGAAGTGCTGAAACCATATAAAACTTGTGAAAATCTAACAAAGTGAAGTTTCACCCGTCCTAAAAAATGCTGCCTCAAACTGCGTGCCAATATTCTGCCTCCTCTATCTCAAAATTCGTTCCTACTCGCTGTTCCTCCATATATCCCTCAGGTGCACTGAAAATACTGGGTTTATATAATATTTCTTGGCAGATTAACCAATAAAGTAGTTAGGTGGATTGGTTAAGGTCAAAAAATAGTGGAGGAGGGGTCGGGTGATCAATCCCCGCCACTCTCAATTTACCACGTTATAGTTTTAAAACTAAATGAAAATTTTTATAACGGGGTCGAGTCCACATTGGGTGGCCCACCCCATGTCTTCCGTACACACATACGCTGGAACATTTAATATTTGGGGTGCATTTGTTTATGGGTTGGTGGTGGTACTGTTTATGGGTTCATTCATGGGGCTGCCCGATGGGGGTCAGCCCACATGGGTTGGGCGGGTTCAATCCCCGCCGGTCTCCTTATTATGTATGGTGTATAGAATCGTGGGGTGGTGGGGGTGGTGGCCCACCACGTCCCTTATATAGATATATATATATATATATATATATTTTAATTTTTAAACATAAGAAGACCTTTTTTGAAATTCTGAAATTTTGACCGTAGGAGTCATTTTAACCGGGCCAGAAATTCACCCGGAATCTAGCCTAGGTTGGTTGGAATCCGGTGGCCAGGTTCTGTCCAAATTGTGGCCTCCTTAAGCCTACCCAGTTAGCAAAAATTCAACCCAACTTTGACTGCTTCTAACTTTCTCATATGAACTCGGATTGATGAACAGTTCACACTGCCCTGATCAGGACGACAAGATCTATGCTTTGGTCCTAGTTTGAGCATAATCCAAACATTTTTATTTTTGAGCTTTCCTGAGTCCTCTTTGTCCCGTGTGTGCCTCTGGAGCCACCTAGATCAATCCTCCCCACTAAGGAGCTTTTGGTCCTCCAAAAGCATGAAACAATCTGCAACGTTTTTGTACCTTTTCTACATCACACGCGTCCTGAAAAGGTCTCGCTTCCATCTCCTTCACTTTTGTTCTTTGGAGCCTTAAGCGACGAGCTGACACCTACTGCCTCTGCAACCTGTAGTACATTGTTTTGCAATTACATGCTTGTCTTAACTAACCAACTAATGACCTAAGTGTCCCACACTTTCCACGAGTTTATAACACATACTTGGTGGTCAAGTTGACAACAAGATGGAAACAATACTCCAGCTATGAAAACAAGGCAAACATATCATTGTTGCTTCAACAAGTGATGGAAAACACATCATCACTACAACACATGATTTAAAAATATAAAGCCAAGGATCATGACAACAAGTACATCACATAGACAATTCTGCGTCACATCAAGCAGGAATCATGAAAACAGGTGATAAACAAGATCCCTCATCAACATCAAAATGAGATCTGTGCAGCACAATGCATAGCAAAATAAGTACATGAACACACTACATATACCTCACAACCAAGGGCCATCTGAAGAAGCGGATGTCAAACTGTTGAAGCTGTTTGGACCATCGATATCACGGCATCAATCGCATGACTGCTCGCACATGGATGTTGACACATGCATTCCACTTAGAAAGGTGGTTGAAGAATAGAATGAGAGAATGAGAAATTTTATCACACCATTAGATTTATGACATTTAATAGTGCAAAATCAACTGTCCAATTTATGAATTATGAGAAGTTGAGAATCTGGGGCTCAAGGAATCTTTTAGATTCCCCCTAGATTCCCCAAAGATTCTACTCCCTAGCTGGAATGGAAATCTGCAACTCCAAAGGTGAATCTAACTTCACCATTGCGATCCCTACGGAAAACCATGAAAAACGATTGCAAACTTGACTATATTCCGATATGGAGAAAAATACCTTCTCATGAAAATTGCAAAGATCATGGTTCCGCTCCTTGTTTTTGCAGCAATCATGGTTCCACCCTCATACTAAAAATGGCTGAAAAATGTAGAAATTTGATGGAGACACAGACAACACCATTGCATTCGTGGCATCGAGAGGTGTTGAAACCATATAAAACTTGTCAAAATCCAACAAAGTGAAATTTCACCCCTCCTGCGAAATGTTGCCTTGAATTGTGTGCCAAGATTCTGCCTCCTCTATCTCAAAATTCGTGCTCGCTCCTGGTTCCTCCATTTTTCCCCCAGGCACACTAAAAATATTGGGTTTATATAATATTTCCGGGTGGATTAACCAATAAGGCAGTTAGGTGGATTGGTTTAAGGTCAAAAAATAGTGGAGGAGGGGTCGGGTGATCAATCCCCACCCCTCTCAATTTACCACATTATAGTTTTAAAACAGAATGAAAATTTTTATAAGGGGGTCAGGTCCACATTGGGCAGCTTGCCCCATGTCTTCTTTACACACATACACCAACGCATTTAATATTTGGGGCGCATTTGTTTATGGGTTGGTGGTGGTATTGTTTATGGGTTCATTCATGGGGCCACCTGGTGGGGGCCAGCCCATGTGGGCAGGGTGGGTTCAATCCCCACTGGCCTCCTTATTACTTATGGTGTATAGAGGTGTGGCGTGGTGGGGGTGGTGGCCCACCACCTCCCTTAGATATATATATATATATATCTATATATATATATATATATATATATGTGTATATATATATATATATATATATATATATATATATATATATATATATATATATATATATATATATATATATATATATATATATATATATATATATATATATATATATATATATATATATATATATATATATATATATATATATATATATATATATATATATATATATATATATATATATATATATATATATATATTTAAATTTTTAAACATAAGAAGACCTTTTTTGAAATTCCGAAATGTTGATTGTAGGAGTCATTTTAATGGGCCACAAATTTTCCTGGAATCTGGCCTAGGTTGGCCAGAATCCAGTGGCCGGGTTCTATCCAAATTGTGTCCTCCTTAATCCTACCGAGTTAGCAAAAATTCAACCCAACTTTGACTGCTTCTAACTTTCTCATACAGACTCAGATTGACGAACCATTCACACCATCACGATCAGGACGACGAGATCTAAGCTCTAGTCCTTGTTTGAGCATAATCCAAACATTTTTATTTTTGAGCTTTCCTGATTCCTCTTTGTCTTGTGTGTGCCTCTGGAGGTACCTAGATCAATGATATATGTATTGTAATTGATTTAGGTCACCTTCCACTTTGATACCTCCTCATCAAATCGTAAAGCATTTCATTTGACATTGGAATTTTTCTGACTTCATGCTTTAGATGAAGCTGTTACAAATCCATTTGGGAACATCAAATTCCAAAATCTAGATCAGTTTTTTAGGGCTCATCAAACCCTAATTTCACTTGCTTCATGCCCTAAACAAGTCACCCCTTTGAATGCCTCCTTCCCAGATAGTTTCATGACCTGACGACATCTAGAAACAACCTCTAGAGGGACCAACATAGGTAAGCCCTTATAAAGGTGCGCTACAGAGCAGTTGAGTCCACTGCCAGGGCGCTTTGTAAAGCACTTAGGCTTCCTTTCACCTACGCTGGGCGAAAATGAGTGAAATTCACATAGGGTTTGGGGAATATTCTTATCTTTTGGAGTCATCTAGAAGTTTCCCTCACATATCAACTTCTATGAGCTCGAAAATGGATGAGGAATCAGTTAAGGTGCATCCTATCCTCTCATCCCTTCCTCCATGGAACTAATTCTAAGTATTGAACGCCATTCAATGCCACCATTTATGACAAAACCTCCTTCATCTTCCTATAAATTGACCACTCATCTAAGTGATCAGGGGTTGGATTATGTTGAATTGTAAGGAGATAATGCTGCTATGAGATTTGGCTTTGAAGTAAGTATTGTAATGCTACAAGTTTGTCATGCTTTTGATGTGATGTGGATGGGATCCAAGCTGGAGGAATGGCTTTGAATCAGTCACCAATGGTTGTAGTTCCTTCTTCTATCTAATAAAGTGTTTGAATCTTTTTCCCATATGTTTGTATTGTTTCATAATGCTTATATGTGCGAATTGTATCTGATTCCTTTCACTTATATTCAATAGATCGTGTGCTTTGATCTATTCTTTGTTTTTAGTTGTATTTACAGGGTACTTCTCAAGCTTATTAAGTATGGGAAGGAGTGATAGGATTGATACAAGGGAGACGAGAGGAAAGCGGAGCTACAAGTAGGTCTTCTTATCTTCTCATCTTATCTATTGCTTATAGGAAAAGTATAAAACACTTTAAACTGTTGTTCTAGATACGACTACTTATCTAGGGAATTAGTATATCCGTAGATACCAAATTCTCCAAAACACTCACCCGGCGCGGTTCCAACACATCTATTGATGAGATCTTGTAACCCTTTCACAACCTTACTATCGCGCATTAACTTCATATAGGTCTCCAGGAAAGTTGTGAGCATAGAGGGGTCCATCTCCTGCTCAGGCTTATCCTTGCTGCATGAGGTGGAGGCTGCAGTGAAGCTCTTCTTAGCTTCCATGAAGGTTTCATGTGCATGATCCAAATCGAACTTAACCTCTTTCACCAGAGCTTTTCGAACCCATGTACTGTCTTCTGGCTGTTTCCCCTTGTCATATCCTATCGCGATTCCACTTTTGAGCACTATATTTACATTTGGATCCTCTTTGCGCAGCTCAAACCTCATCATCTGCAGGTTCTGAGTCGGCAGAGTTGGTAGCACCCCTTTGCCATGTATCCTTGCCATCGGTGTAGGAAAATCTTCCTTTTCATGATCAAACAACGTGAAATACTTGCACGACAGATGTCTTGGGTTAGTGCAATCGCAGGCATGGTGTTTTGGTCCTCTGCAATTGTAGCAAATCAACTGCCCTTGACCTCTGCCAGGTCCTCCTCGACCTCGTCCGTGCCCCTGAAATCCTATTCGCGCCATCCTTGTACTTTGGTCAGGGGGCCGTGTTTCGGCCTAAACCCTTTAGGCGGGCATTCTATCCATCATCAACTCATAGCTCTTGCAATTACGCTCATCATGTCCTCTCAACCTACAAAAATTGTAGAATAGTTGTTGCCGTGCCTGTACAAACTTCTGCAGCAAATGACAGTTATCCATGGCATGTTTTCCTGCTACCTAATAGATAGCGCACCATAATTTAGGCCCCGCGCTAGGTCCTGCTTGAACTTCTGGCCTTAAAGGCATCGGTCTCCCTGCTACAATATAGTTCACAAAGACGAGCAATGGTCCTTGTCATGCCCCTGACTCTTGCATTTCAAGCACCATACCTCCTTGCGCACCTCTGGTCAAACCGTCCTATCCTGCTTCAAACTTTGCATCTCAAGGCATAGATTCTTTAGTTGTGCATGGCTCTGCTGAACCCCCAGATTTGGATCTTGCATCGGAGTTTCATTTAGTATCATGGAAATTTCCAAGGCCTCCACCCGAGTGGTTATCTTCTGCTGTGACAACATGACCCTTAAGTGTGGCAGTAGTGAAGCCACAAACCACTCGCAATGTTGTCCATTTGTCAAATTCATGTTGGCTTCGTGGATTTTACACTTCAAGCTTTGATTTAGTTCCCAAGGCATCTCGCCTGATTGCATCACGATTTCTTTGAATTCCACAATCGATTGCGCCTCAGATTTAGGCCTACTAAATTCTCTATTCAGTGTTGTCTGGATGCCTGCCACCCCAGCATTCAGGGTATCATTGGAGTACTTAATATACCAGGTTAGCACGCGATCTTTCAGAGCACTAACCAGTGTCACCTTTTTTATATGATCATCTATAACACCTTGAGCTTCCCATACAACTCTCACAATGAACCAGAATTGGTCCAGGTCCTCATTTCCCAAGCCTTTGAACAAAGGAATCTTTACAGTATTTGTCATACAGAAATGTGGTGGAGGTGGAGGTGATACAGGTGAAGTTGGAGGCGATGGTGGTGAAGTCGAAAGTGGTGTGGGTGAAGGTGGTATTCGCAGAAATCCTTGTCTTATTAACTAAATAGCACTTCGTGGAGAAACGTTTGCTATCCCTTCCTCGTCACCTCACGGAGGTGAAATTAATGGACTATACTCCAGACCCTTTTTTCCTTCATTCCTATAATTTTTTCCACTTCACGTAGTTCCGAACATCAAGGTAGCTGCATAACCCATTTTTCGTACAATATCATTTTAATCTAGGTATCCAAAGATTTCACGTACTTACCTCACTGTCCTTTGAAGAAGTGCCACTCCGCCTCGCTGTAGCTGATTGAGGTGTCGATCGCAAAATCAGTCACAAATCCTCCTATGACGCAATTGAGCCAATGATCGAAAACATGGGCGATCTTGTCCTGAGATGCTTCCAATTTCTGTATTAGCTCCGGGGTCCAAATAGTAGGACTGTCAAGTTTCCACCTTCCTTAGCTATCTACTATCTTCGCGATCCACTCATATAAATGAATAGGGAAGAATAAAAAAAGATCTTGTGGATATTTGTATATAGGTATCTATCCAACCACTATTCCTTTATCAGTCGTGGGTTTCTGTTCTCTTGCGCTGCGAATTCGTGGATCTTTCTATCCAACTAGTCTCCAATCTCCTTCTCAGTTGGATTCTAGTGATACGACACCACACATCTCTTATGTAGATTCTAGTCCCGACAATGGAACCATTTGTTGGCTTGAGGGGGCTTGAACTAGGTTCAACATTAATTAGCCAAACAAATCCCTACACTACTGACCCTTTCGACATCAGCCCGTGGAGCGCAGAGTGAAGTCTCACCTGAAGCAATATGGGGGGATGCTGGAACCAAGTTTCCGCACCCTGAGATGGTTGTGATGTCATTTGTTCCGTTTATCCCTACCTTTGTGTAGGTTGCTTCGCTCTAGGGCTTGCAAGACGTGCTCTCTATTCCAGCCTTTAATACCCCACGAAAGGGTACGGTTGACCTTCGTGCAACCTTAGCCAGCTGCTCAGGTACTTTCACACTGCTATGACAACGAGCCATGCAGATTCTCCAATTAATATAAGTGACTTGCATATATTATCAAACAATTATAGTTAACATCGCGTAAACAGATATTCGTAATTGCGTTCAGTTATTCAATGTAATTTCATTCATTCGTGCATCACATAAGCATAATAAAGGAAATTCATATATAACATATCGAGATGCATCAACATAACAAAGGCACAAAAATTGCAGAATATATCTCTTTATTAATATCTTCCAAGTGTTTACAAACTTTATCCACCCTGCACACATAGCTGCAGGGGTCTGCGCACTCAGCTACAAACTTCTATCCTAGGCCTTTGCGCACTCAGCTACAGACTTATATCCTAGGCCTTTGCGCACTCAGCTATAGAGCCTCTACCTACGCTACAACCCAAGACTTAGACTTCTTGCTTCAAATCTATCACTCTCTTACATGATCAATGCCTCTAACAACTTAGAGCTTAGCTCTTTTTATACAATCCTAGGTCTCTTACAGCTGACTTTACTTTACAAAACTAAGGGCGAACTACCTATAGGCTTGTTGGGGCTTGACCCAGGTTTGGATTTAATTAGCCAAACAAATCCCTATACTATTGGTCCTTTTGGAAACAGTCCGCGGAGTGTGGACTGAGGTCTCACCCGAAGTAGTATGGGAGGGTGCTAGAACCAGGTTTCTGCACCCTTGAGATGTCTGAGAGGTTTGACTGGTCCTTTGTTTTTTCCTGCGCGCAAGTGGCTTTTGCACACCTTCCATTCCTCGCGGCTTGATATCCCGTCGTCGCGAAGCCCTAACCAGGGGTTGTGCCGCGCTCTGTGCTATTACCCGAGATCTTATTTTTCTTCCAGTATCAATTAATTACCTTCGCTTACTTAAGTGTCTTAAGTTATACTTAACAATACAGAATATTCATATAGGTTTGCGCAGTAAATAAACAATATACTTGCAAATTATATCCAATCATGCATTAAACTAGAAAAAGATACACAGAATTATAAAAAAACTTCTCTTTATTGATTCTCCAAAGGTTACAGACTCGACCCACCCTGCACACTCAAATGCAAGGGTACGCGCACTCAGCTGCGGACTACTAGGCCTTTGCGCACTCAGCTGTAGTAACTTCTCCTACTCTACGACCCACAAACACACTCTATACTTCGACTCAATCACTTATAATTCTATTCTTCTATTCCATTCCTTTCTTAGGTATATTTTACACTTAGAGTCTTGCTTTATTTATACAATCTCATGGTCTGCGGACCGTGGGTAGGTCTATCCAACCAAAATTACATTACAAAAAATAGGGTGGACAACCCTGTGACTTTCTTATACTTTCACGCCCCATGCCTACAATTTGCGAAGCTTTTACAACAAGATTTGGTAAAAACTTGGGCTTTAAGCCCCAAAACATTCCTTGGGGGGATTCCATGCCCAACAGGCCCCCAACACAAACATCGTGACTCACCATCAAGTCACTCTATTGGCGCAAAGATCTTTACGCGGAGTCCCTCCAATTGTTTCTTGAACTGCGGTAAGGTCATCACCACACTGAGCTGCTGCTTGCTGGATTTGCTGCATATGTTGTTTCAAGACCTCTGTGCCAGAACTAATTCTCTACATCTGTGCCAGTATCCCCTGTATTTTTTTATAGTCCTACACCTTTGTCCAGATCCTTGGAGCACGAAGACTGTGCTTCTATTGGTTAGTTAGATAGTAAGGCCACCCTGTAGGGCTTCAAGTGGTTGCCATTCACTTTTCTAGTGAAAGGATCTCCATTTAGTTTGACTAGCTATACCGCGGCTCCATTTGTGACCTCCTTAACAACATATGGTCCCAGCCAATGCATTTTGAACTTTCCCAGGAATTTATCAAACTTACTGTCATACAGCAGCATTAAATCATTCACCTTGAAGGTGCGCAACTTAATATGGCGATCGTGCCAGTCCTTTTCACACTGCTTTTGCACCTGCTAATGAAGCCAAATAGGAACCATTCCTCCTTAAGTTCTTCCAACTCCGCAATCCTTTCTTCTAGGGCGTCACGGTCCATCATACCTGTGAGTGATGCTATGCGTAGACTTGGTACAGTATACTCCATTTTCATGACAACTTCCACGCCATAAACCAACTAGAAAGGTGTCTGTCCCATCAGTTTCTTGCACGTTGTCCTATAAGCCCATAGTACTGCAGGTACGCACAGGTCCCAATTTCTCCACTACGCATTGCATACTTTGGTTAGCATAGTATCCAGTATTTTGTTGAATTATTCTACTATCCCATTGGCTTGTGGGTGATATGGTGTGCTTTTATGATGATACACCTAGAACTCTTCTCTTAACGCAATGATGGCTTCATTTAGGAAATGTGTACCACGATCACTCATTAAGATTTTCGGAAAGCCAAATCGAGTCAACACATGTTCAAACAAAAAATGCATAGCCATGGCAGCCGTGCAGTCTTTGATCGGCTGCGCTTCTGCCCAACAAGTCAGGTAGTCTGTCGCGGTGATAATGTATCACACGCCCATTTTTCCTTGAGGTTTGATAGGTCCTATAAAGTTGATTGCCCACTTTTCGTAGGGCTGCAACGTTATTCGTGGATTCAAAGGAATCTGGTTCCTCCGTGATGGTTTACCTATCCTTTGACATATATCATAGGCCTTACAGTGTGCTTTTGAATCCTAATGAAGGGTTGGCCACCACAACCCTACGCGGAGAATCTTTTGCGTAGTCGCTCATCCTGCATAGTGTCCTCCTGCAATACCCCCATGTGCTTCCGTGAGGATCTGACTTCGTTCAAATTCAGGTACGTACCTTCGCAGTATCTCATCATTTCCCATTTTGTATAGGTGTCCTGCAATGATAGAAAAATCAGCCGCGCCCACCACCATTTCCTTCTTCTGCTGGATGGTGTATTCCTTCAGCACAGTCCCCATTTTTAGAAAGTGGATTATATCTTCAAAGTGCCCATCCGCGATGCGCATAGCAAAGAGCTGTGCATCAGGTAATCCTTCCTCCAAACTAGTAGGTTCCTTTCTCATCTCAATACGCGACAAGTGATCCGGTCACGCGTTCAGGCATTCAGGATTTACCACGACCTCAAAGTCGTATTCTTGGAACAATAAGAGCCACTTGCATATGCGCCCCCCCAACATAGGCTTATTGACCAAGTATTTTAGTGTGGAATAGTCTGTATACATATTGAAATGTCCTCCTAGAAAATAGTGCTGGTATTTTTGGAGCGCATACACCATAGCCAACCCCTCGCGTTTGGTTGTGGAATAGTTCTTTTCCACTTTGGACAACCTGCGACTTGCAAATGCAATAGGGTGATCCAAGCCCTCTCCATCCTCTTGTGTTAGCACCGCTCCTAGCACTATGCATGATGCACCAACATGGACATGAAACTCCACATCCCATTTTGGGAAGAACAGGATTGGAGTGAAGGTAAATTTTTCTTTTAGTACATCCATGCTCTTCATGCAATCATCATTCTAGCAGAATGTGACATCCTTTTTCAATAGTTTCTCCATTGGTGTAGTGATCTAAGAATAGCTTTTGATGAACTTCCTATAGTACCCCGTATGTCCCAAGGTAGCGCACAACTGTTTAACACTTTGCGGTGCTTCCAAATTCAGAATTACTACAATTTTCGCGGGGTCTACCATTAGTCCCAGTTTGCAGATCACATGTCCCAACAGGTTCCCAAAGGGAATGAGGAACGCATACTTTTTGAGGTTCAACGTGATTTGGGGTCGTCGACAAGTATCTAGCATTAAGCATAAGCTCGATACATGGTGCTTAACCAATCCAAAAATGGTCCAATCATCCAGATATACCTCCAGGAATTTATGGATATATTCTTTGAATGTTGCAACAACTATGCGCGAAAAGATGGCTGACGCATTTTTTAACCCAAATGGCATGATGGTGTATTGAAAGCAGCCCCACTTAGTTGCAAAGGTGGTCTTGCTCTTGTCTTTCGATGTGATTTTGATCTAGTGGTACCTTGAGAACCCTTGAGTAAAAGAATATGCTTTTTGCCTGCCAACATTTTCCAATACTTCATCTGTGAACGGAGTTGGGAATGGGTCGTGCACATAGGCATCATTCAATTTCCTAAGGTCCACACATATTTTTATCTCGCCCTTCTGCTTCTTCTCCTGTATTACCATAGGGCTTACCTAGTCGGATTCTTCCACCGATTCAATAATTCTAGCAGCGAGCATTTTGTCTAATTCTATGCGGACCCTTTCCTTGTACTTCGGATTCAAGCGGTAAGGCCTCTGTTTAACCGGCTTCGCGTCGGGTTTTAGGGTGATATTTATCATCCCTAAATCACCAATGATCCCCTTTAATTCCGTGATCTTGGTCAGGAATAAGTCTTGGTACTCACAGAGTAACTCAGCGACCTTATCCACCGTGGCATCATCCCAGTAGTCACCGAGCGTTGCATACTTCGGTTCAGCCTTCGTACCAATGTTTACCTACTTTGTTTTTACCGGTGTGGTAATGTCAGGGTCTTTAATCAATGGTCCTTGAACCTTACGATAGCCTTCAGTTTCTGGAATGTTAAATTTTCGCAGATCTTTGTCGTCTTCTTCAATGTTTACGTTGTAACACTCTAGCGTGCAACTTAGCTGGGTCGCCCATTCAGGCTGAAGCACTTCCATTGGCTCCTAGATTTTTTTAAAGATAACTGCTTTTACTGCTTGTAGCGCATCATCAACAGTATCCCAACAACGATCCTCAAACATGAAGGTTAACAAGAATCCTTCGCGCAAGACATCCCATTCGTTTGTGCTATGGCGGAGCTCCGTTTTTTATATACCAATTCATGGGTATAATATCCAGGGTATGATAGAACAGGTGCACCCACTCAAGTTATGGCTCTTCCCCATCGACCTTTTTCCATTTTGCGAGGTGTGTGTGTGGATCATCCCATCCATCATACTTGTCTTTTAACCACATCCAAGGCTTCCCAAACCACATGCACATCATCCTTATGCATTCACGCCAGTCCTCAAAACTTCTTTGGTGCATCCCCCACCATCTTGTGGGCATAGCTCGCATTACCCATTTTAGAGTTTCAAAACGCTGTTGTTCCGGTACTTCTCTTTAAAATTTGTTTAGCAAATCATCCACCTCGCTGAACCCATCATATGTAGGCGGATCTCTTACCTTTATTGCCACGTAGTGCAACAACCTTGTCATCATGTTACAATTGACCGTGGTTACCTCGTGTAACCGGTTCTGCCATCGTTCTATCTCCTCGTCAGAATCTGATGTGCAGGAGATTTTGTGATCCGAAGAGATTCGGCCATCCGTGGTTGGATTTACCTAATCTTGCTCCCACACGGTTATCTTGTAGATGCAGTCTATATCGTCATCGTTGTCATAGTTGCACATTCGCTCTTTGTAGCACGATCCTTCTGCAGGGTCTAAAGGTACCACTATGAGTAGTGACTTCTTCTCAAAGATCATCTTACGCTTCTTTAGATTTATTACTCCATTCATGTCAGTGGCCCAATCTATTCCCAACAGCACAGGGTAGGGATTGTTGTCATCGAAAATATCTATCACTTTGAAATTTTCTAGCACGCTCGCTCCTTCGATATCTATTATGATTCCCTACAATCTCCTCATAGGTAGGATATTTTTCTGGTTTGCATCCACAGTTGTATAGGAGACGATTGTAGCACAGGTCTACCGATACGCTCCCATGTCTGCTTCGGCAAGATGTTCGTGTCCAATCCTAGGTCCAAAATCACTTGATCCATCTCATATTCCCCGATTTGTGCAGTCATTATCATCTCCCTTCCTATTCGCGTCGTGTTCTTTCTGAGCTTCCACACTATGTGTGGTTCTCCTGGGGCAATCCCAGCACATCTAGTTATGGGTTCTTGTAGCCCCTTTACAGCCTTGCTATCGTGCAACAGCTTCATGCATGTCTCCAAGAATGTAGTGAGCATCGATGGGTCCATTTCCAGTTCCAATCTGTCTTTACTTCCTGAAGTGGAGTAATCAGTGAAGCTCCTCTTAGCTTCAATGAAGGTCTCCTTAGTGCGTTCCAAATCAAATTCTCGTTCGTTCATTGGAGCCTTGTGAACCTAGGTGCTTTCTTCAGTTTACTTGCCTTTATCATCCCCTATTGTAATACCACTCCGGAGCATGATATTTACATTAGGGTCTTCCTCGCGTGGCTCAGACCTCATCATTTGCGGGTTCTGAGTTGGGGGAGGTTGGAGTGCTCCTTTATCGCACAACCTCGCTATCAGTGTTGGACAGTCCTTTGTTTCATGATCAAACAATGTACTGTGCAAGCATGATGGTCGCATTGGAATCGTACAATCATGGGCATGATGTCCTGACCCTCTGCAATTGTAACACATTAGCTGTCCACAACCTCTTCCTGGTTCCATTCCACCTCGGCCTCATCCGCGCCCCTGAAATCCTGTGCGCACCATTCCTGTGTTTTGATTACGGGCCCGTGTTTTGGCATGAACTCTGTACGTAGGAGTTTGATCCATCATCAATTAATAACTTCTATAGGTGCACTCATCATGTCCTACTGACCTACAGAAATTACAGAAGAACTGCTGGGAATTCTGTGTATACTTTTGTAATAGATGGTAGTTATCTGTAGCATGCTTTCCTCCTATTTGACAAATCGCACACCATAACATAGGCTCTGCACTTGGTCCTGCTTACGTCTCTGGTCTTAGTGGCATTGGCCCTCCTGCCGTAAGGTAATTCACGAACATTGAGCAGTGGTCTTTGTCGTGCCCTTGGCCTTTGCATTTTACGCACCATACCTCGTCGCGCACTTTTGGGCAAGCTGTCCTGTCTTGTTTCAAACTCTGCATACCAAGGCACAAGTTTTTCAATTGTGCATGAATCTGCTAAACTCCCAAGTTAGGATCTTGTATCGGAGTCTCGTGTAATCTCATCGCGACATCCAAAGACTCAGCTTGAGTGGTTAGCCTTTGTTGCGACAACACGTTTCGTAGAGGTGGTGTTAACGATGCTACAAACCATTCACAGTGTTGCCCATCTTTTAATGTCATGTTCACTTCATGAATTGTGCACTTCAGTCTTTGATCCAATTCCCATGGGGTATTGCCTGGTAGCATTGTGATTTCCTTGAATCTAATAATCGACTGTGCCTCTGATTTTGGCCTGCTAAATTATTTGTTTAGTGCAGCTTGGATATCCGCTATCCTTGCATTTGGATTGTCATTGGAATGCTTAATGTACCAGGTTAGTGCGCGATCCTGCAGAGTGCTGACCAATGTCGCCTTTTTTATATTGTCATCCATGACACCCTGTGCTCCCCATACAACTTTTATCACGACCCAAAACTGGTCCGAATCTTCATTCCCTACTCCCTTGAACACTAATAGCTTTATCGTGCTAGCAATACTGCTTCGCTATGGTGGCGGAGGTGGTATGGGTGAAGTCAAGGGTGAAGACAGTGAAACTAGTGGTGGTGTGGGTGGGGGTGGTATGCACAGAATTCTCTGCTTTATCAGATTGATCACACTCCTTGGCAAAACCTTTGTGAGCTATTCTTCACTTCCTCGTTGAGGTGAAATCAAGGGGCTAGTTTCCAGTTCTGTGCTACCTTCATTTTTGTAGATTATCCCACCCCGCGTAGCCCCAAACATCAATTTATTCACATAACCCATTTTTTACATAGTAGCATTTTAATCAAAGTGTTCAAAGATTTAACGTACTTACCTTGCAGTCCCTTAAGGAAGCGTCATTCTGCCTCACTATAGCTAACTGAATTATCTACTGTGAATTCCGTGATGAACCCTCTTATGATTCAATCGAGCCAGTGATTGATAGCGCGCATGATCTTATCTTCCGATGATTCCAGTCTGCACACCAAGTTTGGGGTCCATGCAATAGGTTTGTTTAGTTTACACCTCCCTTGTCTATCTGCTAGCTTCGCGATCCACTCGTACAACTTAGTAGGGAAGGATGCAAATAAAATTTCATGGATCTCAATATACAAGTAGCAATCTAACCACTCTTCCTTTGATAGTCACGGATTCCTGTTTTCCTACGTCGTGAAATCATGAATCTTTCTGCCCAACCACTCTTCAATTCCTTTCTTTGTCGGATTCTAGTGATATGACATTAGAAATCTCTATGTAGATCCTGATCCCGACAATGGAACCATTTGTTGGCTTCTTGGGGCCTGACCCAGGTTTAGATTTAATTAGCCAAACAAATCCCAGTACTACTGGCCCTTTCGGTGACAGTCCGTGGAGCGCAGACTAAGGTATCAACCAAAGTAGTATGGGAGGGTGCTAGAACGAGGTTTCCACACCCTTGAGATGTATGAGAGGTTCAACTAGTCCTTTGTTTGTTACTATGTGCAGGTGGCTTTCACGCACCTTTCGTTCCTCGCGGCCTGATATCCCGCCGTCCCGTAGCCCTAACCAGGGGTTGTGCCGTGCTCTATGCTATTACCTGAGATCTTATTTATCTTCCAGTATCAATTAAGCACCTTTGCCTACTTAAGTGTCTTAATTTATACCTAAAAATACAAAACATTCATACAGGGTCACGCAGTAAATAAACAATACACTTGCAAATATATCTAATCATGCATTAAACCAGTAAAAGATACACAAAACTATAGCAAAACTTCTCTTTATTGATTCTCCAAAGGTTACAGACTCGACCCGCCCTGCGCACTTAGCTGCAGGGATCCACGCACTCAGCTACGGACTACTAGGCCTCTACGCACTTAGCTGCAGAGCCTTCTCCTACTCTACGACCCACAGACACACTCTATACTTCGACTCAATCACTTAGACTTATCTTCTTCTATTCCATTCCTTTCTTAGTTATCTCTTACACTTAGAGCCTTGCTCTATTTATACAATCCCATGGTCCGTGGACCATGGGTAGGTCTATCCAGCCAACATTACATTATAAAAACTAGGGTGGACAACCCTGTGACTTTATTATACTTTCACGCCCCGCGCTCACAATTTGCGGAGCTTTTACAACAACATTCGGTGAAAACTTGGGCTTTAAGCCCCAAAACATGCCTTGGGGGGATTCCATGCCCAACGCTATCCTTTTTGACACATGACACCTTCGCGCTCCGCGACTACAAAATGCGGAGTCTTTACAATTTTATTACAAAATTTGACTCAAATATGGGCTTTTAGCCTTAAAACTACCCTTGGGGGATCTTACTCCCAACAAATTCCTTCTTATTTGCAAGAATTGCTTTGTTCGCCTAACAAATTGGTGACCATATTGGGGAACAAGAGTGATCCATTGTGTCCTGCTATGACCCTTTACACCTTTAGACCCTTTTAAGAATTGAAATTTTTGGTTTGAGAGCTTTGTTTTTTTTCTTAAGTTTTTTTGTCTGCATAGTTTTCCTTTAGAAACAAGGTGCATATTTTCACACTTAGTCCTTAGCACCAGTGCGTATGCACACTAAATCAAACTAGTGACATGCGCAACCCTATGTTTTTTTTGAAAAATCTAGGGTTTCTATGATTCAAGTCCAGATTTTTTGATTTTATGATCTCTTAAGTTTGTTTACAGTCTTATAGAGTCTCTGTCATTTTCATTGAGTGTTTTGAATTTTATTTTTGAGAAACTATTAATTTAATTTCCTTTGGTAATTACTCAGAGGTTTATCTCAGTTTCTTAACAATTTTTGCATGCTTTTTCTTTCATTTTTGCAAAAAACATTTCCCCTCAATTGCTGGGGGGAAGGTGAATTGTGTCTGAGAGTTAATCACCTTTGAGTGTCATTAATTTTGATCTTTGAAATTTTCACCCAATTTCCTTTACTTACACTCGATTGGTTCTTTAGTTACATTGGTGAAGGAAAATAGTCTTGTTGTTCTTTCGCTGATTTGGAATCATCTTGTGTTTGTTTTGAAGAATTCTCTTGCATAGATTACATTTGCATAGTTAGAATTCTCATTTTCATAACATGAATGGAAATTGTGCATAGATTACATTTGCATAGTTTTCAAGCAAATTGTGCATAGATTACATTGCATGGTTTGGCACTTAGGGCTTTGAATTGCATTGGAAAATTAGAAGTGGTGCATTTTGGAGTTAATATTTTAAAGAAGAACCTCTCTCCTTACTTTAGCTAGAATTCATCGAAATGAAAAGATCACAATATCATGTTCGATTGCATTAAAGTTTTGAGTCAGGTCAGAACATCACTAGTTTCACATCCATTTACTTATTGAGTAATTAACAACTTAAAAAAATTAACGCTAATAAAATCAATTAGAATTTTTATTATTTTAGGGCTCTTTCCACCCACATTAGATTAGGTTTTAGGGATTTGGAATAGGGAATTGATTTAACTTTCCAAAGCTACAAAAAAACACTAGATTCTTGTGATATGGAGTAAATCCATTTATTACAGTTTGGCTCTCAGAAGCTCCTTTAAAAATCGAGTTAAGAAAGAGATCATATCAAACCCAGTGGAGTGATCGACCTCACTTCATTGGTTATGGTAGAGTGATTGGCATGTATTACAAATAGTGATGAAAGGTGCTTGGGAGTCACTTGAAGGTAAACCTAAAATTAACCATGTTGAGGAACTTTCAAGGGGATTGAGCTTTGTTACTCTACCCTTGTGCGTATGTTGGATCTGCGATTGTAATCGCATGTTAAATTGTCGTAAGTTGTAACCTAAGAGACCATAATCTTAAGGCTATTACCCAAGGTGGCGACAAAGGGGAAACGTCTGATGTACCTAAAACATACATTGGCTAGACTCACTTCGACCTTTTTGGAGGGTATTCTTCACTCGATATGGCATAAGTGAAGTTACTTGTACCAAATAGTGTTCATTAAGTCGGTTGTCAGTGTAACTGGTTCTAGTCGCTCTATCTTTATTCACTTTTCACAACTATCTCTGCAACGTTGGTTTTCATCACCAATTAGTGATTTTGTTGTGAAACATTTGTTCGCATTTTTTGACTCCTTAGATTTACTAGCGTGTGTTCTTTGATTATTTTTACTTTTTACAGACCTTAGGTGTGGATAGTGAATATTATTTAAAATTTCAATAAATTTATCTAAGTTGAATCTAATGGAAACAATGCCGGAAATTACCGATAAAGAACCCCCTTTAAACGAGAATCCTAGTCCTTTTCTTGGCCTTGGAAATGTCGGTCCTCCTTATATGGAAACATTTTCACTTCCTGGATTTATGATAGGTTTAGCGGTATGGATGTTTTCAACTTATTTAGTCCCAAATACTCAAATTGTACCACCTTAACCAATGTTTTCACCTCAACCAATTTCTCTGTCTCAACAACACCAACTGTTGGTTAAACCTTTACCTTCTTCGCCCGAAATGTCTTCCTCCCTTTCTTATTCTTCGCTTGGTAAAAGTATTGATGCTTGTGGATAAGAAGAAGAAGAAAGGGAAGAAGAAGGAAAATAAGGAAGGTAAGAGAGAAGTCAACTAACCAGTTTTGAGTATGGAAAATGTTGACGAACTGTCCAAAATAAACCACAGGCTCAAATTCCACCACAAACATTGTATGGGTGACCACCTTCTTATTGATTGTCCTGGTATTCCAAAGATGTTAGAAGTGTGGTATAAAAATTATTATCAACTTACTATTTATCCATTGACCAATGATTGTCAGGTTCCTAGGAAAAATGGTGAAGTTAGGTTTTCTTATAGGTTATGCAAAGGGATTTATCATAGTCACCTTTTCCCTCATATCGATGAAGCCTCAAAATTGTTGGAAAAAATTACTGTTTCACAGCAACAACTTCCAATTAGTTACTGTAAACTTTCTCCCAACCTATGGTTAGTTAATGAAGTGGTTGATCTAATTCCAAGTACAGTCAATCCCACTCTTCCATTGGAGAGTGAAACACATATCACTAAGGTTAATGAACCATTGGTTGATCAAGTGGTCGACTTGATTCCACATTCAATCAATCTTAATCTCCCTATAAAGAGAGAAATTAATACCACTCAGGTTCTTCTTGTTACTTCAGATTCTTCGACACAAGGGGGCATTCTACCTGTTTCCATGGAATCCCCTCCAAGTATTGAGATTGTTTCCTTTGATTGGAGTAGATTGGTAGAGCCTCCTCTTCCTTCTTCTATCCATTTCCAAATCATTGTGAAGGTTTATGGTAAAAATGTGCATCACACAAATGTAGATGAAGGTTCTTTTGTTAGTATTTTGTCCTCAACTGCTTGGCAAGCTTTGATTTCCCCTCAGCTTATGCTTGTTACATAAAATCTATTAGATTTTAATAGAACCATTAGTGAGCCTTTAGGGATCCTTCCTAAGGTACCTATTACTTCGGAAAGAAAAATTGTTTGTATTGATCTTTTGGTAGTCCAAGGCCCCTTGGATTTCAATTTTCTCCTTGGGCAAGACTATGTCTATGCCATGAAAGCTGTCGTGTCCACACTCTTTCAAGTGATTTATTTCCCTCACAATGGAAACATTGTGACTATTGATCAAGTTTCATTCGTTGATCTTGATTTGACTAACAGTCACTTGACATCCCTGAATGTTCCTTATATGGAAGTGGTACCTACCCCACCATGGGTTAATTATGTGGCAATCTGCCACATGTCTCTGATTACCAATGCAAGCCAGCCTCTCACTATTTTCTCGACTTCTTTTGACTTAGATCTGGTAATTGACATGGTGTACCCTATGGGGTAATTTGAACCCAATTTTATTACCCCTATTGATTCTCTTCACATGTGTTCTTTCTAGGGAACTATCATTCCTTCTGATGAAGACCTCTTGGAAGCCATGACTGGGGAGTGTACCTTGGCATGTGTTTCTTCTAAATGGAAGCCATGATCAAGGTCCCTACGAGGATGGTTATTTTACTATGTCAACCTCGTTAAAAAATGAAATAGGTACCTATGAGGATAGTTCTTTTACTGTGTCAACCTCGTTAAAAAATGAAACATGTCCCTATGAGGATAGATCTTTTAATGTGTTAACCTCATTAAAAAATGAAACAGGTCCCTATGAAGACGGTTCTTTTATTGTGTCAACTTCGTTAAAAAATGAAACAATTCTCTATGAGGATGGTTCTTTTACTATGTCAACCTCGTTAAAAAATGAAACAAGTCCCTATGAGGATAATTATTTTACTGTTTCAACCTCGTGAAAAAATGAAACATGTCCCTATGAGGATGGTTCTTTTACTATGTCAACCTCATTAAAAAATGAGATAGGTCCCTATGAGGATGGTTTTTTCACTATGTCAACCTTGTTAAAAAATGAAAGAGATCCCTATGAGGATGGCTTTTTACTATTTCAACATCATTAAAAAATGAAATAGGTCATTATAAGGATGGTTCTTTCACATCTCAACCTCATTAAAAAATGAAACAAGTCACCATGAGCATAGTTCTTTTCTTGTGTCAAGCTCGTTAAAAAATGAAACAAGGTTCCATGAACATAACTCTTTTCTAGTGTCAAGCTCGTTAAAAAATGAAACAAATCCTCCCCTAATTGAGTCGAGTCTTTGACTAGATATCATAAATGTTAAGTCAAGTCTTTCACTTGATCTCGTAAATGAACCTTCATTCCATCCACCTATTAGTAACCAATAGTCTACTTACGTGAATGAAATGAAGCATTGGGGTCATGTGCTTAAAGTCAATATGCTGGGGTCATGAAAAATTATCTCAAGCATAGTTTTCCTTTGTTTCAAGCTTGTGTAAAAATGAAACCACTCTCAAGCACAATTTTTCTTTGTTTCAAGCTTGTGTAAAAATGAAACCACTCTCAAGCACAATTTTTCTTTGTTTCAAGCTTGTGTAAAAGTGAAACTACTCTCAAGCATAATTTTTCTCTATTTCAAGCTTGTATAAAAATTGAACCTATCTCGAGTCCATTTCGGTTATTATTTTCAAGACTCGTTAAACTCATGAAATACCTGAGCTTCTTTTGCTATATTTTCATGCTCGTAAAATGTACATGAAAATCTCGAGTTCTTTCTGTCTTTCCTTTCTCATTAATTAAATTGAAAGTCGGTGATATGAGTATAATTTTATGACTTTTTTGAGCTCTTAAAATTTACGAAAAGGTGAAACCATGGAGTTACCTTTAAGCTCTTTTCTGACTCTCAAAATATGAAAATATTTCCAATTATTCTTATTTATTTCCAACTCGTTAAAGTAAACGAAAAACATCTACCTGGTATAAGTTTACCCCTTTTACAGACCATGTAGATAATTTACGAAAAAGGTATACTTTGACTAATCATAGTCAAAAGAGTTCTCTCCTGCATTATTTTACCCTTTTCTGGGCTTGAGAGACTAAATTTACGAAAAAAGGACATTTCAGAGTTTACTTATGTTTTTCTCCTGACTCCCTAAATATGAAAAACATCAAGCTTTACTTTCTCTGGGCTTGTTAAAATTTTATGATGAAATAATTGTATGGGATTTCTTTTCATGTCTTTTTCAAACTATTTAGATATGAAAACGACATCGAGTTACCCCTTCACTGGACTCGTTAAACATAAATAGTGTAGGACTCATCAATCATGATGAGACCAAACCACTCCTTCCTAGGGTTCGTTAAAAATACTCCAAAGGACTCATTCGAAGGATGAGCTTATATGACAAGCATATGTTATCCTCCTCAAGCTTGTTTAAAAATAAAGAGGTACTTTCCAGTAATTGCGGGGGGGGGGCAATGGGAAAGAAATATTTGTTTTTGTATTACAAAAGACATTATGTCACTCTTGGACATGAAACTCTGTCACCTTTGTGTCTGAGTTGGGAAATCCATTTGCCTCTCAATTGACCACACCTTATTGAAAGTATTCATATCAGTTTCGGATCCTATTTTTGAGTCAAATGTTGCCAAGTCAAAATTTTGTGTCGCCGATATGTTCAAGAGAAGTTCAACCTCAGTCAAAACAACCTTGCAAATTATAACCTTCAATCATGTCGACCATCCGTGAGTCAGTCCTGAATCACTCCATTTTGTTCTTCAAAACTTAATACCAGTTTCATGTTGCTGATGGGGAATACATCAAGGCCCTCCTGTGAGGGTCACTTCCTGTCGACGTTAGCTCATTATCCAGGAAGTTGACTTAGAAATGAACTTTCAGTACCTTGGAGTTTGCATGCCTTAATGGTAGCTTTCTCGCTTTCGACGATAGGTTCTCATCATTGGCCTTCGATCAAATGATTCTATGAGTGTTCAACTTCAAAACATTTAATCACACTTCATAGATTGTACTGGAGTACCTTGAGAGCCATTTTAATTATTGGTGGTTTCTCTCGTACCTGTTAAAAATTTATATCATTGACCAGTAATGAGGTGGTTCATACCATGTTCGACTTCAAGACATCTACTCACATGGTTAGATTCGTACATCGAGAGATGGAGATCAAGACCCTGGATCTAGTTTCATCCATCCAGGTAGCGTGGACTTATTACATATTCATGATTGTAAACATAGATCCATTGATGGCTATGTACATACTATGTCTTTTGTTGACATGGACCTTCATATGTATTTCCATACAGATTCTTTGAGATACTTGTACTATAAGTATGGGAATGCCTACCTCAGTGATGCTTATATGAAAGCATGATATGGTAATCCTTGGTTTTTTGTTTAAGGTTTTCAACCAATTGGTCTCTGATCCAAACCTTTGACATGATAAATCACTTTAGTCATCAAATATATTTTACGACTTTTCACTTTAGGGGGTAATTTGTTACACTAAATTTTGTCACCATGACTATCGATTTAGATCTCTTGCCATTTGATGAGTGTCTCAAGTGAATCCCCTATGAAGATTGAATTAAAAAAATACCAAGGACAAAAGGAATTTTGGGTTGCACTATTTAAAAACCACTTATGAGTATCTGCACAATTTTCATAGCCATTATTTGTGCATGTGCAATTTTTACCATTGTGGCCTACACAATTCTATACACTGTCTTCCACTATAAATTGCACAATCATGTTCACACAAGTAAAAATAAAAGAGAAAATTCTTGTAGCTTTGATGGAGAAATATTATCCAAATTAGAAACCTAGAACTACTACATACCTGTGCCTCATCCCTTGGTTCATGGAACTAATCTCCTCCTACTAAGCATCATATCCCTTGAGAATATGAACTAGAAACCTCCTCCTCTTGCCTATAATTTGAGCATAAGACTATAGGAAGGAGAGAGACTTGGATTTGTACAATTATGCTGCTGATTTTGAGTCTGAGGACTCGTTTGTCATCAAGGGAAGGAAAAAATACCATTGGACAAGGCTTGTGACATCAAGGCAACCAGGTTGTAATCTTGTTCTCCTTTTAATTTAATACAAGGTATTTATTCTTTCCTAATTGTGTCTATTTTGATGTTATTTATGAGAGTACTTGATCACTCACATGATTTATAATTGATTATTGATTCAACTATATGTTGTATGTTAAGTTATGGATTTCAATTACCTTTGATTTTATATGCGAGATGCTTTGATCCCTTTGAATTATTTTGTTTATGTAAATACTTTTTGGAGCATCATGGAGAAGATGTGGAAAGCATTAAGAAAGCCTCTAAGGAATTGAGGAAAAGATGATTGTGGAAATAACTTAAAGGAATTCTACAAGCACATTGCTAATAGGTAAGTGATTCTTCACATACTACATGTTTCATGTTTTAGTTATAAGCTAAGGAAAAGTAGAAATTATTTTGATGTTTGTTACTAGGTTTTGTTGGAAATCTAGGCAGATTTCTTTTGTTTGCATAAGCAATTAGTATGCCTAACAATCTATTAAGCTTACCAACCCAGGTTCCATTACAGCCACAAGGAACATGTGAAAAACATGTATCTATGAGAAATATGAGCTCTTAGTGCACATAACAAAAATGAATTGTTAGACTAAATCCAGGGATAAAAAACCAATTCATTCAAGCCTGAGAATTAGCCCCTTACACAATGTTTGTTGTTGTAGGACCTACAACAACAAGAATTATCCCACTGCAACACGAAAAGATGTCCTTGCTATTTACTGTCAAGGAAGTGATTAACACACATATATTATTGCAATAAACTTCTGTTGGACATCATAAATGGTGTCATCTCATGAATCATAACCTCATTGTTGGATTACAATGACTCTTCAACAATACCAAGCATCATGTATCCATTAGCCCATGTAAGAAGTGAAACTTAACACAAGGTTCTGTTATCACTCAGATTTTCCTTAGATGTTATTAGAACAAGGAAAGGGGTCCAAGGTAACCACAAACCAATCTTTTAAGTACAGAATCTAACCAATCTGTACTCAGAGAGGGCTCTCTCTTTATGATTTATCGATGTTTTGATATGATATTAGGCTAGTTATGAATGCTTTTAAGGGATTTTGGTTGGGTGGTGGAATTCAGTAAACAGATGGATAGAGCAAGACCTTCAAGCCATTGGGATATGGAGTCTATCAAAGGAACGGCTTAACTAGATCAAATCAATTACTAAGGGAAAACTCACAGGGCAAGGTAGTAAAACAAAAGGAAAATGCCAGTTTCGAATGGATGGATGAGATAGTATTAAATAGGGAGAAAGGGCAATGAAGAATCCTTTAACCAGGTTCAATATGCAAAATATAGGGTACTCATTAAAAAGGGGCAATTAAGTATTCTTTGTTGATAAACTATGAAAGAAAGGGAGCATTTAAGAATTCCCTAACTATGATAGTCTAGAAGAAAACATTAAGAAAGATAAAATTTTAAAGACAGATTGCCGCAAAGCAAATTCTGAAATATCATTATTTTGTTTATCATTAATATTTCAAGAAAACACACATGATCATTAATAAACAGAAGGTAAAAACAATAACGCAAGAGATATAGAATACTTATTTGATTTATGTTTGACACAAGTATCTTGTAAACTGTCTCAGCTTTATTCCTTGATCCATCAAGCCATACAAAAATTGGTACAATAGCACTTCCATTTCCAAAAGAGAATCTTTAAAAAAATGTCTTTGAATCCACACACAATACTTCGAATAAAGAAGTATTTATAAATAATTTACATCAAAATATCTCATAACTAATTGAGATTTATTCTAGGGAAACTAAATTCTTTATACACAAATATAGAGATAGATGGTCTCGAATATAGAAACAAGAAATGAACTAATTGTTGCTATCCCTGTTTTCATTGAAGGAGCTCGAGGCAGGTCCTATGAATGTGCATCTTGCTGTCGTGCTAGTAACACTGTGATCGACATCTGATTTGATCTTTCAACTCACTCTCTTTTACCTGTATTTGATACACTTTACCTGTTCACCATCATTCATCCTTTTTAGAAAAGTTTACTGCGGTAATTATTTCTATTTACCTCACTTTATTCATGGTAATTTATAGGATGTTAGTCATGTTGGTCCACCACTCATTAGTTGGTATTTTTGTTCTTATTAGCTTCTTGTATCTTTCATTTGCTTCAGTATATTTCACAAAATTGGGTTGCACTAGGAATAAGTGCTTCACTTCGTGTTCAATGAAGAAAAGGTTCTCCAAACCATCATAGAGAACTTTCCCTGTGGGCAATTCTTTCGCTGCAGATGAACTATCCTGACCATCAGCTAAGTGATGTAACTTATCAATGTAGTCAATCTGAACCATTAGTTTATCAATGATGACTAATGGGCTAGGAAGTCCTATAATCGTTAGGATTTCAAACTTTTTCATGAATTCATCTATATCTTCCTTCATGCTTTGACATCTACATTCCAGGCCTTGCATCAGATTCCTTTTAGTCAATACTTTCCTTAGTTCAAGGATAGTAGCAGTCCTATCATGAATATCCAGTTGCTCCAGCTGATGTCTACTTTTGCTGTTCAAAAAATTGATTAGTCTGGTTGCTTCCTCAGGTTTTCTACCTAGTTCTACTCTGGTCTTCTTAATTGCTTCAAGAGCAAGCTTTAGCAAATCTATTCACTCAAAAATGATTTGAATCAATGGCCAAATATCATTGATGGAATCAATGATATTGGACCACAATATCTTCCTAATCTATACTAAATCCCTGTCAAATGTCAGGTCTTTCTCCAATGCTTTAATTTGTTGGGCCATGCCTTTGTTTTTCCTTACCTCTTCTGCATAATTGATCTTTGATATATCATATTTTTTCTCCAAGGTAGTTAATTTCTCTTTCACTTTCTGTAGCTGTGTGACCTGGAGTTTCATTTCTTCCATTGATTTGATCAAGTCCTCTATACTTTGTGTTGATGCTCCTGCCTGTGTTGAACCTGTTGCTTCCACTGGTGACGTTGTTGCCAAAGGAATATTCGGTGCTAAAGCTGTTGCTATTGTGGAAGGGACTTCTGTTGAAACAATGGGCACTGCAGTCTGAGGTTGGGAGGTCGACTCACGTTTCCTTGATTGCACTGCTTTCTCCCATTCCTGCTCTGTTTCCTTCAATTTCTCATTTAACTTAAGGACTAGGTCCATAAGTTCTTCTTCATTTTTCTTCTCAATAACCTCAGCATTTTGAGGGTGAATGAGTGGTAGAAATTTTAATTGTTTTCTAAGTTTAGCTATGTCTTCATTCTTTTTCCTGATTAAGCTTTCTGCTACCTTAACATCTTTTGGGTCATGGCCTAGCTCAATCACTGACTCTTCCAATGATTTTATTTTGTTGTCCTTTGCTTGTGAGGAAGCCTTTTCCAGTTGCAATTGGGCCGTAGTGTTGCTCAATGAATTTTCCAGTCTATGTGCCATCATTGCTTTGCTAGTTAGAGTTGAATACACCATCTCACCCATTTGCTTGTGCAATTCAATCTGGTCGATAGGGTGGATGTCTTTAGCCAGAAATTAAAAGTCAGTTTTGAGGTAATCTGCCAAGGACTTTGGCTACTACACTGTGGGTTTAATGAAAGTCATTTGCATTTTGCCTTCTTTGATGTCAAAGGCTGACATCAATCTGGTCTGGTTTTTAGGGGCCATTTTGAAGTATTGAGCATAGGCTTGGGCCTTTAGTTGCTCATTCTTTGTCTTGATCTCCTTGAATTTCTCCTTTATATCTATAATCTTCTCAGAAGAAGACCTGAAGGATGAAACTTTTGTGTTGGGTTGTCTTTCTATTTCCTGCCTTTATGAACTTGAGGGTGTCCCACCTATTGGGAATGTTTGTAAACTATCTATCCCACTTTTCCACATACTCTCTATTGTTTCCCCAATGAATTCCTCCTCTGAATATGGATTCAACCTTTGCCTCTTAGCAAAGGGTTGATCCGTGGGCATGCTTGGAGGGGTAGCTACTCCCTTATCTCTTTTCAAATTCCATTCCTCATTTAGAGGAGTCTGTAGTACTGGAGGATTTCCCATATTAGTTTGATCTGGATGTGACTTTGGTGGAGCTAACTCTTCAGAGATTTCAGGCTGCTTTGAATTCTCTTACTATTCTACTGTTCCTGGTTGTTCTGATGTAGATGGACTTGGTTTCTGAGTTTGCCTTTGTGAAGGCTCTACTATGGGAGCACTTGGTTCTGGTGTTTTCCTTTTGGAGGGCTCTGTAGGTACCTGTACAAAGGAGTCTAGGTCAAGTTTTTTCTCCAAATCTTTCATCACATTTTCAGCTTCAACCTCATCATTGTCTGGTTCTATCAATGTCCCTTCCCTCCTTTCATCTAAATTGGCATATTTTTCTATTTCAAGAATTTTGTGATGGATGTAAGGGGACAACTTGTGCTTTTGTCTTCGATCACAAATGAAATTGTGAGGATCATAAGGCCAGATAAAACTCTTTCTCAATCTCATCCTCCTCTCAAGGATTTCCTCTGCTTCTTTCCCTACTTACCTGTTGTTGCACAAAAATGGGCCTAAGTGGTTTTTGATCCTCAGCCGGGCTTTCTTTTTTGCTTTTGTGAAGTGGATTTGATCAGAGTTGATTATTTTCCTGTAGTACTCCAAGGTAAATAATCTCATGGGAACATACTTGGGCAATTTGAAAGGAGGCAATTCACACCCATAGACTCTAATCTTAGTATGATTCTAGTATAAGTACTAGTCACCTATCCTATACTGCTTTGACAATTGAAGGAATCTTTTGATGTCATCACTGACTCTAGGGGGAGGGTGTCCTATCAGCATGGTAGTGACATGATGAACAAATTGAACAATGAAATCAATGTATGAATAAGGAGAAGAGGGGGTATAGTGAAAAATAGAGATCTAGAAAATCACTGACCTAGGTTTCCCTTTAGTATCAAGCTTATGCACAGAGAAGGGGAATTTGTCAATTTGATAGTATAGGAAGAGGTGATACAAGACTGTGGAATATTTGAACACTCTTTCATTCTCTAACCTCAGAAATTGGTCATGTATCTTGTCAGCTATGAATGTAGCAGTCATATTTGGTAGCAGGAGGTTGACCAGGGGTGAAGACAGTCATGAAGGAAAAGTTTAGCTCATCTACATATTCATCAGTTGTGAAACCTAGAATGCTAGCAATCATATAGATAATGTCCCTACCCAGGCCAGTAAAAGCACATGTCATGTGAGGAGGGGTGTCCTTTGTTATGTATCTTTCTATCATGAAGGTCTGATAGACTCTAGTGATCTCTGAGTTGGATAGCATTGAGGATTTCTCAAGTAGATCATCAATGGATAGGGGGGTAAGGTCTTGGCCAGGCTGCGGTTATAACATGCTATTGATAGATTCTGTTGTAATGGTAAATAGGATTTGCTGGTTAGGGGAAATCACAGCCCTTAGATTGGGGTTATAGTTTGCTTGGCATTGGTGGACAATATCTGGGAAGATGTGGACAGAGGGGAATTGGTACTTAGGGAGGTTTGAATCCCAAAGACCAATTTTATCGGCATTATTTAGATAATTGTCCGGGTCTCTGCAATGTAGCTTTAGAAGGCATTCACCAATTGAAAGGTATTTAATTTGGAAATCTTTATCGGCTAAGGGTAGGTGATACAAATCCTTGTGAGGAGTAGAGATTGGAGGAACATTTAGGGCAACTGGCGTTTTCATCCTGGTTCTTGTGTGTTCAGGGGAAAAATGGGGATTCTCAATGAAATTTTTTCAAACCAAGGTGCCTAGGAAGTTTTGGATTAAGCTATTAACTTAATTATGTTGAAAAATTTGGCTTTTAAAGAAATTTCAGGGGAATTGTGGCATTTAACAGGGTTTTCGAGAGAAAAACTGGTAAATACCTATTATTGAGCGACTGGTAATGGTGTACTTGTTGAATTGAAGCACACAGTGGACTGGAGTGGTGTCGGGAAACAAATTTCAAGGTAGTTGAGGGTTTTGGTACGAGTTGGTTGATTTCAACATACAGACTGCATGCATGGGTTGTTTAGGATAAAGGGCGAAAAGGGATTATACTTTGTTTTTTATGCAAAATATATTTTTTGGTGGGTTTGTGATACGGATAGGTTGTGTCAGCGGGGATGATTTTGACTTTTTTTTGTTTGTGGAAGGCGGTAAGTGAGTTTCATCGCACTACTTATGGGAGGGAAATGGTTTTTAGGGGGGACCGTGTGATTCCACACATCTTTCGACACGTAGCATCAGAACTATTTGGGAAACCGCTAACATTGCACGCTAAAGGTCGACCAAAAGGCTTGTGTGATATGAGCGATAGTCATCGGATCTGAGGGATCCGATCGGAGAGTGGTCAGGATGATGAAGTGGCGATGGATAACGGATGGCGGGCCCAATATTTTAAAGAAGTTAATCATATCGGGGGCGATTTGATTGGTATTGAGTTATTAATTAATCCTAGTGACTAATTAATCCTCATTTAGTATGGCGGGGATTCGGGTTCTTAATTAACCAAATATTGGTTAATTAATTCCGTTTATTGACTTTATTAAGGTTATATTTTATCACGGGACAGGATATGTAAATATTTGGGATTTTAATAATAATACGGGGAAAGGGTAATTTTTCGGGCTTTAAATAATAATACACATTAGTGGTTAATATGAGTTTGTAGATTATGAAATGCGCTAAGCAAAATGTTTCCGAAAGTATTTTATCATACACATTTAAGACTTAGGCTAAGTGAATATGAGGGTTTATGTGGAGAATGTTTTAATTTCCCTAAGTAAAATAGAATTTATTTAGGAAAAGTTTTATAAAGGGAATGAGTGATTTTATGAAGGGTTAATTGTTGATGAAGGGGATTTAAGTACTTTGGGTATTCCAAATTATTGGGCCGAGGGTCCGGTCCTTCCAAAAGTTAGATAAATGCTCTGAGCCCCTCTAATTTGTTTATGGGTACCTTTAGCACTTAGGGGAAATTAGTGAAAACTTAGGGAAAAATGAGTAGGGGAGTTTAGTAATTTTGACTTTAATTCCTTGATGTGTCGTCTTCAATGTGAGTTATGCCTTGTCCAAGTGATGAAAACAAAAGATTTAAGCATTAAACTTAACCATCCACCACACATTTATTCTGCAACTAATCATCTACTTACCCTACCTACTTTATCCTAGCATTTTTACTTCTTTATTAGGGTGCACTTAAACTGGCAAACCCTTATCAAAGTTTCTTTTCTTTTACATAATGATATCTATCTAAATCTAACCTTATTACATCCAAGGGCTCAGATTAGACTGTTGAGCTCCTTTTATTCACTCTACCTATCTACTTATCTACCAAGATTAAACTGTTTGGTCAGATCTTTATTCTCTATATCTATAAACATGAAATTGAAAACATGGAATAACCAAGATTAAGCTATTTGGTTACCATGGATTGTGGCATAGGTAACAAATTGCACACAACCTTTATTATGCATAAAGTAAATAGTAGTGGCATTTGGGCTTGCACACTTTCATGGTCCTTTCTTTTTGTCGGGGTTCATTTTCTTTCATTTTTTGACCTTTTTCTTTATTATTTTTTCCTTTTGATATTTCTTTTAAGGCATACCCTCTTTACATTTTTTAATTTTTTGTTTTTCACAAATATGGAAAGAATTTGCAACAAGCAAAGGTATGAACATATTTCAGAGTTAAGCCAAGTCAATCATGATATATGACACCTATTGGTATAAGGGCCTAACAGTGGCTCCACTTGGGCATGGCTTTTCCTGGTGGAAAGTCAAGAACAGTAGATTAGTGGCCCTTGAAAACTTTGATTGTGCTCTGCAATCTTCCTCTTTCCTGATGCCTTATTTGTATGTATGATAGTGTTGATGCCTCGAAAATCGCTGCAACAACAATGGGGGATAACCACCCGGTCTAGACCTTAAAGTAGCTCCTTTTCCGTTTGGTGTGATGGCTCCGACTGGTTTAACTAGGTCTAGTTACCTTCTCCCTATCGCTATTGGTTTATGATGTATCTTTAACTACCAATAGACTGGGATATCAAATCACTTCTTCTTCCTGATCAGGCAAGAGAATGACCCTTAAGCTGATTTGGGATCAGCCAAGCCACAACTAAAGTTTTGCCTCTTTGAGGAGAGGACTTAAAAGAATGTAGAATTTACTCTAAATGTAAGCTTATTCTATGATGCAAGCAAAAGAAACTAATCTAAATCCTATCTTAATTAGGCAGATATAGATCTAACCCAACTAAGAGCAAGATAATTAAAGTATTGGGATTTAAATATGTCTTGTTTATAACGAATATCAAGTTAATGAAGTAGTTCAATTAATTGATATTATGGTTACCAAAACACATCCTATTGAGACCTATCAACTAAAATAATAAACCAACAACATTCCCGGAAGTAGTTCACAAAAATGATATTGATTATCATATCAATAAATCCAATAATTAAACAATAATATGTGGAAATAGTTCACAACACATTACCATTCAATAACTCAGTTTTATAAGACAGGTTTCTAAGTAAATAGTTACTCAGAAATCAGATTTTAATTCATAAGAACAGAGATACCTAATAACAATATTGAGACAAATTATCCATATTGACAATAGTGCACAAACATGAATAAAATGAGACTTTCATGTTACCATAAAAATGAAATTGATATTCGAAACAGTAGTATTAGAAATACCAATTTATTGCATCCATTTCTCTGTCCTTGGTCTCCAACAACTCTTTGCATTGCTTGAACTTCTACTTTCAAAGCTAAAGCCACAATAGTGCAAGCTTTGCCCTTCATGCATAGTTCAATATACAAAGAGAAAATCCTCAATAATCCCCAGATCTGAGATTTTCTCTCCTCCCTCCTAAACCTCTAAATTCCAATTACAATAGTGCTTTTAGAAGTCTAAAATTGCAGAGGAGAGCAGCCCCTTATTACATTCTGCAATCTATTATTTATACTATTTGCAAGAGAATTTTGGAGACGAGAGCTTTTTGAAGAGAAATCTGCCAAATCCAATTTTATTTGCTCAAAAATTATAATCTTTAATTGCTGGAGCATTCTCATTGATTGAGATTATTTTTTCCATATTTCTGCCACTGTTTTCCTGCAAAAGAAATCAAAATAAATTAAGATGCAATCAAAATATCATTTCTGGCAATTAAATCAAATCCAATCAAATTCTATTTAAATAAATAATTGAAAATAAATTGTAAGCTTTCAATTGATGCATGGGATGATTTTATTGGCTAAAGATATTATTAATTAATGGATCTGCAATTAGAAGAGGCTTGGACAAATGAAAATGAATAAAATAACTCAGAAAATTGATTTTGTTTTCAAAATTCGGAGCTTGATCTTCTGCCTGATTTTTGACCAAATAAATGATTAAATCTATTAGTGAAGCCTCCTCAAAAATGTTCTCCTTGATTTTCTCTTTCCAATGAGCCGTCCTGGGCCTTATTTGGCCAAGTATAACTCAATCTATAAGCCTCCAAAGTTGATGGATTAAATCTGGCATGAATCTGGAAATTCTGTTGCTAGGCTAAAAATATTGTAATTAAAAACTAATCCTAAATTAGTCTCCAATTAATTTTAATTTAATTGCTAATTATAAACTAAACTAATTATTAGTAAACTATTTATTAATTAATATCTAATTAACTATTATAATTAACAAATTAATCTAATTAATTAATCTAATTATTTATTTATAAAATAATTAATCTAAATAATAATTAAATTTTAATTTAATTAACTTAATTAAATTTTAATATTAACTAAATTAATTAATATAAAATTTATTATTACAAAATATTAATTTTAATATTTAAATACCCCTACTTTTATTCATTCCATTTCACTCATACGTATGAGCGAGTTCAAAATAAAACATGAATTCTAAAAAGCTTGGTTAATGCCCCCAAGCTTGGTTAGTGCCCCCTTTGACTTATGTTTATTGGATCGGGACATGCCATCGGGCTTTTAAAACAATACAATACAAAATCCCCGATCCGATATCGGATCGGGGGAATCATGGTTATCAGGGTTTTGTTAACTTATCATATAAAAGTCTCCGATGCGATACATTGAAATATATGTTTATTCCCTTTTTACTTAAGCTTTTCGGCGATCGAGGATATGGATGTATCGGGGATCGGAGGTATAGATTAATCGGGGGTATGGAATGACATGCGCCGATATAAATCCCCGATGCGATCAAGTTTTATTTTCTATATTTTTTTTTTTTATATATTAAATTTTAATTTAATTAAATTAATTATATATTAATTAAATTTAATTAATTTAAGATTTAATATCATTTTTTATTTTTATTTTATTTTAATGAGGATTATTTTATAAACTACAGCCACTCTTAATAAAAGTAAAAATATAAAAATAAACTACAGCCACTTCGAAAATTTTGGGTTTTCGAGATTAATAATTGATTTGGAAATTGGAGTAAATTTCTTACATCTTGATAATTAATGATTTAGGCGCATAACTAAAAATGGAAAAATGTTAGTAAAAGCTCGCTATGGGTTAATATTTAAAATGAATGCGTTATTGAACTAATTTATTTACAAAATGCAATATTGTACATTTTATACATTTTTAACCTAGGCTACATAAATAATTAGACTTTCAAAGGAGTGCCATTTTCAAACCAGTGGACCAAATGAGGCGAAACAAGCGTCAATGGGAAGCTTATAAAAAATCGATTCTAACAAAGCAATCAAAACAAAAATCCAAAGAAAACGAAAAATTAACAAAAGCGTAGGGCAATCAACTAAATAAAAATCCCAAAAGGTGTTTAGCCAAAATTTTTATAGAAAGGGTCCCCATTATTGATGTGTTGACTTCAAAAAAACGGGGGGTTGTGTTTTTACCACAACAATGGCGACACACGGGAGAAGAACCAGTTATCTCTGTTTGAATAAGATTTTCCTAAAATTAAAGTAAAAATAATTAGAGAAGAAAAAATTATGCTCGAAATGCTTGACTAAGTTCATTAGTCTAAATAAAAACAAGAATCATCTAATTGTAATTTTTCTTAAAATTCCTCATACATTAAAATATTTTAAAACTATACATCAGTCCTTAATTAGTTGTAGAGATAAAGCAGGGGTCACTTTACAGCTTAGCTTTAAAAATATACTCATTTGTCATAGGTAGAGCCACTGCTGCCAGCAAACATCTAACGTTTCGACAGGGTTACCTTTTTAATCATAAATGATTCAAAATCCCATCTTTTTAAGAATTATTGATCTAGAGATAAATCCATTTATATATGTTTTTTTTTTTTTTTTTTTCTAAGTAAATCTTAAAAGCCATTGTCTTGGTATGGTAGCCAGATAGTTGACAATGCCATTCATTGGTTAAAATTTGACTGAACAAGCTGGCTTGTGATGAGACCCCTTGTCTTATAATTGTTGGCAATCATAAGCCATTACCCTAGTTTGTTTAGCAGTGTTGGTAATGTCAGCCTATTTTTCCCCTATGATCATGGTAAGCAGGCTCCTGATGAGACCTCTTATCTTTTAAGTTTAAATATATTTCTGGATTATACTCTAGAAAAATAAGACTCTTTGGGACAGGGAGAATCATTGACTCCTTAAGAGTTAAGAATGACAATTTCAGAGTTAAAGGTGCTTTGCTGTAAAGTGTCTTTACTTGGTTAAAATTAACTTTTCTTGACTGATAATAGAACTCTGAAAGATCCTAATGAAATTTTGAAATCTCAAAATGATTACAATTTGATGAAAAAGAAAATTTTCAGATTTTATGATACTTTGCCAACTTCTCTTGATTGGTAATCTCTTCCTTAAGTATGTCTACCTTTATAATAAGAAAATCAAACTTCACTAAGAGATTTAAGAAAAAGCTAATAGGTGACTATTAACAATTTTTCTCCACGTATCCTGACCATTGTTAGGTAACAAATAGGCCTTCCATATAAATAATGACAAAGTCACCAAAATCAAAGTTGAAATCCAAAGGAAAAGAATTCTTATACTAAAATGAGAAAAGAAATCAGCGAACAAAAATAAAAACGAAGAAATCTCTAAAAATGGAAAGGAAAATCCAAGTTTCACAAGATAAACTCAAACAAGAATGTTTATACCAATGTCTCAACAATAAGAAGAAAAAGAAAATAATCGTGTAATCAATCATTCTCATGTCGAGATTGGGTAAATCATACCTTGCAGGGTCATAAGTGTTTTAGGCCTTTTGGATAGCAGTGATGATAAAATTCAGCCACAATGAAAACTTTCTGTCTGATATTAATCTTCTTGTTTCAAAGCATCATCTTAATCATTTTTTAAATAACAGGAATGCTCAAAGAAACAAACTAAAGGTTCAGAAATTACCTGGTGTAGCTATTTCGATGAAGACTATCGCTGCTTCTTGAAATTAAGCCAGGAGAAGGGTATGGACTTCGAAAATATGATCTGGCGGAGGATTGGAAGCTTCAAATGGAGAACTGCAAAACAGATTTTTTATATCAGAAAAACAAAACTGAAACTAAAGCAACGAAATGGAAATTAATGAAGATGGATACATGAATCTTACCTTGGATAATTTCTTTTGATCTTACCTGAAAGTATCAGTTTCTCCAAACTAGCTGACTTCTTATTTTAATTAACATTAAAAACATGAAGAAGTCAAACTAACCAAGATCATATAACCCAAAATCATTGTTTATTTTACTTACACTAGAGTAAGTAGTAAAATGTAAAAATAGAATGCTTAGTGCTCAGGGGAGTTGAGATTAAAACAAATACATCAAAAATGAGAATGAGAATTTGCAGTAATGACTGTTTCTCAAAATATTATAAGTTTCATATAAACTCCATGATTTTATAATTTGTCCAGAATCAAGACCAAATCCAAGATAATAAAATTTAAATATGAATATAGAGAGGTCTTGAATTCCTTTTTTAATTATGGAATTATATATTTAAAACTGAAATATATGAGAAATGAAAATGATTTTTGAATATGCTGCAAATTTGTCATTAACTGCTTTCTTATTATAGTGGTTACCCAAGCTTGCTTTTAAAATAACACACCGCCGTATCGGATGATTCACATAACATGTTTCTTCACCATGCTTCAAGTTTAATTTGCAAGACTTTACCTTTGTTGCTATGCCATATATCGATTAAATGTTAATGGCTCAAAGGCATGCATTGGAAGCTATTGCATCGGTGGTTGAAATATCAAATTGCAGATATGAGATCATGCGAAGAAAATATGTGCGATGAGATATAGTGATCACACTATTGAAGAGCTGTTATATTGCAAATCGGGGACAATCATGCTGCAATTCTTATATTGCACATTGCATCTCGCGATTTGTATTTTGCACATTGCACATTGCGCATTGCAAATTTGGGATAGTGATATGGCCATAAATAAAGATGCAAGGAAGCGATTGTGATATCGACGATGCGATGGATGACATAACTAATAGGCGACCGACAATCTTAAGCACCCGATGTAACACAATATGATTCTTGCGATGCCGATATGCGATGAATGACGTGGCTAATCGGTGATTGCGATCGGCAATCTTAAGCGCACGATGTAACAATTCTCAATACGCCGATATGCGATGAAGAGTGGACCCGATAATTTTATGATGAAAATTCGATAACATATCGGATCCGAGACATCGGTCCTTTTAAAGTTATGCTCCTACCATTATTGCGATTGAACGGACGCGATATTTTCATGAATTTGATTTGAATTTCATATCGGGTCCGGAATTATGTGGTCATCGCAATATCGGTAAAGTCATTTATCGGAGATCAGCGATTCATGATCATGGAAGTATACTTCACTTGCAAACCTCCGATATGCGAAATGCGATATGGCATATGAGTGAGGTAATGCATCGGGGATCTTTTATTAGCAATATGAAAATCAAGTTGAAACATTTTAGACATGAATCTTGCGATAATGTTTTAAATTTCACTTGGGTTTTCTAATGAATAAAAGCAAAGTTAAAAAATGCTTAAATTCTAATGAATCAAAAGTAAAATTTCCCTGAACCTGTTGCAAATTTGAAATGGGTTTACTGCTTACTTCAAGTTTTTGAAAACAAATGAAAACCTGTAAATAAAACAGAACAAGAATAAAAAATAAACTAAGGAAAAGAGAAACTAATAAGAGATGAGGACGAACTTGTAAATGCGTACCTGGAAGGAAATTGTCTGCAGATTTTACCTCATAAATCTTCAAATTCTTCCTTTGATTTATCAAAATTTTTCCTTCGTTTAAAATCATCTCATTATTTATTCTAAATCTAAGTGTGCAATCAGCCTAAATAAAATCTGTTTATTCATGTTCAGGAAATATAAAATTTACCAGAAATAAATATGAAACTATGCTTCCCTTTTGAAGTGAATCAGCAATTTATTACCTCTACTCATTCCGAATTAATCTTGAGAAAAATATGTATTGTTATAGAGACTGTTCAATAATACCTTTAGTAAATGAATATGATGCGTTTTGTAGCATCAAATAATAAACTAAAGATCAGAATGGGATAAAGCCACTACTTGTGGAAAAATATCAAAACAGATTTGAAGGTGTGCCCACAGCAGAATGGACATCCTTAACAAATTTTGAGGAAGATAATATGAACTTCATATGATTATTGTGAAAGGTTAGACTGACTAATAATGATTGAATTAGAATTAAGCGTATGATAGACAGTCATACATTTCATGGGATAATGGGATCATGAAGCTTTTATATCCTCAAATCCTTACCATATAAATTTCAAAAGAAAATCTTAGAAGGAAATCTTGAAATAAAGGAAAGTGGCTTTGAGGCGATCGATGCCAAGTGCAATCTTAATTGAATTTAATCAATACATTATTCAAAATAAGCAGAGTAGAGGTATTGCTGCAAGAAATTTATAAAGGAAGCAAGAATTAAAACTTTCTGATAAGGAGAAAATGTTTCAGTGAACATGCATGAGAAGAGTGATTGCTTTGTTTTATTTTTTAATCTACAAAACTGTTAAAACAAATTAACTATACAAAACAAACTAACTAAATTAATTCTACTCCTATTCTAACCATATACATGAAAATGACTAGGTATAGTCATATTTCCAGTGTAGCCATTTTCTCATTTTAATTGCTGCATGTATGTACAGTTCAAATGTTAGTAATAAAAATACAAATCTAATTAAACTAAGAAAATTAAATATGAAATCAGAATGTACAGTTATTGTTAGCAATTTGATTAAAATCTCCTTCTCTTGAAATTTTCTTTCCAATTCAATACCAATTGGATCACAAAAATCTGGATGGATTTCCATTAATGATTGGGAAACGTTCAAAAGAGGAGATGACAGGCCGAATTGTGGATATGAGTTTTCAAATTCAAAGGCCTGAAAAAAATTGTTAGTGTTATGTGCAAATGTTAAACTATTAACAATCTTCTTTGAGGGAAAAATTTCCAAATATTTTCCAAATGAATTAATGAAAAATGAATGGAAATATGTTAAATGAAATGGAAAATTATTAATTGAATTGAATTGCTGGCTAGATTGCAAAAATACATTCTCTTGTTGACATTGCATTTGAAAAAATAGAAGCTTTTGATGAAACATTAGCATTGATCGAAATTGAAATATTAATATCTTTTGATGCTCATGATTATAATATAAAACTTCAATTTCTCAATCGGGCAATGCATCAATTGAGTGTTTGATAGTAAGGTGTTCAATATGCCAGTGAAAAATGTGAAAATTTTCCAAAATAAAATCAGAAAATAAATCTAAGTTTAAACAAAATAACTGTGAAAGAAAAACTAAAATGAAATCACTATTTTTACAACTAATGTTACAACACAATTGGGATCGTTTTGAAATGATTTCATTTTCACAAGGATTGGCCAGAATTATGGAATTTGAATAATTTTGAATTCCAACTTGTGAATTAGAAAACGAATTATGATTATGAGTAGGAATGAGAGTTTGATCATGATATGAATCATAAATTGGGATGTTTTCTTGAATAGTGAAATCTTGAAGATAATTTTCTACTCTAAAATGAGGATAGGTTGGAATAATTTCTACAATGAAACGTTCCTCATTCATAGATGTTATTTGAATTTTATCATGAGGATTCTCTTGAGATAAATAGAAATAAACATCCTCAATACCAGAGTAATTATCATAAATGACCTCACAAGATTCTCTAGAATTCCCTTCTATCTCATCCAATATATCCAAACAAGGAGGAACAAGGATTTCATATTCATTAATGGCAAAAGAATGATTAATCATTGTTTCTCTATCTTGATAAAAATTTATTGGCAATTCATTTAAATCATCCTCTTTAATTTCTGAAATATCATTAATACCAAGAGGGGAAAAATTACCATCATTAAAAATATCAGGATAAAGGGAAAAAAGTGAACCTGAAACAATGCATTTAAAACTGTCTCTGTTCGAGAACTCTTGTGCGTTATGTTCATTGTAAATTTCAGATTCTAAATCATTCCTTTGCGTGCTCATGCTTTCTTGAAGAAGACTATTTTGCTGCTCTGATTTCGGCCTTTGCTCATCATGGAAAAATTCAAAAAATTGTACAGCAGTCTGCATGTTATTATTTACTTTGATTGTTGCTTGTACTTGTTGATTTGCGATCTGATTTTCTGAATTGACCACAGAGTAATTTTCAGATTCCAAAGCAGTTCTTTCTCCAAAATTGTTGTTGTTGTCTTCTTGCATTTGATTAGAAATATTTTCCAAGCTTTGTGACACCACTTCATCACAATTTATTTGCACATCCAAATTGGGATTCTCATTTATATTGTAATGGGATGGAACAAAACTTGAATTAATTTCATATGGATTGAGAATGGGCAGAAGAGAACAAACATATTCAAACCAATCTAATGATTCTTCTTCCGTAGGTTTATTTTCGTCTTTAAATCTTAATCAATTCAAATGAAATCGAATATTAAAATCATTAACAAATTCATTTTCAAACCTTCGTAGATATTCAATTTCATCACATACCTGTTCATAATCGTAGTCGTCAAATTTACAAATGAAAATTGTAACAAATTGATCCCAGCTGTGGATTGAGGCAACTGGAAGAGTTCTACACCAGTTTCTGGCTTTTGCCGCAAATGTGAGAGTAAAAATTCTGCATAAGATGCCTTCATCAATTCCTTGAAAATCATAATTTGAAACATTTTGAATAAATTGAAAGACATGATTAAAAGCAGAAGAATTTCTCTTACCATTGAACTTTACCTGAGACAAGAGTCTTACCACTTTGGGTGGAGTATTGGAAGATGCACGTCCATGGATACAACTCCAAATTGGAATTTTAAGAGGAGCCATCACAATAAATAAAATACTAAAATTGAAAAGACTCCAACAGACAAAAAGTCTCAGCCCTCCTTCTAGCGCTAAAATTGTTGATGCCTCGAAAATCGCTGCAACAACAATGGGGGATAACCACCCGGTCCGGACCTTAAAGCAGCTTCTTTTCCGTTTGGTGTGATGGCTCCGACTGGTTTAACTAGGTCCAGTTACCTTCTCCCTATCGCTATTGGTTTATGATGTATCTTTAACTACCAATAGACAGGGATATCAGATCACTTCTTCTTGCTGATCAGGCAAGAGAATGACCCTTAAGCTGATTTGGGTTCAGCCAAGCCACAACTAAAGTTTTGCCTCTTTGAGGAGAGGACTTAAAAGAATGTAGAATTTACTCTAAATGCAAGCTTATTCTATGATGCAAGCAAAAGAAACTAATCTAAATCCTATCTTAATTAGGCAGATATAGATCTAACCCAACTGAGAGCAAGATAATTAAAGTATTGGGATTTAAATATGTCTTGTTTATAACGAATATCAAGTTGATGAAGTAGTTCAATTAATTGATATTATGGCTACTAAAACACATCCTATTGAGACCTATCAACTGAAATAATAAACCAACAACATTCCCGGAAGTATTTCACAAAAATGATATTGATTATCATATCAGTAAATCCAATAATTAAACAATAATATGTGGAAATAGTTCACAACACATTACCATTCAATAAATTAGTTTTATAAGACAAGTTTCTAAGTAAATAGTTACTCAGAAATCAGATTTTAATTCATAAGAACAGAGATACCTAATAACAATATTGAGACAAATTATCCATATTGACAATAGTGCACAAACATGAATAAAATGAGACTTTCATGTTACCATAAAAATGAAATTGATATTCGAAACAGTAGTATTAGAAATACCAATTTATTGCATCCATTTCTCTGTCTTTGGTCTCCAACAGCTCTTTACATTGCTTGAACTTCTACTTTCAAAGCTAAAGCCACAATAGTGCAAGCTTTTCCCTTCATGCATAATTCAATATACAAAGGGAAAATCCTCAATAATCCCTAGATCTGAGATTTTCTCTCCTCCCTCCTACAACTCTAAATTCCAATTACAATAGTGCTTTTAGAAGTCTAAAATTGTAGAGGAGAGCAGCCCCTTATTACATTCTGCAATCTATTATTTATACTATTTGCAAGAGAATTTTGGAGAGGAGAGTTTGTTGAAGAGAAATCTGCCAAATCCAATTTTATTTGCTCAAAAATTATAATCTTCAATTGCTGGAGCATTCTCATTGATTGAGATTCTTTTCTCCATATTTCTTCCACTGTTTTTCTGCAAAAGAAATCAAAATAAATTAAGATGCAATCAAAATATCATTTCTGGCAATTAAATCAAATCCAATCAAATTCTATTCAAATAAATAATTGAAAATAAAATGTAAGCTTTCAATTGATGCATGGGATGGTTTGATTGGCTAAAGATATTATTAATTAATGGATCTGCAATTAGAAGAGGCTTGGACAAATGAAAATGAATAAAATAACTCAGAAAATTGATTTTGTTTTCAAAATTCAGAGCTTGATCTTCTACCTGATTTTTGACCCAATAAATGATTAAATCTGTTAGTGAAACCTCCTCAAAATTGTTCTCCTTAATTTTCTCTTTCCAATGAGCCGTCCTGGGCCTTATTTGGCCAAGTATAACTCAATCTATAAGCCTCCAAAGTTGATGGATTAAATCTGGCATGAATCTGGAAATTCTAGTGCTAGGCTAAAAATATTGTAATTAAAAACTAATCCTAAATTAGTCTCCAATTAATTCTAATTTAATTGCTAATTATAAACTAAACTAATTATTAGTAAACTATTTATTAATTAATATCTAATTAACTATTATAATTAACAAATTAATCTAATTAATTAATATAATTATTTATTTATAAACTAATTAATCTAAATAATAATTAAATTTTAATTTAATTAATTTAATTAAATTTTAATATTAATTAAATTAATTAATATAAAATTTATTATTACAAAATATTAATTTTAATATTTAAATACCCCTACCTTTATTCATTCCATTTCACTCATACGTATGAGTGAGTTCAAAACAAAACATGAATTCTAAAAAGCTTGGTTAATGCCCCCAAGCTTGGTTAGTGCCCCCTTTGACTTATGTTTATCGGATCGGGACATGCCATCGGGCTTTTAAAACAATACAATACAAAATCCCCGATCTGATATCAGATCGGGGGAATCATGGTTATCGGGGTTTTGTTAACTTGTCATATAAAAGTCTCCGATGCGATGCATTGAAATATATGTTTATTCCCTTTTGACTTAAGCTTTTCGGCGATCGGGGATATGGATGTATCGGGGATCGGAGGTATGGAGGTATCGGGGGTATGGAATGACATGCGCCGATATAAATCCCCGATGCGATCAAGTTTTATTTTATATATATATTCTTTTTTATATATTAAATTTTAATTTAATTAAATTAATTATATATTAATTAAATTTAATTAATTTAAGATTTAATATCATTTTTTATTTTGATTTCATTTTAATGAGGATTATTTTATAAACTACAGCCACTCTTAATAAAAGTAAAAATATAAAAATAAACTACAGCCACTTCGAAAATTTTGGGTTTTCGAGATTAATAATTGATTTGGAAATTGGAGTAAATTTCTTAAATCTCGATAATTAATGATTTGGCCGCATAACTAAAAATGGAAAAATGTTAGTAAAAACTCGCTATGGGTTAATATTTAAAATGAATGCGTTATTGAACTAATTTATTTACAAAATGCAATATTGTACATTTTAAGCATTTTTAACCCAGGCTACATAAATAATCAGACTTTCAAAGGAGTGCCATTTTCAAACCAGTTGACCAAATGAGGCGAAACAAGCGTCAATGGGAAGCTTATAAAAAATCGATTCTAACAAAGTAATCAAAACAAGAATCCAAAGAAAACGAAAAATTAACAAAAGCGTAGGGCAATCAACTAAATAAAAATCCAAAAAGGTGTTTTGCCAAAATTTTTATAGAAAGAGTCCCCATTATTGATGTGTTCACTTCAAAAAAATGGGGGGTTGTGTTTTTACCACAACAGATAGTAATACTTCTGAAGCTTAGGGCCTTTTCTTTGGGCTTCAACTTCATAATTTTACCATCCAATCAATACTAAACATTATAAAGGTTATAATATGTATAATTAGAAATGTGGTAAGTTTAGTAACTAGGGTCAAAGTAATGTTTTAACATCCAACCATTAACTAGTCCTCCTTCGACTTCTGTACCATCTAACTCTTTTAGAAAATATGCATTGTTCCCTATGAAAGCATATATGATGTATGGTCCTTTCCACATGAAATCAAACTTCCCATGTTTCCCTTTGTCCTCTCTTCTTGAGTCTCATCTTAACACTTTGTCTCCCAGATAGAAGTCTTCTGATTTGGTCCTTCCGTCAAATATCTTCTTAAGTTTCTCTTGAAGTACTTGGGATCTTTGGTAAACTTCCTCCCTGGTCTGCTGTAAATGGATGGTCTGGTTAATTCTTATTTGAATATCATTTGGTTCCACTTGAGCTTCTTGAAGTAATTTCATGATAGGAATCCCTAAAGATGAGGGAAAAACTACTTCCATACCATAAACAAGTTCATAGGGACTGGTTCGAATGGATTTCTTAGTTGTAACCCTTTCTTCCCACAAAGAGTTGGTCAATTTTTTGTTCCAAGTCTTCTTATTTTGTTCTAATAGCTTTTTGATAATATTTATTAGACTTTTATTGGAAGATCTGCAAGACCATTGCCTTGAGGATGGTACGCTGTGGAATGACCAAGCGTATGTGATATTTGTGACAAAAGGAAATCATTTTCTTTGACTTTAAGGCTGCAGCATTATCAGTAATGATTTTAGTGGGACAACCAAATCTGGAAAAAATATTGGCCTCTAGGAGACTTATGATAACAGTGTCATTAGCTTGTCTAGAGGGAATGGCTTCTATCCATTTAGTAAAGTAGTCAGTTGCAGTGAATATCCATTTGTGTTGACTAGAAGAGGGTGGATGAATTTATCCAATGAAGTCAAGACCACATTGTTGAAAAGGTTATTCGGTGGAAATAAGTTTCAAGGGTAAAGGTAACAATTTTATTTTGCCTTCAAAGATTTGGCATTTATGGCAAGAAGTTACAAATTTCTTCACATTTGCAAACAAGGTTGGCCAATAGAATCCAGCCCTTAGGATTTTGTCAGCAATTAACTTCCATTAGAGGTGTCCACCATAGTCCCCTGCATGAAATTCTTCGATAGCCTTGTTAGCTTCTTCTTTTAATAAACAATTCAACAAAATTCCTTCACGATTTCTCCAAAACAGAGTATTATCTAAGATGCAAAACTTTGAAGCTTTCATTTTAAAAAACCTATTCTTGGTTTTGGATATCCCTGGAGGAGCCTGCAGGTTTTGTAAAACATAAATTATAGCAGCATACCAAGGTGAATCTGAAACAGCCTAGCTGATTTGTGGAGTCGCCATCTCCTGCTCGTTATCTAGTTCTGCAACAAGGTTTATGTCTAGGGCTTGGCAATTAGTTTCTGCCATGAGTTTGGCCGATACCTGACCTTTAATTAGCTTGGTAGGTTTTATCTCTATATCATACTCTAAGATAGTAGCTATCCATTTTCCTCTTTTACCATCAACTCCATCCCGAGTTAGGATGTCTTTGACTACTGCATTAGGAACATAAGCTATTACATGAGAGTACAATATATAGACCCTGAAATCTTTAATGGCTTTTACCAATGCAAAAGCTTGTTTCTCCATTATTTTGTATTTTAATGATGCATCTCTGAGAGCTTTACTAAAAAAGGATATTGGTTTTTCACATCCTTGATCATCCTTTTGTAGCAAAACTGCAGCTATGGTGTGTTCTGATGCAAAAGAAAAAATGATGAAGTCTCTATCAAATTTTGGGCTTGTAAGGACCGGTGTTCTAGTTAAGGCCATTTTAATTTCTTCAAATGATTGCTTGGCTTCTATTGTCCATTTGATACTTGAATCCTTTTTAATCATGTTATTTAATGATCTAATGAGTTTGGCTAGGTTAGAAATAAGTCTCATTAGAAAATTTATTTTTCCTAGGAAAGCCTGAAGCTCTTTAATGTTTCTTGGATGGGGTATCTATAGAATAACTTCAATCCTGGAAGGGTCAATTCGAATGCCATCCTTGGAAATGATGTGACCTAACAGTTTTCCTTCCTCCAAACAAAATAAATACTTCTTTGGATTTAAAGAAATGCCATACTTTCTGCACTTTAGAAAAACTTGCTTGAGATGCTCCAAGTGTTGTTGATCTGATTTAGAAAAAACAGTGAGGTCATCAAGATATATAACAAGAAAATCATGAATTTCTTTAGCAAAGGCAATGTCCATTGCTCTTTGAAAAGTAGCTCCTGCATTTTTTAGTCCAAATTGCATTTTAATGTACATGAAGGTACCCCATGGTGTGGTAAAAGAAGTTTTATCTTGGTCATCAGGATGAACTAGGATTTGGTTATAACCTGAAAACCCATCTAAAAGTGAAATTCTAGAAGAACCCACTACCCTTTGTAAAATATGATCCATTTTGGGTAAAGGGTAGTTATCTTTAAGAGAGACCTTGTTTACATTTCTCAAGTCAACACATAACCTTATTTGCCTTGTTTTCTTCCTAGTAGGTACTAGGTTAGATACCCATTCTAAAAATCTAATAGGGGCAATAATTCCTGCTTCATATATTCGTTTGATTTCTTTCTTAATAGATGCTAATAACGCAGGGTTAATTCTTCTGAGTTTTTGCTTAAAGGGCTTTTGATTTTCCTTCAAAGGGATAGTGTGCTGAATGATAGAGGTGTCATAGGACTTCAAATCTTCGTAAATCCAGGCGAAGACATCTTGGAACTCTTTCAAAAGTTCAACATATTTTAGCTTTTGATCAAGAGGTAAAGATTTTGACAATTTTATTAATTTGGGCTTATCCTCTGTTCCTATGTTATATTCTTCAATGTTTGCTTTTAGAGGCTCCATTTTGGGTTTCTTTGGAATGTCATTAGAGTCAAACAAATTATCCAACGGAGTTAATCCTTTGGGTAAATGATTATCTTTCAGATTTATAACCTCTGTTTCTTCTTCAATAATCTCATCTAGGTTCATTTGTTTTAGGTCTTGAACTTCTGTTTGTGAAAACTTAGTAGGATGAAGCATGTTTATTGATTCCTTTTCCAAGTTGTTAATATCTAACTGATTTATCTGATCAAAACTAGTAACTGTATCAACATCTATATTAAGATTAGAAAATTCCTCATCTAAAGTTAGAAAATTATTAATCTTCTTATCACTATCAAAGACCTGCCAATTTTTAAGATTATTAGGCATGGCTGGCCTATGCCTAACTTTAGTAGTATACTGATGATTAGGTTGAAAAGGCAACTTGTAGGTGCTGGCAAACATGGCCAGGCTGTGGGCTTGCATATTATGTTTTCGGGGAATTGTAGCAAGCTTAGTTTCTAGAAAGGTGTTAAGGATTTCTACCATTGTTCCTTTGTAAAGTCCTAGTCTTGGATCCCTGGTTGAGTAAGTTCCTTTTATCTGTTTCACTACTAATTCTAAATCTCCCATGATGGACACCCTAATAGCTCCTAATCTTTTGACCAGTTTAAGACCTAACAAGAGTGCCTCATACTCTGCCATGTTATTGGTGCATTTAAAATTTAGTCTATAGGCATGTCCCTCTGCATGATCATTTTCTAAGTTGTGTATCCATACTCCTGCTCCTACACCTAATTTGTTGACTGAGCCATCAAATTCTAAATTCCATAGAATTTCATGTTCATAGTTTTCATCTGGGGTGTGCTCTTTCATAGTTAAGGTGTTTGGGTCTTCTTTGTCATCTATTATCTCCTGAAGGTGAACAGTTGATTTCTCTTTTTTAGTTTCTTTTGGTTCTACTGCTAAAACACCAAAGTTTTCAATTTCTTTTAGGTCTGTTGCTAAAACACCTATAGTATTTGATGAACTGGCTTCTGCATTATAAATAATGAAAGAATCCATATCAGAGTGTACTAAGTAGATAGGGAAGTTTTGGGACCTCTCCTGACTACGTACTATGTATTTCATTAATGTTTCTCTGTATAGTTTCTTGGGTTTTCCAAAAACCGATATAGTGGCATATGAAATATCTAGTTGTAGAGATCCTTGAAGTTTAGCACCTCAGGACCTAGACAACAACATAACATATTTGGGTGGGATATCTGCTACCACTATGTCCATTAAATTTTTTTTTGCAGGGTATTGAACCAATGAAACACACAAATCTTTTATCAATCCTAAACACCTCACTTGACTGGAATCAAAGGAAAAAAAATCTTTGTATGGTCGAGTGATGTCTAGGTCTAGCTTTTCCATGATAGACTTGGGCATGAGATTATGAGATGCACCAGAATCAAACATGGCATTGTGCATAATCTTATCATGTATGTTTAAGCTAACATAGAAGGGAAGAATTCCTCCTTCCAATTGTTTCCTATTCACTTCTGGGCCAAAGATTAATTCGAGCTGGTCATCAAAAAGATTAACTGAGTCTTCAGTTCCAATGATTTTCAGTGATTTATTGATTTGAGTTCAGTAAACATCATGTTTAGCTAATTCAGATAACGGAACAAAAATTTTCAACTTGCTTACTTCTGCTTCCAGATTAAAAGGCTTTTCTATTTGGGCTTTTGGGTTTCGAGCAGCAGTGTTTTCTATGTTCTCTGTGTTTTCTATGTCTTTTCCTTTTTCAGGATGAGGGTCATGATTAGCTGATTTTCCTAAATCAATCTTTGGAGGTTCTTCCACTGTTTCCTTGGAAGGAAGGACAGTGGAAGGCTGTCCATTATTTGGTTGGTTGTCAGAGATATCTTCAATTATGGGGCTTGGGGGATCAGTGCTTGGTTTAGAAAGAATTTGCAAGGGTCTGTTTACTGCCTTACCTTTTTTGGGCTAGTTTGGGACTGTCTTCTTGTTTGTTTCAGGGGCATCAGTGACCTTCCTACCTCTTAGGTTGTATTGCTTATGGACCTCAAAAATTGCTGAGTCATATCCCTGTCTAAAGTCAAATGATTCTCCTGATTGAATGTGGAACTGTTTGAGTATGTGGGCTTCTTGATCATCTTGGGATAGGAAAACCTCTTCTTCATGATCAAGGTCCATTAAATTGATTTGAGTATCTTCTTCTGGGTCTTTAGAGTGTGAAGCCTCTGCATAGTTCTCCTGGAAAGGAGGTCTAATGTTTTGGTCAGGACCATTCTTTCCAGTGTTCTGGTTTTGATTTTTCCTAAAATTAGGATTTCTCCCTGTGTTGGCTAGTTGATTATCCCAAGGAGATTTCCTTTCAATTGTCTCCACTCTATCTCCTAATCTCTCCATTCCTTTAATTATGGCATCTAGCTTTTGGTCAAAGGGTGAGCTTTCTTCTTTTAATGGTATCCTCCTTTCACTCCTAGCTTTGGATCTTTTGGATAGTAGGTTGGCTTCAACATTGACTGCTATGCTTTGCATATCTTCCAAAGTAGGGGGGTTTTGTTCTCTCAGCTGGAAAGCCATATCAGAGTCAAATCCATCTAGGAATTTGATTAAGGCTGAACCAAGTGAGGGCCTAAGATCTAGTGGAATGGCACTATACATACTGTTGAATCTAGTGCAATAATCCTGGATAGTTTCATGGGGTCCCCTTCTTAAGTTCTCATATTCAGATAAAATCTGAAGAGGGTCTTTTCTCTTCTCCCATCTGTTCAAGAATTGTTGGTAGAGGGTCCTTAGGCTATCTATACTATTGGGTGTTAAGGCTCTGAACCAAGTTCTAACTTCTCAAGAAAGACTTTGTACAAAGATTCTCATTTTCACATCAGAAGTGTCTATTTCATAAATCTCGAAATAACCAGTCATATTCTTAGTGTGTTTTTGGGATGTATAGGTTCCAGTGCCATCAAAAGTGTCAATATTACTCTGATAGTCTTGTGGCATAGAACCTAGGTTAGCAGGTAGCACTAGGGGAGCATATCTGTTAGCCATGGTTGTGAGTTGGGTAGTTGCATGAATGGGAGTTGAGGTGACAGGGGTTGTTTGGGTTGTGGAGGAAGAACTGGAAGAAGTATTTGGATGTTGTGTGATAATTGGCTGAAGAGGAAGTGAAGGAATGAATGGAGGGGTGAATTGGACTTCAGAAAGGTGAGGGAATAATGATGAACTGGCAGAAAGAGAAGCAGTCTCAGAGAGTTCAGGTGTTTTTTCTATGGTAAGAGATGATTCAGCAGAATTCTGTAGATATCGGTCAATTGACAAATTAGCTCTTTGGATCTCAAGTTCTCTAAGAAATTCCGGGTCTTGGACCAAGTCCAGTAATTCACTGTCAGAAGTGGTTCTGAACAAAGAGTATTCCAAATGTTCATCAAAGGGCAGATATTCTAGGAAAAGCCACTTAACAGGACAAGAATGTGATCTGAACACAGGTCTAGGGCGCAATGAACTTTCCTGCATTCTAATGATTCTTTGGATCAGATTGGGATTTCCAAACATAGGGGGACAATTTGTATCTGAATTAGCCCTAGTGTAATGAGTCCTTTCTGAAGCCAGGTTTTAATTTTTTTATGAATTTTCTTGTATAAAGTTTCCAAAATAACTTCTAAAATCCTCTAAGATGCTTTAAATTGACTTTTTGGTTTCTTAAAGGTTTATTTCGACTAAGGAATTATTCTTCCCCAGTGGATTCACCACTATGTTATCACTCAGATTTTCCTTAGAAGTTATTAGAAGAAGGAAAGGGGTCCAAGGTAACCACAAACCAATATTTTAAGTACAAAATCTAGCCAATCTATACTCAGAGAGGGCTCTCTCTTTATGATTTATCGATGTTTTGATATGATATTAAGCTAGTTATGAATGCTTTTAAGGGATTTTGGTTGGGTGGTGGAATTCAGTGAACAGATGGACATAGCAAGGCCTTCAAGCCATTGGGCTGTGGAGTCTATCAAAGGAATGGCTTAACTAGATTAGATCAATTACTATGGGAAAACTCACAGGGAAAGGTAGTAAAACAAAAGGCAAATGCCAGTTTCGGATGGATGGATGAAATAGTATTAAACAAGGAGAAAGGGCAATGAAGAATCCTTTAACCAGGTTCAATATGCAGAATAGAGGGTACTCATTAACAAGGAGCAATTAAGTATTCTTTGTTAAATGGGTAACTGTGATAAACTATGAAAGCAAGGGAGCATTTAAGAATTCCCTAACTATGATAGTCTAGAAGAAAACATTAAGAAAGATAAACTTTTAAAGACAGATTGCAGCAAAGAAAATTTTGAAATATCATTATTTTGTTTATCATTCAGATTTCAAGAAAACACATATGATCATTAATAAACAAAAGGGAAAAACAATAACACAAGAGATATAAAATACTTATTTGATTTTTGTTTGACACAAGTATCCTGTAAACTGTCTCAGATTTATTCCTTGATCCAGCAAGCCATACAAAAATTGGTACAATAGCACTTCAATTTCCGGAAGAGAATCTCTAAAAAAATGTCTTTGAATCCACACAATACTCCGAATAAAGAAGTATTTATACAAAATTTACATCAAAATATCTCATAACTAAATGAGATTTATTCTAGGGAAACTAAATATCTTTATACATAAATATAGAGACATATGGTCTCGAATATAGAAACAAGAAATGAACTAATTGTTGCTGTACTTGTTTTCATTGAAGGAGATGGAGGCAGGTCTTATGAATGTGCATCTTGCTGTCATGCTAGTAACTCTGTGCTGGACATTTGATTTGATCTTTCAACTGATACTCTTTTACCTGTATCTGATACACTTTACCTGTTCACCATCATTCATCCTTTTTACCAAACTTTACTGTGGTAATTATTTCTATTTACCTCACTTTAGTCATGGTAATTTATAGGATGTCAGTCATGTTGGTCCACCACTCATCAGTTGGTATTTTTGTTCTTATTAGCTTCCTATATATTTCATCTGCTTCAGTATATTTCACAAAATTGGGTTGCACTGGGAATAAGTGCTTCACTTCGTGTTCAATGAAGAAAAGGTTCTCCAAACCATCATAGAGAACTTTCCCTGTGGGCAATGCTTTGGCTGCAGATGAACTAGCCTGACTGTCAGCTAAGTGATGTAACTTATCAATGTAGTCAATCTAAACCATTAGTTTATCATTGATGACTAATGGGCTAGGAAGTCCTTTAATCCTTAGGATGTCAAAATTTTTCATGAATTCATCTATATCTTCCTACATGCTTTGACATCTACGTTCTAGGCCTTGCATCAGATTCCTTTTAGTCAATACTTTATTTATTTCAAGGATAGTAACAGTCCTATTGTAAATATCTAGTTGCTATAGCTGATGTCTACTTTTTCTGTTCAAAAAATTGATTAGTTTGGTTGCTTCCTCAGGTTTTCTAGCCAGTTCTACTCTGGTCTTCTCAATTGCTTCAAGAGAAAGCTTTACCAAATCTATTTGCTCAAAAATGATTTGAATCGATGGCCAAATATCATTGATGGAATCAATGATATTGGTCCATAATATCTTCCTAATCTCTGTTAAAGGCCTGTCAAATTTTAGGTCTTTCTCCAATGCTTTAATTTGTTGGGCCATGCCTTTGTTTTTCCTTACCTCTTTTGCATAACTGATCTTTGATATATCATGTTTTTGCTCCAAGTTAGTGAATTTCTATTTCACTTTCTGTAGCTCTGTGACGTGGAGTTCCATTTCTTCTATTGATTTGATCAAGTCCTCTATACTTTGTGTTGATGTTCCTGCCTGTGTTGAACCTGTTGCTTCCACTGGTGAAGTTGTTTCCAAAGGAATATTTGGTGCTAAAGCGGTTTCTATTGTGGAAGGGTCTGCTGTTGAAACTATGGGCACTACAGACTGAGGCTGGGTGGTCAACTCACTTTGCCTTGACTGCACTGCTTTCTCCAATTCTTGCTATGTTTCCTTCAATTGATCATTTAACTCAAGGACTAAGCCCGTAAGTTCTTCTTCATTTTTCTTCTCAATAACCTCAGCAGTCTGAGGGTGAATGAGTGGTGGCAATTTTAATTTTTTTCTAAGTGCAAACATGTCTTCATTCTTTTTCTTGATTAAACTTTCTGCTACCTTAACATCTTTTGGGTCATGACCCAGCTCAATCACTAACTCTTCCAATGATTTTATTCTGTTGTCCTTTGCTTGTGAGGAAGCTTTTTCTAGTTGCAATTGGGTTGTAGTGTTGCTCAATGAATTTTACAGTCTATGTGCCATCATTTCTTTGCTAGTCAGAGTTGAATACACCATCTCACCCGTTTGCTTGTGCAGTTCAATCCGGTCGCTAGGGCGGATGTCTTTAGCTAGAACTTCAAAGTCAGTTTTGAGGTAATCTGCCAAGGACTTTGGCTGCTGCACTGTGTGTTATAGAAATTTTTGGGCCCTACAACCCCAAGCATGAAATGTCCATAAATCAAGGGCTCCTAAGTCCCTAAAAGTGTTGTTCTAACCCCTAAAGGAACAAGGTCAACACATTACAGCTTCTCCCAGAAGTTCTCCATGAAAAACTGCTCAAAATTGGTCAAAACAGGATCATTTCAGCTGCTCCACTGGCTAAGTGCATTGCATCTCACCTAAATACACTATGTGGGTGCGTTTCATTTCAAAAGTCCCTTTTGTGGGGTGCGATGGGCGAGAAATGACAAATGGCAGTGTCATTCCGTGAGGTGGAGAGGCAATGGAAGCTTCCAGAATCTTCTTCTGTGACACTTGCCTCACTGACTTCGACCAAGGATGAGTAAGAGACCATCAATCTCCAAGTGGAAGCAAGAACTATTAGAGGGAAGACACTAATCAAATCATAAGATGACTCATCCCCCTTACAGATATCTATATATGGATCCCTCATCCTAGAGATCCAGAGGCTGGAATTTTGCATATTGTAAGGAATTGATGTTGGTTTCTTGAGACAAACATCAGATTGTTGGGTGATCTAAGCTTTGTTTGAGGTGAAGAGGGGCTTATTTGCTAGGAGGTTGATGCTGGGTCAGAAAAATTGGTTGTAACTCCTCTTGGCTCTTTTCTTGTTTATCAATAAAAGCTATTCAAGTTTTCTTCCATGCTTTTGTGTTATTGATGCTTGCTACATTTGTATGGTCAATTTACATCTGATCCTAGATTTTTTATGATTATAGATCCATGTCTTTGTATAGTGCTATGCTTCTGTGATCGTACAGGTACTTTGTGAAGCTGGGCGTGCAAGGGAGCAGGTAGCTAAAGACTATCAAAGAAGAGAGGAATCAAATCAGGAGATTAGCGCAAGACAGAGGTTGGTCTTTCTGTTCCTCTCTATCTATAATTCATAAAGGAAAAACGAAAGTAGCTTTTCTCTATTTGTTTCTAAGGTAGCTGTCACACCTTAGTGGGATAGAGCAGTTCTATATAGACACTTTTCCCTGTAACAAAATGGCGACTCCACTGGGGAGATAATTAGTTGGTTTGTTTATCATTCTTTGTTGCCTATTTCATAAACTTACAGGTAGCATTCGAACTGTATTTTCCGTAGCAAATGCAAAGTAGATAATTGATACTTCAATCCATCTATTGGATCTGTTTATGATTTAAACAACTGATTCACAAACTATCTGATTGCCCTTGTGATAGCTCTTAGATCCTCCTTAGATCTACCCCTGATTGTTGCATTACTGATTGTTTTTTGCTCGGCCAAAACCCAAGAACTAAACTGCAAAATGTGACCCAGAACCCGAATAGAGTCTCGTTTCTGGCCCAGCGCAGGTACTGTTCAGAGAATCTGAATTTCAGCGCACTTCCCGAGTGGACAAGCTGCGCTGCATTTCAAATTCTCTATGTTACAGGTGCGCTGATCAGACTAGCTCTGTGCAGTTGTGGCTTCTGTGATTCATTCTTTCCGGTTCTATTCTTGAATTTTGCTGCCTGTGATCAGTATATTTCTGTTTGAAACCCCTTTTCCTTGCTGTTATTCCGAATCCTTTGTACAAAAGAAATGTAGATGTTTTTGTGTGTTTGTTGACTCATTTTCAGTTCTCCTTTGCGAAAGTAGCATAATCGTACTGTCGTCCTTTGATTTGAAACTGTCGCAAGTGTCGATTTCAATCGTAGGAAAGAGTTTGATTGTTGTTGATGGTCGATTATCCTGTTACTATTGGTTTTGGTCTGAATTTGTAATTTTCTAGTGTCGAGAACAAGTATTCAATTCAAAATCGTAAAGTATTGTGATCGTCTCCATTTTTTGATTTCGAAAAGAAACTTGTTGATATTTTTCGCTTGAAAAGAAATTCAGATTTGTGCATCAACTTTCTTTTTTAGCATCCATATACTAAGAAAGTCGAAAACAAATACATGCATGTGCATTTGCATATAGACAGTCTGATTGGCTTGATTTAGGAAAGTGCATTTAGAGTGTGCTCTTTGCTCTTTGTGAAAATATTTTGTCTTTCTTTTCCTTAGTAGCTAGGATTTTCATTGCACAAAGAAGATAAAAAGTTTGTTTATCATCTTAGATTGCATTTTAGGAATTACATCTACATCTCGCAGTGAACTTGAAAGGTAAACTTCATAAACAAGATCAACTTAAAATAAATTTAATGAATCTAACAACGCTTTGGAACTTAATCCGCAACATTTAGAATTCTAGGCTAGAGACGTATTCCGGTGTCGCAAAGCCTGGTAACTGTTGTTCTCACTGATGGTTGGGTGATTCCTCCACTTTGAGACAATAAGTGCCAGTATGGACTTGTGCTCCCATGTACCTTCGAGTATATTTTGGGAGACCCCAATAGGCTTAATCCTTTATCCATAGGAAGCCGTGTCTGCCGCCCTATCAATCGCAATGCACTGAACACAACATTTGGGAAGATTGACTGCCATACCGTAAAAAGTATTCTGCAGTTTTGCGATTGGTTTGGTAATCCCTCTACCTAGATTTCTAGAGCAGTCCCTTTCGTTCCTTTTCATACTCCTTAACAGAAAAGGTCCATCTGAGCACTTGTCACTTCAGGCTCATTAAAAATCAAAGGAGACTAGAGTCATCTTTTTTTTTTCTCGACTCTTAAAAAATGAAAAAACAAGTTGTGTCAAAGTGTCTAAAATTCATTTAATTCGGAAACATACTTCCCCTTTATTTTAGTTGATCGAGTAATCCGCAATTGTGGAAGAAAGTCAATTGAAACCCCGTCGTTCGCGGAGGCTTACGAGTCAACCGTCTTTGTCTCCAGAATCGAAGCTTGTACGGACAAAGCGAACTCATTTAACTGGTTCCAAATCTCCTATTAAAGTTAGAAAAAGTGTTCCAACAACATCAGAGACTCCAGTTACTCCAAACATTTCTGGAATCCCTGCCTCTACAGAAGAAGTTCAGCAGCCACAGAAGGATAGTGATACTGATCCTAGTCTTAGAGTAAACACTTGTGTTACCGAACCAGTTCCATTTTCAACCGGTTCGGAGAGTCTTGCTCTTCAAACATCTATTACTGCCGATTAAATACCTTCTTCGGCACCAGAAATATTCTACGGACCTGACGGTCTTCCCCTTCCACCTGGTCTGATTGCCATAGAAGAAATTGTGGAAGATCCTCCAACTAGTACTCCATCGCAATTTGGAGTCGGGATCACTCTATATCCTTCTTCATCAGAAGTTAGTCTACCACCAGCGGAAGCTCCTGTAGAATCGCTAGGTAATCTTTTGGATAGACTAGAAATGTCTGAACAACCGTCAACATCTAGGACTGCATCGTCTGACACAACGACAGCAGAACTCCCTGCTATCACTCCAACAATGTTCGCCGGTATACCATCTGTACCGACTAGCTCTCAACCGCTAAAAGGAACCCACTTAAGGGCCATTTCGATAGTATGGTCTGTTCTTGTTTGTTCATCCGGAATAATATCCAGAAACTCTTATGTTGAGTCTCAACAAATTGATCCATTTGGAGGTCAATTTGGGCAGTCTGGCCCCCAAGGGAAAACCATTCCCTTGAGTTCTGGATTACCACCATATGGGGGGGAGTATACCCTTTCATTATCCCCTCCGGGAGGATATCCAGACGGGAGTTCACAACAACATTCGGGTTATACTGGAATTACCTCAAGCGGTTGGGTACCAATACTACCTCAACAGCCAAGAGTTGTATATTCAATGCAACAATGTTTACCTAAATATAGCTGGCGTAGTTGGTATATTTGACATACCAATGGTTTATCAAGTCATTACTACCTTCCATCACGGAAGATGTGGCAAAGGGGGGAGTCGTAACAGAAGAGCAAGTTATCGCTCGTGCACAATATTTGGACTTGATTTACACTCAGTCCGACATGCTCTACAATAAAATACTTGACGCCCCTAGATCGGAATTATCAATTCCTCCTCCTCCTAAATCAAACAATGACTCTCATGCTGGTGATGGCGTGATTGGCACGACAGACACGAAATCGACAAAGGCTACATCCAAAAAGGCCCGTAAGATTTCAGGTCAAAATGCAAAAGATGAATTTCTTGCCTCGGAAGTAAATGTCGTATCGACAGATAAAGGCAAAGAAACCAAAAAACCAGGGGGCAAGAAGAAAGGAAAAGGGAAGAAGAAGAGACAGGAAGAATCATCACCTGAAAAATCTTCTACAAACCCTCCTAGAGATAAGAAACCAAAAAATCCATGCTTTATATGCGATGAGGATCATCGGACTGCAGACTGTCCACACAGAGCCGAGCTTAAAAAATTCTTCAAGAATTCGAAAACCTCTGCAGTGTTAACTGATCCGTTTCCAAATCCAGGAACAAATCTGGTTGAAAGTGGAAATGCTTCCCCGTCTCAAGTGCTAATGTTGTCGGTTACAAAATAGCAAAATGATGCTTTGATATCAACAAGGAACAAAGATTATGGGAATCCACAGCTGTCGAACAACAAGGATAAAGATCAACCTAGTAGTTCGAAAATGACTTCGACAGAAGTTGCGCTGCCCATCAATCCTGAATTGACAATAAAACCACCAAAGGGAGTAGTACACAAGTCGAAGTTTAATCCCCGTGCTAGAGCGGCACAACATTATAATATAGTGGAAGATTTGGCCCAATCGCCATCCGCTATGTTGACTCTTGAAGTACTACAGAATTTCCCATCCCAAAGGCAGGCTTTATTATCAGCCATTGGTGGGATAGACCTAAAGGATTCCAATCTTGTATCCTTCGATCATAAAGGATACGATCCTCAATTACCAACTAAACTAGCTTTCCTTGTTCAAGTGAAATCCCTCAACAAAATTGTTCATCAAACAATTATTGATGAGGGGGCATCTACATGCATTATGTCGATGAGTTGCTGGAAAACTTTAGGATCTCCAACCTTGTCGCAATCTACGTGACATTAAAAGCATTCGACAGAAGGACATATACCCCATATGGTATTCTAAGTAACTTGAAAGTTGAACTAGGAGGGAAAATAGTAGAAATATATGTTGAAGTCATCGACGGAAATCTCGATTACAACATCCTGCTGGGAAGACCGTGGATATATGCTATGGCTACTGTTGTGTCGACCTATTTTAGGAAGATTGCATTTCCTTTTCAAGGGGGGATTACAATCGTCGATCAAGAAAACTTCCTACCCAATGGTTCTCAAGTTACAGGAAGCATTCCTATGATCCATGGAAGCCCTCATTCGCTTCAAAATATCGGAGTAGGCCTACTAAAAGATCCTATATTAATGGGAACTTTCACCCTTCCACCTCCAATCAATTTGGCGGAAGTAGCGTCGATAGGAAGCTACAATATGATATCTTCTTAAAAGATCTCAAAAAATGATATCGACATGGATCATGCGATGGTTTTGCCTCCAAGCCCAACAAAAATATTGTAGCAATCAATGTTCCTAGCATGGGAGGCAAACCCAAATCAACGCTCAACAAGCGTTTGGATAGATAGGTCTAAAGAATATGGTACCCCTTTGGATCCTTGGTCACGAGTGCATGTCACCGACGAAGGAATTGTCCAATCAATGGTAATTGAAGGGGCACCATGGAATGATTCCCACCATCGTTCCCTTCTTCCGAATTGTGGAGAAGATACTCAAGATGACCTTTATCATCCTTCAGTTTTTGATTTTCTATCAAATACTGTAAACACGGTGGATTCCGAGCAAAACTTGTCCAACATTGAAGAGACTATCGCCATAAATATCTCGACCAAAACAGATATTGTAGAGAATATTTATGTTGGCAAATGTTGTTCTCCTTCAGAACTAGAAATATATAACGCTCTTTTTCGCGAATTCAGAGATGTCTTTGCTTGGTCATATAGTGAAATTCCAGGCATTGACTCAAGTATCGTTGAACACAAAATTAAGATGTATCCAGATGTCAAACCAGTACGACAACGGCTACGGCAGGTGCAACCCAAGAAAGCCGATGCCATTAAGGCAAAAGTTGAGAAACTCCTCCATGCTGGTTTCATCTACCTAGTTCCTCTAACCGATTGGGTATCGAATATTGTCACTGTTATGAAAAAACAAGGAACAATTAGAGTGTGCGTTGATTATAGGGATGTAAATCAAGATTATCCAAAAGAAAACTACCCTACACCCTTTATCGACCAGATAATTGATGAATGCGCCGGATGCGAAATCTTTTCATTCATGGATGGACTCTCCGGGTATAATCAAATAAATATCCGCCCACAGGACCAGTCAAAGACTGCATTTATTTGTCTGTGGGGCACATTCGCATATCGAAAATTACCCTTTGGTTTAAAGAACGCAGGGGCGATGTTTCAGAGGGCAATGAATTATTCCTTCCATGACATCAAAAACATCGTTCAGCCATACCTTGACGACCTTATGGCTCATTCAACGGACTGATCACCCGCAGCATTTAAGAGCGATATTTCTACGTTGCCGACACTACAATATACGACTCAATCCACACAAATGTGTATTTTGCGTCAGTTCTGGTCGTTTTCTTGGCTTTGTAGTCTCAAAGTACAGGATTCGTCTCGACCCATGTAAGGTCCAGGCAATCATAAATTTGCCTCCACCTTCGAATTTGCTTCAGATTCAGAAACTCCAAGGGAAAGCAAACTTTCTGAGGAGGCTCATTCCAAATTATGCTGAACTTGCTACAGATTATACACCTCTTTTGAAAAAGGAAGTACCCTTTGTTTGGGATCAGGTTGCGCAAGCTTCCTTCGATGCTTTAAAAGAATCCCTAATGAAAGCATCATTAATGTACGTTCCTGATTATCAAAAAGATTTTAACCTGTATCTGGCTGCAGCGGATACGACCATCACAATGGTTTTAGTTCAAGAAGTCGATGGAATTGAAAATACTATATATTATTTAAGTAAAAACTTAAATGATACAGAAAGCAAATATTCTTACGTTGAAAAGCTAGCACTCGCAACTGTTCAAGCGATACAGAGATTTCGACACTATGTCTTCTTTCGAAAAACTACCATTCTGTCAGATTGCAACCCCATAACTTATATATTGTCGCGACAGTTGCTGGGGGGCAAATATCCAAAATGGATAGCAATCCTGCAAGAGTTTGATCTGGAATTTGTAAAATCCAAGTCAAAGAAAGCTCTAGTTTTCGCAGAATTATTATGCAATCTCCCATCGTCGTCCAACGATGAAACATTCAATGAAACAATCGTGGATGAAAGTTTGTTTTTGATATCTTCAAGCAATGAGTGGTATGGGGATATAATCATTTATCTCCAAACCCAAAAATATAGGCCAAACACCTCCCGCTCCGAACAAAAACGTATTCGATACCAAGCAAAAGACTACATGATCGTCGGTGATACACTTTACCGTCACGGTATCGATACAGTTCTAAGAAGGTGCCTCACCCATGAGGAGGCCGAAAACGTCCTGAATGATTGTCATTCAGGCGCGTGTGTGGGGCATCAATTCGGTTATGCTACAATGCAAAAAATCCTACGAGCAGGATACTTCTGGCGAACAATGTTTAAAGATTGCATAACCACAGTCAGAAGTTGCCATGCTTGTCAAATTTTCGATAGCAAAACCAGAAGACCACCCGCACCTCTGCAGCCAATAGTTACTGTTGGGCCATTCGCCAAATGGGGCATCGATTTCATGACATGTAACCCCACCTCGACTGGGGGGCATGGGTATATCATAGTTGCAGTTGACTATTTTACCAAATGGGCCGAGGCGATGCCTACATTAGATAATACTGGTGAAACAACTGCCCTCTTCTTTTTCAATCATGTAGTCGCCAAATTCGGCGTACCACAGGCTATAGTCACAGATCATGGATCGCATTTTCGCAATCACATGATGGTCGAATTAGCTACCAAACTAGGGTTGTCTCACGACAGCTCTACTCCATATTATCCGCAAGCCAACGGACAAGTTGAAGCAATCAACAAGGTCCTGAAACGCATGCTGCAAAGGATGATTGGAGTTCACAAGAGAAGATGGCACCTAATCCTGTACGTAGCTTGGTGGGCTTACCGAACATCGGTAAGGAATGCAACCGGGTTTACACCTTTCCAACTGGTATATGGCTTGGAAGCAGTCTTACCAATCCAGTGCGAAATCTCGTCTCTCAAACTCGCAATTGATCTCCTCCCCGGAACTTCAGAAGAAGAAACTCGTTTCTTGGAATTAATCCAATTGGATGAAACCCGTCGTGATGCCACTTTGGCTAACGAAGCCCATAAGAAATGAGTCAAGGCGCAGTTCGACAAAAATGTCAAACCCCGTGTCTTCTCAGAAGGTGACTTGGTCTTTCTTTACGACCAAGAATCTGACAAATTGGGAGTAGGTAAATTTAATTCTTTATGGATGGGCCCCTATATTGTTAAATGGGTGTTAGCAAAAGGAGCCTATGAGTTAATGGATTATGACGGAATTCCACTGACGCAACCTCGTAATGGGTTGTACCTCAAGCATTACTATGCGTAATGGTAACCTGTATGCTTTTGTTATGTTTTTGTTTTCGCTAAAGTGTTTATTTTGGTCAAGTAAATCCACTTTTTACATTTATTGCAGATGTCAAACCTATTGGAGTCATGTGTTGGATATGCCGACGGAGCGAGTCGTAGTTCGCGGAACCTATCTTCCGTGGCCTAGGCCATTTTTGATCCAAGCGGCGAGTTAGTAAGTTTCAGAGGGGTATGCATTGGTCGATCAACAAATAACATCGCTGAATATAGCGCGTTGATAGAACTTCTCTCTGATGCCATCACACATGGTATACGCCGACTAATTGTTAGGCTAGACTCACAACTCGTAATACTACAACTCACTGGTATCTATTCTGTCCGAAATCCAGCTATTTATCGCATGTTCCTAAGGGTTAAGATTTTGGAAAGGCAATTTGATTTTATTCAATATCAACATATTTCCAGAAACTTAAACACATTAACTAGCTCATTGGCAAATTATTTGTTAGATAGACATTTGCAACATTTATAAAAAGAAACATACCATCAATGTTTGCATTTGGATCATGTAACTTAACCAAAATAAAACTCCGAAAATCAAAAATATATATAACTGTTTATGGTTTGCACATAATGTTCTGTAACCAAGACAAAATCGGTCAAGTGACCAAAAAACTCAAAATGCTAGGGGGCACCCTAGTCTAATGATGCTCGTGATAGCAAGTCACAGCCTGTGCGATCATGCATAAGAGACGAGTCCATCGTCTTGGCACACCAGTAGTATGCCGCTGTAACCTCAAAGGTAGCTCGTTAGTCCTCACATCTGGAATACCAAGAGTGAGGCCCTCAACCTGCTCCTGTAATGCTGTGAGAGTCTCGGCCACATCGAGGTCACGAAGGATAGCCCTTCCAATAGCCTCTCCTGCTGGGGCGGCAGCTGGTACTCTCAGGCGAGCTACTGGATGAATAGGACCAACATCTGCATGTACACATGAGTTTGATTAAAGTCTTGATAGAATAAAGCACAAGGAAATTATAAATGAAAAACGATAAATGGGAATATGGTCAAAGATTTTACCAATGGCGCCCCACTGTTCGCCATCCGGAAGTACTAAATCTGGATCACCCCGGAAGTCCATGCCAGCACATGGATACTTAGAATAAACCATATCCTGACAATCAAAACACCTGAAGAAGGTATCAGAAAATGAAATCTGAGACTGACCAACATGCCTAGACATATGGTCAACCCATCTCTACATACGTTGTTCAGTAGGTGAAGGTAAATCGAGTGCAATATACTGGGGCTGCATCAGTGGTATCTTCTCCAAGGCAAAGGCGGTCAAAATAGAACCATACCCAAAGTTATTCAACCTCCTGCTCTTTATCTTGGTCAAATGTTCTTTCATCACAAGAAGTACTGCGTCGCACCAGTTGAACACCTTCGGTTGGAGGCATTCCAAGGCATACTGCATATAAGATCGGTTGGCTAAATGAAGAGCCGCACCACCGGCCATCCTACCAAAAGTAAACAGAATAGTCATGAGGGACCTGTCAGTGACATCATGGATGATGATCTTGTCATCTTTACTCGGCTGAGATCCTTCTCTGCAGTACCGGCAAACATAATCTCTCACAGAGTCGCCTCCTCGGGCCAAACCTGATAAAGAGATGGGGGCACCCCGCCTCGACAAGCCAGTCAAGAAATAGATGTCTACTATAGTCAAGGGGATAGATTTGCCCCTGATCTGGAAAACCTGGTTGGTAGGATCCCAAGCATCGAGCAAATATTGCAGTAAGTTGATCTGTTGTCTCATGCTAGAAATGCCGAAAAAATTTAGCAAGCCACAGTTCCGCAGTGTGTTTATTGTAACCGGATCATGTAGGGCAAGCATGTCCTCTTCTTCATGCTCACGTTCTCGCCATGTAATGGTCATCTTACTCCAAAGATCTCTGAAAAATAAACAAGAGAAGAGTTAGATCCCGATTTTGGTAAGAAACAGGCAAAATTTCCATCAAAAATTGTTCAAAGAATTCCTTATCTGTGCCCATCGCACCTACAGTAGTGCTCTGGGTGCGTTGCATGTCAGATGGCCTTTAGACAGGCCAACATTCAATGCACCTTTCGATACACAGAGGGTGCGCTGAAGGCATAACGAATTTTTCAAACCCTAGAGGCTCAAAAAAACTAGGAATCAAGCTCAGAATGTAAAATGGAAACCATGAAATGAAAGAGCTCAAGTTTAGCTCCTACCTGGTCCAGACGACGCCAAGAATCGTCCACAGAATCTCTCGAAATCAGCTGATGAAAATCAAAGGGGGAAAGCACCTCCAAAGCTCCAACAAACCAAAGTTCAAATGAAATGGTAAAATGAGAGGTAAAAACACTTTTTCATTACTTTTTACGTAGTTCAAAGTAAAATATTAGTGTTCTAACTCGTTTTCAAGCATATATTGTTCATTTCTGACTAGTTTGATGAAGCATTTGAAAATACAGTAAAATTTTTGAAAGAAAAAAGCTATTTATGGTAAAGTCAAAAAGGGACCATTCAATCGAGCAGTTTTAGCACATAGTTCAAGCTCGTTAAAAAATAAACATAAGCCATGAGCAAATGTTTCCTCCCGCGTTTAAGCTCGTTAAAAAATGAACTATTCCCCGGTAAATAACCATCGTGAATGTAGTACTTCAGCCATTAAAGCCTTGGTCGTGTTTGTGCCATCACCTCCACTTTTGCATTGGCCGATCATTCACCTCCATTTGATTGTTTACCCATTTTGAGGAACAACTGCGAAGAGTGATCTCACTAGCCATCCTTGTAACACTTGCTGTGATTGGAAAATTCCAAACCTTACCTGGAATCAGTTGCTACCCATTTTATCACTCGTTCCTCAAAAGACGAGTCTCCTTTATGCTCTTTTCAACTGACTCATAAAATATGAAAAGATTGCCGAGCCATTGGCCTCTCCAGCTCGTTAAAGGGACCGGAAGTGCTATCTCTCCTCTAGATTTTAATCTTTTTGGACCTGAGAGATTATTACACAAAAAGATCGAGCGCTTGTTTTGTTTGGATCGTTAAAAGTATCAAAAAGTCATCCCTTTTGTATTGTTTTATACTTTTTCGGACTTAAGGGATTAGATGACAAAAAAGGAATTTTGGAGTTACCTTTATGTTCCTTTTCAGACTCTCTAAAATTGAAAAGGACCGAGTTATCTTTGTCGTTAAACTCGTTAAAAATATTAATAACGACAAACTTGTCTATAGACGAGAACGAGTTTCACTATCGCTAGGCTCGTTAAAACATAGCGATGGGTTTGCCCGAAGGGCAAATTATAGAACAAGCATATGTTATCCTCCTCAAGCTTGACAAAAATAAGAGGTACTGGTCAACAATGACTGGGGAAAATTGGGAAGAAAACTTGAAGAAACATTGTTGTAGCAAGTCGCTCTTGAACATGACACTTCCACTCCGTGTCCGAGTCGGGTTGGGTTGTTTCATTCACCGGTCACATCACCATGGTCCCATCATACCATCCACATTTTGGGTTAATGCTACCAATCCATCTCATCAGTGTCGTTGATATGTTCAAGAGAAGTCATTCAGAGAATTCACCTGTGTCTCACCCATTACCATACATTTATATTCTTTCATGACCGCCACCCTGAACCTTATATCACCAGATCGTTTTCACCTCCATTAAAATCATTTGCTCCGTTCTGTGTCATTGATGTGGGATTCATTAAGGCCCTCCTGTGACGGATCACTTCTTGTCGACATCAGCTCATTATCCAAGAAGTTGATCTAGGAACACCCCATTCAGTACTTTGAAGCTTGCATGCCTCAATGGCAAGTTTCTCACTTCCGGCGATAGGTTTAGATCAATGGCCTTCGATCGAAAGATTTTGCGTGGTGTTCGACGCCAAGTCCTTTATTCACACCACGTGAATTGTACTATAGTACCTTGAGGGTCATTATCATTATCGGTGATTCCTCTCGTGCTTGTTAATAGTTTACATCATTGGCTGGTAATCAAGCGATGTCTTTCCATGTTCGACTTCAGAACATTTCTCACATGGATCGACTTGTACTTCGAGTGAAGATCGAATGAGATTGAAGACCCCAGATCTAGTTTCATCCATCCGGGCTGCGATATATATTCAGGGAAATAAAGACATCAAATGTACATCATTGCTTCACAGATAATCATCCAATCAAAAGGATGATGGCTCTATCAGAATCATCAGTCTACACTCAGACGATTGTCTGTCCTATGTTCATGAAAATGAATTTATAAAGCTGAGCATGGGAATGCCCGCCTTAGCTAGATCATGAAAATATTATGAAGATAATGTATTGTATTGTATCTTATTACATGTCTCCTCCCAGCATTGAAAGAACTTCGGATCCTCATAATAAAGCATTTCACCTGACATCAAAAGATTAACGACCTCATGCTTTAGGGGGCAACTGTTATAGACATTTTTGGGCCCTACAGCCACAAGCATGAAATGTCCATAAATCAAGGGCTCCTAAGCCCCTAAAAGTGTTGTTCTAACCCCTAAAGGAACAAGGTCAACAGATTACAGCTTCTCCCAGAAGTTCTCCATGAAAAACTGCTCAGAATTGGTCAAAACAGGATCATTTCAGCTGCTCCACTGGCTAAGTGCAATGAATCTCACCTAAATACACTGTGTGGGTGCATTGCATTTCAAAAATCCCTTCTGTGGGGTGCGATGGGCAAGAAATGACAAATGGCAGTGTCATTCCGCGAGGTGGAGAGGCAATGGAAGCTTCCAGAATCTTCTCCTGTGACACTTGCCTCACTGAGTTTGACCAAGGATGAGTAAGAGACCATCAATCTCCAAGTGGAAGCAAGAACTATTAGAGGGAGGACACTAATCAAATCACAAGCTGACTCATCCCCCTTACAGATATCTATATATGGATCCCTCATCCTAGAGATCCAGAGGCTAGAATTTTGCATATTGTAAGGAATTGATGTTGGTTTCTTGAGACAAACATCATATTTTTGGGTGATCTAAGCTTTGTTTGAGGTGAAGAGGGGCTTCTTTGCTGGGAGGTTGATGCTGGGTCAGAACAACTGGTTGTAACTCCTCTTGGCTCTTTTCTTGTTTATCAATAAAATCTATTCAAGTTTTCTTCCATGCTTTTGTGTTATTGATGCTTGCTACATTTGTATGGTCAATTTACTTTTGATCCTATATCGTTTATGATTGTAGATCCATGTCTTTGTATAGTGCTATGCTTCTGTGATCTTACAGGTACTTTGTGAAGCTAGGCGTGCAAGGGATCAGGTAGCTAAAGACTATCAAAGAAGAGAGGAATCAAATCAGGAGATTAGCGCAAGACAGAGGTTGGTCTTTCTGTTCCTCTCTATCTATCATTCATAAAGGAAAAACGAAAGTAGCTTTTCTCTGTTTGTTTCTAAGGTAGTTGTCACACCTTAGTGGGATAGAGCAGTTCTATATAGACACTTTTCCCTGCAACACTGTGGGTTTCATGAAAGTCATTTTCATTTTTCCTTCCTTGATGTCAAAGGCTGACATCAATCTGGTCTGGTTTGTATGGGCCATTTTGAAGTATTGAGCATAGGCTTGGGCCTTTAGTTGCTCATTCATTGTCTTGATCTCCTTTATATCTATAATATTCTCAGAAGAAGACCTGAAGCATGACACTTCTATGCTGGGTTGTCTTTCTATTTCTTGCCTTTGTGAACTTGAGGGTGTCCCACCTGTTAGGAATGTTTGTAAACTATCTATCCCTCTTTTCCCCATACTCTCTATTGTTTCCCCAATGAATTCCTCCTTTGAATATGGATTCAACCTTTTCCTCTTAGCAAAGGGTTGATCTGTGGGCATGCTTGGAGGGGTAGCTACTCCATTGTCTCTTTTCAAATTCCTTTCCTCATTTAGAGGAGTTTGTAGTACTGGAGGATTTCCCATATTAGTTTGAGCCGGATGTGACTATGGTGAAGCTAACTCTTCAGAGATTTCAGGCTACTCTGACTTCTCTTGTTGTTCTACTGTTCCTGGTTGTTCTCATGTAGATGGACTTGGTTCTTGAGTTTGCCTTTGTGAAGGCTCTACTGTGGGAGCACTTGGTTCTGGTGTTGGCATTTGGGAGGGCTCTCCAGGTACTTGTACAAGGAGTCCAGGTCAAGTTTTTTCTCCAAATCTTTCATCACATTTTTTGCTTCAACCTCATCACTATTTGGTTCTATCAATGTCACTTCCCTCCATTCATCTAAATTGGCATATTTTTCTATTTCAGGAATTCTGTGATGGATGTAAGGGGTCAGCTTGTGCTTTTGGCTTCGATCACAAATGAAGCTTTGAGGATCATAATGCCAGATAAAATTCTTTCTCAATCTCATCCTCCTCTCGAGGATTTCCTCTGCTTCTTTCCTTGCTTGCCTGTTGTTGCACACAAATGGGCCTAAGTGGTCTTTTATCCTTATCTGGGCTTTCTTTTTTGCTTTTGTGAAGTGGATTTGATTAGAGTTGATTATTTTCCTGTAGTACTCGAGGGAAAATAATCTCATGGGAACATACTTGGGCAATTTGAAAGAAGGAAATTGACACACATAGACTCTGGTATAAGTACCAGTCACCTATCCTATACTGCTTTGACAATTGAAGGATTCTTTTGATGTCATCACTGATTCTAGGGGGAGGGTGTCCTATCAACATGGTAGTGATAGGATGAACAAATTGATCAATGAAATGTATGTATGAATAAAGAGAAGAGGGGGTATAGTGAAAAATAGAGGTCCAAAAAATGACTAACCTAGGGTTCCCTTTAGTATCAAGCTTATGCATAGAGAAGGGGAATTTTTCAATTTGATAGTATAGGAAGAGGTGATACAAGACTGTGGAATATTTTAACACTCTTTCATTCTCTAGCCTCATAAATTGGTCATGTATCTTGTCAGCTATGGATGTAGCATAGTCATATTTGGCAGTAGGAGGCTGACTAGGGGTGAAGATAGTCATGAAGGAAAAGGTTAGCTCATCTACATATTCATCAGTTGTGAAACCTAGAATGCTAGCACTCATAGAGATAATGTCCCTACCCAAGCTAGTAAGAGCACATGTCATGTAAGGATGGGGGTCCTTTGTTATGTATCTTTCTATCATGAAGGTCTGATAGACTCTAGTGATCTCTGAGGTGGATAACTTTGAGGATTTCTCAAGTAGATCAGCAATGGACTGGGGGGTAAGGTCTTGGCCAGGCTGCAATTGTAACATGTCATTGATAGATTCTATTGTAATGGTAAACAAGATTTTCTGGTCAGGGGACATCATAGCCCTTAGATTGGGGTTATAGTTTGCTTGGCATTAGTGGAAAATTTCTGGGAAGATGTGGATAGAGGGGAATTGGTACTTAGGGAGGTTTGATTCCCAAAGACCAATTTTATTGGCATTATTTAGATAATTGTCCCGGTGTCTGCAATGTAGCTTCAGAAGGCATTCACCAATTGAAAGTTATTTAATTTGGAAATCTTTATCGGTTAAGGGGAGGTGATCCAAATCCCTGTGAGGAGTAGAGATTGGAGGAACATTTAGGGCAACTAGGATTTCCATCTTGGTTCTTGTGTGTTCAGGGGAAAAATGGGGATTCTCAATGAAATTGTTTCAAACCGAGGTGCCTGGGAAGTTATGGATTAAGCTATTAACTTAATTATACTGAAATCTTTGGCCTTTAAAGCAATTTCAGGGGAATTGTGGCATTTAACAGGGTTTCTGAGAGAAAAACTGGTAAATACTTGTTCTTGAGTGACTGGTAATGGTGTACTTGTTGACTGGAAGCACACAGCGGACTGGAGCGGCGTCGGGCAACAACTTTCAGGGTAGTTGACGGTTTTGGTACGAGTTGGTTGATTTCTACGTACAGACCTCATGGATGGGTTGTTCAGGATAAAGGGCGCAAATGGATTGTACTTTTTTTTTTATGCAAAATCTATTTTTTGGCGAGTTTGTGATACAGATTGGTTTCAAGCCGGGATGATTTTGACACTTTTATTGTTTGTGGAAGGCAGTAAGTGGGTTTCATCGCACCGCTTATGGGAGGGAAATGGTTTTTAGGGAGGACCGCGCGATTCCAAACATTTTTCGACACGTAGCATCGACACTATTTGGGAAAATTCTCATATTGCACGCTAAAGGTCGACCAAAAGGCTCATGTGATATGAGCAATAATTGTCGGATCTGAGGGATCCGATTAGATGGTGGTCAGGATGATGAAGTGACTGATGGATAACGGAGGGCAGGCCCAATATTTGAAAGAAGTTAATCATATCGAGGGCGATTTGATTGGTCACTGAGTTATTAATTAACCCTAGTGACTAATTAATCCTCATTTAGTATGGTAGGGGTTCGGGTTCTTAATTAACCATAGATTGGTTAATTAATTCCGTTTATTGACTTTATTAAGGTTATATTTTTCCACGGGATGGGATATGTAAATATTTGGAATTTTAATAATAATACGGGGAAAGGGTAATTCTTCGGGATTTAAATAATAATACACATTAGTGGTTAATATGACTTTGTAGATTATGAAATGTACCAAGCAACATGTTTCCAAAAGTATTTTATCATACACATTTAAGACTTAGGCTAAGTGAATATGAGGGTTTATATGGAGAATGTTTTAATTTCCCTAAGTAAAATAGAATTTTACTTAGGAAAAGTTTTATAAAGGGAATGAGTGATTTTATGAAGGGGTAATTGTTGATGAAGGGGATTTAAGTATTTTAGGTGTTCCAAATTATTGGGCCGAGGGTCCAGTCCCTCCAAAAGTCAGAGAAATGCTCCGAGCCCCTCTAATTTGTTTATGGGTACCTTTAGCACTTAGGGGAAATTAGTGAAAGATTAGGGAAAAATGAGTAAGGGAGTTTAGTAATTTTGACTTTAATTCCTTGATGTGCTGTCTTGAATGTGAGTTATGCCTTGTCCAAGTGACGAAAACAAAGGATTTAATCATTAAACTTAACCATCCACCACACATTTATTCTGCAACCAATCATCTACTTACCCTACCTACTTTATCCTAGCATTTTTACTTCTTTATTAGGGTGCACTTAAACTGGAAAACCCTTATCAAACTTTATTTTCTTTTACATAATGATATCTATCTAAATCTAACCTTATTACATCCAAGGGTTCAGATTAGACTGTTGAGATCATTTTATTCACTCTACCTATCTACTTATCTGCCAAGGTTAAACTGTTTGGTCAGATATTTATTCTCTATATCTATAAACATGAAATTGAAAACATGGAATAACCAAGATTAAGCTATTTGGTTACCATGGATTGTGGCATAGGTAACAAATTGCACACAACCTTTATTATGCATAAAGTAAATAGTAGTGGCATTTGGGCTTGCACACTTTCATGGTCCTTTCTTTTTGTTGGGGTTCATTTTCTTTCATTTTTTGACCTTTTTCTTTATTATTTTTGCCTTTTGATATTTCTTTTAAGGCATACCCTCTTTACATTTTTTAATTTTTTGTTTTTCACAAATATGGAAAGCATTTGCAACAAGCAAAGGTATGAACATATTTTAGAGTTAAATCAAGTCAATCATGACATATGACACTTATTGGTATAGGGGCCTATCAGGTTTGAACAAGGATAACACCAATTCTCAATAGAATATGAATACTTATCATTTGCCATTAAGAACATGAAACACTCATATTTGTTTACACATCTTAAACCAACCATTCAACAGATAAACACAAGTGAGAATAATTTCAGGAAAACTGTTAGCATATCACTCATTCATACTTCAACATGAAACCCAGGAAAGATTATACAGAAGGAAATTTATCTTGGATTATAATGAAGTTGGGAAATTGAGTTTGGGACTTCAAATCTCCACCCAACCATAGACATACAACAACCACGATACTTGCAATTATCACCCTTAAGAAAAATTCCAAGGGTATGAGGTGGTCTTGCTCAAAGGAATAAAAACCACTCTTCTAGCTGAATCAGGGACACCAGAGGTTCATCTTCCTCTACCCACCAACTTCCCAACAACTAACCAAAGCACATGAAGTTCTATATGCCAACTTCTTCTTCCCTCTAGCTATCTAATGAAGGAAAAACAATACTCGAACAAAACCAGAGGCTAGCTACCTCACCTCTCTTCTGCATTTCCTCCTACAACATGATCCCCTTTGTTGACAAATTCAAGCTCTCCTTTCTTAATGAACCCACATGAGTCTCTTGTCTTTCTTCGAAAAAAATGCCCGAATGAGTCTTGCCCCTTCTGTTTTTCTACTATTGCATAGTTCCCTACTAGTACTCTGTCTCTCATTTATTTTATGTCCTTCCTACTGTCTGTTTTCCTTATAGTGGTTTCCAAGCCAGCATGGGGTTGTCTCTGGTGCTGCAACCAATTATCTCCAACAAGTGTCCTATTCCATAGACCATCCTTCTGCATTCAATGCTCAAAAACCATCCTTTAATGGTTGTCATATACTTCATACTTTTCCTCCCCTCAACAATTAAGATGAAATTCCAAAGCAAATGACTTCCCTAGACCTCTTTAAATCTGTGTCCCTCACTCAACCAATATAATTTTTTAATAATGAAATTACATGATGAGAGTACATGTTCAAATAGAGCCATTCATGGCTAGGAGGTTACATCCTTCTTCTTTTTAACTTGCAAGGTATCTAATTGAGAGCTAAGGGTGCTTAGGACATAAGCTTTGAAGTTATCTAACATGTTCCCTAGCCCAAATTTAGTTACCCATGCCCCACTTAACCTATGGATTCTAGAGACCAAATCCTATGAGATTTTACTAAACTCCCACTAAAATATCACTTACAAAGGTCACAAATATCATCAAATGACACTAAAGAAACATCTTCTACACCCATTGTGACAACCCTTTTGTCAACCCTTAGTGTAAACACTATTATGAATTTTAATTCATGTAAATTATGTGGAATTGTAAACACATTGACTAGCTAAGAAGTGGACATGGATTCAAAGGACTGAAGGACGAGGAGTTGCTTACAAACCCAAGAATTGAATTTAATTCATCACATAAATCCTTGGTTGGTTTGATGGAACTGTTGTGCAACCATTATTGAGGAGATGATCCTCTTGAGAAGAGGACAAGTCTATAGAATAACCCATAGAGAGTGTGTTGATGAAGTCAACATGCAAGGGATGTTGAGGAAGGTGTTGGGATTGACAAGGAATCGACATTCTATGTTGGGAATGCGGGGGAAATGTGTGTGTTAAGGTTATGTTTGTGCCTGAGTATTGTCTCTTGAATGTGCATATTCTTGTGGGTTATTTTTTTCCTCTGAGAGAGAGTTCAATGGATTTTGGTTACTCAAGTGCTTGTTAGTATGATACACCCATAAGCACTTGCTCACTGATAACTACCATAGTAGTGGCTTTCCTTGGGGTTGATAAACCACTAGTAAGATTTATGGGTTGAGAAAATTTTGGGAATGCATGTGATCTTGTTCCCACCATAACTAATATAGATGATAAACTTACCATCGCTTTCATACACCCATCTATGGAACTAAAATAAGACTTTTCGTGCCCTTTTTTAGCCCTTGTGGTTTATATTTTCTTGGTTGTGAGCCACTGTAGTGTTACAACTGGAAGCTGTTGAGAAATCACTTGAGATGTAGTCTCTGTCCCCTATAAATGCTTGAATGGGTGAGAAATATTGTGCAATTTAACTCTTTAGACTATAAATCCAAGGGAGGTGGATTGTAAGAAAGAATGATATTGTAGTTAGAATATGGTTGGATGGAGAGTCAGAGTCCCACTCTCAGTTGCTAAGTAGTTAATATTTCAAGATACGTAGTTTACTTGTATTCTTTGCATATTCTTACTGAAATATAATATTGTTGCATATTACATTGAATGGATGCAATACTCATGGAGGAATGGTATTATTCCTGATTGTATTCTAAGAAGATGCAAGTGTGCTTGTTCTCATGGTTGAGAAGGTATTGCAGGTTATGTGAATGCTGAAGTTTTCCCTAAATATAAGGGTAAATCAGATATGGTTTGTGTTCATGTCTAGGTTCAATTATTTATCACTATGTTGGTGTTCATTATCAATATATATTATAATGGTTGATGAGCCTCAGTATTGCAACAAGAATGCTGCAACTACCAAGGCTACCAACTTTAATTATTACTTGGGGTTCAAACAAAATTAATAGGTATCAACACTATATTTGCAACATAAAATGTGTCCTTAATTTGTTTATCTGATGTAATGGAGTGAATGTCATGAAATCAAAGCCTAAAATAATTGCAAAAATGGAATTTTTACTCTATTTGCAAGAAATGGAAATGCTACTTTCTCAACTTGTAAATGCTAACTAATCACTTCATGAGAGAAAAAGGTTGATATAATTGAAGAAAGAAATCTATTTTATCTTGCATAATTCATCAAACTACCAATCAGAATTTCATGTACCATCTACCTAGTTCACACTTGCTTTCAAATCAGTAACCTACTTGAATCATACTTGTGATAAAGAAACTAAGTCTACTTTTTTTTTGCAGTGAATAAAAGGAAGGGTTGGAGTGGATTAGGAGCTACCCATGATCATAAAATCATAACTAGGGGTCATTATTCATCTAGACTAAGTCATATTTGTAGTGGGGATCAAAACTGATGAAGGAAAGTGGTGTTACAAGTTTGCTACAAGAGAAGACATAATTACTACAAGAGGAGATAAATCATCGAATTACTAAGTAAATCAAATGAAAATGGGATGGGACAATTTTTTTTATTGATTAGGATGTCTTAGGTCTCCATTCCAAGTGGAATCGCTCCAAAATACCCTTGTTCACACGTGCTAAAAAATAGCAGAAATATACTAGTCCAAAATCTGGAAATTCGAGAACTAGTGAGCTAGTTAACCTATCAAATTATTAACCTAATCAAACGAAAATGCAATGGGGTAATTGTTTTTATTAAAATTAATTTTTTTTATGACCCAATCCAATTGGAATCAACTCAAATCAATATCATTAACATGTTCTAAAAAATATAAGAAAATTACTACTATTTGCTACAAGGGACTTCCAGAAATTTTAGATTTGTGAATAAGTAAACTAATCCATGTAGCTTAATTATGAATATGACCTTACAAAGCTATTAAAAGGATGAAATAATTATTGTGAATCTATAAATAACTTGCAGAAGAAATCACTTCAGGCATTTAACCCAATCCTACAACAAAAAATCATCAATACTAAATGCATAAATGGGAAAAATAAGAATAAGAGATGCATGTGAATAAGAAGTGAAAAGAAGAAAAGTAAATTATAAAAAAGGGATTTGAGGCTCCTGGGATGGCCAAGACCAAGGATAATTAGAGTCCTATGAAGAATACCAAGCTTTCGAATCTAAAAATGGCACCAATCTTCATTATTTGAATCAATCTAAGAACATCCTTGCTAGAAATGAAAGTGGAGTTGAAAAATACAAGTTTTCTTCAGAAGAAGACTAAATAATACATGCCCCTAGAGGAAAATTTGAATTGGTACTTATACAAAATTACGAGGAAGCTCCTTTAAATGAGGAAGATTTCCCCTCCAAAATCCCTCAAATAGTGGATCTGGTTCCCAACATTAGGAATCTTCATTAAATGACATGGAACACATTCCTAGATTTTCTTAATCACTGGAGCTCGAGAATTTGGCAATAGTTTCATAATATCTTGTTGATTTATTATCCAATCTTGATCCTCTTGTAGTAGGGAGAAATTACCTAGATTATCTCCTTCTCCAAATCTTCATACTCTTCCCAATATTCTACAAAAATAAATAATATTAGGCACAAATATGCAATTAACTTTAAACCTTCCCAATGAACATGTTAAATCTAGAAAAACATTATTAATTTTAGAAGGAGAGGTTTAATATTTATTTCATGTGCCTAAGAAAGGTTAGATGAGCCTTAATTTGTGTCTAATTTAGAGGCCCATCATACCTCCATGCTGAAACTGTTGCTCATCCTCTAAGAAACCTATCCATCTTCTTGCCCTGTTGTTATTTCCTTATGCCTTAGATGACTTTCATGGTATCCAATACTGATGTGGATGTAACTACCCCTGTTGGATAATATTTGCGTTTATCTCAATTTCCCATCATTCCTTTGTTTCTCCCTCTCCTTTCATGACTTCAATAAAATTTTATCAATGTAAAACAAGGAGTTTCTTTTTTCTGCTACAAGAGTGAGAGTGTTTATGGAAACAAAGGTAGAATAAATGTTCTTTTTATGATGCTGAGGAGAAGGTAGAATTCAACATGAAACCCAAGACACTTTATCCTTAATGACACAAATTCATTGATCTTTCTTACTGATATTTAAATATGTGGCAACTACAGAGTATGCTTTTGAGAATTGAGAGAGTTTTAAGGGTTTTCATGCCAAGTATTGGTGGATAAAATTTGTACTTACCCTTTCCCTCATGATTCTTTCCACCTTCATAGGGTTTGAGGGCAATTTTGTCCACTACCAAGCTTCCTGTAGCAACCTGTGACTTTCTTGTAGCACTTTTTGCAGACCCTATAGGTTCCTATGCAGTGGAGGTTGTTGTAACAAAAGAAGTTTTTGACATTCTTGTTTCAAGGTTGAGGAAAGAAAAATTACAAGATGAACCCTTGCCCTATTAAACACACCATATTCTTAAGCAAATCCTCAACCAATCCAATTGCTTTTTCAAACTGTAAATTTGCAGACTACTTTTTTTTTATGATTGAGGTGCTTTTGGAATCCTTATGCCAAATGTTGGAGAGAAGGATATTTTTACTTACTTTTCCTTTGAATATTTCCTTACTTCTCAAGTCTTTAGGGGCTGTTTGGGTGAAATTTTCCTTCCTGTAGCACTCTGATAACTTCCAGTAGCAAATTGTTCCTTCCTATAGAAAATTTGTCCTTCTAGTATAAAATATGTTCTTCCTGTAGAAGTTATATTTTCTCCTATAGCAACCAACTCGAATTCTATAAAAACTACTCCTTGCATGCCAAGAGGTGGTGGGTCCACCTAATTTTTATTTTTATTGATTTTTTTATTATTTTCTTTTTTCAAAATTTTTCTCTCTTTTTTCATTACATGAAAAATAAAATCAAAGTGCTTTGAGTTAACTGAGTTGGCCCTCACTTATCCCTTCACACTCCTTGTCCTCCATCACTACTAAATTATTACAACCCACTTACTCAACTCCTCTTCACTTTTGTCTTGTTCCTCTCCCACACACGTGGGTGTGTTGGCAGAAATGTGAAGTTATTTGTTAGATAAGGTCGAGGTTGCTCTTGTACTCATTTTGGCTATAATAAAACCTTTTCCTTCATGTACTTGCAACATTTTTCAAGGTAAAATAAGTTCATAGGAAATTTTTAGAGGATTGCATACCTAAGCCTTACCCTTGATGTGTTTTTACAGATGATTTTGAGGCTGCTGATATGACTCTTGAACCTACCTTTGGTGGTTCTAAAGCTGTGACTGATAATCTTGGAGTTGCATGTGATAATCTGCTAGAGGTCCTATTGCGAATAACCTTGAATTTGGAGGTTTTTGTTGTTATTGGTGTTGCTGCTTCACATCCCTGGCTAAAATAATGCTGCTGAGATGCTCATGATGTGAGTGTTGTAGTTGATGATTGACTTGATGCTTGCATGAGGCTATTGGAACATTGATGAAGCTATTGGAATTATCTTTGAGGTACAAAATGCCATTTTCATCAATCATTTTTCATTGGATGGAATCTGCTCATTGTTGATTGAAGTTCCATGTGATCAAAATATAGGTGCCACCATGGATTAGAGGTTATTGTTGGAGATGAACAATGATCTTGCAACAATCTGTAGAGGTCTTGTAGCTACCCAAAATTAAGGAAATGACTCTTCAATGTCTTCAAGATGATTGGTTCTTCATTCTAGTGCTATCAATTGTGGTTTGGTAAGGTAATTGCAGACTGCTACAGGAATGTAGTTCTTCCTATAGAAGTCATATAAACCATTATATGGCAACGTTATCCTTTAGATAATGCTTCTAGAAACACTGATAATTCATGATCAATCTATGGACAAGGATAAAAAACCTTGGTTGTGGTGAAAGTAATGAAAGAAGGGGTGAAAATGGAGATTTTTCATGGAAAGGGATGAAAATGAGAGTGGATAAGAGATCAAGTGGTGTGGAAAATGAATGGTGAGGATATGGTGGACCTATCTCAACATTTAATAAAGAATACATGACCTTTTGGCCTCTTTCTCCAGTTAGATCTACTTCCTGTAGCAATTCTGGTCCCTCCTGTAGCATTTCAAGAAAACCTCTTGTAGCATAATTTTTTTATCCATATCTCTAAAATGGTAGAATGGATTGACCTGAATGTTTTCTATCATGTTTCCATCATCTTTATGCACCTCCCCATAAAACATCTTGGGCAATGGATGCATGAATCTTGAGAAAAAATAAAAATGGATGTAGGTGATGGAGGCCAATTTATCGAAAAGTGTGCACTGGAATCTGCATAAATTGCTTGAGAATGTTACCATAATCCATATACATCTCCCAATGAAACATCTCAGAAAATGGATGCACGGTTTTAAAGATATGATTAAAACAATTTTCTGCTCTGTGTATTTTGGCCTCCAGTAGCAAAACAAAGCCCTCCCATAGCATTTGAGGACAATGAGGAAAATGAATGGGAAAAGCTTGGGAATGATGGGTGGATGGTGGAAATAGATGAGGGTGATGGATTGGCATGGCCTTGGTCCTATTGGAGCATTTGGGCAAAGGAGGAGAAAGCCCAAGTTTGACTTCCTTTGACTAGATTTTTGATCAATTTTTTCCTTTTGGTGCTAAAGTGTTCTTGTTGCTTGCAAAGGTTGGAGAGAATCTGCATTCATTAGAGAGAGATACATGGAGAAAATATACTTTTTCTTTTAGGCCTACTAGCTACCTTAATGAGGTTTTCAACTAGTAGGTTTGCATAGGCACCCCAAATGAGGTTTTCACCTAGGGTCTTTTTTTTTTCTCTTTTTTCCAACCCATTGACCACCTCATGGAGGTTTTCAATCAATGAGCCATTCTTAGGCACCTCAAATGAGGTTTTCATATGATTTTTACTTTTTCCTCTTATTTTTTTAATTTTTTCTATCCTACTCTACTTGAAAAAAACAAAATCTCTTTCAAGTATAGGAATACTTCCAATGGAGCCATGTGCACATCAAGATGACATATAAACTGATGTGTAGGCTTGAAATATATGCTTTGACATGTACCTGAATTTCAGAGACAAAATGATTTGAATTTGACAATATCAAGCACAGTTGAAGAAGAGAGTGATGCTCCATCTTGTTGATTTTCTGGAACCAAACCTCAATATAGCTTTGATGCCCTTGGTTCTCTTGCTCATCTGGATCATTCTTCATGTCTTCTTCTACCATGACATTCAAATCTTCCTCTTTTTGTAGATTATTCTCTTGAACACATGGGATGATTTGATGGTAAACATGAGGTAACTTTCTCAATCTATGATTCAGATTTATGCTCTTCATCAAGTGCAGCCCATGATTATTTGGTATTCTCATTCAGATATTCTTTTTCTGCATGTTGTCCTTCAATGGCATCAAGAGAATCTCTTTTTTGCAATAATCTTCCTCAACTAATATGAATGCCATTGAGATCAAGAGGAGATGTTAGGAAGGGTTGTACCTCAACACTATAAGTGGACTGAGCTACTTCCTTGTGTGGGTTTGGAAATGGTGGTATAGGTAGTTGATTGAGAGCGCACCTTTAAGATGGATGTGGGAGTTAGATGGTAGGGATAACATGGAGTTGGGTATGAAGGATATTGAGGAGATTATTGAGGACATTGTGGATTTCTCCCATAAGGTTCTTGCCAACCTTGTTGTTAAGATTGGTTTTGGGGTTGAGATGACCATGGTTGCCAAAGAAAGGGTGTGTTCCAATTACTTTGAGATGGATGTGCATAACCTTGATATTCTAAATTAGGTTCTTGCATCAGACTAAGTTGACTAGGCTGTCATGGTGCTCGTGAAGCTACATAGCATAGCTGCTTTGGTGATTGACTTTCTCCATTGTCCTCTTGGTAAACTTCCTTCAACCTTGGTAATGATGGGCAATATTTAATAACATGTGATTCTGAATGGACAACACAAGTATCATCATCTTCTTTTTCCTCATATTGCATTCTTAACATTTCTACTTGTTCACTTAGATTGATAAGATTTTTTTTTTTTAAGGTCATCAAACAAATTTCCAAGTTTAGCTTGACTTACCAATCTCGATGCTAATTTACTAACTCTTGCCCTTCCTCTTACTATGCATTTGCATGTTTCACAAATTTCTTCAAATGATAATTGGTATAGATCACCTTTACTCATGAGATCAAGGAGATCAATCCACTCATACCTAATTGTTCTATGTAAGAGTGTTTTTAGTGTGTCAGATCTTAAATGATGTAGTTTTTACTTCTTAACATTATACATGAACCTATCTATTACATCCTCAAGGCTCTCATCTTCTTTTTGATTCATTCTAAATATTTCTTCTTTAAGATCATGATCTTTATATTTTTCTAGAAATATACTTTTCGTATCATTCCATGATCTTATTGAATTAGTCCCTAAACTCATAAACCATTTAAGAGATCTATCCTTCAATGTTGCCGGAAACAATTTCAATTTTTGAGTGTTTAATAACTAACCATAAGATCTACAAACAATTTCAAATTCAAAGATAAATGTTTCTGGATCCTCTAACCTCATACCATGGAAGTTGGGAAGGAAAGATGGACGTATGTTCTTCATATGCACACTTTCATCAATGTCTTGAATGGGAAATCCAAGAAGATCTTATTCATTGTCATCTTCTCCATCCATTTCTTCTACCTTATCTATCACCTCCTCTTCTTCTACCTATAAAAGTGGATGGTGATGCAGCTCTTACTACACCATGTGATCAAATGGGGGGGGGGGTTGGTGTTGGAGAAGTTTTTTTTTTCTTTTTGAATAAGAATGCTAATGCAATGCAATTTTATGGTTTTGAAATAAAATAGGACTAATGCATTTTTTTTTTTTTTTTTTTTTTTGCAGAAAGTAAAATAAATGAATCAACTAGGGAAGAAAAAAATGCATACTCTGACAACTCCCCGACAGTGGCACCACAAAGTGATGAGCCTTAGTATTGCAACAAGAATGTTGCAACTCTCAAGGCTACCAACTTTAATTATCAACTCGGGGTTCGCAAAAACTAAAGAGGTATCGACACTATATGTGCAACGTATAATGTGTCCTTCTTTTGTTGACATGATGGAATGGAGTGAATGTCATGAAATCAAAGCCTAAATTAATTGCAAAAGTGGAATTGTTACTCTATTTGTAAGAAATGGAAATGCTACTTGCTCAACTTGTAAATGCTAACTAATCACTTCATGAAAGAACAAAGGTTAATATACTTGCAGAAAGAAATCTATTTTATCTTGGATAATTCATCAAACTACCAATTAGAATTGCATGTACCATATACCTAGTTCACATTTTCTTGTAAATCAGTAACCTACTTGCATCATACTTGTGATAAAGAAATTAAGTCTACTATCTTTTTGCAGTGAATAAAAGGAAGGGTTGGAGTGTCGTAGGAGCTCCCTTGATCACAAAATCATAGTTTGGGGTCATTATTCATCTAGACTAAGTCATATTTGCAATGGGGATCAAAACTGATGAAGGAAAGTGGTGTTACATGTTTGCTACAGGAAGGAATAAATTTGCTACAGGAGAAGGCATAATTGCTATAGGAGGAGATAACTCACCGAATGAAAAAATAAATCAAATGAAAATGGGATGATCATTTTTTTTTGAGTAGGATGTCTTAGGTCTCCATTCCAAGTGGAATTACATGAAAATACCCTTGTTCACATGTGCCAAAAAGTAACATAAAATTACTAGTCCAAAATCTGGAAATTCGAGAACTAGTGAGCTAGTTAACCTATCAAATGCCTAACCTAATCAAATGGAAATGAAATGGGGTAATTTTTTTATGACCTAATGCAAGTGGAATCAACTCAAATAAATCTCATTAAAATTTTCTAAAAAATAGCAGAAAATTACTACTATTTGCTACAAGGGGCTTCCAAATTTTTTAGATTTGTGAATATGTAAACTAATCCAAGTAGATCAATGATGACTATGAACTTCCAAATATGTTACAAGGATGAAATCATTCTTTTGAATCTGTAAATATCCTTCTGAATAACTCACTTCAACCATTTAACCCAATCCTACAACAAAAAATCATCAATACTAAATGAAGAAATAGGAAAAACAAGAATAAGAGATGCATGTGAATAAGAAGTGAAAAGAAGAAAACAAATTTATATAAAGGGGATCTGAGGCTCCTAGGATGGCCAAGCCCAAGGATACTCATACTCCTATGAAGGAGACCAAACTTTCGAAGCTAAAAATGGCACCAATATTCATTATTTGAATCAATCTACGTACATCCCTGTTAGAAATTAAAGTGTAGCTACAAAAATACAAGTTTTCTCCACAAGAAGAGTAAAGAATACATGATCCTAGAGGAAAATTCGAATTGGTACTTATAAAAAATGACGAGGAAGAATTTTCTTTGAAAGGAGGAATCTTTACCCTGCAAAATCCCTCAAATAGTGGATATGGTTCCCAACACTAGAAATCTGCATTAAATGACAGGGAACACATTCCTAGATTTTATCAATCACTGGAGCTCTAGAATTTGTGCAATAATTTCACAATATCCTATTGATTTGCTATAAAATATTGATCCTCTTGTAGTAGGGAGAAAGTCCCTATATTCTCTCCTCCTCCAAATCTTCATAATTTGCCCAATATTCTCACAATATTCTACAAAAATAAATAATATTAGGCAAAAATATGCAATTCTCTTTAAACATTCCTAGTGAACATATTAAATCCAGAAAAAAACATTATTAAGTTTAGAAGGAGAGGTTTAATATAGTCTTCATGTGCCTAAGAAATTTTAGATGGGCATTAATTTGTGTCTAATTTAGAGGCCCATCAATGGTCATGACTGTTTGGATTATGGACTAGTAAGGTTCTGAATATAGTTCTTGTATCACATGAAACATTAGTAGTTTTGATGGTGCTGGTGAATCCATTATGTGATTTTTAAGATGATGTAGTATCAATATTTACAGTTAGGCTTCAATGATGTTTGGATGAGTCCTATGCTAGGAAAAGGCATGTTTTCAGTCTAATGTTTTGTTATTAATTTTGTTTAGAATGGCTGTAAGGATAGTGTGGAATGGAGTTTCTCATTCCTATATAATTTAACATATGATTGAAGGTCTTCTTGCTTGTAAAAGTCTATGTTTAATTGATAATTTACTTGGAGAAATTTCCCACTCAATTCCGTGATTTACTTAGGAAAAACCTAAAAAATCATATTGAAGTGTTAAGGGAATGTTTTCCTTGAAAATAGAACAAATTTGGGTTAGTTCATGGGCCTGACCTACACTGGGAGTTTGGGAGTCAGACACATTAATTCTTGGAAATGAGTTTATGGGCTTGGGTTTGGACCCAAGCCCAAACTAATTTTGGAGTTCAAGAGCTTGGCAGTTTGGGAGGAAATGGCGAGCACTTTTTCATTGTGTCTCGAACTCATAAATTTTCATTATAATATGATTAAGGTTGGTCTGGTGGGGCCCATGTGAAGTGGACACATGGCAGCTGCCACGTGGGTTGAAACTTTGTACACACTATCATCATGAGTGATGTGGACTATCTAAGCTAAGGCGGGGTTTCCATGTGGGCACTACGTGGGTGCTACATGGTAGTACCTTGTTGATGTGGCAAAGGATTATTACCCAAACTCTAATAAGCCATAATTTTTGACCTATAAGTCAATTTTGAATAAGATTAAAATATGTAGAAAGCTTTTAACAATCTAGAGGCAATGACAAGGTTTATTATAAGTTTTAATGAAGTAGAGGAAAGAGGAATTTTGTGACCCCATTTCAATGATAGTACTATGGGAATAAGGTTAAATGAAAGCAATAACTTCCATTCAACATGGAGAATCCAAGGGGGTGGGAAGTATTGTTACATAGTGGTATTAAATCATGCTTCAACACCTAGACGTGAATGGGATTAGGAATAAGTAGAATGGGTTTAGAATAAATAATTAAAGAGCTCTATTACATAGTGTAGTAGTTGAATGCGAAAATTGCTATGTGTTGTATAGAGAATCTAATTTATGGATTGCATGCTAACTGTAATGATATTTTTAATATGTTAAGTTAGTTTGAAAAATGGTTTGACTGGAAACTTGATGTTTCAGATAGCCTCACAACCATGTTCTTATGGAAGGATTACCAAGGTGACGATGAATACATTATTGACATTATTGATGGTCTAACAATTATGGGAGTGTGACAACACATAAGAGGACACCACAAAACAATAAAAGACAAAAAAATATGAGTAGTAGAATGATGCAGTACAACATTGACAGATCACAACATGGACATGAGTAGTCAATTGAGAAGAGAGGAGAGTCAGTCTCTCTTAACTAGATGGATACAATGAGAAGCATAAGGGCTGAACTATAGAGTTGAAAAGTTGATAATGAAAGACTTATCAAAGCTCAAGAAAAATAATCTAAAGTGAATGAAGTCATACCATAAATCCTATCAAATTTACAGAGATAGAAGCTACATGAGTTGGGCGCTAGCTACAAGTATAGGCAAGGCTTATCAAAATTATGGAAACAAGAAGTAAGGATTGATGGAGCAGAGGGAAACAAATCTAAGAAAAGGAACATAGAGTCAAGAAAGGATATAGTAAGAGGAGGTACTCCATTGAGTAATCTGGAAAGAAGGACAAATAGTTATGAGAATATTTCTAGTTCTACTACAATAAGACATTATCACCAGAGAATGAAAAGGAAGGAATTCATGTCAAAAGAGTTTAAGAAGGCAAAGCCTCCTACATTTGATGGCGAGATGAAGAAAAAAGAAGAAGTAGAGGTATGGCTACTAGGAACAAAGAAGTTTTTTAGAGTTCATAAATACTCTGAAAATATGAAAGCAAGGGTAGCCACCTTCAAACTAAGAGGAAAAGGTGATAACTGGTGGGAATATCTATATAATATCAAGAAAATTCAAGAATAAGAGATTTCCTCAAAGGTATTTAAAATATATTTCCAGGATAAGTACCAATCCAAAGGGTACTATGACACCAAGGAAAATGAATTCTATGAACTCAAGATGGGACAACTATCAGTCGAGGAGTATACAACCAAAATATTAGAGTTGCTGAGGTATGTGCCCTACCTTAGGGATGAGAAGCCAAAGATTCAAAGGTATCTTAGTAGATTTTCCCATGTATTCAAGGAAAAAATAGAGTTTTATGAGCCACAAATTCTAGAGGATGCAATCTAGAAGCTGAAGTACCGCTACAAGCAATCCAAGCACAAATTTGATTATAAGGATGATTGGGAAGCCAACAAGAAGTATAGCTATAAAGGACAAGGGAAAAAATAAGGTGGAAATATGCTAGATGCCAACAAGGTGGAAATGTGATGCTCATCACTATTGTGAGTTGTGGCCAATCCTATAAAGCTATTAGAGAATAAGTAGATGGGTCCTAGAGGAAACCCATGGTGCGTTGGGAGTTTGGGGAAGGCCACTTATTGATGGAATGTCCTTAGTTATAGAGGAACTACCCAAGGCTACAAAATATACATAAATATGAGACAATCAATGACATATCTCGAAGTATTCCACATATATATGTGGAATTAGAAAAGAGGCAGGATAATCATCAAGAACCAATTATTGAAATGGAAGGTACGATTAACAACTAGACTATTTTATTTATACTTAACCTTGGTTCAAATTTTAGTTACATGAGTCCATTTGTAGCCAAGAAATATGCATTACAAAAGGATGGGCACACAAAATCATGGCAAGTTTAGCTAGCCACGGGGAAAAGAGACGAGTGGAGCACATGATAACGTCATGCCCTTTCATGTTGAGTGGTATGCCTATGGAAAAATAAATAAATTTGTTTCCATAGGGTGCTTATGACGTTCTCATAAGAATGGATAGGTTGGATAGGCACATCATAGAAGTTGACTACTTCAGTGAGTCAATTAAATGCCTCAATGAGGGTGGTGAAATTATGGTTTTGCAGGGAAAATTGAAACCAATATCTAGAAGGTTAGTAGCAACACTATAATTAAGATGTTATGGATGAAAATGACACATGTTATTCACTGTCCAAATAATCAACAATTCTAAAAATAATAGTGAAAGCCTCGAAACCCATCCCATAATTTTAAAACAATTTGAAGATGTGTTTCTAGAAGAAATCCCTAGACTACCACCACACAAGGGAATCAATCTATCCATATAATTTCTTCTAGGAACAATACCGACATTCAAATCTCCTTATCAAATGAGTACACTAGGATTAATAGAGCTAAAGCTACAAGTGAAGGAAATGTTAGAAGAAGGTTATATCAAGTAGAGTGTATCACTTTGGGGACATTTGATTTTATTTGTGATGAAGAAATATGGCATGGTAAGGTTGTGCATAGATTACAAGAATATTAACAAATCCACCATTAAAATTAGATACCCTTTTCTATGGATCAATGATCTATTTGATCAACTGCGTGGAGAAACAATATTTTCAAAAATTGATCTGAGGTCTAGATATCAGTAAGTGCGCATTAAATATGAGGATATTAACAAACCTGAATTTTCAACTAGGTATGGGCACTATGATTTTTTGGTGGTGCATTTCAAGCTTACAAATTCTCCAGTTACTTTCATGAGTTTAATGAACAATGTGCTCAATCCTTATTTGGACAAATTTGTATTAGTTTTCGTTGATGATATATTAATTTATTCCAAAACCAAATAGGAGCATGAAAAACATCTAGTAGCAGTGTTAGAGCTTTTAAAGAGAGCATAAAATCTATGCAAAACTCAACAAATGTGAGTTTTTTTAGTCCCAAATTCAGTACTTGGGACATGCAGTCTCTAAATAGGGCATGTCAGTTGAAGCGGAAAATGTTAAATCTATCATGGAATGTCTAAGTCCAAAAAGTGTAGCAAAAGTTAGATCATTTATGGGGATGGAAAGTTCCTACAAGAGGTTCATTTAGAACTTCTATAATATTGGACACCCAATCACAATAATGAAAATAAAAGAAAATAAATTTCAATGGACAACTAAATGTGCCACACTTTTTGAGCAACTAAAACAATTACTTACACATGCACCACTAATAAGGATAATAGACCTAGATAAAGACTTTGTAGTGTGCAAAAGTGTCTGCAAGGAGGGACTTGGTGGAGACTTGATGCAAGAGGGCCAAGTGGTCTGCTATGAATCTATAAAGTTGAATGAGAATGTGAAGAACTATGTGACCCATGATTTAAAATTGGAAGAAACAGTTCATGCGCTAAAGATGTGGAGGAAATACCTCCTTAGAAGAAAATTTATATTGATGACCGACCATGGAGGGTTGGATTTCTTGTTTGAATAGCTGAAGTTGAATACCAACCAAGAAATATGGTTGTCATTAATTAGTGAGTTGGAATTTGAAATCAAATACATAAGGAGAAAGGAAAGTAAGGTAGTTGACGTGCTCAACATGAGGTTGCAAGTATCATATGTAACAACTATAAGTTCATGTGGAACTGACTTTCAAGAAAAGGTTAGAGAGATATAACAATGAGATGAAAAATATCAACAAATAAAATAAATTTTGCAACAAGAGCGAAAGGGAGTGAAGAGTAAGACTTTTTCTCTCTCCAAGGATGGGATATTAGTATATAAAAATAGGTTGTACATACCTTATGAGAGCAATTCAAAGAAGCTCATCCTAGATGAATTTCATAAGGGACCTTTGTTGAACCCAAAATTTGCTTCTTTTTAACAACTATTTTTCACTCCACTCCTCCCTTTCTGACCTTCATAACTCCAATTTGGGTATCAATTTACAAGGTTGATAACATAGCAGGTACATAATCATCTTCTATTTCATAAATATCATTTGTCTTTATTATTTAACTCAATTTACCTGAGCTATTGAATTACATCAATTCTGCAGCTGATGTATGTTTTTGCAGCGAAGTCGAAGGTTTGATGGGTTGTGAAGCTTCAGCCAAAGAACAAGACATATGGGCAGATGGAAATTAGTTGGTACAACAATTTGTTCCCACTTTCATTGTCTGGATCAATAAAGAAGACACCCTAACATCCTGGTCAAAGCGAGGGTCAACCACCATAGAAGGTGAACCAGGCAAGCAAGATGCATATTTTTAGCCTCATGAAATTTTATAAATTTTATGTTATAAATTAAGACTTGGGAGTTTTATGTTATAATCACTCTGTTTTAATATAAACTCTATTTCATTCTTAATTCCTTTGCTATGCGATTTCGATGCGTGAATAATCATCTGGTGAAGGCATTATAGTGATACCTGCTTCTTGTAGGAGGGCCCTCTGGAGACAGTAAGGTTGTCTTTTATTTGTGATTAGTATTTTATTATGTGTTTCCTGTAGAATTTTGTTAGTTCATTTAATCGCTTAAGTTTTGATTATAAGTTTCAAATTTTGCAACAGGTTCATCTAATCATTTTATTATTGAGTAAAGCGAGATATTTTGTGTACATGGATAGAGAATAACTTTATATTGCGGTTTTTATAGATAGGATTTTCAATTGTAGAGTTAATATTTCTTTTTGTTAAAGTAGATTTATTTATAATGTGATTTTATTGTAAGTGTGATTTCCATTCAAGCAAGTGTGATTTTATTTATAAGCAAGAGTGATTTCATTTTAAAGCAAGTGTGTGTGAGATTTTATTTCAAGCAAAGTGTGAGTGTGATTTTATTTTTAAGTGTGAAGCAAGTGTGAAGTTTATTTCAAAGAAGAGTGTGATATTTCTTTTAAGCAAGAGAAATATAATTAATTACAATTTTATGAGTGATTTATAGCTGTAGAGAAACATGTGCATTTTGATATCTCAAATTAACTTAGGAATTGTGTGAGTGACAAAGACTCCTAGCACATACAGTGCATATACATTTCATCAATTTACTAGCCCTGGTTGATAATTCATGTAAGTAATTTAACATCAATTAAATTACCAAACATTTTGTTTTCGTTACAGGGGAAGTGTATATAGGAGTCTTTTTATTTTTCTTTTCATTAAAAAAAATAAATAATAAAAATGATATGCATAGGGAAAGAGATTATAGAGGTATATTTGGAGGTAGAGGTAGGAGTTCAATTCCAACATCACCACTCACCCCACCACAACCTCGTAGTGCCACACCATCCACCCAAACACATATTTGATCAATTTCAGGTAGGCATAGACTTCCCGAGGTACTTAGATAGGAAATCTAACCTAAAGATTCACCAAATTCTTCAACTGAAGTTGTATTAGGAGAAGAAGAAGATCTTACATCCCCAACTAAAGGAGTAATTTTTCTATCTTCAACTAGAGAACAACTTCTAGGACAAGAACTAGAAATACCTAATAGGAAGAAGAAGAAACCTATTTTAGCATTCCATTGATAGAAGAACCAGAAGAGCTAGAGGAACAATTATAAAATCCAATTTTGGAACCTTACATTAGTTATGAAGAATCTACAATGGCGAGAGAAGGGGAAGGGAAAGTACATAATGTAGAGGGTGAAAAACCTAGGATTGGAGGTGGAAGATAAGGAAATAGAGGAGGTGGAGGAAGAGGAAGAGGAGATGGTAGAGGAGGTCCAGAACCTTTTGGATTTCCCATCCTCAATGAAGATACCACAACCACAATGAAAAAAATCTCACCCTCCATCCTTCCTAATTTTCATTGGTTGAGAAATGAGGATCCTGAAACATTTCTCTTTGAGTTTGAAGTTTTGTGTAGATGTTATGACTACTTGCTTGACACTCAAAAGTTGAAATTGTTTCGAGCCACTCTTAAGGATGCAACATTAAAATGGTTTAGGGCTTAAGAGTACATTGTATAAGAACATGGGAAGAAATGAAAACTGCATTCTTAAAAAAATACAAGGATTATTGTATCTCATAATCTTAAAGATGAATTCTTTAAAATGATGCAAAATAAGACGAAAATCTTGAAGGTTTCTTTGAAATATTTTCTTATAATGTAAAAAGGAATAAAATGCATAATCTAGTTGAAAAAACTTTGAAATCTCTCTTACTAAATTCTATCAGAGATGAGTGGATAGACCTTCTCAATCTGATGGGTAAAGGAGATATTTATCAGTTATCATTTGGAGATATTTGTGATTTATGCATACACATTTTAAGAGGAAAGGCAAGAACTGGGAAAAATCCAAGAGATCCTATTATACCTAGGATTAATAAATCTGCAGCTGGGACATTAAGTAGGGCTGAAATAGGAAATTTGTTTGATAACTTTAAACTGATATTTTGGGGAGTCTTAGTGAACAAATAGATACCCTTAAAGTAAAAAATAAAGAAAAAGCTAAAAATGTTGCATTATCTATCTTTTGTCCAAAATGTAGAAAGACACATGCCTTGAGATAATTCCCTCTTGGCTTAAAAAGTTTAGAAAACTGTTTCATATGTGTAGAAACTCACGATACAAAGGAATGTCCTTCAATACTGGGTCTTAAAGCTGTTTATAAAGAGGAAGTAATGCCAAATCAAGTAGAGCCTCTTTATTTTATTTCCAAGATACCAAGGCAAAATCCACAATCGAATATCACCCAAGGTTTACACACTCAAACATATGCACAACCATCACAAAGTAATTAGACTACACCCATGCACTGGAAACCTTGGCCTCAACCTTGGGCACAAGGATGGAAAAATACTTATGGAAAATACCCTTAATATCCTCAACCTTACCATGTTTTTTCACCACAATATTTTCCTCAGTTTGTTCAACCCTCTCAACCACAAAATCCAAACCCACAACTTTCACTACCATTTCCACAAAAGCTAAATCAACTATGTGCTTAGCCACTTCCAAATCCAAACAATAAAAATTCTCAGTCTGTTTACAACATGGAAGAACAAAATTTCCAAACTTATATGATAACTCCATTAGATCTAAACAATGTCCAACTTAGATCTGGTAGAGTATTGGAAAAGAAGTCACCATCCATTGTTATCCAGGAGTCTGCAAAATATGACATCTCTGAGAAAGAGACGTCTTCTCATCAAAAAGAAAATTCTCAAAAACAAACAACTCCTATATGTTCTAATGATATTCCAATAAACTCAACTCCCATTACAGAAAAACCTTCAGTTTCTGTTCAAAACCCACCTTTTTCTGAAAGATTGAAAATTAATTAAGGGGTAGAAAAACATATTGTATTATCTGATTATGATATGATAGATGAACTAAAGAAAGTTTGTATAAAAATTCCTTTGTTATAAGCTATCAAATAAATACCAATATTTGCAAAGACAATCAGGGAGTTAAGTATTAAAAACCAGGAAGAAAAAGGAAAGAAGTTAAAAGAATCTAGTTAGTTGGAAAAATCGCAGATATCATGATGGGAAAGACAAAAATTCAAAAATATCTAGACCCAAGAAATTCCATTGTGAAAACACACATCAATGGTGTTGATATTACAAACACAGTGATTTATTTATGAGAAACTATCAACATCATGAGTGAGCAACCTATGGATCAATTGAAACTTCCCAATCTTCAATATACACCTACACTATTACAATTAACAGATAGATCTGTTATCAAATCTTATGGTGTGTTAGAAGATGTATTTGTATCCTTATATTCTTGGGAATATCCTGTTGAATTTATGATATTAACACCCAAAAATAATCTAGGAGGACACCCATTGATTCTAGGAAGACCATGGTTAGCTACAACTAATGCTTTTATAAATTGTATATCTGGTGGTATGTTTATCTCTAACATAAGTTCGACAAAGAAATTCACATTATATCCTCCTACAGAAACAATGATAGAGGTAGAAAGTGAAGCATGGATAGATGATGATAATGAAAACCTTGATATATGACCAATTTTTTCCATTTCACAAATAGATGAATCTTCCTCATATTGTGAATAAAATCATAGTTTTCAAGAAAAATGTACTATTTAATAACTATCATCTCATCAAATGTCCTTACATTCAATGGAGAAATTTAATAGAATTTTTTCTAGGAAAACTTTAAATATTAATGATAATATGGAAGAATCTCAAAAGAAAGATTTAATAAAGATGTTTCAAGAACATTCCTCTTCTTATGCATGGGAATACAATGATATGAAAGGAATTGATCCTAGCACTTGTATGCATCATATCTATATTGAAGAAAATGCCAGATCAATCCAACAACCACAAAGGAGAATGAATCCAAATCTAAGGGAAATTGTTAAAGAGGAATTACAGAATTTGTTAAATGTGAATTTAAATTATCGAATATCAAACAGCTAGTGGGTTTCACCATTGGTAATTTTTTCGAAGAAGAATGAAAAATGGAGACTATGCATTGATTATAGGGAATTGAATAAATCTACTTTAAAATATCATTTTCCACTTCCTTTTATAGATCAAGTTCTTGACACATTGTATGGAAAAATTAATTTTCATTCTTGGATGGTTTTAATGGATATAACCAGATCCAAGTAGCTCAAGAAGATCAAGATAAAACAAACTTTACCTATCCATGGGTGTAGGAATTTCCAGGGTAAGTTACTCAAACAGAATGCTAAAGGACACCGCTCACAAAAAAATCACATATCAATACACGAGTATTATTGACGTTGTTAAAACGCTCAAAGAGAGAAACAGTCCACGACCTGAGCCAACGCGGCCACTTCAGGAAATTTATTAATAAAAGAATGAAAATTTACATAAGATTATCTCATAAACGGTTGCCCTACAAATAACCCTCCATGCTCTTTAAATAGAGATTTTTTGTGCTATACAACAACCCTCTCCATTTCAAAATTTTTATCTAAAACTTTAACAAGAAATGGGTCCCCTTTTTAGAACTTAGATAAAATCAATAAACTTTTAAAAAATCAATAGTTGTGATAAGTCTTTTGATTTTAGGTTAAGTTCAAAAACAATCGCAACTTTGCATAATCTATACAACACATGAAAATCATTATGAAAAGGTTCGATCCGATTTAAATATCAAGACCTTGTCATAAAACAAATATAAATGAATGTGTCACATCCTTTGTTTAAAAGATAGACTTACGATTTCCATTGGAAATCGGCGATGCGATAGCGCCATCAGAAAGCGCATATCGCAACTTATCAAGGAATCATTCCAAGGGGTCATATAAATATTCTGATGCAATAAACCGATCGCAATCGGCTATCGCTGAAAGCATGAAATGCATAACAAATGCCCATTTGGAATCCGTCGATGTGATTTCGTTATTAGAAAGCGCACTTTTCAATAAAGGTGAAATATAATTGTTAAGTAAATGTTTGCCGGTCTAAATTATAAGTCAAACATAAATAAAAAGAAAAACGCTTTATTCAAGTGATCCCGCTTACCATCTGTCGCAATCAAAACTTTACAAAGAAAATAGTTAAGCGTAACGGTTACACCTCTTGATCTGCGATATGCGATTAATCGCTTATCACTAATCAAAAAGTTATGATATTTATTTTAGAAGAATCGTTATCAAGATTTGTGATGTGACATATCTTTATGACATTTAAGTGTCACATTGGCAGTTACGGAAAATCATTAATTAGGCAGTTATGGTTGAATCCTTCAAGGACTTCATCCATGGTAGTGTAATATATCAAATCCATAACACTCATTGCGCTTAATTCCATTAATCTTGTATACTTTGTATTAGCTTTGAGCAAATATTTCCTTTGTTACATTCTTCTGTTTCGTTGTGCAAAGCAAGTTTGAATTTATGAATCCAGTGGAAATGATGAAGAAATCAAAGAAACCAAAGGTTCCCTTCATAACCAAAGAGGAATCAGTAAAAAAGGTCTTGATAGCTGATAGTACCTGCCTTGCTCTCGGCCAGGCTTCATGGGAAAGCATATAAAATTTATTGGAAGCCAAGGATCTAGAAGGGATTGAAGAAGAAAAGGGAACAAAGGATTCCACTGACAAGTCAGAGAGTACTCTTAAGGATTTGGCCAGCTCTTATCTTCACGGAATAGTAGCCCGCGCTAAAATATTACCCTACAATGACTTAGTCAGATGGTTAATTGAGAGTATCAGTATAACAGACAAAGCATTCTTTACGACTGATGGAAGAATGTTCGGGTCATTCAAGGCGAAAGATATCAAAAAGATGTACCATTTGTCTGAACCAAAGAAGTAGTACAACAAGGCATTTTTGTAATCCTTCGCCAAGGAAAATAACATGGAGTCGGACCCTATAAGGAAGTGGAGGAATTACCCAAACAAACACAAGCATGACTCATCGAGCATGTACTCCGTAGAACCCTTAGCATCTCCTTACTGCTATGCTGGTGCTATGATATGCAGAATCTTTGGAGTCCATGATTCGGCTAGGTTTTCTATAGAAATGGTGCCTTTAATGGAAGAAACAGTTAACTCTTATAACATGGATTGGGAAACCATTTTATCTAATAAAATGGCCAACCAAATCCTTGATTATAGAAGAAATAGGTTTGTGACTACCCAGGTAATACCCCCGTTTTATATGAGTGCCTACATTTTGGACACCATCTGTTTCAATTCTGATTACCCCATTTTAGGTTGGAAATGGACTCCACAAGACCTGACCCCCATTCATATATATCATAAGGAATTGTGGACAACCCATTATAAAAATCATCTTTATAGAATCTGTCATGGTTTCGTCTTGCCTGTTCATTATGCTATATTCAACAAACCTGCTCCTCGGTTGTCCGATGAAGCCAGTGTTGACCTAACATCAATTGGTATTTGGTTCGGTGAAGAGAAGTTCACCTACATCAGAATTTTTGGCAGCACAACTGATCCACGTGTCCTCCCCTTATACATTCCTGATAAACTATTTTCCAGAGAAACAACTTATTAGATAACAGAAGCAGGGATGTCAAAGAACCTAAAGGAGTCCAAAAAAAAATGTGGCCTTCATTCCCCCTCCGATGTGGTACTTTCACACTGCATGACTTCAAACATGCAGAGAAGGAAGCTGATAAAATTAAAATGTTAAAGTTAGCAGTCACCCCAAAGAGGCAATATGATCCAAAAGCAGTCATCTACAATTTCACCTCTCATGTTAAACTTGTCAAGTTTGAACATGAGAAGGATGATTATGATGATTTGTTCACTTCAACTGAGTTATTTTCTCAAGTGAACATCTAAAAAAATCAAATTGGGAGCAGAGGGATTAGAGGAATTTTTGAAGTTCAGGACACAGAGGTTGTAAAAACTACCTCTGGACTTGATAAATACTACCTCTATGGTGTAGCTGGAAGGCCACTGTTAAGAAAAAACTATTGAAAAGACACCTGAAAAGGAAAAGAGCCCTGAAAGGGAGTAGACAAAGGAAGGAACTAGTGAGACCCTTGATACTGATATAAATATTGATCCTGCTTTAATCAAGGAATGGGAAAAGTTCGATATAATTATAAATAACCCGAATGACTCCTAAGAGCTCACTATACCAAAATCATCTGCAGCACAAAAACCTGAGGATATTAGTGTTTCGATTGAAGGGGCAAGCGGCCTACCCAATATTCAGTAGGATATAGAAATCATTCCTGAAAATCCTACAGAGGAGATTGTACTAAAAATAGAAGAAACACCACCCCTAGATGTATTCTACAATTCGAAGCACAGGGCTGTGGTTAAAAGATAGAGGAAAAAGAGGAAAATTGATCAAGGACCTCTTCTAACTCCTCAGGCCGAAATGATGAATGTGGTATGGAAGGAAGAAGTCAATCCTTCTGAGGATTTAACTAAATTATCTCAGTATGCAGGGGCTTATACAATAGCAACAATGGACAAAGCCTCAGAGGTCAGCCAGCTAATAATGGAAAAGGATCAAAGGATCACTCGAATTGAAGTGCAATCAGTAGAAGAACAATAAATGATTAGTCAGCTTGAACAACAGCTAGCAGAGCAGAGACAACAAAATGAGCAACTAAAAGAGTAGTTGAAACTGGAGAAACAGAAGATTGATAAGCAGACTCTCCAGAAACAACAGAAGTTGTCTCAAGAACTAAGCAGGCTTCAGATGACAATTGAGCAGGAAAAGAAGGCCAAGGAAGATCAAATTGCACAAATGCAATTATAGATAGAAAAGTATAGGGGTTATCCACAGGTTAGTGAATTCAGAAAAGAAGCCTTGGAGATAACCAAAGCCTTGTCCCGACAGTTGAACATCCTTTGCCATAATATATCATTGGCTGACCCATTGTGCAATATCTCTGCATCATTGATTGAGAAGGCAGTTGACACCAGAATGGAATTGGAAAAAGTAGATGAAAGGATAACAAATTTTCTTTCTTGGCAAGATTTTGAAGAAGGAATGGCTGCCAATTTGTCAAAAATAGATGAATCGTACAAGTAAATTATTTTTTCGGAATGGGAATCCCAGCTAATGAAAGCCGAAAGAGCAACTTCTAGATCTAGAGCTGCAATGAACGGTGTAATCGAATTAGTAAATAACAGTTTACATATGTCTAATTTGATCTCCGATTGCTCTCTAGGTAAACTCCCAAAAGAAAAGGCACTGGAACATCATTGGAGACAGGAGCTGGCAAGCAGAGAAAAATATATCGAAGAAGTGCAAAACTTGACATGGGATACATTTTGGTTTTTTCTAGTCAAGCCACATAGCTAGCAGATGGCCATGAAATGCCTTTCTGATGCAGTCAACTGCATGATTCCCGAACTCTCCGATGCCACCTACACAGCCCAGCTACATTCCAGGATGAGTCAACCTCCAGAAATCCAGCCAATGCTTGCAATCTGTCAACTACAAGCACAAGAAAGGAAGTCGATTCAATGAATTAGTTCAATCGCTATCACACTGCTATTTTTGTAGCAAATCCCAGATTTTCATGTCTACATTTTGAACATCTCATAGCGATTTTTGTTGATAGGTCGTTTTTATTTTTATTATTTAAGACTCTTTCATGTATTTAAGGATCCATCTTTCATGTATTTAGAAAGGGTCCTCAATTTTGTATAAAACTGGGAGTTGCACTTCTACTAAATATTTTTTATCAAAAGTGGATCAAGGTTTTGCATTTTTGTGAAGGAAGCTTTTTAAAGACCTGCACTTCTATATTTCTTGGAAGTTTTCTCAAATAGGAAAGTGGAATCGGAATGTTGTTTACATCGGAAGGATTCAAATGCATGTGGTACTTCTATCACAATTTTTGTCTTATTTCGTTATGTGAATGAACATTTCTTAAAAGTTGCTAGTTTTGATATATGTATGCTTTTTCAAATGATTCTTGATTATATCATTTCTGAAGATTGAGAATTGTTTATTTCAAAGGATATATGTCAGCGATATATATTGTGATGAATGCGATAATGTTTTAATAATTACTTTGTTTAATTTCTTAAACAAAGTAATCATTATATGAATGCATCTTTCTATTGATAAGTAAGCCATCTATATGATTATTTATCTTTTAGGAATAATCTGAAATCATATTGTTTATAGAATACTTGGGTTAGATTAGCATATTTGTATATTTTTGAATTGTAGGATAAAAAAATTATCACCTTCATTACACATTATAAAGAAATCACCCATCAACTCATACATCACTGGGAAACTGGTCACATTATATCCAGTCGGATCCACCGTACCAAACGGAAAAGGAGCTGCACTAAGGTCTGGACCGGGTGGTTTTCCCTGATGTTGATGCTAGGATTTTAGAGGCATCAAAATTTTTGGCACTAGAAGGAGGGAATGAACTGTGAATGGTGAGAAAATCCAAATCCGTAGCCCATTCTGAGAGTAAATATCCCTCACCATCTCCTCCAACTTCTCCCTCGCATTCTAAATCTCCCATTTTCAAGTGAGAAGTTGAAAAGGCAACATCCACTACCAAAAACTTGAACACATTAGACAATTCTTCCCTTGAACTCCCTAAAGTTCAGTCTTTGATTCATAAACTTCAAGGGTTTTCAATATCCCAAGAACAGTCTGAGTTATCCCAAGGCAGTGTGACTTTGCAATACATTCCTTCCCAGCCTCTTACAAGATTACAGAGCGAAAAGCTTGGTATCGAACCAACAGAATTTCTAGTGCCTAGTCGGAAATGAGCTAGGAATATAACTTTAGAGCTTGACAGTGACTCCTTCATCATCATCATCCATCTCATCCAAACCATTGCAAAGTCAACCATCCATTCCCCAACTACATGTCATAGTCCAAAAGGGTATAGGTACTTCGATATCCTCTACCCAATCACTTTTAACTACATCCTCACTTTCTTCTGCTATTAGTGCAATAATGGCAGAAAATCAACCGCAACCAAGGCCATGGACAAATCCAGGGGTATTCACAATGCCTGCACCCTTGAGTCAATTACGACCCATCCTGAAAAGTGGTTACCAAAGTTTAATCCTGATATCGACATACTAGCAGAAGAAAATATAAACAAATTTATGTTGTCAATAAACTTAAATGGGGTGACAGAGGAAGACGCTGTTGTTAGGATTTTCCCATACACCTTACAGGGAGCACCTGGATCATGGTATTTTTCATTACCACCAGGATCCATTAATAGTTGGAATGCTTTCCAAGAGCAATTTTTAACTAAGTTCGGAGATGATAGGTCCACAGCAACATTAATCAATGATCTCTCCAATCTTAAAACTGAGTCAAAATAACCCATTAAATATTTCAACTCACAATTTAATAATCTCTTAAATAAAATTCATGCTATGTCTAAGCCCAGTGAAGAAGTCCAAAGCCAATGGTATATTTTTGCTTTACCTTCAAATATAGTCATCTTCGTTGATAGGGCTACAAAGCCCACCTTAGCAGAGAATATGAAAGAAGCGACCACCGTTGAAAAACGTATTATTGCTTTAGAAAAGAAAACCGCTTTTGAAGAAAGAAAGTCCAAAATAGTTACTTTTAAAGATGATTCGAAAAAGAAAGCAACTAAAGATCCATACGATATGGAGGGTTTGCAAAAAGTTCTGAAGACTATGTCTAACGAAATGGTAGAGATAAAGAAACATGTAGCTGAAACCTCCACTAAAAAAAAAATAGGAACTTCAAAAGAGCTAAATCAAAACCACCTAATGCCATATCTAATGCAGAATCAGATCCAAATAACGATGAGGATGAAGACACAATTTTGTCATCAGAGGAAATAGAAGAAGATGAGATAGTTGAATGTCACAGTATGTGGACTTCATTTTGCCTAACTTTGATACTAAAAGCGAACAGGAAGCTCTCCCAATAAATACGATAAGTAAAATCACTGCAGAGCCTATTCAAACAACTCAAAAGAAGAAAAATACAAGCCCTACAGCCAAAGATAAGGCTCCCATGAAGAAAACTCCAGTTTTTCCTACCCAAAATCAGCCATCATCTTCCAATCCACCCTCATCATCTAAGACATTGGTAGTCTCTGACTCTATGGATTACAACATTATTGAAGACATGAAGAAGACTAGAGCAATTATTTATTTATTTGAGTTTAGCAAGCTCAAACATCAACATAGATTGTTGCTTAAAGAGTTAAATGCAATACTTTCTTCTCCTCTTCGAAATGTTGTATTATCCAAGGTGGCTAAAGGATCAGGTAAGCCACCATCGGATAAAGTAGATGCTACTGATACTGTTTTGATTGGAGATATATCTAATTCTCATACTCCTCCTTTTCTCTTGACCTATGAGATCTACAATAGAAATTTGCAAAACTGCCTAATAGATTCAGGGGCTTCATAAAACATAATGCCGACCTCGGTTTGCTCAAAATTAAACATTGAGCCCCAAAAATCTGCAGTACATATTGTTCAGTTAGATAGAACTAAGGTTCAAGTCTTAGAAGAGATTAATTCAATCACCATTAGGTTATCAGCTGATCCAAGAGTAGTTCAGAGAATTGATATATTGATTGCTGACATCCCTGAGTTTTATGGTTTAATTTTAAGCAGGGATTGGTATGAGAAACTCCATGGTTACATTTCTACTGATTGGTCTCACATGTGGCTTCCCTATAAAGGGAAACCAAATGAAATCAAAATCGATCGGGAGAATCACATGACCCATACTGTAATGAAGTTTGAGTAGGAAAACCAACCTATAGCTTTCAATAACAAAATTCTCGGAAATTACTCAACTGAATCATTCTTTGGTAATTTTAATGCTCAATCATCACCTTTTTCTGTTAATAGTTTCACATCATAGATAGAAAATTTCTCTCATACGGATACCTCAAGGTGTGTTACTATTGCTGAGGAAATTGTAAATAAACCTGTAGATAAGCCTGTATTTTGGTCTTTATATTTTGATGGATCAAAATCCAATGACGGTGCAGGAGCAGGATGTATTTTAGTTAGTCTTGAAGGGGAAAAAACTATGCTATCATGCAGACTAGAATTTGAGTGTACAAATAATACTGTCGAATATGAGGCATTGATTCAAGGCCTCTATAACGCAATAGGCCTGAATATTCAATATCTAAAGGTATTTGGTGATTCTGAAATTGTCATCAAACAAGTAAGGAACATTATCCATTGCCTTTTAGGACATCTCAAGCATTATCAATCCGAAAACCTCATATCTCATTTTTTAGCATTTAATATTTCTCCTATCCCTAGATCTTAGAATGCAACATCTGATCTATTAGCTAATGTTGCTTCTAAGCTACTTCCATCTGAGGATTACAGTCCTGATTGGTTTTCAGTTGAATTAATTTTTAGACCATCTGTTTGGCGGGTATTTAATCATGATGAAGACATTTTAAATTTCTTAACTTTTGAAAAATCATATGATGACCAAATTATTGATGAAAATGATCATTATCTTCAAATAAAACAAAGACTGAATGAGATTTCTATACGTAAATATGTGGTCAAACTTGAAGATCTCTATGATATCAAAGATAGGTTCAAAAAAGTCACTAAATCAAAACTTCAAAGTTCTACTTTGAAGTTTGAATTAATAGATCTTGGCACTGAGTCCAAACCACAAAATGTTAATCTAGGACTAGGGCTCACTTCAGAAGAAAGATTTGCTTTTATTAGATTGTTAAACAAATATAAAAATGTTTTTTCTTGGAACTATGACGATTTTAGAACGTATGATACTTTTATCATACAACACACAATTCCAATGATTTATGAGGAGAGACCTGTACAACAAAAATTAAGGAAAATTCACCCAAATCTAGAGAGTCAGATCAAAGTAGAGTTGAATAAACTCTTGAAATCTACGATAATTTTCCCAGACAGACATTCTAAATGGGTTTCAAACTTGGTACCTGATAGGAAGAAGAATGTTGATATTAGGATTTGCATTGTTTTCAAGAATCTCAATAAGGCATGCCAAAAAGATAAATTCCCATTACCAATAATGGAGCAGATAATTCAGTCAGTAGCTGGTTCAGAGTTGATGTCTTTTCTGGATGGTTTTTATGGATATAATCAAATACTGGTACATTCAAATGATAGACTAAAAACTACATTCAGAACCAAATGGGGAACAAATGCCTATCAGAAAATGCCTTTCGATTTGATTAATGCTAGAGCTACTTTCCAAAGAGAAATCAGGTCAGTTGCTGTCTACCTAGACGACATAACTATCTTTTCCAAGAAAAGAGCAAATCATCTACATGATTTGAAACAAATCTTTGAACAATGTAAAGGTATGGGATTTCTTTAAATCCCAAGAAATCATTCTTCGCTCTTGATGAAGGTAAACTCTTAGGATTTATTGTATCTAAAGATGACATTTACATTGATCTAGACAGGATTAAAGAGATTTCTGATATTCCTCTGCCACACAATAAAAAATCAATGCAATCATTTTTAGGATAGATAAATTTTGTAAAAAGATTCATTCCTGATTTTTCTCAGATTGTTTTACCTTTACAGACCATGATTAAGAAAAATTCAGTTTTCAAATGGGGACATAACGAAAAATAAGCCTTTGATTCAATCAAACAGGCAACCATTAATGCTCCTGCATTGAATACTCCTAATTTTTCTAATCATTCTATTTTGTACACTTTAGCCACTGAAACATTTTATGCAGCTGTGTTAATGCAAATCAATTATCAACAAATTGAAGCACCCATATCCTTCTTCAGTTCTAATTTACAAGGTGCTGAACTTAATTATTTCGAAGTAGAAAAACAAGCTTTCACTGTGTTTAAATCTATCAAATACTTTAGGCCATTCCTCCTAAAAACACATACAAATGTAATAGTCCCATTCTCTGTAGTGAGACAATTTCTAGTCCAAAGGGAAGTAGGAGAGAAGAAAGCCAACTGGGTTACAACATTACAAGAGTATGATATAGATATTAAACCAGTGAAAATTGTAAGAGGAAAAGGTTTTTGCAGGTTATTAGCAAGAACTTCTAATATTCCAAAACATGAAGATTCAAATAATGCTCTTCAAGTAAACGAGATAAGTATCATGAATTATGAATATCAGTATGCAGATCTGGTCTTTTATTTAAAAAATGGATATGCTCCTCCTAGTTTCAGTTACAAAAACAAATGTGCCTTAAGATTAAAAGCAAAACACTTCGAAATCATTGATGATGTGTTATTTAGAAGGAATTATGATTCAATTTTGTTGAGATGCCTTGAAAAACTGAAGCATAGAAGGTTTTGCAGGAATTACATGATGGTCCAGCAGGTGGACATTTTGGAGGTGATACAACAGCTCACAAGATAATACATGTTGGATATTATTGGCCCACTTTGTTTAAAGATGCCCATGACTATGTAAGGAAATGCAAGATATGCCAAACTGCTAGTGGGAGACAAAGGAAACCAACCTTTCCTTTACAACCAGTGAACATTGAGCAACCATTTGAACAATGGGGGCTGGATATCATAGGAGAGATTGTTCCACATTCTTCCAAGAAACACAGATACATCCTTACAATCATAGATTACTTCACGAAGTGGGTAGAATAAATTCCTTTGAAGGTAGCTAATTCTGATGCAATCATTGAGTTCATTGACCAATTTATCATTACTAGGTTTGGTGTGCCTAATGCCCTTATTTTTGACAATGCATCTTATTTTCTGGAAGTACTATACTTGAATTTTCTCTTAAGAGAGGATTTAAATTAAAGTATTTTGCAAACTAATCCCCTCAAGGGAATGGTTTGGCAGAATCAACTAATAAGAATCTCATTAAGATTATTAAAAGAACTATTGATCAAAATCAAAATAATTGGCATAAGTCTTTGATATTTGCATTATGGACAGAGCGCGTAACTCAGAAGGTCTCAATAGGTACTTCTCCATTCAACTTAGTGTATGTGAAAGAAGCTGTAATACCAACAAACTTAGCACTTCCATCTCTAGCCCTAGTACAATTTATTGAAGAAAATCCTTCGTCCTCTATTTAATTAAGATATGATCAAATCCTTAAATTAGAGGAGGAAAGGGAAAAATCCAAAATCACACATGGAAAACATTAATAGGTTATTAAATCTTCTTTTGATGCAAATTCTACCGGCCCAAAATTTTTACAAATCAGTGATCTTGTTTTGAAATGGGACAAAGCACACGAAGACAAAGACAAACATACCAAATTTCAAAAGATGTGGCTTGTACTGTTGCAAATCATTGAGAATATAGGCGCATCAACATTCATACTGAAAGACCTATAATGAAAGAGAGATTCTCTTCCTGTCAATGGGCTTATCTTGAAGAAATTCTTTACTTAAGGAGGTAACCCCTTCTTACCTCTAAATATTCATTATGCAAGTTTGTTTATTTTAAATTTTTATTTGTAAATAATAATGTTGTAAATAGTCTTCCATTGACATTTTACTATTGGAAAGTTCTTTAAGAAAATATTGTAAATACTTACTTTCAATAGATGGAAACCTTTAAGGAAAAGACTACAATTTTATAAAGATAGATAAAATATAAAACTCTGAGAACCTCTTCTAAATTTGTAAAATATTCACAAGCCTTGAAAATATTGTAAATCATTCCAAGTTTTAAAGAGCTGAGAGAGGTTATTTGTAAGAAGTAAAGAATTTTCCAGTCTTAGCATCTACAACTCTAAAATTGTCATCCATAAACTCTTAAGGAGAAATTCATTCACCCCATCCACTAAGTTTATGCTTTCTCAAAGTGTAATTCTAAAATATGTATGATATAAAAGATAAGGGGTCTCATCATGAGCCTTCTTACCATGATCATAGGGAATTAATTAAACTAACATTACCAATACTGCATATCAAAATAGGGTAATGACTTATAATCATAAGACAAGGGGTCTCATCACGAGTTAGCTTGTTCAGTTCAATTACAACCAGTGAATGGCATTATCAACAGCTGGCCACCAAACTAGGACAGTGGCTTTTTATTTTTTAAAAATTGAAAGAATAAAATAAAAAAATATATATATATATATATATATATATATATATATATATATATATATATATATATATATATATATATATATATATATATATATATTGAATTTATCTTTCAAAATTTATACTCTTAGATGGATGGGATAATTAATGATTAAGTGGTTAAAAGGTAACCTTGTCGAGACAATAAATGTCTGCTGGCAGTAGAGGCACTACCTATGACAACAGAGTAAACTTAAAAGCTAAGTTGGAGAAGCCTCCTGTTGTATCTATATCAACCAATCAAAGCTTGAAGAAGCCCATAATGTTTTTTACTTTTAAGATTGGGAAAGAAATTACAAAAAATTGTCATTATATTCAGAGTTAATTTTTATTTAACTATTCTTAGATGGTTTTCTTTATCCTCAATGGTTTCCAAATTAAGAAAGTTATAGATATTGCATTATTTTCTCAGAGATAACTATTTCTCCTAGTGAATCACTGATTGTTGTGCTATACAACAACCCTTCCCATTTCAAATTTTTTATCTAAAACTTTAATAAGAAATGGGTCCCCTTTTTAGAACATAGATAAAATCAATAAAACTTTTAAAAAATCAATAGTTGTGATAAGTCTTTTGATTTTAGGTTAAGTTAAATAACAATCACAACTTTGCAAAACCTATACAACGCATGAAAATCGTTATGAAAAGGTCTGATCCAATTTAAATATTAAACAAGACCTTGTCATAAAAAAAATATAAATGAATGTGTCGCATCCTTTGTTTAAAAGATAGACTTAAGGTTTCCATTGGCAATTACCGATGCGATAACGCCATCAGAAAGTGCATATCGCAACTTATCAAGGAATCATTCTAAGGGGTCATATAAATCTTCCGATGCAATAAGCCAATCGCAATCGGCTATCGCTGAAAGTACGAAACACATAACAAATTCCCATTTGGAATCTGCCGACGCGATTTCATTATTGGAAAGCATGCTTTCCAATAAAGGTGAAATATAATCGTTAAGCGAATGTTTGTGGGTCTAAATTATAATTCAATTATAAATAAAAATCAAAACGTTTTATTCAAGTGATCTCGCTTACCATCTATCACAATCAGAACTTTACAAAGGAAACAGTTAAGCATAACGGTTATACCTCCCGATCTGTGATATGCGATTAATCGCTTATCACTGATCGGGAAGTTACGATATTTATTTTAAAATAATCGTTATCAAGATTTGCGATGCGACATATCTTTATGGCATTTAAGTGTCATTTTGGTAGTTATGGAAAATCATTAATTAGGCAGTTATGGTTGAATCCTTCAAGGATTTCATCTATGGTAGTGTAATATATCAAATCCATAACACTCATTGCGCTTAATTGTTGTTAATATTGTATATTGTGTATTAGCTTTGAGAAAATATTTCCTCTGTTATGTTCTTCTGTTTCGTTGTGCAGAGTAAGTCTGAATTTATGAATCTAGCGAAAATGACGAAGAAATCAAAGAAACCAAAGGTTCCATCATAACCAAAGAGGAATCAGTAAAAAAGGTCTTGATAATTGATACTACCTACCTCGGTCTGGGCCAGGTTTCATGGGAAAGCATATATAATTTACTGGAAGCCAAGGATCCAGAAGAGATTGAAGAAGAAAGGGGAACATCGAATTCCACTGACAAGTTAGAGAGTACTCTAAAGGATTTGACCAGCTCTTATCTTCACAAAATAGCAGACCGCGATAAAGTATTACCCTACAATGACTTAGTCAAATGTGAAATTGAGAGTATCAACATAACAAACATAGCATTCTTTACGGCTGATGGAAGGATGTTCAGGTCATTTAGGGCGAAAGATATAAAAAAGATGTACCATTTTCCTGAATTATAGAAGCAGTACAAGGCATTTTTGGAATTCTTCGCCAAGGAAAATAACATGGAGTCAAATCCTATCAGGCAGTGGAGGCATTACCTAAACAAACACAAGAATGAATCATCGGGTATGTACTCCATAGACTCCTTAGCATCTCCTTACTACTATGCCAGTGCTGTGATATGCAGACTCTTTGGAATCCATGATTTGGCTAGGTTTTCTATAGAAATGGTGCCTTTAATGGAAGCACAAGTTGACTCTTATATCATGGATTGGGCAACCATTTTATCTGATAAAATGGTCAACCAAATCCTTGATTATAAAAGAAACAGGTTTGTGACTACCTGGGTAATACCCCCGTTTTATATGAGTGCCTACATTTTGGACACCGTCTGTTTTAATTATGATTACCCCATTTTAGGTTGGAAATGGACTCCACAAGACCCAACCCCCACTCATATCTATCATAAGGAATTGTGGAAAGCCCATTATAAAAATCATCTTTATAGAATCTATCATGGTTTTGTCTTGCTTGTTCATTATGCTATATTCAACAAACCCGCTCCTCGGTTGTCCAATGAAGCTAGTGTCGACCTAACATCAATTGGTAGTTGGTTCGGTGAAGAGAAGTTCACCTACATCAGAATTTTTGGCAGCACTACTAATCCATATGTCCTCCCCTTATACATTCTTGATAAACTATTTTCCAGAGAAATAACTTATCAAATAATAAAAGCAGGGATGTCAAGGAACCTAAAGGAGTCCAAAAAACAAATGTGGCCTTCATTCCCCCTCCGATGTGGTACTTTCACACTGCATGAATTCAAACATGCAGATAAGGAAGTTGAGAAAATTAAAATGTTAAGGTTAGCACTCATCCCAAAAAGGCAGTATGATCCAAAAGTAGTCACCTACAATTTCACCTCTCATGTAAAACTTTCCAAGTTTGAACATGAGAAGGATTATTATGATGATTTGTTCACTTCAGCTTAGTTATTTTCTCAGGTGAAACATCTAGCAAAAATTAAATTGTGAGCAAAGGGATTAGAGGAATTTTTGAAGTTCAGGACACAGAGGTTGCAAACACTACCTCTGGACTTGTTAAATAATACCTCTATGGTGCAACTGGAAGGCCATTGTTAAGAAAAAATATTGAAAAGACTCCTGAAAAGGAAAAGAGCCCTAAAAGGGATCAAACAATGGAAGGAACTAGTGAGATCCTTGATACTGATATAAATATTGATCCTGCTTTAATCAAGGAATGGGAGCAGTTCGATCTAATCATCAAGAACCTAAATGACTCCTAAGAGATCACTACACCAAAATCGCCCATAGCACAAAAGCGTGAGGTTATTAGTGTTCCGATTGAAGGGATAAGTGGCCTACCCAAGATTCAGCAGGATATAGAAATCATTCCTGAACAGCCTACTGAGGATATTGTACTAAAAATAGAAGAAATACCACCCCTAGATGTATTCTATAGTCCGAAGCACAAGGTTGTGGTTAAAATATAGACAAAAAAGAGGAAAATTGATCAAGCACCTCTTCTAACTCCTCAGGCTAAGATGATGAATGTGGTATGGAATGAAGAAGTCAATCCTTCTGAGGATTTAACTAAATTATCTCAGTATGCAGGGGCTTATACAACAGCAACAATGGACAAAGCCTCAAAGGTCAGTCAGCTAATAAGGGAAAAGGATCAAATGATCACTCAACTTGAAGTGCAATCAACAAAAGAACAGGAAAGGATTAGTTAGCTTGAACAATAGCTAGCAGAGCAGAGATAGAAAAATGAGCAACTAAAGGAGCAGTTGAAACTGGAGAAACAGAAGATTGATAAGCAGACTCTCTAGAAACAATAGAAGTTGTCTCAAGAACTAAGCAGACTTTAGATGACAATTGAGCAGGAAAAGAAGGCCAAGGAAGATCAAATTGCACAAATGCAATTACAAATAGAAAAGTACAGGGGTTATCCATAGGTTAGTGAATTCAGAAAAGAAGCCTTGGAGATAACCAAGGCCTTGTCCCAACAGTCGAACATCCTTTGCCATAATATATCATTGGCTGACCCATTATACGATATCTCTGCATCACTGATTGAGAAGGAAGTTGACACTAGACTAGAATTGGAAAAAGAAGACGAAAGAATAACAAATTTTCTCTCTTGGCAAGATTCCGTAGAAGGAATGGCTGCCAATTTGCTAAAAATACAAGAATCGCACAAGGAAATCCTATTTTCGGAATGGGAGTCGCAGCTAATGAAAGCCGAAAGAGAAATTTCTAGATCCAGAAATGCAATGAATGGTGTAATCGAATTAGTAAATAACAGTTTACATATGTCTAATTTGATCTCCGATTGCTCTCCAGGTAAACTCCTAAAAGCAAAGGCATTGGAACATCATTGGAGACAGGAGTTGGCAAGCAAAGAAAAATAGATCAAAGAAGTGCAAAACTTGACATGGGATACATTTTGGTTTTTTCTAGTCAAGCCACATAGCCAGCAGATGGCCATGAAATGCCTTTCCGATGCAGTCAATTGCATGATTCCCGAACTCTCCGATGCCACCTACACAACCTAGCTACATTCCAGGATGAGTCAACCTGTGATAATCCAGCCAATGCTCACAATCTGTCAGATATAAGCACAAGAAAGGAAGTTGATTCAATGAATTAGTTCAATCGCTATTGCACTGCTATTTTTATAGCAAATCCTAGATTTTCATATCTACAATTTGAACAACTCATAGCAATTTTTGTTGATAGTTAGCTTTTATTTTTATTATTTAAGATCCTTTCGTTTATTTAGAAAGGGTCCTCAATTTGTATAAAACTTGACTTGGGAGTTCCACTTTTGTACTTCTAAATATTTTTTTTATTAAAATTGGATCAAGGTTCTGCATTTTTGTGAAAGAAGATTTTTAAAGACCTGCACTTTTGTATTTCTTGGAAGTTCTCTCAAATAGGAAAGTGGAATTAGAGTGTTGTTTACATCGGAAGGATTCAAATGCATGCGGTACTTCTATCGTTGTTTTTGACTTATTTCTTTATGTGAATGAACATTTCCTAAAAGTTGCTATTGTTGATATATGTATGCTTTTTCAAACGATTCTTTATTATATCATTTTTGAAGATTGAGAATTGTTTATTTCAAAGGATATATGTTAGCGATATATATTGTGATGAATGAGATAATGTTTTTATAATTACTTTGTTTAATTTCTTAAACAAAGTAATCATTATATGAATGCATTTTTATATTGATAAGTAAGCCATCTATATGATTATTTATCTTTTAGGAATAATAAGAAATCACATTGTTTATAGAATACCTAGGTTAGATTAGCATATTTGTATATTTTTGAATTGTAGGATAAAACACTTATCACCTTCATTACACATTATAAAGAAATCACTTGTCAACTCATACATCACTGGGAAACTAGTCCCATTATATCCAGTCGGAGCCACTATACCAAACAGAAAAGGAGCTAGGTCGGATGCATATGCGAGTTTGAACTGATCGTCGGTCTGCAACGCTCTGCAACCAAACCCTAGAAGCAACGCTCGATGGAAACCTTCGGGGGGGGATCGACCCCCCCAGACTTCGACCCTTTCGTTTTTGGTAGCCTACCTCCTGAGCCTGCCTTTACATCATCCGCCTCCCGATCCAGGGATAGAGGCAAAGAACCGATGGCAACCTATGCCTCAATAGCCAATGGAGCTGCGGCTGAGAAAAGCCTCCCAACCCAAAGCGGAGTAACAAGATCATCCCCCTGCAAACTGATAGTGGAGGAAACCCCATAATTAATCATCGACGACCCATGGATTGAAGAATACAGAGATCACATGAGCAAACATGCCCTGATCTGTCGCTTCATGGGAGTGAGACTCAATGAAAAAGCTCTATGCTGGTGGATAAACCAGAAATGGAAGCCCAAAGGGAACTATGAACTACAGTTAGGAGCAAGGAATTTCTTCACGGTCATCTTCACCCACAGGGAAGACAAAGATCGAACCTTCGAAGGAGGCCCGTACTTCTACAACTCGGCAGGACTCTACATAACGTACTGGAAGCCAAACTTTGTTCTAGAGCAAGAAGACTTCACAAAAGTTCCAGTCTGGCTCCGACTATACTCCTTGCCGGTGGACTATTGGAATGAGCGAATCCTAGAAGCCATCGGGAACAAGCTGGGTGTCTTCATCAAAACTTCAAATCTCACATCTCAAGGTAAATATACTGCCTATGCTAGAATATGTGTTTATATGGATGTCTCAGGACCTCTCCCAGGTTATATTGCTCTGATCCACAAAGGTATTCAGTGGAAGCAGTCCATCGACTATGAGAATATCCCTTTTAGATGCAGGAAATGCCGACAGCATGGAAATCTTAGTCATGGATGCCCTCTAAATCAACCCCCTTCTCAGCCCCAATCGGATAAAGCAGACAACCCATCCCCTGATTTTATCCCTGTCGCCAGGAAGATCAGAAAGCAGAAAGGGAAAAATCCTATGAAAAACCCCACCAATCCATTCCCCACTCATCAAAACAGCTTTGAAGTTCTAATCAACCATGATCCTTTCGAAAAACCGCTGAAATCCCATGCCCCCCCAGCTCAAGATCCACCCGGGCAGCCGCAACCATCCAACCCTTCATCCACCTCCACCTCTAACCCAGACCATTCCCATTCCAAGGAGAAGCTTCAAGTCCCACAACCCAACTCAAACGATAGTGATACAAGCCTTGCTCCTCTGCATACCCCTCTTGGCACAGAAAATCAGCTAAATCCGAGGCCCTCAACCGCTCCCACCAATCCTCTAGAAGAAATTCTGGGTGACCTGGACCTCCAGGAGGTCAATGAGCAATGGTCCAAAGAGGGAGTGAACGCCATCCCCCAGGAACACCTGGAGAAAATTGAGATGTCATACTTGTAGTTAGAATATCTAAATCAGAATGTAGCTAAAAAGCAATGGGGAGAAAGCAGCCAAACAGGCATCCAAGAAAACCTAGACCTAGACCAATACAAGCCGAAAGGTCCAGGAAGAAAATGGGGAATAAAATCGACAAAGCAACAATTACAATAACTCGGCAGGTGCCTAACAAATGAAGGAAAGATGAGGGATCTGGTCCTAGCTACACCAAAGGTTTCTTAATGAAGATAACAACATGGAACATCAGAGGGCTAGATGGCCCCTCCAAAAGAAGAATCCTTAAAAACCGTCTTTTCACGCAATCTCCAGACCTGGTCTTACTACAAGAATCCAAATGCTCAGCCAACAACATAGAAACACTCAAGAAGCTATTTGCAAAAGGCTTCCAATGCACAAGCACAGAAGCCATTGGGCAAGCAGGAGGGCTCCTAATATCTGGAACAAAAGCAAGTTCTTTCTGTAGAATGCACTATCCATAAAGCATTCGCTATCAGTGATCTTCAACATGCCAGAGTCCCAACAAGCGATATGCATCACCAATGTGTATGGACCTCAGCGAATTCAGGAGAAGCTCAAGATGCTGGAAGACGAACGAAATCAGAAATCACCATGGGGCCAACCACTGTATCCTAGGTGGAGATTTCAACATGATCACCAACCTAGCGGAGAAGAAAGGGGGTCTAAGAAGATTAGATAGAGATGCGGAAGCTTTCACCACTTTCATAGCAGCATCTAAACTCATTGATGTTCCCACAGTCAATGGTCTACACACATGGAATAATAAGCAGGGGGGAAATCGACAGGTCGCATCAAGGCTCGATAGGTTCCTCATATTGGAATCCATCATGCTCCAGAATCTAGACATGGAAGCCAACATTCTGCCCATTGGTGGTTCAGATCACTGGCCAGTTCAGCTGCACTTCACCAATATGATAAATCCCCAAAACCGCCCTTTTAGGTTCGAAAAATTCTGGACAGACCACCCAACCTTCATGCAAAATATACAAAGTTGGTGGACCCAAACCTCTGTTAAGAGTGACAACATCATGTACATATTTCAGCAAAAGCTCAAGAGCATTAAAACAAATCTCAAATGCTGGAACAAGAACACTTTTGGTAACATTTTTCAAGCCAAAAAAGAGCTAGAGGAAAAAATGGTAGACCTCCAGCAATCAATGATCAAGGATGGGCCTAACAAGGACAGACTAGCTCAGGAATCAAACCTCCAAAAGCAATGGGAAGAAAGGTTAAGACAAGAAGAACTGCTATGGAAACAAAAATCGCGGGTGCAGTGGCTAAAGCATGGGGAGCGAAACACAAGCTTCTTCCATAAATCAACCATCCAGCACAGAGCCATCAATCGCATTCTATCTCTCAGAAAGGATGATGGTGCCAAAGTCTCAACCAGAGAGAAAATAGGATCAGAGCTAAGTCTATACTTTCAATCATTTCTCTCTGATCCCAATCAAGATAGAACCCAAGCTATCAACAAAATCACCAATGCTATTCCCCCCCTAGTAACAGAGGAGAAAAACTCCCTCCTCTTAAGAGAATTCACTAAGCAGGAGATCGAAGATGTTGTATTCACCATGGCCTCTGACAAAACCCCTGGACCAGATGGCTTTACAATAGAATTCTTCAAAGCCTGCTGGCACATTATCAAAGCTGACCTTATCAATCTGATAAATAACTTCCACAGAACCAAGAGAGTGCTGCCAGCTATCAATGCTACCTTCCTCACCCTCATCCCCAAATCTAATCATGCTAATTCTCCTGACAAATTCAGACCTATATCACTTTGCAACATCATCTATAAAATCCTCTCAAAATTGATGGCCACCAGACTTAAATCCATCCTTCCCTCAATCATTTCCCATGAGCAGTCTGGATATGTTGAAGGAAGACAGATAACTGACAGCATCATTCTCAACCAGGAGGTGTTGCATTCTATAAAATCTCGAAAAATCCCGGCCATGCTCATTCAACTTGACCTCTCCAAGGCCTTTGACAAAATCAGCTGGACATATATCAGAGAAATCCTCAAGGCTTTCGGCTTTAGTCAGATTTGGATAAAATGGGTAATGGAAATGGTCTCAGGCGCCTTCTTCTCAATAATGTTGAACGGAGGCCCCTTACAACCATTCAGACCATCTAGAGGCATACGACAAGGGGATCCTTTGTCACCTTTTCTCTTTGTCATCATGGCAGAGGGCCTAGGAAGATCCCTATCCCAAGTGGTCCAAACAAATCAGCTCAAAGGCATCAAAGCGGCGCAGTAGGGACCTACAGTGACGCATTAGCAATTTGTCGACGATACAATGCTGATGGGAGCCCCCACAGTGAAGGAAGCTCGAACCTTCAACAAGGTGCTAAATACTTTCACGGAAGCCTCAGGTATGGAGATCAATCTAGCTAAATCCAAATTATTTTTCTTCAACACTTCTCTTCCTGTGCAGAGAAATCTCAGAAATATTCTCAAGATTCAGAGGAACTCCCTTCCAACCAAATACCTCGGCATACCTCTCTCAGAATATGCCCCCAAAGTTGCAAATTGGGAAGATCTCCTCAACAAAATGAAATCCAGACTAAGCAGCTGGACTCATCGAGCCCTAAACATGGCCAACAGAATGGTACTGGTGAAATCAGTGCTTCAGACAATGCCAGCCTATATGCTCTCATCCCTCGCAGTGCCCAAATCAGTCTACAAATCCATTCGAAACATCCAGCGGTCCTTCCTCTGGAACGAAGATTCAAAGAAGCGCAAATGGGCCCTCCTCAAATGGACAGACATTTACAAACCAAAGCTAGCAGGAGATCTGGGCCTAAGAGATCCTGAAATCCTTAGCAAGGCTATTGCAGCAAAAATATGGTGGAGATGGGTAGAGAATCCTAATTCCCTCTGGGGAACATTGTGAAAAGCAAAGTACACAAATCAAATACAGGACAAAGATCTCATCAGACTCACAGGCAACACTCAAGGCTCTCCCCTCTGGAACAAAGTATGGGAAAATTGACACATAGTTCAACAACATTGCTTCTAGGAAGTGCACCAACGCAACACTGCCCTATTTTGGGAGGATGCCCAGCAGCAACTCCATCCTCTGGACCACCCAGATTGGACTACACTCAAAAATGAAATTCAAGGGGCAGGGCTAATAAAGGTAGCAGATTACTGGCAACTTCAAACAGTGCCCACAACCTAGCAAAAATGGCTAGCCAAAGATCAATGGCTAACCCAAAACAACAATGGAAACATCGAACAGCTCCTTTAGTAGCTAGAACAACGCAAAATCCTCACCTCAACCAGGGAAGACATCCTGCGATGGGGAAACAATTCAAAAGGAACTTTCAATCTAAAGGAAGCACATAAAATTAGTGTTGCTTCACCAGACTGGCAACCGGACCTCAGATGGCACACCCTATGGAACAGAAGCAATTGGCCCAAAATAACTCTATTCTCCTGGCTCGTCATGCACAACAGAGCACTCACATGGAACAATCTACAGCGACGGGGCTTCATCGGACCCTCGAGATGCGCCCTTTGCGAGAATGAAAATGAAACACCCAACCACATTCTCAATACATTCCCCATAGCCTACGCGTTGTGGGATGATATCACTTTTATCTTCAGGAAAATCGATAGAAATAGAGACTCGATCGGTCTTACCTTGAGCAATTGGCGAATAACCATGTCCAACAAAAATCTGATCAACAGAGCATGGAACCTTATTCCGGGAGCTGTGGTCTGGATCCTCTGGAAAGAGCGCAATGCTCGAATATTTAAAAACTGTCCGATGACAGTGGACAGGTTAATGGAAAAATCAAGGCAGTTAATAACAGAAACAATCCACGCCATGGACATAAAGCAGCAAGAGGGGAACCTGTCTCCAAAGGACCATAGGATTATCCAACTCCTCAAACTCCAAGCCCGGACTAATCACACAGGCAGGAACCAGACCACACAAGCGGCGGGACAAATGGGGAACACCACCATTTCCAGCATTCAAACTAAACTTCGATGGCGCGTCAAAGCAAGACCCGGGAAAAGCTGGGTACGGCGGAGCAATCAGGGACCATCTGGGGAACATCCAGCTCATCTACCATGGCAATCTGGGAAATAACACCAATAACGCTGCAGAACTGATTGCTCTCATCAAAGGCATCACCCTGGCTGACCAGTACAAATTCCTACCCCTGATAGTGGAAGGAGACTCGGAGATAATCATCAAGATGATGAGGGAACTTCAAAATGGCCAGCAGGTGGACAAGATCACACCCAGCTGGAGGCTCTCGTCAATTCTGAAGGATCTGCAAGTCCATCTCACCAACATTCAAGGCATCGCCTTTCAAGCAGTGAGAAGAACTGCAAACAAGTTGGCTGACACCATAGCCAATGCGGGCGTTCAGTCCAACGGTGAAGACTATCATATCCTCTGGCAAGACCTGAAGGAGGGGGAACTTAGAGAGAAATGCTATACCATAAACAGGGTAGACCAGCAAGCTTAGCGAAAGCCAAGTTACTTGGATTCTTCCAAATATCCTTTCACTGACATCTATCTAAGCTGTAAAAGATCCACACAAAAAAAAAGAGAGAGGAGAGAATGAAAGCATAGACTAGACCTGCTAGCTTTTCAAAGGCAGACACAGGGAGGTCCCATCGACTCCCACTCTGCATCATGTATTCTATTTGTATTTTATTAATTTAAAGCCTTGTTGAACCTTACAAAAAAAAAACAGAAAAGGAGCTGCACGAAGGTCTGGATCGGGTGGTTTTCCTTGATTTTGATGCTAGTATTTTAGAGGCATCAACAAGATCATGGAACAATGGTGTTAAGCCACAGATCAAGTATCGGTAATACCAATGAGGAAATGAACCATCAAATCACTTCATGACTAGAACATATCATGACCGTCATATTGTAAGTTACAAAAGTACATAGTAAAGAAATACACTTTACCTAACTCTACACTAGACCAAGTTATACCTAACTATTTCCTATGTGCTGGAATATCGTAACATCCCTCCTTAAGAACAACTTGGGATAGGATTGAAGGATGTACAAATATGACAAAATAGGAGAAGGAAGGAGGCATTAGAGCCTATTCCCCCTTAGTGACAACTTCCTTAACTCCAACCATAAATTGAAGTTTAGTAACTTCACCTCTGTGAGAGCCTTTGTAAAGATGTTTGCAACTTGATCATCTGTTGAACAATATTGCACTTCAAGAACATGGTCATGAATGAGCTTTCTGATGAAGTGCATATGAATTTCAATGTTTTTTTTGCACTGATGTTGGACTGGATCTTTGCATAGTTGAATGGCACTTTGATTATGACACCAAAGTGTAGTCGGGTGCTATTGCTGAAAGCTAAACTTTGATAGGATTTGACGAAGCCACGAGGCTTCCTTACTAGCTTCTACAACACCACGATACTCTGCTTCTGATGAAGAAAGAGAAATGGTACTTTGTTTCTTGCAAGCCCATGTAATAGGTCCTGAACGAAGAGTGAACACATAACCTGCAGTAGAATTCTGATCATCAGCGTCACCAACCTAATCGGAATCAGTGAAACCAACCAATAGAGGAGATGCTTCTGGACTGTAATGAATCCCAAACTAAAATGTACCTCGAACATAACGAAGTATTCTTTTAGCTGCTTTCCAATGACTTTCATGTGGGTTTTGCGTAAACCAAGCAATAAGGCCAACAACAAAGGTAAGGTCAGGATGAGTATGGGTCAGATACAAAAGTTTCCCTACAAGTTGACAATATAAGGTAGCATCAACTTCAGGGGAAGTACAAGTGATTGAAAGTTTGGCTCCAAATTGAAAGGGAGAAGGGGCTGGTTTATAGTCTTCCATGTGAAAATGGTGTAGAAGATCACAGGCATACTTGGACTGGGAAAGGGAAATACCTTCCTTGGATTGCAAGACTTGAAGACCAAGAAAATAATGCAAGTGTCATAAGTCATTTCAAACTTCTTTTTAAGGCTGGAGTTCACATGGTTTATAAGGTTTGGATCACTACTAGTAATGATAAGATCATCAACATAAAGAACAAGAATGATAAGGGACTTGCCCACTTTTTTGGTGTAAACAATATTATCAGAATGACAGCTAGAAAAGCCAGTTTCTAAAAGAAAGCTATCCATTTTGGCATACCAAGCCCAAGGGGATTTCTTGAGTCCATAAAGGGATTTCTTAAGCTGACATACAAGGCTGGAGTTTATTTGTATAAATCTAGTAGTTTGTTCCATATATATTTCTTCATGGAAGTCCCCATGCAAAAAGGCAGATTTAACATCCATCTGATGGACTTCCTATTTGAAAGAGGCAACAAGGGAAAGAATAAGGCTGATAGAGTTCATTTTGGCAACAGGGGAGAAGGTTTCAGTATAGTCATTACCTTCAACTTGTGAAAAACCCTTAGCAACAAGATGAGCTTTATGTTTATCAACTTTTCCATCTGGTCCATACTTGGTTCTGTAAACCCATTTGCATCTAACAAGTTTTCATCCCTTTGGAAGAGGAACAAGATCCCATGTATCATTTTCCAATAATGAATGATATTCTTCATTCATAGCTGCATCCCAATCGGGATGGCCTGAGGCTTCTGCAAAGGTGTCATGATCATAATTCGCTGAAGCTTTGAGCTAGTAAAGAAGAGGCTCTATCAAACTGAGAACGTGTATGTCACTGATATGTAGGATCATTGGCAAGAGCACCTGCTCCATCCCAAGTATCACAGACCCATTTTGGAAGCTGAGGAGTTGAAGGAGGATCCTGAGAAGGTGGGGGAGGATTGTCATCCTTGCTATCATCATTTGAAGAATAAATATTTTCAGAAGTAGAAGGGATAGAGAGAGGTGGCACATCCGCCGAACTAGGCTCGTAGGCCGATATATTTTCTACAAACTTTACATCTCTTCTAATGATAACATTTTTTGACTTAAGTGGAATAAGTCTATATCCTTTGACATCTTCAGAATATCCAACAAAAATACATTTTTCACTCTTAGGTTCTAAAGCTTTATGTTTCTCATCTAGAATATGGGCCCATGCCTCACTTCCAAAAACATGAAGTGACTTACATCTACTTTAATTGAGCTCCATGCTTCTTTTGGAGCGATATTCTCTAAAACCTTAGTAGGAGTGCGATTTACTATGTAATTTGCACAGTTAATTGTTTCCACCCAAAAATTAAGACTAAGTCCTTTAGATTGAAGCATACAATTAGCCATCTCCTTTAAGGTGTGATTCTTCCTTTCTGCTACACCATTTTTTTGTGAAGTATATGGAACAATATGTTGCATTTGGATTCCATTCTCATTGCAAAACTTGATGAATTTTTTGTTAACATATTCTCCGCCATTATCATATCTTAGCTTAAGAATTTGATGTCGAGATTGTTTTTCAACAAAGGCCAAGAACATGTTAAAGACTTCACTCTTGCATTTTAAGAAGTATACCCAAGTGTGTATAGAGAAATCATCAATGAAATTTAAGAAATACTTGTAGTTAGAGAATGAAACAACTGGAAGTGGACCACATAAATCACTATGCACAAGCTGTAAAGGGGTTGAGGCATGCCAAGAGGCATGTTTTTCAAAACTATCCTGATGATATTTTCTGAGTACACATCCAGAACAAACACCATCTTTGCAAGATACCATTGGAAGACTTGTCACCATATTTTATTTACATAGATTCTGAAGGGAGCGATAGTTTAAGTGACCAAATCGCTCATGCCAAAATTTGCTCACTTCATCATTATGAGCAACAAACACCGAGGGAAGATTTGATGACCCAAAGTTGTTAAACTTATACAACCTTGTAGAATCATTAGTAATGCGAGTAGCTATAATTTGTCTAGGATCTCTTAGGTCCTTAATTACAACATCATGAGGTTAAAATTCAATGATTTTACCTTCACCTGAAGGAGTTATTTGATATACAGATAGAAGGTTGCAGGATAAAGTTGGAACACATAATACATCATTAAATTGACCATTGTCTAGATGAACAGTTCAAGTCCCTACAACACTGAGAGATCTATAATCACCAACATATATATTTTTGGTTTTACAATTGTTAAGTGATGGAAAAGGTGTGTATTCGCCCTTTATTTCTTTATCTTTTTCTTTGAATCATAACTCCTTTACATTCTAAAATGGTAATATGTTAAATAATTATGGTAGAATTAAGGAGATTTGTGATTGATACAAAATAACTGATTATTGTCTTTTCTATATAGAAAATGAAGAAAATGGAAAACCATTATTCGGGAGGAAAAGACAAAGCAGAAGCAACTTCTGCCCCTTCCCTAGGAAGTTGTATCCAGACAAGGAGATCAAGATCAGAGTGCATAGTCTAGGAGAAGAAATGGAAAGCGCGGCATCAGCGCAATAAGACAAAACGATAAACTGGAGATCAAAGATAGAGCGAATCCCTCAGGAAACTTATTTGTACTCTTGATATATCCACCTGGCCATTATAAAAAGGGACAATGCTTGTAGCCCAGGGGGCGTGGATTATCATATTGTAGAACTTATTGTTGTATTGCTACTTTGATCAATGACTCTCGTTCATCAAAACAGAGTACGATTGCCTGTAAACATTTTCACATGATCAATATATAAGTCGGTTGTTTTTCCATTCCTTCGTACTGAAGTAGCCTGGCGGTGCTTCACTAGCAGTTAAGGGCCCGGCCTTGGTGGATCCACTTGTTATTTGTATCATTACTTTATAATTCCAGTCGTGTGATGGTTTGATTTACTTTCTATTTCCTTGAATCGCATTTCTTTACAGTTTCTTGTCTTTACAGTTTACTGTTCTAACATTTTATGGAATCGCTTTATTGCATAAGCTGTGATTGAATCGTGTTGTTGTTCCTTTCCATCATAACGAGATTATTATTCTTGACAATTTACATTGTTATTCATTGCAGTCATAAAGCCTCGTTGTTCATTATAGATTGTCGTTCATTTCCATTAAAATAAATGTGCTGTTCATTTTAACTAAGATAGCTTTGTTGTTCAATTCTTTCTTGCGAGTATTTGGTTATGTTTCTTGAGTGTTTTTGCAGTGAGCATATTTTCCATTTTCTTTAGTAGCATTATTGAGTTAATTCAGTTTCCTTTTCCAGATTAATTGCTTTAGTGTGGAGTGTAAGATCAACAACTGTAAAGGACATTGGCTATCGCTGTCTAAGTTCTTAGATTGGGGATCTTGTTTATATTTGATTTCATTTATATCAGTTGACAGAGGAAAGAGTTATCACTACTACATCCTTGACTGATAAATTGTTGTAGTTTTCTGAGTGAATGATTTAAGTTCTAGAGAATTAAGTTCCTTTTGATTGCAATTAGATTTCATTTCAAGCATCCATTTACTCTTGTATTTAGCAATGTATTGCAAATTAGAAAACATTACTCTTGAAACAAATTTCCCACCTCGGATTGAGTACACTCTTGAAATAAAAAATCGTACCTGTATTGATAATTAATGTAGGATAAATAGGAGTTAAAAAGACACCTCTTTATACCTCAACAACAATCATTTAAAGAAGAAAACATGGCTTTGTTTTTGGCCATGTGATAAGAATTTCTAGAATCAATGAGCCACTCATGAGAATGAGAAGAAGAAGATATATTTAGTGCATAACTAGACTGAGATGCTTGACAACCACATGCAAAAAGTGTTATTCCTGAAGATGAAGTTGAAGTTGAAGAGTGCTCCAAATGGATGTTATGCTTCTTCATTGCTGCTTCCAAGGCTTCCATCTTCTTAAAGCATTTGGATTCTAAGTGGCCATCTCAATTACAAACGTGGCAATGTCTATCAGTATTCTTCCCTTTGTTTTCATTTGCCTTATCATTTTGTTGAAATGATTTTTCATTTTGAGACTGAAATTGCTTAGGACCCTTGTTTGGTTTAGGACCATTCTTTTTAGGATACTAATTCTTAGGATTTTTTGAATTTGGTTGCTGCTGGGTGGCTAAGGCTTTCTTAGAAGAGTTTCCAAGATTAAGAAGACCAATATCTAAGAGCTTTTCTTGTTATCTTATTAAAGAATCACAAAAGGAATTAAAAGAGGGAGACTTGTAGTCTTTTCCTTGAGAAATAAAGGAGTCTCTAGTAGAATGGAAGGTGGAAACAAACACAAAGTAGGCTGGTCCCAACTTAGTAAGAATGGAATAGATAAGGCTACCATCTTCTTTCTTAACCTTAACACCTTCCAAGAGAAGTCTAAGGGTCTTGAACTTCGACAAAAAATGTTCAATGGAAGAAAAATTATTGGGGTCCAATGTAAGCAACTTATTTTAGAGTTGATGGGCTCTAATTTCATTTTTAATTCCAAAAACTTTGGAGAGTTGTTTCATTGCTTCATTAGGAGTATCAAGTTCTGCGATATGGAATCTAAGGTCTAGAGAAATAGACATCCCTATCAACCCACATGTTTGATCTTGCCTATTTTCTCATTTGGCTACCTTATCTTCATCTTAAGGTTTGATTTCTTGGCCTAAGGCTATTCTGTAAAGACCTTTACTTCTAAGTAAATCCACAATGTAGGACCACAATTGGAAGTAGTTGGTGCTATCAAGAATAACTTGGCATGGAATTTCCATTTTAATAGAAACTGAAGCTATAGATGTTGAAACTAAGTGTTCTAATGGAAAGATCTTGAAAAAATAGACCGATTAAAAAAAACGGCTCTGAAAACGGCTTCCGAATGAAGAAGTTATGACTTTTTGAAGAAACGTTGTTGAAGATGTCGACAAAGTGCGTGAATGTGTGTAAATAAATGATAATATTGTGTTTAAAAAAATTCCCCTCGCCGCCCCCCTCACCCCCTTTCAAACTTAATCTGATTAGCTCACTTTAAAAAGACAAATTATGTGACTCACTTATATAAATAATGAAAGTCACTTTTACAATGGTACTTTATGAGCTACCCACTAAATTGTAACTTAAATAAAAGATAAATAGACTTTAGAATTATAAGTGACTCACTTTTTATAATGGGTGATAACACTTTTACATAAAGTAACTTTAAAACATACGTTACATGTGCTTTTTGAAAAAGTAACTCAACAAAAAGAAAAACTTGAACTCAAGACCTATTCTCATAAAGTAACTTTGGACGAAGTGAGCTAGTTTAAAAGGTTAGTAATTTTTGGAAAAGAGGAAGGTTTTTTATTTTTTTAGTCATAGAAGCTTTGGGGTGTGTGCTTACTTGAAAAAACTCTTTTTTCCTACAAAAAAAAAACCACAAAACCCAACATAGATATATATAAAAAAAAAACTTCGAGTTAGCTTTAGCCAACAACTAAATATTTTCATCAATGTTTCTGATTTTCTTAGATCACACTAAGACGCGGTGGAAAAGAGCATACGCATGAGAAAAATTCTTCATTTTTGTTTCTGATTTTCCTAGATCACACAAAGTTGTGGGGCAAAGAGCATATGTAGAAATGAAAGGTATAAATCCGGTAATAAAAAATAGAGAGCTAAATAAACCGAAATAAACAGAGAGATGAATAGCTAGAACTGCAAATAAAGACTGTATACCTCCAGATCTTAAGAATGACGTAGCTAGGGCTACCGGAAACCTTTTCGCGTGAAATGAAAGGGGTTCCTCATTGGAACATATGCTCCTAACACAATAGAGCATTCCTCTCGGCCTGAAAGCAGCCAGAAACAATAGATCTAGGAAACGATAGTCGGATGCAGTTGTACCGACTTCATATTTGGATCACCAATGGATGCAACCCTCAAATAGCTTCGATAAAATCTAGGAATTTACAGGGTAAGTTCCTCAGACAGAACACCAAAGGAAACCACTCATAAACAATTCATAGATCAATACACCAATATTCTTGACGTGGTTAAAACTCTCAAAGAGGGAAACAGTCCACGACCTGAGCCAATGCGTCCACTTCAGGCAATTTATTAATAAAAGAATGAAAATTTACATAAGCTTCTCCCATGAATGGTTACCCTACAAATGACCCTCCATGCTATTTAAATAGAGATCATGGAACAATCGGGTGTTAAGCCATGGATCAAGTGTTGGTAATACCGAGGAGAGAATGAACTGTCAGATCACTTCATACCTAGAACATATCGTGACCATCGAATTGTAAGTTACAAAAGTAAATAGTAAAAAAACACACTTTACCTAACTCTACACTAGACCAAGTTATACTTAACTATTTCCTATGTGTCAGAATATCCTAACAATGTGGAACTTATGCATACTGAGTACTTTCTTTTGCGTTATGTAATGCACTTACAACATTGCAAAGGGCAGTTCAAGGTATCTTCTCTGATCTAATACATGATTGTGTGGAATTTTACATGGATGGTTTTACTGTTTATGGAAATTATTTTGGAAAATCTCTTAAAAATTTGGAAAAAGTTCTCATTAGGTGTACATAAGCAAATCTCTCATTAAGCCATGAAAAATGTTTTATGATGTTTACTGAGGGAATTATTTTAGGCCAACATATTTCAGGAGATGGAATTAAAGTAGATGCATCTAAGAACAATGTAAACTTTGAAACGGGAACTATAAACTCAAAACGGGAACTCTGGCCAAAAAACGCCAAAAAAACATCAAAAACAGTGCTAAAAATGAAAAGTGTGTATACTGGAACGATGGTTTTTTTTTTTTAGGGACAATTTTGAACATGTTTTAAAAATGGCAGTGAAAACAAAATTTTCGTGCAAAATATAGCTTGAAAACGAAAAAGTGATTATACTGGAATGATGATTTTTTTTTTTAGGGTCAATCTTCAAAATTTAAAAAAAATGCTAGTAAAATGATCTAACAACATAAAAGTGACTCATAACTTCTCATTTAACACCATATGGAAATCAAAAATTTTATTTCAAGAGACGATGCATACATCAGTTAGATAAACTGTCTTAAACAATTATTCAAAATCACTCATATTTTCTTGCACGCCATTAGAATTCACATCTTCAGATGAGTCATTGGATGCTGATGAATATGTTCCATATTCTTCTCTTTCATCAACTAGTGCCCCATCTGAGTCCACATGCATGCGCATCATTTCAGGTTTCAAAATTCTTCTAGATCTACGACTGGTTTCAGCAGACTCCCATTTCAATACTGTTCCTTCTGGTAACAACCTTTTCAGAATCTCTATCATCTTGAAGCGAAGAGTTCCCCTCTTTGTTAAATTGAAGTCATAAACAAGTATGTCAACATCCTCCAATTTCAATATGTCTGTGTGGCGATGATTTATATTCGTACCCTTTCTTTCTCTCTTTCCACCATTTTTTTGTCAACTACCATCTCTGGCTTATACACACCATTGAATGGGTGTGTATTTGTGGCATACCAATGTACTTCAACACTTGTAACATCCTCATTTTCTGTAAATACCTTTATAACTTTAGCAACCCAAAATGGATAGCCATTGAGATCTCCATCTGCTAGCACTGTGATCATGCAACCCTCCTTAATATCCTGTACTGAACCCCTGTAAAGGTCTTCCATGGCTTCACGTTGTGCACAAGATCTTCTGGAACCAATACACATATCTCTTTCCTCTGCCTGTGAAGAATTAATGATACCTTGAGATTGTTGTTGTTCAACAATGTTTATTTCTGCATGTGCATTCGACACATTTTGTGGCCAAATAAATGGATTTTTCAAAGTTATATCTTCATTTGTTCTTGTTGAAATGATATCACTTTGATTATTGAAAAATGACTCCCACCAAACTGAATTAGCAATGTCAAAGTACTCATGTATATCTAATACATTTTTTAATTTCTTCTAGGCAATCGGAATAATTTATATCTATGCTTGTTTGCGTGCATTATGAACTTCACCAATTGATTGTAATAACAATATTTTCGATGCAAATATTGGATGATCTGAAATGAACTTCAAAAATTGCAAACCTGATGACGGTGCCCATTCTATAGTAGTTGAATACTTCTTGCCCCATATTAGTGTTTTCCCATCAATTTTTTTGATACGAAATTGATGTTGGAAGCTAATGTTATTAAGTTGTTCAATGCATTTCCCCTCGCCATATGATCCCATAATAAACCTTCGCATGCCAACAGTTTCTTCCAACACATCAAAAGTAGGCTCTGGCATGTATGATTTCTTAATACATTCAATTAATGATGGCAAGCTCCCAACTTCCTTCCTCCTCAATGTGACTGAAAAACGACTGAACATCTCATCAATATGGTCATGAGTGTGCCCAACATGAAGGAAACCAACCTTTACCTTCTGAAAAATTCTCAATTCAACAAGCATGTTTAGATATCCAAAAACAACCTGATTTTTGTTTTCATGGCAAGTGTTGTCCAATTGTAGATACAAAACTTTAGGAAGATTACCAAACCAATGAGAAAGAACATCATGAATTATGGTTATGGTTAGATTTGCATCATTATGAATATTTGGAGCTGTGAAGTACACCTTTGGCAACATTTTCCCATTGAAGACCATACAACCGACCAAGTGATACTGAATAAAATTTTCCTCTTGTAAATTTTTGGGTGTGTGAAAAAAATGTGGTAAAAGTGTTTTCTTCTGGTCCATACCATCAATTATCAAACCCAAATATTTATTTGGATTGTCATAACACTTCTTTCGATGCTTGTACAACTTTTTCCATTCATTTGTTTGTTGTTCGCGATGCTCCTGAAGTTCTTTAACAATTGAATCTACACAACATAAAAGAAAGCCATTAAGAAATATGTTTTCATACTTGATGAATATACACTCTTAAAAGTTAAAGTTATGAATGCCTACCTCTTTCTGACCCTTCACATTTGTCCCTTTTTGATTTAAGAGAAGCACATGTACTGCAAATCTGCATCCTTGTCTTCTTAGGAATACAGACATTATTGAATTCTTTCTTCCATATCTTCACAAAATATTGATATGTAATAAACTGGCCATGTCCCTCAGCACCTTCTGCATATTATTTGTATAAGTTGTAGATTTCGCGTCTCGAAAAATTATCTGGAATATGTCTTGTCTCTCTATTTGGCATACACTCTCCATGCTTTGAAAATAAATCTTTCATCCATGACATTGCAATGTTTGATAATGGCCCAAACTGTCTTTTATGATGTATTTCAGAATAAAATGTGGGATCCTTTCCAAATTTTCTTGAATTCTCGAGAGACAAAAATTCCCAATCAAATGAAACATTTTGAAAGCTTTTCTATAGATAAATAAAGTCTTAATATGATAATCATAACTTGACAATGTAGATTGCATGCACCCAACTAAATATGAATTTTGCATGCTTTTATTCATTGACAAATATCTCTTCCTGCTCTCAAATGAAAATTTTAAATCCATATGTTTCAAGAAATCTTTTTGGAAACATTCACTTGAAATGAGTGCGCTGATAGAACTTCTTCTCGTCAGATATTCAGCTCTACCCCTTGTATAACTAGAACATCTTGCATTGATACGAAAAGGTCTGGTCCTACTCCTCGATACAATATTTCTTGGCAACATCTTCATCATTAGATCATCATTTGTATAAGGATTTTTATCATCATTAAGAGGAATGTTATCCACACTATGATCAACTGTGCTTTTCAAATACTGACTTGGAGGATATTCTTCATCTTCCCCTTCTTCAGTGCTACTGTCATAGTCCATAGAATTCAGACTCAATGGAAATTTTGACTCGATATTTATTGGATTTTCTTCCTCATGTGCATTTTCAGTGCTGCTCTCACGGTCCATAGAATTAGGACTAAGTGTATCATCTTGTCCTTCATCACTGCTACCTTTATACTCATTAGAATTAGGACTAAGTGCATCATCATGTCCTTCATCACTGCTGCTCTCATAGTCCTTAGAATCAAGACTAAGAGGACATTGTGACACTCAATTCTTTTGAAATTCATCATCGCACTCTTCATCACTGTTGCTCTCATAGTTTTTAGAATTAGGACTAAGTGGACACCGTGACACTCCATTATTTTGAATTTCATCATCCCGCTCTTCATCACCGCTGTTGTCATAGTCCTTAGAATTAGGACTAACTGGACACCGTCGCACTCCATACTTTTGAAATTCATCATCCCGCTCTTCATCAAAGCTGCTCTCATAGTTCTTAGAATTAGGACTAACTGGACAACGTGACACTCCATGCTTTTGAAATTCATCATCATGCACTTCATCGCTGCTGCTCTCATAGTCCTTAGAATTAGGAGTAAGTGGACACATTGACACTCCATTCTTTTCAAATTCGTTATCACGCTCTTCATCACTGCTACTCTCATAGTCCTTAGAATTAAGACTGAGTGGACACCATGACACTCCATTCTTTTGAACTTCACCATCTTGCTCTTCATCACTGCTGCTTTCATAGTCCATAGAATTAGGACTAAGTGGACACCGTGACACTCCATTCTTTTGAATTTCACCATCTTGCTCTTCATCACTGCTGCTTTCATAGTCCATAGAATTAGGACTAAGTGGACATCGTGGCACTCCATTCTTTTGAACTTCACCATCTTGCTCTTCATCACTGCTGCTTTCATAGTCCATAGAATTAGGACTAAGTGGACACCGTGAAACTCCATTCTTTTGAAATTTGTCATCAAGCTCATCATCACTACTGCTTTCATAGTCCTTCAAATTCATACTAAGTGGAATCTGTGACTCTTTATTTATTTGAAATTCTTCATCCCCTCTTTCATCAGTGCTGCTCTCATAGTCCTTAGGCTCAAGACTAAGTGGAAGAATTGACTTTCTATTCATAGTGGAAGAATTCCCACTATATTCATCCATATGAATAGAGTTGTTACGCGATGAAGATGTTGATGTTGTATAAATCGAAACTTCACTATCAGGACAATCCATCCCTTTCAAATAGAATATGTCGAATGATACGAATGGAGAGTCTCCTAAAGATATTATATAGCTTAGAGAATGAAATTTTCCCTCCAAAAATTTCCCTCCAAAAAAATTTCGCGAAAATATTTCCCTCCAAAAATTTTCCAACCAAAAAATTTCGCGAAAATATTTCCCTCCTAAAAGTTTGTGAGATATATTTCACTTCATTATTTTATTATGCAATTTAATGAAAAATGTAAACTTAATTTTTTTATGAAATAAATCATTAAAGTTAAAATTGTAAACTACAACTTCTACCTAAATCATTTTAATAGTCAAAGTATATAATTTTTACTAAACAATTGAATGTTTTTTTAAATTTTTATAATACATTTAGAAACAAGGTAACCCCAAATTTACCCCGCTATAAAACAATTCCAAACTGTTCGCTTTATCATATTTTCATTCATTGCCATAAAAAAATTAACATGTTAAAATTTATTAAACTAATTAATCCTGCATTCACCATATGATAAAACATCTTCGTAGTTTCACCTATATATTCCATTATCACTATTACTCACGTTACATCAAGGTTTGCTGAGGTTCGTTAAAAGACTTGGAGCGAATTTGTGGAGCAACTACATTGGGATCAACAACATATTCAACGAAGAATTTCTGCAATTGAAAGGTCAATTAAATTTTTTTCCTTGAAATTTCTCATATTAAATTAGTTTAACGAAGTAGATTTCTTTTCTAAACTTAAAATTTTTTGTCAACCAAATTAAGAAATATTTCCATCATGAGCATGGTTGGCTGAGGGCAACCCCATCCCTCATACCCCCTTAACCCTTCCCCCCCCCACCCAACCCATACCCACTGCCCGTAATCCCACCCCCTACTCAGCCCCCTCCCATCCCCACCCCGCCCCTCCCCCTCGCCCTCCCTCCTTCGCCTTCACTTCTGCCTCCTGACCTCCTCGCACTCGGACGGCCACCCGGGCACTCCTGCGGGCCGCCGGGGTGGTGCTGGGTGAGGCACTACCGCCAGCCCGCGCCACCCTAACGGCCCACCGGCCCACTCGGGATAGCCATCCGATTCCGGGAATCGAATGGCCACCCCGGGCAGGCCGGCGGGCCACCGGGGTGGCCCTCTGATTCCAGGAATCGGATGAACACCACGGGCGGGCCGGCAGCCCGCAGGCGTGCCCGGGTGGCCGTCCAAGCCGGAGGAGGTCGAGAGGCGGAGGCAGAGGAGGGAGGGAGGGAGGGCAAGGGGGAGGGGCGGGGATGGGATGGGGCGGGGTTGGGTGGGGGTCAGGCAGGGATGGGTGGGAGCGGGGTTGGGTGGGGGGGTTTGGGGGGCGGGTATGGGTTGGGTGGGCGGGGGGCAGGTATGGGTGGGGACCGGGCGAGGTTGGGTGGGGGGGTTTGGGGGGCGGGTATGGGTGGGCGGGCGGGTGGGGGGCGGGTGGGTTGGGCGGGTGGGGGCCAGGCGAGGGGCGGGTATGGGTGGCGGCCGGGCGGGGTCGGGAGGGGGTCGAGTGGGGGCGGGTATGGGTTGGGTGGGTGGGTTTGTGTGGGCAAGTATGGGTTGGGTGGGGCGAGGGGGGTTATGGGTGGGGGGGGGTTAAGTGGGTGGGGGGGGGTAGGGGGGTATGGGATGGGGCAGGCGGGGGTTGGTTTGGGTATGGTTGGGGGGGGGGGGTTGGTTTGGGTATGGGTTGGGTGGGGGGGTTAAGTGGGTGGGGGGTGGGGGGAGGATGTGGGGGGGTTAAGTGGGTGGGGCGTGGGGGGGATGGGGTGGGGTTAAGCCGGTGGGGTGGGGAGTGGGGGATGGGGTAGGGTTAAGTTGGTGGCGGGTAGGGATGGGGTATAGTTAACAGGGGGCGGGGGGTGGTTTTGGGAAGGGGGTTAAGGGGGGCGGCGGGTATGGGTGGCCGGTTAAGGGGGTAAGCCGGGGGGGATGAAGGGGAACGAGGGGGCTCAGGTAGAGGGGTAAGGTAAGGGGGAGTGATGAGGGGTTAGAAGGAGCTATAGTGAGAGGGAAACGAGGGGTGAGGGGGATGAGGGGGAGGGTGGGTGACTCGGGCTAGAGGGGTGAGGTGAGGGGGAGGTATGAGGGGTAGGAGGAGGTAGAGTCAGGGGGGAACTAGGGGTGAGGTGAGGGGAGGAGGGGGTATGAGGGGGAACGAGGGGTGAGGGGGGAGTGTTAGGTAGAGTGGGGAGAAGGGGAGTGAGGGGAGAGATGAAAGGTGAGGCGGGGATGGGTAGGTAGAGTGAGGTGAGGTGGGGGTGAGAGGGGCAGGGGGGAACCAGGGGTGAGAGGGAAGGTTGGGAAGGAGGAGGTGGTGAGGGGGGTCCGGGTAGAGTGAGGGGGAACAAGGTGTAGTGTGGTCGCAGGTAGTCGGGGGGGGGGGGGGGGGTGGATGAGGGGTGAGGTGAGAGGAAGGGAGGAGGGGTGGATGAGGGGTGAGTCCGGGGGGAGTGAGGTAGGGGGGATGAGGTAGGGGAGGGGGGGTTAAGGGGTAGAGGGAAGGAGGGGTAAACATGGGCTGGGGTAGCCATTCAATTGCGGGGAGGGGTGGTTCAGTTGGGGGTGAGGCGGGTAGGTGGAATAGGTGGAAGGTGGGTAAGGGTGGGCTAGGCTGGCGGACGTTGGGGGGAAGGGAGTAGGTTGTTGGGGAGAGCGGAAAGGGGGTGAAGTGGAATTGGGGTTATGGAACGGTAGTGGGGCTAGGGGGTGGAGGGGAAGTGGTTGGGGGGTGGGGTGGCGTGGCGTGGGGGTAGGGGGGGAGGTGTGGAAGGGGGGTAAGGGTGCAGTTGGATGGTTGTCCAATTGCGGGGTGGGGTGGCGTCGGTCGGTTGAGGGGGAAGAGGGGTAGGGGGCGTGCAGGGTAAGTGGTGGGGAAATCGCTTGCCACTCCATGGATGGACAGGGTGGTGTCAGTGGGCTTCTTCCATTTCTTAGTGTTAATATTTTTTTAATTTCAATTATTTGATTATACAAATTAAAAATTTAGGATATATTTTCGTTGTGGATTTAAGTTAATATGTTTTCGTTGTTTACTATTTTTCAGGAAAATGGCATCAAAGAAAATTTCTATGAATATGTCTGGACCAAAGACACTTAAAGGTGCATCTTCAAAAAACATTGGTGAACGAACTCCACCTGAGCTCATGGCTACAAATCTTTCAAGTGCCTCAAATGATAAGAAGATGATTTCAGACTGGAAGAATTCAAAAGAGGTGAAATTCCCATCAAGAATATGGTATGTGAAAGAAAAAGAAAGTCAAAGTGTGAGCATATATCTATATATTGATATATCGAATGAAAATGGAATTTTTGAGATGATGGGAAGAGTCATAGATATGTGTTTGGTACCAAACACTGAAGTTGTTTACATACTTACAAAAGCTCCCAAGTCACATGAAAGGATTAAATATCAACTAACATATTCATTGTATGACACGAGAGATGTATCTACAAAGTTGTGTAAACAAATTGTAAATGAGATGAAACAAAACATCGTAAGTATTGTCATTTATATTTTTATTTTTTTTTCCTGAAAGTGTCTCGCTATATTTTTTTAATTTTGTTTTTATTGACATATGATATTTTATTTGGCATAATTTTGTTGAAAGTTTTTCAATTAGGTTGGGAGGCATTCATTTCATAGAGCATGATATCATGAAAGTTGTCAGAAGTTTTTACTCAGTGTCAGAAAAAGATATGGAAAACAAGGAAAATGTAGTAATTGATGATGCTACAAAACTACATCCAAAAGATCAGAAAAAAAAGGCCTCTAGTGGACAAATCTAGCAAGGGTAAAAAAGTTACTTTTGATGGCAATGAAGTTGAAACTAACAATGAAGCATATGTTGCCATTATTGAAGATGACATTGGAACTGAGAAGAGTCGTAAAAGACCAAAAGTAACAATGCCAAAAAATAAATATGTTTAGAATCTTATGACGAAGAAAAGTAAAGTTGAAGATTTTGAAGTAGTCATTACCAGCAGTCAAGAAAAAGCTAGTGAAAATTCAAAAGAAAGCAGAGAAATCATTACACTAGGAGCTGATTTAGAGGATGGAATTATCAAAACAAAACAAAATGCCATTCGACAGGATTTGAAAAAGAAAAACTTAATTAATGGTGGTCGTACATTTCAGCTTAATGTCAGACAAACCTATAAGGCAAGTGAAGGACAATGTCAATATCAAGTCAGAAAGCCACACCATCTGCATGTTCACAACTTGAAGACATTGATGAGGTATAATCCATATGCTCATGTGGTTAATTATGTGCTTCTTGTTGATCCAGTTCAAGTTCCCAACAAAGAAGCATTTGATAAGTCAAAATGTTTTGAATACAATTATTATGTGCTTGGGGGGAACCATTCTGTAGAAGCTCAAAGATAATTGATAGAGGAATATCCCAATAAGCCACGTTTTGAAACAATGAAATGTATCATTTACGTTGTTTTATCGGATATAGAAGCAAAGTTAGTGGCATGGGATCATAATTCAGATAATGAATATAGGATGTCTATGAATTTCATCCAAAGGGTTAGATTTATTCATAGTAAATTTCAAGAAAAATGTGGTGGGGATAGGATAAATGTTACGGAAAATTTCGGAAGGGAACGTTGTATGGAAATAGGCTATCAAATTGAAGAGAAACCCAATTCAAAAGATGGAAAACGCAACCTTCCTAGTGACATATTTAGAGGTGTTGATAACATTTTCCAATTGGAATTTAGAACTAGAGATGTTTGGAACTTGATTGATGAGATTTTTAGCATGTGGGAAAACATTGGCATTAAAAACCAGAAGGTTAAAAAGTCTAAGCCATTGATATGTGGCGACAGTAAATTAGGTCCTGACTTGAAGCAGCTTCCAGAAGATATGACTATCACACCTTGGAGAGCAATGCAAGGAGTGAAAGATGAAAAAATTGTCAAAATAATATTATCTCGTGTGGAGTCAGGGGAATTATCATTGGAGGAAATGTCCGAGGAATTTCAAAAGTAAGTTTGTTGAATTATTTTTATTTATTTCTAGATTATAATTTTATTTTAAATAAAACATGTTGTTCTTGGTAGTATTTGTTATACATATCATTATATTGACTTTTTGTTACTTTATCTATGTAGTCACAAAGTTTACATGAAAATTCAAGAACAAATGGTTAGATTGTTGAATGAAGATAGTTGGGATGATGTCATACGCAACTATCCAGATTCAAGTTCTACATCAACATTAAAAGCTTTTTATCTTACATTTAAAAAGGTATCTTGATTTACACATTCATTTTTATTCATCTGTGTACTATTTTTAATTTATAACTTACACATATATTTGTTTATTTTATAAAAGATGAAGAAGGATGATAATGGAGCGCCAACTAGCTTCAGAACCTTTATTGAAAAAATTAAGACCGAAACACTGAGGAAGCAAAGTGTTAAGAATGTTGAACTTGATCCAACTCTTACTCATTTCATTTGGAATGGGCTAGACACTGTTCAATATCAAGTAATACAAGGCAACTATGAAGACATTGCTAAACTCATACCTAAAAGGGAGTATGCGCTAGTTAATGCAAATATTCCCCGTGGTTTCAATGTTCCAAATATTGACTATGATAGCGACCCTTATACTTATAAGGCTTTTAGTAAATTGGTTGCGGGATTTGTAGAAGTCACGTCATCACCATTATGGAGATTTGTGACATTTCATTCGGACACACAATTGGCAATGATATTGTCAAGCTTCAAAGGGAAAACAAATTCAAGGATGTAGCTTACATGGTAAGACGTTTAAAATGTATATGTGATTAATGTTGAAAAATTCATTTATGTACAAGTTGATTGAAATTTTACTATTTCATGTTACAGGAAAAAGTCAAATCTTCTTAACCGTGATGATCAAGTATTTATAAATGATTGTGAGTTCATTCATATTGATAGTTGGGCAAAAGATGATAGTTGTATGTCTATGATTTTTAATCGGGTGTACGGAAAGAGTCATAGCCAAATACTGAGTTATGATACTGTTGTGAGAAAACTAACATATGAAGATAAAGAAGCCAAAGGAGATATAGTTAACATTTATCAAAAACCACAATTATTAGTTAACTATCTTATAGACATATGTTCAAATGAAGGAGATTGGGTTCTAGATTTATTTTCTGGCTCAGGTAAGTTTTATTATATAGAATTGAATTTCAATATGTTATTTTTTTAATTAATATATCATTGTACTAATTTACTTCATTATTTCTTTTATGCTTGATAACTAGGTACAACACTAAAATGATACCTTCAAAAAGGAAGAAATTGCATTGCAATTGAAAAAGATCCATTACAATGCAATTTCATTCAGCAAAGAATTAATGCTCTTCAATTTCTTCTAGATGCAATGCAAGAAATTGGGTTGAAGAAAGGGAACTTTAGTGAATCACTTGTCGCAAAAAAGGAAAAGGAACCTCAACCACCATTACATGGGATGTTTGGAAAGACATACATTGGGAGATTGGTAGACATGAAAGATCTATTAGAAGACGAAAATGAGCAAAAGCAAGCATAAAATATTGAGAAAGAAAACAATGATGAAACTCTAGAGGACTAAGAGTTTGGATTATGTGACGTTGTTGATTAAATTTAAGTTATGCTTGGAAATCAAGCTCATCTTTTGTAACTATTAAGTAGTTATACTTGCAATGTTTTGACTTTGACATTTTATGAGAAGAATATACACTCAATTAAGGTTGTTATGCGTTGAATATTTGCAATATGTGATTTTCGCATTAATTTTTAAGTTAACCATTATTTTTTGAAAAAAAAAGTGATTATTATTATTTTTTTGATATGAAATTCATAAAAAAAACTATTATTTAATTATTTTTAGTTAAAATTTTCGTATAAAAATTGTGATTTTTGCATGTCAATTGTAGCAAAAAATTATCAAAATGTGTGTTTTTTTAATTATATTTATGTTAAAAATGGCTACTTTTATGTCAATTGTTAGAAAATATTGTTTTTTAGAATCAATTATTTCTTGTGGATTGAAAAATTAATTAACAATGTATAAATATGTAGAATATTGAAAATTCAAAATATCAACCTTCTTTTTTAAATATGCGAAACAATAAAAACCTCACTACAAAAAAAATAAAATTAAAATAAAAACAAGAAAATATGAAGAAAAAGACCACTTCAAAAATTATTAAGTTTACAAAATAATTATTTACATTTCATACATTAGAAAATCAAAAAAGTTAAAAAAAAACCTTTTAAAAAAAAGTCTGGTGCAGAATTACCACGTTTTTAAATTAGCATAAAAAACACTACCATTATAAAACGCAATGTACATAAAAAATTTTATAGTGCCAAAAACTAAGCTTTAAAAAACACATGTGTGTTCTGCATAACCCCTTTTCGAAATCGGGTCACTTTTTTGCTATCTCTACAAAATGGGTAACAACATGGGTTCCCGTTTCAAAGTTTACATTGTTTAAAGTTCCTACATGTCAAATGGATGGTAGAAGTTTTCTTGGTTTTACTAGCTATTATACAATATTTATAGAAAACTAAAAAAATATTGCCTCTCCACTTTTCAAATTGCTTACAAAATATTGTGAATTCATCTAGAATCCTAATTGCCAAAAAGCTTTTGAAGCATTGAAAGAAAAGATTTATGAAGCATCCATTTTAAGAGGACCAAATTGGAAACTACCTTTTCACATTTTGACTGATGCCTCAGATACAACTTTAGGAGATATATTAGGACAAAAATATTTAACTCCATATGCCATTTATTACACAAGGAAAACTTTGACCCCTATGGAGTTGAATTATACTATAACAGAAAATGAGTTTTTATCTATTGTGCATGCCATCAATAAATTCAAACATTATATCAATGGTTATGAAAACTTCATTCACACAAACGATCCTGCAATTATGTTTAATGAATAAATCAATTACTAATGCCAGAATTACAAGATGGTTATTGTTATTACAAGAATTCAATATTACTATTTTGGATAGACCTGGAAAACAAAACACAGTTGCTGATTTTCTATCTAGATTCCAAAATGATAATAATGATATTCCCACATAAGATACTTTTCTTGATGAATATATTTTGCAGTATCTATTAAATATCCTTGGTTTGTAGATATTGCTAATTATTTGGCTACAAGAAAGTTACCATCATACTTGTCTCCTCAAGAGAAAAGAAAGGTTATTCAAACTAGTGCATTTTATTCATGGATCATAAATGAAGAATTGTACAATACATGACCTAACTTAATCATTTGAAGATGTGTGATTTGAATTGGAGAAGATTAGTAATACTGTGCTAATTCCCCATTCAGAAATAAACGCAAGATGCTTATCATTTTCTTTTCAAGTGCTTAAGGATTCAAAAACTTTTGCAATTAACAGATTCCCATGAGAGTTTCTTATGTAAATGTTATAAACAATTTAACATAAAAACATATGCTGAATAGCAGCAATATAATAGCAATGAACATCAATGTAGAATACATAACAAGAACATGATAAAGGAGTTCACCGCTCTTGGGCTACATCTCCTTGGTCCAACTTCCAATGGATTGGGCCTCTATATTATGCTCAAATTAGATAAAAATTGTGTTTACAATGATCTGATGCCTCCGAAACCTGTCTCCATGAGTTCAGAATACTCAAAAATGGCTATCCAACCTCTTTCTTCAACATCTTTGGATAAGATCTGAAGAGGTTATGTCTACTCCCTATTTCTTCACTAATTGTTCCAAAAAATGCTCTAAAACCAGTAGAAAACTACAAATTAGCCACAAAATCCGCTAACAGGGCAAGAATTTTGCCACTCTGACCATATTCTGTTGGCCTTATCGCAGATCGTAATCAAAAGGTTTCAGCGGGTGGAATGTCTTGTTTGCCTGGCGAAATGCTACGATTGCGATGTCTCGGACTTGCCGAAGTTTTAAACTATGACATATAATGTTATCATGTCTGGGGTCTTTCGCATTCAGGACATAACTTGCACCGTGGCCGATTCCTGTTACTGTTGTGATTATAATATGCGATCGCATCGCATTACATCGCTAACCTTGCTGGAGCCTGGGTCAATACCTATTCTCTGATCCCTTTCACCGATTACGATTGCAATTTGATCGCATCACTACCCAACCTACAGGGGAGCCGCTTTGAAACACCTTTTCCACCTACCACTACGACACATGAGGACCAATGGCAGGATGCCACTTAATGCCTCCATATTCACTAAATACTTTCCACATCATCCCAATCATGCCATGTAGGAAAGTCAAACTTGATCTTTGACTTTCTCTAACTTCTGCATACGAACTCAAATTCAAGTGCCATTCACACCATTGGATTTAGAATGACGAGCTCTGAACTATGAAGCTGAGCTTGAGAAGATTTTGGAACTTTGATTTTTGAGCATAATTCTAAGCACATGATCACTCGTCCAGACCCCAAAAAGATCACTTTCAGTTATTGAATAGATGAGGGTATTGTTCCTTCACCTTCCCCATTTTAATCCATTTGGCCTTTGATGGATGTGTACCTTTGAGACCCACCCAAAGATAATCAATATTTCCTCTTTTAGTTGCCCTTGTTCTTCTGTCAAGTATAATATCTTGCTGGAGCATATCAAGGTATTATGGAGAAAAGTCTTCAATAGATGGAATTTGAACATTCTCTCCTTGATCTTCAATCAAAGGAGGTTCATACAATCTCAAATTTTCAACATTAACAACATAATAGATTTGCATGTATGAAGGCAAATCAAGCCTGAAAGCATTATTACCAATCTTTTCTAGAATTTTAAATGGACCATAACGAATTGGTTTCAACTTCTTACGTTCGCCTTGAAGCCTTTCCTTGCTAATGTATAGGAAAACTTCATCACCTACTTGAAACTGATGATCCACATGATGCTTATCATGCCTTGCCTTATACTTGCCTTGAGTCTTTTCTAGTTGTTCTTGAACTGTTTGGTGAATCAACTGAATTTTCTCAATGAATTTTTTTGCTTTGTCTATGTCACTATGTCCATCTACAACTACATCTTTCTCAAAGATGAAATCCAAAGGCGATTTAGGCAAATAACCAAGACATGCCTCAAAGGGCGAAGTTAGAGTAGAAGAGTGTTTTTCTCAGTTGTAAGCATGTTAAATATAATGCAACTGTTCATCCCATAAATTAGGATGTTTGCTACAATATCCTCTTATAAACTGAATTATTGTCTTGTTTACCACTTCATTTTGACCATCTATTTGCGGATGAAATGATGTACTTTTCTTCAACTTGGTGTCCATCAAGTTCCATAAAATTGACCAAAAATTTCCAACAAATAGAGAATCATGATCACTTAAAATAGAAGTAAGCAATCCAAAATGAACCGATACATTTTGAAAGAAAATTTGAGATGTTCGTTCAACTGTAATTTGTTTTTTACAAGGCATTAACATGCACATCTTGCTGAACCTGTCCACAATTACATACAAATAATAATGACATTTCCTTGATAAAGATAGACCTCCTAAAAATTCCATAGAAACACTTTCCCATGGTCTTGAAGGCACTGGAAGTGGTGTGTAAATCCTAGTTTCCTATTACTAGGCTTACTGACTGCACACAATGAACAACCTCTTATAAAATGTGACACACTTTCAAGCATACTAGGCCAATAAAAATACCTCTGAATATTTTCCACTCTTTTACTTACACTGAAATGTCCAGCAATAAGAAAAGTGTGCACTTCTCTTGTGACTTTTACTCTCTCTCCCTGTGGAACACAAAGTTTTCCCAAAAGATACAACAAATTATGATGTACATGGTAGTTTAATTCCTCAACTTGGTGGACTTGACTCAAGTTTAAATATACCTCCTGAAAGTAAGAATCCTGTGCATATTGTTCAACATAACTTTCAGGCAAAACATAATTACTCTTTAGTAAAATGGACACATTTACAACCATTCTAGAAAGAATATCAACAACTCTGTTATAAATTCCTTTCTTGTACCTGATTACCAAGTGGAATTGTTGTAAAAATCCCATCCAATGAAAGTTCCTTGACTGCTACAATTTGGTTTGAGATTGCATATATTGCTATTGGAAATAATACTTGGGTGGGGGGGGGGGGGGGGTGAATCGGTATTATCAAATCAATAATAAATTTTTCATTTGCATATTCAGATTCATATACGCTACTTCAGTTAAGGATACCTGCGTATATACACAACTGTGTTTAATGCAACTAGCGTATATCCAGTAAACTTATGATTCAATTAGTTGATCTTCAATGAGTGCATCACAACATTATTAACCATATTAATAGTAAACAGGTGCAGTAAAACAGAACAGATCATCACACATAAGGAGCACACATGAACACCATGATATAAGGTGGAAACCCAATGTGGGCGAAAACCACCTGCTGCAATTTGTCTCTATCTTCTTTTAATAAGAAACTTCTTTTTACAATAGTACTGGTGCAGTATTATACCAGTACACAGGCTTCTACCTGCAGAAGGCTACAACCTTCTTAGCTCTTGTACTAGCCGATCCATTTACTAGTACGTAGGCGCTAGCCTATTGAAGGCTCCAACCTTCACTCGTTTTCCAGCTGCTCCTGGAAGGGAGCTACAAACCCCTGGCTCTTGTACTGGCTGATATGTTTACCAGTACGTAGGCACCGGCCTACTGAACTCTACGATCTTCCAGGGACCACGTTTCATACATTTTCATACTGGATCCATAAATACAAAACAATCACCACTGCAATACAATCATCAACTTATACCTACATCATCAATCTTTGAATCACCCAATACTGAACCACTGAAACCAGAACACAGAACAGACAATAGAACTCTACAACAATAACCAGATCCAACTGCAACTTCAAATATCATATCTCATAATGTATACGCTACTATGAAGAATCAAACCAACGTACATATGCACTTTTACCAAAGCCAACACGCGTACAAATCTGCAAATACTTACTTATAACTTTGCAGCTGTTCCAGACATCAGTCATACCCGAATCATAACATTCATACCATAAAACATGCGTCAATAATTCAGATCTAGTCTATCCATGATCAAACCACATAATGGTAATACATTCCAAGCCTTATGATCCCGATCCATCATCCATCATCAACAGCGTAGGTGCATCCTTGATTCAGATCAAGCACAACATCACAAACCCATAACCAGCATCCTAGTTCTCACACTTTATCAGATATTCATCACTTGCAAATTGCACACTTGGCCTAATGATCTTTTCCTTATATAGGTTTAGGCTTTTCTCAATACCATGGTCCAAAACCATGTAGAACTAATACCTTGGACCCAATACCTGGGATCAACACTTCGGACCAAATACCATGGACAAAATACCACGGACCAAGACTTGGTTTTCCAACATGTACGCGCCTTTCCTTCTGTGAACCTGCGTGTGTACGTATACGTGCTTTTTGTTCTTCTCACCCGCGTGTATACTCGCTTTCATCAAGGTTAACGTACGTATATCTCTCTCTTGACCTGTTGTACTAAGATCTGTCCTTTGATTGAGTTGCCATCACCTATATCATACCTCTGAGTGAGTTGCCATCAAGGACAACACTTGTATCATAATGCCAACAATTGCAAAGGTTGATGATCGGTGTGAATAATGGTTTCTTTTCCCATCAAATAAATCTTCCATTTCTTCACACTTTGTACCAATGAATAAAGCTCTTTATCATACATAGGATAGTTTATAACAACACCATTAAAAATCTCAGAATGAAATGAAATGGGCTTTACATGCTGTAAAAGAACTGCACCCATGGCGTAGTCACTTACATCTGTCTATATTTCGAAGGGTTGTTTCAAATCCAGCAATGCCAAAACTGGGTCTGAACTGATATTTTGTTTCAAAGCATCAAATACTTTTTTGTTTGCCTTCCAATTGGAAGACAATCTTCATGTTGGTCAATGCATGTAGTGGAGCTGCTATGGAGGAGAAATTGGAAATGAACTTCCTCCAATACTGCACTGATCCTAGAAAACTCCTTACTTCTGTAATAGATTTGGGTATGGGCCAATTCACAATGACGAAACTTTAGAGGGATCAATCTTCAACTCAATGCCTCTAACTATGTGGCCCAAATACACTAAGGAAGCTTACCAAATTCAAATTTAGACATCTTTAGAAATAACTGTTCTTTTCTAATGATATCCAAAACTTTCCTAACATGCTTGACATGATCTTCTCGTGATTTGTTGAATATCAAAATATCATCTAAATAGACAATTACAAACTCATCAAGAAATGATCTTAAAACATCATTCATAACTCTCATGAATGTAGCTGGAGCATTACAAAGACCAAAAGGCATCACGAACCACTCAAAAAATCCTTGTTTGGTTTTAAAAGCAGTCTTCCAAATGTCCTCCTCAGCTATTATAACTTGATGGTATCCACTTCTCAAGTCTAATTTAGTGAAATTCTTTTCATTTTTCAACTAATCTAGAAAATCATCTATTTGGGTAGTGGGTATTAATTCTTTATTGTGCTCTTATTTAAAGATCGATAATCTACACACATGTGCCATGTTCCATCTTTCTTGGGTACCAATACAATTGTTGAACCACATGGCGAAGTAGAAGGATGAATTATTGCGTTATCTAACAATTCCTAGACTTGTTTTTTAATTTCTAAACTTTCCAGAATTGAAATTTGATACATACCAATGTTTGGGAGTGGACAGTCCTACTGTAGCTTAATTTCATGTTGAATTCCTCTTTTTGGTGGCAGTCCCTTTGGTTCTTGAAACATGTCCCTATATTGACTGACCACATTAACCAATTCAGCTTTCAGCTTCACATTACAGCGTACAAAGGATTCCTACTCTGTGTCATTCTTCTGCTTGATCATGAGGAGCACGAGACTGTTGTTGGAATTAACCAGTTGTTTCATTTCACCTGTGCTTACCAAAGACATACTAAGATTTCTATGATGAGCTCTCATAATGTACTCAACTCCGTCTTTGAACAAATGATATTTTTTCTCAAATCTGTGGAAAAAAGCCTTCCTGTCATACAAATACGAACTTCCTAACACAATTCCTAAGATATCCAATGGCACAACGTCTAATTCAACTTTATCAATGAAATTGCGGTGATTAAAAATATAAAAACACATTTCGTGTGACCTAGAAATTAGCATCCTTGGTTATCCAACACAATGGATACGGTTTATGATGAGGCATGGTTTCCGGATTCAATTTCTTGACTAACTTCGTATAAATTAAGTTGGCTTGAGATCCACTGTCAAACAATGTATCGATTTTTATATGTTTGGAAATAAATTGGATATGGAACAAATCGATTTGGTTTTCCTCATTTGAAATGCGATGAGAGTTATTTGCTGCATTGGTACTTGCTACGACTACCTCTTTGTTGACCTCTTTGCTTTATTTTGCCACGACTTTTCCTTTGGTGGTTGTGGCTACAATTTTTGTTTCACCCCCGAGTCTAAACCCAAGTCTTGTTATGCAGCATCATTGGTCTTCTGTTTCCCTTTATTGTTGAATTTCTTTGGTCGTAATTATTGATGAAGCTTCCAACAATGTGCTTCATCATGTCCTTCCTTGGAACAATTCTTGCACATGGGTCTCTCCCCTTCATTCTTAACATAAGCATTTTTCTTCTACTTTCCTTTAAACTTCTTCCTTTTTTCAACACTCTAAAATGGCTTCTTCTTACCGTCTTCCTATATATTTTTCCCTCTTGCTTCGAGTTGTGTAGCTTGAACAAAAACCTCATCAAGATTCGTGGGACTGAACATAAGAATGGTATGTCAAAGATAGCTATGCAACCCTCCTATGTATTTCAACAAGGCATATTGTGACTATAAGTCTACTCCTATCATAAGAGATCTTTTCCTAAACTCTTATGTATTCTCTTGCACATTTTGACCTTTCAATTGTCTGAAATTTTGCTAATTCATAATGGCTTTTTGCATATGAGCTAAAGGGTAGAAGTGTCTTTTTATAGTAGTAATGAAATTAGACCAAGTAATAGAGATCTTACCATGTTTCTTGATCTCGTATTGAGTCCTTGATTCCCACCATATACGTGTTGCACCCTCCATTCTCAATGAAGCCAACTTAATCTTGATATCATCCTCTTGAAGGTTATGAATTCTACAATACACCTCTGGCTGAAGAATCCATTTATCCAACTTCTCTGCATTAACTTCTCCATTGTACATAGGCAACTCAAATTGAACATCAAGCATTAGAAAAGGTGATTTACCAACCCCTTTTGAAGAATGATGATGAGTCTGAGTAACGGTGGTATTTATGGAAGAGTGTGAAGATGTCTTTTAACAAGAAGATGAAGAAGATGGTGGAGATGGTGGAGGCTTGTCTCCATTCCCATTATTTCCTTTTCCTTTATCTTATTTTCCATTACCTTCTCCCAAAGAGCCTTCTCCATGCCTTCCTGTCATATCAAAGAAAGCCTTTCTAAAGGTCTTCTCAACTTCTCTCATGATAGGTTCTCCTTCATGAGACATGGTCTCTGAAGACTCAACTACAACTTGAGGTTGTACTAGTGTTGGCATCTCAACTGCAACTTCTTCAACTTGAGACTGATCTGGTGTAGAATACTTTGACAACCTTACTCTTCTTCCCTTTGACCCAATTTCAAGGCTTTAAACTAGGTTTCCTTCACCTCTTTTGAGATTTAACCTTGTGAGCATGACATAAAATTGCAAACAATTAAATCCTTCTTTCAAAAAGCAAATCTAGTAAGAAAAACTAGTACTCTGATACCAACTTGATTTGAATTGGAGTCGATTAGCAATGCTGTGCTAATTCCCCATTCAGAAATAAACTCAAGATGCTTATCATTTTCTTTTCAATTGCTTAAGGATTCAAAAACTTTTGAAATTAATAGATTCCCATGAGAGTTTCTTATGTAAATGCTATAAACAATTTAACATAAAAACATATGTTGAATAAAAAAAATATAACAACAATGAACATCAATATACAACACATAACAAGAACATGATAAAGGAATTCACCCCTCCTGGGCTATGTCTCCTTGGTCCAGCTTCTAATCGCTTGGGCCTCTCTATTATGCTCAAATTACATCAAAAGTGTGTTTACAATGCTCAGATACCTCTGTAACCTGTCTCCATGAGTTCAAAATACTAAAAAATGGCTATCCAACCTCTTTTTGCATCTCCTTTGGATAGGATCTGAAGAAGTTATGACTTCTCCTAGTTTCTCAACTAATTGTTCCAAAAAATGCTCTAAAACCGAATGAAAACTACAAATTAGCCACAAAATCTGCTAACCGGGAAAGAATTTCACCGCACCACGGGTGATATCCTATTAGCCTTATCACAGATCAAAATTGATAGGTTTTGGTAGGTGGATTGTCTTGTTTACCGAGTAAAATGTTGCGATTGTGATATTGCGGAACCGTCGAAGTTTGAAACTGTGACATATAATGTTATCACATCTGGGGTCTTTCACATTTGGGACTTAACTTGCAATGAGGCCGATTCCTATTACTTCTACATTTGTGATATTTGATCGCATCGCATCACGTTGCTAACCTTTCCGGGGCTGGGGTCGATACCTGTTCTCTGATCCCTTTCACTGATTGCGATTGCGATTTGATTGCATCGCAACCCAACCTATCGGGGGGCTGATTTGAAACACATTTTCTACCTCCCACTATGATATGTGATTTGCAAGGACCAATGGTGGGCTACCACTTGGCACCTCCTTATTCGCTGAAGGCTTGCCACATCATCCCAACCTACCATGTAGGCAAGTCAAACTTGAAATTTGACTTGATCTAACTTCTGCATAGGAACTCGGATTCAAGTGTCGTTCACACTGTTGTGTTCAGAATGACGAGCTATTCAATCTGAAGTTGTGTTTGAGAAGATCATAACACTTTTATTTTTTAACATAATTCTGAGCACCTGATCAATGTGTTAGAGAAAATGAAGTACGAGAGATATTAAAGGCTTGTCATGATGAACCATGTGGATGACACTTCATTGATAAAATAAATTCTTATAAATTCCTTATCTTAGGATATTATTGGCCTTCTCTTTTTAAGGATGCCAAAGAATATGTTAAGAGGTGTGATAATTGTTAGAGAATGGGGAAACCTGTTCCTTCAGATGAAATACCTCTACAACCTCAGGTACTTATTGGACCTTTTGACAAATGGGATTTAGACTTTGTTGGTCCAATTAATCCACTGTCAAGACAAAAAAGGTACATTCTTGTTTGTACAAATTATGTCACAAAATGGATAGTAGCTAAAGCACTTCGTTTTGCTTCTGAAAATGCCCTAGTTTCATTTCTTTTTGAGGATATTTTCACTCATTTTGGTGTCCCAAGGGAAATTTTGATAGATCAAGGCACTCAATTTACATCCAAGTTGGTAAGAAGATAATGGAGGAGTACAAAATCAAGCATAGGAAGTCAAATCCATGTCATCCACAAGCCAATGGACACGTTGAATCTACCAATAAAGTAATTGAAGCAATTATTACCAATACTATGCATCTACATAGAAGGGATTGGGTAGAAAAGCTTCTAGAAGCTTTATGGGCATATCGTACTACATGGATAAATACAACAAGACAAACTCCTTATGAACTTGTTTATGGAAAACATGTCCTATTTCTTATTGAGTTCTAGATAAAGACTTTTAAAACAACAACCAAATTGGGTCTTGATCTATCAGAAGCCCAAAGATAAAGAATGGAGCAATTGAATGAACTTGATGAGATACAACAAAATGCTATTCATAGAACCAATATAGTCCAACAACAAAGATCTAGGTGGCATGATAAGTTTATCAAAGAAAGAAAATTTCAGCCTGGTGATTGGGCATTGCTTTTTGATTCAAAATTTAAAGATTTTCAAGGAAAATTTCAAACTCATTGGCTTGGTCCTTATGAGATTGAAACTGTCTTTGATAATGGAGCAGTTAAAATCAGAACCATTAATGAGAAAAATGTAACCTTCCTTGTAAATGGTCATAGATTACGAATATATCATAACCATTAACAAGGGAAGAATTCATAAGAAATATGCAAGATAATCTTGATTTGAATTTGGTGAAGGAAGATTATTATTCCTCTCCAACTCAGGCTTCTACTTTTTTCAAAATAACAATAATAATAATAAAATATACAATTGTATAAATATGAAAACTAACATTGTTAGCATGTTTATACAAAAAATACAAGTTGAAAACCAAGAGTTCTTGGCATCTTATATTTTCTTTTCCCTATTCTAGTCCCATTTTTTTTTTAACCCTCTTTTCTATTTTAAAAAATAAAGCAGCTACGGAATTGTCAACAATCTGCAACTAACTTAGCAAATTGTGACCAGGGCAGATGAAGATTATGGAAAAATAAAATTCAATGAAGATTGCAGCTGGAGCAACTTGACAACCTACAAAAGACAAATCAAAATCAGTAAGACAAAGGATCAAAGGTATGTAAATATTAAGTTATATAATAAAGGTAGAACATTTTAATTATGAAATAAATGATGAGTAACTGTTGCTATTGCCATACTGAATAATGATTACCCTTAATTATTCTCACATGACTTTGGTTTTAACAAAAATATCTATGTCTTGTCAACCAAGTCAGGAATGAACCTTGATATAATTCAAAATTCACCCTCTCCTCTCCATTCATCATTCCACTTCATGTCGAGACACTTCCATTTCACTCAGCCCTATTTTATTGCTGAGACCACCCTCACCTAAACTCTGTTTCCCTGATTCAGTCCATACTCAAATTTCTTCCACTCCTTAACCCTATTGAAAGAGAAATTACGAGCTAAGCTTCTCTAACATGGGGTTCATTATAAGATCAGAGCCGAATGGGGTTAAGTTTCTCGAAGGATACCCATAGGTCAAACAATTGTTGCAGCAAGCACGGTGGTTAGAATTCGTGGAGAAATTCGATGGTCACGAGAAACAGGTAACAAAGTATTTCTCTAGGGAATACGATGGAATTGAAGCAAAAATTGGGAATGTTAAGCTATTTTTGACAGAGTCTTCCGTAGCAGAAGTTATCAGATTACCAAGAAACACAAAGAGTTGGTTCAAGAACAGAAAAATTGAAGAAAAAGAATGGAAAGTTTTCCTCAAGAATCTAGGTATGGAAATTTCTGTGTTTAAAAAGGGAATACCAATCTCAAATTTGAAGAATAAATGGAGGAATTTGCTACTGATCATTCAAAAGTTTATAACTTGTGAAGGAAGATTTGGTAACATGTTTTTTTATCATGCATGCTTAATGATGAATTTTCTTGACGGGAATGAAATTAACCTACCATATTTCCTACTTCATAGCTTAAGAAAGATGGTTGGTAATATTCAAATAAAGGTACAATATATAGATAATTCCCTATACCATCATGGCCTAATGAAAATTCTGATTGAGGCCCATCTGAGAAACATAGGAGATAATTGGGAAGATTTCCTAATTAGAAATCATTTTAAGGAAATAGAAGAAGAAGAGCCTAGCAGTAAGACCAGGAAGAGTAGAAGGAAGCTGCCTATAGAAGATAACTCACCTCCACAACAAGAGAAACATTCATAGGATGAGACTCCTCTTGCAGATATGTTAGAGAATATTAAGAAGAAAAATGTTAGAAGAAAGATAGCCAACACTAAGGAAGAAAGTTCATCCAAAAAGAAAACAGAGCAGGGAAAGGTTAAAAAGCATCCCCTTACTACTAAATCACCATCTAAACCATCATCTACCATAAGAAGAAGTGCAAGGCTCAATAAAATAGTGCATGAACAACCTCAATAGTCCCAAAATTTGTCGATTTAGAGGAAGAAGAAATGGAACCTAGAGTTCCATCACCAACAATTCCATCATCAATTCCATCACCAATTCCATCACCAATCTCTAGTCCAGCTAGGAAAACACCTGAGATCGATCCTGTCTAGTAGGAAATTTATGATTATATAGAGTATTTGGAAAGAAGAGCTATAGGTAAAGTTGTTGCATCATCCTCAAACCAAGAAGAAAATCAAGGAATTCATTCTAATATTTCAGGAGAACTCTAAGTTGAAGACACCCTCAAGCAGGGAATTTATGAATTGGAAATATTGAATAGACATTCGAATCAGGAAAATGAAATAGTAAAGGAACAAAATGAAATTCAAAGAACCCAAAATGACAACATCCTACTACATCTTGGTTTATGGTATAAGAAAAATAAGAAATTGATAGCTAAAAACAAATTTCTTAAGAGGAAGATTATGAGTCTGCAAAACAAAAATTTTATGAAGAAACCGAGGATGGCAGTCATCACTAAGAAAGAAAGGCGAAGTAACTCGAATGTCATTGCTCAGGCATCTTAAGAGGCTCAATGATAGGAAGGACTCACAAATTTTGAAAATTTTCACAAGGACATGCAATGTCTTCCGTGTGGGGAATGTTGAACCCGAAAAGTGCTTCTTTTTGGACAACTCTTTTTCACTCCACTCGTCCATTTTTGACCTTCATAACTCCAATTTTGGTATCAATTTACAAGTTTGATAGCTAGTAGGTACATAATCATCTTCTATTTCATAAATATCATTTTTCTTTATTATTTAATTCAATATTTACTTAAGCTATTGAACTACAATGATTCTGTAGCTGATGTATGTTTCTACAACTAAGTCCAAGGTTTGATGGGTTGCGAAGCTTCAACCAAAGAAAAGGGCATATGAGCAGATGGAAATTAGTTGGTACAATGATTTATTCCCATTTTCGTAGTTTGGATCGATAAAAAAGACACCCTAGCAGCCCAGTCAAAGAGAAAGTCAACCACCATAGAAGGTGAACTAGGCAAGTGAGATGCAGATTTTATCCTCATGATTTTTTGTATTGATAGAAAATCGTGAGAAGATCATGACATCTTATCTTTCAAATTTAATTATAGTTAATGTAAATTAATCATCATGCGTAATAATCTGAAACATTTAGTGTGAGGATTTTTATAAATATGCCTCTCGGCATAACGAACACAGACTTGGGAATTTTATGTTATAAACACTTTGTTTTAATATAAACTTTGTTTTGTTCTTAATTCTTTTGTTGTGTGATCTTGATGCATGAATAATCATCTGGTGAAGGAATTATAGTGATACCTGCTTCTCATAGAAGCCCCCCCTCGAGACAGTATGGTTGTATTTTATTTGTGATTAGTATTTTATTCTGTGTTTCATGTAGAATTTTGTTAGTTCATTTAATCACTTAAGTTTTTATTATATGTTTCAGATTGTTTTGCAATGGGTTCATCTAATCAATTTATTTTTTATTAAAGCAAGATATTTTGTGCACATGGACAAATCATAGCTTTATATTACAGTTTTTATAGATAGGATTTTCAATTGCAGAGTTAATTTTTCTTTTTGTTGAAGTATAATTATTTATAATGTGATTTTATTGTAAGTGTGATTTCCATTCAAGAGACTATGATTTTATCTATAAGCAAGAGTGATTTCATTTGAAAGCAAGCATGTGTGAGATTTAATTTCAGGAAAAGTGTGAGTGTGATTTTATTTTTAAGTGTGAAGCAAGTGTGGAGCTTATTTCAAAGAAGAGTGCGATCTTTATTTTAAGCAAGAGAAATAGAATTAATTCCATTTTTATGAATGATTTATTGTTGTAGATAAACATATGCATTTTGATATCTCAAATTAAATTAGGAATTGTGTGAGTGACAAAGACTCCTAGCACATACAATGCATATACATTTCACTAGTTTACTATCCTTGGTTAATAATTCATGTAAGTAATTTAACATCAATTAAATTATCAAACAACCTTATTATGGTCATCTAGGTTATTAAAAGATGCTAACAACCATGAAAAGGTTGTATTATTGGCCATATATAAAAAGGTTTGTGGTTGAATCTATCTCCAAATGTATAGAATGTCAACAAGTAAAAGAAAAATGTAAGTATCCAACTTGATTCCTACAACCAATCCCCATTCCAAAATGGAAGTGGGAGGTAATTTCCATGGATTTTATCACATGTTTTCCAAGGAAAAATATACAACATGATGCAATAATGGTTGTGGTGGACAATTTGTGCAAACCAACTCACTTTGTGGCTACCAAGTCTACCCAATACAACAAGTGATGTTGCCCAAGTATTCATAAAAGGAATAGTGAGGTTAAATGGAATGCCTAAGAAGATTATCTAAGATAGAGATGCATAATTTATTTCTAAAATTTGGAAATAATTATTTGTTGGTTTGGGGATAAACTTTGATTTTAGCACAACCTATCGTCCATAAACATATGGGTAGACTGAGAGGATAAACTAAGTGCTAGAAGATATGATCAAAATGCATGTTATGCTCCATCCAAGGAATTGAGAAGAGTTTCTTCCACTGGTAGATTTTGCTTATAAAAATGGGCACCAAGAATAATTAAATATGAGTCCATTTAAGTCTCTTTGTGGGAGAAAATAAAACACTCCTATTAGCTAGAGTGATCTGGTGAACAAGATCCATATCAGGCCTGATATGCTAAGAGAGATGAAACATGAAATGATAGCCATCAGGAAGAATCTAAAGAAATCTTAAGATAGAAAGAAGAGCTATGCAGACCAACATAAAGTTCACAAAAAATTCAAAGTAGGGGAACATGTTTACCTATGCGTTAGACCCAAGAAAATCTCTTTGAAAATTGGGTCTTGTGCCAAGTTGGCACCACAATTATGTGGGCCATTTCAAGTTTTAGAGAGAATAAGACCAATGAGATGTTTTCCATGTTTCTTTACTTAGTAAATATGTAAAAGATGCTAATTATGTGATTTATTAGTATGTGTTATAGATAGAACTAGAGGGAGAATGCTAGCCAAAACCTCTTTGCATTCTAGACTGGAGGCAAATCACACTCCAAAATTTAGGAATTAAGTAGGTCAAGGTAAAGTGGAGATACTTTGGACTAGAGGAAGCCACATGGGAGATGGATTAGAAAACGAGGGGGTCACACCCGTTTTTGTTTGTTGGTTAAGTAAATGGGAATATGACTGTAAATGTAAATGTATATGTAAATGAATGGGAAAGCGCTATGTATATAAAGCACTCGTAATTAGTGTGTGTTAGAGTATAGAACATCGAGGAAAATGTTCCTCTGAGGGATTGGGGTCTGTTACAACCCTTTTTTCAACCTTATTGTAAATTTTATTATGAATTATAATTCATTTAAATTGTGTAATTGTAAACACATTGATTGGATGCAAAGTGGACATAGATTCAAAGGGATGAAGGAGGAGGAGTTGCTTAGAAAACCAAGCCTTGGATTTAATTCATTACCTAAATATCTTGTTGGTTTGATGGCATTGTTGTGCAACCATTACTGAGGTGATCGACCTCCTGAGAAGAGGACGAGTTTGAAGAATCACCTTTAGAGAGCATGTTGACAAAGTAAAAAAACAAGGTATGTGGAGGGAGGCGGGGGGGTTAACAGGGAATTGACATTCTATGCTGGGGAAGTGGGGGCAGTGTGTGTTTTGATTTTCTTTTTGTGTCTAAGTATTCTCTATTTAGGCTTATGCATAAGTTTTTGGGTTTTTTTTGGCTAGAGAGAGATTTCTGTAGAGTTTGGTTACTCAGGTGCTTGCCCAGTTGATAAACCCATGAGGGATCACTCGCTAATAAACTAGCCGAGTAATGGCTTACCTTAGGGATGATAAACAACTAGGATGCTTTCTAGGTTGAGAAACATATGAGCATTAGTGTTCTAATGTCCCCACTATAACTAATCTAGCTGACGAAATTCCCATCGCTTATACACACCCATCTTTGTAATTGAATTAAGGCTTTATGTGCCTTGTATTAGCCCTTGTGCTTGGTGTGTTGTTGGTTGACAGCCATTGTGTTGTTACATTTGGAAGATTTTGAGAAATCATCTGAGATGTGGGTTTTGTCACATATAATCAATTTATTGGGTGAGAATTCTTGACCAATTTACCTCCTTAGACTCTGAATTTCGCTTAGGAGTGGTGGATTGAAATAAAGAGTAGTAGTGGAGTCATTATATGGTTGGGTGGAGAGTCAGAGCCCCATTCTCATTTGTTAGTAAATTAATATTTCAAGATAAGTTTCTTACTTGTATCCTCTGTATATTCTTACTGAAATATAATATTGTTGCATATAACACTGAATGGATGTAATAGTCATGGAGGGATTGTGTTATTCCTAATTATATTCTGAGAAGCAGTAAGTGTGCTTGTTATCATGGTTGAGAAGGTATTGTAGGTTTTATGAACGCTAAAATTTTCCCTCATTACAGGAGTAAATCACATCTTGCATGTGTTCATGGCCGGGTTCAACTATTTTTCACTGTGTTGGTGTTCATTATTGATTTAAATTATAATGGTCATGTCTGTCTGCATGATAGGTGGGTAAGGGTCTAAAAGTAGTTCTTGTATGACATGGAACATCAATAGTTTTGATGGTGTTGGTAAAATATATTATGTGATTGATGGGATGATGTAGTATGAATATTTACAGTTAGGATTTAGTGATGCTTCACTGATTCCTATTCTAGGAAAAGGCATGTTGTCAAACTGACGATTTCTTATGAATTTTGTATAGAATGACTGTAAGGCTAGTGTGCAATGAAATTTCTCATTCCCGTATAATATAAATTTGATTGAAGGTATTGTTTCTCATAAAAGAATGTGTTCGAGTAATATTTTATTTGGAGAAATTTCTTAGTCAATTCCCTGATTTACTCGGGAAAAACCCACAAAGTCATCCTGAAGCATTAAGGAAAGATTCACCTTTAAAATAGACTGAAATTGGGGTTAGTTTGGGGGCTCAAACTACACCAAGAGTTCAGGATCCAAACACATTAATACTTGGAAGCCAGTTCTAGGGCATGCATGTGGGTGTAGGCCCGAACTACTTCTAGAGTTTAGGAACTCAGGGTTTTGGGAGGAATTGATATGTGCTTTTGTGCTGGCTTGAATTATTGATTTTTCATTATAGCATGATTGGGCCCATGTCAATTGGACACATGGTAGGTGCCATGTGCACCTAGAATGGTACTTGATATCACCTCGAGTGATGTGGAATACCTAAGGTAAGGTGGGGTTTCCATGTGGTTAACACGTGGGCACCAAATGGTAGTACATTGCTGATGCAACAAAGGATTGTTAGGAATACTTTAAAAAACCATTTTTTGATCCATAAGTCGAATTTCGATAAAATTTATATCACTGGAAAACTTTTGATGATCTAGACACAATGTTGGGGTTTATTTTATGTTTAAATGAAGATGAGAAAAGAGCATTTTTTGGGACCCAATTTCCATGATAGGACTATGCGAATGAGGTTAAATGAAAGTAACACCTTCCATTCAATGTGGAGAATCTAAGTGGGTGGGAGGTATCATTACACCCATAAGTTTTAATGCTTTGAGGTAGTCTTCTCGTATTCCATTGAGAAAAATGATACACATGGTTTCTGGGTCCACAATATTTTGTTTTTCTCTTTGTCGAGTATACTAGAACCTTTCCACATTGTCCTCCAAACTATCATAATCTATTTGGGACATTTAAAAAAAATTCTTCTTTGTTATCCTAGACCTTATAATAGTCTTGATTTTTTCCTCCAAGTCCCATAAACCAGTAGAAGGCTGCATCTTTCAAAGATGCAAGAAACAGTTTCAATTTTTGAGAATTCATGGAATAATTATAACTACAATAAAGGACATCAAAATCAAATAGAGAAGTGTTTGGGTCCTACTTAGATAGGCCATGAAAATTTTGAAGGGTAAAGAGAGGGATGTTCATCATTTGGGCTATTACATCAAGATATTGGATGGAAATTTGAAGGTGATAGGTCCTTGCCTCCTAGGTCCATATACTTCTTCATCTCCCATCTTTTCTTTTCCTAGGGTTTTGCAGTTCTAAATTTTATTGGAACCTTAGTAACTTTCCAATTCCTCATCCAATGTAGTTTCTTCCCTCCTTAGTGTTTTCCCATTTGGTGGCTTCTCCACCATACTATTTTGAACAAAAGTGACCTTCAAAGGATTCCCTTTTTTTCTTGCTAGAATGCTAGTTTGAGTGGCTCGTACTGCACCACATGTTGGTGTCTTAACAAACTTTTCCTTATTTTTAATTATGGTTTTATAATGCAGATAACACACTCTAAATGTAGGATATTATAGATGTAGGTTACTAAAAGAAATTAATTGACAATTTCCCTTTGGTCACTTGTACTCTTAGTATCATTCCAATTCAACCTAAATAGGAAGCCTAATACTTTTGAGTTCCTCCCCGACAACACTGCCAAATATAATGTCATGAATACTTAATTTATAAATAAGACAGTGTTAGCATTCATTGATAATTTAATTTGTCAACCTAGGGTCTACTAACTTGCAAGGATCTCAGTGTAGTATACACAAGCATCAAAGTTTCCACCACTTCTACATGCAAATAATTATATTCAAGGAAAACCTATTGGTGATATAGAACATAAGTCTTTTTAGGGCCTAAATCTCTACTTTAGTCCAGCTACATGGTGTTTCATGCATGATTATCTCAGCTTGATACATAGCTCAGTGTCACCACTCTTATTAAGGTTAAGCAATTCTACAGGGATACGTTTCGTAGCAACTATGCAGGTTTTGTAGTAGCTAGATTTCGTAGCACTACTACGAAATCGCCAACCTCACACTTGAAATTAAAACTTGGCCCAAAAAAATGAAAGGGAATTTAATAAAATTCAACACACTACAAGAAGTAAAATTAACACACACACTTGCATAAATTAAACTTGATCGATTCTATCTATTCTATAATCAAATGAAATACAAAACTATACTAAATTAAAGAAGAAGAAATAAACACAATGTAAGGCCTTACCTTGAGTGGTACAAATATGGAGTTTGGTGAGCACGTGAAAGATTATAAATTCACCAACATAATTTCAGTGAGCAAGCCAAAACATCCACACGCAAGAGATTTATATTAAGAATCAAAATTACAGCATAATTCCATACACAATCTACTCTGTCTTCTATATATCATAGTACATATACTTATACGAACAGAGGGGAATCTCTGTCAAGAGACCATTCAAAACTTGAGGTTTGTAACTGAACAATTTGTCACATGAAACATAAAATGTCTAAATAGAGAGGGGAAATAACAAATTGATTCCTGGTGAACAATAACTATTCAATCCTTGACACTATTTTTAGCACTTCGTAGTTTTCTCTGGACGAAAAAGAAACTGGAGAGGTAACCACAAACAATTTTTAAAGCTGGAATTTGATGAGGCTCATCATTGGGTAAAATATATGGACCTTCATACACCTCCAAGCTTACTAAAATCAACTCTTCTCATAATTCTTTACATGTTTTAATTATATTTTTCTTAATGAGATGAGTAAAAGTAAGATGTTATGTCTAGTGGTCTAATGTGCATTGATTGTAGGTTTTTGGGAGACAATTATGGCTAATTAGGGTGCAGGAACTCGAATGAGACAAGAAGGAGAGATTATAGGAGATGGATCTCCCTCACTAAAGCCTAACTTACTCGAATATCCCTCAATCAAATCACACCATCTTAGAGTTGTAGGCAATCCAGTCATGAGGATCATTGGCAGCCATGCTAGTGATAGTCAAGAACTAATTAATATTAATATTGGGAGCCAAGCCTCCCTATATTTAAGGAATTTGTTGAAAAATTCAGTTGTATAAATAAAGAGGCCTAGAGCCTCATTAGGATTCAGATTGTTTATGAAAAATAGCTAAGTAGTTTTCGAGTTGAAGTATTGTGACCAAACACTGTTATGTATTTTTTGATATGTTAATGAAAATGAGCATTCCCTTGATCGAGCACTGAGTTGACTCAGAGGGATGAAGCTCTTGGGTTAGGGCCTAACCCTATCAGTAGAGGTTCCTCTTACTGTACTTGTATGCTTAGTTTATTTCATAGATTACTTGTTAAATTTATTTTAGTGTTATTACATTGCAAGTATTGGTAAATTTGATTAGTTTGCTTCCATTTGTGCCTAGCTTTAATGGTAGCATTAGAGAGACAAGAAAATATTCAAATAGATTGATAACAAGGGGATATTACCTCATTCCTCCCTTAAGGGACCATGTCTTGAGGAAAAACTCCCATTCAGCCCCAAAAAGACAGAATTCTGGTTTCTTATAAAATTTAAGTTTTTTCTGTTAATTGGGTCATCATCTTTTAGTTTTAGAAGATGGGTCGCAATTTTCATTCCTGATATCTTAAGTTTTGTATTAGATCTCATGGTGCTTTTATAATAGTCTTCAAGCATTTCCATGCATGAACTTGGCAAATAAATGATGCAAATTCTGTTTTCTTATATTGTTGTAAAACCTTCTTGTTTTGAGATGATTTATGGATAAATGAAAACAATGATGTGTATGTTACATGAGTTTCAATATTGCAAACAGACCTCATATCATTAGCCTCAGCCAAACCATACCCACCCATGATCACCAAAGGCCACTAAGTTCTCAATTCGAGTTATCATTTTACAAGGACAACTTGCCATGCTTATTGAGCAAATTCAACCATCATAGAGCTTTGGTTTGAGTTTTGAGTGAGTTCCAACCACTTCCTTGCCTTATTACTTCCATCACGCACCTTCCCTAAGCTCCATATCATTTTTCAAATCACTCCTTATGTTTTCGGCCTATTCTTGTAGGAAAACATGGGATCTTGTAGGTGAACTAGGACATCCTATAGGAAAACTTGTAGTGGCTTGTTTTGAGCCCAATTTAAGAAAAATGCATCACAAAAGCTAGGAGAAGACCCCTACTTGCCTCCCAAGACATTTGACCCATCACACTCATCTCCCTCCACACCCATCCCACCTGCCATGCAACTAAGAACAATTATCATTAATGTTTCTACAAAAAGACTAAAAGAAAAAGGTTGTTATGCTTACTCATGTGCACAACAGTTAAGTGATTGTTTAGAACAGATTTCATGCTTAGGTTAGTTAAGATTTCACATGTGTTAAATTAGAATTATTTTGAAGCAAGGTATCTTAACGAATATCTAGATGAGTTGTGTGTTTTAGGCATCTATTTAGTCTTTCATTACTGCAGTAGGTAGCATTTCAATCCTTTCAATTAGGGTAAACTTTTCATTTCTCAATTGGTAATCAAAATTCTTCTAAATCAATAGAAGGCTAGTTTGAGAAACCCTAGTTGTGTATCGCCCTAGCTCAGCAGTGACAAAGAGTGGACCCATTACATCTATTTGTGTATACAACACGATCACCTCCAAGTTCTTACAAACCCCAGGTTGATGAAGTAAAGTTGGTAGCCCCGGGAGTTGCAACATTATTGCTGCAATACTGGTGCTCATCACTTTTTGGCACCGTTGCTGGGGAGGTATCTGAGTAGATGTGATTTCTACTTTCTTTCTTCCATTTCTGATCTCTTTCATTCTACTATTAGTTTCATTTTTACAAAGTAGTTGTAAGTTGGTTTTCTTTCCTTTCCATTATACAAGTGATTTCATTTAGTAGTTAGTTTCAATTTAGTTTGTCTTTTCAATTCTCCAATTAGTCTCAAAGATTGAAAACCAAAACAAAAACACTTCTTTCATGCCTCGTAGGAATAGGGATAACTTAGGAAAATTTCTACCAAATACCCCGACCACTTCAAACATCCAACCTTCCCTCTTCTTCGGTGGCTATGAATTAGAGGACCCCTCAGGTGAACAACCGTAGATTTTTGAAGAGACTATAGGGGAAGAAGAAGAACCCATTCCAACTGACATAATGGCTAAAAATATAAATGAAAGGGAAGATAGAGAAAGAATTGAGGGTGATTTTCCCATTAGAGAAACCAATGGGGATGCCAAGATGAAAAACATAAGCCCCCATGCTCTTCCTAACTTCCATGGCATGACCTCAGAAGATCCAGATACTTTCTTATTTGAATTTGTTGTCATATGAAGAACTTAGGATTACACCACTGATGATCAGAAGTTGAAATTGTTCTCGTCCACTCTCAAGGATGCAACTCTACGCTGGTCATGGGTTTACCTGGGGATAAAATCACCACATGGGCTCAGATGCAAGAAGCTTTCAACAAAAAGTATAGGGACTACTGCAAGTCCAAAGACACCAAAGAGGAAATTTTTGGAATGACCTTGGGGCATGATGAGTCCTTAGAGCATTATGAGGAAAGATTCCAGCTCAACTATAAAAGGGTTGGGTGCACACTCGATCCTAAGCCACTTAAGCTAGTCCTAATCAGGGAGATCATGGAAGATCTCCTAGATACCCTAAACCTTCTATCAAGAGGGTACATCTACTAGTTACCCTATGAGGATATCAAGACCATTTTTAAGAACCATTCTAGGGCAGCTAGAAAAAGGGTTAGGGTTAGTCAAATATTGGCCAACTCATCCTCTTCCAACACATCTATAAAAAGTGAAATTGGGAACATGTTGGAATATTTTAAGAGTCAAATGTTGCAAACCCTTGACCTGCAGATGGACACTATGCATATCAAGAGGAAGTAGGAGGAATTAGAGAGAGCATTAGCCATCTTTTGCCCTAGATGCACAAGGAGGCACCCTAGGAATGAATGTCTATTAAACCTTATAGAAATCTGCTTGGTCTGTGAAAAAAACCACTCCACAGACAAGTGACCTTCTCTACCTGGACTAAAAGCTTTGTATCAGGGAACTGAAGGGGTGACTGATTAACTATGCTACATAAATCAAAGGAGGCCTCATGGGCCTCAACCATACCAACAGGGCATGCAAGGGTCATCCTATGCATATTACAACCCTAACCAAAACACACCCATTCCCCCCCACTCATCCCTCATGGTCCACACCTTCTGCTTGGTATTTTGCACCTTAGTACCATTCCTATCCAACCAACCAGCCATTTCAACCATATACTCCTCCACAACCTCAGTGGAATGCACCACCCTAGGGGTGGAGGCCCCCATAAAACAATGCTACAACTTTTTTGCCTTCACCTCCATCTCAACCACAACTTTTACACCCTTCTCCACATAAAAAACCTCAGATGCCTGCCCAACCAAACCCGAACCTGAACAACAGACATGCACAATAAGTCTACTGTGGAGAGACATCCTACCATTCTTATGTTGTGCAAAATTTAGGAAATCAACCTTAGGTTTGGGAGAATGCTCCCAGAAAACCAACCTTCATCTCCACCTAGGGAGAGTGAGGAGGAAAGAGAGGAAATTATGGATAGAGTGAATCCACCACCCTTTCCTAAAATATTAACTCATCCAGTCCAACATACCCCAGAAGAGAATGAACTTTTGGGTGAATTGAAAAATATGTGTGTCAAAATCCCACTTCTCCAAGCTATTAAGGATGTACATATTTACAACAAACTAATTAAGGAGAAGTGTTTAAAACATCCAAGGAGGCGAAAAGGAGACACCCCTACCATTAATGTCAATGGACAGTTGTCCGACTTAAGGGGCAGGTAATTTTCCCAAAGTATATAGACCTGTTGTAGCGGCTACAACCACCCTCCAAAATTTTGACCTGCACCAATTTCAGAGCCTCCCTTGAAGAGTTTCACTTGATGACTGCACACACTCGGGTTCACTCCATGAGCTCGTGTGAGTCTTTACATCCACCTTGCTTGTTCATTGCATTCAAGTCTCTACATGCTGATGTCTAAGTCATGCTTGCGACCATGTTCTGGTTATCCTCAAATTCTTCGCTTCATATGTGCTTGTTGTGTTTGTTATGAAAACATTTGTCACACCCACACACAGAGTCACATTCACTGTCATGCAAGCGCCATCTTAATCAATGAACGATCAATAATGAGTGATACAATTGTCACATGCATCGTCGATCAAGCTTGTTGAACATGTGTGTCTGGATGGTTTGGTCGTTTCGTCGTGTGAGTGTATGTTCGTATGATCACTTATGCATATTTAAATTGTTCACACACTTAACCATCTTTGCTAAAGGATCTGACAACCTAACTCCCTTCTAACAGCCATACCATTACCCTGCCATCGATTGTCAACCACAACGGCGCAGAAGCACCAAGCTAGTCTTTTAAAATTCTGTTGCCTGCAAACAATTCAATCGACTCTCATGTTGGCCACTCAGACAGTCAGTCCCGGCAGTGACCCCGGGACTGACTCCCCTCAAAATTTGCATAGAGGCCACTGACCTCACCTACTCAACTCACTGAGGAAATTGCGCATTTTTCCTAGTCAGTCATCCCAATAGTCGACCAATTGTTCATCTCAGAAATTGCGCAATGTTCATGAGCAGGCCTTCAGCTGCCCATCAATTAGCTCAGCTCAAATGTTGCACAGAGATGATTAGCAGGCCGGCCTACCAGCCTTAGTGCAGTTTTTCTTGCCAGCAGCCCCTAGGAGCAGACTGCCAGTTCCCTCTAGGAATTGCGCAATTTCTACTACCAGTCTCCTGGGAAGCCAATTGGTAGTTTGCTATGGGAATTGTGCAGATTTTGCTGCAAGTTACCCCAATAGCCAACTAGAGGTTCCCTCTAGGAATTGCGCAGTTTTGGCTACCAGCATCCTAGGAAGTTCCCTAGAAAAACTGTGCAATCCCTGCCTACTGACCCTTCATGCAACCTGGCCCATTCATCTGGAAAATTGTGCAAATCTAGTTGTCGAGCCCCGCTTCTTGTTTGTTCTAAAAAATGCGCAGAGAATGCCTGCCTTGCCTTCCATCAGTCCAAACTATTCCACTGAAATTTTGCGTAATTTTTCCTCCCAACCAAGCCAGACCTTGTAGAGAGTCGTTGTCAACTCAGATTGCCTGTCTCCATCTCTTAGTGACTATTGTGTAGTTTGCATCAGAAATTTCCCATAGCCATCATTCTGTATCATAGCCTTGCTGCCTCTCCTAGTCACCTACACCCGAATGATCATGTGTCATGATAGACTAGGAGGTTTTGGATTTAATGTCATCTCGTCATGAGTGAATGAAGGTACAGGTACACCAAAGAACATGGCAAGACGACGAATGGGATGAATGAAGGGAGCACATGCAGAATGACAGGTTCACCAATGGACGAATGAACGAAGCATGCGAAGTGGACAAACACGATGAACATGCACTTTTGTGAACAGATGAGCCTGTCAAGCCTTCCAAATGCAAGCAAGGAGCAACATGCTAAAGCTTCATCAAGCGAACCAAGGACCATTGAAGACTCCACACACTTTGCCATGCAGAGGTGAAGCTAGATACACCATGAAGACATCCATCACCCAACAACACTTTTGCTCGACATGCACTCCAGCAACAACACGAATGTACCGGCATTGTCATGTCAAGTAATGTCGAGTCACGTCATGAGTCCTGCCACCCACATCCTCACTATGGGCTTGTTGTCAATCAATGTGATGTAACATGGAAGTCTAAGATACCTACTTGTTGAACAAAGAGTCAAGGAAGTAAAATGGTCATGAGGGTAGTCGAACATCCACAAGGGTCAGCTTCACCCTTGACTATAAATACCCCCTCATTTGTACATGTAAAGGACTTTTCACCTAGGCTCCTCCCACATAGCCAAGAGAGTCTGTAATCGTTTCTTTGAGGAGTAATTAGTGGCTCCAATGCCCCGTTGATGGGGTTAGTGATGTATGGTGTAATGATGTGTCTTAGAAATTTCACTTAATTCAGAAGCCTGTTAACAGGCCAGCACGTTTTCATACATGAATTGTATTTGTTGTAAGAATGATATTTAACACTTGTAATGCATGTTTCTTTAACCTATGTTCTACATCTAAACTAATTCGTTTGGTCTAATACATAATCTATTAATGAAATGTGTTGTATATGTTGTTAATGTTGTCCCATTTGTGTCGACTTCTCTGCTAGACATCAGACAAAATTTTCACATGAACCTTGTTGTAACAACCATTGCACTTGTTTGGACTGTTCCAGGAGTGCTATACGTGTTATCTTACCTTGTACTTTGTGACTGTCGTTTTTGAGTGGACTACTTCGCTAGAAGCTATGTATGTCCTTTTGTGTTGTGTGTTCCTAGTTGAGTTGGGACTAATCCCTTTCAATCTGGAACTCACCTTCACCTTCTTCCCCTCACAGTGAAAGAAACATTGACACAAGTACACTTACACTCACCATGAACACGAACCTCACTTCTCGAAGACAAGTGAACCACCCTCCTATGCTCACAAGCAAGAGTTGAGGCAAATCCTTAAGACAATGGAAATCGGGCCATCATACCAGATGGGACTCCCACACCAAACGGTGTGAGGTCTAGCTGGGACTTCATACCAGGGTGATCCACTGAATGTTGGCGGGTCCAACACCATCAACATTTATGGTGCTAGAAGGAGGTGAGCCAGTTGTACATGGCTGAAATTTCCCTCACACTCACTCATCAACCATCTAGTCAAGGAAGTAACTCACAACCCCTCTCTCATGACTCTGCAGTTAGTTACTCCTCACCTCCGAGAATTGAACACGAGATTTCGTATCGAAACTTTTGCTCCATCCCATCACTTGCCAGTATGAAAAATAGTTGGACTGATCCCAGGCATACAACATATTCCACATACATCTAAGAAGCCAAAAACCACTCCCATAAGAGTGGATGTATCAGCGGTGGAAGAAGTAGTCTGCGCTACTCTTGAAGGTTTGGAAGAAGCTATTGAAGACGGAGAGGAACCTCCAATCTTCTTTGAAGATGAACAAGGCACTCTTGTGGTTTTGGGATTGAAATCCAGTATAAGAGGTGGAGGGAAGGTAGCAGAGGAGGTGTAGGTGGAGACAAATTGTCAGACTTAGATCCGGAACCATCAGATTCCGAAGGAAAGGAAGGAGACGAAGAGGAAGATGAAGATGAAGAGATGGCTGACCCAAATATTGAATGGATGAATTAGGGAACATTGGCTCTCCCGGTTGTTCTACACAAGATTTCGAAGCAAGCAGAGAGAATGAACATCAAGTTTAACCCTGACAACGTGGTGAAGGGAGAAGACTAGTTAGACAACTTCTACCTACAACCCTAGAACCTTGAGGTATGTTATGATGACATAGCACGTAGATTGTTTCCATGTACCTTAGAAGGCCGCACAACTGCTTGGTATCACAACATTCCTCCCAACTCCATACATAACTAGGGTTATTTCAAACGTATGTTCCATGAAACATTCGTTGATGACAAGACCCCAACCACGCTACTCAAAGAATTTGGAAGCCTCAAGATGGAGGAAAAAGAGAAAGTGAAAGACTTCAATCAGAGGTTTATGCATATTTTGAACAAGTTTGCAGTAGACACCAAACCTCATGAATCCATCATTGTCAATTATTACACATCTGCATTGCCAACCATTATGTAGTTCATTAAGTGTGCTGCAAAGCCAACACTTTTAGAAAGCTTCGAAGAGGCTATTGTTGTTGAAGAGGACTTGCACACCATTGGCTTCATTAAGGATGACGAATCAACGAAAGACTCCAAGGATGTGAGTAGAAAGCTCCAAGCAATGATGAGCAAGGGTAGAGAAAAGGAAGCAATTTATATTGAGACCTTCACTCACCTTGTCAAGAACTTGACCACCGAAATGTCCGAATTCGAGAAACGGAAGACAGACACATTCACGAGTAGTCATCCACCCAGATAGAGTCATGCAAGCAGTTCATCAACCGTCTCATCAAGAAACAACCAGTTCAGTTCCAAATTTGTGCAGAAGCCTGTGTTCCAACTCGATCAGTGCGCAGATCCTAATTTTTGTTCCTTCCACGAAGAGTTTCATCCCGAGAACTCTTGTTCAAATTGGAAGCGATTTTTTACCTCTGTCTGCAGTCATAAATTAAATGCGGATGGCGACATACAAGAGTAGCCAGAAGACACAGATGATAACAAAGCGGTTGCACCTGATGAAGCACCAAGTTCTGGGCATGTGGTGAACTCATATCATTGGTTGCAAGTAATCTCGAAGACAAACATTGAGAATAAGCCCCAAAAACAAAATGATCATTACAATCTTAGAAGTAAAGGGGATCCCCCTACACTTGGGGAAATGCAAGAGAAAGTGAGACAACTGATAAAGAAGGTTGATCCACCGACTGCCTCCAAGCAACAAATACAAAGAAAGTTCGCGAAGACAACGACAGATAAGAATAAATCCATGAGCAACCAATTACAAAACACTCTGCCGGACATCACGAACATCCGTTCCACCACAGACACCTCGGTGAGTCTACCACCTCTCAACTATAACATAATCAAGAACATGAAGAAAACCCAGGTGAACATTAGCTTGTTAGAGTTAGCCAAAGTCTATAGTCAATGAGATATCTTGCTGCGCGCGTTGGGACATACGACAGCGGACAACGCAACCTCTACCAGCAAGGGAGCAAGAACACGTCCCAAATCACTATCTCCTATGCTCAATACACTCCAGATGGAAGAAGAAAACTCAGGTTGCCCCCCATTCTTGCTTTCATCGAATTTTTCAACTACAATGTTCACAACTGCTTGGTTGATTCTAGTGCCACAACCAACCTCATGCCACTCTCCATTGCTAAGAATATCAATGCATAATGGAGCGAAACATCCGTGAGAATCACCAACTTGATAGAACATCAGTACCAACCATTTTTGAACTTCAAGATGTGATCATCCGGTTATCTCATGAAAGTTGAGTTCACCAATGCATCAACATAGTTTTTGTGGACATATTGGAAGCATATGGCCTGCTACTGAGCAGAGACTAGTCCAATAAGATAGATTGATATTTTGCTATAGAATGGTCTCACATGTGGCTTCCGTACAAGGGCAGATGCAACCAAATCTGAGTGTTATTTGAGAGGTATATGAAACACAATGTCACTCCCCTTAACGATGAGAATGAACCATTGGCCTTCACAGAACTCATGTTTGGCAACTGCCTCATGGAAAAGACAGATGAGTGTTATCCTGCATGTCCAGCTCCAACCTCATCAGATAAGTAGTTGGGACTCCTTCCTCACCCAACCGATGATAATGAAAATTGTACAATTTGTTTTATCGATAGTAGCAGTAGTAGCAACAAAGGTAGTAGCAGTAATACCAGGATGCCAAACGGTCTGTGTACAGACGAGCTATGGGCTATGAGCCTTGACAAGTTGGGAATACATGATGGCCCAAGGATCGAGTGTATCTCAGTCATCCAAAATAATGAACAACACATGATTTCAAGATTTTTGAAGTTCGAAGGCATAAACAATGATGCTGAGTATGAAGCACTCATGTTGAACACACAAAGGACCAACACTACGAACAAACAAAGAAACTTGGGAACCTACCATGATTCGAAGTTGGCTAATATTGGTACAAGCTACATATTACAGTAGCGGAAAATTGTTGACCGCTTGATCGAACAGTACCAAGATGAGTCTGCACGAGTAGATGATGACCTGAGTACACACTACATGCGAGCAATCCAACATGAAATTCCAGGTAAAGGAGGAGACAAGCTATTGCATCAAGGAATATGTAACACATACATGTTTTTTGCACTCCTTTCACCGAAAAGATTGACTAACAGTGTAAGTGTTTGGATTACTTGAAAAGTTCGTCATCATACTTGGTTTTCTAACTTAAATCTTGCATGTAAGAAATATGGGAAGATGCACTTGTGCATTGAGTTCAGAAACTTGAACCCTTCCCGGAATAAAAACAACTACCCCGTGCCATCATTTGAGCCCATGTTGCACATAGTACTTGAAGTAGTGGTGTTGTCCTCACCTGAAAGTCTTTTGGAATGCCAGTCGTGGAGCCCGATTGACCGGAACTAGTCCATGAGAAACTTGGCTCACACACATATCATTTGAAATCACTTGACGGGAGGATTGATAATCTTCCTATCAATGGGCAAGTCCTCAAACATTAGTTTCAATAAGTTGGGCTGCACCCGTGCCATGTACATTGGGGAGGGTTCTTAATTAACCATAAGGGTTAACTAATCCCATTTTGTGGAGCGGGGAAATTAGGCTATTAATGAATCACAGATTAATTCATTAATCCTTTTTAAACGTGTTTATGGTTATAACTAACCAGGGGCGGGGTATATAACAATTTAGGGGTTTTATTATATAGTTAAATAATACGGGAAAGGGTAAAATAGTGCGGGATTTATATAATATAGGTTAGAAGTTAATATGACATAAAATGTAAATAAGCGCTAAGTAAAACATTAGAATAAGTATTTAACTTAGGCTTGAGTGAAAAGGGGGTTTTATGTGATATTGTATATTTTTTCTAAGTAAAATAGGATTTTACTTAGGAAAAGACTTATGAGAGTGAATGAGGTGATGATTTTAAGTATTTAGGCTTTTAAATTATTAGGTCGAGGGTTCGGTCCCTCTAGAAGTCAAAGAAATGCTTTGAGCCCCTCTAATTTTCAAAGAACTTAGTACTTTAGGGGGAATTAGTGAAATCTTTAGGAAGAAATGAGAAGGGGAATTAATTATTTGACCTTGTCTTGCTTGAAATGAATCAAGTGTAATGTCTGCCTTTCACTTGTGATGAAAGTGAAAATTAACACTTTTAGAGACATTATCCATCACATGTAATTCTGCAACATCATCTACCTACCCTACCTACTTTAACCTGACATTTTTTCTTATTTATTAAGGTGCACTTGGAATAGCAAACCCTTATCACACTTTTTTTCTTTTACATGTAGAAATCTATCTAAGTCTAACCTGATTACATCCAAGGGCTCAGGTTAAACTGTTGAGCTCCTTTTATTCACTCTACTTATCTACTCATTTTCCAAGATTAAACAGTTTGGTCAGATTTTATTCTCTATCTCTAAAACATAAAAATGGAAAATATGAACTGGTCAATTTTACGTTGTTTGACTATTCATCAATTGTGGCATAAATTACAAGTTGCACACAATTTGTTTATTACATAAGAGTAAAAAGTAGTGGCATTTAGACTTGCACACTTTCCTTGGTCTTTCTTTTGGTGGGGTTCATTTTCTTTCACTTTTTTGACCATTTTATTTTTTCACCCTTTGATTTTTCTTTTAGCGTATACCCTCTTTACATTTTTTAAATTTTTTTGATTTTTTGACAATATGGAAAACCTTTGCAACAAGGAAAGGTATGAAAATATTCATAGTTAATCAAGTCAATCATGAAATATGACCCCTATTGGTATAGGGGCATAACATAAAGAATCCCTAAAAGATGGCATCCCATATTCAGTGCTCAACTTAAGAGATATTTTAAAGAAATAAGTTCTGCAAAATTATTAATCCCTCTTCCTAGACCATTTTTTCATTGTAAGCAGTGGTGACTATTGAGGTGTATAATTAGCCCTCCACCATAGATTCCATTTTTGTTACATGCTCCATCAAAATAGGCCCATGAAATTTGGTGACTTATATCCTCTGCTACTATCACTCTAAGGGCTAAAATCGACTCCTTGGAAGGCATGAGAAAATAAATAGCTTCAATTTTGGAGGCAATGAGCACAGGGACTTAGTGGTATCTAAAAATTTCTTTATTTCCAGAAATCCAAACTCCCTAACAGAAGATGGGAGGGATGTTCCTGTGCATTTTGTCTTGATCTGCATGCCGCTATGATTTCTAGGCCTCCTAAAAATTCTAACCTCGCCAATCTAGATTGCATCCCACACTTTGTTTGATGAGCTCCAATGTGCTGAGAGGGATAATTAAGAAACATATGATTGGCTGATTTTTCCACCTTTTTGCACAAATTGTACCAACCAAGACCTTCTCTCCATATTTTTTGTCGGTTATCACATGTCAGGATCTTATTTCTAATTACACACCAAAGTAAAAGTCTAGCTTTGGTTGGACATACCAGCTTCCATTGTTTAGTCCACCATTCTTGTTCTATTTGAAGTTGTGATTCTATTTGAAAATGGTATCTAAATTTAGAGGAGTAGGCCCCCAAAGGTGCATGGACCCATCTGAGAATATCTTCACGGTTTGTGATTCTAATATGGGATCTTCTCAAGGCTGCTAAATACTCTTGCCAAATATCCGTAAATTCATTTTTTAATTGGAGTTGCTCTACACTCATTCATATTTGTGACCAGAAAGTGGGTCTTCTATTATCCACAACCTGGCTCAAATAAATTATCCCCTGCTCATTCAAGGAAATTATGAATTCCTGAGGAAGACCGAAATTTTTTGGTGCTCCTACCTAAGGGCTAAGGTTGATTCTAAATCTTTCTCCATTTACTATGTACCATGCTAGTCACGATCCTACAACATTAAAAGAGTCCACTTTTTCTTTTCATATTGTTGACATGTTGGACACCCTTTTGATAGGTTTTATAGCCCATTCCTCCATTGAAAGAGTAAAAATATATTCCCTTGACAACACCGCGGTCCATAGGTTTCATCAAATAAAATTATCCAACTTGATTTTGTCGATAAATATTTTTCAAACACAGGAAGGTATTTTAATCCCCAACCTCCTCGTGATTTAGGAAGTGCCATTTTGGCCCATGCAACCCATGGTAGAGTGAATTCCTACTTATTTCTTGCCGATAGAATCCTACCACACATTTTCCTTATGGCTTGTAGAATACATTTCATAACGCAGGTGAGGGCGATCCAATATACTGGAATCGCTTCAATCAATGCTTTAATAAGAACCAATATTCATGCTCTTGACAACCACTTATAGCTACAATGTCTGATTCGTTTCTCCACTTTTTCCACAAGCCACCTCCATTGAGTCTTTCAATAAGCATTTTCTTTCAGATAAAATCCTAAATATTTAAAGCTTTTCTTGATGGGATTTGCCTCAAATGGTAGATAAGATTGTGTTGTTCGATTTTCCTCCTAAGTTAAGCCTTCATATGTTAGGGATGATTTCCTTTCATTAAGAGTCATCCATGTTTCTTTTTGGAAGGGAATTAGTGCATATTTTAGGTATTTTGGGTCTTGCTTGGATGCATTGTTGAAGATTAAAATGCCATCCACAAAGATCAGATGTGTGATGAATAAATTGGAAGAAAATTCAATACCTTGAAGGTCACCTCTCCTCTTCATTGCTAATAACACTCTGCTAAGCCTTTTAGCTGCTAGAAGGAAAATGAGAGGTGATATAGGACACTCTTTCCTTAGCCATCTTACAAAGTGAAAAAGGCAGAAGATGACTTGTTTATCAAAACTTCAAATGATACATTGTTAATACAACCCATAACCCAATTGATATAACGAAATTCAAAACCTATATGAGTCAATAATGTGCACAAATAAATCAAACTAATTTTATCATATTCTTTAGAAAGTTCAATTTTTCCTATGATGCCTTCCATGTTTCAAGTTTTCATGTTGGTCATACCTTCCCGCGCTACTCCAATAGCCTCATTTATTTGGTATCCATCTAAAGAGGAAAACTATTTTATGGAAATATTCCTATAAAGGATAGGACATAGGCAAACTATAATTTTTTTGGTAATGATCTTCTAAATAAAGTTTCATAAGGAGACAATCTTGTATTCTTTAAAATATTGTGGATCATCAACTTTAGGGATGAGAGTCAGTAAAGTTGTATTAAATGGATTGTGGATATGTCCCCTTTGTCGAGCTTCAACCAATAGAAGTAGGTCGTCTCCAATTATTTCAAAGAAACGCTGATAGAATTCCACAGTCCATTCCTCTGGACCTACAATTTTTTCCTTCTACATGGATTTTAGAACAACTTCCAATTCCCCCTTGGTAATTTGGGTCATTAAGTTTTGATTGTCTTCTTCCTCACAAAAACTAGGGAAAAATTGGAAAATTTACATTATTTCCACAATTGTTGCTTCTTGCCGAGCCCTATAAATGGTTTTGAATAAACCCTTGCATAGGGTTGTGATCTCTTCAAAGTATTTAACCTTATTTCCATCTACTTTCTACATTTCCCAAATAGTATCAATGTTCTTCCTCCCTTTGGGAAAATCATGGAAGAACTTGGAATTTTCGTCGCCACTCTTTAACCAACTTACCATGTCCTTGAACCTCCAGTGTTCCTCTTTGTCTAGTAAAATCCTTCTTTTTATTATTTCCAGGTATTTGAGCATGTCCTTTGCATCCTCTGAATCACATCCCCCCCTTTAGGATCCCCCATTCTTTCCAGCTCATCTTCAATCATATTAATATCTTCCTCATCCTGTATCTTCTTCTATTTTTTCCATAGGATTGAAGCTTGCTTTTCCTTCTTGATATTTTCCATGAATTGATGAGAAAATGATCTCATCTAATATGGATTGAAAGAGATTCATGTGTCTTTTATGAGCTTGACATAACTCTCCTCATTCATCTAGGAAGAATTGAACTTGAAGGGGCTTCCTTTCTTTTTACATCCACCCCTCAATTTTAGAAAAGTTGGGTGGTGATCAGAGCCGCCACCAACTCCAATCCACTAGAAAAAAATTTGGATTATGCCTACTAATTACTCTGCTATTAGAAATTTTCCCTATATTTTCACCACCATGACATTCCCTGTGTGCCTATTCATCTAGGTTGGATTATATTTAACCAAATTTATATCAATGAGATGACATGTTATCAGCTTCTTGGAGAATAATTCTACCAATGGATCTTCATGTGCTTGGGGACCCCAAACATCGGAGGCACCAATGAGAAATTCATGTCCCCCTAATCTCTAGGTTCTTAGTCTTCATAAAAAAATTTGCAAACAAAGAGTTCCAAAATGTTTCCCTATCTTGACAGGGGCCAATACATTAATTACAGTTAAATCCATATTGAGCTCTGCCATGAAAACCTTCAGCCTTAGGATCATCTCAAAGCTCTAGAGATTTGAAATTCTAAACATACATAAGTAAAAACATGTTGCGATGCCACTCAATCACCCTCTTGCATCCAAGGATAAGAAGAACCTCCCCAGAAACATATTATTGAGCACCTCACTTATAGTGTCGACAAGACCAAGGGTTTCTTGAATCAAAATAATGTATGGGAAAGAAGAGGAAATAAGTATTTTCATATTTAGTTTCTTATGGATACTATCTAGACCCCTACAGTTAAAGGAGATGTCTAATATTTGCAAACCACCACAGGGCGCACCATTTGAAGAACCTTGTGCAAATATTTTTGTTTTCCACCAACAATGTCTAGCCGAGCCTTTAAATGTGTCTTTGAGATTTTTTATTTCCCACCCCTGACTTTTGTAGTACTAACTTCGGCAATAAGTCCCCTATACCTCTCGACTGGGCTATAGAGGAGTCCTTACGAAATTGAGGGTGTAAGTTATATGGTTTGGTTGTTGAGGGGAGCAGAATAAGGTCCAAAAAATAAATAAAGGGTGGACTGAGAGGTGATATAGTGGTAATAATGTTGCCCATAGGTTCACAAAATCAATGCATGGATGTGTTTACTGAAGAAACATCCCTGGAAAGAATAGGCCCCAATTCAAACGAAACTATGGAAATAAAATGTGAGAGTTGACAGGAAGAAATTATAGGACCAATACCTCATTGGATTGGGTGATTTCCAACATCGTTACATATGTCATTAATTGTAGTATCCTCATCTCGGTGCTCCTGCCATTCTCCCTCTTCTACTTCTATTTGTTCCCTAGTAGTGTTCAGATTTATCCTTGCATCCACTTTCTCTATGATAGGAGTGCCCAGTCATTCCAATGCCCTTGGCATGTTGGGTTCCTCTTGAGAGCCCCATTGCCCTCCCATCTCTGACAAGGCCTAGTTCTATCTTCTTTTGCCTCTGAACCCTAAAGGGAAATCTCTGACCATATCGTTGAGCTTGTGGAAATGTCTACAACGAAATGGAAATTCTTCATAATCCAAATTTTGAACATGAGTGTTTCCATCAAACGAAAATTTAAGATCTTGAAACAAACCTTCATATGGTTGAAGGTTTACCAAGATTGTGGCCACTCGTCTGGTTCTTGTTACAATGAAATACATGTTAGCCTCCAAGTATTCCCCAATTTTGTCACCAATTTCCTTAAATATATCGTTTGTCCACATTTATGATGTAAGGGATATTAACCTTACCCACATTGAAACTTCATCCAATTTCTCCCTGTTAGCATCGAACATACTACTCCATCTTTTGAGCAAAAATGGAGATGATATTATACTACAGTTTCTTCCTATTACCTCTGAAAACATCTTCTGTAGCATGAACCACCCTCATAAATGGACTATCACCTGTGCCTCATGCAGTGTGGAGGTCCTTCAAGATTGTTTAACCCATTCACTGATTTCCTTCATCATGAAATACTTCCCTTTTCCTCTCGCAACAAGGATATGTTCAAAGGCTGACATGTTTGAAAACAGGTTTGGCACGTGAATGTCGTATTCTCATAATATAAAACCTGTGTGCACTAAAGGCTTTCATGTTTTAAAAGGACAAAATTAGGTAGACCTTTGCTAATGTTTATCTCTACACATATTCTCGCAAATGTGAGTATACCTTTTGTTGTTCTATCCCTATCCATTTTTTCCAATTTATCTACTGTATTCCCGATATCCTCTAGGAATTGAATATGCCAGAAAGGAAGAGGGAGGTTTGATAATCTCACCCATACTGATATTGTTGTTACCACCATACTTGTAGCATTAAATTCCAGGAATCATGGGGTAATCAAAAGCCCAACTTAGCCCCAAACCATGCCCCATTGTTTAGAACTCTTTCCATATCTCGTTGTGTGTCAAATTGGACAATGAAAAACCCTTTAGAGCATAGTAAAAATCATAGTTTGGATCCAGGAAGAAAACACCCACTGATATAGATCTTTAGGTCTTGGAAAAAAACCATTAAACTTGTATATTATTGTCTTAGTTTGGAGATCAACAAAATACGATTTAACCTCAGGGGTTTTTACATCGATAGTTGGTACCTTGTCCATTTGCTTGACTGTGTAAGGTCCTAACAGATTTTGGATTTGATAAACTATAGCAATATTCTTTCCTTTCACTGCATCCTTAAATGAGAATGGACTACTTGGATTTGTAGAATTTGCATTGGGTTTTTAAAGCATGTAGCTCCACCCTGCAGCTGTAGATTTAATATTATGGTTGAATCCCTTGCCATACCATAATATTTCAATTGTAGGGGATCCTGAAGCACTTTTCCTTAATATAACAAAAATTGGAGCATTGCTGGTATTCCCATGTCACTTGGAAAGTTTTACTTCAAGTGTTTCACTAGATTTGAGACACGGATCCATTAGAGAAACATGTTCCAATTAATTGTTTGAAAAGGGTATGGTATTTCCTTTTTCTATCTGTCTTTTGTCTAGATATGGAGATAAAAGGTAAAGAGGAGACTAATGGAAGGGTTCATTTGGCGGCAAAAACTAATATTTTTCCAAATGTGAAGATATAAGGTGAGGAAGAAAACCATTGAAGGGAAAATATCCAATGTGAATCATATCTTGCTAAGGATTGTGCCTTATATAAGGCACATCATGTGTTTTTCGGTCCTTTGAAGAATCCTTAACAACCAAATGAAAGACCCCACGACAAAAAAAGAATAAAAAAACCCTTTCGATTGAGATCTCACATAGAGTACAACTAACGTGAAGATCGTTTGAAACCTTCACATGTAGCTCAATGTTACAAATGACACAAGTTGATACACAGACTCGAGCATGTTCCTTGGGAGACACTGTGATGTTTATCCTCACACTCTTCACTAATGTTTTGGGAGATTCTAGTACCATTGAATGCCTTTTTCCTTTCACCATCACTATCTCTTCACCACCATAAAGAGAGTTGCATGCATTAGCCCTAAACCATGACCCTCCTTCGCACCTTTCAACCAGATCATAATCGATGGTGATGGCATCTCACCATCCACCACGATAGAGAAAAACCCTAATGATAATTGAGAGCTCCATTCATTCCCCTCATTTAAATCATTTACACATATTAATAAATTTAGTTTTCAATTAATTATATTTTCAAAATTATTAATTTTTTAAATTAATTATAATATTTTTATTTTATTATTCTATTAATATCTATTCATCGTTTGATATAAATAATCACTTATATTAATATCTTTTCCGCCATCATAAAAAATTACCAATCCCTACTTTAATAAAACCATAATCATATTATATGTATGTTTATGTATTAAACATAGATACAACATGGTTTCCAGACTTGTTTAAACGGATCTTACAAACAAGATGCCGTGATTTATTTAATGTTAGCTTAAAGTCATTTATTAAATGTTAACTTAAAATGAATATAAATGAAGTTAACATCATTCCATGTTTGACTAAGAAAAAATAAATATGGACGGAGTTATACTTTACAATATGGCTTGCAAACTTGTTTTAACACATCCTTTAATTAATATAACGTGATTTGAACAAATCCTACAATTAAAATAACGTGATTTATTAAAGTAAGCATAGGATAATTAAAATATAACGTGATTGGTTAAAAGTTAGGAAAATTAACTTACAATCATCAAGAGGTCATCAAGAGGAGAGGAGCGGGAGCGGAGCCATCGTCTGCGACGTGTCGAACCAACTGAACATACTTCCAGGTGCCCCACAGCCACCCAATACCGGCCTGCGAAGTGATCTCTTGCCTATATGCCTACTTCCGGCTGTCCATGCGAGGGCTAGACACGTCCTTCGGACATGCAGTAGGTGGGAGGTCGACATTCTCTACAGGTTTTACTTAAATCGTTACGCTTATCATCTTTTGCTCTTTTTTCTGCGTTGGATAAGATTTTTGTTGATTTCCTCTTTCATACCAGCTCCGCCACCTTCTCGGCCTTGAGCTCTGCAGCTCAAGCTCTATCTGAACCCAGCTTCCGCCACCTTTTTCGTCCCAGATGCTTTTTCGGAGCTCCGCCACCTTATCTCGGCTTTGAGCTCTGCAGCTCGAGCTCTTTTCACCCAGCTTCCACCACCTTCTTCATCTCAGATGCTTTCAAATACTCTGAAATATCCCCAACGGAGCTCTGTTTCTCTATCCTGTTTAGAAAGCTTTTCTTTCTCCTCTGTTTTTCGCTGGATGGATGGCGGTTGTATGGTTCATGTGGTGCGTACGCTTCGGGTGTTTTGGCTCTGGCTCCAGGTTAGTTAAAGCTTTCGCATAACTCTGTGTGTTTAAAATTTTAGTTTTATACATTTCTGCATGCTATGGTTCTAGAATTCAAGGATGTATTCCTTATCAATCTAGTTTCAAGCAGTACTACTATTTTGTTAAAGCTTTGGATTTCGGCTTGAATGTCAATGGAACAGTTTTAGTGGTTTCAGCCCATAGGTCCAAATCGTAGTAAGTCCAGGATGATTAAATCATTTTGTCTCAGACTTAGGAATATAATCGTCATATATAAACCATGCAAGGATGTAAGGTTTAAGATTGGCGATTGGTGGTGTATTGTTAAAGTCTATTGTTGTTGTCTGCTCTGTGATGAGCCTTCTGCATAGCCCCTAGAGTCTCCCTCAGAGGTCCTGGTATCGACTTCCGGCATCTCCGGGGTTTTCCCCTTTCCAATAGCTGGTCAGAGTTACGTCATCTTCCCGATTTTTCAAAATTGGTCCTGGCATTAAGGTGAAAGTAAAGGCAGCTTAAATTCCCGGTACGTATCCTTACATCTAAATCCGGGAATATATCCGTTTCGGGATTGCGGGTGGAATGGACGTTACCTTCTGAGCTCAGAAGCAGAAGTTTCTGTCACGAATTGTACTTGTTTCTCTCCTCCTGTGTCCTTTATCCTCTCCCTATTTGCTTTGATCATTTATTTCCTATTGGGTGAGTCTGAAAAGGTGGTAGGTTCCATCTGATATTCGGTCCTTTTCTGAAAATTGGATCTTTCTGGATCGTTCTCATTTTTCGAGGACTCCTTTTTTGGCGGTGTATGGAGGGGCTCTATGACTCCATTGCATCGGAAGACCTTGTCAATGCTGCCGTGGATGCTGAACATGCCTGGTCTGCTGCCACTCTGGCAACTTTGGATGATTTGGTGACCAAACCATCCACGTCAAAGGGCGGCACCAGCAAAAAGGGTATGGAACGCAATCATAACAAGCAACACAAACCTGCCAAAACCTCCCCTCCACCTCAGTCGATAAGAATCGAGATTGCTCAGCTTGACGAAAGAATAGACACCCTTCAGCACAAGGCACTTATTGGGAAATGGCATTTCCCAGAAATGTCTGACATCGACATGAGGAAATGGTTGGCTAACTTTTGGAAACCAATTATTGGCTATATTCCGGTAATCTCAAGCCTTATGAGAGAGTGGTATTGTTTCCAGTTCTTAGATGCTGCAGACGCTGAAGCCATACAGAGCCGGCCATGGGTATTCAAGAGGAGTTTTCTTGCTCTGTATAGATGGTACATTGGCTTTAATCCCTTGAAAAACACTCCAGTAAATAATCTAATTTGGGTTAAATGCCCGAATCTTCCCCTGGAACTCTGGTCTAACGAATCTCTGGAGATGATTGGTAATGCTATTGGTCATTTTGTCTACGTCGATCCCTGGTGTTTGGGTGAGAGGGACAAACGAATAGCATGGATTCTTATTCAAAGGCCGTTTAGGGGCGGCTATCCTGACCATATTCAGATTAGCTGGAAGAATCAGACCATTAATCAAAGGTTGGATTTTTGGGGTATACCTTTTAGGTGTGCTGCCTGCAGAAGAACGGGTCATTTAGTTAAAAACTGTCCTAGTGCTAAATTATACGCATATAGAAGGTTTAGCAAAAAGTCATTTCTCAATGGTAGTCAATCCTCTCCCAACTCTCCGTCCTTTCCGCGCCATAGTCCAAGAAGTCCAGTGCCTCATCGTGATCATCGTGATCTTTCGGATGATCCTTCTATGCGCCCGCAATCCGTCCCTGGTCGTCCGTCATCCGCTAAAAGCCCTCTCACCTGTATCAAAACAAGGCTCCATAATTCCCCTTTTGCAGAGCCTAGAGAGGATTTCCCAGTCCCATCTCCGCCTCCCATGCATCAGAAAGATTTCATCTCCGACCATCATCCTGGGCCTTCGAAAGGGGTTGACTTCTCTGTGGGATCTATTCCCATCTCCATCTCATCCTCGTCTCTGCATCCGGAACGTGACGAGCCGCACGTCAACAAAGGGAAAAATCTATGTGTTGGACCGACTCCTTTAAACTCCCCGACATCATCTCCGGTTAACCTTTTTGATAGTGATTTGGATCATATGCTCAATAGGGAATCTCTTGATCTAGAGCCGCTCACGATTCATAAGCCTAGTCCATGCGTCGTGCCTGTTATAAGCCCGGATTCGGCTAGAAACATCACGGTCCGGAAGAAAAGTAGAGGTGGGAGCAGACATTTTAGAGGGAGAACTATAGTAACAAATGAAGGCATTAGAAATTTGTCTCTGATTGAGGTGCCTATCCTTGAGGTCTCTGAATCACAGCCCCTTAGAGCGAGTTTGGCTGCTGAATCACCTAAATGATCCCCATTATATCCTTCAATATTCGGGGTCTTGGCGTTGATCCTAAATACATAACGCTAAAAAATTTCTTTTTCCATTCCAGGGCTGCAATTATCCTTATTCAGGAAACAATGCACAAGAAGGAGGATATTGTTACTTACTTCAGGAAAATGCTGCCCACTTGGTTCATGGTTGCAACAGAGGCAAACGGTTTGTCTGGCGGTATGGCTACTCTATGGGATCCTACTCGGGTCAAAGCTAAGGCATATAAATGCTGTGCTGGGATTATAATCTCGGCTTCAATCAGAGGATGCGCCTTTCCCATTAATATTCTCAATCTTTATGCGCTATATAAATCCTACACTTCATTTTGGAATAGATTCTTTGCTTCAGATCTGCTTGATATAAACAATCTCCTTATAGCTGGTGATATGAACTCGGTTTTGAAATCGAATGAGGTTTGGGGACAGGGGAAGATAAACAACGCCCTGGCAGATCTTATTAATTCTGAGATGCTCAATAGGAATATGGTTGACATAAATCCCGCTGTGATGAAACCAACCTAGTCAAATGGTAGAGTGGGCAGGGCTTATATAGCAAAAAGACTTGATCGGGTTCTTGTTCATTTTAGTCTCATCGATAAAATGGGTATGCCAAGGCTATCTGTCGAAAATGTTATGATTTCGATCATAGTCATATCCTTCTAACCTAGCCTGAAAATCCTTTCAGAAGAGGATACTCTTTTAAGTTTGACAGAGGCCTCCTTCAAGATTCTGCGTTCAATGAATACATTCAAAATGAATGGAAATTGATAAAGGACAGGGATAAACAATTTATCTTCTCTACCTTTAGGGAAAAACTGGCTGAGTTAAGGGGTTTGGTGAAAAAATGGCAATTCCAAAAACATCAGAAGGATAAAAAGGACCTTCAGAGGATTCAACAAGAATTGGATTCGGTATTGGCCTCAACAGACTACTCCACATGCTCTTTTGAGATGAAGTGTCGTATTAGGAATCTGGAGAAGGAGAAGCTCAGTTTGTTGAAACAGGAGGAAGCTAGATGGAGGCTCAAAAGCAGAGCTTTATGGATGCAGGAAGGAGATAAAAACACGAAGTTTTTCCATAAATATGCAAATGCAAGGAGAGCAAAGAACTTCATATGGAAAATAAAGGACGATAACGGTGGATATGCTGTTTCCCAGGAGGATATTACAAAGCAGGCTATTGCTTTCTTCTCGAAACAATATTGCAGGAGTAATGATATTGCTTTCAACGACATCAGATGGAGCATTGACTTGGTGCCTGAAACGCTTGATCAAGAAAAGAATGATGTTCTGTTTAGACCAGTTTCTGAAAATGAACTTCTTGATGTTATGAAATTATTTAAGAAGGATAAATCCCCTGGTCCTGATGGATGGACAATATATTTCCTAATCCATTTCTTTGACCTCTTCAAAATGGATTTTTTTTTCCCCCAGGAAAAATCGGTAACCTTTAATTAGAAAAATGAAAAGTTACACTTGCAGATGCATTGAAGCATTTCCATAAGCTGCCCATCTGGGCTCGAGTGCTTTGCACCCCCAGCAACGTTAACAAGCTAAGGTGCATTAAGAAGAAGAAAAAAGGAAAAAGAAGAGGAAGAAGGGAGAAATAGGGAAAAAACTGGAGTCCGGAAGAGAAAACTCAAGTTTTTCTCCCCTTTTTCTTTTCGACCTTGCGCCACTCTCCTTGAGTGGGCTCGATCGAAGCTATGACTAACCGTGTTTCTACTTTCTGTGAGGTTGTTTCCTTGTCTGAATCTGAAGTATCTGAGTGGTGATGCTTTTTGGTTCCTCCCATACTCAGATCCTCACTTGCCTTCTTTGCCTGATTTGAGTAAAGTTGTGTAGCCTTGTTTTCTGATGTGGTTTCCTTTTAAGTCTCCATTCCTTGAGATACCTCAGCATTCTCTGCATAGATCTCTTCCTCTTCTGCTTCTTATTCTTCATCCTCTGAGTTAGGGGGGGGAATTGCCATCCTTTCCTCTGCTTCCCTTTCTGCTTCTTTTTACTGTTTGCTTTCTTGGCTTCTGGACATGTGCTTTACAGGTGTCCTGTCATCCTGCAGAGCCTACATCTGAAAGCATTATTTTCATAGTCTAGTGCTTGCAGCCAGTTTTGTTGTTTGTAGATAAGCCTTATGTTGTCCGGAAGCCCTTTACTTAGATCTACTTCCACACAAATGCGTGCAAAAGTGTAGACCCTTTCATCAATCCTTTCCAGATCTGTTTCGATATATTTCCCTATGCTGTTCCCAATTCCTTCCAGTACTCGTTCACTCCAAAAGTGAAGGGGAAGGTTATATAGGCGGACCCAAACCAGCACTTTGGATACATTCATTTTGTTTGAATCGAAATCTGGAAACCATGGGGTCATAAACAGCCCCACTGTTCCCCAAAACCAAGGCCCAGCACTGAAGATTGTATTTCTGACTTCCGTGGATGCAAATCTAACTATAAAAAAACCTTTGGAGCATAAATGTATGTCACATTCCATGGTCCAAGTGGTGAAAATCTAGTGAAATAGATCCATTGGTTTTGGCCAAAAACTGTTAAAACGACAGATTAGAGCCTGCGATTCATAGGACTTAACGAAGTCATCAAGCCCTGTAGAATCAAAGTTGAGGGCTGGAGTTTGCCCTAGCTGATCTACTATGTATGGCCTAGGTGTATATCCGCCTTGATCTGGAAACGACCCTGAATCTCTGTTGCCCTATAAAATGTTTTTGTAGGAGGAGCCTCCCTTGGGTTGATGCTGAGGTGCTGTCTTTTTCCCCTTGTCTCCCCCTGAGAAGCTTGGCTGTCCCTGAGGCAAAGCCCCTCCTCTCAGCCTTAGGTTTAAAACAATGGTTGTTTCTGGACTAATCTCATAGCTTTCTAGGGTTCTACTATCCTGGAGGGACCACCTACCACTGACAAAATGTTGGATCTGAACGGGGTATCCCGTCAATGCCCAGATTTGTTGTTTCAACTGCATGATGGTACTTTCTACATGTACCCAAACTAAACAGGATTTCCCCTCAGGGGTTTTAATAAAAATCTGAAAACGAAATGATGTTACCTAAACCCTATGATCTGGCTGTGCACAATCTTCAAGATCTGACCTCGTATTTGTTTGATCTTCCATTTGCATGTCTAGTTCTTCAAACCCTCTGCCCGATCTATGCTCATTGCCACCGATCTGCTGCCCAGGTTCTAGCTGTTCTCGAATAGTGGCTAGATCGAATAGATCCAGGCGGGATCTGCAATGTTTGGGCCGTTCCATGGAGAGAGGGAGCAGATCTTCAACATGCAATCCCCCTTCTTTGGTTGCAGCGACCGAAACAGTGTAAGAACCTTCAGATTCCAACCCTGCCGCGTCCCAGTTTTCTTCTCTCCTTTCCCCCGTGCCATTGCATCGCGCGTTTTGGGTATGGCACGTTTTCTCTCCGCATTTCCCTTCGAACACCGGCTTCAAGCTGCCGCACTTCAGATCTGCCGCTGCTAAAACCCTCGAAACCTCACCACCAAACGAAATGGAGGGATCATGCAGTCTGCTGATCCACTGAACTAGGAGCAGAGGGTAGGTATGATTATCTTCTGTAGGAAGAAGTTGACAGAGCTCTGGACTGGGTGCAAAATCACCAAAAACGTCAATGGTAAAAACTATTACAGCCTCTATTATCTCGCCTCACTTACTGTTACAGTTAAGTAGCCGCTCATACGCATCCTTTCCAGGTCTCCCTGCATTCGAATAGCAGGGCACTGAGACTTTGCTGAGGGCATTCTGAAGAAAATCCATGGAAAACGACTCCTTCGCTCTAGTTTACCTCTTAAAAATGGATTTACTCAGCATGGTCGAAGCATCCAGACTATCGGGCAACATCCACTCCCATACCTCGTCTACACTCATTGCTCTTATTCCTAAGAAGGGAGAGCCAAAATATTTTTTGGACTTCAGGCCCATCTCCCTATGCAATATAACTTTCAAGATTATTACAAAGATTATAGCAGAAAGAATTAAAGGCACTTTGGCATCCTGTCTCTCTCCTAATCAACATGCTTTTTTAAAGGGCCGTAATATTCTTGATGTCGTTGCCAGTACACAAGAATGCTTACATTCTATGTCTGTGCATAATACTAATGCAGCTATCATGAAAATTGACCTTCAGAAAGCATATGATGTTTTGGACTGGGGATATTTGCAATGTCTTCTAGCAAAAGTCAGTCTGAATCTCGGGCCTATTCGATGGATAATGGCTTGTATCGAAAATGTTAACTATGCTGTTCTAATTAATGGCCTTCCCTCTCCTTTCTTTCGGGCGGAAAGGGGCCTTCGACAGGGCTGTCCACTGTCGCCTCTCCTATTCATATTGGCCATCAATGCTTTGAGTTTGCACATCAATCGCGCAGTGGAGGATAAATAATATGTTCCGGTCAAGATCTGTAAGAAAATACACATCTCTCTTAATTTGTTTGTAGATGACGTATTGTTATTTGCTATGTTATCTAAAGCATCTTGGATATACATTAAGTCTATTCTTGATCGCTTTCAAAGGGCCTCAGGGCTTGCCATCAATAAGGCCAAATCGGTCCTATATCATAATGGAACAGATGAGATCATGACATCTTGGATCTCCCAGCTCTTTGGAATCAACTATAGACCATTGTCTGAAGGTATCAAGTACCTGGGCTTTCGCCTTAAAGCCAAGGCTTATTTAAAGGATGACTGGAGATGGCTAGTTGAAAGATTTTATAGTAAGATCGCGCTGTGGGAATACATATCTTTATCCTTGGGGGGCAGAGTCATCCTCGCCCAATCAGTCTTGATGCAGATGTCGGTCTACTGGGCTCACCTTTATTTGCTCCCGGCTAGTATTATTCAGGCCATGAACAGGATCTCTGCCAATTTTATTTGGGGGGCGAAAGCTGAAAGAGGTAAAATTCATCTTTCAAAAATGAATCACTTAACTTTGCCAAAAAAACTTGGCGGATGGGGACTGAAGGACTTAAGGATTTTTGGAAAAGCTCTTGTTTGCAAATCTTTATGGAGAGGCATCTTTCACTCAAATCCCTGGAGTGCAATTATCCACCAAAAGTATCTAAAAGGAAGAAGCTTGGAGTTCTGGTTCAGGTTGGGCTCCATTGGGAAAAAACAGGGGTCTGCTATTTGGCTTAGCTTCAGGAGAATTGAGAAATACTTTCTTAACAATCTAAAATGGAGGATGTTCTCTGGAAGGAAGATCTTCATTGGCTTCGACTCTTTTGCTGGTTTCAGGGGTAATCTACAGGTTCCAGATCCTCTTCTTTTTTACCTTCACAGATCTGGTATCTTTACTTGGAACAGGGTTATCAAGGAGTGGAGGGGGCTCTCTCCTTCGCTCAAGAATGCTGCTGATCTTGGTATCCCACAGGCCTTGTCTCTTCTATGGGATAATCTCAAGAACACTCTTGATCAAGGTGGCTTGAATCGGGCTGGGACTGATGACCATGTGGTGTGGTCTTTATCTCTCTCTCACTCTCGAGCTACTGTAAAGGACATATACTCTGATCTCATTTCCAAAAAGATTATTCCTGCTAGACAGATTTTTCCAGCGTTCTGGTGGAAACTCGGCTGCCCCCTCAAAGTGATCATTTTCTCTTGGTTAGTCTTTTACAACAAGAATTTATCTTGGGAAAATCTGCGGAAGCGTTCTTGGCACGGGCCCAGCAGATGCGTGTTTTGCAAAATGGAGGAGGAAACTAACTATCATATGTTCTTCAATTGCATGGCCTCCCATCAAATCTGGTATGATCTAGCTTCGTATTTTTCTTTTCCGCACCTTAATTTCTCTTCTGTTGATGCAGCTTTTGCCTGGTGGGGAAGTCAAGAAGCTGACAAGCGCCCAATTCTTCCGATCACAATATGGTGCCTTTGGAAGTGGAGGAATTTAAAAATCTTTGAAGACTCAAATATTTCTTCCAAATATGTTCTGTTTTCAGTCTCAGCACTCTTTCCTCCTATCCGATGATAGGTCGATGGGTGCAGTATGTATGGCGTTTAAATCTCGGTTTTGTGCCCTAGATTGTTTTTGGGGCTTTCATCTGGGCTTCTTTTTATTTTCTGTAATGCATTATGACAATGGTGGCGATGTTGGTGATTCCAGTTTTTATTATGTTTCCTATGTGTAGCTTCATGTTTTATTCTGATAGGCCTCTCAGCTATTAGACTCTCTGATGTGGTCTTCTTCATGAAATCCATCAGAGTATGATGTATATATTGCCTCAATATAATATATGTGCTTTTCTTTTTGAAAATAAATAAATAAAAAAATTGCAGTTAACATCATTGAAATATAGATAATTGAGAGAGATAATCGTCTATCCACCATTCATATAATAATTTAGTAATTGATAAACAATTTGATGCCAGGAGTGGAAATGTGATTCTTGATTTACATCACAAGTGGAAATGTAGTCAAGGGATTTGATTGACGCGTGATAGATAGATTTGGTGTTAGATGGATCTAAATTGGTTCCATTTTATGTCAACATTGTCACATTTTAAAATTATCATTATTATGTATATGTTTGAGATAAAATTAAATATTCACATTATATTTACTTTGTTTGGAATGACTATATCATTCTCTTCTTTATTTTGGTTTGTGTTTCTTTCCTTGAATAGTTTTATTTTGGTTTATGTTGCTTTCCTTGAATAGACTTTGGTACGCCTATGTTTGGATATTTTGAGTGGTTTGTGTATTTATGTGTTTGAATTTGGATGACAATGTTTGTGAATGTTACAATTGTTGTATTATATTTTTATATGTGTATGTAATTGTTTATTAGTAATTAGTTGGTGATGAAGAAGAGAGATAATCTTGTTGTCAATAGTTTGCAGGAGGATTGATATTGCAGATCTATTTCGTTTAATGTAAGGTATCACAATTTTTGACAACTAATTAATTCTAAATAGTGTTCCAGTTTTAATAATTTAATGTGTCAATATTACTCTTAAAATAATTCGTTCCTTTGTATGTGTTTGAAATAATTTATTTCCTTGAATAATATTTTGATGGAATTTTTTTTATTTTTTATCTATAGTCTATTTTGCAAAGTGAAGAAATAATGTATTTTTGATTTTTTTAATGAGCTGCCAAATTATAAAATATTTACGTTATTTGTTTCTCAAAACAATTATTACATCTCCTTCAAGAATATTTTGATTTGTTTTGATGTTTATAAATATACATTTTCCTCTTATAAATATTTTGAATACATCATTGTATGAAATTACTCTATTAGTAATTTTGAATATATGTAAGTTCAATATATTTTGAATATATGTGATTATTTATTACTAATTAGTTGCTTATGAACAAGGGAGACGATCTTGTTAAGGATTAATTTGAACTTTGTAGGAGGATTGATTTTTCACATCTTTTTCATTTTAATTCTAGGTATCGCAAATTTTCACAGCTAATTATTTCTTAATAGTGTCCCTCTACGTATTACTAAATATATCTTGAAAAATATTTTTTTTAATAATCTACAACCTCAAGATTAACAAAATCTAATGCATATACTACAAAAAATCAAATAGGATTAGAAAACATCATCTACACTCAAATCAATGTATCTAATGTAAACAATCAAATGAGATTATAAATCAACTTCTACACTAAAATCATTACATATAGTGTAAGCAATCAAATAGGATAGGGAATACACATCTACATTGAAATTCATGCATCTAGTGCAAGCAATCAAATAGGATTAGAAATCCACATCTACACTGAAATCCATGCATCTAGTGCAAGCAATGAAATAGGATTAGAAATCCACATCTACACTGAAATCAATCCATCTAATGAAAGCAATCAAATATAATTAGAAACCAACATCTACACTCAAATCAATGAATATAGTGGAAGCAGTCAAATAGGATTAGAAATCATCATCTACATTTAAATCAATGCATCTAGAGCAATAAACCTTCTTCCCTCTCTTCCCCATCCATCCAATCTTGAAAATTATTTTTAATAATTTATAGTCTCAAGATTAACAACATTTAATCCATCTAATGCAAACAATCAAAGAGGATTAGAAAACAACATCTACACTTAAATCAATGCATATAATGCAATCAATCAAATAATAGTAGAACCCAACATCTACACTTAAATCAATGCATCTAGTGCAAACAATCAAATATAATTAGAAATGAATATCTATACTAAAATCAATGCATATAGTGGAAGGAATAAAATACGATTAGAAATCAACATCTACGCTAAAATAAATGCATCTGGAGTAAGAAATCAAATATGATTAGAAATCAACTTCTAAACTGAAATCAATGCATCTAGTGCAAGCAATCAAATAGGATTAGAAATCATCATAGACACTGAAATCAATGCATATAGTACAAGAAATATTCTTCCCTCTCCCCCCTCCATCTATATCTATATCCCCTCCATCTCTCCTTCTTTGTATCTCTATCTCACCCCCCTCCAAACACACACATACACATACTCCATATCTATCTATCCATCCCTCTCTTTCTCTCTCTATCTCTCTCTTCTTCCCCCTCTTCACCTCCCACCAATATCTTTATCTTCCTCTGCCTCTCCTTTGTCTCTCTATATCACCCCAAAAACATACACACTCTTTCTCTATATCTATATATCTCCCCCTCACTCTTCCTCTCCCCCTCTCTTCCCCTTCACCGTCTATCTCTCTTCGCTCCTTCTCTCCTCTCCCCCTCTCTACATCTCCCTTATCACTTCCTCTCTCCCTGTCCATCTATGTATTTATTCTTAATTCCCTCTCTATTTCCCTCCAACACCATCTCTCTCTCCCTCCCTCTCTCCTTCTCTCTTTCACATTCTCTCTTTCTTCCTTCCTCTCTCTCCCTTTCTCTCTAACATCCCTTTGTCTCTCTGCCCCCTCTCTCTTCACCCTCCAACTCAGTCACTATCTCCCCCTCTCTCTCATTCTCTTCCTGCTTCCTTCCATATCTCCTTCTTTGTCTCTCTATCTCACCCCAAAACATGCACACTCTCCCTCCATCTCTTTGTTGTCACTCTCTCAGTTTCTCTCTCTCTCTTTCCACTCTTCTCTCCCTATGTCTTTCTTCCTCATTTTATCTCCATCTCACCCTTGTCACTACCTTTATCTCTCCACCTCTGTCATTTTATGTATTTGTTCTTCCCTCCATATATATATATTCGAAGTTAATATATATCATGATATATTAATATATATTATAATATAACAAATTGAATATCATGTTAAACTTAATATTGTGTTAATCTAAAGTTATTAAATTTAGAAATATTAATATTAGATTTAATAATGCCTTTTATGTCATGATAACAAAAATTATTATAAAACTACATCAAATTAATATTTTCAAATATTAGAACTTTGATGTGGAAATATTGATGTCCTTAAAGACTTTAATATATCCATAGGATATGGTTTTTCCTTTTAAAGAATCATTTTCCAAATATTTAATAAAAAAAATTAAAAGATTTTGGAGTAGGATTTTCAATTCTTTGTGTTGAATTAACCCTTTTCCTTTGATTTAAGAGGTGCTATTAACTTTAGTAAATTTGAGTAAAGATGTTTAATATTTTACCTAATTCAGAATCTTAATATGGTAAAGTTTTTTGTTAAAGGTGAATTTATGATCCATTCAAATTTACCTATATGATAAATGAACTATTAAACGCAAGAGATAATTTATTATCCATTCAAACTATATATAATAATACATAGTTATATTTTGATAATTAATTTTAGTCCATTAATAAGATTAAAAAATTATATATAATTTAAGATTCAAGCTAATATTTTCACTTACATTAGTAAAAAAAAAATTATTATTTTTTGAAGACGTGACATACTTACACATTAGGGTCATACTGGGCTGTAGAATGACTCGAGAATGAATATAAAGGGTTACCAATGTTATAGTGGATGTGTTAGTGTTTATAGTAACTTGTACCCCAATGATGTGGTTAAACTATCAAATCATAATATTTTTAAGGTAGTGTGTTGGATGTTGTGAATATATTTATATATAGTTTTTATTTCGAGTGTTGATATATAGATTAAATGGCTAATAAATATAGATATTGATTCATTAAATACATATAAAAATTATTTGACTAATGAAGATAAAAATTTACTAATGTCATAAGGGATGCATTATTGTTTATAGCAAGGTTTACCACAATGATATGATATAGATTTAACTATTAAATCATAACATTGTTAAGGCAACTTGTTTATTGTTCTGAGTATATTTATTTTTATAGTGAACTAACTTAAATTACTTATTACTAGCATAGTTATATAAATTAAATGGTTCGTAAATATAGATATCAATTCATTAAAAATTAAAAAAATACATATAAATTATTTAAATTATAATTTTATTTTAAATTACTTTATTATTAATACCTATAAAAGAAATTAATTTTGTCGAGACTAAAGAATCCGGGCTCTGTTGTCTTTTGGGATAGTTTAATTCTCCAAGAGGTGGTGCCCTCTTCATTAAATTTGGACCTTTGAACTTGTGACCTAGTGGGAACTATACCCACCACAAACCAAATAAAGTTTTCATAATTTTAATTTAATCATTAGTAATTATTTGGTGGATCTTAGATTTAACTTTCACAAAATATTTTAGAATATTTTAATAATAGTCACAAATAAAAAATTGAGTTCCATCTCCAAAGTAGTTATGTTCTTCTTTCCATTTTAATTGAACTCATTAACAATAATAACAATTCATATGAAGATGATATGAATATGAGTTGTGATTTTTTTGGACATGTGCTATTACTAAGTCATGGTATTGTAACAAAACCTATTTACAAATTATGAATATATATGATTAAGAATCTTGTTACATGTTTTCTTTCAAATGCATGTCACGCATGAATTGTAAACTAAATAAACACATCCATAAAATAAAAATTTTACACTAATCCTCCTAGATGTTTATGTATCCAAGCTCAAATGAAGAATATGTGGCCTTGTATTACACACGCTTCTTGTTTCTTGTTGAGTTCAACTTAGTTGATCATCATTGATGGAAAGAAAAAGGAGGAAACACACAAAATTTACATAGAAAACACACGAATTGTTTCTCTGTCTCTATTGATCTGAAAAACTTGATTGATTACAATGAAACCAATGTGGGGTATTATGATTTTTAACTGGAAACTCAACTAAAACTCACTCGAACTAACTTCAACATGAAAGCACACACTAAATTTAACCTTTCCCAATGTAAGAATGAACTCTAACTGATACACACTTGACTCAAATCAACTCAGACTCTAAATATAGACTACTCTCCATGTAAGAGTAATTAGATATTTTTAACACTCACCCTTAATTACGACCAGTAAACTAAGACATTACTCATCACAATGCAAACACGATTGCTCATCTCAGTCTCAGCTAGGCTTAAAACACCTGAAATTCCTCTATGAAACTCAAATACATATTTTGCTAATAGTTTGTGAATATATTAGCCAACTGATCACTCGATTTACAAGGATTTAAATAAAATTCTCCATTTCTCACAAGTTGTCTAATGAAATGATATATTGTATCAATATGTTTTCTCTTTTTATGAAACACACTATGCCTGGATAGTATAATGGGTGAGGTGTTGTCAGAATATATTGTTGTGATCCTTCTAGTTTTTGCTGAAGTACATCCAAAAGTATTTGTAACCATACTACTTCGAATCTTGCTGATATCGCTACTACATATTATTATTTTGCTGATGAAAGTGTCACAATAGGCTACTTATTAGATGCCGATGATATCACACTTGAACCAAGATGAAGCACATAACCAAAAGTTCTCTTCCTATCATCCAAACTTTTCCAGCAAAATCGATGTTAGTATATCCAACCAAATCCTTCTTTTGTGTCATTGCATACAATATCCCACAAATTGTAGTTTGTTCTATGTATCTCAAAATCCTTTTGCTAGATTTCCAATGTGATTCTTTTGGAGACTCCATAAATATAGAAATCAAGCTAACTCTTTGCATACTATATATTCTTGTAGCTATGAGATACATAAGGCGACCAACCAATATTTTGAATATAGTTGGATCCACATATGGTCCTTCATCATCTTTACTTAACTTTGTCCTTGCCACTATTGGTGTAGGAGCAAGTTTATAATTTCCATTGTGAATCTTTTTTGAAATTAATTTTCATACTTATTTTCAAAAATATAAATCCCTTTCTCAGTTTTTTCAACTTCAACACCAAGAAACTATTTCGTAAAACCAATATCTATCATTTCAACTTCTTTATTCATTGCAACTTTAAACTAATCTAGTTCAATATTACCAGTATAAATCATATCATCCACATAAAAACAAATAAGCAAAATTTGACCGTGCTCATTTACCTTTGTGTACAAGGTTCTTCAATGTTCCTCATGCTAAATCCATTCTTGATCATAAATTGTCAATTCTATATATATATATATATATATATATATATATATATATATATATATATATATATATATATATATATATATATATATATATATATATATATATATATATATATATATATATATATATATATATATATATATATATATATATATATATATATATATCTGTGTGTGTGTGGTGTGTGTTAATTAACCAACTTAGATCTATGTAACACAGAATCTATCATACACAGAGAGGGATCAAATCCCTCAAGGTGCAAACCTTCTTTTTGGTGTGTATAACTTTAGGAAAGATTTACAATTCAAGGGATTTGATTGATGCGTGATAGAAAAATTTGGTGTTGGATGGATCTAAGTTGGTTCCAATTGATGCCAACAGTGTTAGATTTTTAAATTGTCATTATTATGTATATGTTTGAGATAAAATTCAAAATTCACATTATATTTACTTTGCTTGGCATGACCATATAATTCTCTTCTTTATTTTGGTTTGTGTTTCTTTCCTTGAATAGTTTTATTTTGGTTTATGTTGCTTTCCTTGAATAGACTTTGGTACGCCCGTGTTTGGATACTTTGAGTGGTTTGTGTATATATGTGTTTGAATTTGGATGATAATGTTTGTGAATGTTAAAATTTTTGTATTATATTTTTATATGTGTACGTAATTGTTTAATAGTAATTAGTTGGTGATGAAGAAGCGAGATAATCTTGTCAATAATTTGCAGGAGGATTCATATTGCACATTTATTTAATTTATTTTAGGTATCACAACTTTTGACAACTAATTAATTCTAAATAGTGTTTCAATTTTAATAATTTGATGTGTCAATATTACTCTTGAAATAATTTGTTTCTTTGTTTGTGTTTGAAATAACTTATTTCCTTCAAGAATTTTTTTTACAATGTGATTAATCCAAAACACTGTTGTCTATATTATGGATCACAAAAGTCTTAGATCTAAGAAGTTTTTTTTATCTATAGTCTATTTTGCAAAGTCAAGAAATAATGTATTTTTGATTTTTTTTAATGAGTGGCGAGATTATAAAATCTTTACATTATTTTTTTTCTCCAAACAATTATCACATCTCCTTCAAGAATATTTTCATTTGCTTTTATGTTTATAAATATACATTTTCCTCTTATAAATATTTTGAATACATTGTTGTATGAAATTACTCTATTAGTAATTTTGAATATATGTAATTGTTTATTAGTAATTAGTTGGTGATGAAGAAGGGAGACGATCTTGTCAAGGATTAATTTGCACTTTGTAGGAGAATTGATTTTTCACATCTTTTTCATTTTCATTCTAGGTATTGCAACTTTTCACAACTAATTATTTCTTAATAGTGTCCCTCTATGTATTACTAAATATATCTTGATTTTTTTTTAATAATCTACAGCCTCAAGATTAACAACATCTAATGCATATAATGCAAACAATCAAATAGGAATAGAAAACAAAATCTACACTAAAATCAATGCATCTAATTCAAACAATCAAATGAGATAAATGAGATTAGAAACGAAATTCAACACTAAAATCAATACATCTAGTGTAAGCAATCAAATAGGATTAGAAATACACATCTACACTGAAATCCATGCATCTAGTGCAAGCAATTAAATAGGATTAGAAATCTACATCTACACTGAAATCCATGCCTCTAGTGCAAGCAATGAAATAGGAGTAGAAATCCACATCTACATTGAAATCAATGCATCTAATGCAAGCAATCAAATATAATTAGAAACCAACATCTACACTGAAATCAATGCATCTAGTGCAAGAAATCAAATAGGATTGGAAATCATCACCTACATTAAAATCAATGCATCTAGTGAAATAAATCTACTTCCCTCTCTCCCCCATCCATCTAATCTTGAAAAATATTTTTAAGAATTTACAGCCTCAAGATTAACAAAATTTAATCCATCTAATGCAAGAAATCAAATAGGATTAGAAAACAACATCTACACTGAAATCAATGCATATAATGCAAGCAATCAAACATAATTAGAAACCAACATCTACACTGAAATAGATGCATCGAGTGCAAGCAATCAAATAGGATTGGAAATAATCACCTACATTGAAATCATTGCATCTAGTGCAATAAATCTTCTTCCCTCTCTCCCCCATCCATCTAATCTTGATTTTTTTTTTAATAATTTACAGTCTCAAGATTAACAACATTTAATCCATATAATGCAAGAAATCAAATATGATTAGGAAACAACATCTACACTAAAATCAATGCATATAATGCAAGCAATCAAATAAAATTAGAAGCCAACATCTACACTAAAATCAATGCATCTAGTGCAAGAAATCAAATATAATTAGAAATCAGCATCTATGCTAAAATCAATGCATCTAGTGCAAGCAATGAAATACGATTATAAATCACCATCTATGCTTAAATAATGCATCTAGAGCAAGCAATAAAATATGAATAGAAATCAACATCTAAACTGAAATCAATGCATCTAGTGTAAACAATCAAATATAATTAGAAATCAGCATCTACACTAAAATCAATGCATCTAGTGCAAGCAATCAAATAGGATTAGAAATCATCATATACACTGAAATCAATGCATACAGTATAAGAAATATTCTTCCCTCTCTCCCCCCTCGATATATACCTCTCTATCTCACCCCCCAAACACACACATACACATATTTCATATCTATCTATTCATCCCTCTCTCTCTCTTCTTCCCTCTCTTCACCTCCCATCTATATATATATCTTCATCTACCTCTCCTTTGTCTCTCTATATCTATATCTTCATCTTCAATAGTATTATCTTAATTTATAATCATTTCCAATTTTAACTTCTTGAAAACAATTCCATTTCTAGTTTGATTAGTTCTCTGGTAATTAATATTGTTTCTCTATTCATTTCCTACTTACAAGTCTTGTCTCCTAGTATTGTCTTGTATATGATTGATTTATAGCCTATTTGAACGTGGGTATCTACTTGAAGACTACTATTTTGGTTGGCTTGGTTAATTTTACAGGGAAAAATAAATCCTTTCTTACATGATACAAAAAGCCTATTTGATGAATATTGTTTTTTCCCAAGATATCTAGAGAGACAATTGGATATTACTGTGATTCTCTTTGGTAAGTTTTCTTTGTTACTAATTTTCATACCTTAATTTCTAGCTTTTGAATTTGTGTTTTATATAAATATTGTGCATAAATATTAGTTTTTTGATTTCCTTATTTTTGGAATAAAATGCTTTAGAATTTAGTTTATATTAATATGTACAATAAACATTACATGCATTTTATACCAAAAAGGGTCATACAAACATCCACTCCATGCATAGAGATGATAATGAGTCGGATCATGATATCAAGAATGAAGCCACTTAGTTCCAAGAAGTAAATATGTATAAGGATGCACAAGCTAACATGTCAAAGAATGTAAAATGGAATTGTCACAATATTTGATTATCGACCATTTATTGAATTATATCTCTGTACTTACCATGTGATATCGCAAGTAAATTTTATTACACTGGTCTCTACCAATTGGTCTCTAAATATTTTGTGAGTCTTATTTCCCTGTTATTTTTAGATGCAAGCATAATGCAAAGAACTCAACTCTATTGTTTGTACATCTCCAACAAATTATTTTGAAAGGATAGTATCCCCTTCCCCACACATACCTGGGGCTCCTCGACAAGCCCCATCAAAGAATTCTCAAGCCTTCTCATAATCAATGTTTAGATCTTTGTGCCTTTTCTGGCGACGACCTTCATATTCCTTCAAATATTCTATTATTCATTCACAGGTAAACTGATTTTTGAAGCCAACTTCTAGAACACTTTTTATACTTTTGTGCAACCCAATTCTCATGAAATTGTGATTGAATAAGTATTTTTTGAAATTGCAATATTTAAAGTAGAATCGTGACTACCACAACCCCGAATACAACAAAAAATATGGAATTTATTGAGAAGGTTGTGGCCTTGAAAGAAATACTATACCCCGGGGTAATGATGAGTAAATGTAAATTGTACGTATACTTGTTTTATTTTTATTCTTTTCGATAATTGTATTTTTATGTGGGTAGGAAAGTTTAAAAATAATTTCAGTAGAAATGGTAATGAAAATATTCACAAAATTGTTCACTGGCAAGTGATTCAGTTCCTTTGACCCAAGGCCACATGGATCTCAAAATAGCTTCTTGTTATGGGATTCTAGAGGTCTTCCCTCTCACTTTGTGTATACAATTCCTCAGAGCTTATGTCCAAAAATATTTATTCTATTTAGTACAACTCAATTTCAAGATCTAGCTCTTTAAATCACTTCACCCATTGAAGCACTATGAAGATAATCTAGGGAATCTACTTCAACATTGTATCTCAACACACCCATTACTCTACCAAAATATGGTGGCTAGATGCAAGGTGATGTCCTGGATGCTTGGATTCATAGCTTGCATGCCTAATCCAAGAATTGTACAAATATGTCTTAAGAGCATAGGACGCAAATCATTGAGTATCAATTAGATGGTATAGCATTGGCCTAGTGGAAATTCTATGTTGAATCTCTAAATACTTCATTAAATTCCACACATCAAAGGTAAGAGCTCCACTTTTGTCTGTATTTCCACCTAGGATGTATTTTTTGGCCCCTGGGTAGTTGTTTTTACCTCCTAGAACACCTATAGAATATTTTGGGACATTAGCTATACCCCTAGAAAGATCCTACTTAGATCGTTCAATGATTTATTGAAGGCTTCACCTAGTTCTGGATTTAGCCAAAAATTTGCAATATTTAAGAGGTACATATCATCAAATTTTATTCTGTATTATTACTCATTTTTAGAAATGCGATGGATTGTTTGAGAATAACTCTTGAACAAGCATTTATTTATGTCCTAGCTTTTGAAAGAAAATTGATATTTTCTATCATTCCCTATGATATCATAGCTCTGAGCTTCATCCCACATCAACCCCACCTTCCCCATCTTTAGCTCTACCGCTTAGTGGATTGTCCTCTCCCTCTCATCTCGGTTGTTTATCATCCTATTATAGGACACACACCCATCCTACTACTAAGTGTGGAGATCTCCAATGCCAATGCCAACACGTTGCTAAAATCATCTTTAATGATAAGTAGCCTAGTCTTATTGTAGACTTTCGTGACTCTCCTCCACAACATACTGTGCCAAAGGAAACCTTGTGAGTCAACCTGATTTCTGCAAATCCCTCATTACTTCTCATGGCTAGGGATCCATCCTAGGTCATTAATGACCTCCTCTTTTTGCATAATTTCTAGGTCAAAGATCAATTGGCTACCCTTTTTCTTGACAATAGAAGCCAACATAACTTCATATTCGCATAATTTCATGAAATTCCTGTAGCTACCCACTACTTCACAATCATTCTTTTATCACCTGGATTGGATCCAGAAATACTTCCCTCATGCTGGTTCATGAGTGATAGGTTGTTACTTTTCCATTGTTGCTTTCTATGGAATCAACCATTGTGATGTCTCTCTAGATTGTTTGGACTTATTATTGGACATTCCCTAACAGCATGAATGCCAATAATTGTATGGTGTTGAGTGAAATATTGAAGTCACCTTCCCTTTTGTTGATTCCTCTTATATTTGGGAATGATTTTGTCTTTTAGGAATCTTAAACAAATTTTTGTCCTTATGCGTTATCCTCCCTATTAAATTTGAAAAAAATACAAAACCCTCTCTAACAAACCCCACACTAGGGTCTTGTTATCAAACACTTCCTCTCTGCCTTGTCTCTCCATTGCCACCACCATATATGCACCCCCTCATCAGCTTATGCAGCTGGCCTCTTCCCATGATGGTCTCACCAATCATCACCCCACATCACTTCTTGGGTCTCCTTTCTCTTCACCCCATTTGATCCTTATTACTCCACCTGTTCCAGCGGTGGCATCCATGTGTTCAACACATCACCAAAAACTAACAAAATACCTACCAACAAACCTCAACATCAATCATCTAGCGAGACTTATTTTGTTTATGTTGGTTTCAGTACACCTCTAAGTCTGTTGCAAAGGCTAGAAAAATATAACGCCAAATCATACAGTAGGTGAAAACTTTGCTAGATGCTTCGAAGGGGTTTCATTTGTTTAATTCAATTTATCCACCACCCAAACAAGTGCACAAGTGGTTTCACTATACAACAATCTATACCACATCTCCAAAATTAGCTTCAAGAATTTTCCATCCATTTCATTGTTGCATTGTCTCTTCACCACATGTCCAACAATTCTATATTGAAGATGCCAAGTTGGCCAAATTTTGTCGCCCTTTCACTATTATGCTTGCCCACATTTTCTTATATAATGGTCCTTTTTCTCAACCCCACTCAATTGTTATGGATGCACATGCCTATGCATAAGTATTCAGGGTACAACATAGTATTATTGTTTTCTACTTTGTCATTTTTGTGAATATTATTGTTCCAAAACAAGGTGGAAAAAACAGGGATGCTTTTGAGTTAAACTAGTAGGATCTGATGCGCTAAAGATGCTCATATCAATAGGCACACTTCTCCATAACAACATCTTTTCATGACACCATGATCATCAACATATCTTCATGAAACCATGATCATCAATTCCTAGACTTATTGGATATATAACATAAACAATTGAGGTATGCGCATATTTTTTTTGGGTTAAGCTCGGCTTAATCCAGATGGATATTTTTTATAAATTTTATAAAAGGAACTTCCCGAAGAAATGAAAGTAGGGTATCTATTCCATTTCCTATTATTTATGGGTTTGCCTCTTGTTTTGTTACATTTTCTACATGAGGTTTCATTATTCCACATCAACAAGAGATTAATGAAACATCGTCATTCAAATTGGAGTGCATCTAATGGATATTAGAGAATATAAAAAGGGTTTTTTCTATGATGTTTTCCTTGAAATTTTCATTATATTCTAAGGCACATTTTGGGGTTTGAAAGTGATTGCTTCTAAAGCTCTCTGAAGGTCTTGTTATAGATGGCGGGTTTTGTATTTTTTGTTCTTTGATTGTTGGACTGTCATTGATGCTGAGACAAAACATAAACATGTGCTCTTTGGATAGATATTAGAAAATAATTTTTGTGGTGTTAGTTCAGTGACTCATTGAATTGGCGTATCTTTCTTAAGGCCATCCCAACACAACTAGACACTTTCCTTATATGTTGCTTGGAAACAAAATTGATGTGGATGGGGGGAAAATAAAGTGGTAATTATTGGAAATTACCATTACTTTTCATCTTGATTTGGCACTATTGCAAATAGTTATTGCTTGAAATGCATTTTAGGAGCTCTTGTTATCAATCCAAGGTGTACTTATGCAATATTACGACAATTGTGTTACAGGTTTCTGAGCTGAATCAATAACATGGTGTAAATTGAAAGATATTTCCTACTTTGAAACATTAGCTAAACTTGATTACCACATTGATGCAACATTCTTATCCGTAGCTAGATTTGCACGTGAGAATCAACCTGAACAAGAACGGTAAGTTATCATGACAATTTCCTTCTATAACTTGAATCAATGCCTTCTTCCGGGTATGTTATATGTTCTACTCAATGCATTTAGCTACATGCCTGAATACAATTTTCATTGGGTTTGGTGCTTGGTTGGCATTATTTTTGTTTATCAATTGTTTTCTATGCCTTCCTAGGGCTCTTTCAAATCACAGCCAACATGAAGCTTTTTTGGATGCTATTGTCAGTGCATGAGCATTGTCTTTTATATTGATGAACACTTTTATAGGCATATTCTTCTCATTCTCAATAGGGATTTTTTGGGTATTAACGGGTTGATAGATTGTGTCTCGGTGAATAACACCACCAAAATCATGACAAGTGATCCAAGGTACCTCAATATTTCCTTAAGAGCTTGGTTTCTTGTTCTATCCTAGTTTTTGTTCTTGGCCATTCAATTTTACATGGAAAATGGAAACTACTAACATTAACAAAAAGAGCTAAGATTTCTCTCCAGCTCTTTGTTTTTAAAGGCTATGATTTACTATTGCAGTGATTCATGCCCAATTTTTAAGGCCTTTTTGCACATTTAGAAAATAAATTGTGTTTCTAACTCTAAGCCCCCGTAGATCTAGTATCACAGGGTTCAATTTCCTAGATGACTTTCACACTATAATCTTGGCCGAAGATTTCCAACTGATGTATTGGACACCTTTGGTTAGAGTTTAAAATGAGTTTCGGCCTTGCCATAGTGTGGACTCCCATTAGAGTTTCAAACGAGTTTCCAGTCGACCTTCTCGATACAATGTCCTGCTTTTGTCAAGTTCATGGTTAGCAATTAAGTTCATGGTTAGCAATTTATGCATTGTTATATGTTTCATTGTTGTAAATTTTGTTTGTACTCATCTCTTTTAGTAAATGTTAAAATATACAATAGTCAGAGTTTGTTTATAAGATTTAAATTTAAAACTGGATCATGATTAAATTTCACACCAATCAACTTATTTACACCTGTGTAAGTTTCATATATTATTTATAAGTTTTTTTAACTTTATATGTTACAAATGTACATTTAAAACCTGTTTTAGATGAGTTGTCCATGGTCAAATTTCCCTTGCATCAACTTATTTACACTTGTGTAAGTTTCACATATTCTTTATAAGTATTTTTAACTTTATATATTACATATGTACATTTAAAACTGGTTTTAGATGAGTTGTCCATGGTCAAATTTCCCTTGCATCTTTTAAATTATAGATTACTCGAAAAGTGAGGTTATCGATTATATGCAATTTCAAGGAATATCATAACTTAAGGGTGCTAACTCAATGCAATTTCAAGGAATATCATAACTTAAAGAGATGAGTTTATTTTTAATTAAATACTTTTTATATTTATTTATTTCAAAGGTGAGATATTTTTCTGGATCCATTGTTTTATGGTCTCTGAAGAGACAAAAATGATATTGTAATTTTTTTTTTTGCAACTAGGCCTAACCCCAAGGGATTTCAATGCAATTTCAAGGAATATCATAACTTAAGGGTGAGTTTATTTTTAATTAAATACTTTTTATATTTATTTATTTCAATGGTGAGATATTTTTCTCGATTCATTGTTTTATGGTCTCTAAAGAGACAAAAGTGATATTGTATTTTTTTTGTGCAACTAGGCCTAACCCCAAGGGCTTCTAGGAGAATGGACCCTATGACCTCCCAATCAGGGAGGCACTGATTTGACCAGTTGAGCTACCCTTGGGGCTTACAAAAGTGATATTGTAATGTCTTTAAATATAATTTTTTAATTAAAAACACATTGTCTCTATAAAGACAATATGTCTTTAATCCCCATTATTATCTTTGGATTGATAAAAATGATTTATTTTAATAGTGAGATATATTTTTGGATTCATTGTTTTATAGTCTACAAAAAATAAAAGTAATATTGTATTGTCTTTCAATATAATTTTTTATTGTTTTTAGATTAAAAGATTAAAGACCCTGAGATTATGAAATTGGAGTGACCTCTAAGATTGAGGTCTGATTTCTCTCTCTATGAATGGGGATTCCCTGGTGGTGGATCACTAGAGTGGTTGTAATATTAGTTGTGGCATTCCTATCGGTGATATTCTCATTTGCAGGTAGCAAACACCACCCCTCGTGTACTGTCCACGAGCTGCAGGCAGGAGCATGCAGAGGCAACGAGCTGGGAGCAGAAGTGCGATGGGAGAAAATATGACTAAGTATGGGAGTCAGTTGGTTTATAGCGTGAGGCGGTCCCGAGTGGGGGCGCCCAACCAAATGACCGATGTGCGAACGAGGCGAGTTGGGGGTGAGCCGACCTGTCCAAATGGTGAAGTGCAATGGTTGACCGATGGAGGAACACATCGGTTCAATGTTGGACGAACCGTATATATGGGAGAGCTTGTCGTGGAGCTGGGACACATAACCAACAAGCATTCAAGTCTTCACAAGGAAGTGTGAAGTGCGAAGCTGGGAGCTAGAGAAGAAGGCATGGTGGAGACAGTTGCATGGCGTAGCACCCACACCGAATGAACTGCGAATTCGTGCAAGCCACAAGGCACTGCAGGGTGTGCCAGGGTGCACGGGTAGAATGCACGGGTGAACCAAACAGGGCGCCATTCAGGAGTCATTCAGGGTTCATTCGAGAGGTTGTTCGAAGGGCTGAACGAACAGTCGTGCAACGCTGAACGGACGAACGTGTAACATTGAACAGACGTGTAGAAAGTCGTTTGGCGGGTCGTTCGAAGGTCGTTCAGAGGATCGTTTGGAGGTCGTGCAGAAGGTCGTTCGAGGTCGTTCAGAGAACCGTTCGGGAGGTCATTCGAGGGCGTGCGAGGACGCGACAGGGTGCCTACTCGAACGACACGAGTTGGTGAATGGTGGTTCGTGCGATGCCTTCAACGGGTGTGCACGTGGAACGACCCGCCGGTGGGTGAGTTTGGTGTTCGGTGGGAGCGCCCGACGAGTTGGACGAGTTGAACACGACACGTTCTGGTGAACATGTGGAGGAAAATGACGAGTTGGGCAAGAGTCGTGTGGCGACCATGTGGGCGTGCCGACGAGTTGGTGGAAACGCGTTGTGCCAATGATTGTAAAAATATTCTAAGTGTAAATTTGGGGTTTCCTCAAGATTTAACTTGTATATTATAAATTGTTATTATTATTATTACGGGTAGACTCATCATAGGGAGTTTCCCCTCCCAGTTATACTGTTGTGCATTTATGTTAATGATGATGAATGTTTAACTAATGTTTTATAATGAATGAAGATACTTGGTAAAGAAGAAAAATAAACTAAGTATAGACATAAGGCGTAGTCCATGACCATGAGTATTGGTGAAAAGAAAAGGGTCGGTGGTGCCACACCTCCTATAATCTGGTTGGAAGAGTACCACCAGTGTAGGGGCGTGACAGGTGGTATTAGAGGTGATGGTGGGTGAGGTGTAGGATTTTCACAGAGGCTGATCTACACTTCGTGACTGGTGATTCAGGGAACCGTGACAAGAAGCTGATTCCACTGCACTAACGTGAAAAGTGGTATCAGCGCTCATGAACAATAGGAAGTTGAATACTTGACATTCGTGACAGGTGATTCAAGTTTGCAAAGAGACGTGTAATACTTCGTGATAGGTTTAGCAGGGGTGAAGCTTAGTGCTTGTGCTAAGCTGAACGACAAGACATGGCAGGTTTGGAAGAATGTCAAGGGAAGCTCTTGCTGACCTTATATAGGTTGAAGCGGATGAAAGAAGAGAACCCACAGATTCGAGATAAACTTGAAGTCATGGAAAGGAATGTTGAAGACGAACTTCTTCAGCTTGGTTGGGAAATGGAACAGGATGTAGCTGCAGATTGCGATGACGTAGAAGAGGAGGACGTGACATTTGAGGATGTTGCAGATATGACAACAATGGAGGATGAACTTGAGATTGATCAAGTTGGACCAAGATCGTGCGGTTTGCAGACATTGGTGGATGAGGATGCTCACATGGAGGAGCCTCATGATGAAGTAACTATTGATACTTGTGTTTCAGTTTAGCTTTTAGTATATGAACCGTATGCAGGGAAGAGAAAAATTAGTTTGCCAATGCAAGGGAGGATCTTACCATGGATGTCTACGAAGAGACCTTGTATGGAAAAGTAAGAATCATTGACTGTTGCAGGACTTGTTTGGGATGTTTGTGACCCTATGGTGGAAGGTACAAAGGCCCATGACAAGGGAGGAACAAAATGATAATTACGGAAGAATGGGTCATGCTTTAGCCGCATGGAGAGATTGGCTAAGTGCCCGGCGTGACTCATGGACAGATTGGAGGAGGCACACACTTGAGTATGGTGATACTTGGGTGGACTTCTCATGGCCGAGACCAAGAGGAAGTCTTGGTAGAACCTTTAGTGGGGGGGCTATGGTGGAAGAGACTTGTGACGTGATGATGATATGGTTGGGTGACCGAGTTCACTAGACCGATTTGGAGACTTGGATGAGGATGACCGATTGTTGTGATGGGTCTACCTAGTTAGACAATATGGGAAACTCGATTTGTTGACATTGAGTTAGAGACATGGAGCGTGGTAGTCTTATCCAGAGACATTGTGTAGGAGCACTTGTAGAGGTGTCACTTATGAGCATCCAAGGAGGAGTGCCAGGGCAGGGATGTTGTGTAGGTAGATTTGTTGGTGTGGCATGGGGATGTTTTACTTATGAGCCAATGGGGATGTTATGCACTTGAGTACAACAAGGCCATGGACTGGTTGGACTTGTGAGTAGACTATGGAGAATTCTTAGTACATGGAGAGCTGAGGCATCTTGCAGTGACCTTTGGGTCGAGAGATATATGCTTGCTAGGATGTTGGTTGGAGATGACTCATGGAGCTCATGATGACATGAGGTTCTCACTTTTAGAGACTTCATATATGGTGGACTTAGAGGATCTGATGCATTGAGGAGCTGAGGTCAGGGACTTTGATGCAGGATGGGGTGCATACTTTTGAGTACATGTATGGGTGTGCTTGGAAGAGTGACTTGATGTGGAAGATCGATATGAGACACTTTGGAGTGATGGAGTTACAATGATGATGATGCCTTGGTGGCAACACTTGGGCATGGGTTGAGCCAAGACTTAACCACTTTTGACACATGGATGGATGAGATAGGTGTATGATTGTTTCTATCGCTGACTTGAGGGATGGCACATTGCATATATGATGGAGGTTGCTTCATGAACCTAGATGTGGCACATCGAGAGTCGGGTTTGATGAGAGGATCTCTTCACTTTGAGGAGATGGATTTTGTACATATGGATGATGATGTTGGGATAGATGTCACTGATTTCATACAACACATTGATACCAAACATCATGGACAACATGTTGCAGACGAGATGGAGACTACTTTACGGACTTGGGCATAGCTTATATTTAGATGGAGATGGATTCTTGATCGAGTTGATGTTGTGATAGGATGTTTTGAGAGAATATTGATGATGGCATAAGATTTTGCATTCTTATGGTTTGAGCGTGACAGTTGGATTAATCACCCGACTAGTTCGAATCATGGGGCTTGAACAGTGTACAGAGATATGTTAGCATTGTATTGGAGTATCATGGTAGCAGTTCACACAATGGTGACACATGATGAGGTCGACACGATATGTTGCAGTGAGCATGTAGCTTCAATTAGAGGGACCAACCTTCCACAGTGCAGCAGCATGTAGAGATTGCAACGAAGGTGGTTGATGATCATGGATTGAGGAGAATTTCCGATGTATGACATACCGGTGGATTATATGCCTTGGTATGGATATTTTGGTCACTGATGGTCGCTGAGATGAGAGATTGTCGAGGATGACAATGGTTTCAAGTGGGGGAGAATGTACCGTCCACAAGCTACAGGCAGGAGCGCGCGGAGGCAACGAGCTGGGTGTAGAAGTGTGATGGGAGAAAATGCAACTAAGCATGGGAGTCAGTTGGTTTATAGCATGAGGCGGTTTTGGGTGGGGGTGCCCAGCCAACCGGCCCACGCGAAAATGAGGCGAGTTGGGGGTGAGCCGACTCGTCGAAATGGTGAAGTGTGATGGTCGACCGATGGAGGAACACATTAGTTTAATGTTGGACGAAACATATATATGGGAGAACTTGGCGTGGAGTTGGGACACATAACCAACAAGCATTCAAGTCTTCACAAGAAAGTGCAAAGTACGAAGTTGGGAGTTGGAGAAGAAGGCGTGGTGCAGGCAGTTGCAGGCCGCAGCACCCACGCCAAACGAAGTGTGAAGTCGTGTAGGTCGCAGGGCGTGCCAGGGTGCACAGGTAGAATGCACGGGTGAATCGAACAGGGCGTCATTCAGAGTTCGTTCGGGAGGTTGTTCGGAGGGCTAAACGAACGGTCATGCAGCGCTGAATGGAGCATCGTGCAGGGCTGAACGAAAATGCAAAAAGTCATTCAGTGAGTCGTCTGGAGGTTGTTGAGAGGTCATTCGGAGGTCATGCAGAAGGTCGTTCGAGGTCATTCAGAGAACCATTCGGAAGGTCATTCAAGGGCATGCGAGGGTGCAGCAAGGCGCCCGCCCAAATGACACGAGTTGGGGAACGGTGGTTCGTGCGAAGTCTTAAACAGGTGTGCACGGTGAACGACCCACCGGTGGGCAATTTGGGTGTTCGGTGGGAGCGCTTGACCAATTGGACGAGTTAAACGAGACGCGTTTGGGTGAACGTGTGAAGGGAAACGACGAGTTGGGCAAGAGTAGTGCGACGACTGTGTGGGCGTGCCGACGAGCTGGCGGAAACGTGTTGTGCTGATGATTGTAAAAATATTCTAAGTGTAAATTTGGGGTTTCCTCAAGATTTAAATTGTATATTGTAAACTGTTATTATTATTATTATGGGGTGACTCATCATAGGGAGTTGCCCCTCCCAGTTATACTGTTGTGCATTTATATTAACGCTGATGAATGTTTAACTAATGTTTTATAATGAATGAAGATACTTGGTAAAGAAGAAAAATAAACTAAGTATAGATGTAAGGTTTAGTCCATGACCATGAGTATTGGTGAAAAAAAAGGGTGGTGCCGCACCTCATATAGTGCGGTTGGAAGAGTACCGCGAGTGTAGGGGTGTGACACCTCGGGCGGGCATGGCGCGTTCAACAGAAGTCAGATTGGAGTAGTAGGTGTTGGGGGAGGTGGAGGTGGAGGTAGAGCTGAAGGAGGCATCGGTGGTGGAGGGGGTGCAAGTGGTTGTGGAGGAGGAGGCGGCAGCGAAGGGTGTGGAGGAGGAGGCAGTGGTGGGAGGCACTAGCAGAGGCAGTGGGGGCTGTTGAAGGAACGTGAATACGCTCGGGCAAGGTCAAACTACAATTCGGATGGTTATTACAACATTTATCAATAAACACTTTTCGATCTAACCGTATTAGAGATTTTTATATTGCATAACTTACTGTAAGTAGTCTGTTTAATGGCCTCTATTTATAGTTAGATTTCTTGCTTAACTTCGTAAGATTTCAGGCTGAGCAAAGTATTCTCCTGACTTTGTCAGGAATGCTAAACGAAATACCAGGACCATGAGAGATCCTTGATCTATTATATGTATTTTCGTTTTGGATGGATGATAAAGGTTTCACCACAGAAAAGATCACGTCGATGTAAGTTTCCTTTCAAATTAGGGTTAGGTTTATTTGTGGTTCTCACGCATATTGCAAATTGAGATTTCACAGTCATGGATTTGCAGGTTGTAAATTGTAATTTCAGAATATAGTTATGAATTGGGATTTCACAGTGATGGATTTGCATATTGTAAATTGTAATTCTATGAATTTTGTTCATCATCATATAGTTATGAATTTGGGATTTTCGAGGAAGAAAACCCAATATTTTTTTCTTATCTCTATTTTCTCTGAGGGAGGACAAGATTCTTTATTCGACACTTCTAATTTAATGTTATCTTCTTCAAAAAATTGTGATTACTCTATTTTTAGGATGGCTTCTCAACTTTGCTCAACCAATTCTGTTACCCAAGCCAATATTCATCTATCATTTCAGAAAGTTTACTATATTTTTAATTAAACTTACTGTCTTTCACTAATCTATCAGATTGACAAATTAATAAGTTTGTGATTATTCTATTTTTAAGATGGCTTCCCAACTTTGCTCAACCAATTCTATTACGCAAGCCAATATTCATCTATCATTTCAGCAAGTTTACTCTATTTTTAATTAAACTTACTCCGTTTCACTAATCTATTAGATTGACAAATTAATAAGAAACTCGGTTTAGATAGTCTGATCATTCATTCCAGCATATCCATGAATGTAAAAACAATAACGACCGTAAGTCAAAACGCCCCGTATTGAGGGGCATTTATTTATTAGGTTTTTTTTGGGACAGTTCATACTGAAAAGCACAAATAAAACGTATTTAAACAATTAGCCAATTAAATGATTGTGGTTATAGGAGTTGTCAATGTTTTTGGAAAATATGTATACATGTGATATGGTTGACTTACCTGTTCAAGTTTATTTTTTCTTTCCAAATTATATTAACGAAATTGGGAAAAAATATTTATTTTGTTTTATTTATTTATTTATAAAAATAACTTATCTTATCAAAATTCACAAATCATTTTTTAATGTATTTTAATTCGTTAATTTATTTTTTCTGTCTTTCACATTATTATTAAAAAAATTGAATGTAAAAATAAAATTCCTTAATATTTAAGGAAAAACTAGTTATCATTTCATAAGCTATAATTACCCTACCTAACTCCTCGTAAAAAAAAGGCGATTATTGATATTTTTATAGATTGTTTATTTACTTTCTTAATTGTTTAATTCTATGTTTTATGTTTCATGTGTGTTTATTTTATTTTCTTAATTTTTAAAAAATCATTAATTTTTACATTTTACATTTTTTTTATGGTTTGAGTTGATTTAACATGATTTGAAAGTTAAAAATTATTTTTCTAATCCTCAAAGAAATATCACAATTTGTCCCTTAAATATATATATATATATATATATATATATATATTCCTAGAAAAATCGTAACCTTCTATAAAGATATAGAAAGTTACATGTGTACATGCCTTGTACATCCAACATAAAAGAAAGAAGAAAACATAATAAAGGGTTTAAATTTAAACATACAAGTTATAAGTCAAGTAAATCTTTTGACACAAATAAGAGGTGAGTAGTATTCATGCTACTTTGATGAAAGTATAATATTACAAAAATATGTTTTTCCACTATTCCAATGTTCAAAAAATAAATAGGAAATGATATGCAAAAACTTACCTAAGATTATATATATAAAGAGGACCGATATTGATAATTTTGAACCATCCGATTTTTGTTGTTGTTGACCTACCAAGAGCCCGGATTACTGTCTAGAACCCTCTTTAGAGAGTATATATGTGTATATGCTCTGCTCCTGTATATATGATGCAAAGAAACAAAGTCACAAGATGTTTTTAAACATTTGACGAATTCTAAAATATGCAACCAAATATGATTCTAGAATCTCTCGACAAAATTGAAACAATTTATCCCATTTAAAGAATCCCTAAAAGTTTGTATGGAATGGCATCCCAACTTGCTCAACATAAGAGAAATTTTCAAGAAAGAAGTTCTGCAAAATTATTAGTCCATCTTCCCAGACCAATTTTTTTATTGTAAGCAATGGTGACTATTGAGGTGTATAATTAGCCCTCCACCATAGATTATGTGTTCGTCAAATGCTCCAATGAAATAGGCCCATGAGATTTGGTGATTTATTTCCTCCACTACTATCACTTTGAGGGCTAAAATTGACTCCTTGGAAGGCATGAGAAAATAAATAGCTTCAATTTTGGAGTCAATGAGCACATGGGTTTAGTGGTATATGAAAATTTATTTATTTCTAGAAATCCAAACTCCCTAGTAGAAGAGGGGAGGGATGTACATTTGCATTTTGTCTTGAGCCGCATCCGACCATGATTTGGAGGCCTCCTCAAAATTCTAACCTCGCCAATCTAGATTGCATCCAAGTCTTTATTTGATGAGATCCAATGTACTGAGGGGGAAGGGACAGTTAAGAAACATATGAATGGCTGATTCTTCCACATGTTTTGCACAAATCGCACCAACCAAGACCTTCTCTCCATATTCTTTTTAGGTTATCCCATGTCGGGATCTTATTTCTAATTACACACAAAAGGAAAAGTCTAGCTTTGGTCAGACATACCAGCTTCCATAGTTTAGCCAAACACTAGTCTTGTTCTATTGAAGTTATGATTCTATCTGAAAATGGTATATGAATTTAGAGGAGTAGACCCCCGAAGGCGCATGGACCCATTTTAGCATATCTTCACGATCTGCGATTCTAATATGGGATCATCTCAAGGCTTCTATATACTCTTGCTAAATATCCGTAAATACATTTTTTAATTGGAGCTGCTATGTGCTCATCCATATTTGTGACCAGAAAGTGAGTCTCATATTATCCACAACTTGGCTCAAATAAATTATCCATTTCTCATTCAAGACAATTACTAATTCCTGGGGAAGACCAAAGTTTTCTCGCCTTCCTACCTAGGGGTCAAGGTTGATTCTAAATCTTTCTCCATTTACTATGTACAAAGCTAGTCCTGATCCTACAACATTAAAAGAGTCCACTATTTCTTTCCATATTTCTAACATGTTAGGGACCTTTTCACAGGTTTTATAGCCCATTCCTCCAATGAAAGAGAAAAGATATATTTCCTTGACACCGCCGTGGTCAAGAGGTTTTCAATAGATTAAATTCTCCAACTTGATTTTGTATATAAATATTTTTCAAACAGGGGAAGGTATTTTAATCCCCAAACTCCCCATGATATAGGCAGTGCAATTTTGTCCCACGCGACCCATGGTAGAGAGAATTCCTCCTTATTTCCTACCGATAGAAATCTCCCACACATTTTCTTTATGACTTGTAGAATACCTTTCGAGACACAGGGGAGGGTGATCCAGTATACTGGAATCGCTTCAATCAATTCTTTAATAAGAACCAATATTCATGCTCTTGACAACCATTTATAACTCCAATGTATGATTTGTTTCTCCACTTTTCCACAATCCACCTCCAGTCAGGCTTTCTATAAGCATTTTCTTTTAGATAAAATCCTAAATATTTAAAGCTTTTCTTGATAGGATTTTCCTCAAATGGCAGATACGATTGTTCTTTTTGAATTTCATTTTGAGTTAAGCCTTCATATGCTAGGGATGATTTCCTTCCATTGAGAGTCATCCCTGTTTCTTTTTGGAAGAGCATTAGTGCATCTTTTAGGTATTCCGGGTCTTGCTTAGATGCATTGTTGAAGAGTAAAACATCATCCACAAAAAGGAGATGTGTGATGAATAAATTGGAGGAAAATTCAATACCTTGAAGGTCTCCCCTCCTCTTGGTTGCTAATAACACTCTCCTAAACGTTTTAGCTTCTAGAAGGAAAATGAGAGGTGATAGAGGAACCCTTTCCTTAGCCCTCTTTGAGAGTGAAAAAGGGAGAAACTTATTTGTTTATCAAAACCGTAAATGATACATTAATAATACAACCCATAACCCAATTGATGAAAGGAATTTCAAAACATAGATGTGTCAACAATGTGCACAGATAGATAAAACTAATTCTGTCATATTCTTTAGAAAGGTCAATTTTTCCTATGATGCCTTCAATGTTTCAAGTTTTCATGTTGTGAATACCTTCCTGCACTACTCTAATAGCATCATTTATTTGACATCCATCTAAAAATCCAAACTATTTAAAGGAAATATTCCTAGAAAGGATAGAACGTAGGTGAAGTGTAATTTTTTTGGCAATGATATTATAAATACAGTTGCATAAGGAGACCATCTTGTATTCTTCGAAATATTGTGGATCATCAAATTTAGGGATCAGAACCAGGAAGTCTGTGTTGAAGGGATTGTCGATATGTCCCCTTTGTCGAGAGTCTTCAACCACTTGAAGTAGGTCGTCGCCAACAAATTTAAGGAAACCCTGATAGAATTCCATAGTCCATTCCTCTAGAACTGGAATTTTGTTCTTCTACATGGATTTTAGAAAAAATTCAAACTCCACCTTGGTAATTGGGGTCATCAAGTTTTGATTGTCTTCTTCCTCTAAAAACTAGGGAAAAATTGAGCAATTTTGGTCACTTCAGCAATTGTTGCTTCTTGTGGAGCCTTGTAAATGGTTTTGAATAAATCCTTACCTAGGGCCATGATCTCTTCAAAGTATTTAACCTTACTTCTATCTACTTTCGACATTTCCCAAATAGTATGGATGTTATTCATCCCTCTGGAAGAATTATGGAAGAACTCGGAATTTTCATCGCCAGTCTTTAACAAACTTTCCCTGCCCTTGAGCCTCCATTGTTCCTCTCTATGTAGTAAAATCCTTCTTTTTCTTATTTCCAAGTATTTGATCATGTCCTTTACATCCTGTGAATCACAACCCCCTCCTTTAGGACCTTCCATTCTTTCTAGCTCCTCTTCAATCATATTAAAATCTTCCTCATCCCATATCTTGTTTTGTTTTTCCCATAGGACTGAAGCTTGTTTTTCCTTCTTGATATCTTCCATGAAATGAAAAGAAAATGATCTCATCTAAATTATATGGATTGAAAGGGATCCATGTTTCTTTGATGAGCTTGACATAACTCTCCTCTTTCATCCAGGAAGAATTGAACTTGAAGGGGCTTCCTAGTTTTTTCCATCCACCCTTTAATTTTAGAAAATTTGGGTGGTGATCAGAGTCACCACCAACTCCAATCCACTAGAAAACATTTGGATTATCCCTATTAATTCTTATTCCATAAGAAATATTCCCAATCTTTTCACCACTATGGAATTCCTTGCGCGCCTATTCCTCCAGGCTGGATTGTATTTAATCAAATTTATATTAATGAGCCAACATTCTACCAGCTTCCTGGAGAATAATTATGCCAATGAATCTTCATGTTCTTCGGGATCCCAAACCTCCGAGGCCCCAATGAGAAATTCATGTCCCCCTAATCATTAGTTTTTCAGTCTTCATAAAAGATTTTGCAAACAAAAAGTTCCAAATTTTTTTCCTATCTTGACAAGGGTCATATACGTTAATTACAGTTAAATCAATACTAAAGTCTGCTGAGAAAACCTCCACCCCTAGGATTGTCTCATAGCTCTAGAGATTTGAAATTCCGAACTTACTTAAGTTAAAACCTCTTGTGATGCCACTCGAACACCCTCTTGCTTCCAAGGATAAGAAGAACCACCCCGAAAACATATTATTGAGCACCTCACTTATATTATCGCCATGTTCAAGGGTTTCTTAAATCAAAATAATGTATGAGAAAGAAGAGGAAATAAGACTTTCAGATCTAGTGTCTTATGGGTACTAGATAGAGCCCTACAGTTGAAGGAAATGACTAACATTTGCAAACCACCATAGTGGTCTGCGCCGCTTTAAGCACCTCGTTTAAAGATTTTTGTTTTCCATTGACAATGTATAACTGAGCCTTTAAATGAATCTTTGAGATGTTTGATTTCCTACCCTGACTTTGGTAGTACTAACTTCGACAATAAGTCCCCTAGACCTCCCGACTGGGCTATACAGGAATCCTTAGGAAATTGAGGATGTATGTTATATGGTTTGGTTGTTGAGGGGAGCGGAACAAGGTCAAACAAAGAAATAATGGGTAGAATGAGAGATGATATAGTGGTAACAATGTTGTTCATAGGTCCACAAAAGCAATCCATGGATGTGTTTACTAAAGAAACATGCCTGGAAGGACCAAGGCCCAAGTATAACGAAACTATGGAAACAAAATGTGAGAATTGACAAGAAGAAGGTAGAGGACTAGTACCTGGTTGGATTGGGAGCTTTCCACCACCATTGCATGTGCCATTGATTATAGTATCATTGTCTCGGTTCTCCTATTCCTCTCCTTCTTTATCAAAGTGGATGTTGGTGGAAACCCGCCTATCCCACTTGGACCCCCACAATTGTCTCTTTCAGTTTTTCTGTTTCCTTAATTGTAGCACAATTTACTATTTTTGGTATTTTTTTGGTCTTGGAGTTTCGGAGCCGTTTTGAGGCCTTAAACGATGTGCTTTGTGGAAAGCTGGTACCAACATGGGTCGTTGACCGATGTTGATCATGAAAATGTTGTAGTCCTCAGATAGATATTTGTAACGATGTATTGTGCACATCAAACAAAGAATGTATGCCAAAGTTATGACGCCAAGAATTTGATGTACACCCAAATGGGGCCCATAGTTTGGCTCTTCATCTCCTAGGGTTAGGTTTTTGGATGTTTAGGGTTTTCCATTATTTCTCAACAACAAATAGGCCTTCGATCCTCATTGTAACAGAGTTCAGAGGCATGTGGCCGCCACATCTCTTCTCAAAGATAAGCTACCATCGCCCGAGCTAGTTTATTTCCGTTTTTGTTTGTAAGCATATTTCAGTATTTCACATTAATGAAATGAAGTATTATTTCCACTACATATATGTATTTATGGTTATATCTGTCATTTGTTGTGTTCCTGTTTAAAACCAGATCAATTCTTCTACTTCTATTTTTTCCGTAGTAGTGTTCAGATTTATCCTTTCATCCACTTTCTCTACAATAGGAGTGCCCAGTCGTTCTAGTTCCCTTGGCATGTTGGGTTCCTCTCGAGAGCCTGACTACACTCCTATCTCTGATGAGGCCTATTTTTTCTTCTTTTGCCTCTAAACCCTAAAATGAAATTGCTGACCATATGGTTGAGTTTGTGGCAACGCATACAACGAAATGGAAATTCTTTATAATACAACTTTTGAACATGAGTGCATCCATCAAACAGAATTTTTAGATTTTTAAACAAATCCTCATATGGCTCAAGGTTTACCAAGATTGTGGCCACTCTTCTTGTTCTTGTTGCAATTGAATACATGTGAGCCTCCAACTATTCCCCAGTTTTGTGACTAATTTCCTTAAAGGCATCCTTTGTCCACATTTGTGGCAGAAGGGATAGCAACCTTACCCACACCAAGACTTCATCCAATTTCTCCTTGTTACCATCGAACAGAGGACTCCATCTTTTGAGAAAAGATGAAGATGATGCTATACTCCAATTTCTTCCTAGTACCTATTGAAACATCTTCTACAACATGAACCACTCTCATACATGGATTGTCACCTCTACCTCATGTGGCGTGGAGGTCCTCCAAGATTGTTTAACCTATTGATTGATTTCATTCGTCGTGAAATACTTCCTTTTTCTCTCGCAACAAGGATATGTTCAGAGGCTGACATGTTTGAAAACAGGTTTGGCACGTGAATGTTGTATTTTAATAATCTAAAACTTGTGTCCACTAAACGCTTTCATGTTTTAAAAGAATACAATCAGGTAGACCTTTGCTAAGGTCTATCTCTACACATATTCTAGCAAATGTAAGGATATCTTTTGTTGTTTTATCCCTATTCATTTTTTCCAATTTATCAAGTGTATTTCTGATATCCTCTAGGAACTGAATATGCTAGAAAGGAAGAGGGAGGTTTGGTAACCTCACCCATACTTGCATTGTTGTTACCACCATACTTGTAACATCCAATTATGGGAATCATGGGGTAATGAAAAGCCCATCTTAGCCCCAAACCATGCCCCATTGTTTAGAACTCTATCATATCTTGTTGTGTGTCAAATTAGAAAATGAAAAACCCTTTAGAGCATAGGTAAAAATCATTGCTATGTATCTAGGAAGAAAACACCCATTGACATAGATCTTTAGGTCTTGGCCAAAAACCATTAAACATGTATATTATTGTCTTAGTTTGGAGATCAATGAAATACAATTTAACCTCAGGGGTTTTTACATCCATAGTTGGTACCTTGTCCATTTGCCCGACTATGTAACGCCCTTACAGATTTTGGATTTGATGAACTAGAGCAATATTATTTCCTTTCATTGCATCATTAAATGAGAATGGACTACATGGGTTTCTAGAATTTGTATTGGGGTTTTTGAAGCATTTAGCTCCACCCTGAAGTCGTACATTTAATATTATGGTTGAATCCCTTACCATACCATAATATTTTAGTTGTAGGGGATCCTGAAGCACTTTTCCTTCATATAACAAAACTTGGAGCATTGCAGGTATTCCCATGTCAATTTGAAAGATTTACTTCAGGTGTTTCATTAGATTTGAGCCACGAATCCATTAGAGAAATGTCTTGCCATTAATTTTTTGAAAAATATATGGTATTTTCATTTTTTTTATCTGTCTTTTGTCCTAGATTTGGAGATAAAAGGTAGAGAGGAGACCAATATAAGGGTTGATCAGGAAGTAAAACATAAGAATTTTCCAAATGTGAAGATATAAGGCAAGGAAGAAAACCATTAAAGGGAAAATCTCCAATGTGAATCATGCATGTCCCTTGGGAGACTAGGATGTTCATCATCACACTCTTCACTAGTATTTTAGGAGCACACATTAGCCCTAAACCATGGCCTTCATTCCACACCTTGCAACCAGATTATAATCAACAATGATCGCATATGGCGATTTACTACAATAAAGGAAAACCCTAATAATTATGGAAAGATCCATTCATTCCCCCTCATTTAAATCATTTACATATATTAATAAATTTAGTTTTCAATTAATTACATTTTCAAAACTAATTAAGATATTTTTATTTTTATTATTACATGAGTGGAAACGTGATGCTTGATTTACGTCATGAGTGGAAACGTCAAAGAATTTGTGGATTTCTAAAGTTGGAGACGTAGTCAGGGGATGACTTTGTCATCTGAACAATTTGACAATTTGGATTGCTTCTCCAATTACATCAATAATTATTTGAATTGTCAAATAATATTGTATTCTGAGCATTCCAAGAACCATCCTTCTCAAATAATTTGGCAATTTGAATTGAACCATGCTTCTCCCATTACATCAATAATTATTTGAATTGCCAAATGATTTTGTATTATTCTGAACATTAAAAGAACCTTCCTTCTCAAGTAGTTGACAATTTGGATAGCCTCCCCACAATATCAATCTTTTTGGGCTGTCAAATGATTTTGTATTCTAAAAATTCAATTATTTGGATTCTCAAAACTTCTGATTGAAGTTGTATCACATTTCCTGATAACCATTTGAAACATGAATGAGTCGCTATAGGTTATGTTTGCCCCTCAATAGTCAATGCAGCTTATCTTCACTGAAATCGTTTATTCGATTGAATGAGTCTTTAGATGAGTTCGCTGCATCGATTAATCGATTTCCTTTTTTATTATTTTAGATTGTCTTTGAACTTTGCATTACATTACATATATATATATATATATATATATATTATATATATATATATATATATATATATATATATATATATATAATTAATTAATTTGGAATTCACTAAAATACGACAATCAATACAATTTCAAGATTTTTTGTTGTTCAAAATACATTTTTGAATGCATAAATGAATTCAACACCTTAAATATCTCTTGGAGCACTCGGATTATGCACATTAAACAATTTAAACTCGTATTTTTAAATCTCTCTCAGATTTTCATTAAAATTAACTAGAAAAATGGTGGTGAAAAAGGCTATTTCGTCATATGTGTGTGCACTATGTTAATTAGCCAACTTAGATCTATGTAACACATGATTTTATCATACACAGAGAGGGATCAAATCCCTCAAGGTAAAAGCCTTCTTTTTGGTGTGTAGAACATATTTCCACTTCAAGGGATTTGATCGATGCATGATAGATAGATTTGGTGTTAGATGGATCTAAGTTGGTTCCAGTTGATGCCAATGTTGTCGCATTTTTAAATTATCATTATTATGTATATCTTTGAGATAAAATTCAATATTCACGTTATATTTACTTTGATTGGAATGACCATATCATTCTCTTCTTTATTTTGGTTTGTGTTTCTTTCCTTGAATAGTTTTATTTTGGTTTATGTTGCTTTCCTTGAATAAACTTTGGTACGCCTGTGTTTGGATATTTTGAGTGGCTTGTGTATTTAAGTGTTTGAATTTGGATGATAATGTTTGTGAATGTTACAATTGTTGTATTATATATATATTTTTTTGACAGAAACGGTTAGTATGATATATTGACTCTTGGCAGAAATGCCTCAATTCAGGTTACAAAGAGATAGGCAGTGCTCAGATTTCTCCTCGGCCAGGAAACAAATGGCTTCCCTACTAATGAGCCTGTGAATTTTGCAAACTATAATACGAGCAATATTTTCTATCTTCTCTAATTTGCAGATACAAACAAACTGCTCCAATAAAAGACAGTAAAACATTTTAATCAGACAGTTATGGGATGGGATCCCAGCCTTCATCTCCGTCTCTTAGAAGGACTCCGAGGGGGAGGAGAACCGCTTTATTGGCTTCAAAATCAGCTGCTTTATTGTTATCTCTCTTTACATGAAGGAATTCCAAACTCTGAAGAGCGAGAGCTTCAGCTTGAACGCTGGTATTGAAGCCCACTCCCCAGGTGTATCTAAATGCAATTCCGCCCTCTGCACTTTTGACTACTCCACCTGCTCCAGAAATACCAGGATTGCCTTTTGCTGCCCCGTCAAAAAAGAGAGCATTTCTTGCCTTCTTGGTGCAAAACTCAAAGAATTCTGCAGCCTTAAGGCGAATTTGCCAGTGTTTTAGAGGAGAGAGATGCCTAACTATATCAATGAAGTGGAGATCAAGAGTAGCACCCCATTCAGTGTCTTGTTCACTAAGATCTGCCCGTCAAGCTGATCTCCCAAACAGTATTTTAGCTGGCTTTTAATTTTTACCCAAACTATCTTGGGATCGCTCTTATTGTCTCTGAATATCCTTTCATTTCTTTCCAGCCATATTTTCCAGCAGATTAATTTGGGAAGGGTGAGCCAGGCTTCTTTGATGTGAGCATTCTGAGGAGTGCCACCAGGGTACGTTAGCTTCCAGATTGAGAATAGGTCTGAACAGCGATTAGGGGGGGTGAAGACAATACTCCATGGGCCTAAGGCCTCTTTCCAAAGTTCTGCAACAAAATTATAGTAGAGCATCAGATGATAGGCACTTTCTTCGTCTTCCCCACATAGCGAGCAATGGGAGGGCCCCATATAGCCTCTTTTCCGAAGCCTATCGTCGGTCAAAATTCTCTGATGGTATAGAAGCCAGCAGAATGAGTCGATTTTAGGGATCGATGTTTGAGACCAGATCCCATGTCAGGGATTCGGGTCAGGAGGTACATGAGGATGCAAAATGATCTGCCTATAACCCTGCGAAACTATGTAACGCCCAGGGATCGGACCCCATCCCCGAGTGTCTGATTTTCTGCTGTTCAAAGGGGCTTTTCCTTTTAAGAGGGATAGAAATATTGTGTAATATTTGGAAAGGTTCTTAGGCACCTCTAATTTTCCCCAACTCTGCCAATCACCATTCTCCCAATGAGATATGTCCCACAGAGTTTTAAAATCAGCTCTGTCCATCCAATCTTTCAACAAAACCAGGGAGCAATCATCAACTAGGGGATCAAAACCCATAATGCGGTCATCCCAAATTTTAATGCACTTGCCATTTCTAGGGATCTAGTGCGCATGGAGATTAATTAAGGAGGAAGCTTTTGCGCACAATTTGTGGATCATCGTTCCGGAGGTTGTAATGGGATTGTCTAGACAGCGTGTTCTCTGCCACAAAAATATTTTTTCCACAACACTAGCTGAGCCCAACCCGGATTTGGGGCAATTATCCTCGATAATAGTTTTGCACCCAATGCGATATTTTGCTTACTAATATTCTTGAAGTCAAACCACCTTCCATTCTAGGCAAGGAGATTATATCCTGGCTTAATAGAGGGATTTTCTTCTCATTTGCTTTGCTTCCTTTCCAAAAGAAATTCCTTATGTACTCCTCCATTTTCCTCATGATGCCAATAGGAGCCATCATAACTACAGACTGATAAATGGGAAGGCTGTTCAAGACAGCTTTTATAAGCAATGTCTTGCCAGCCAGATTGAGCCAATTGAAGCCCCAGGAGTGGATTTTGGACTTAAATTTTTCCAACAGAGGTAGCCAGAATCTGCTAAGAGCACTCTTTTCGAAAACAGGGAGCCCCAAATACTTGAAGGATGACCATGAAGAGGAGGCTACGAAACTAAAATAGCTAGAGATGGCTTGGAGCGATCTGGCAGTAGAGTTCCAGCAGTAGATATGACATTTTCCTTTATTGAGGCTACTTCCTGAGTCTTCACAATAGACATCCACCACATCTTTAAATCTTTTAGCCGAGGGCAAGGAGGCTACACCCAGCAAGAGAGAGTCATCTGCGAATAGCGCATGGTTTATGTTTTTGACACCTCTTGCGATGTTCAATCCCATTATTTCTTGATCAGTCTACTTTTTATTCAAAAGGAAGCTGAGAACAGAAGCTTGGAGGACAAAGAGCAAGGGGGAGAGAGGACATCCTTGCCTCAGCCCTCTAGAGGCTTTGAAGAAATCAGTAGCCCTCCCATTCACCAAAGGGGAAATCGAAGGCTCACTAATACAAGCCTTGATCCAATTGATAAGTTTGAGGCCAAAACCAAATTTGTGCTAGAAATCCAACAGAAATCTATGTCTCACCCTGTCAAAGGCGCTTTCAAGATCTAACTTGATAACCATTCCTTTCTCTTTCTAGGTCAAGCTTGAATGGATCGCCTCTTGGACTAGGATAAAATTTTCCACAATCTGTCTTCCCTAAATAAAACCTCCCTGATTCTCAGGAATAATGTTTGGAAGAATGGTTTTCAGTCTGTTTGCAATCACTTTTGTTATCAGCTTGTAGCCTATATTACAAAGGGAGATAGGATGAAATCTGGTGAAGGAATTGGTGTCTTTTTCCTTAGGAATAAGGGCTAGGAAATCTGAATTAGTGCTTCCCCCAATTTTCTGACAAGCTTGTGATTTCCGAACCATTCTACATAAATCTTTTTCCACAATTTACCAACAATTCTACAAGAATATAGCAATAAAGCCATCTGGGCTCGGGGCCTTATCTAGCTCCATTGCAAAGATGGCGGTTTTTATTTCATTATTAGTGACTCCAGCTTCCAAAAACTGATTCTTTCTGGCAGAAATCAGAGAGGGCACCTCATTCACTAAAGTTGAAATATCTCCCAGTCCCTCTTCTTCACTGTACAAATTTTTGAAGTGAAGGAAAGCAACGTTTTTTATGCTTTGTATATCTCTGTGTTTGATGTTCTCTTCCTTGATTTCTGAGATGGAATTGAAACTTTTCCGAGCTTGGGCTTTCTTGTGAAAGAAGGATGAGTTCCTATCTCCTGCCTTAAGCCAAAGCCTACGAGATTTAATCCTCTAGTACTCTTCCTTGGCCAAGCTTGCCTTGAGTAGCTTTTGCTGAAGTTCAGCCTCCTTGTCTAGAATTTCTTTTGTGATCTCTTCATTTTCTGAATTCAGTTGATGAATCTCAAGACATTCTTGGATCTTTTTCCTTTCCACTTTTGGGTTAGGAAGGGATTTTACCCAAGTTTTCATTGCAGCTTTCACTCTCCTGAGTTTTTCCTCCCAAACAAAGAAGGCAGGGCCGTTGACTAGTTTCTTCCAACTATCTTTTACTAGTTGCTCAAAGGATTGTTCCTTGACCCAAAGGGGACTGAATTTAAAAGGGATAGGACCTTGATCGATATGGGCTAGAAGATCAAGTTTGATGGTCTGTGATCGGAGACACTACAAGGGAGAATATGCATTCTAGACTCTAAACCAAGAAGAAGAAAAGCACTTTGAACAAGAAATCTGTCTAACCTTGCAGCAATATGTCCCGGACCGAGTCTTTTATTGGACTAAGTGTAATTGCCCGACAAAGGTTTAATGTCGATCATGTCCCAATATTGAAGCAGATCCTCAACCCATTCTCATGCCAGATCCCTTACAATGCTTCCTCCACGCTTTTCAGCCAAAGATAAGGTGAGATTTAGGTCCCCTGCAATGATGATGTTCGCTAAATCTTCAGAATCTGCCAAACTTCTAATGGAATCCCAGCAGATCTTTTTCTCTCCTACACTGACTGGAACATACACTTTGAAGAGACAAAGGGTCTCTTCTGAATCAACGTGTTGTAGCTTAGAGAACAGCCAATGGGTGTTGGCGACCTCTTTGATCCTTGAGAATTTGTTTTCATTCCATAGGGTGCCCAGGCCTCCCAAGGCACCACGAGCTGAAATAGCTTGCCCTTCACTTCTCTTCCACAATTTTTTGCCAATATGGAGGAAGGCCTTGTCCTCCATTTTAGTCTCCTGGATGAGGAGTATATCAGGAGATTCGAATCTTATCAGGCTTTTGATGGCTTATTTTTTTATTCTTCTCCTCATACCCCTACAATTCCAGGAGACAATCCTCATCACTTGCTTTTTGAATGGAGAGCTCCTTTAGAGCTCTGGGACTGATTTTTGGTCGTCTTTGGTGTTTTTCCAAGATTTTCTCGAGTGTTGGTTGGCTTCCTTGGAGTTTGTCTTTATAAGTCTCCTGCTCTCTTTTTTCACGGGAAGATTTTCAGCCTCTCAATGATCTTCTATCCGAGGTTTGCGAATCCCCTATTTCACCTTCTTCTTCTGATTCCTCCGAACCTTGCACTTCCTCAGCCTCTTCTGTGGGTATCTCTTTCGATTTGTCTGCATTACTTTCGATTTTCTTTGGTCTCAAGGGGGGCTCTTTGTGGGGCAATCCTTCTTTCTACATCTCTATTTCTTGGATGTCTTCTATTGCTGAGCTTAACTGTGTAAATTTGTTTCCTTGTTCTTCCATGAAAGGTGTTTGTATCCCAGAGCATGCCTGGGGGCCTTTTCCATTTATATTACTAGTTCTAGGGGCTTTGTGGGCAGTTTTGGTCCTTTTGACCTGAGTCCATCCTTCCTCCTTACCTTTCTCCACTTCACTATTCTTTGGACACCCTCTAGCAAAATGGCCATAGACATGTCATTTCCGACACTTGAACGGAAGCTACTCATAGTCTAGCTTTTGAACATGAGTCCAACTTCCATCCCTAATCTTTACTGCCTCAGGAAAACTGACCTCAAGGTCAACTTCAACACAGATTCTTGCACAATCATATTGGTCTTTACTATTTTCTCGATCAATGAATTTTCCCAAGGTGTTTCCGATGTGCTTAAGAGACTCCCAATTCCAACAATGCACTAGTAGGTTGGGTAGCCTAACCCACACAGGGACTGCTGTGGGGACATCAACTTCTGGGTCAAAATTGGGCGTCCACTTATTGAGATACAGCCCCTGAGGGCCCATGAAATAGGGACCATTATAGAATATCAGATCCTTATCATCCTTTCCAGAGAATTCAAACAGAAAGAATCCCTTCCCTAGAAAATACGAACTGACTTTGCTTTTAATCAGTGACGCCTAGTTCCTTGCGACCCAGCTCTCCGTGGTTTAGGGGGAGGGCCAGAGTCCAGTGAACTGTCCAACCAAAGCATGCTCAGCCAAAGAAAGGGCGACCTGAATCGGACCCTCAAGAGGGAGAAAATTATCAGGGATGTCATCCAAATGTTTCACAAACTCCGTAGCCTCGGTCACTTTCTTCTTTGGAAGAGAATCCAAAAGTTTGAGAAATGCATCAGCATCAGAAAGGGGAGGTGGCGGGGGTGGATCCATTGATGTAGTGATGCCTTAGCTCAATCGAAACGGGCACACACAAATCCCAGCGATCAAAACATGGTCCTTCTAGCCAACACAGAAGTGATAGAGTCCATGTAAAGCCAAGAAAAGAGCAGAGGGCCGATGCACCGCGCAGAATGGACACAGCACAACGCAGGTTCAAAGCGCTGCACACGGTAAAATGAAACACTGGATGGCCGAATCAAAGCATCGCGCTGACCCAATGCACCGCGACTCCCAGTCTAGGCACCACGCAAGAACAGCTCAGGTATTGGAAAACCCAGCCCACAGGAGAAGAGCAAAGCCCTCCGAAGCGGCCATAGGGCCGAGGCAACGACCTTAATCGTAGAAGAGATCAGTTGCAGAGCGGCAGAAAGCAGGTTTTCCCCCAATTCGTTGTATTATATTTTTATATGTGTATGTAATTGTTTATTAGTAATTAGTTGGTGAGGAAGAAGCGAGGTAATCTTTTCGTTAATAGTTTGGAGCAGGATTGATATTGCACATTTATTTCATTTAATTTTAGGTATCAAAACTTTTGACAACTAATTAATTCTAAATAGTGTTCCATTTTTAATAATTTAAAGTGTCAATCTTACTCTTGAAATATTTGTTCCTTTGTTTGTGTTTGAAATAATTTCTTTCCTTGAAGAACATTTTGATGATTTTTTTCATCTATAGTCTATTTTGCAAAGTGAAGAAATAATGTATTTTTTTATTTTTTTTAATGAGCGGCCAAACTATAAAATATTTACATTATTTGTTTCTCCAAAGAATTATCACATCTCCTTCAAGAATATTTCGATTTGTTTTAATGTTTATAAATATACATTTTCTTCTTATAAATATTTTGAATACATCGTTGTATGAAATTACTCTATTAGTAATTTTGAATATATGTAAGTTCAATATATTTTGAAGATATGTAATTGTTTATTAGTAATTAGTTGGTTATGAAGAAGGGAGATGATATTGTTAAGGATTAATTTGTAGGAGGATTGATTTTTCACATCTTTTTCATTTTAATTTTAGGAATCACAACTTTTCACAACTAATTATTTCTTAATAGTGTCCCACTACGTATTACTAAATATATCTTTATTTTTTTTAAATAATCTACAACCTTAAGATTAACAATATCTAATGCATATACTGCAAACAATCAAATAGGATTAGAAAACACCATCTACACTCAAATCAATGCATCTAATGCAAACAATCAAATGAGATAAATGAGATTAGAAATCAACTCCTACACTAAAATCATTACATCTAGTGTAAGCAATCAAATAGGATTAGAAATACACATCTAAACTGAAATCCATGCATCTAGTGCAAGCAATCAAATAGGATTAGAAATCCACATCAACAGTAAAATCCATGCATCTAGTGCAAGCAATGAAATAGGATTAGAAATTCACATCTACACTAAAATCAATGCATCTAATCCAAGCAATCAAATATAATTTGAAACCAAAATCTACACTCAAATCATTGCATCTAGTGAAAGCAATCAAGTAGGATTAGGAATCATCATCTACATTTAAATCAATGCATCTAGTGCAATAAACCTTCTTCCCTCTCTCCCCTATCCATCCAATCTTGAAAATTATTTTTAATAATTTATAGTCTCAAGATTAACAAAATTTAATCCATCTAATGCAAGCAAACAAATAGGACTACAAAACAACATCTACACTAAAATAATTGCATTATATGCAATCAATCAAATAAGATTAGTAGGAAACATCTACACTGAAATCAATGCATCTAGTGCAAACAACCAAATATAATTAGAAATTAACATCTATACTAAAATCAACGCATATAGTGCAAGCCATCAAATATGATTAGAAATCAACATCTATGCTGAAATAAATGCATTTGGAGCAAGAAATCAAATATGATAAGAAATCAACTTCTAAATTGAAATCAATGCATCTAGTGCAAGCAATCAAATAGGATTAGAAATCATCATATACACTGAAATCAATGCATATAGTAGTAACAATAAATATTCTTCCCTCTCCCCCACCCATCTATATCTATATCCCCCTCCATCTCTCCTTCTTTGTCTCTCTATCTCACCCCGCCAAACACAAACATATACATACTCCATATATCTCTCTCTCTCTCTCTCTCTCTCTCTCTCTCTCTACCTCCGACCTATGTCTCTATCTTCCTCTACCTCTCCTTTGTCTCTCCATATCACCCCAAAAACATACACACTATTTCTCCATATCTATATATCTCCCCCTCACTATTCCTCTCCCCCTCTCTTCCCCTTCACTCTCTCTCTTCACTCCTTCTCTCCTCTCTCCCTCTCTACATCTCCCTTATCACTCCCTCTCTCTCTGTCCACCTTTCTCTATCTATGTATTTCTTCTTAATTACCTCTCTCGTTCCCTCCAACTCCATCTCTCTCTCCCTCCCGATCTCCTTCTCTCTTTCATAATCTCTCTCTCCCCCTTTCTCTCTCACATCCCCTTGTCTCTCTTCCCCGTCTCTCTCTTCACCCTCCAACCCTGTCACTATCTCCCTTTCTCTCTCCTTCTCTTCCCCATTCCTTCCATCTCTCCTTCTTTGTCTCTCTATCTCACCCCAAAACATGCACACTCTCACTCCACCTCTCCGTTGTCATTCTCTCACTTTCTCTCTCTCTCTCTCTCTCTCTCTCTCTCTCTCTCTCTCTCTCTCTCTCTCTCTCTCTCTCTCTCCACTCTTTTCTCTCTATGTCTTTCTTCTTCATTTTATCTCCATCTTTCCCTTGTCGCTAAATTTATCTCTCTTCCCTCCATATATATATATCCAAAGTTAATATATATCATAATATATGAATCTATATTATAATATAACAAATTGAATATCATGTTAATTTAATATTGTGTTAATCCAAAGTTATTAAATTTAACAATATTAATACTATATTTAATAATGTTTTTTATGGCATGATAACAAAAATTATTATAAAACCACACTAAATTAATATTTTCAAATATTAGAACTTTTATGTGGAAATATTGATGCCCTTAAAGACTTTAATATATCCATAGGATATGGTTTTTCCCTTTAAAGAATAATTTTACAAATATTTAAACAAAAAAATTAAAACATTTTGGAGTAGGATTTTCTATTCTTTGTGTTGAATTAACCTTTTTCCTTTGATTTAAGAGGTGCTATTAACTTTTGTAAATGTGAGTGAAGATGTTAAATATTTTACCTAATTAGGAATCTTCATATGGTAAAGTATTTTTGTTAAAGGTGAATTTATGATCCATTTAAATTTACCTATATGATAAATGAACTATTAAACACATGAGATAATTTATTATCCATTCAAATTATATATAGTAATACATAGTTATATTTTAATAATTAATATTAGTCCATTAATAAGATTAAAAAATTATATATAATTTAAGATTCAAGTTAATATTTTTGCTGACATTAGTAAAAAATATTTTTATTATTTTTTGAAGACGTGACATGCTTACACATCAGGGTCATACTCGACTGTAGAGTGACATACTTACACATCGGGGTCATACTCCACTATAGAGTGACATACTTACACATCGAGGTCATACTCGACTGTAGAGTGACATACTTTCACATCAGGATCATACTCGGCTGTAGAATGCGCTGAGAATGAATATAAAGGTTTACCGGTGTTATAGTGGATGCGTTAGTGTTTATAGTATGTCCTACCCCAATGATGCGGTTAAACTATTGAATCATAATGTTGGTAAGGTAGTCTGTTGTATGTTGTGAATATATTTATATATAGTTTTTATTTTGAGTGTTGATATATAAATTAAATGGTTAATAAATATAGATATTGATTCATTAAAAACATATAAAAATTAATGGAATAATGAATATAAAAATTTACTAATGTCATAAGGGATGCACTATTTTTTATAGCTAGGTTTACCACAATGATATGGTATGGATTAATGATTGAATCATGATATTGTTTAGGCAACTTGTTTATTGTTGTGAGTATATTTAGTTTTATAGTGAATAACTCAAATTACTTATTAGTAGCATAGTTATATAAATTAAATGGTTCATAAATATAGATATCAATTCATTAAAAATAAAATAAAAAAGATGTATAAATTATTTAAATTATAATTTTATTTTAAATTACTTTATTATTAATACCCATAACTAAAATTAATTTTGTCGAGACTAAAGAATCCCATCTCAGATGTCTTTTGGGATAGTCTAATTCTCCAAGAGGTGGTGCCCTCTTCGTTAAATTTGAACCTTTGAACTTGTGACCTAGCGCGAACTATACCCACCACAAACCAACTAGTTTATAATTCATGGGTGACATGCATTTGAAAGAAAACATGTAACAAGATTCTTAATCATAGATATTCTTAATTTGTAAATAGGTTTTGTTACAATACCATGGGACAATACCATACATAGTAATATCACATGTCCAAAAAAATCACAACTCATATTCACATCATCTTCATATGAATTTTTATTATTGTTAATGAGTTTAATTAAAACAGAAAGAAGAACACAACTACTTTGGAGATGGAACTCAATTTTTTATTTGTGACTATTATTAAAATATTCTAAAATATTTTGTGAAAGTTAAATCTAAGATCCACCAAATAATTACTAATAATTAAATTAAAATTATGAAAACTTTATTCTAAAATAGACACATCCATAAAATAAATAATTTACACTAATCCTCCTAGACGTTTATGTATCCAAGCTCAAATCAAGAATATGTGGCCTTGCATTACACACACTTCTTGTTTCCAGTTGAGTTATGTGGACTTCCATTACACACGCTTCTTGTTTCTTGTTGAGTTCAACTTATTTGATCATCATTTATGGAAAGGCACAGGAGGAAACACACAAAATTTACATAGAGAACACATGAGTTGTTTCTTTCTCTATTGATCAAACAAACTTGATTGATTACAATGGAACCAATGTGGGGTATTATGCTTTTTAACTAGAAACTCAACTAAAACTCACTCGAACTAACTTCAACATGAAAACACACGCTAAATTTAACCTTTCCTAATGTAAGAATGAACTCAAATTGACTTACACATGACTCAAATCAACTTAGACTCTAAATATAGACTACTCTGCATGCAAAAGTAATTAGCTATTTTTAACACTCCCCCTTAATTACTACCGATAAACTAAGACATGACTCATCACAATACAAACACAATTTCTCATCTAAGTCTCAGCTAGGCTAACAAAACCTAAATTTCCTCTATGCAACTCAAATACATATTTTGCTAATGGCTTGTGAATATATCAGCCAATTGATCATTTGATTTACAAGGCTTTAAATAAACTTCTCCATTGCTCACAAGTTCTCTAATGAAATGATATATTGTATCAATATGTTTCCTCTTTTGATGAAACACACTATGCTTGAATAGTGTAATGGTGCAGATGTTGCCATAATATGTTGTCGGTGATCCTTCTTGTTTTTGTTGAAGTACATCCAAAAGTATTTGTAACCATACTACTTTAGATCTTACTGATATTGCTACTACATATTCTTCTTTTGCTAAAGAAAGCATCAAAATAGGTTACTTATTAGATGCCCATGATATCACACCTGAACCAAGATGAAGCACATAACCAAAAGTGCTCTTCCTATCATCCAAACTTCCAACAAAATCGATATAAGTATGTTATGAAACCAGCTCAAGAAAAGATAGAAAAGATAGATCAACGCCTTAGAATTCAGCCTCTTCGAGGGGGCAACCTCCTTTACATTACATAAATGAACAATTCTTTGATGATACAAATGATAAAACCTCCTTTCTATATATAGGAGTCTAAGGAGTCACAATATAATCCAGCCGACCTAACAATAATAATATAAATCCACAAAAATAACAATAGAGGGATTCTATGGGGCATAGAAATAACAACATGGGGGTAATAGGGGCACAACAATATAAATAAGGGGTATAACTACAATAATAATGTGGTAATCACTAGTATTATAGGGACCCAACATGCCCCTCTCCTTCAAAAAAGTGTTTTCCTCAACACTTGAGTAGTTCTGGATACTTCTGCATAAAATTCTCATCCTCCCATGTGAAATCTTCAGCAGATAAGTTCTTCCACTTGATAAGATACTCTGAAATTGATCGATTTCGTAGCTGTCGAGTTCTTGTTTCTGTGACTGCTTCCGGTTCCAATATAATTTTTCCTTCCTCATCAAGTTCTGGCAATATTGTTTCCACTGGGAGCTTGTTGCCTATAACCTTCTTTAAACATGAAACATGGAAAACTGGGTGCAACTGAGAAGCTCCAGGAAGCTCCAATTTGTATGCCATAGTACCAATCTTTTGCAACACCTTGTACGGACCATAATACTTTGGTGATAATTTATTATCCTTCTTAGCTTACTTTAGGGACATTTTCTTATATGGTTGTAGCAGTAGGAATACCCAATCACCTACATCAAAACTTCTTTCACTGCGATGTTGATCTGCCTGTTGTTTCATTCTATTTTGTGCCAACACGAGGTTATCCTTTAAGAGTTCGAGGACTTGTTTTTGATGTTCGATGTGATGTTCCACTGCTTGAACCTTAGAATTTTCTCTTAAATATGATGTGATGGATGGTGGTTGATACCCATAAAGTGCCATAAATGGGGTCATTTTTGTTGCTGTATGGAAGGAAGTGTTATATCACTATTCAGCCAGAGGCAACCATTTGACCCATTGTGTCTGTTTATCAGATACAAAGCAACGAAGATATCCTTCCAAACATTTGTTTACTATCTCAGTTTGCCCATCCGATTGAGGATGATAAGATGAGCTATGAGCTAACTGAGTACCAAGACAAGAAAATAATTATGTCCAAAAATTTCCAGTGAAAATGGGATCTCTGTCACTTACAATAATCTTTGGGTTTCCATGTAGCTTTTGAATTGTTTCCATAAATGCAGTAGAAATTGTACTGGCTTTAAATGGATGTGATAATGCACAAAAATGTGCATACTTGGTAAGTCTGTCAACTACCACCATGATGACACTCTTTCCCTCAGACTTGGGTAAACCTGTGATAAAATCCATTAAAACCTCCTCCCAACGTTGGCTTGGAATGGATAAAGGTTGTAATAGACCCGGTGTCTTAATTGTTTCAACTTTCTTTTGTTGGCAAACCAAACATTCCGCCACAAACTTTTGAATATCTGATTTAAGGCCATCCCAAAAAAATTCCTTCTTAACCTTGTGGTAAGTTTTTAAAAATCCCGAGTGCCCTCATAAGGGAGAAGTGTGCAATTCCATAAGAATCTTTTGTTTTAGCTGGGAATTCTTACAGAGGTATAAGCGATCTTTGTACCATAATGAATCATTTTTCCAGCTAAATGTATCAGACATACTGGAATCTTGTTGTAGCTTTCGAATAAGTGCCCACACTTCTTCATCATTCTTCCCTTCCTCCCTTGCTTCGTTTATCCAATTTGGTTGGATAATAGAAATGGCGCACAACAATGCTTCCACATCCTCATCCTTTCTTGAGAGTGCATCTGCCACCACATTTTGCTTCCCTATTTTGTAGATGATTTCAAAGTCATAACCCAACATCTTTGTGACCCACTTTTTTTGCTCTTCAGAGGATAATCTTTGTTCTAAAAATTATTTAAGGCTATCATGATCCGTTTTTACCTTGAAGTGTCTTCCCATTAGGTAGGGTCGCCATTTCTTAAGTGCATGGAGTATTGCCAACATTTCCTTCTCATAAATAGCTTTGCTTAAAAACTTTCCCTTGATTCGATGACTTTCAAAAGAAATGGGTCTTTCATCTTGCATTAGAACAACACCAATTCCATTTCTTGAAGCATCACATTCCACAATAAAGGTTTTTGTGAAGTCCGGTGTAGCTAAGACCGATGCTTGGCACATTGCCTCTTTAAGATGTTCAAAGGCCTTTGTTGCTTCTGGAGTCCATGAAAATGCATCTTTCTTCAATAATGTTGTTAGAGGTGTAGAAATTTTGAATAATATGACACATATTCACAGAGATTATCCTGATTATACACTTATAAGCGGAACATGCATAATACATAACCTCCTCTACGTTGATCATCAATTTACAGAAGCAAAAACATTCACAGGCGTACATAGAAGCAGCAATCACACATATCAACACAGTATTTTCCCGGGGAGAGCATCTCGCTAAAAACCCCAACTATCTGTATATTATAGTGATTGAATCATGTAACAATACATAGTACAATACTCTTCACAAGTACTCAGTACTATCTCCACATGCTACACACAATACAGCTCAGATCTAATCTCCAAATCTCCCCCGCTACTTGTCTGCCTCCACAGCTCAATACCTGCTCAAGAATTAATGAGAATGGTTTACCAAACTCGTATTTGACCTGCAAATAATCACTCACATTGTGTTGGACGTGAGAACAGGCTACAATTCTTGATATTGGCCAATTCATTGGCATACTCAATCCCTCTGATTGTGCAAATCATCATGCACAGCTATAGTCACAACTGATAGCAATCTGATCCTCTAACACATGTCCCTACTGAATTGAACATGCACTGACATGCAACTGAGTTAACTGATGTATTCTATAGTTGCATTATGAGTTAATAACTTGTGAATTAATTAATAACTAATTCACCCAACTCATCTCTAGTCTATTGATCAGTTAGACTAAATACAACCAGTTTAACAAAGCTAAACTGTAAACAACTCCATCAACTGCACCTCCAGTCCACTAAACTCAACTCACTTGAGTTCTAATGAAGTCCTGCATGCAAATATTAGTCATCCCATAGGTAACCACGTATTTCCTTCTGGGATCTGCATGTACCACATCCGTAGCTCATCCTGAAGTGCTCCAAGAGAATAAGATCAAGTTTATAGTCCAAATATTATTATGAGACAATAATATTTGACTTTTTTTATTTTTGACAGCCAGTCTAAAAATAGACTTTTATCACTCATACTGTGATCACTCATACTGTGGTCACCCATACTGTGATCACTCATACTGTGATCACCCATACTGTGATCACCCATACTGTGATCATCCCTACTGGGATCAAAAATCGAACTTGTGTCATAATTTGCCTGCGGGCCCACTTAGTGAAGGCGACTCTTTTCACTAAGCTCCATCATCTTGTTGCATTCTCAACAAGCATTTCTTGTTGCAAACTTTTCAACACTCCCTCTCAACAAGAAAGGCTTCCTCTCAAACCCGATCCTGTAACTCTGGAATGTTCTCCATGCAACACATCTGGCCAGTCCACTTGCTCTGTCATCAAAGTCTCTGACTGCTATTGCCTCTGTCGACTGAAAACTCTGCATCTCTGTGCTCTTCAGTATTTAACTGCTCTAGCCTCTGTCACTTTGATCTCTGACTGCATTCGTGCTGCTGCTGGTTCTATCTCCCAGCATTGCATCTGCACTGCACCTCCCAACTGACCACCCTGTTGGGCTAGAAACACCCTCTAATGCTGAAGCTCTACCTGCTGCTGACAAGTGCTCCCTCTCTGACATCTGCGCTACTACAACATCTCCATGCATCTCGCACCATTGCACACCTCTCTGTGCCACCTAGCACTGTGCAAAACACTTGTGCCTCTCGCATTGCTGCAACCTGCTAGCTATGCGCTGTCCTGGGATTCCCTACAATGTCGCTCTCTCTGCCGCTCCATCTGCATCTGTCTCTACCCAATCAATCAGTTCCTGCTACTACACATCTGGGGCTCCCGTAGCAAGGTCTCATCCAAAAGGTTGGGTACCTCAAGGATCCTGTCCCTCCTCCTTGGGATGATCAATCAACATCACCCCACCTCCTACCTGGAGGTATGGCTGCATGTGATCCCTCAGCCCACCTGGCTCGAAGTTTCCCCCTACTGGAGGTCTCTGCATGAGTAGATGTCTCTACTCGATCTCCTCTCAGCTTCCCTTGTTGTGGCTACTCCACAACCTCCTGAAGCTGCTCCACCAATCGTGGCTCCTCCACAATCGTCTGAGACTTCTTCTGTCTCTGCATGTTGAGAGGTAATATATGGTCCCTCTCAACCACGAAGTCTCCATCAGTTTCCTCGCTGCTCAAGGCTTTCCATGCATCTTGAACCTCAAGAGCATACAGGTTCTTGACCCGTGAACCAATTTGCTTCACCTGTCTGGTGATGATGTGTCTAAGAAAAACCTTTCCCTTACTGGAGACTACATCATAGCCTCTGTCTTCTAGCATCGCGATCGACACCAAGTTTCTCTTCAGTCCTGGTACATACTTGCCATCGATCAAGGTAAGGCAAGCTTCATGCTCCCTCTGAAAAATAATCGTGCCTACACCTGAGACACTGTACTTCTCATCATTACCCATCCCTATGAGTATCTGGAGATCTTTCTCCTCCAAAGTACTGAACAAACTTTTGTCACGGGTCATGTGGAAAGAAGCTCCACTGTCAAGAAACCAACCACTTCCCATCCTGGATGAAACCATGCATGCGAAGAGTGTGAAATCCAACTCAAACTGTGAAGCAAGTGCCTCACCTTCAGATCCTTCCCTGGATCCCTTCTTGGACTTCTTCTTTGGGCAATTAGTAGCATAATGACCCAACTCATGACAATGAAAGCATCTCACCTTCACCTTTTCAACCTTCTTCCCATCATTGGAATAACTGGATTCAGAAAGAGAAACCTTCCCCTTCCCCTTCTTCACCTTACTCGCTAAGGCATGGTTCTCCTCATCCTGCATGGATGAAGAACCATCTCTGGTGCTCCGCCTGATCTCCTCCTGCACAAGATCCAACCAAAGTCTCTCCCATCCTGGCAATTTCTCCCTTCCATTCACTGAGTCCCGGTAGCTATGCCAAAACGTAGGAAGGTCACGGAGTGCTAGACTCACCATCCTCATCCAACAGTCACCCCCACACTTCCCAGTTCATCCCGGCATTGGGTGAACTTCGTGAGATACTAGGGCATACTGTCTCCATTCTCACACTGAATGTTTCTGAGTTTATCTCTTTCTTTGGAATTAAATCTGAATTCCACCAGCTCAAAACTCAACCTCTTCTGATCTAAAATTCGTGAGAACAAAGTATTTCTTGTACAGAGATTGACTATCTGGGCATTCACCAGATATCTCACCTTCCAAAAGAAGGATGAATCCAGAGGCTACCTGGCCCAATTACAGACTCTACCTGAAGAAATAAAATGTAAACACTTTCTGAATAATAGATCCGATGATCAATCCTCGCTTGATATCCTGTAAAAATCTCTTCTACAAATCAAGCAGCTCCGATACCATGTAGAAATTTTGAATAATATGACACATATTCAGAGAGATTATCTTGATTATACACTTATAAGTGGAACATGCATAATACATAACCTCCTCTACGTTGATCATCAATTTAAAGAAGCAGAAACATTCACAGGCGTACATAGAAGCATCAATCACACATATCAACACAGTGTTTTCCCGGGGAAAGCATCTCGCTAAAAACCCCAACTATCTGTATATTATAGTGATTGAATCATGTAACAATACATAGTACAATACTCCTCACAAGTACTCAGTACTATCTCCACATGCTACACACAATACAACTCAGATATGATCTCCAAATCTCCCCCACTGCTTGCCTGCCTCCACAGCTCAATACCTGCTCAAGAATTAATGAGAATGGTTTACCAAACTCGTATTTGACCTGCAAATAATCACTCACACTGTGTTGGACGTGAGCACAGGCTACAATTCTTGATATTGGCCAATTCATTGGCATACTCAATCCCTCTGATTGTGCAAATCATCATGCACAGCTATAGTCGCAACTGATAGCAATCTGATCCTCTAACACCTGTCCCTGCTAAACTGAACATGCACTGACATGCAACTGAGTTAACCGATGTATTCTATAGTTGCATTATGAGTTAATAACTTGTGAATTAATTAATAACTAATTCACCCAACTCATCTCTAGTCTATTGATCAGTTAGACTAAATACAACCAGTTTAACAAAGCTAAACTGAACACAACTCCATCAACTGCACCTCCAGTCCACTAAACTCAACTCACTTGAGTTCTAACTGAAGTCCTGCATGCAAATATTAGTCATCCCATAGGTAACCACGTATTTCCTTCTGGGATCTGCATGTACCACATCCGTAGCTCATCCTGAAGTGCTCCAAGAGAATAAGATCAAGTTTATAGTCCAAATATTATTATGGGACAATAATATTTGACTTTTCTATTTTTGACAACCAGTCTAAAAATAGACTTTGATCAATCATACTGTCATCACTCATACTGTGGTCACCCATACTATGGTCACCCATATTGTGATCACTCATACTGTGATCACCCATACTGTGATCACCCATACTTTGATCATCCCTGCTGGGATCGAAAATAGAACTTGTGCCATAATTTACCTGCGAGCCCACTTAGTGAAGGCGACTCTTTTCACTAAGCTCCATCATCTTGTTGCATTCTCAACAAGCATTTCTTGTTGCACACTTTTCAACAAGAGGTGCTGCTATTCTCCCATATTTCTTAACAAACTTGCGATAATACCCCGTCAACCGAAGAAATCCTCGCAGATGCTTTATGGATGTGGGGATTTTCCATTCCTTAATGGCTTTAATTTTGCTAGGGTCTACCTTAACTCCTTCATGAGATACAATATGACCCAAATATTCCACCTCCTGGACTCCAAAGAAACATTTGGATCTTTTTGCATATAATTGTTTCTCCTCCAATAGTTGTAGCACCCTGTCAACATGTTCAACATGATCCTTTGAAGACTTGCTGTAGATTAGTATATCATCAAAAAATACTAACACAAATTTTCTAAGGAATGGTTTGAAAATTGAATTCATCAAACCTTGAAATGTTGAAGGTGTATTAGTAAGGCCAAAAGGCATGACCAAAAATTCATAATGACCCTCATGAGTTCTAAATGACGTTTTCGGAATGTCTTCAATCTTCATTCTGATTTGATGATATCCTGAACGAAGATCCAACTAGGTGAAGTAAATTGATCCATCAATTCATCCAGTAATTCATCAATGACAGGAATGGGGAACTTATCTTTAATAGTGAGCTTGTTGAGCTCCCTATAATCCGGACACATGCGCCATGATCCATCCTTCTTGTGCACCAATACTACTATTGCAGAGAAAGAACTTTGACTTGGTTGAATTATACCAGCCTCTAGCATTTCTGCAACCATACGTTCAATTTCACTTTTTTGGACATAGGGATATCTGTACGGCCTGATGTTTGGAGGAAAACTTCCTGGAATCAGATGAATAGCATGATCATGATCACACATAGGTGGGAGACCTTTGGGAGTCTCAAATACCTTGGAATGATTGTCCAGGACTTTTTGGAGATCTGGAGAAATAGATGATTCTGATGTGGAAACATCTAGCGAATATAATTGTGCAATTACACCTCTTTGCTCCTTTTTTAGAAGCTTTGTCATACCATTAGAGTTGATTATCTTTCATGGTTTCCCTACAATACCCCTTAATTCAACTTCCTTTCCTTCCGTAGAAAATTTGATGAAAAGTTCTTGAAAATTAAAAGCTATTGTACCCAAGGATTGTAGCCATTGGACTCCTAGTACAACATCAGCACCTCCCATTGGAATGGAAAGCACTGGGATAGTCAATACATATTCTCCCATGGATAGCTTGATATTATGGCACATTCCAGAGCAATTTATTGTTCCTCCATTTGCAATCATCACTTGACACTCTGGTGCTGGATATAGGAAGCAATTCAATTCTTTTGCTACCCTACAATGAATAAAATTATGGGTGCTTTCTAAATCAATCAACACTATTACCTTTTTCTTCTTGATTTTCCCTTCTATCTTGATGGTTTGAGGAGTGGTAATTCCCGCCAATGCATTACAAGATATGGTCGGATTTATTTGTTCTTCATCTAGGCTTTGTTCCTGGAGTATATCTTCTTCTTTTGACCTTTCTTGCTCCTTTTCCTCTTCCTCTTCACAATATATGTAGAATAATTTCTTCTCAGCACACTTATGACCTTTAGTGTATTTGCTATCACAACTGTAACAAATCCCTTTTGCTCTTTTTTCTTCCAATTGTTGTGGTGTCAACCATATAGGTTGTGGAAGACTAGGGGCAAAAACACTTCCGTCTTTATAGTTGTGAGTGGTATGCTTCCTGGTTGCCATAATTTTGCTTTCCATTTTTCTTGCTAACCTGAATGCCTTCTCTAATGAATCAGGTTCCCAAAGGCGAACATCATGTTGGATATTATCCTTTAAAGACCCTATGAGCACATCAATCCTATGCTCCTCTGGAATATCTTTTACCCTTATGTTCAATTTTTGGAACTTCTCAATGTGCTCCATTACTGAACCCTTTTGTTTGAGACTTATCAATTGGCTTAAAAAAGTGTTGCTTTTTGTATCTTCATAATGTGCTATCAATTCTCCGTAAAAATTGCCCAAGTGATAAATGTTTTACGAGAGAAAAGCCATTGATACCATACAAACTGATTTGGTTCCAAATATAAAGTTGCCATACGTACCTTTTGTGTGTTTTGCACATTATTGAGATCGAAGAACTGCTCCATCTGTAATATCCATGTGGCGGGATCCTTGCCATCAAACTTCCTCATATCGATTTTTGGAATATGGTGGGTCTTCGATCCAACATTATCATCTATGGAATCATGATTAACATTACTTTTGTTCACATCATGAGTTTCCTTTACAACCTTTTCACCATTAGTAATTATTTCTTGTAGAAAATTTGTCAAATCTGTCTTCAAATCTGCCATGTCTATCTTCAAATCTGTCTTCAAATCTGCCATGTCTCTCTTCAAATCTGTCTTCGAATCATCCATATTAGCTTCCATGCCATTTATATTAGATTCCACGCCATTTATCTTAGATTCCATGCCATTTATCTTAGACTCCACACCACTTATCTTAGCTTCTGTTAGCTTTTGTGAGCGTGACATTTGTTGCACTTGTTCTTGTAATTTTGATATATCATGTAGCATTTCTTCCTCTTCTTCATGAGTCATGCTAGAGCTTTTAGGTTCCTTACTAGGTGTTTGCATTTTCTTTCCTCGGGGCATCAGTTACCGATAATAATGCTTTACTATGCCCTTTGAATTCTGTTAAACCAAGCTTACACAAAAATTTAAAAAAAACTACACACCTTTTTTCACTTTATAGAAGCTTGATATTGAATCTCATGTATCTCTGTAATTTCGGATCATCTGGTTCTGAAACTGCGACCTGTAGTAGCCTTCTGTGTCCTCTTTCCAATGCCACAAGTCTGACCCAAATTGGATTCTCCAAGGAAGAGTTATGTGAAATCTCCCACATTGACTTGCTTTTAGACTAGTTTAGTAGAGCGAACTTGTACGATGTGCCATGAGTCACTATTTCAACCTTTGAATCTGAAACATGCATACAAGAAACTAAAGTCCGTCCTCTTTATGTACCTTCTTCTGAAATTTCAATCCGATCCGCAAAGAGAAAGTTATGATGATTTCCCTAGGTCACCTGTTTTGAATGAAATTCAGGAGTCTGCAAAAAGACCAAATTCCTCAGATCATATCTCAGCAAATATCGTGCGAAAAGCTCTAAAATTCGGACCCAAGGTTTAGCACGATTTCTTCTCAAATGGGTATTTTTTGCGACTTCTGAAACATCACAGAAAAAAAAGTTATAGCAAAAATGCCACGATGACCTGTTTGGAGTAGCGAAACCCTAGAATCCAAAGCTTTGATACCAAATGTTATGAAACCAGCTCAAGAAAAGATAGAAAAGATAGATCAACGCCTTAGAATTCAGCCTCTTTGAGGGGGAAACCTCCTTTACATTACATAAATGAACAATTCTTTGATGATACAAATGACAAAACCTCATTTCTATATATAGGATTCTAAGGAGTCACAATATAATCCAGCCGATCTAACAATAATAATATAAAGCCACAAAAATAACAATAGAGGGATTCTATGGGGCATATAAATAACAACATGGGGGTAATAGGGGCACAACAATATAAATAAGGGGTATAACTACAATAGTAATGGGGTAATCACTAGTATTATAGGGACCCAACAAAGTATATCCAACCAAATCCTTCTTTTGTGTCGTTGAGTAAAATATCCTACAAATTGTAGTTCCTTCTATGTATCTCAAAATCCTTTTGCTAGCTTTCCAATGTGAGTCTTTTGGAGACTCCATAAATATAGAAATCAAACTACCTCTTTGTATAATATATATTCTTGTAGTTATGAGATACATAAGGCAAGCAACTAATATTTTGAATAGAGTTGGATTCACATATGGTCCTTCATCATCCTTACTTAACTTTGTCCTTGTCACTATTAGTGTAGGAGTAGGTTTATAACTTCCATTCTGAATTTTTTTTGAAATTATTTTTCATACTTATTTTCACAAATAAAAATCCCTTTCTCATTTTGTTCAACTTCAATGCCAAGAAAATATTTCATAAGACCAATATCTATCATTTCAATTTCTTTCTTCATTGCAACTTTAAACTAATATAGTTCAAGATTACCAGTATAAATCATATCATCCACATACAAACAGACAGACAAAATTTGACCGTGCTCATTTACCTTTGTGTACAAGTTTGTTCAATGTTTCTCATGCTAAATCAATTCTTTATCATATAATTATCAATTCTAATAACATATATATATATATATATATATATATATATATATATATATATATATATATATATATATATATATATATATATGTGCTAATTAACCAACTTAGATCTACATAGCATATCTCTCATATATATATCTATATATATATATATATATATATATATATCTGTGTGTGTGTGTGCTAATTAACCAACTTAGATCTACATAGCATGGGATCTCTCATATGCAGAGAGGGATAAAATCCCTCAAGGTGCAAACCTTCTTTTTGGTGTGTAGAACATTAGGAAAGATTTGCACTTCAAGGGATTTGATCGACACATGATAGATGGATTTGGTGTTATATGGATCTAAGTTGGTTCCAGTTGCTGCCAACATTGTCACATTTTTAAATTATCATTATTATGTATATGCTTGAGATAAAATTCAAAATTCACATTATATTTACTTTGCTTGGAATGACCATACCATTCTCTTCTTTATTTTGGTTTGTGTTTCTTTGCTTGAATAGTTTTATTTTGGTTTATGTTGCTTTCGTTGAATAGACTTTGGTATGCCTATGTTTGGATACTTTGAGTGGTTTATGTATTTATGTGTTTGAATTTGGATGATAATGTTTGTGAATGTTAAAATTGTTGTATTAGATTTTTATATGTGTATGTAATTGTTTATTAGTAATTAGTTGGTGATGAAGAAGTGAGATAATCTTGTCAATAGTTTTCAGGAGGATTGATATTGCACATTTATTTCGTTTAATTTTAGGTATCACAACTTTTGACAACTAATTAATTCTAAATAGTGTTCTAGTTTTAATAATTTAATGTGTCAATATTACTCTTGAAATAATTTATTTCTTTGTTTGTGTTTGAAATTATTTATTTCCTTCAAGAATATTTTGATGAGCTTTTTTTATCTATAGTCTATTTTTCAAAGCAAAGAAATAATTTATTTTTTATTTTTTTAATGAGTGGTGAGATTATAAAATCTTTACATTATTTTTTTCTCCAAACAATTATCACATCTTCTTCAAGAATATTTTGATTTCTTTTGATGTTTATAAATATACAATTTCCTCTTATATATATTTTGAATACATCATTATTATAGACATATTTGGGCACTACAACCCCAATCACACGTGTCCATAAGCCAAGGGCTTATAAGTCACTAAAAGTTTTGTTTCATACCCTAAAGGAGCAAGGTCAGCTGATTACATCATCTACCAGAAGTTCTCCATGAAAAACTACTCAGAACTAGTCAAAGCAGGACCATACAGACTGCCCAGTGCTAAGGGTACGATGCATCTCACATGCCACATGCAAAAAGAGTGATGCATACTAGAAATCCCTTCTGTAGGGTGCGATGAGTGAGAGCAGACAAATGGCACAAGCAGTTTGCTAGGTGGAGACACTGAGATTCTTCTAGAAGTTGCTCATTTGACACTTGCCTCTCTGAATTCGCCCAAGGATAAATAAGAGATCATGAAATCTCCAAGTGGAACCAAGAATTATCAGAGAGATGACACTAATAAAAATCCCAGAAGCTGACTCACCCCCCTGCAAACATCTATATATGGATCCCTCATCCCAGAGATCGAAAGGTTGGAATTTTGTAATTTACAAGGAAATGTTGTTGGTTTCTCTTTGAAGATATTGTTGGGTGATCTTGCTTTTTATGAGGTGAAGAGGGCTTTCATGCGGGGAGGATGGCGCTGGGTCAAACCAAGTGGTTGTAATCCTCTCTTCTACTACTTCTATCAATAAAGCTATTTGAGTTTTCCTCCATATTCTTGTGTATCTCTGAATATTGTGTTGATATATGTGTTTGTATGGTCAATATATATCTGATCCTATATTGTTTACAGTGATAGATCTCTATGCTTTGATGGTATTATGCTACTTTGACTCTACAGGTGCTCTTTGAAGCGGGACAAGTAAGGAAGGAGTGGTGAGATTCTGTCAAAGGGGAAAGGAAACAAGCAAGGAGCCAAGCGAAATACTGAGGTTGGTACTCTCTGCTTCTTTCTCATCTATCTCTCACAAAGGAAAACACAAGTGACTTTAGTTTGTTTGTTTATAAGATAGCTACTCGTCTTAGTGGGACTAGCAGCTCTGAATAGACACTAGTTTTCCCGATAACAAAATGGCGACTCCGCTGGGGAGAGAATAGTTTGATTGCTTTTCTTTATTTGTTTGCTTCATAAACTACAGATGGAGCCTGAAGTTAAGCAAGCTAGCCTTCGAATTGCATTTGCTATGCAAGTGCAAAGTAGATCAACGATGCTTCATTCAATCTCCGGGTTTGTTTATGAACTGAGCAACTGACTTGGAAACATCCTAAGTGCCCTAGAGGTAGCTCAAGTAACCTCATTATATCAGCCCCTATACTTTGTATTTACTGACTATCATTAGCTTGGCCTAAATCCATGAACTAAGCTGCAAAATATGACCAAAAACCAAGCTAAAGTCTCGTCCCTGGACCATCGCACTGTCTCCTTTTGGCAGACTGGATGCATCGCACCTCCCGTGTGCAGTAGGTGGGATGCATCCGTGTTTCCCTATGTTACAGGTGCGATGATTAGTTAAGACTGTTTCTGCCTCCAGATTTTGGTTTTTTCTTCATTGTCTTCAGCTTTATTTAGGAGTTTTGATATCTGTGATCAGCATACCATTGTTGAAACCCCCTTCCTTTACATTATTCAGCCTCCAGTATACAAAGAATTGTGAATGTTTTTATGTATTTTTCACCATTTACAGTTCTCCTTTATAAAATGGTAACTTAATCGAACTGTTGTCTTTTGATTTGAAAGTGTCGCAAGTGTCGTTTTCAGTGAAAGAAAAGAATCCTTCTCTTTTTGATAGTCGATTACACTGTTACTCTTGTATTTGATCTGAATTAATAGTATTTCAAGTGTCAAAAGCAGTTTTCAATTCAAAATCGCAAAGTGTCGTCTTGTCTTCCTTTTGTTTTTTGAAAAGAAAATCGTTAGTACTGTCACTTTGAAAGAAGAAATAATTCAGATTTGTATTGAGCATTCTTTTTGTCCTTCACACATTAAGAAAGCGGAAAACAAATACATGCATGTGCATTTTCATTTAGACTGCTTGTTGATTTTGATTTAGGATAGTGCATCTAGTGTGTGCTCTCCACTCTATGTTGAATGGATTTCGCTTCTCTTTCCTTAGTAGCTAGGATTTTCATTGCAAAAAAGAAGAGTAAACATCTATTTATCATCCTAAATTTCATATTTAGGAGTTGTATATCTACATCACACGGTGAAACTTAAAGGCAAACCCCTTAAGAAAGATCAACTGTAAAATAAATTCAATGAACATAAAAACGCTTTGGAACCTAACGCACAACGTCTAGAAGTCTAGGCTAGAGACGTATTCCGGCATCATAAAGCCTGGTAACTGTCACTTTCATCATAAGTTGGGTGATTCCTCCTCTTTGAGACGACAAGTGCCACGGACTTGTGCTCCCACGTACCGTCGAGTATATATTGGGAGACCACAATAGGCTATATCCTTTATCCTTAGGAAGCCATGTCTACTACCCTATCGATTGCAATTCACTGAACACATCATTCGGGAAGATTGACTACCGTACCATAAAAAGTATTCTGCAGTTTTGCGATTGGTTTGGTAATCTCTCTGTCTAGATTTCCAGAGTAGTCTCTTTCGTTCCTTTTCAGACTCCTTAAAGGAAAAGGTCCATCTGAGCACTTGTCACTTCAGGCTCATTAAAAATCGAAGGAGACTAGAGTCAACTTTAGCTTTTTCTTGACTCTTAAAAATTGAAAAAAAAAGTTGTGTCAAAGCGTCTAAAATTCATTTAATTCAGAATAACATTTTCCCCTCTTATTTTGAGTTGATCAAATAATCTGCAATGGTGGAAGAAAGTCAATAAAAACCCCATCGTTCACGGAGACTGACGAGTCAGTTGTCTTTGAATCCAGAAATGAAACGATTCCCAGCCAAGTGGACTCGTTTAACTGGGTCAAAGTCTCCTGGTTTGTTTGAAACTTGTGTTTCAACATCACCTGAGACTCAAGTTACTCCAACCATTTCTGGTATCCCTGCCTCTACAGAAGAAGTTTTGCAGTTACAAGAGGACATTAGAACTGATCCTAGTGTAATAGTAAATACTTCTATTCCTGAACCAGCTCCATCTAGAGTTGATTCGTAAGGTTTTACCCCTCCAGCATCTGTCCCTGCAGAATCTATAGCTTTTTCGACACCAGAAATATTTTACGGACCTGACAGTCTGCCTCTTCCACCTGGATTGATTTCTATAGAAGAGATTACGGAGGATCTTCCATCCAGTACTCCATCACATTTTGGAATTGGGATACACCTATATCCTTCTACTTCAGAAGTTAATACCCCTTCATCGTGTTGGGTGTGGAGCCTGATTATCTTCTATAGTACCGGCATATTGGACCCCAGTTCAATATGGGGCAGCAACGCCGCCCGTAAAATAATTGCTGCCGTGGGGGGTCCAGGGGGGGGCGGCAGCGACTTTTGGGAGCCCCCCCCTGGCGGGGGGTTTCGGGGGCAGTGCCCCCGAAGCTAAAAACAGCTGTAAAATTGCCTTGTAAAAGTATAGTAATTTCTAGTCAATCTGGGTCGTTCATTAGGCGGATGATCTGACGGTAGAACTTATGTTTAGTTTAGGGTTTTTTGCCCTAGAAGGAAACCCCTCTCTTTATATGAGGGCATTGTATTTGAGGCTGTGATATAGATGTGTATTCGGTCAGCGAGAAACATAGAGGTGAGACTGTGAGAGAAAACAGAGGATATTACAGCGGTTTTGCTATAGGTTGTATCTCTTCATTTTGCTGGATAATAGAAAGGAAGGACTGGCTGTTCGGGGTGGACGTAGCCCAAACTGGGTGAAGCATGTATATCTGTGTCTCTCTTGTTTTGTGCGTTTTTTGTGTTTATATTTCTGCAATATCTTATGTGTTCAATTGCTCCGTAATATATAATTTTCTAACACATCGCAAGCTCCTGTAGAATCGCTAGGAAGTCTTTTGGATAGACTCGATATGTCTGGACAACCATCGACATCTAGGACTGTGTCGTCTGATACTATGGTAGCAGAACCTCCTGCGACCACTCTCATGATGTTCGTTGGCATACCATCTGTCCCAACTAGCTCTCAACCGAGAGATGGAGTCCGCCGAGGGACTGTTTCGACAGTATGGTCTGTTCCCGTTTGTTCATCCGGAATAATACATGGAATTTCTTATGTTGAGTCTCAGCAAATTGATCCTTCACAATAGTATCAATTTGGGCAGTCCGGTCTCCAAAGGCCAATCTTTCCTATGAGCACTGGATTGCTACCATATGGGGGGCAGTATGCCCTTTCATTGTTCCCTCTGGGAGAACAACCATATGAGAGTTCACAACCGAATTCAGGTCAAATTGGAATCACATCCAGTGGTTGGGTGCCAATACTGCCTCAACAACCAAGAGTTGTATACTCAATGCAACCGAGTCTACCTGTGTCAAATATCCCCACTACCAGCTATTTTGACAGTGTCGCAAGTACAAGCATTGCTTTTTGTATGCCAGCCTCAAGTTTCTCAGGTCATAATACAATAGCCTCTTGTCTCCACGACGCAACCACAATCGCTGGTTAGTGGCTCCTTAACTGGAGTGACTTAGGCTCAAACGGGTACTATTACCCCTCATCTTGGTCGAACATCTAGTATTGGGCAACAACAAATGGTTTCACAACCATGGTTGGTGCAACATTAACAACTGCAATTCCAGCAAGTGTACCAAGGACCTGAGCAATAAAACTTTGCAAGTAATGGGTAGCCATATATTCAAAACAGCTATCATTAATCATCCCAAATTGGTTATGCCCAACAACCTTATCAAAGTTATCAGCATCAAATGCATTATGCTGGTATGCAAAGACCCATTGCTCAGGAAATCCCATCTTATCATGGGTATGCTTTGTCGAACCTGAATCAACAGTTTCCCTTCGTGGTGAATTTAAAGTTACCAGATCTAAATCGGCTAACAAATGATCTAATTGCTTATGCCCCTTGGTGGCCAACGATTCCTCATAAACGTCCGTCAGATATTCCTAAATTTAATGGAAATCCGGGTGAAGATTCGTCGAATCATGTGATGACCTCTCATCTATGGTGTTCCTCCAACACTCTAAATGATGATTCAATTGGGCTTCACCTTTTTCAGTGAACGTTAACTGGTCTGGCAGCAAAATGGTACATTGAATTGCCTAGAGCTTCGTTTGATAACTTTGGCGCCCTTGCCACCACCTTTTCAACCCATTTTCAGTTGCCAATAAGGTACGAAACAAGAACAGAGCTTCTTACCAATTTCAAGCAGAGGACGACCACTCACATATCTGATCATATTCATGAGTGGCGATGTCGTCGTAGAATGGTAAAAACATATGTTCCTGATCAGCTACTAGCTGAATGGTTTATTAAGTCATTTTTACCTTCTATTATAGAAGATGTGGCAAAGGGAGGAGTCGTCACCGAAGAGAAAGTCATTGCTCGTGTGCAATATCTAGACTTGATCTATGCTTAGTCTGGCATGATCTACGACAAAATCCCTGATGCTCCCAGACCAGAATTTTCCGTTCCTCCTTCTCCTAAATCAAACAAGGATTCTCATGCCGGTGATGGCATGATAGGTATGAAAAGCACAAAATTGACGAAGTCTACATCGAAGAAAGCCCGTAAGGTTTCTGGTCAAAACGAAAATGAAGAACTTCTAGCCTCGGAGGTTAATGCCGTGTCGACCGACAAAGGCAAAGAACCAAAGCAACCAGGGGCAAGAAGAAAGGGAAGAGCAAAAAGATGAAACAGGACGATTTGTCTCCTGAAAAGTCTTCTGCAAACCCTTCTGGGAAAAAGAGACCTAGTCAGCCATGCCTCATATGCAATGAGGATCATTGGATGAGAGATTGTCCATATAAAGCTGAAGTTAAGAAAATCTTTAAGAATTCCAGAACTTCAGCAGTATTGACTAACCCATTTATGAACCCAAGAACCAATCTAGTTGCTAGCGACAATGCTTCCCCATCCCAAGTGCTTATGTTGTCTATTTCAAAATAGCAAAATGATGCTTTGATATCGACAAGGAATAAATATTATGGTAATCCACATCTATCAAACAACAAGGCTACTGATCAACCAAGTAGTTCGACAACAACTTCGCTCGAAGTTGTGCCACCCATCATTCCCGAGCTAACGATAGAGACGCCAAAGGGAGTAGTACACAAATCGACATTTAATCCTTGTGGCAGAATGGCGCAGAACTATAATATAGTAGAGGACCTGGCCCAATCGCCGTCCGCTATGTCGACACTTGAAGTACTGCAAAATTGCCCCTCCCAAAAGCAGGCTCTATTATCAGCAATAGGTGGGATTGACCCAGCGGATTCCAATCTTGTGGCCTTTAATCATAAAGGATATGAACCTCAGTTACCAGATCAACTAACTTTCCTCATTCAAGTGAAAACCCTTAGCAAAACTGTTCATCGAACAATTTTTTATGAGGGGGAATCTACATGTATTATATCAATGAGTTGCTGGAAATCTTTAGGATCACCACCCTTGTTGCGATCATCAATGACGTTAAAATCATTCGATGGACGAACATACACATCATACGAGATTTTGAGTAACTTACAAGTTGAATTGGGGGGCAAAAAAATAGAAATTGATGTTGAAGTTATTGATGGAAATATCGATTATAACATCCTACTAGGAAGTCTTTGGATTTATGCTATGGCCGCTGTTGTGTCAACGTATTTTAGAAAGATTGAATTTCCTCTTCAAGGAGGAATTACAATCGTTGACCAACAAACCTTCCTCCCCAACAGTTCACAAGTTACGTGAAGCATCCCGATGATACACGGAAGCTCTCAGTTGCTTCAAAAATATTGGAGTAGGCCTGCTAAAAGGCCCTACATTGATGGGTACTTTTGCCCTACCGCCTCCAAACAACCTGCCGGAAGTGGCCACGATGGGAACCTGCAATATGGTATCTTCCATTCAGAAGATGTCCGAACACGATGTTAGCATGGATCATCGCCAGGTACTGCCTACAAGCCTAGTAGAAATATTGTAGCAATCAATGTTCTCAGCATGGGAGGCAAACCCAAATGAATGCTCATCAAGGGTTTGGGTAGATAGGTCTAAGGAGTATGGTACCTCTTCGGATACTTGGTCGCATGTACTTTCTACAGACGAAGGAATTGTTCAGTCAATGATCACAGAGGGGCACCATGGGAAGATTACCACCATCGATCCCATCTTCCGTATTACAACGAAGATTACTCCAGCGACCTTAATCATCCATCAATTTTTTATTTTATATCAAATACTGTAAATACGGTGGATTCCGAGCGAAATCTATCCAATATTGAAGAAACTATCGCCATAAATATCTCGACCAAACCAGATGTTGTATAGAATATTCATGTCGGAAAATCTTGTTCTTCTTCAGAACTGGAAGTATATTATGCTCTCTTTCGCGAACTTAGAGATGTCTTTGCATGGTCATATGAAGAAATTCCAGGCATCATTCGTGAAAGCAGACCGATCATCCGCATCATTTGAGAGCAATATTTCTACGTTGTCGACACTACAAAATAAGACTCAATCCGCACAAGTGTGTGCTTTGAGTTGGTTCTGGTCATTTACTTGGCTTTGTAGTTTTAAAGGACAGAAGTTGCCTCGACCCATGCAAGGTTCAGGCAATCATCGATCTGCCTCTACCTTCAAATTTTCTTCATATTCAGAAACTCTAAGGAAAAGCAAACTTTCTAAGGAGGTTCATTCCAAATTACACTAAACTTGCTAAAGGTTATACACGTTTATTGAAAAAAGAAGTACCCTTCAACTGGGATCAAGTTGTGCAAGCTTCCTTTGATGCTCTTAAGGAATCCCTAACATGTATCTGGCTACAACAGATACGACCATAGCAATGGTTTCAGTTCAAGAATACAATGGAATCAAACATCCTATTTATTATTTAAGTTTAAACTTAAGTGATGTAGAAAGTAAGTACTCCTATGTTGAAAAGCTGGCTCTCGTAGTTGTTCAAGCAATACAGAGATTTCGACATTATGTTCTCTTTCGAAAAACTACTGTTTTGTCAGATTGCAACCCCATGACTTACATCTTGTTGTGACAGTTTCTTGGGGGCAAATATTTGAAGTGGATAGCAATTTTGCAAGAGTTTGATCTAGAATTCTTAAAATCCAAATCAAAGAAATCTCTAGTTTTCGTTGAGTTACTATGTGATTTTCCATTGTCGTCCAACGATTCGACATCCAATGCAACAATCGTGGATGAATCTTTGTTTCTGATATCTTCAAGCGATCCGTGGTATGGAGATATAATCATTTATCTCTAAACCCAAACATATATGTCTAACACCTCTCGCTCAGAATAACAACGTACTCGATACCAAGCAAAAGACTACATGACCATCGGTGATACACTTTATCGTCGTGGTGTTGATACAGTTCTGCGAAGGTGCCTCACCCGTGAGGAGGCCGAAAAAGTCCTGAATGATTGTCATTCAGGCGCATGTGGGGGGCATCAATCTGATTATGATACGACACAAAAGATTTTATGAGCAGGATACTTCTGGCGAACAATGTTCGAAGATTGCATAACCACAGTTAGAAGTTGCCATGCTTGTTAAATATTTGACTGCAAAATCAGAATACCACCTGCACCTCTGCAGCCAGTAGTTGTTGTTGGGCCATTCGCCAAATGGGGCATAGATTTCATGCAATGTAACCCCACCTCGGCCGAGGGGCATGGGTATATCATAGTCGCAGTTGACTATTTTATGAAATGGGCTGAGGCGATGCCTACAATAAACAACAGCGGCGAAATGAACGCTCTTTTCTTTTTCAATCATGTAGTATCTAGGTTCGGCATTCCACAAGCTATAGTCACAGATCATGGATCGCATTTCTGCAATCACATGATGGTTGAATTGGCTGCCAAATTAGGACTGCCCCACAACAGCTCTACTTAATATTATCCGCAAGCTAACGAGCAAGTTGAGGTGATCAACAAAGTCCTGAAGCGCATGCTGCAAAGGATGATTGGAGTCCATAAATGGAGTTGGCACCTAATCCTGTACTTAGCCTTGTAGCCATACCGAACATCGGTGAGAAATGCAACCGGGTGTACGCCCTTTCAACTGGTGTATGGCCTAGAAGCAATCTTACCAGTTTAGTGTGAAATTTTGTCTCTCAAGCTCACAGTTGACCTCCTCCCCGGAACTTCAGAGAAAAAGGCTCGTTTCTTAGAGTTAATCTGACTGGATGAAACTTGTCATGACACTGCCTTGGCTAACGAAGCACGTAAGAAATGAGTCAAAGCACAATTTGACAAGAATGTCAAACCCCGCGTTTTCTCAGAAGGTGACCTGGTCTTGCTTTACAATCAGGAATCTGATAAATTGGGAGAAGGTAAGTTCCAGTGTTTGTGAATGGGTCCCTATATTGTTAAACCTGTATTAGTAAAAGGAGCCTTCGAGCTAGTAGATTACGACGGGATTCCACTGTCACAACCCCGAAACAGGTTGTACCTTAAGTGTTACTATGCTTGAATCAACATGGTAACCTCTTCGTATGCATTTGTTACATTTTTGTTTTCATTAAGAGTGATCGTTTTCGTTAGGTAATCCACTTTTGCATTTTGTTTCATATGTCTAACCTATTGGAATCATTTGTTGGATACGCCGATGGGGCGAGTTGTAGTACGCGGAACCTATCTTCTGCAGCTTGGGCCATCATTGATCCAAGCGATGAGTTAGTGAGTTTCAGAGGTGTGTGTATTGGTCGATGAACGAACAACACCACTGAATATAGTGCATTGATAGAGCTCCTCTCTGATGCCATCGCACATGGCATATGCCGACTTGTTGTCAGGCTAGACTCATAGCTCATCATTCTACAGCTTATCGGCATCTATTCCATTTGGAATCCGGCTATATATCGTATGTTCCTAAGAATCAAGATTTTGGAAAGGCAGTTTGATTCTATTCAATATCAACATATTTCTAGAAACTTAAACACATTAACTGATTCATTAGCAAATTATGTGTTAGATAGAAATTTGCAACATTTGTAAAAGAAAAGCATTTCATCAATCACTACATCAGGATCATATAACTTAACCAAAGTAAAGCTCTAAAAATAAAAAATATATACAACTATTTATAGTTTGTACATAGTGTTCTGTGTCCAGGACAAAATTGGTCATATGACCCAAAAACTCAAAATGCAAGGGGGCACCCTAATCTAATGGTGCTGGTGATAACTAGTCACCACCTGTGCAATCATGCATAAGAGCCTAGTCCATCGGCTCGGCACGCCAGTGGTATGGCACTGTAATCTCAGAGGTAGCTCATCGGTCGTCACATCTAGAATACCAAGGGTGAGACCCTCGATCTTATCTTGCAACACTGCAAGAGTATCGGATACATCCATATCACGAAGGATAGCCTTCCCTACAACCTCTCCTGCTGGAACGGTAGTTGTTGCTCTCGGGTGCACTGCTGGTCGCACCGGCCTGATATCTGCATGAGCACATGAGTTTTGATTAGTCTTGATAAACATTTGAAAAGCACAAGAACATTATAAAAGCAATAAATAGAGATATGGTCAAAGATTTTGACCTATGACACCCCACTGCTCGCCGGCCGGCAGCACCAAATTTGGGTCACCCCAAAAATCCATCCCAGCATATGGATACTTGGCATAAACCATCTGCTAACAGTTGAACCACTCGAAAGGAAAGCATCAGAGAATGAAACCTGCGATTGACCAGCATGTCTTTCCATAAGGTCAACCCATCTCTGCATCCGTGGCTCAGTCGGTGGTGGTAGGACAAGTGAGATGTACTGTGGTTGCATCAGTGGGATCTTCTCCAAGGAGAAGTGGTGAGAATACAACCATAGCCAAAGTTCTTGGATCTTCCATTTTTCACCTTGGTAAGTTGTTCTTTGATCACTGGAAGTACTACATCACACTAGTTGAATACCTTGGGTTCGAGGCATTCCAAGGCATACTACAAATAGGACCTATTGGCCAAGTGAAGGGCCGCGCTACCAACCAATATAGCAAAGGTGAACAAAATAGTCCTCAAGGACCGGTCTGTGACATCTCTGATACTGATCTCATTGTCCCTGCTCGGCTGAGATCCTTCTCTATAGTATCGGCGAATATAATCCCTCACGGATTCACCCCCATGGGTAGAACCTGATAGACAGAGGGGCAACCCGCCTCGATAAATCGGTCAAAAAGTAGATGTCCTCAACAGTCATGGGGATGGATTTGCCTCTTATCTAGAACACTTGGTTAGTAGGATCCCTTGCATCGAGGAAATATTGCAACAAGTTGATTTGTTGCCTCATGCTAGATATGCGAAAGAAATTGAGCAAGCCACAATTCCGCAACGCAGTTACCGTACCCAGATCATGTAAGGAAACCATGTCCTCTTCTTCATGCTCACGTTCACACCATGTAAAAACTATTTTTTCTTTGATGAATCTCTAAAAAACAAATAAGAGAAGAATTAGGATCCTGACTTGGCAAAAAACAGGCAAAATTTCCATGAAAAATCAATGCAAAAGTTTTCCTCCTTGCGGCCATCGCACCCTAGCTGTGTACTAGGTGAGATGCATATTGATTGGCTAGTGGCCAAACTAGGATGCATTGCACCTTTCGATGTATACTAGGTGCAATGGGGGCAGAATGAAATGTTCAAACCCCAGGGGCCCAAAAAAGCAGGAAAACATGCTTAGAATTAAAAAAGGAAAGAATGCAATTGAAGAGCTCAGGTTTAGCTCCTACCTAGTCTAGATGGCACCGAAAATCATCCATAGAATCTCCCAGGATCAGTTGATGAAAATCAAGGGGGAAAACACCTCCAGAGCTCCAACAATCACAACTCCAAATGAAATGGTAAAATGAGGGGTAAAAGGCTATTTTAAAGTTAATTTTCCCGTAATTTAAGTAGGGTATTAGTTTCTTAACTCAGTTTTCAAGCATATGTCCTCATTTCTAATCAGTTTGATAGAGCAATTGAATAGGTAGTACGACCGTCAAAAGAACATAGTGTTAATGGTGAATCGAATATCAATGACCATTATCACGAGCAGTTTTACGCGAAGTTCAAGCTCGTTAAAAAATAAACCTAGCAATGAGCATATGTTCCACCAGAGTATAAGCTCGTTAAAAAATGAACCCACCTTCGTTAAATAACCAGCGCGATCGCATTATTATCAGCTTTTGAACCTTGGTCATGTTCTTACCATAACCTCCACTCTTTTTTTAGCCGATCATACGCCTCCGTTTGATTGTTTACCCCTTTTGAGGAATAGCTGCGACGAGTGATCCTATTAGCCACCTTCTTTACACTGCCATGATTGAAAAGTTCCAAACATTAACTAGAACCAGCCGCTATCTGAGAACATCACTCTTTCCTCAAAAAACAAGTCTCCTTTAAGCTCTTTTCATCTGACTCGTAAAATATGAAAACATTTCCGAGCAATTGGCCTCTCCAGCTCGTTAAAGTGATTGGAAGTGCCATCCCTCCTCTAGATTTTAGTCTTTTTGGACTTGAGGGATTATTACACAAAAATATCAAGCATTTGTCTTGTTTGGCTCGTTAAAAATATCGAAAAGTCATCCCTTTCGCATTGTTTTATACTTTTTCAGACTTAAGGGATTATATTACGAAAAAGGAATGTTGGAGTTTCCTTTCTGTCTCTTTTCAGACTCTATAAAATTGAAAAGAATCAAGTTATCCTTGTCGTTAAACTCGTTAAAACAATAGCGACAAACTTGTCCATTCAGATAAGAGTGAGTCTCACTGTCGCTTGACTTGTTAAAACATAGCGACAGATTTGCCCGAAGGGAAAATTATAGAACAAGCATATGTTATCCTTCTCAAGCTTGACAAAAATAAAGAGGTACTAGTCAGAAATGACTGGCGACAATTGGGAAGAAAACTTGAAGAAACTTTATTGGTAGCAGGTCGCTCTTGAACATGACACTTTCACTCCATCACCATGATTGAGTCGGGTTGGGTTATTCTGTTCACCAGTCATATCAACATTGGTCCACTGTACCATTCACTTTTTGAGTTAACGCTGCCAATCCATTTCAGTGTCGCCGATATTTTCAAGAGAAGTCGCTCAGAGAATTCACCTACCCAGCTTGTGTCTCATCCGCTGCAATACCTTCACACTTCATTCTTTCATGACCACCACCCTGAACCTTTTATCATCAGATCGTTTCACCTCCACAAAATCATTTGCTCCATTTCATGTCGTAGATGTGGGATTCGTTAAGGCCCTCCTACGACGGGTCACTTCTTTTCGACATCAGTTCATTATCTAAGAAGTCGACCTAGGAACAACCCTTTTAGTACTTTGAAGCTTGCATGCTTCAATGGCAAGTTTCTCACTTCTGGCGACAGGTTTGCATTAATGGCATTTGACTGAAAGATTTTGCGTGGTTTTCGACATCGACTCATTTATTCACACCGCGTGAATTGTATTACAGTACCTTGAGGGTCATCACCATCATCGGTGATTACTCTCGCACCTGTTAACAGTTTACATCATTGGTTGGTAATCAGGCGATGTCTTTCCATGTTCAACATTAGAACATCTTTTCACATGGACCGACTTGTACTTTTGGCTGAAGATTGAACGAGTTTTGAAGAGCCTGGATCTAGTTTCATCCATCTGGGCTGTGATATATTCAGGAAAATAAAGACATCAAGTGTACATCATTTCTGCACAGATAATCATCCAAACTAAAGGATGATGGTTCTACCAGAATCATTGGTCTGCTACACAAACAGTTGTTTGTCCATTGTACATGAAAATGAATTTATAAATCTGAGCATGGGAATGCCCGCCTCAGCTAGATCATGAAAATATTATGAAGATAATGTATTGTATTGTATCTTATTACAGGTCACCTTCCAGTTCGAAAAAACTCGGATCCTCATAATAAAGCATTTCACCCGACATAAAAAGATTTACAACCTCATGCTTTGGGGGGCAACTGTTATAGACATATTTGGGCACTACAACCCCAATCTTATATGTCCATAAACCAAGGGCTTCTAAGTCCCTAAAGGTGTTGTTTCATACCCTAAAGGAGCAAGGTCAGCTGATTACATCATCTCCCAAAAGTTATCCATGAAAAAATACTCAGAATTGGTCAAAGCAGGACCATACAGACTACCCAGTGCTAAGGGTGCGATGCATCTCACTTACCACATGAAAAAAGTGCGATGCATACTAGAAAGCCCTTCTGTAGGGTGCGATGAGCGAGAGCAGACAAATGGCACAAGCAGTTTGCTAGGTGGAGGCCTTGAGAATCTTCTAGAAGCTGCTCATTTGACACTTGCCTCTCTGAATTCGCCCAAGGATGAGTAAGAGATCATGAAATCTCCAAGTGGAACCAAGAACTATCATAGATATGACACTAATCAAAATCCTAGAAGCTGACTCACGACCCTGCAAACATTTATATATGGATCCCTCATCCCAGAGATCCAAAGGCTGGAATTTTGTATTTTGCAAGGAAGTGTTGTTGGTTTCTCTTTGAAGACATTGTTGTGTGATCTTGCTTTGTATGAGATGAATATGGCTTTCATGCTGGGAGGGTGGTGCTGGGTCAGACCAAGTGGTTGTAATCCTCTCTTCTACTACTTCTATCAATAAAGCTATTTGAGTTTTCCTCCATATTCTTGTGTATCTATGAATATTGTGTTGATATATGCATTTGTATGGTCAATATATATCTGATCCTATATTGTTTACAATGATAGATCTCTATGCTTTGATGGTATTATGTTTCTTTGACTCTATAGGTGCTCTTTGAAGCGGGACAAGGAAGGAGTGGTGAGATTCTGTCAAAGGGAAAAGGAAACAAGAAAGGAGCCAAGCGAAACACTGAGGTTGGTACTATCTGCTTCTTTCTCATCTATCTCCCATAAAGGAAAACACAAGTGACTTTATTTTGTTTGTTTCTAAGATAGCTACCCATCTTAGTGGGACTAGCAGCTCTGAATAGACACTAGTTTTCCCGATAACAATCATTGTATGAAATTACTCTATTAGTAATTTTGAATATATGTAATTGTTTATTAGTAATTAGTTGGCGATGAAGAAAGGAGATGATCTTGTCAAGGATTAATCTGCACTTTGTAAGAGGATTGATTTTGCAAATCTTTTTTCATTTTAATTCTAGCTATCGCTACTCTAAGAAAGTATAATACAACAAAAAATATGTTTGTCCATTATTTGAATGTTCAACAAATAAATAGAAAATGATATGAAAAAACTTTTGCCTGAGATTATATATCAAAAAATCACTGATATTGAATCCATGCTACTTAATAAAAGTATAATACTACAAAAAATATGTTTGTCCACTATCCCATTGTTCAAAAAATAAATAGAAAATGATATGCAAAAACTTGTGCCTCAGATTATATATCAAAAAAGGATCGATATTTATAATTTTGAACTATCTCTTCTATGTTGATGCTGAGTTGACAAGAACCTAGATCACTGTCTAGCAACCTCTTTAGAGAGTATATCTGTGTATATGCTTCGCTCCTTGTATATATGATGAAAATAAACAAAGTCAAAAGAAGTTTTTATACATTGGACCTCTTCTAAAATATGCAACAAAATATGATTCTGGCATCTCTGGACAAAATTGAAACAATTTATCACATTTAAATAATCCCTAAAAGTCTGTATCAGATGGAATCCCATCTTCAGTGCTCAACTTAAGAGACATTTTAAGGAAATAAGTTCTGCAAAATTATTAGTCCCTCTTCCCATACCAATTTTTCATTGTAAGTAGTGGTGAATATTGAGGTGTATAATTAGCCCTCCACCATAGATTCCATGTTTGTTAGATGCTCCATCGAAATAGGCCCATGAAATCTGGTGACTTATTTCCTCCGCTACTATCACTCTGAGGGCTAAAATTGACTCCTTGGAAGGCATGAGAAAATAAATAGCTTCAATTTTGGAGGCAATGAGCACAGGGGCTTCATGGTATCTGAAAATTACTTTATTTCTAGAAATACAAACTCCGCAACGAAAGAGGGGAGGGATGTTCCTATGCATTTTTTTTTGAGCCGCATCCCACCATGATTTCTAGGCCTCCTCAAAATTATAACCTTTCCAATATAGATTGCATCCCAGACTCTTTTTGATGAGCTCCAATGTACTAAGGGAGAAGGGACAATTAAGAAACATATGACTGGCTGAGTTTTCCACATTTTTGCACAAATTTCACCAACTAAGACCTTCTCTCCATATTTTTTGTTGGTTATCACATGTCACGATCTTATTTCTAATTACACACCAAAGGAAAAGTTTAGCTTTGGTTAGACATACTAGCTTCCATAGTTTAGTCCAGCATTCTTGTTCTATTTGAAGTTTTGATTCTATCTAAAAATGGTATCTAAATTTAGAGGAGTAGGCCCCCGAAGGTGCATGGACCCATCTGAGAATATCTTCACAGTCTGTGATTCTAATATGGGATCTTCTCAAGGCTGCTAAATACTCTTGCCAAATATCCATAAATTCATTTTAATCGGAGTTGCTCTACACTCATCCATATTTGTGACCAGAAAGTGGGTCTTCTTTTATCCACAACCCGGCTCAAATAAATTATCCCCTGCACATTCAAGGCAATTATCAATTCTTGAGGAAGACTGAAATTTTTTGGCCCTCCTACCTAAGGGTCAAGGTTGATTCTAAATCTTTCTCCATTTACTATGTACCAAGCTAGTCCCAATCTTACAACATTAAAAGAGTCCACTATTGCTTTTCATATTGTTGACATGTTGGGTACCCTTTTTACAATTTTTCTAGCCCATTCCTCCATTGAAAGAGTAAAAATATATCTCCTTGACAACACCGCGGTCCATAGGTTTCAACAAATAAAAGTATCCAACTTTATTTTGCCAATCAATATTTTTCAAACAAGGGAATTCATTTTAATCCCAAACCTCCCAATGATTTATGTAGTGCAATTTTGTACCAGGTGACCCATGGTAGAGTGAATTTCTCCTTATTTCTTGCCGATAGTATCCTCCCACACATTTTCCTTATGGCTTGTAGAATACATTTCATAACACAGGTGAGGGCGGTCCAATATACTGGAATTGCTTCAATCAATGCCTTAATAAGAACCAATATTCATGATCTTGACAACCACTTATAGCTCAAATGTCTGATTCGTTTCTCCACTTTTCACACAAGCCACCTCCCCTGAGTCTTTCTATAAGCATTTTCTTTTAGTTAAAATCCTAAATATTTAAAGCTTTTCTTGATATGATTTGCCTCAAATGGTAGATAAGATTGTGCTCTTCGATTTTCCTCCTAAGTTAATCCTTCATATGCTAAGGATGATTTCCTTTCATTAAGAGTCATCCCTATTTCTTTTTGGAAGAGAATTAGTGCATCGTTTAGGTATTCTTGGTCTTTCTTGGATGCATTGCTGAAGATTAAAATGTAATCCACAAAGAGCAGATGTGTGATGAATAAATTGGAAGCAAATTCAATACCTTGAAGTTCTCCCCTCCTCTTCATTGCTAATAACACTCTGCTAAGCCTTTTAGCTTGTAGAAGGAAAATGAGATGTGATAGAGGACACTCTTTTCTTAGCCCTCTTATATAGTGAAAAGGGAGAAGATGACTCGTTTATCAAAACTTCAAATGATACATTGGTAATACAACCCATAACCCAATTGATAAAAGGAATTTCAAAACCTAGACGAGTCAACAATGTGCACAGATAAATCAAACTAATTTTATCATATTCTTTAGAAAGGTCAATTTTTCCTATGATGCCTTCCATGTTTCAAGCTTTCATGTTCGTCATACTTCCCGCGCTACTCCAATAGCCTCATGTGTTTGGTATCCATCTAAAGAGGCAAACTATTTTATGGAAATATTCCTATAAAGGATAGGACATAGGCAAACTATAATGTTTTTGGAAATGATCTTCTAAATAAAGTTGCATAAGGATACTATCTTGTATTCTTCAAAATATCGTGGATCATCAACTTTAGAGATCAGAGTCAGTAAATTTGTATTGAATGGATTGTAGATATCTCCCCTTTGTCGAGCTTCAACCACTCGAAGTAGGTCATCTCCAATTAGTTCAAAGAAACCTTGAAAGAATTCCACAGTCCATTCCTCTAGACCTGTAATTTTTTCCTTCTACATGGATTTTAGAACAACTTCCAATTCCCCCTTGGTAATTGGGTTCATAAGTTTTGATTGTTTTCTTCCTATGAAAAACAAGGGAAAAATTGGGCAATTTTGATTATTTATGCAATTGTTGCTTCTTATGGGCCCTATAAATGGTTTTGAATAAACCCTTGCATAGGGTTGTGATATCTTCAAATTATCTAACCTTATTTCCATCTACTTTCCTCATTTCCCAAATAGTATCGATGTTCTTCCTACCTTTGGAAAAATTATGGAAGAACTTGGAATTTTCGTCGCCACTCCTTAACCAAATTACCATGTCCTTGGACCTCCAGTGTTCCTCTTTGTCTAGTAAAATCCTTCTTTTTATTATTTCTAGGTATTTGAGCATGTCATTTGCATCCTCTGAATCACATCCCCCTCCTTTAGGATCCCCCATTCTTTCCAGCTCTTCTTCAATGATATTAATATCTTCCTCATCCCGTATCTTCTTCTATTTTTTCCATAGGATTGAAGCTTGTTTTTCCTTCTTGATCTTTTCCATGAATTGATGAGAAAATGATCTCATCTAATATGGATTGAAAGGGATTCATGTGTCTTTTATGAGCTTGACATAACTCTCTTCGTTCATCTAGGAAGAATTCAACTTGAAGGGGCTTCCTGGTTTTTACATCCACCCATTAATTTTAGAAAATTTGGGGTGGTGATCAGAGCCGCCACCAATTCCAATCCACTGGAAAAAAATGGATTATGCCTACTAATTATTCTGCTATTATAAATTTTCCCAATCTTTTCACCACCATGGCATTCCCTGTGTGCCTATTCCTCCAGGTTGGCTTGTATTTAATCGAATTTATATCAATGAGATGACATGCTATCAACTTCTTGAAGAATAATTCTGCCAATGGATCTTCATGTGCTTGGGGACCCCAAACCTCTGAGGCCCCAATGAGAATATCATGTCCCCCAAATCACTAGGTTTCTAGTCTTCATAAAGTTTTTTGCAAATAAAGAGTTCCAAAAAGTTTCCCTATCTTGACATGGTCCATATACATTAATTACAATTAAATCCATATTGAGATCTACTATGAAAATATCCACTCCTAGGATCATATCAAAGCTATAGAGATTTTCAATTCTAAACTTAAGTTAAAACATGCTGCAATGCCACTCGATCACCCTCTTGCATCCAAGGATAAGAAGAACCACCCCATAAACATATTATTGAACACCTCACTTATAGTGTCAAAAGGTCCAAGGGTTTCTTGAATCAAAATAATGTATGGGAAAGAAGAGGAAATAAGTCTTTTTAGATCTATTTTCTTATGGGTACTAGCTAGACCCCTACAGTTAAAGGAGATGACTAACATTTGCAAACCATCACAAGGGGCTACACCATTTTAAGCACCTTGTGCAAATATTTTTGTTTTCCATCAACAATGTCTAGCTGAGCCTTTAGATGTGCCTTTGATATGTTTGATTTCCCACCACTGACTTTTGCAGTACTAACTTTGGAAATAAGTCCCCTAGACCTCTCGACTAGGCTATAGAGGAATCCTTAGGAAATTGAGGGTGTAAGTTATATGGTTTGGTTGTTGAGTGGAGCAGAATAAGGTCCAACAAAGAAATAAAGGGTGGAATGAGAGGTGATATAGTGGTAATAATGTTTTCCATAGGTTCACAAAAGCAATGCATGGATGTGTTTACTAAAGAAACATCCCTGGAAGGAACATGCCCCAATTCAAATGAAACTATGGAAACAAAATGTGACAATTGATAGGAAGAATTAGAGGACCAGTACCTCATTGGATTGGAGGATTTCCAACATCGTTGCATATGTCATTGATTGTAGTATCCTCATCTCGGTGCTCCTGCCACTCTCCCTCTTCTACTTCTATTCATTTCCCAATAGTGTTCAAATTTATCCTTACATCCACTTTCTCTATGATAGGAGTGTCAAGTCATTCTGGTGCCCTTGGCATGTTGGGTTCCTCTTGAGAGCCCCATTGCCCTCCCATCTCCGATGAGGCCTAATTTTGTATTCTTTTGCCTCTGAACCCTAATGGGAAATCTCCGACCATATCATTGAGCTTGTGTCAATGTCTACAAGGAAATGGAAATTCTTCATAATCCAAATTTTGAACATGAGTGTGACCGTCAAATGAAAATTTAAGATATTGAAACAAACCTTCATATGGCTCAAGGTTTACCATGATTGTGGCCACTCTTCTGGTTCTTGTTACAATGAAAGACATGTTAGCCTCCAAGTATTCCCCAATTTTGTCATCAATTTCCTTAAATATATCCTTCGTCCACATTTATGATGGAAGGGATAGTAACCTTACCCACATTGAGACTTCATCCAATTTATCCTTGTTAGCATCGAACACAGGACTCCATCTTTTAAGCAAAAATGGAGATGATATTATACTACAATTTCTTCACATTACCTTTGAAAACATCTTTTGTAGCATGAACCACCCTCATAAATGGACTGTCACCTCTGCCTCGTGCAGCCTGGAGTTCCTCCAAGATTTTTTAACCCATTCACTAATTTCCTTCGTCGTGAAATACTTCCCTTTTCCTCTCGCAACAAGGATATGTTCAGACACTGACATGTTTGAAAACAGGTTTGGCACCTAAATGTCGTATTCTCATCATTTGAAACTTGTGTCCACTAAAGGCTTTCATTTTTTAAAATGAAAAAAATAGGCAGACCTTTGCTAAGGTCTATCTCTACACAAATTCTTGCAAATGTGAGTATACCTTTCGTTGTTCTATCCCTATCCATTTTTTTCAATTTATCTAGTGTATTTCCGATATCCTCTAGGACTTGAATATGCCAGAAAGGAAGAGGGAGGTTTGGTAATCTCACCTATACTGACATTGTTGTTACACCACACTTGTAGCATTAAATTCTGGGAATCATGTGGTAATTAAAAGCCCAGCTTAGCCCCAAACAATGGCCCATTGTTTAGAACTCTTTCCATATCTTGCTGTGAGTCAAATTGTACAATGAAAAACCCTTTAGAGCATAGTAAAAATCATAGTTTGGATCAAGGAAGAAAAAACCCACTGATATAGATCTTTAGGTCTTTGCCAAAAACCATTAAACTTGTATACTATTGTCTTAGTTTGGAGATCAACAAAATACTGTTTAACCTCAGGGGTTTTTACATCCATAGTTGGTACCTTGTCCATTTGCTGGACTATGTAAAATCCTAACAGATGTTGGATTTGATAACTAGAGAAATATTCTTTCCTTTCACTGCATCCTTAAACGAGAATCGACCACTTGGATTTCTAGAATTTGCATTAAGGTTTTTAAAGCATGTAGCTCCACCCTGCAGCCGTAGATTTAATTTATGGTTAAATCCCTTGCCATACCATAATATTTTAGTTGTAGGGGATCCTAAATTACTTTTCCTTCATATAACAAAATTTGGAGCATTGATGGTATTCCCATGTCACTTTGAAAGTTTTACTTCAGGTGTTTCACTAGAGTTGAGCCACGAATCCATTAAAGAAACATGTTCCCATTAATCGTTTGAAAGGTGTATGGTATTTTCCTTTTTCTATCTATATTTTGTCTAGATATGGAGATAAAAGGTAGAGAGGAGACCAATGGATGGGTTGATTTGGAGGAAAAAACTAAGATTTTTCCAAATGTGAAGATATAAGGTGAGGAAGAAAACCATTGAAGGTAAAATCTCCAATGTGAATCAAATCTTGCTAAGGATTGTGCCTTTTAGAAGGAACATCACATGTTCTTCGGTCCTTAAAGAATCCATAACAACCAAATGAAAACCCCCATGACAAAAAAAGCACCAAAAAAATCCCTTTCGATTGAGATCTCACAGAGAGTACAACTAATGTGAAGATCATCTAATACCTTCACACATGTAGTTCAATGTGATAAATGACACAAGTTGATACATAGACTTGAGCATGTCCCTTGGGAGACTCTAGGATGTTCATCCTCACACTCTTCACTAGTGTTTTGGGAGATTCTAGTACCATTGCATGCCATTTTCCTTTCACCATCGCAATGCCTTCACCACCATAAAGAGGGTTACGCGCATTAGCCCTGAACCATGGCCCTGCTTTGCACGTTGCAACCATATCATAGTCGACGGTGATGACATATGGAAATTCACCACAATAGAAAAAAAACCCTACTGATCGTCAAGAGCTCCATTCCTTCCCCTCATTTCAATCATTTGCATATATAAATAGATTTAGTTTTCAATTAGTTATATTTTTAAAATTATTAAATTATTAAATTAAGTATAATATTTTTATTTTTATTATTTTATGAATATCTAATCATCGTTTAATATAAATAATCACTTATATTAATATCTTTTCTGCACTTTTTCTTGACACTGCGCGCTAGGGCTCATCGGATGTTGCTCGCGCTAGGGCTCGAGAATTAACCCTCTCACTTTTCTCCTCTGTGCTTCTGGCGATCTTGTTACAACACTCCAACTGAGTTCTTCACCATGGATTTTCCATTTGGATGGGCGGGCTCACCCCCCCCTTCACCACCGATCCCTCTTCTGACAAGATAGAGCGCGTAGACCCTCTGATCAATCCAGGTACCCTCCCACGGACCGACCACGACAATGAACCTACCATTGATGCCATTGGGGACCCTGCTGCAGGTTCTGCGGCCGCAAATGATAAAGGTAATGACCAAAAGACCTCAACATCATAGCCAAAGGCGTCTTCTGCAACATGCATTCCGAAGATTGCAGAAAGAATCAAAGTAGATCTCCCCAGTCATAGAATCAACAACCAAATCCAATATATGAGGGATCATACACTCATAGGCAAGTTCCTCAAATTCTGGCCAATTGAAAAAGCCTTGCATGGATGGATAGCTTCCAAATGAAAGCCTAAAGGACAAGTTACTCTGCAGCTTGGCCCCAAAGGCTTCTTTACTGCTACTTTCAACTGCTTGGAAGAAAAAACTCGCATCTTCGAGGGAGGCCCGTATTTCTTCAACTCTTCAGGCCTGTACCTTCGTCACTAGAAAGAAAGGTTCAACGTAGACAAAGAGTATTTCAGCTGGGCTCCAGTATGGATATGCATGTATTCTCTTCCGCTGGAATACTGGGACGAGGAGACCTTAAAGGACATAGGCAACAGCCTCGGGGTATTCATCAAATATGTCGAGGAAACCAAAACTCGAAGATACACCTCCTATGCTAGGATCTGTGTTCACATGCATCTGACCAAAGCATTCATGGATTCGGTAAGTTTATTTCATGATGACTATGAATGGATCCAAACAATAGACTACGAACATGTTCCTTTTCGTTGCAGAAAATGCCATGAACATGGCCATATTTTCAGGGATTTCCATCTGAATCCTCAGTCCAAAGCCAGAGTTAACGAGACAAGCAAAGATACTGAGGGTTTTACAAAGGTCCCTAGTTGCAGAAGGCATGCCAAGAAAACTCATGCAGCTCCAGGTACCTCCAAAAATCCTGGTACCTAGAACATATTTGAAATTCTGACCTCTCAAAATACTACGGAGGATTACCCTGAAATCCCTCTTGTAGATCCCTCTCCTTCCTCAACCCCCCAGCCCCTACAATCTTCAGTTCTGAACTCAGCTTCCACTCTTACCAGCTTTCCCGCCTCTACCTCCTCTGAGAAAATAGATCCAGAGACCGCCCAGAAGTCTTCCACTATGGAAATCGATGCAGCGCTAGCTCTCAGTGTCCACCAAAAGATAAGCGAGGAAGAAAAGAATACCCCGATCCACATGGATGAGGAACCAGAAAGCATAGATTTGGAAGGTCTAGACATTCTCAAACTGGAAACAGTGTCCAGACAGAAAGAATTTAATACAATACCCCCCGGGGAAATCGAAAGGCTTGAAGTAACTCTAGCTAGAGCACAACATAACAAATGTCTAGGTATTCAGGCTGACAGTCCTTGGGATGGAAAGAAAATCTTGAAAGACACGAAGAAACGAGGGTGCAAAACATATCTACAAAGGACAATCATCATCGGAGAAATGTTGGTGGATTCTGGTAGTTTCCCCAAGCTGACCAGGTTCTTCAAATCTCTCCCCCACAGTTCCTCATGAAGCTCATCTCATGGAACGTGAGAGGGCTTAATAGCCCCACAAAACACAGAATGTTAAAAATATGATCTAGAAAGAAAATCCTTCAATTGTCTTTCTTCAAGAGACAAAAAGTAATAGCACTATACTAGAAAGGATTCTAAATAAGGTTTGGTCAGGATGTTGCTCAGTCTCAGTGGATTCTTATGGCACTTTAGGAGGGTTGGCTATCTTATGGAATCGCCAGGTTCTCTCCCTTCAAGACTTTCATGCCTCACTCTTCATTCAATCAACCTCTCACCTAATTGGGACCAATATCCATGGCCATCCCTCTAATGTATATTTGCCACGAGACTTACAAAAAAAGATGGATCTACTGGACACACTCACAACTCTCAATTCAGATAGGCGGTTTCCCCTTTGGATTGGTGGTGGTGACTTGAATATAATCACGGCTTTGGAGGAAAAATCTGGAGGTAGATCGAAGCTACAAGGTGACAACATCGGCTTCAAAGACTTCATCCACAGTAATCAGTTAATGGACCTTCAGACCTCCAATGATATGTATACCTGGACCAATAAAAGAAGGGGAACGCAGCATATAGCTTCTAGGCTGGATCACTTCCTAATATCGAATAACGCCATACACCTCGGTGGGGAATTTCATGCTTCCATCATGCCTCATGTGGGCTCTGATCATTGGCCCATAATACTACAGTGGTCGCGTCCGGGCACAAAGTGCAATAGACCTTTCCGCTTTGAAGCCTTTTGGTTCTCTCATCCCAACTTCAAAGAAGTAGTTAACGAGGCTTGGAAATCCTTCAATCCCCCTGCAGGAGCCAAGATGTTCCAGTTCCAACAAAAACTAAAACACCTCAAACAAGCTCTCAAATCATGGAATCAGACTCAGTTTGGTAACATCTTTGAACATCAGAAAGTGCTGGAGTAGTAGATGAACTCACTAAAACAGAGTATTATCTTGGAGGGAATAACAGACGATTATGCACAATAGGAGCAGACCCTATTAATCAAGATCGAAACACGAAGGCAGCAAGAAGAAGTCCTGTGGTGACAAAAATCCAGAATCAGATGGCTAAAGGAAGGGGAGAAAAATACAATTTTTTTTCACAGATCTACAATTCAAAGGAGAATGCACAATAACATCGCCTTCATTAATAATCGACAAAGGGAGAGATTAGATGTGCACGAAGAAGTGGAACAGGAATTCAAAGAGTCCTTTAAGGATATTCTTCGGGAGCCACCGGGATGCAGGGATCAAGCCATTTGATCACTCACGCAGCACACTCCTAAACTTGTTACGGAGTACCACAACAAAATGCTGCTCCAATCCATCTCCGAACATGAAGTGGAAGAAGTCATGGCCCAACTTAAGGACGACAAAGCGCCTGGACTTAATGGCTTTACAACCAACTTCTTTCATGCATTTTGGGAGCTTATTAACGCAGAGGTCTGGGAGATAGTGGAGGAATCAAGATCGATGCACTGGATCCTACCTTCCCTAAATTCTACCTTCATAGTGCTAATTCCTAAAGCGGATGAACCCAACATGCCTAACAAATACAGGCCCATAGCAATTTGTAATGTCATTTACAACCTCATATCCAAAGTCTTGGCGAACAAGCTTACACCTCTTCTCCCTTTCCACATTTCGTTAGAGCATATCGGATATGTCGAAGGGCATCAGATAATGGACAGCATCATTCTCTCAAATGAAGTGATCCACTCTCTCAAGCTATTAAAAAAGCAGGTATAACTCTCAAGCTAGATATTTCTAAAGCGTTTGATAAACTCAGCTGGAACTATATCCATCAGATGTTACTGCCATTTGGCTTCAGCGCTACTTGGACTCGGTGGATCATGAACCTCATCTCTTCACCCACCTTCGCCATCCTACTTAATGGCTCACCTTCTGCTCCCTTTCGTCCTTCCCGTGGCATTTGACAAGGTGACCCCCTTTCCCCTTTCGTCTTTGTTCTCATGGCCGAAGGCCTCAGTCGTCTCCTTCATTCTGCCATCTCCTCCCATATCCTAAAGGGAATTTCTCTTCATGGCCTCCCCCCTATCTCCCATCAACAGTTTGTCGACGACACTATGCTTTTCGGCCACCCATCAGCACAAGAGGCCTCCGCCTTTAAAGCCCTGCCCAGTCTCTTCCCAGAAGCCTCAAGAACATCTATCAATGCCTCCAAGTCCAAGTTCTTCTTCTTCCATACTCCCACCTTGACTCAGAGGAACATCGCCAAGATTCTGGGCTTCCCTATAGCCATGCTTCCTTCGAAATATCTGGGAGCTCCTCTGCTGGACTCTGCTATTAAACACGCCTCCTGGAGAACCCTCATTGACAAACTAGAAACCAGGCTCTCTTCCTGGACTTTCCGCTTGCTCAATATAGCTGGCAGACTCATCCTAATCAAAGCCATTCTCCAAGTTATGCCCCTTTATTTTTTTTCTATATGGGCAACTCATAAATGGGTTCTCAAGAACATCCGCAATCTTCAAAGAAACTTTCTTTGGGGGTCTTCAAGACTCAACAGGAAATGGGCTCTTGTCAAATGGACTGAGGTCTATCTACCAAGATCAGCTGGTGGGCTAGGTTTGAGGGATCCCCTTCACAACAATATTACAATGGGAGCCCGTATTTTGTGGAACTGGATTTCCAAACTGCACATTCCTTGGGCACGTCTTTGGCAAGCCAAATATGTGCTAGGCATTCAATGGGACGATCTCATCAGAATCAGCACAACAACTCCTGGCTCATTGATCTAGAATGTTGCCAAGCAACATAGTGCCTTTAGTCAAGTGATTAGTTTTTGGGAGATCCATTCAGGCACCACAGCTAGATTTTGGGAGGACTCTTGACAAAAACTCCCCAAACTAGCCACTCTCTTCTACAAACCCAACTGGAAAGTTTCTATGCAACAAACTAACCAAATCCATGTTCATCATTTTTAGCAGCAACAATCCCCTCAAGATTTTCAGCTCTGGAGGTCAGCTAGCACCTGGCAGGCTAATTGGCAGGGGGAAACATATGAAGAGATCGATCAGGAGCTAAAACTCAGGAAAATTAAATACTCTGATCAAAAGGACAAACTGCGATGGGGACACATGCCAAAAGGTATGTTCACTACCAAGGAAGCATACCAACTTCTCTATCAACCCATGCAAACAGCAAAGGATCAGATTTTGGATCGGGTTTGGCAACCTAGTATCTGGCCAAAGGTTTCCACTTTTCTATGGCTTCTGAGCAAGCAGCGAATCCTCACTCGGGATAATCTACAAAAGCGTGGATTTAATGGACCTTCTGGATGTCCCAATTGCAATCTCAATTCTAAAACCATCTTGCATCTCCTGGATACCTGCCCACTAGCAGCACAGTTTTGGGAGAGAATTGCTCAGTGCAATAGAAGAACGGGTAGACGTGTAGGAGATATTACAGACACTATCAGAAACTGGCCTCAACATCCTTTCCAAAGCCTTCTTCTCAACTCCCTTTGGAGCCTCATTCTGGGCTTTGTCTATTGGATCATATGGAAGGAGAGAAATAGTAGAATCTTCAACAATCTTAGCAAGCCACTTGATACCCTATGGCTTCTTTTCAAACAAAATCTGCAAGAAACTCTTGCTCTAAGACACTGGAAAGACTCGAACCTTCTAGACTCTCCTCAGGAACGCCTCATCCTGAGAGATTGGAATTTGGACCTCACTTTTTTAGCTCAAGTAAAGACTAATCCCCCAATCAACACTGCTTCTCCCCACAATTGGTCTCCTCTGGCTTCCCTTTCTTACAAATTGAACTTCGATGGGGCTGCTAAGGGAAATCTTGGGCTGGCAGGCTATTGTGGTGTCGTCAGAAACGAAGTTGGTTCAGCATAGCACATATATCATGGGTCAATTGGAAAAGATACCAACAATGCCGCAGAACTTGAAGGTTTATGGAAAGGCCTATGCATAGCAGAAGAGAAAATTTTTTTCCCTCTTGAGGTAGAAGGGGATTCTCAAATCTTAATAGCAGCTTCCACAAGGATTCACTCAGGTACTTCAGCAACAAAGATTGCCTCGAGCTCGCGGCTTCTAAGAAGACTAGAACAAATTGCGGAATGGCTCAGGACTTCTAGGAGCATTACCTTCAAGCATATTCGTCGTTCGGCCAACAAGGTTGCAGACAGATTGGCCAATCAGGGAGTCAATCAGCAGCTCCTATTTTTCTCAGGTCCTTTATGCGATTCAAATGAGGCACAACTCAAACAAGACTACACTTCTCTCGTGCAACTGGATTTATCTCCCCCAGATGCAGGTGTATAGTCATGTGCGCAGTACGAAGGCGGCATGGAGGAAGGGCGCGTGGCTCATCACACTCGCCAGCCAGCATCGCATGAGGAAAGAATTAATGTTTCAGTCCATCAACTTAAATGCTGCATTAATGAAGCTCTCTCCCTCTCGCTAGTGTATTAGTATATCGGCAATGACGCTCTGCTTGTTATTCACTCTTGCTCCTCCCTTGCGTTTATGCTGGTTCAGCAAGGTTGTAGATAGTCTAGGGTATTGTCTGCCTCTGTATCAAGGCGTTGATACTTATCAGGGCTTTCATGCTTCAAACAATCCTTTTTGCATCTTCCTCGGTCGCCTCCTCTCAGTCCCCTCCATAATTATTTGTTCTGCTCCTCCAGCATACATCAAAATGACCAGAGTGCAGAAGAGGCAGTTCCTAAGGCCGTGTCTCCCGCCAGCCTTCCTCCACAACCTCGGACCCTTCATCTGAGGCTTTGGATTTATGCTTTGATAGATACCCTGTGACCAGAAGTGGTCGTGGCAGGGGACAAGGGCAATTCATCACCGAAGTGAGCTCTCACCATTCCAATTCTCACACAGCTCACTTTCGCTTCCCCTGCACTCTAGGCAACTCCTCCTTCATTGCGTCAGTCATCGTAGAGTTGTGTGAGGATACTACGGGTTCGGGGGCTGTCAGTCCAGGGGCTCCTTTGGAACCGAGGATGGAAAACCAGATTGAATCCTCGCAGAATGTGACCACTCAGAGAAAGGACCCAGGTGGCTCTGCAACTCTGGATTTGACCATCCATGCCGGTTCGAGCGCTCCAGCAGATGGGGGTCCTTCAAGTAAAGAGGGCCAACCCTCTGAGTTTGAAGACCCAGACCAATTCGGTTGCCGCATTGTTGAAGAATCACCTCCAACCTCACATGAAGACTGAACAGGTCTGCACCTTCTGGTTTTGTTCAACTGCTGAAAGAAGATGCTCAATCCCTTCCAGATATATAGTCATTTCATGTTTTTAGTTCTCAGAATCAGGTCTTTTTCAATTTTTGACTGGCCGGTTTCCCCTGCGTGGGCGGCATTCTCCTTTTTTTTGGTTACTGTCTTGGTTCAATCTGTTTATGGGTCAGATTCCGATCATGTAGCGGCTGCGCTGTACTAAGTTTTGATTGGTTCCTATCATTCTGTCCCGGTCTTCAGTTAAAGTTTCCAATTATCTCAAGTCTCAAAGCAAGTCATTATGCAGGTCTTCTGGCGAATTTCTCAAGCGATTTTTGTAAGCATGCCGTCTCATAGGCTAGAACTCTCGAGGCCTCTGCCTCTCTGTAACCATATTTTTGTATCAATATAGGAGTAGACAAATTCAGAAGAAAGAAAAAAAACAAAAATAAAAATAAATAAATAAATAAATAAATAAAATAAAACTAAAATAAAATAAAATAAATAAATAAATAAAAATAAAAAAATTAAAAATTAAAATATATATATATAAATATATATATAATAATAATAATAATAATAATAAAATAAATAAATAAAATCTTTTCCGCCATCATAAAAATTACCAATCCCTATAATAAAACCATAATCATATTATATGTATGTTTATGTATTAAACATAGATACAACATGGTTTGCGGACTTGTTTGAACAATCAAGATGTCGTGATTTATTAAAAGTTAGCATAGGATAACTAAAATTGCAGTTGACATCATTGAAGTTTTATTTTTAAAATTAGATATACATAATTCAAAGAGATAATCGTCACATCATAATTTGGTAATTGATAAACAATTTTTGACGTCACGAGAGTTTATGGATTTCTCAAATTGGAGACGTAGTTGGGGGATGACTTTGTAATCTGAACATTCAAAGAGGCTTCCTTCTCAGATAATTTCACAATTTTGATTGCTTCTCCAATTACATCAATTATTTGAATTTTCAAATAATATTGTATTCTGAGCATTCCAAGAACCATCCTTCTCAAATAATTTGAGAATTTGGATTGCTTCTCCCATTGACACCATTAATTATTTGAATTGTCAAATGATTTTAAAAAAGAACATTCAAAGAACCTTATTTGAATTGTCAAATGATTTTTTAATATTCTGAACACTCAAAAAACCTTCCTTCTCAGTTAGTTGACAATTTGGATCGCTTCTCCACTAATGCATCAATTATTTGGATTGTCAAAACTTCTGGTTGAAGTTGTATCACATTTCCTGATACAACTTCTGAATGAGTCTATACAGGTTGCGTTTGGCCCTCAATAGTCAATGCAGCTGTATCACATTTCCTGATAACCATTCGAAACATGAATGAGTCGCTACAGGTTGCGCTTGCCCCTCAATAGTCAATGCAGCTTATCTTCGCTGAAACCATTTATTCGATTGAATGAGTCTTTAGATGAGTTCGCTGCATCGATTAATCGATTTCCATTTTTATTATTTTAAATTGTCTTTGAACTTTGCATTACAGCATTACGTAATTTTACTCCTATATATATAGTTTTTTTGGGTGGAATTCATTAAAATCCGGTAATCTATACAATTTCAAGATTTTTTGTTGTTCAAAATACATTTTTGAATGCATAAATAGACTCAACACCCTATACATCTCCTGAAGCACTCTCATTATGCATATTAAACAATTTAAGGTCGTATTTTTAAAAATCTCTCTCAATTTTGATTAAAATCAACTAAAAAAATGGTGGTGAAAAAGGCTGTTTGGTCTATAAATTAGACTACGCTTATCTATCTATATATATATGTGTGTGTGTGTGTGTGTATGTGTTAATTAACCAACTTAGATCTATGTAACACAGGGTTTATTATACGCAGATAGGGATCAAATCCCTCAAGGTGCAAACCTTCTTTTTGGTGTGTAGAACTTTAAGGAAGATTTGCACTTCAAGAGATTTGATCCACGCATGATAGATAGATTTGGTGTTAGATGGATCTAAGTTGGCTGCAGTGGATGACAACATTGTCACATTTTTAAATTATCATTATTATGTATATGTTTGAGATGAAATTCAAAATTAAAATTATATTTTCTTTGCTTGGGATGACCATATCATTCTCTTCTTTATTTTGGTTTGTGTTGTTTCCCTTGAATAGTTTTATTTTGGTTTATGTTTCTTTCCTTGAATAGTTTGTATGTCTATATTCGGATACTTTGAGTGGTTTGTTTATTTAACCTTAAAAGTATCGAATCTTCTTCCAAGAGCTGAGAGGGGATGCGGGCCGAAGGAAACCAACCAGATTGCCACATCTTTTCCATAGCCTATCAACACAAAGCAGGTATGTACAACAACCTTAGCATGTCTTGTTGCCTTCTTCATCGCGACGTTTTCTTACCCGGTTGAAAGCTGTCCTTATCTGAGCGTCCATGCATGCCCGAATACCATGACGTGCCTCACTCCATCGCCATCTATCAGTAGCAGAGTCTAGAACCACTCATGCTCATCTTTAGGCTGACACGTTCTCTCCGTCTTCCCACTGGACTTGTGCCATTATAAATATTGTTCTGTGGTAGGGGAGTAAAGTTTTGGACAGTTTATTCCCTTCTCCCCTGAGCGCCCGGGCGCAGGGTTGAGTTTTCTTTCTCTCACAAGCTGGCGAGACATCATTATTTCTCTCTTCCGCTCTTTCTTTCGGTGTTTTTTTCACCTGGCTTTGGCTCGTGTCGACTGGTTCGGTTTTTGCTGGAGGATAAAAGCCGCTCTCCCCTCGGCATGCGCTTGGTAAAAGGTCAGACTCTCTGTTCTTCATTCAGCTTGTTTATCTATCTCGGTTTAAGCTTAAGGGAGTTAGACACTTTTTTATGCTGAATTACAAGATTTTGCACTTTCACAGTGAGCTTTTTTATAGCCTGAAAGCCTGTTCTGATTTGATGCTTTAAAAATATAGAATTTGGAAGTGTGTCTGAGTTATAATTTGGCATTTGTAAGCTCTTTTGCTCAGGATCTGGTTTATACAGCATGTTTTAAGTTACTCTCAGGGTGTGACCTTATTTCAGAAATGTTTTGGGTAATCATACACAATTTGAAGAAGTTCATAGTGATTTACAAACCCTGCTCAGATTTTCGAATTAAGATAGGAGCCTGGTGGTGTATTTTTGAAATATATTGTTGCTGCTTTGTTTGCCATGATCAATCATCCAGTTAACAATTTGTAAGGAACAGAAAGTCTATTTGCGAGTATTGGTAAAATTCTAGTAAGAGGCTGGTCTCTCGCCTGAACTCATAGGCGCTCTACTAAACGTTTACTCTGCAAACTGTCACCCTGGTTTCTGGGCCGGAAAACCATCTTTCGGGACCAGAAATCCAAAAAAATCGTAAAGCTTGGTTTTTTCAAAATTCATAGAGATCTACGAAAGGTACCCAAGGTGACGTGTCCCGTACATATGGGAAAAAAGAATGTAGGTTTATCCCATTCCTGTCATATCGCCTAAATGGGTGTCGTAAGCCTTAGTTAATACTCCTGGACATCTGGCTTCATATGATTCCGAGCCCCCATTTGGAAAGTTGAGACCATCCTTCCCACGTCTTCCTGGCGTCAGAACCTCTGTCAGAAGAGCCTTAAATTCCCTCTTTTGGCATTACTCCATCCAGGTCTTATGTTCAGAATGGTCAGCTGATTATTTATTCCTGGCACAAAATCCTGATTTGGAAATCTATCCCTTAGTCTATATCCCTGAACAGCTGGATACTTTCCGTCCCGAGTCTTCATGCCGTCAGTACCTTTTGTCAGAAGAGTATTAAAGTGCTCTCTCTTGGCATTTCACGATCCGGGTTGTATGTACAGGCTTCTGCCATCTACTCATTTATTTCGGGTATGAGACCTCGATCCGGAAATCTATATAGGACATAAAGTACCATTTATTTTTAGCCAGGGGGTAGAGTTTGGAGGCGCATGGAGGGTGGGTCTGATGCTTCGGCCACGGAGGCCATGGTACTGGCAGCAATTCAGGCTGAGAAGGATTGGGGAGGTGCCACGTTATCTGGAGGATGGCAATCCACTCTGGACGACGTGGTGGTCCTACCATCAATGCCTATTGCTGACAAGGATGGGGAAGGGTTACGGAAAGATCATCCTTTATGGGAGGGAAAAAAAAAAAAAGTGTGTTTCAACAGGAAAACAAGGTCATGCATGAACATGCAAGCCGCTACAACAAGGCGCGCAATCCTGTCAAAACCACTCCCCCGCCTGCTGCATTAAAACTAGACAGCGTCCACTTGACTGAGCGTATAGAAAGTCTACAGGAACTTGCTTTAGTGGGCAGGTGGCATTTTCCAGACATGGATGATGCCACGATGAGAAAATGGCTTGAGGTTCAGTGGAAACCACTGATTGGATATCTTCCCATTGTTTCAAATCTCATGAAGGAGTGGTATTGCTTTCACTTCTTAAGTGCCAGTGACGTAGAAACCATTCTGATTCGCCCCTGGGTTCATAAAAGGAGCTTCCTTGCTCTCCATAGATGGTACATTGGGTATGACCCTTTGAAAAACACTCCGTCTAACAACTTGATCTGGGTCAAACTCCCAAACCTTCCCCTGGAGATGTGGTCTAAGGAGACTCTATCTGAGATAGGTAATTCCATTGGAAGATTTATCTATGTCGACCCAAGATGCCTGGGGGAGAAAGACAAGCGAATAGTGTGGATTCTTATTGAAAAGGCCTACAGGGGAGGATTTCCCGACCACATTGAGATTGCTTGGCGGGACTTAAAAATAAATCAAAGACTGGATTTCTGGGGCATCCCCTTCAGATGCTCTGCATGCCACAGGACAAGCCACCTTATTAAAAATTGCTCTCGACGCTAGAATCTAAAAAGCAGATTGTTTCATCAAAATACTCAGGTAACTTCGCCCCTGTCTTTTGAAAAGGAGAAGTTTTCTCCTATAGCCAGTTTGTCTCCAACGAAAAATGATGTTGTGCAAGAAAAATTGGAAAACAGTCTCAATCAATCCCCTCAGTATTTCTCTCAAGACCTCTCACAGGGCATCAGCACCAAGCCTGAAAGCTCGTCAAAGACTAGATGCAATACTGATAATAAGTCTCAATCTTTTCTATGCAAGCCTCCCCCGAAGCCGAATGATGAAAAAGCTATACCTTCGCCCCCCGATCATGCAACCCTTCAAGGACTTTACAGTGGGATCCCAAACCATCTTCATTTCATCATCCTCACCGACGCCCAGGAAAATTCCATCAGCGAAAGGCAAAGAACCGATGGTATCTCCAACCCCTCTCAACTCCCCTGTCTCATCACCAACAAATTTGTATGATAGCGACTTAGATTTTCTTTTAAGCAAGAAGTCTCTGGAGTTGGAACCCTTAACCATCCATAAACCGAAAAAACCTACACCTCCCCTCATAAGCCCAAATTCTACAAAAAATATAATGGTGAGAAAGAAGGTCAAAGGAGGTAGTAGACATTTTAGAGGGTCGTCAAAGGATGCAGACAGAGGTATGAGAAACCTATCTCTTGTAAACGTTCCCATCTTTGACATGTCAGAAATACAGCCTCTTAGAGCAAGCGTGGCTGAAAAATCTCCCAAATGACCTTCGTCATTTCTATGAATATAAGAGGTCTGGGGGCAGACCTCAAATTTTTGGCGCTAAAGAATTTATTCCACTCAGCTCAGCCAAAAATTATTCTAATTCAGGAAACTATGCATAGCAAGCATGTGTCCATCTCCTACTTTAGGAAAATGTTTCCCTCATGGCATCTGGTAGCCTCGGAAGCTAAGGGTCTTTCGGGTGGGCTGGCGGTTTTATGGGACCCTGTCTGGATCAGAGCCAAAGCTTATAAGTGCTTTGCGGGCATTCTAATCTCAACATCCATCAGAGGAAGAGACTGTCCCATTAACATCCTGAATATCTATGCCCCTTATAAGAACAGGATTCCTTTCTGGGAAAAAAATTTTGCCTCAGAAATTTTTGATATTGATTCATTGATGATTGCAGGAGATCTCAACGTAACTCTAAGCTCAGAGGAACGATGGGGAAATTGCAGGAAACGAGACCCGCTTGCTGATCGCATTAAGTATGAACTCTTGCACAGGAATCTCGTGGATATAATTCCATCCAAAATGATGCCTACATGGGACAATGGAAGAATAGAGAAGGCGTACATTGCAAAGAGGATTGATAGGTTTATTGTACACTTTAGCATTATTGATAAAATGGGCATGCCTTACTCATCAATTGAGAACGTCTTCATATCCGACCATAGACCGATTTATCTTGGCTGGAGGGATAAGGGCTTTAAGAATGGGTATCCATTTAAATTTAACAGATTATGGTTGGAAGAGCCAGATTTCAATGAAGTCATATCAAATACATGGAAGGAATTGTCTGCAAAAGATATGATGCCCCCGTTTATGACCTTCAGAGACAAATTATCCTCTATAAGAAAGGTAGTAAAAGAATGGAAAATTAAAAAAAGACAGATGGACAGATTGGCCCTTAAAGAAACTCAGAAGGAATTGGACAGTATTTCCAAAGCGCTGGATGCTAACTCACTTCCTTTTAGCATGAGATGTCGCATAAAAGAGCTTGAAAGGAAAAAACAACACTTGCTGAAGCAGGAAGAGGCTTTTTGGAGACTCAAGAGCAGGGCGATTTGGCTCAAGGAAGGTGACAGGAACACAAAATTTTTCCACAAGTTTGCAAATTCCAGGCATGAAAGAAATTCCATATGGAAAATCAGTGACGGTCGGGGGGGATTCCTCTTCTCTCAACAAGAAATCACAGAGGAAGCTGTGAGGCATTTTAAAGACCAATATAAAAGAAGGGATGAGTGCAGATTTCAGGATATCTTATGGGGTATTGATCTGGTTCCACAAATGTTTGATGACGGAAAAAATGAGCGCCTCTTTCAGCCCATAACAGAGGAAGAACTTTTAGGTGTTATGAAGGCTTTTAAGAAGGATAAATGTCCTGGCCCGGACGGCTGGACAATAGAGTTCTTCATTCATTTCTTTGATATCATCAAACAAGACCTGTTGAGGATGGTTGAAGCAGCAAGAATCTCAGGCAGCATACATCAAATTACAACTTCCACTCAGATAGCTCTTATTCCAAAGAAAATGGATGTGGTCTCCTTTCAAGATTATAGGCCGATTTCCTTATGCAATATAACGTTCAAAATCATCACAAAAATTATTGCGGAAAGGATTAAGGAGACCTTAGCCTCTTTTCTAACAAAGGATCAACATGCTTTTTAAAGGGAAGAAATATTTTGGATGCGGTCGCAAATACTCAAGAAAGCCTGTTTACTATGTTCTCAAAAAAATTAGAAGCTGCCATTCTGAAAATTGATTTACAAAAAGCATATGATTGCTTAGATTGGGGGTTTATTAGATGCTTATTAGCCAAGATCGGCCTGAGATCAAATGCCATAAGCTGGATCATGGCATGCGTAGAGAACGTGAACTATGTTGTCATCATAAATGGGATTCCTTCTCCTTTCTTTCAAGCGGAAAGGGGGCTGCGTCAAGGGTGCCCCCTCTCTCCTCTTCTGTTTATCCTTGCAATGAATTCTTTAAGCCTTCATATAAATAGGGCAGTCTCTGAAAACAGGTGTAGGCCGGTGAAAATCTGCAGGAACAACTACATCTCGCACAATCTGTTTGTCGACGATGTGCTCATTTTTGCAATGCTTTGCAGACTCTCGTGGACATGTCTAAATGACATTCTATATAGGTTCCAAAACGCTACTGGATTACAAATAAACAAGTCTAAATCTATTCTATTCCACAATGATGTCAATATGGAAACAATGATATGGATTTCTGGGCTGTTTGGGGTAGAGATGAGGTCAATCAAGGATGGTGTTAAATATTTGGGCTTTCAGCTAAAGGCTAAAGGTTACTCTAAAATGGATTGGCAATGGCTAATTGATAGGTACTATAAAAAGATTTCTGCCTAGGAATACAAGTCTCTATCATTGGCAGGAAGGATAGTTCTAACACAAGCAGTTTTAACGCAACTTGTCGTATATTGGGCACACATCTTTTATCTTCCTGCAAGTATAATCCAGAAAATGAACAGGATAACTGCAAATTTTATATGGGGTGGCAAATTTGAACAGAGAAAATATCATCTTACTAGTTTGGAGAAGATCTCAATGCCGAAAGTCTCAGGAGGATGGGGATTATTGGATTTGAGAACATTCGGGAAAGCACTCCTGTGCAAATCACTGTGGAGAGGAATTTTCGGGGAAGGGCCTTGGAGCTTTACTATAAAAAAGAAATATATGAAAGGCAAAGACATGGAACACTGGTTCAGAATAGGAAGGATCGGAGCCAAGTATGGGTCGGCTATATGGCTCAGTTTTCACAAAATAGAGCAATATTTTCTAAAGAATCTAAATTGGAGCTTACAATCTGGCAACAGAATCCTTATTGGTATAGATCCCATCATGTGCGGGCGAGAAAGTATAATCATTCCCGAAAGGCTTTTAATCTTTTTCCATGCTAAAGGTTTTTTTACATGGGATAAGCTCATACAAGCATGGCAAGGTCCACTTCCTCTCTGGAAGGAAGCCATTGAACTAGGTATGTCAGAGCTCCTGGCAAGGCAATGGAACACTGTCAGGGATGTTTTGAGAAGCTGCAGTTTTCACAAGTCCAGGCCGGAAGATTACCTTATATGGAAGGCACCAAAAGCAAATTCTTAGGTGTGTGTAAAGGACATTTATAAAGATATGATTGGCCAAAAGACCATAAACTCTGGTCCCATGTTTCCAACAGTTTTATGGAAAATAGGTTGTTCTCCCAAATTAATACTCTTCTCTTGGTTGGTGTTCCACAATAAAAATCTGTCCTGGGAAAATCTAAAAAAAAAGAAAATGGCATGGCCGAGCAAATGCTTAATGTGTGAATCAGCCGAGGAAACCAACTTTCATATGTTCTTCCAATGCCAATCTTTTCAGAAAATATGGCATGATTTGGCTTCTTTATATGGTTTCCCTATAGTTTCTCATGTTTCTATGCACACATCATTCGAGTGGTGGAGCAGGCAGAGAGAGTCATGGAGATCTATAATTATCATTGTTTTATGGTGTGCATGGAAATGGAGGAACAACATAATTTTCAAAGAAATGAAAGTGCCTCTCAAAGATATCACACAACAAATCATAACCATCTATGATTCCGTGCCGATAAAGCCACCCAAATTGAAAAATGTCAACAGAAATGTACAGAAAGATTTTCTCTCAAGGACCCCTAGGGCGTTTTTTGATGGTGACGCACAGCAAAATTCTTGTGGATGCGGGGTTCATATTATTATGGATGAGAATCTTCAATATCTTATATCATGGAATGGAGGAAGGGGCACAAATAGCATGGCTAAGGCAAGGGCTCTAGCGGGTCTTCTTGCTTTCTGCATTTTTCTTGATATACAATCCATCTCAATTTTTGGGGATTCCAAAATTATGATCGATCATGTCAAAGGAAATTGCCATATCAGGAGCTCACACCTCACAGGATGGATGGACAGGATCATGTTTTATTGGGGACTTGTGAAGGAATGCTCTATTCAACACATCTACAGAGATCTAAACCAGCAAGCGGACAGTTTGTCAAAGCAAGGTATTCATTTAGAATCAGGTTCATGGTCCATGAAGGTAATTTTGGATGAGAAATCCTTTATCATTCAGGATTTCTCACTCCCTGGCGCTTAATCACTTTTGGTCATCTCTGGATCTGCTCTTATTTCTCCTTTTGTATCTCCCTTTTTGTTTCTATCATCGTACTTGTATGGTGTATATAGTTTTCAACTATCTCTGGTATCATGGGTACATATTTGAATCTACATATGGATCATAAAACTTGCAGCTATATTTTTATATGATGTGTTTCTGCTCAGATCGTTTTTTCTTCCCTCATGGAGGGTCACATCCTCTAGTTTTTTGTTTCAGGTTAAAGACCTCCTCAGCTTCTTATAGCTTGTCATTTGTACTTATCTGGTATCTGTTATATACTCTCAATATAATACAATTATGCTTTTTCTCTCTGAAAAATATTTGTGAATGTTACAATTGTTGTATTATATTTTTATATGTGTATGTAATTGTTGTATTAGTAGTTAGTTGGTGATGAACAAGTGAGACAATCTTGTCAATAGTTTGTAGGAGGATTGATATTGCACATCTATTTCGTTTAATTTTAGGTATCACAACTTTTGACAACTAATTAATTTTAAATAGTGTTCAAGTTTTAACAATTTAATGTGTCAATATTACTCTTGAAATAATTTGTTCCTTTGTTTGTGTTTGAAATAGTTTATTTTCTTGAAGAATATTTTGATGATTTTTTTATTATCTATAGTCTATTTTGTAAAGTCAAGAAATAATGTATTTTTGATTTTTTTAATGAGCGGTCAGGTTATAAAATCTTTACATTATTTGTTTCTCCAAACAATTATCACATCTCCTTCAAGTATATTTGGATTTGTTTTGATGTTTATAAGTATACATTTTCCTCTTATAAATATTTTGAATACATAGATGTATGAAATTTCTCTATTAATAATTTTGAATATATGTAATTGCTTATTAGCAATTAGTTGGTTATGAACTCTTGTTAAGGATTAATTTGAACTTTGTAGGAGGATTGATTTTTCACATCTTTTTCATTTTAATTCTAGGTATCGCAACTTTTGACAGCTAATTATTTAGTGTCCCTCTACGTATTGCTAAATATATCTTGAAAAATCATTTTTTTAATAATGTATAACCTCAAGATTAACAAAATCTAATGCATATACTACAAACAATCAAATACGATTAGAAAACATCATCTACACTCAAATCAATGCATCTAATGCAAACAATGAAATGAGATAAATGAGATTAGAAATCAACTTCTACACTAAAATCATTACATCTAGTGTAAGAAATCAAATAGAATTAGAAATACACATCTACATTGAAATCCATGCATCAAGTGTAAGCAATCAAATAGGATTAGAAATCCACATCTACATTGAAATCTATGCATCTAGTGCAAGCAATGAAATAGGATTAGAAATCCACATCTATACTGAAATCAATGCATCTAATGCAAAAAATCCAATATAATTAGAAACCAACATCTACACTCAAATCAATGCATCTAGTGCAAGAAATCAAATAGGATTAGAAATCATCATGTACATTTAAATCAATGCATCTAGTGCAATAAACCTTCTTCCCTCTCTCCCCCATCCATCCAATCTTGAAAATTATTTTTAATAATTTATAGTCTCAAGATTAACAACATTTAATCCATCTAATGCAAGCAATCAAAGAGGATTAGAAAACAACATCTACATTGAAATCAACGCATGTAATGCAATAAATCAAATAAGATTAGAAGCCAACATGTACACTAAAATTAATGCATCTAGTGCAAACAATCAAATATAATTAGAAATGAACATCTATACTAAAATCAACGCATATAGTTTAAGCAATCAAATACAATTAGAAATCAACATCTACGCTGAAATAAATGCATTAGGAGAAGGAAATCAAATATGATTAGAAATCAACTTCTAAACTGAAATCAATGCATCTAATGAAAGTAATCAAATAGGATTAGAAGTCATCATATACACTGAAATCAATGTATATAGTACAAGAAATATTCTTCCCTCTCCCCCATCCATTTGTTTTTATATCCCCCTCCATCTCTCCTTCTTTGTCTCTCTATCTCACCCCCCAAACACACGCATATTCATACTCCATATCTATGTATCATCCCTCTCTCTCTCTCTCTCTCTCTCTTCTTCCCTCTCTTCACCTCCCACCTATATCTCTATCTTCCTCTGCCTCTCCTTTTTCTCTCTATATCACCCCAAAAACATACACACTCTTTCTTCATATCTATATATCTCCCCCTCACTCTTCCTCTCCCCCTCTCTTCCCCTTCACTCTTCCTCTCCCCCTCTCTTCCCCTTCACTCTCTCTCTCCCTCGTCTATCTCTCTTCACTCCTTCTCTCCTCTCTCCCTCTCTACATCTCTCTTATCACTCCCTCTCTCTCTGTCCACCTTCCTCTATCTATGTATTAAATCTTCTTAATTCCCTCTCTCTTTCCCTCCAACTCCATCTCTCTCTCTCTCTCCCTCTCTCTTTCACATTCTCTTTCTCTTCCTTCCTCTCTCTCCCTTTCTCTCTCACATCCCTTTGTCTCTCTGCCCCCACTCTCTCTTCACCCTCCAACTCTGTAACTATCTCCCTTTCTCTCTCCTTCTCTTCCCCCTTCGTTCCATCTCTCCTTCTTTGTCTCTATCTCACCCCAGAAAATGCACACTCTCCCTCCACCTCTTCGTTGTTACTCTCTCACTTTCTCGCTCTCTCTCTCCACTCTTCTCTCTCTATGTCTTTCTTCTTCATTTTATCTCCATCTCTCCCTTGTCACTACCTTTATGTCTCCACCTCTATCAGTTTATGTCTTTGTTCTTCCCTCCAATATATATTTAGAGTTAATATATATCATGATATATTATAATATAACAAATTGAATATCATGTTAAATTTAATATTGTGTTAATCCAAAGTTATTAAGTTTAACAATATTACTGTTAGATTTAATAATGTTTTTTATGGCATGATAACAAAAATTATTATAAAACTAAATCAAATTAATATTTTCAAATATTAGAACTTTGATGTGGAAATATTGATGTCCTTAAAGACTTTAATATATCCATAAGATATGGTTTTTCCCTTTAAAGAATTATTTTACAAATATTTAATAAAAAAAAAATTAAAAGATTTTGGAGTAGGATTTTCTATTCTTTGTGTTGCATTAACCTTTTTCCTTTGATTGAAGAGGTGCTATTAACTTTAGTAAATTTGAGTAAATATTTTTAATATTTTACCTAATTCCGAATCTTAATATGGTAAATTTTTTTAGTTAAAGGTGAATTTATGATCCATTCATATTTACCTATATGATAAATGAACTATTAAACACATGAGATAATTTATTATCCATTCAAATTATATATAATAATGCATCTTTATATTTTAATAATCAATATTAGTCCTTTAATAAGATTAAAAAATTATATATAATTTAAGATTCAAGCTACTATTTTCACTGACATTAGTAAAAAATATTCTTATTATTTTTTGAAGACTTCTTATACTTACACATCGAGGTCATAGTGGGTTGTACAATTCCCCAAGAATGAATATAAAGGTTTAGCAATGTTATAGTGGATGTGTTAGTGTTTATAGTAAGTCCTACCCCAATGATGTGGTTAAACTATTGAATCATAATATTGTTAAGGTAGTGTGTTGGATGATGTGGTTAAACTATTGAATCATAATATTGTTAAAGTAGTGTGTTGGATGTTGTGAATATATTTATATATAGTTTTTATTTCCAGCATTGATATATAAATTAAATGGTTAATAAATATAGATATTGAATCATTAAAAACATATAAAAATTAATTGACTAATGAATATATAAATTTAATAAATTCATAAGGGATGCATTATTGTTTATAGCAAGGTTTACCACAATGATATGATATGGATTTAACTATTGAATCATAATATTGTTAAGGCAACTTGTTTATTGTTGTGAGTATATTTAGTTTTATAGTGAATTAACTTAAATTACTTATTACTAGCATAGTTATATAATTAAATGGTTCGTAAATATATATATCAATTTATTAAAACTTAAGAAAAAACCATATAAATTATTTAACTTATAATTTTATTTTAAATTACTTTATTATTAATACCTATAAATAACAAAGACCAAGTAACAAGTGATAGAGAACGCTCTGCTAGGGTTCTGAGCGAGCCCCCAACGGCGCCGACAGTATACCAGGCAAGACCATCTCAGGGGGTGAGAAAGCCTCTGCAGCGTTTCAGAGCTGCAGAGCATTAAGGCTATGCAATGGCACAACCTCTGGGGGGGGGGCGTCAGAGCCCTCCCCGTCGCAGCAAAATCCTGCGCAAAATGTCATTTTTGGTTCAGTGGACAAAGAAATCTTGAACAGGGGGAAAAAGCCCCAAAATGACAATAAGGAAAATGGAAGATGGAAAGAAGGAGACAGCGGTCCACAAGAAGGAACAGAAAAGCCTGAAGAAGGTCCGAAAATTTCCTCAACAACATGCAGACCAGTGGCCAAGGAGCGGCCACGAATAGAGCTGCCGGGAGACAAGATTGACAGAAGAATAGAGTATATGCGAGATCATGCCCTCATTGGGAAGTTCATAGGGTTCTGGCCTACTGAGAAAGCCCTATATGGTTGGATAGCGGCGAAATGGAAACCTAAAGGAGATGTCACTCTGCAGCTAGGGCCGAAAGGCTTCTTCACAGCAATATTTTTCTGCCTGGAGGACAAATACAGAATACTAGTAGAAGGGCCCTACTTTTTTAATTCAGCTGGATTATACCTGCGGGAATGGACCCCCAGATTTAACCCAGACAAGGAAGATCTGACGTGGGCGCTAGTTTGGATCAGATTATACTCTCTCCCGGACGAATACTGGGATGAGGACATACTCAGAGGGATCGGAAATGGGGTGGGAGAGTATATCAGAGCGGCAGAAGAAACCAAATCTCGTAAGTACATCTCCTATGCTCGAATATGTGTTTTCATTCGCCTCAATGAAGCTCTTCCAGAGTCGGTAACTCTCGCCTATTGAGATGAAGAATGGATCTAGCCTCTCGACTATGAACATGTTCCATTTCGGTGTAGAAAATGGCATGCCCTAGGACATCTCTTTAGGGATTTCCCTCAAAATGTCCAAATCAGCATCCCTGACTCTTCTGATACCCCTGCCCAGGACGGCTTTACTAAAGTCTCTAGCAGGAAGCGCTCTCACAAAAAACCCCAAAATGGGTACAAACCCCAGCCCAACAAATCCCATGGCCCAGTAACCAAGAACAGCTTTGATATTCTTGGACAATCCTCAGATGAGCTCCCTACCAATGTTGATGCCAACCCTGATCACCCATCTTCCTCTTCACCTCCCCCTCCATCTAAATCCCCTCCCAAATCTCCGTCCCCCATCATCATCCCTACCATTCTTAAAAGAGATCAGAAAGATACTGCAGAGATCCTCAAGGAAATGGAAGTTGACGGAAAAGCAGACCTCCCCCAGAATCCAGAGACCAGCATTGAAGACAACAATCAAGTGCAAATAATGGAAGAAGAGCCAGAAAGCATAGATCTGAATGGCTTAGACATCTTGGAATTAGAACTTGCTTGCAAAAAGAAAGCATACGATTCAATTCCAGAGCACCAACTTAATAAGCTCGAAGTGATCATCTCACGAGCCTATCATCAGCACCAACTCGGGATACAACCAGGAAGCCAATGGGATGGAAATCTGCACCCAAAGGACACAAAAAAGAGAGGAAGAAAGACAGATCTGCAAAGAACAATAGAGATTGGGAAAATCCTGGTAGACTCAGGCAGATATGCTAAGTTGACAAAGTACTACAAGCCTTTTGTCAATGGTTAATCATGAAGCTGGTGTCTTGGAATATAAGAGGGCTAAACAGCCTCGGAAAACTCAGGATGTTAAAAAACATGATAAAAAAGGAAAAGCCACAAATGTGCTTTCTCCAGGAAACTAAGTGTAACAGTACTACGCTAGGCAGCATTCTTTCAAAAGCCTGGCCAGGATGTCGTTCGGTTGCAGTAGACACCTCTGGAGCTTCAGGAGGGCTGGCTATAGCATGGAATACCCAAGCGATATCCCTCTCAGATTTTCATGCAACACACTACCTTATACAGGCGACCTTTCACATTTTGGGCACCAATATTCACGGCAACCTATCAAATGTGTACTTCCCACAAGACACCGGAAGTAAGGTAGCGCTCCTTGACACGATTGAAGCTCTAAGTAACAGCAGAAGGCACCCACTTTGGATCGTTGCTGGGGACTTCAACATGATTACTAAAACTGAAGAGAAGCTAGGAGGGAGGAGTAGAATGGAACCTGAAGTCAATCGCTTCAAGGAATTCATCCAATCGACATCTCTCATAGATATGCCGTTTTGTAATGGCACCTTCACTTGGAGTAATCGCAGGGCTGGCAAACATCAAATCGCCTCCAAACTGGATCGCTTCCTCCTCTCAGACAACGCGGTCCACTTAGGAGGAGACATCTCAGCAGCCATTCTTGCTCACACAGGATCGGATCACTGGCCAATAGCTCTACAGTGGCAAAGACCAGGTAACTTAATCAAAAGACCCTTCCGCTTTGAAGGATTCTGGCTTACGCATCCCACTTTCAAGGACTTTGTCAAGACCACCTGGGCCTCGTTCATTCCCCCAGAAGGAGCAAAAATGTATCAATTCCAGCAGAAGTTAAGATTTCTCAAAAGTCACCTAAAAAGATGGAACAGGGAAACCTTTGGAAATATCTTCGAGGCGCAGCAAGAGTTAACTCAGGATCTGGAGGTTCTCCACCAAAATATTATCTCGGAGGGGCACACGGAAGCCACTCTGGAGCAGGAGCGACTCATCCATAGCCAGCTGGAGGATAGGAGAAAGCAGGAAGAAATCTACTGGAGGCAAAAGTCAAGAGTCAGATGGCTGAAGGAGGGGGAACGTAATACCAAATTCTTCCACAGAACTACAGTTCAGCGAAGAATGCATAACAATATACCCTTCATCCAAAACCAAACGGGGGCAAAAGTAGAGACACACGAGGAAATTGAAGAGGTGCTCCTCAATCACTTTCAACAGGTCCATCAAGAGCAAAGAGAAGACCGGCGACAGGCCATTAGCAAAATTACCAGCAATGTTCCAAAGCTCATTACGGAGGAACACAATGAACTCCTAATGCGCCCTATTCTTCCCCAGGAAGTGGATGAGGCAATGACGCAGCTCAAAGAAGGTAAAGCCCCTGGCCCAGATGGATTTACTACCACATTCTTTCACTCTTTCTGGGATATGATAAAGGAGGAAGTCTGGCAGATAGTTGAAGAATCCAGAGCTACGCGCTGGCTTCTTCCCTCTCTCAACTCCACATTCATCACTCTCATCCCCAAAGAGGAGGACTCCATTACCCCTGATAAATTCAGGCCAATTGCCTTATGCAACGTCATTTACAAAGTCATATCAAAAGTCATAGCAAATCGACTCAAACCCCTCCTTCCCGGGCTCATCTCTCCGGAACAGTCAGGGTACGTGGAAGGACGACAAATAATGGATGGTATTCTACTCACTCACGAGATCATTCACTCCCTCAAGCACTCAAAGCAAGCAGGTATGCTTCTTAAATTAGATCTTTCCAAGGCTTTTGACAAACTAAGTTGGAATTATATACATCATATGCTAAAAGCTTTTGGTTTCTGCTCCTCTTGGGTCCGATGGATCATGAGCCTAATAGCTTCCACTCATTTTTCAATCCTTGTGAATGGAATTCCCTCCCGCCCCTTCAAACCCTCCAGGGGTATCCGGCAAGGGGATCCCCTATCCCCCTTTCTCTTTGTTCTTATGGCTGAAGGGTTAGGTCGTCACATTAAACAGGCCCTCCATTCTCATCAGATCAAAGGCATCTCCATGCACAACTCTTCAGCCACCTCTCATCAGCAGTTCGTTGATGACACTATGCTTTTTGGTTATCCCTCTGTTCAAGAAGCCCTCCGTCTTAAATCCCTCCTCCAGGATTTTTCGGAAGCCTCTGGCACGCAGATCAACTGCTCTAAATCGCAGGTTTTCTTCTTTCATACTCCACCTTCAGTCAAATCTGCTGTAACTCGCATCTTGGGCTTCCCCTCTGCTTCCCTTCCCTCCAAATACCTGGGCGCACCCCTCACGGCATTAGCCATTAAGCAACCCACATGGCGCTCCCTTCTTGAGAAACTTGATAACCGTCTCAACCTCTGGACATATAGATCTCTTAACTTAGCCAGTCGAGTTGTTCTCATCAAATCGGTCCTGCAGGCAATGCCTCTGTACTTGTTCTCTATTCTAGCCGCGCCAAAGTGGGTTCTAAAAAGCATAAGAAACCTTCAGCGTAATTTTCTATGGAGCAGCTCAGCCACCAATCGCAAATGGGCCCTGGTTAAATGGACCAATGTATGCATGCCCAAAGACAAGGGGGGCATTGGGCTAAGAGACCCTGAGTACAACAATTCTATTATGAATGCCAAGATCTGGTGGCAATGGATCACTAACCCAGATAAGCCCTGGGTCAAAATCTGGACAGCCAAATATGCCGGAAATAGACCTCAAGAAGAACTCATCAGATTCATTCCTACCGAAAAGGGATCTCTAATATGGAATGCCGCCAAACAACACTATCAGTTAATTCAAAAGCACAACTTTTGGGAAATCAAGAATGGACGCACTGCAAGATTTTGGACTGATGCCTGGAACCAAATGCCCAAACTCAAAAATGTTCTTCACCCTTCTTTGATACCTGATAGGCAGGAGCAGCAGCAGGAAAAATTTCACCAATTCTGGTCGCCGGAGATGGAGTATGGTTTTAGAAAATGGAAACAGAGCAACCAAATTCTCAACAGCACAGATGCACGGAAGGAAGAAGAGCTGAGGATCGAGCTAAGGAAAAGAAGTATAAGGCAGGATAACGGTGGGGATATCCTCAGATGGGGATACCAACCCAAGGGATCCTACACTACCTCAGAAGCCTACAAGGTGATATGCAACTTCCCCACACCTCCAGACCCTTTGTGGAGCAAAATATGGGAGCTCGGACCCTGGCCAAAAATCTCCTACTTTCTCTGGCTGGTAGGACATAAAAAAATACTCACATGGGATAAGCTTAGAAAGCCTAACTTTCATGGCCCCTCGATTTTTCATAACTGCTTTCAAAGTGAAGAAACTCTCCAACATCTCTTGGATACCTGTCCTCTAGCCAATCAACTTTGGGATAAGGTCAGTTTCAGATGCCAAAAAAGACGCAGAGAGGAAAACGACATCATCAACTCCATAAGGCAATGGCAAAAGCATCCCTACAAAAGCAAGATCCTCAACCATTTATGGAGTATCATCCCGGGGATCGTCCTATGGAATGTCTGGAAGGAAAGAAATCAACGCATATTCAAAAACAAACGATCTCCTACTGAAGAAACCTGGAGCAGGATACACAGGAACATACAAGAGACGATGGCGCTTCAAGTATGGACTAAGGAAGATCTCCCATCCACAGATAATGAACATAACATTCTAGACAATTGGCAGCTGCAGTTACCTCAAGAAACGCTCAAGAATAGCACACCTAATAGCAACTTCAAGGACATCTGCCATTGGAAAGCCCCCCCTAAAAACTCATATAAGCTGAATTTCGATGGGGCTTCCAAAGGCAATCCAGGAGCAGCTGGATTTGGTGGCATACTGAGGGACCATGAAGGCACTCCTATGCAAATATATTTTGGGAACATAGGGTGGGATACCAATAACTCAGCAGAGTTGGAAGGGCTTTGGCAGGGCCTTCTGCAAGCTTGGAATCTCAATCTTCAACCCCTGATTGTAGAAGGCGACTCCCAGATTCTTATCAACATGGCCACCCGTATACAGAATGGCTCGCAAGCGAGGAAAGTAGCACCCAGTTGGAGACTAGAAGCAAGGCTAAATGACATAGCACAAAAGCTAAGCAACACTAGAGCTATCTCCTTTATACACACTAAAAGAGAAGGCAACAAAATAGCTGACCTCCTAGCCAACATTGGGGTCGAGACTGATCTCCCCCTTCTATTCGGAAGCACGAATATCATTCCTAACAGGCAACAGCTCCAGGAATGTGAAAGCCTGATCCAAGGAGAGGCTGTCTCCCCGGATGCGGGTGTCATCGAGCCAGGATATGGGGAGCCACATGCCCAGCATGTGCCGCCACGTGATGGACAAAGGATTTTAATGCCCCTCGCCGCCGAGACGTTAAGACGGGAGAAGCATAGCGGAATCCTTAATGAGGACGCTGGGAACGATGGCGAGCCTGCAGAGAGCATTCAATGCGGGCAAAATCCAAGGGAATGTCAGCTGGCTTAAGAGGGATGGAATGTTGCTGTTCTGGGCTCAGAGTGCCGAGCAAGAAACTCAGATCTCTGAGGGAAATTGTTGCGCCATTGATGCTGAGAGCAAAGACATTCATTCGGACAAGGTTTTATCCCTGCTTATTTATCCTGGGCTTTGTTATGTATAGTTGAGCTCTGCCTCGAGTCAATTTGGGGACAGCACTCAATTGGGAGTGAACGCAGTAACAACAGGCCCTCAAGCACTGATCTGGAACAAGCTGAGGGCGTCGTTGAAACCATGGTGCGACTGCGTGAAAGAATGCCGTGTAGAAGAGGTCCTGGGCGTGGTGAGTCTTCACGTCCCCTTGCAGCGGATGTCCACCATCACTGCTACTGCTGCTATTGCTACAGAAGGGCAGGAGCCACACCAATTCCAGCCAGTCATTTTTTGGAGGCCGGCAGCTCCAATGATGGAGCGCCCATGCTTCCAGCGTTCGGCTCAGTCATTTTTACCCTGGGCAGCTCGCGGGATAATGCTGGCATTAACGCACACATCTCAGTTCTTTTTACAAAGGTTCCTGAGGAGAATGAAGAAGGAAAGCAACCGGTCTCTGTTGAGGTACTTCCAGAGGGAAATAGGGAGAAACGCCCAGTGGTGCGGCCATCAGATGCAGAGGGTAATTCAGAGAAGGAGCTTCAGCAAGCCCCTACCCGACCTCAAGAGCAAGAGCTGTCGGCCCCCGCGCAGGATCCTATGGCAATGTGGGCAGGCATCCCAGAAGGCCAAGGCTGGTGCAGAATTATTGAGGAAAAACCTGAAGATTAATTCCCAGAGGCACTCTCTAGCATACATTTCTCTCTCTCAGGTCTGGTATAGGTTCGGGGTCTCGGCTGGTATCTGGATTATGCTAAATATCTATGTTTGTATCCTTTCAGTTCTTGTTCATGTTCACGTTTACTATAGTATGGGAAGTAGGCCTGGCAAAGTCTGTTATGCGTCTTTTTGTTGGATGCCCCTGCGCGGGCCGTTTTGTTACTACCTGGGAACATCTCTGTGTCATGTGTTTTGGTATAAACTGGAAGTGCTGCCCCTGCGAGGGCGAATTCTGAGTCAAGTACAGCTACCCAAGGTGCCACAGTCGGCCCTGGGCAGCCTGTCTTTTTGAATGTAATGTTTACCTGTATATAATATAATAGATTAGCTAGCTTTGCCGAGAAAAAAAAAATACCTATAAATAAAATTAATTTTGTCCAAACTAAAGAATCCCAGTTCGCATGTCTTTTGGGATAGTTTAATTCTCCAAGAGGTGGTGCCCTCTTCCTTAAATTCGAACCTTTGAACTTGTGACCTGCTGGGGACTATACCCATCACAAACCAATTAGTTTACAATTCATGGGTGACATGAATTTGAAGGAAAACATGTAACAAGATTCTTAATCATAGATATTCTTAATTTGTAAATAGGTTTTGTTACAATACCATGGACAATACCATGACTTAGTAATAGCACATATCCAAAAAAATCACAACTCATATTCATATCATCTTCATATGAGTTTTTATTATTGTTAATGAGTTTAATTAAAAGGGAAAGAAGAACATAACTACTTTGGAGATGGAACTCAATTTTTTATTTGTGACTATTATTAAAATATTCTAGAATATTTTTTTGAAAGTTAAATCTAATATCAACCAAATAATTACTAATAATTAAACTAAAATTTTGAAAACTTTATTCTAAAATAAACACATCCATAAAATAAAAAAATTACACTAATCCACCTATATGTTTATGTATCTGAGCTCAGATGAAGAATATGTGGCCTTGCATTACACACACTTCTTGTTTCTTGTTGAGTTATGTGGCCTTGCATTACACACGCTTCTTGTTTCTTGCTGAGTTCAACTTAGTTGATCATCATTGATGGAAAGGCAAAGGAGGAAACACACAAAATTTAATCAGAAAACACACGATTTGTTTCTCTCTCTATTGATCAGACAAACTTGATTGATTACAATGAAACCGATATGGGGTGTTATTCTTTTTAACTGGCAACTCAACTAAAACTCACTCGAACTAACTTCAACATGAAAACACACACTAAATTTAACCTTTCCCAATGTAAGAATGAACTCAAAATAACACACACTTGACTCAAATCAACTCAGACTCTAAATATAGACTACTCTGCATGCAAGAGTAATTAGCTATTTTTAACACTCCCCCTTTATTACGACTGGTAAACTAGGACATTACTCATGACAATGAAAAAATGGTTTCTCATCTAAGTCTCAGCTAGGCTTATAACACCTAAATTTCCTCTATGAAACTCAAATACATATTTTGCTAATGGCTTGTGAATATATCAACCAACTGATCACTCGATTTACAAGGATTTAAATAAACTTCTCAATTGCTCACAAGTTCTCTAGTGAAATGATATATTGTATCAATATGTTTTCTCTTTTGATGAAACACGCTATGCCTAGATAGTGTAATGGCTGAGGTTTTGTCACAATATATTGTTCTTGATCCTTCTTGTTTTTGCTGAACTACATCCAAAAGTATTTGTAACCATATTACTTCAAATCTTGCTAATATTGCTACTACATATTCTTCTTTTGCTTATGAAAGCATCACAATATGCTACTTATTAGATGCCCATGATATCACACCTGAACCAAGATGAAGCACATAACCAAATGTGCTCTTCCTATCGTCCAAAATTCCAACAAAATCAATGTCAGTATATCCAACCAAATCCTTCGTTTGTGTCGTTGCATACAATATACCACAAATTGTAGTTCCTTCTATGTATGTCAAAATCCTTTTGCTAGCTTTCCAATGTGAGTCTTTTGGAGACTCCATAAATATAGAAATCAAACTAACTCTTTGTATAATATATATTCTTGCAGCTATGTGATACATAAGGCAACCAACCAATATTTTGAATGGAGTTCGATTCACATATGGTGCTTCATCATCCTTAACTTTGTCCTTGTCGCTATTGGTGTAGGAGCAGGTTTATAACTTCCATTCTGAATATTTTTTGAAATTATTTTTCATACTTATTTTCACAAATAAAAATCCCTTTCTCAATTTGCTCAACTTCAATGCCAAGAAAATATTTCATAAAACCAATATCTATCATTTCAATTTATTTCTTCATTGCAACTTTAAAATAATCTAGTTCAAGGTTACCAGTATAAATCATATCATCCACATACAAACAAACAAGAAAAATTTGACCATGCTCATTTACCTTTGTGTACAAGGCTGTTCAATGTTTCTCATGCTAAATCCATTCTTGAACATATAATTGTCAATATATATATATATATATATATATATATATATATATATATATATATATATATATATATATATATATATATATATCTATATATAGATATATATAGATATATATTTGTGTGAGTCTGTTAAATAACCAACTTAGATCTATGTAACACGGGATCTATCATATGGAGAGAGGGATTGAATCCCTCCAAAGTGAAAACCTTCTTTTTGGTGTGTATAACTTTAGGAAATATTTTCACTTCAAGGGATTTGATCGACGCATGATAGATAGATTTGGTGTTAGATGGATCTAAGTTGGTTCCAGTTGATGCCAACATTGTCACATTTTTAAATTATCATTATTATGTATATGTTTGAGATAAAATTCAAAATTCACATTATATTTACTTTGCTTGGAATGACCATATCATTCTCTTCTTTATTTTGGTTTGTGTTTCTTTCCTTGAATAATTCCATTTTTGTTTATGTTGCTTTCCTTGAAAAGAATTTGGTACGCCTGTGTTTGGATACTTTGAGTGGTTTGTGTATTTAAGTGTTTGAATTTGGATGATAATGTTTGTGAATGTTACAATTGTTGTTTTATATTTTTATGTGTATGTAATTATTTATTAGTAATTAGTTGGTGATGAAGAAGTGAGATAATATTTTCAATAATTGCACAAGGATTGATATTACACATTTATTTCGTTTAACTATAGGTATCGCAACTTTTGACAACTAATTAATTCTGAATAGTGTTCCAGTTTTAATAATTTAATGTGTCAATATTACTCTTGAAATAATTTGTTTATTTGTTTGTGTTTGAAAAAATTTATTTCCTTCAAGAATATTTTAATGAGTTTCTTTTTTATCTATTGTTTATTTTGCAAAGTCAAGAAAAAATGTATTTTTGATTTTTTTTTTTTAATGAGTGGCGAGATTATAGAATCTTTACATTAATTTTTTCTCCATACAATTATCATATCTCCTTCAAGAATATTTTGATTTTTTTTTTATGTTTATAAATATACATTTTCTTCTTATAAATATTTTGAATATGTCGTTGTATGAAATTACTCTATTAGTAATTTTGAATATATGTAATTGTTTATTAGTAATTAGTTGGTGATGAAGAAGGGATATGATCTTGTCAAGGATTAATTTGCAATTTGTAGGAGGATTGATTTTGCACATCTTTCTCATTTTAATTCTAGGTATCACAACTTTTCACAACTAACTATTTCTTAATAGTGTCCCTTTATGTATTACTAAATATATCTTGATTTATTTTTTAATAATCTACAGCCTCAAGATAAACAACATCTGATGCATATAATGCAAACAATCAAATGAGATAAATGAGATTAGAAATCAACTTCTACACTAAAATCAATACATCTATTGTAAGCAATCAAATAGGATTAGAAATACATATCTACACTGAAATCCTTGCATCTAGTGCAAGCAATTAAATAGGATTAGGAATCTACATCTACACTGAAATCCATGCATCTAGTGCAAGAAATGAAATAGGAGTAGAAATCCACATCTACATTGAATTCAATGCATCTAATGCAACAAATCAAATATAATTAGAAATGAACACAACGCTAAAATCAATGCATCTAGTTCAAGCAATCAAATAGGATTGGAAATCATCGCCTACATTGAAATCAATGCATCTGGTGCAATAAATCTTCTTCCCTCTCTCCCCTATCCATCTAATCTTGAAAAATATTTTTAATAATTTAGAGTCTCAAGATTAACAACATTTAATCCATCTAATGCAAGAAATCAAATAGGATTAGGAAAAAACATCTACATTGAAATCAATGCATATAATGCAAGCAATCAAATAAGATTAGAACCCAACATCTACACTGGAATCAATGGATCTAGTGCAAGAAATCAAATATAATTAGAAATCAACATCTATATTAAAATCAATGCATATTGTGCAAGAAATCAAATATGATTAGAAATCACCATCTATGCTTAAATAATGCATCTAGATCAAGCAATCAAATATGAATAGAAATCAATATATAAATTGAAATAAATGCATCTAGTGTAAAAAATCAAATATAATTAGAAATCAACATCTACACTAAAATCGATGCATCTAGTGCAAGCAGTCAAATAGGATTAGAAATCATCATATACACTGAAATCAATGCATACAGTATAAGAAATATTTTTCCCTCTCTCCCCCTCCATCTATATCTATATCTCCCTCCATCTCTCCGTCTTTGCCTCTCTATCTCACCCCCACAAACACACATATACACATACTCCATATCTATCTATTCGTCCCTCTCTCTCTTCTTCCCTCTCTTCACCTCCCATATATATATATATCTTCAGCTGCCTCTCGTTTGTCTCTGTATATCTATATCTTCATCTTCAATAGTATTAGCTTAGTTTATTATCATTTCCAATTTTAACTGCTTGAAAACAATTCCATTTCTAGTTTTATTAGTTTTCTCATCATTAATATTGTTTCTCTATTCATTTCCTACTTACAAGTCTTGTCTCATGGAATTGTCTTGTATATGGTTGATTTATAGCCTATTTGAATGTGTGTATCTACTTGAAGACTACTATTGTGGTTGGCTTGGTTAATTTTACAGGGAAAAAGAAATCCTTTCTTACATGATACAAAAAGCCTATTTGATGAATATTGTTTTTTCCCAAGGTATCCAGAGAGACAATTGAAGATTACTGTGATTCTCTTTGGTAAGTTTTCTTTGTTAAGCATTTTCATACCTTAATTTCTAGCTTTTGAACTTGTGTTTTATATAAATATTGTGCATAAATATTAGTTATTTGATTTCCTTATTTTTGGAATAAAATGTTTTAGACTTTAGTTTATATTAATATGTACAATAAACATTACATGCATTTTATAACAAAAAGGGTCATACAGACATCCACTGCATGCATAGAGATGACAATGAGTCCGATCATGATATCAAGAATGAAGCCACTCAGTTCCAAGAAGTAAATATGTCTAAGGATGCACAAGCTAACATGTCAAAGAACATAAAATGGAATTGTCACAATATTTGAATATCAACCATTTATTCAAATATATCTCTATACTTCCCATGCGATATCACAAGTAAATTTTATTACACAGGTCTATAAAAATTGGTATCTGAATATTTTGTGAGTCTTGTTTCTTTGTTATTTTTAGATGAATGCATAATGCAAATACCTCAACTCTATTATTTGTACATCTCCAACAACTTATTTTAAAAGGATAGTATCCCCTTCCCCACACATACGTGGGGCTCCTTGACAAGCCCCATCAAAGAATTCTCAAGCCTTCTCATAATCAATGTTTGGATCTTTATGCCTTTTCTGATGGTGGCCTTCAAATTCCTTCAAATAGTCTATTGTTCATTCACGGGTAAAATGATTTTTGAAGCCAACTTCTTGAACACCTTTTATACTTTTGTGTAACTAAATTCTCGTGAAATTGTGATTTAATAAGGATTTTTTGAAATTGGAATATTTAAAGTAGAACCTTGACTACCACAACCATGAATACAACAACAAATATGGAATTTATTTAGAAGGTTGTGGCCTTGAAAAAAATACTATGCCTTGGGGTCATGATGAGTACATGTACATTGTAAGTATACTTGTTTTATTTTTATTCTTTTCGATAATTGTATTTTTATGTGGCTAGGAAAGCTTGAAAATAATTTCAGTAGAAATGGTAATGAAAGTATTCACAAAATTGTTCACTGGCAAGTGATTTAGTTCCTTTGACCCAAGCCCACATGGATCTCAAAATAGCCTCTTGTTATGGGATTCTAGATGTCTGCCCTCTAACTTTGTGCATACAATTCCTCCTCGTAGAGAGCGTATGTCCAAAAATATTTATTCTATTTAGTACAACTCAATTTCAAGGTCTGGCCCTTTAACTCACTTCACTCATTGAAGCACTATGAAGATAATCTAGGGAATCTACTTCAACGTTGTATCTCAACACCCCCATTACTCTACCAAAATATGGTGGCTAGATGCAAGGTGATGTCCTAGATTAGTGGATTCGTAGCTTGCACGCCTAATCCAAGAATTGTACAGATATCTATTAAGAGCATAGGATGCAAATCACTGAGTATCAATTAGATGGTGTAGCATTGGCCTAGTGGAAATTCTACGTTGAATCTATAAATACTTCATTAAATTCCACACATCAAAGGTAAGAGCTCCACTTTTGTCTGTATTTCCACCTAGGATGCATTTTTTTGGGCCCTGGGTAGGTGTTTTTACCTCCTAGAACACCTATAGAATATTTTGGGACATTAGATATACCCCGAGAAGGATCCTAATTAGATCGTTCAATAATTTATTGAAGGCTTCACCTAGTTCTGGATTTAGCCTAAAATATACAATCTTTAAGAGCTACATATCATCAAATTTTATTCTGTATTATTACTCCTTTTTAGAAATGTGATGGCTATGTTTGAGAATACCACTATTGAACAAGCATTTCTTTATGCCCTATCTTTTGAAAGAAAATTGATATTTTTTATCGTTCCCAACAATATCATAGCTATGAGCTGCATCCCACATCAACCCCACCTTCTCCATCCTTAGCTCTACCACTTAGTGGATTTTCCTCTCCCTCTCATCCCGGTTGTTTATCTTCCTATTATAGGACACACACCCATTATACTACTAAGTGTAGAGATCTCCAATGTCAATGCCAACACATTGCTAAAATCATCTTTAATGATAAGTAGCCTAGTCCTATTGTAGACTTCCTTGACTCTCCTCCACAACACACTTTTCCAAAGGACACTTTGTGAGTCGACTTGATTTCTGCAGATCTCTCACTACTTCTCATGGCTAGGGATCCATCCTATCCCATTAATGACCTCCTCTTTTTGCATAATTTCTAGGTCAAAGATCAATTGGCTATCCTCATTCTCGATAATAGAAGTGAAAAGAACTTCAGCTTCACATAATTTCATCAAATTCCTGTAGCTACCCACTACTTCACAATCATTCTCTTATCATCTGGATTGGATCTAGAAAGACTTCCATCATGTTGGTTCATGAGTGATAGGTTGTTACTTTTCCTTTGTTTCTTTCTATGACATCAACCATTGTGATGTCTCTCCAGATTGTTTGGACTTATTATTGTAAATTCCCTAAGAGAATGAATGACAACACTTGTTTGGTGTTGGGTGAAATACTGAAGTCACCTTCCCTTTTGTTGATTCCTCTTATCTTTGGGAATGATTTTTTCTTCTGGGAAGCTTAAACAAATTTTTGTCCTTATGCATTATCCCCCCTATTAAATTTGAAAACAATACACAACCCTCTCCAACAAACCCCACACTAAGGTCTTATTGTATCACACTTCCTCTCTGCCTCGTCTCTCCATTTCCACCACCATATATGCACCCCCTCATTAGCTTATGCAGCTGGCCTCTTCCCATGATGGTGTCTCCAATCATCATGCAACATCACTTCCTAGGTATCCTCTCTCTTCACCCCATTTGATCTTTATTATTCCACGTGTTCTAGCGATGGCATCCATGTGTTCAACACATCACCAAAAATTAACAAAATACCTCCCAACAAACCTCAACATCAATCATCTAGCCAAACTTATTTTGTTTATGTTTGTTTCAGTACACGTCTAAGTCCATTTGAAAGACTAGAAAAATATAACGTCAAATCATGCAACAGGTGCAGACTTTGCTAGATGTTTCAAAGGGGTTTCATTTTTTCAATTCAATTTAGCCAAGGCCCAAACAAGTGCACAAGTGGTTTCACTATACATCAATCTATACCATATATCTAGAATTAGCTTCAAGAATTTTCCATCCATTGCATTGTTCCATTGTCTCTTCGCCACATGTCCAACAATTCTATAGTGAAGATTCCGAGTTGGCTTAATTTTGTCGCCCTTGCACTGTTATGCTTGCCCACATTTTCTTATATAATGGTCCTTTTTCTCAACCCCACTCAATTGTTATAGATGCACATGCCTATGCATAAGTATTCAAGGTACAACATAGTATTATTGTTTTCTTCTTTGTCCTTTTTGTGAATATTGTTGTTCAAAAATCGGGAGGAAAAAACATGGATGCTTTTGAGTTAAACTAGGAGGATCTGATGCGCTAAAGATGCTCATCTCAATAGGCACACTTCTCCATAACAACATCTTTCCATGACACCATGATCATCAACATATATTCATGACACCATGATCATTGGTTCCGAGACTTATTAGATATATAACATAAACAATTGAGTTCTGTGCATATTTTTTTTGGGTCAAGTTTGTCTTAGCCCAAATGGATCTTTTTATAAATGTTATAAAAGGCACTTCCCTAAGAAATGAAAGTAGGCTATGTATTCAATTTCCTATTATTTCTGGGTTTGCCTCTTGTTCTGTTACATTTTCTACATGAGGTTTCATTATTCAACATCAGCAAGAGATTAATGAAACATCATCATTCAAAATTGGAGTGCATCTAATGAATATCAAAGAATATAAAAAGGGTTTTACCTATGATGTTTTCCTTGAAAATTTCATTATATTCTAAGGCACATTTTGGGGTTTGAAAGTGATTGCTTCTAAAGCTTTTGAAGGTCTTGTTGTAGATGGGGGATTTTGTATTTTTTGTTGTTTGATTGTTGGACTGTCAATGCCGAGACAAACTATAAACATGTGCTCTTTGGATATATATTAGAAAATACTTGTTGTGGTGTTAATTCAGTGACTGGTTGAATTGGTGTATCTTTCTTTAGGCCATCCCAACAAAAACAGACACTTTTCCTTATTCGTTGCTAGGAAACAAAATTGATGTGGATGGGGGAAAAAATAAAGAGGTAATTATTGGAAATTACCATTACTTGTCATCTTGATCTAGCACTATTGCAAATAGTTATTGCTTGCAATGCATTTTAGGAGTTTTTGTTATCAATCCAAAGTGCACTTATGCAACATTGCTACAATTGTGGTACAGGTTTGTAAGCTGAAGCAATAACATGGTGTAAATTGAAAGGTATTTCCTACTTACATGAACGGTAAGCTATCATGACAATTTCCTTCTATAACTTGAATCAATGTCTTCTTTCAGGTCTATATATGTTATATGTTCTACTCAATGCATTTCGCTACATGCTTGAATACAATTTTCATTGGTTTTCATGCTTGGTTGGCATTATTTTTTTTCTCAGTTATGTTCTAGGCCTTCCTAAGGCTCTTCCAAATCAGAGCCATCATGAAGCTTTTGTGGATGCTATTGTCAGTGCAGGAGCATTGTCTTTTATATTGATGAACAATTTTATAGGCATATTCTTCTCATTCTCAATAGGGAATTGTTGGGCATTAACGGGTTGATAGATTGTGTCTCGGTGAATAACACCACCAAAATCATGACAAGTGATCCAAGGTACCTCAACATTTCCTTAAGAGCTTGGTTTCTTGTTCTATCCCAGTTTTTGTTCTTGGCCATTCAATTTTACATGGCAAATGGAAACCACTAACATTAACAAAAAGAACTAAGATTTCTCTTTCGCTCTTCGTTTTTAAAGACTACGATTTACTATTGCAGTGATTTGTGCCCAATTTTTAAGGTATTTTTGCACATTTAGAAAAGAAATTATGTTTCTAACTCTAGGCCCCCTAGATCTAGTAGCACAGGGTTCAATTTCCTAGATGACTTTCACACTATAATCTTGGCCAAAGATTTCCAACTGATGTATTGGACACCTTCGGTTTGAGTTTGAAATGATTTTCGGCCTTGCCATAGTGTGGACTCCCATTAGAGTTTCAGATGAGTTTTGGGTCGAACTTCTCAATACAATGTCCTACTTTTGTCAAGTTCATGGTTGACAATTTATGCACTGCTATATGTTTCATTGTTGTAAATTTTTTTGTACTCATCTCTTTTAGTAAATGTTGAAACACACAATCGTGAGAGTTTGTTTATAAGATTTAAATTTAAAACTCGATCATGATTAAATTTCACACCAATCAACTTATTTACACTTGTGTAAGTTTCACATATTCTTTATAAGTTTTTTTAACTTTATATAATACATATGTACATTTAAAACCAGTTTTAGATGAGTTGTCCATGGTCAAATTTCCCTTGCATCTTTTAAATTATAGAGTACTGGAAAAGTGAGGTTATTGATTATGCTATTTGTGCCGAACTTGTTTTTTTAAATCAATGTCTATATATGCAATTTCAAGGAATATCATAACTTAAGGGTGCTAGCTCAATGAAAGAGCACATGAGTTTATTTTTAATTAAATACTTTTTATATTTATTTATTTCAATGGTGAAATATTTTTCTGGATTCATTGTTTTATGGTCTCTAAAGAGACAAAAGTGATATTGTACTGTCTTTAAATATAATTTTTTAATTAAAAAAGCATTGTCACAATATATTTTTAATCCTCATTATTATCTTTTGATTGACTAAAATATATTTTTAATCTCCATTATTATCTCTGGATTGACTAAAATGATTTATTTTAATAGTGAGATATATTTTTGGATTCATTGTTTTATAGTCTCAAAGAAACAAAAGTAATATTGTATTGGCTTTAAATATATATATATATTTTTTTTTTTAAGATTAACCCTGAGATTCTGAAATTGGAGTGACCTCTGAGATTGATGTCCGATTTCTCTCTGTGAATGGGGATTCCGTGGTGGTGGATCACTGGAGTGGTTCTAATATTAGTTGTGGTATTCCTATCGGTGATATGCAAATTCGCAGGTGAAAAACGCCACCCCTCGGGTGGGCATGGCGGGTTAGGCGGAAGTCAGATGGGAGCAGCACGTGTTAGGGACTACCCCTTGGGTGGGCATGGCGGGATCGCCGGAAGTCAGATGGTAGCAGGAGGAGGCGCCGGCGGTGGGTGTGGAGGAGGCGGTGGGGGCTGTTGAAGGAACGTGAATACGCTCGCTCAAGGTCAAACTCCAATTCGGATGGTTATTACGACATTTATCAATAAACACTTTTAGAGATTTTTATATTGCATAACTTACTGTAAGAGGTCTGTTTAATGGCCTCTATTTGTAGTTAGATTTCTTGCTTAACTTTGTAGGATTTCAGGCTGAGCAAAGTATTCTCCTGACTTTGTCAGGAATCCTAAATGAAATACCAGGACCATGAGAGATCCTTGATCTATTATATGTATTTGCGTTTTGGATGGATGATAAAGGTTTCACCACAGAAAAGACCACGTCGATGTACGTTTCCTTTCAAATTAGGGTTAGGTTTTGCAAATTGAGATTTCACAGTCACGGATTTGCGTGTTGTAAATTGTAATTTCAGAATATAGTTATGAATTGGGATTTCACAGTCATGGATTTGCATATTGTAAATTGTAATTCTATGAATTTTGTTCATCAGCATATAGTTATGAATTTGGGATTTTCGAGGAAGAAAACCCAATGTTTTTTTCTTATCTCTATTTTCTCTCAGGGAGGACAAGATTCTTTATTCGACACTTCTAATATAATGTTATCTTCTTTAAAAATTTGTGATTAAGCTTGTCAACTTTGCTCAACCAATTCTGTTACCCAAGCCAATATTCATCTATCATTTCAGAAAGTTTACAATATTTTTAATTAAACTTACTATGTTTCACTAATCTATTAGATTGACAAATTAATAAGTTTGCGATTACTCTATTTTTAAGATGGCTTCCCAACTTTGCTCAACCAATTCTATTGCGCAAGCCAATATTCATCTATAATTTCAGCAAGTTTACTATATTTTTAATTAAACTTACTCCGTTTCACTAATCTATTAGATTGACAAATTAATAAGAAACTCGGTTTAGATAGTCTGGTCATCCATTCCAGCATATCCATAAATGTAAAAACAATATCGACCATAAATCAAATCGCCCCCTATTGAGGGGCATTTAATTATTAGTTTTTTTTGGGACAGTTCATACTGAAAAGCACAAATAAAATGTATTTAAACAATTAGCCAATTAAATGATTGTGGTTATAGGAGTTGTCAATGTTTTTGGGAAATCTGTATAAATGTGATATGGTTGACTTACCTGTTTAAGTTTATTTTTTCTTTCAAAATTATATTAACGAAATTGGGAAAAAATATTTATTTTATTTTATTTATTTATTTAATAAAAGAAACTTATCTTATCAAAATTCACAAATCATTTTTTTAAATATATTTTAATTCGTTAACTTATTTTTTCTGTCTTTTACATTATTATTAAAAAAATTGAATGTAAAAATAAAATTCCTTAATATTTAAGAAAAAAACTAGTTATCATTTAATATGGTATAATTAACCTACCTAACTCATTAAAAAAAACGATTATTGATATTTTTATAGATTGTTTATTTACTTTCTTACTTGTGCAATTCTATGTTTTATATTGCATGTGTGTTTATTTTATTTTCTTAATTTTTAAAAAATTATTAATTTTTACATATTAATATTTTATTTTTCGATTAATTATAAATATTAATTTTTCAATTAATTATAAATATTTATTTTTATTGTTTGAGTTGATTTAAGATGATTTGAAAGTTAAAAATTATTTTTCCAATCTTCAAAGAAATATCACAATTTGTCCCTTAAAATTAATTATTTGATTATATATACATGTTCCTAGAAAAATCGTAACTTTCTATTAAAATATAGAAAGTTACATGTGTACATGCCTTGTACATCCAACATAAAAGAAAGAAGAAAACATAATAAAGGGTTTAAATTTAAACATACAAGTCATAAGTCAAATAAGGTATCTGTGTAGAAATATTTTGACACAAATAAGACGTGAGTAGTATCCATGCTAGGGTTTAAATTTAAACATACAACTCATACGTCAAATAAGGTATCTGTGTAGCAATCTTTTGACCCAAACAAGACGTGAGTAGTATTCATGCTACTTTGATGAAAGCATAATATTACAAAAATATGTTTTTCCACTATCCCAATGTTCAAAAAATAAATAGGAAATGATATGCAAAAACTTGCCTGAGATTATATATATAAAGAGGGCTGATATTCATAATTTTGAAGCCTCCCATTTTTGTTGTTGCTGACCTACTAAGAGCTCGGATCACTTTCTAGCACCCTCTTTAGAGAGTATATATGTGTATATGCTCCGCTCCTTGTATATATGATGGAAAGAAACAAAGTCACAAGATGTTTTTAAACATTTGAATTGTTCTAAAATATGCAACCAAATATGATTCTGGAATCTCTCGACAAAATTGAAACAATTTATCACATTTAAAGAATCCCTAAAAGTTTGTATGGAATGACATCCCAACTTGCTCAACATAAGAGAAGTTTTAAAGAAAGAAGTTCTGCAAAATTATTAGTCCGTCTTCCTAGACCAATTTTTTATTGTAAGCAGTGGTGAGTATTGAGGTGTATAATTATCCCTCCACCATAGATTATGTGTTCGTCAAATGCTCCAATGAAATAGGCCTATGAGATTTGGTCATTTATTTCCTCCACTACTATCACTCTAAGGGCTAAAATTGACTCCTTGGAAGGCATAAGAAAATAAATAGCCTCAATTTTGGAGTCAATGAGCACATGGGTTTAGTGGTATATGAAAATTTATTTATTTCTAGAAATCCAAACTCCCTAGCAGAAGAGGGGAGGGATGTACATGTGCATTTTGTCTTGAGCCGCATCCCACCATGATTTGGAGGTCTCCTCAAAATTCTAACCTCGCCAATCTAGATTGCATCCGAGTCTTTATTTGATGAGCTCCAATGTACTGAGGGGGAAGGGACAGTTAAGAAACATATGACTGGTTGATTCTTCCACATTTTTTGCACAAATCGCACCAACCAAGACCTTCTCTCCACATTTTTTTTAGGTTATCCCATGTCGGGATCTTATTTCTAATTACACACAAAAGGAAAATTCTAGCTTTGGTTGGACATACCAGCTTCCATAGTTTAGTCAAACACTAGTCTTGTTCTATTTGAAGCTATGATTCTATCTGAAAATGGTATATGAATTTAGAGGAGTATACCCCTGAAGGTGCATGGACCCATTTTAGCATATCTTCACGGTCTGTGATTCTAATATGGGATCATCTCAAGGCTTCTATATACTCTTGGCAAATATCCGTAAATTCATTTTTTAATTGGAGCTGCTATGCGCTCATCCATATTTGTGACCAGAAAGTGGGTCTTATATTATCCACAACCTGTCTCAAATAAATTATCCCTTTCTTATTCAAGACAATTACCAATTCCTAGTGAAGACCAAATTTTTCTCGCCCTCCTACCTAGGGGTCAAGGTTGATTTTAAATCTTTATCCATTTACTATGTACAAAGCTAGTCCCGATCCTACAACATTAAAAAAGTCCACTATTTCTTTCCATATTGTTGACGTGTTAGGGACCCTTTTCATAGGTTTTCTAGCCCATTCCTCCAATGAAAGAGAAAATATATATTTCCTTGACACCACCATGGTCCAGAGGTTTTCAACAGATTAAATTCTCCAACTTGATTTTGTATATAAAGATTTTTCAAACAGGGGAAGGTATTTTAATCCCCAAGCTCCCCATGATTTAGGCAGTGCAATTTTGTTCCACGCGACCCATGGTAGAGCGAATTCCTCCTTATTTCCTACCAATAGATATCTCCCACACATTTTCCTTATGACTTGTAGAATACCTTTCGGGACACCGGTGAGGGCGGTCCAGTATACTGGAATCGCTTCAATCAATGCTTTAATAAGAACCAATATTCATGCTCTTGACAACCATTTATAGCTCCAATGTATGATTTGTTTCTCCACTTTTCCACAATCCACCTCCATTCAGGCTTTCTATAAGCATTTTCTTTTAGATAAAATCCTAAATATTTAAAACTTTTCTGGATAGGATTTTCCTCAAATGGCAGATAAGATTGTTCTCTTCGAATTTCATTTTGAGTTAAGCCTTCATATGCTAGGGATGATTTCCTTTCATTGAGAGCCATCCCTATTTCTTTTTGGAAGAGAATTAGTGCATCTTTTAGGTATTCTGGGTCTTGCTTAGATGCATTGTTGAAGAGCAAAACATCATCCACAAAAAGGAGATGTGTGATGAATAAATTGGAGGCAAATTCAATACCTTGAAGGTCTCCTCTCCTATTGGTTACTAATAACACTCTCATAAACGTTTTAGCTTATAGAAGGAAAGTGAGAGGTGATAGAGGAAACCCTTTCCTTAGCCCTCTTTTAGAGTGAAAAGGGAGAAACTTATCTATTTATCAAAATTGTAAATGATACATTAGTTATACAACCCAAAACCCAATTGATGAAAGTAATTTCAAAACATAGACGAGTCAACAATGTGCAGAGATAGATAAAACAATGTCAGGGATTGTGGATATGTCCCCTTTGTCGAGAGTCTTCAACCACTCGAAGTAGGTCGTCGCCAACCAATTTATGGAAACCTTGATAGAATTCCATAGTCCATTCCTCTAGACCTGGAATTTTGTTCTTGTGCATGGATTTTAGAACAACTTCCAACCCCCCCTTCGTAATTGGGGTCATCAAGTTTTGATTGTCTTCTTCCTCTAAAAAACTAGGGAAAAATTGAGCAATTATGATCACTTCAGCAATTGTTGCTTCTTGTGGAGCCTTGTAAATGGTTTTGAATAAATCCTTGCCTAGGGCCATGATCTCTTCAAAGTATTTAACCTTACTTCTATCTACTTTTTACATTTCCTAGATAGTATTGATGTTATTCCTCCCTCTGGCAAAATTATGGAAGAACTTGGAATTTTCGTCACCAGTCTTTAAAAAAATTGCCCTACCCTTGAGCCTCCACTATTCCTCTTTATCTAGTAAAATCCTTCTTTTTCTTATTTGCAGGTATTTGATCATGTCCTTTGCATCCTGTGAATCACAACCCCCTCCTTTAGGACATTCCATTCTTTCTAGCTCCTCTTCAATCATATTAAAATCTTCCTCATCCTGTATCTTGTTTTGTTTTTCCCATAGGACTGAAGCTTGTTTTTCCTTCTTGATATTTTCCATGAATTGATGAGTGAATGATCTCATCTAATCTGGATTGAAAGGGATCCATGTTTCTTTTATGAGCTTGACATAACTCTCCTCTTTCATCAAGGAAGAATTGAACTTGAAGGGGCTTCCTGGTTTCTTCCATCCACCCTTTAATTTTAGAAAACTTGGGTGGTGATAAGAGTCGCCACCAACTCCAATCCACTAGAAAACATTTGGATTCTGCCTACTAATTCTTCTTCCATAAGAAATATTCCCAATATTTTCACCACTATGGCATTCCTTGTGCGCCTATTCCTCTAGGCCGGATTGTATTCAATCAAATTTATGTCAATGAGCCAACATTCTACCAGCTTCCTGGAGAATAATTCTGCCAAGGGATATTCATGTTCTTTGAGACCCCAAATCTCTGAGGCCCCAATGAGAAATTCATGTCCCCCTAATCACTAGTTTTTCAGTCTTCATAAAATATTTTGCAAACAAAAAGTTTCAAATTCTTTTCCTATCTTGACAAGGGTCATATACATTAATTACAGTTAAATCGATACAAAGGTCTACTGAGAAAACCTCCGCCCCTAGGATTGTCTCAGAGCTCCAGAGATTTGAAATTCTGAACTTACTTAAGTTAAAACCTCTTATGATGCCACTCGAACACCCTCTTGCTTCCAAGGATAAGAAGAACCACCCCAAAAACATATTATTGAGCACCTCACTTATATTATCGCCATGTCCAAGGGTTTCTTAAATCAAAATAATGTATGGGAAAGAAGAGGAAATAAGACTTTCAGATCTAGTGTCTTATGGGTACTAGATAGAGCCCTACAGTTGAAGGAAATGACTAACATTTGCAAACCGCCACAGTGGTCTGCGCCTAACCATTTGAAAAGCCTAGCTTAGCCCCACACCATGCCCCCTCATTTAGAACTCTTTCCATATCTTGTTGTGTGTCAAATTAGAAAATGAAAAACCCTTTAGAGCATAGGTAAAAATCGTTGCTATGTAACTAGGAAGAAAACACCCATTGACATTGATCTTTAGGTCTTGGCCAAAAACCATTAAACTTGTATATTACTGTCTTAGTTTGGAGATCAACAAAATACAATTTAACCTCAGGGGTTTTTACATCCATAGTTGGGACCTTGTCCATTTTCCCGACTATGTAACGTCCTAACAAATTTTGGATTTGATGAACTAGAGCAATATTATTTCCTTTCACTGCATCATTAAATGAGAATGGACTACTTGGGTTTCTAGAATTTCTATTGGGGTTTTTGAAGCATGTAGCTCCACCCTGAAGTCGTAGATTTAATATTATGGTTGAATCGCTTACCATACCATAATATTTTAGTTGTAGGAGATCCTGAAGCACTTTTCCTTCATATAACAAAACTTGGAGCATTGTTGGTATTCCCATGTCAATTTGAAAGGTTTACTTCGGTGTTTCACTAGATTTGAGCCACGAATCCATTAAAGCAATGTGTTCCCATTAATTTTTTTAAAAATATATTGTATTTTCATTTTTTTATTTGTCTTTTATCCATGAAAGATAGAGAGTAGACCAATATAAGGGTTGATCGAGAGATAAAACATAAGAATTTTCCAAATGTGAAGATATAAGGCAAGGAAGAAAACCATTGAAGGGAAAATCTCCAATGTGAATCATGCATGTCCCTTGGGAGACTGGGATGTTCATCATCACACTCTTCACTAGTGTTTTAGGAGCACACATTAGCCCTAAACCATGGCCCTCATTCGCACCTCGCACTAAGATCATAGTCAACAGTGATCGCATATGGCGATTTACTACAATAAAGAAAAACCCTAATAATTATGGAGAGCTCCATTCATTCCCCCTCATTTAAATCATTTACATATATTAATAAATTTAGTTTTCAATTAATTATATTTTCGAAACTAATTAAGATATTCTTATTTTTATTATTATATGAATATCTAATCATTGTTTAATATAAATAATCACTTCTATTAATATCTTTTCCGCCATCATAAAAAAATTACAATCCCTACTTTAATAAAACCATAATCATATTATATGTAGGTTTATGTATTAAACATAGATACAACATGGTTAGAACGGATCTATAAAAGATAATTATAATTGCAGTTAACATCATTGAAATTTTATTTTTAAAATTAAATATAGATAATTCAAAGAGATAATTGTATATCCACCGTAAAAGATACCAAATTATCCTCCTTCACATAATAATTTAGTAATTGATAAACAATGGATGATGCTTGATAATTGAAAGAGATAATCGTGTATCCACCATAAAAGATGCCAAATTATCCTCATTCACGTAATAATTTAGTAATCAATAAACAATTTTTGACGCCATGAGTGGAAACGTAATGCTTGATTTACGTCACGAGTGGAAACGACAAAGAGTTCATGGATTTCTAAAGTTGGAGACGTAGTCGGGGGATGACTTTGTCATCTTAACATTCAAAGAGATAACATTTGACAATTTGGATTGCTTCAATTACATGAATTTGGATTGCTTCAATTACATCAATTATTTAAATTGTCAAATAATATTGCATTCTGAGCATTCCAAGAAACATCCTTCTCAAATAATTTGGCAATTTGAATTGAACCATGCTTCTCCCATTACATCAATAATTCTTTGAATTGCCAAATGATTTTGTATTATTCTGAGCATTAAGAGAACCTTCCTTCTCAAGTAGTTGACAATTTGGATGGCCTCAGTCGCTACAGGTTGCGCTTGCCCCTCAATAGTCAATGCAACTTATCTTCACTGAAATCGTTTATTCGATTGAATGTCTTTAGATGAGTTCGCTGCATCGATTAATCGATTTCCTTTTTTATTATTTTAAATTGTCTTTCAACTTTGCATTACACTATTTTATATGTAATTTTACAATTATATATATTTCAAGATTTTTTGTTGTTCAAAATACATTTTTGAATACATAAATGAATTCAACACCTTAAATATCTCCTGGAGCACTCTGATTATGAACATTAAACAATTTAAACTCGTACTTTTAAATCTCTCAGATTTTCATTAAAATGAACTAGAAAAATGGTGGTGAAAAAGGCTATTTCGTCATATGCGTGTGCACTATGTTAATTAACCAACTTAAATCTATGTAACACATGATTTATCATACACAAAGAGGGATCAAATCCCTCAAAGTGCAAGCCTTCTTTTTGGTGTGTAGAACAGATTTGCACTTCAAGGGATTTGATCGATGCATGATAGATAGATTTGGTGTTAGATGGATCTAAGTTGGTTCCAGTTGATGCCAATATTGTCACATTTTTAAATTATTATTATTATGTATATCTTTGAGATAAAAATTCAATATTCACGTTATATTTACTTTGCTTGGAATGACCATATCATTCTCTTCTTTATTTTGGTTTGTGTTTCTTTCCTTGAATAGTTTTATTTTGGTTTATGTTGCTTTCCTTGAATAAACTTTGGTACACCTGTGTTTGGATATTTTGAGTGGTTTGTGTATTTATGCGTTTGAATTTGGATGATAATGTTTGTGAATGTTACAATTGTTGTGTTATATTTTTATATGTGTATGTAATTGTTTATTAGTAAGTAGTTGGTGATGAAGAAGTGAGACAATCTTGTCGTGGTGTTCCATTTTTAATAATTTAAAGTGTCAATATTACTCTTGAAATAATTTTTTCCTTTGTTTGTGTTTCAAATAATTTATTTCCTTGAAGAATATTTTGACAATTTTTTTTTTATCTATAGTCTATTTTGCAAAGTCAAGAAATAATGTATTTTTTATTTTTTTTAATGAGCGGCCAAATTATAAAATATCTACATTATTTGTTTCTCCAAACAATTATCACATCTCCTTCAAGAATATTTTGATTTGTTTTAATGTTCATAAATATACATTTTGTTCTTATAAATATTTTGAATACATCATTGTATGAAATTACTCTTTTAGTAATTTTGAATATATGTAAGTTCAATATATTTTGAAGATATGTAATTGTTTATTAGTAATTAGTTGGTTATGGAGAAGGGAGACGATCTTGTTAAGGATCAATTTTAACTTTGTAGGAGGATTGATTTTTGACATCTTTTTCATTTTAATTCTAGGAATCACAACTTTTCACAACTAATTATTTCCTAATAGTGTCCCACTACGTATTACTAAATATATCTTGATTTTTTTTTAATAATCTACTACCTCAAGATTAACAATATCTAATGAATATACTACAAACAATCAAATAGGATTAGAAAACACCATCTACAATCAAATCAATGCATCTAATGCAAACAATCAAATGAGATAAATGAGATTAGAAATCAAATCCTACACTAAAATCATACATCTAGTGTAAGCAATCATATAGGATTAGAAATACACATCTACACAAAAATCCATGCATCTAGTGCAAGCAATCAAATAGGATTAGAAATCCACATCTACACTAAAATCCATGCATCCAGTGCAAGCAATGAAATAGGATTAGAAAATCACATCTACGCTGAAATCAATGCATCTAATCCAAGCAATCAAATATAATTAGAAACCAAAATCTACACTCAAATCATTGCATCTAGTGAAAGAAATCAAATAGCATTAGAAATCATCATCTACATTTAAATCAATGCATCTGGTGCAATAAACCTTCTTCCCTCTCTCCCCTATCCATCCAATCTTGGAAATTATTTTTAATAATTTATAGTCTCAAGATTAACAAAATTTAATCCATCTAATGCAAGCAATCAAAGAGGACTAGAAAACAACATCTACACTGAAATAATTGCGTAGAATTCAATCAATCAAATAAGACTAGAAGGAAACAACTACAATGAAATCAATGCATCTAGTGCAAACAATCAAATATAATTAGAAATGAACATCTATACTAAAATCAATGCATATAGTGCAAGCAATCAAATACAATTAGAAATCAACATCTACGCTGAAATAAATGCATCTGGAGCAAGAAATCAAATATGATAAGAAATCAACTTCTAAACTGAAATCAATGCATCTAGTGCAAGCAATCAAATAGGATTAGAAATCATTATATACACTGAAATCAATGCGTATAGTACAATAAATATTCTTCCCTCTCCCCCATCCATCTCTATCTATATCCCCCTCCATCTCTCCTTCTTTGTCTCTCTATCTCAGCCCCCCAAACACACACATATACATACTCCATATCTCTCTCTCTCTCTCTCTCACTCTTCACCTCCGACCTATATCTCTATCTTCCTCTGCCTCTCCTTTTTCTCTCTATATCACCCCAAAAACATACACACTCTTTCTCCATATCTATATATCTCCCCCTCACTCTTCCTCTCCCCCTCTCTTCCCCTTCATTCTCTCTCTCCCTCATCTATCTCCCTTCACTCCTCTCCTCTCTCCCTCTCTACATCTCCCTTATCACTCCCTCTCTCTCTGTCCACCTTTCTCTATCTATGTATTTCTTCTTAATTACCCCTCTCTTTCCCTCCAACTCCATCTCTCTCTCACTCCCTCTCTCCTTCTCCCTCCCTCCCTTTGTCTCTCGCATCCCTTTGTCTCTCTTCCCTCCTCTCTCTCTTCACCCTCCAACTCTATCACTATCTCCCTCTCTCTTTCCTTCTCTTCCCCCTTCCTTCCATCTCTCATTCTTTGTCTCTCTATCTCACCCCAAAACATGCACACTCTCCCTCCACCTCTCCGTTGTCATTCTCTTGCTTCCTCTCTCTCTCTCTCTCTCTCCACTATTTTCTCTCTATTTCTTGCTTCTTCATTTTATCTCCATCTCTCCCTTGCCACTAACTTTATCTGTCTTCCCTCCATATATATATATATATATATATATATATATATATATATATATATATATATATATATATATATATATATATATATATATATATATATATATATATATATATATATATCCAAAGTTAATATATATCATAATATATGAATCTATATTATAATATAACAAATTGAATATCATGTTAAATTTAATATTGTATTAATCCAAAGTTGTTAAATTTAACAATATTAATATTATATTTAATAATGTTTTTTATGGCATGATAACAAAAATTATTACAAAACCACATCAAATTAATATTTTCAAATATTAGAACTTTGATGTGGAAATATTGATGCCCTTAAAGACTTTAATATATCCATAGGATATGCTTTTTCCCTTTAAAGAATCATTTTACAAATATTTAATCAAAAAATTTAAAACATTTTGGAGTAGGATTTTCTATTCTTTGTGTTGAATTGACCTTTTTCCTTTGATTTAAGAGGTGCTATTACCTTTTGTAAATTTGAGTAAAGCTATTTAATATTTTACCTAATTGGGAATCTTAATATGGTGAAGTTTTTTTGTTAAAGGTGAATTTATGATCCATTCAAATTTACCTATATGATAAATGAACTATTAAACTCATGAAATAATTTATTATCCATTCAAATTATTTATAGTAATACATAGTTATATTTTAATAATTAATATCAGTCCATGAATAAGATTAAAAAATTATATATAATTTAAGATTCAAGCTAATATTTTCGCTGACATTAGTAAAAATATTTTTATTATTTTTTGAAGACATGACATACTTACACATCGGGGTCATACTCAACTGTAGAGTGACATACTTACACATCGGGGTCATACTCCACTATAGAGTGACATACTTACACATTGGGGTCATACTCGACTGTAGAGTGACATACTTACACATTGGGGTCATACTCGACTGTAGAGTGACATACTTACACATTGGGGTCATACTCGGCTGTAGAATGGGTTGAGAATGAATATAAAGGTTTACCGATGTTATAGTGGATGCGTTAGTGTTTATAGTACGTCCTACCCCAATGATGTGGTTAATATTGAATCATAATGTTGGTAAGGTAGTGTGTTCGATGTTGTGAATATATTTATATATAGTTTTTATTTCGAGTGTTGATATATAAATTAAATGGTTAATAAATATAGATATTGATTCATTAAAAACATATAAGAATTAATCGAATAATGAATAAAAAAATTTACTAATGTCATAAGGGATGCATTATTTTTTATAGCAAGGTTTACCACAATGATATGGTATGGATTTAATGAATGAATCATAATATTGTTTAGGAAACTTGTTTATTGTTGTGAGTATATTTAGTTTTATAGTGAATTAACTCAAATTACTTATTACTAGCATAGTTATATAAATTAAATGGTTTGTAAATATAGATATCAATTCATTAAAAATTAAAAAAAAACATATAAATTATTTTTTCAAAATACTTTATTATTAATACCCATAAATAAAATTAATTTTGTCGAGACTAAAGAATCTCGTCTCAGATGTCTTTTGGGATAGTTTAATTCTCCAAGAGGTGGTGCCCTCTTTGTTAAATTTGGACCTTTGAACTTGTGACCTAGTGGGAACTATACCCACGAAAACCAACTAGTTTATAATTCATGGGTGAAATGCATTTGAAAGAAAACATGTAACAAGATTCTTAATCATAGATATTCTTAATTTGTAAATAGGTTTTGTTACAATGCCATGAGACAATACCATACTTAGTAATATCACATGTCCAAAAAAATCACAACTCATATTCATATCATCTTCATATGAATTTTTATTATTGTTAATGAGTTTAATTAAAATGGAAAGAAGAACATAACTACTTTGGAGATGGAACTCAATTTTTTACTTGTGACTATTATTAAAATATTATAAAATATTTTGTGAAAGTTAAATCTAAGATCCACCAAATAATTACCAATAATTAAATTAAACTTATGAAAACTTTATTCTAAAATAAAAAAATCCATAAAATAAATAATTTACACTAATCCTCCTAGATGTTTATGTATCCAAGCTCAAATGAAGAATATGTGGCCTTGCATTACACACACTTCTTGTTTCTTGTGGAGTTATGTGGACTTCCATTACATAGGCTTCTTGTTTCTTGTTGAGTTCAACTTAGTTGATCATCATTGATGGAAAGGCAAAGGAGGAAACACGCAAAATTTACATAGAAAACACATGAGTTGTTTCTCTCTCTATTTATCAAACAAACTTGATTGATTACAACAAAACCAATGTGGGGTATTATGCTTTTTAACTAGCAACTCAACTAAAACTCACTCGAACTAACTTCAACATGAAAACATACGCTATATTTAAGCTTTCCCATTGTAAGAATGAACTCGAACTGACTTAGACTTGACTCAAATCAACTTAGACTATAAATATAGACTACTCTGCATGGAAAAGTAATTAGCTATTTTTAACACTCCCCCTTAATTACTACCGGTAAACTAAGACATGACTCATCACAATGCAAACACAATTTCTCATCTAAGTCTCAGCTGGGCTTAGAACACCTAAATTTCCTCTATGCAACTCAAATACATATTTTGCTAATGTCTTGTGAATATATCAGCCAACTGATCACTCGATTTACAAGGATTTAAATAAACTTCTCCATTTCTCACAAGTTCTCTAATGAAATGATATATTGTATCAATATGTTTTCTCTTTTGATGAAACACACTATACCTAGATAGTGTAATGGTTGAGATGTTGTCATAATATGTTGTTCTTGATCCTTCTTGTTTTTACTGAAGTACATCCAAAAGTCTTTGTAACCATACTAATTCTAATCTTACTGATATTGCTACTACAAATTCTTCTTTTTCTGATGAAAGCGTCACAATAGGTTACTTATTAGATGCCTATGATATCACACCTGAACCAAGATGAAGCACATAACCAAAAGTGCTCTTCCTATCATCCAAACTTCCAACAAAATCGATGTAAGTATATCCAACCAAATCCTTCTTTTGTGTCGTTGTGTACAATATCCCACAAATTGTAGTTCCTTCTATGTATCTCAAAATCCTTTTGCTAGCTTTCCAATGTGGGTCTTTTGGAGACTCCATAAATATAGAAATCAGACTACCTCTTTGTATAATATATATTCTTGCAGCTATGAGATACATAAGGCAACCAACCAATATTTTGAATAGAGTTGGATTCACATATGGTCCTTCATCATCCTTACTTAACTTTTTCCTTGTCACTATTAGTGTAGGAGTAGGTTTATAACTTCCATTCTGAATCTTTTTTGAAATTATTTTTCATACTTATTTTCACAAATAAAAATCCCTTTCTCATTTTGTTCAACTTCAATGCCAAGAAAATATTTCATAAGATCAATATCTATCATTTCAATTTCTTTCTTCATTGCAACTTTAAACTAATCTAGTTCAAGATTACCAATATAAATCATATCATCCACATACAAACAGATAGGTAAAATTTGACCATGCTCATTTACCTTTGTGTACAAGTTTGTTCAATGTTTCTCATGCTAAATCAATTCTTTATCATATAATTGTCAATTCTAATATATCTATATCTATATATGTGTGTGTGTGTGTGTGTGTGTGTGTTAATTAACCAACTTAGATCTATGTAACATGGGATCTCTCATACGTAGAGAGGGATAAAATCCCTGAAGGTGCAAACCTTCTTTTTGGTGTGTAGAACATTAGGAAAGATTTGCACTTCAAGGGATTTTATCGATGCATGATAGATAGATTTTGTGTTAGATGGATCTAAGTTAGTTCCAATTGATGCCAACATTGTCACATTTTTAAATTATCATTATTATGTATATGTTTTTGATAAAATTCAAAATTCACATTATATTTACTTTGGTTGGAATGACCATATCATTCTCTTCTTTATTTAGGTTTGTGTTTCTTTCCTTGAATAGTTTTTATTTTGGTTTATGTTTCTTTCCTTGAATAGTCTTTGGTACGCCTGTTTGCATACTTTGAGTGGTTTGTGTATTTATATGTTCAAATTTGGATGATAATGTTTGTGGATGTTAAAATTGTTGTATTAGATTTTTATATATGTAATTGTTTATTACTAATTAGTTGGTAATGAAGAAGTGAGATAATCTTGTCAATAGTTTTAAGGAGGATTGATATTGCACATTTATTTCATTTAATTTTACATATCACAACTTTTGACAACTAATTAATTCTAAATAGTGTTCTAGTTTTAATAATTTAATGTGTCAATATTACTCTTGAAATAATTTGTTTCTTTGTTTGTGTTTGAAATAATTTATTTCCTTCAAGAATATTTTGATGAGCTTTTTTTATCTATAGTCTATTTTGCAAAGTGAAGAAATAAAGTATATTTTATTTTCTTAATGAGTGGTGAGATTATAAAATCTGTACATTATTTTTTTCTCTGAACAATTATCACATCTCCTTCAAGAATATTTTGATTTGTTTTGATGTTTATAAATATACAATTTCCACTTATAAAGATTTTGAATACATCATTGTATGAAATTACTCTATTAGTAATTTTGAATATATGTAATTGTTTATTAGTAATTAGTTGGAGATGAAGAAAGGAGAAAATCTTGTCAAAGATTAATCTCCACTTTGTAGGAGGATTGATTTTCCAAATCTCTTTTCATTTTAATTCTAGCTGTCGCAACTTTTCACAGCTAATTATTTCTTAATAGTGTCGCTCTATGTATTACTAAATATATCTTGGTTTTTTTTTTAATAATATACAGCCTCAATATTAACAACGTCTAATTCATATAATGCAAACAATCAAATAGGATTAGAAAACAACATCTACACTGAAATCAATGCATCTAATGCAAACAATCAAATGAGATTAGAAATCAACTTCTACACTAAAATCAATATATCTAGTGTAAGAAATCAAATAGGATTAGAAATGCACATCTACACTGAAATCCATGCATCTAGTGCAAGAAATTAAATAGGATTAGAAATCTACATCTACACTGAAATCCATGCATCTAGTGCAAGTAATGAAATAGGAATAGAAATCCACATCTACATTGACATTAACGCATTTGATGCAATTAATCAAATATAATTAGAAACCAACATCTACACTGAAATCAATGCATCTAGTGCAAGCAATCAAATAAGATTGGAAATCATAGCCTTCATTGAAATCAATGCATCTAGTGCAATAAATCTTCTTCCCTCTCTCCCCTATCCATGTAATCTTGAAAAATATTTTTAATAATTTACAGTCTCAAGATTAACAACATTTAATCCATTGATTGCAAGAAATCAAATACGATTAGAAATCACCATCTATGCTTAAATAATGCATCTAGAGGAAGAAATCAAATATGAATAGAAATAAATATCTAAACTGAAATCAATGCATCTAGTGCAAACAATCAAATATAATTAGAAATCAACATCTACACTAAAATCAATGCATCTAGTGTAAGCAATCAAATAGGATTAGAAATCATCATATACACTGAAATCAATGCATAAAGTATAAGAAATATTTTTCCCTCTCTCCCACCTCCATCTATATCTATATCTCCCTCCATCTCTCCGTCTTTGCCTCTCTATCTCACCCCCACAAACACACACATACAAATACTCCATGTCTATCTATTTGTCCCTCTCTCTCTCTCCTATTTCCTCTCTTCACCTCCCTTCCAAATATATATATATATATATATATATATATATATATATATATATATATCTTCATCTACCTCTCCTTTTTCTTTGTATATGTATATCTTCATCTTCAATAGTATTAGCTAAGTTTATGATCATTTCCAATTTTAACTACTTGAAAATAATTCCATTTCTAGTTTGATTAGTTCTTTGGTCATTAATATTGTTTCTTTATTCATTTCCTACTTACAAGCCTTGTCTCCTGGAATTGTCTTGTATATGGCTGATTTATAGTCGATTTGAACATGTGTATCTACATGAAGACTACTAGTGTGGTTGGCTCGGTTAATTTACAGGGAAAAAGAAATCCTTTCTTACATGATACAAAAAGCCTATTTTATGAATATTGTTTTTTCCCAAGGTATCCAGAGAAAGAATTGGAGATTACTGTGATTCTCTTTGGTACGTTTTCTTTGTTAAGCATTTTCATACCTTAATTTCTAGCTTTTGAACTTGTGTTTTATATAAATATTGTGCATAAATATCAAGGTTATTTGATTTCCTTATTTTTGGAATAAAATTTTTTAGAATTTATTTTATATTAATATGGACAATAAACATTACATGCATTTTCTACCAGAAAGGGTCATACAGACATCCACTACATGCATAGAGATGACAATGACTCGAATCATGATATCAAGAATGAAAGGGATCCATGTGTCTTGTATGAGCTTAACATAACTCTCCCTGTTAATCCAGGAAGAATTGAACTTGAAAGGGCTTCCTAGTTTCTTACATCCACCCTTTAATTTTAGTAAAGTTGGGTGGTGATCAGAGTCACCACGAGCTCCAATCCATTGGAAAAACATGTGGATTATGCCTACTAATTATTTTTCCATTATAAATATTCCCAATCTTTTCACCACCATGGAATTCCCTATGCGCCTATTCCTCTACGTTGGATTTTATTTAATCAAACTTATATCAATGGGACCACATTCTACTAGCTTCGTTGAGAATAATTTTGCTAATGGACCTTCATGTGCTTGCGGACCTGTTGTGGCCACCAACAACCCCCCTCCTTATTTAGTATTAGCAATAACACTATGTAAGTGGGGACCCTTAGTCAAAAAATTCAAAAAATCAATTAGTGCTCATATATGTCACTCCTTAAGAAATATCGCATCACGCAGAGAATGATAGGGCATTTTCTTATGAGTCAAAATGATGAAATGCGAGATTGTGATGCGAACTCCATCGCATCGCATGCATTAAGAAACACTCACGTTGGAAAACCTTAAAAATCGCCGATATGCGATATCGCATATCGCATCTCGCAAAATTGCATGGAGAACACATAACTATTAAACGATTAAGCGATTTGCGATCTTGCGATAATATGATTTGCGATCTTGCGATATTGCGATATGCGATCTTGTGATAGCGCGATCAAGCAACCTTGTGATAGCATAGCACGATGAAATTACAGTAATGCAATACAGCGAAATGAGATACTGCGATGAAGATCGCAAAAACATTCGATCGCAGATTTTCCTGGCTCAATATTCAAGAAAAAGTTTTCCATAAACCAAGAACTGGTTACGCGCTTTAATGATAATTAATGAGTTATATGCCAGTTGTTAATAAAATATGGTTTTCCAACGTGAGTGTTTCTTAATGCATGCGATGCGATGGAGTTCGCATCGCAATCTCGCATTTCATCATTTTGACTCATAAGAAAATGCCCTATCATTCTCTGCGTGATGCGATATTTCTTAAGGAGTGACATATATGAGCACTAATTGATTTTTTGATTTTTTTGACTAAGGGCCTGTTATGAAACCAGCTCAAGAAAAGATAGAAAAGAAAGATCAACGCCTTAGAATTCAGCCTCTTCGAGGGGGCAACCTCCTTTACATTACATAAATGAACAATTCTTAGATGATACAAATGACAAAACCTCCTTTCTATATATAGGAGTCTAAGGAGTCACAATATAATCCAGCCGACCTAACAATAATAATATAAAGCCACAAAAATAATAATAGAGGGATTCTATGGGGCACAGAAATAACAATATGTGGGTAATATGGGCACAACAATATAAATAAGGGGTATAACTACAATAGTAATGGGGTAATCACTAGTATTATAGGGAGCCAACATGCCCCTCTCCTTAAAAAAGTGTTGTCCTCAACGCTTGAGCAGTTCTGGATACTTCTGCATAAAATTCTCATCCTCCCATGTGGAATCTTCAGCGGATAAGTTCTTCCACTTGATAAGATACTTTGAAATTGATCGATTTCGTAGCTGTCGAGTTCTTGTTTCTGTGACTGCTTCCGGTTCCAATATAATTTTTCCTTCCTCGTCAAGTTTTGGCAATATTGTTTGAACTGGGAGCTTGTCGCCTATAACCTTCTTTAAACATGAAACATGGAAAACTGGGTGCAATCGAGAAGCTGCAGGAAGCTCCAATTTGTATGCCATAGTACCAATCTTTTCCAACACCTTGTACGGACCATAATACTTTGGTGATAATTTATTATCCTTCTTAGCTTGCTTTAGGGACATTTGCTTATATGGTTGTAGCCATAGGAATACCCAATCACCTACATCAAAACTTCTTTCACTGCGATGTTGATCTGCCTGTTGTTTCATTCTATTTTGTGCCAACACGAGGTTATCCTTTAAGAGTTGGAGGACTTGTTGTTGATGTTCGATGTGATGTTCCACTGCCTGAACCTTAGAATTTTCTCTTAAATATGATGTGATTGATGGTGGTTGGTACCCATAAAGTGCCATAAATGGGGTCATTTTTGTTGCTGTATGGAAGGAAGTGTTATACCACCATTCAGCCAGAGGCAACCATTTGACCCATTGTGTCTGTTTATCAGATACAAAGCAACGAAGATATCCTTCCAAACATTTGTTTACTATCTCAGTTTGCCCATCAGATTGAGGATGATAAGATGAGCTATGAGCTAACTGAGTACCAAGACAAGAAAATAATTCTGTCCAAAAATTTCCAGTGAAAATGGGATCTCTGTCACTTACAATAATCTTTGGGTTTCCATGTAGCTTTTGAACTGTTTCCATAAATGCAGTAGAAACTGTACTGGCTTTAAATGGATGTGATAATGCACAAAAGTGTGCATACTTGGTAAGTCTGTCAACTACCACCATGATGACACTCTTTCCCTCAGACTTGGGTAAACCTGTGATAAAATCCATTGAAACCTCCTCCCAACGTTGGCTTGGAATGGATAAAGGTTGTAATAGACCCGGTGTCTTAATTGTTTCAACTTTATTTTGTTGGCAAACCAAACATTCCGCTACAAACTTTTGAATATCTGATTTAAGGCCATCCCAAAAAAATTCCTTCTTAACCCTGTGGTAAGTTTTTAAAAATCCTGAGTGCCCTCCTAAGGGAGAAGTGTGCAATTCCATAAGAATCTTTTGTTTTAGCTGGGAATTCTTACAGAGGTATAAGCGATCTTTGTACCATAACGAATCATTTTGCCAGCTAAATGTATCAGAAGTACTGGAATCTTGTTGTAGCTTTCGAATAAGTGCCCACACTTCCTCGTCATTCTTCCATTCCTCCTTTGCTTCATTTATCCAATCTGGTTGGATAATAGAAATGGCACACAACAATGCTTCCATATCCTTATCCTTTCTTGAGAGTGCATCTGCCACCACATTTTGCTTCCCTTTTTTGTAGATGATTTCAAAGTCGTAACCCAAGATCTTTGTGACCCACTTTTGTTGCTCTTCAGAGGATAATCTTTGTTCTAAAAAGTATTTAAGGCTATCATGATCCGTTTTTACCTTGAAGTGTCTTCCCATTAGTTAGGGTCGCCATTTCTTAAGTGCATGGAGTATTGCCAACATTTCCTTCTCATAAATAGCTTTGCTTAAAAACTTTCCCTTGATTGGACGACTTTCAAAAGCAATGGGTCTTTCATCTTGCATTAGAACAGCACCAATTCCATTTCCTGAAGCATCACATTCCACAATAAAGGTTTTTGTGAAGTCCGGTGTAGCTAAGACTAGTGCTTGGCACGTTGCCTCCTTAAGATGTTTAAAGGCCTTTGTTGCTTCCGGAGTCCATGAAAATGAATCTTTGTTCAATAATGTTGTTAGGGGTGCTGCTATTCTCCCATAATTCTTAACAAACTTGCGATAATACCCTGTCAACCCCAGAAATCCTCGCAGATGCTTTATGGATGTGGGGATTTTCCATTCCTTAATGGCTTTAATTTTGCTAGGGTCTACCTTAACTCCTTCATGAGATACAATATGACCCAAATATTCCACCTCCTGGACTCCAAAGAAACATTTGGATCTTTTTGCATATAATTGTTTCTCCTCCAATAGTTGTAGCACCTTGTCAACATGTTCAACATGATCCTTCCAAGACTTGCTGTAGATTAGTATATCATCAAAAAATACTAACACAAATTTTCTAAGGAATGGTTTGAAAATTGAATTCATCAAACCTTGAAATGTTGAAGGTGCATTGGTAAGGCCAAAAGGCATGACCAAAAATTCATAATGACCCTCATGAGTTCTAAATGCCGTTTTCGGAATGTCTTCAATCTTCATTCTGATTTGATGATATCTCGAACGAAGATCCAACTTGGTGAAGTAAATTGATCCATGCAATTCATCCAGTAATTCATCAATGACAGGAATGGGGAACTTATCTTTAATAGTGAGCTTGTTGAGCTCCCTATAATCTGGACACATGCGCCATGATCCATCCTTCTTGTGCACCAATACTACTGGAGCTGAGAAAGAACTTTGACTCGGTTGAATTATACCAGCCTCTAGCATTTCTGCAACCATACGTTCAATTTCACTTTTTTGGACATATGGATATCTGTACGGCCTTATGTTTGGAGGAACACTTCCTGGAATCAGATGAATAGCATGATCATGATCACGCATAGGTGGGAGACCTTTGGGAGTCTCAAATACCTTGGAATGATTGTCCAGGACTTTTTGGAGATCTGGAGAAATAGATGATTCCAATGTGGAAACATCTAGCGAACATAATTGTGAAACTACACCTCTTTGCTCCTTTTTTAGAAGCTTTGTCATGCCATTAGAGCTGATTATCTTTCCTGGTTTCCCTGCAATACCCCTTAATTCAACTTCCTTTCCTTCCATAGAAAATTTCATGAAAAGTTCTTGAAAATTAAAAGCTATTGTACCCAAGGATTGTAGCCATTGGACTCCTAGTACAACATCAGCACCTCCCATTGGAATGGAAAGCATTGGGCTAGTCAATACATATTCTCCCATGGATAGCTTGATATTATGGCACTTTCCAGAACAATTTATTGTTCCTCCATTTGCAATCATCACTTGACACTCTGGTGCTGGATATAGGAAGCAATTCAATTCTTTTGCTACCCTACAATGAATAAAATTGTGGGTGCTTCCTGAATCAATCAATACTATTACCTTTTTCTTCTTGATTTGTCCTTCTATCTTGATGGTTTGAGGAGTGGTAATTCCCGCCAATGCATTACAAGATATGGTCGGGTTTATTTGTTCTTCATCTAGGCTTTTTTCCTGGAATATATCCTCTTCTTTTGACCTTTCTTGCTCCTTTTCTTCTTCCTCTTCACAATCTATGTAGAATAATTTCTTCTCAGCACACTTATGACCTTTTGTGTATTTGCTATCACAATTGTAACAAAGCCCTTTTGCTCTTTTTTCTTCCAATTGTTGTGGTGTCAACCTTGTAGGTTGTGGAAGACTATGGGAAACAACACTTCCGTCTTTATAGTTGTGAATGGTATGCTTCCTAGTTGCCATAATTTTGCTTTCCATTTTTCTTGCTAACCTGAATGCCTTTTCTAATGAATCAGGTTCCCAAAGGCGCACATCATGTTGGATATTATCCTTTAAAGACCCTATGAACACATCAATCCTATGCTCCTCCGGAATATCTTTTACCCTTATGTTCAATTTTTGGAACTCCTCAATGTGCTCCATTATTGAACCCTTTTGTTTGAGACTTATCAATTGGCTAAAAAAAGTGTTGCTTTTTGTATCCTCATAATGTGCTATCAATTCTTCCATAAAAATTGCCCAAGTGATAAACTGTTTACGAGAACAAAGCCATTGATACCATACAAACTGATTTGGTTCCAAATATAAAGTTGCCATACGTACCTTTTGTGTTTTTTGCACATTATTGAGATCGAAGAATTGCTCCATCTGTAATATCCATGTGGCGGGATCCTTGCCATCAAACTTCCTCATATCCATTTTTGGAACATGGTGAGTCTTCAATCCAACATTAGAGTCTATGGAATCATGATTAACATTTCTTTTGTTCTCATCATGAGTTTCCTTTAGTACTCTTTCACCCTTAGTGACTATTTCTTGTAGCAACTTATCCATCTTATCATCCATGCCATCAATTTTAGCGTCCATGCTATTCACCTTAGCTTCCATGCCATCCATCTTAGCTTCTACACCTTTCTTTAAACCATCCATCTTAGCTTCTACATCTTTCCTTAAACCATCCATTTTAGATTCTGTTGCTTTTTGTGCAAGTGACACTCGTTGCACTTGTTCTTGTAATTTTGATATATCATATAGCATTTCTTCTTCTTCTTCATGAGTCATGCTAGAGCTTTCAGGCTCCTTACTAGGTGTTTGCATTTTCTTTCCTCAGGGCATCAGTTACCAATAATAATTCTCTAATATGCCCTTTGAATTCCTTCAAAATAAATTTTCAAACCAAGCTTAAGCAAAAATTAAAGAAAATCTACACACCTTTTTTCACTTTGTAGGAGCTCAATATTGCCTCCGATGTATCTCTGTACTTTCTGATTATCTAGTTCTGAATTTGTGACCTGTAGTAGCCCTCTGTGTCCTCTTTCCAATGCCACAAGTCTGACCCAAATTGGATTCTCCAAGGAAGAGTTATGCGAAATCTCCCACAGTGACTTGATTATAGACTAGTTCAGTAGAGTGAACTTGTACGACGTGACACGTGTCACTGTTTCAACCTTTGACTCTAAAAAATATATAAAAGAAAACTACAGTCCGTCCTCTTTCTGTACCTTCTTACGAAATTTCAATCCGATGCTCAGAAAGAAAGTTATGACGATTTTCCCCAGGTCACCTGTTTTGAGTGTAATTCAAGAGTGTGCAAAAAGACCAACTTCCTCAGATCATATCTCCGAAAATATCACACGAAAAACTCTGAAATTCGGACCCAAGGTTCAGCGTGATTTATTCTCAAATGGGTTTTTTTTGTGACTTCTGAAACGTCACAGAAACAAAGTTATAGCGAAAATTCTACGATGACCTGTTTGGAGCAGCGAAAACCTAGAATCCAAAGCTCTGATACCAAATGTTATGAAACCAGCTCAAGAAAAGATAGAAAAGAAAGATCAACGCCTTAGAATTCAGCCTCTTCGAGGGGGAAACCTCCTTTACATTACATAAATGAACAATTCTTGGATGATACAAATGACAAAACCTCCTTTCTATATATAGGAGTCTAAGGAGTCACAATATAATCCAGCCGACCGAACAATAATAATATAAAGCCACAAAAATAATAATAGAGGGATTCTATGGGGCACAGAAATAACAATATGTGGGTAATAGGGGCACAACAATATAAATAAGGGGTATAACTACAATAGTAATGGGGTAATCACTAGTATTATAGGGACCCAACATGTAAAATATGGTTTTGTGTTGTTCGAAGAGCCAGTTCACGTCAAGTGGTGTGTTTTTGCATATCCATAGCATTTAAAGCTTTCCTGTCATTATTTATTATCATTACTCTCTCCTCACTTGTGAACTGCAGGAACGAAAAACAAAAGTTACACAAAGCAATGTGCAAGAAGCTATGAGGAAAAAGGGTAGAGCTCCAATGTTCAAAGACAGAGAAAAGATGCCCTCATAAACAGATACCACATGCAACAGAGCTGCAGATTCACAGAATGCTGCTGAGCCATCCATTACAGATCTTTCATATACAACCATGGTTGAATGAGTATTAAACGATGCTGATATCAACAGGCAGTTTAATGCTCAGAGTCAAGAGCTCACGAGGCCATTATTTTTACAAATTTTGAAGCTTTATACCCGATATAGATGAAGAGGCGCAAAAGGTGAAAAATGCATTAGAGAAGCCCGGATCAAAGAACGGAGGCAGTTTCTGATGCACGATTAGCGCCTAGCGCTAATCACACATCACTGAGAAAATTGCTCGAGAAGGAAAGCCTCTAACTGCTCAGTCACCTGTAAGCCTGAAAAATGCAAGAAAGCAGTGGTAAAGAAAAAGACAAACTAGAAACAGAAAGTTAAAGAAAAGGTAGAAGCAATCCAAAGGGTTAACCAAGTTGAACTGAGATTATTGCTGAACATACGCGGTAAAGCCACATAGTTAGAAGATGACTCTCGAGTATATCATCGATTTTGTTGAGAAGATGGTGCCAGCTCTTACCAATTCTGTTTGCTTAGCTCAACCAAAAGTGGAAGACAGTCAGCCGACTCTACCCAGGCAAACACTGAATGCTTGCAACGTTAAGGAGCAAATGCAGAAATAGTTAGATATTAGATTTAATTTTTAGAAATGGATTTGTTTTATTTTTTCTTAGAAAAAGGGCGGTCATTTAAACCGTATCGTGAATCTGTGTAATTAAGTTATTTAGTTAGTAGTATTTAAACCCTTCGAGTGCATTTAGAGAAGGGTCCAGAAATTTATCAAAAACTTATCCTGAGAACATACACTTTTGCACCCTCAGAGGAGGTTTTGGTGAATGAATGGAACAAGATTTGTTGATGTTTGCATTTGATATCTGCTACTGATGTTGCACTTCTGTACTCTTAGTGGATGTTAGAGCAAAGAGAGATAAATCATTGTCGCTTGAAGCTCATGAGTAGGACTAGTCATAAATGGTACTTTTATCTCTTGACCATTTCTGCTTATGTGTTAAAGTGATATACAGTTTTTAGTTGTTTATGTATTATTGCATGAATGCCTGAGTTATCATTTGGCACTTTTGTACGGTGATAGCTATTTATTTATGCTTAATGTATGAATAGCTCATTATGCGATATGTTTTTCACAACTGTTTCGTCTAACTTTTTATGTGAAGTGGTTCATCCTTATTGATTTCTTTTCTCATAATAGCTGAATGATCTTTATTACCAGTTGTTATTTGAAATCTTTTTAGATCGCATAATAGAAGAATTACATCCCGGGTTAGTATAGACTTAGATGTTGCTGCTTATTAGATTACAATAGCATAGCATTAGATTAAATTTAGAATTAGAATATCTTAATTAGGAACTGTTAGATCAGGAACATCAAATTCTACACACACACACTCATAGATTGGGAAACTGGTCCCATATCCCCAGTCGGACCCGCTATACCAAACAGATAAGGAGCTGCCAACCAAGGTCTGGACCGGGTTGGTATCCCCCTTGTTGTAGACCCGATTTCTGGGGCTTCAACATATTTGGCGCTAGAAGGAGGACCTGAACTATGAATGGCAAGTAAATCTAAATCTGAATAACATTCTGAGAGTAAATCTCCCTCACCATCTCCCCCGACTTCTCCATTATACTTAAATCCAGAGTTAAAAGTTGCTCGAGTATCAACCGCTGCTACAAACCCTGACATTTCATAACAATCTACCGTTCAACTTCCTGAAGTCGAATCTTTGATTCACAAACATCAGCGATTTTATATTTCTCCTCAAAGGTCTGATAAATCTCAAGGCAACGTGACTTCGTAATATAACCGTTATCACCCCAAGAAACTCACCTAGGTTGCATATCAGTGATGCTCGGGAACATTAAAAATTCAATAGTTTTGTTGGATAAAATGATGGATAAATGGAAGATGTGCAGTACCTTTAAGTCAGATAACCACTCCTACTATGATTTACCCCAGACATGGGTGAAGACCCCCAAACTACAAGGCTTTCAACCACCAACTACTCAGAGCTTAAAGTAAAAGTGATGATGGAGAAGACTAATTACACCAGCAGATGCAGAGGACTCTGTGATGGCCAGCTGCAACCAGTTAGAAGATCTGTGAAACTATTGTTTAACACACAGGCAGAGTGACAGCTCCCTGATATCAAACAATAGCAATCTGCAAGCAATTTCAATGAACCACTAAATTATAATATAGAGGTGGGATGACAACCCCTCTGATATTAAAAATCCACAGCACATCAAATAAACGCAAGCAGGCACAACCTAGAACATAGAAGAAGTGAAAAGCGAGCAGGTGATAGCAAAAGAAGCTTGTATTAGTGGAAATCAAGACCAGAAGCTACAGGCCTCATAGCATTTACAGTCTCCAGAAGTTAAAAGGCTACAATAAGCTCTCATTCATCAAGAACTCATCAAAATCCTTTACATCTCTCTTCTGGGTATATATGGTGTTACATTGCAAAATATCTCTATCAAACCATGTGTGGAGGAGCCCATAAATGGCCACCAACCATATTTACATTCAAAAATGGGCCGCTGATACAAATCTGGCTATGCCGTAAATGGATTTGACCTCTCTGTTGCTCTGCAGTCCTCCTATGGCGTGAAATACCAATGGAGCCATAACCATTGAATGCTCTGATCAGATAAATGGTGTCCTGCTTCCTCCTCGGCCATACTGTTGATTAAATGCAGTCGCCGAACATTAAAATGGCTCCATCATGACTGTTTTTCTTATTAAACAGTGAAATACTATCAAGCTGCTCATTCCTGCCCATTAATGCTTCACTTGGACTCCACAAGGTTCATTCATGGCTTAATCATTTATCGGGTCCGTCATTTGGGCTGCAATGCATATCTTAAGCTGGTCGATCCTCTGTTTATTTTATATTTGAAAATACTCATAAAACTACTGCAAAATCACGAAAAATGGCTTTGGCGGATTTGAATAATATATATATTTTACTTCCGAACCCTTTTGGATCTGAGACCCATCGCAATCGGCAGCTGCCCAGGCATCCGTTGTATTTTCTTTATATTTCCTTATACACAAAAAATTCGCTCAAAAACCATTGAAATTGGCTTTAGCGCGGATTGAAATTTTAACAAACGTCATTCATAAGATATCGGGTCCAAACTTCGTCGCTATCGGCACCCACCAAGGCTCCCTTTGAATTTTCTTTATACAAAGAAAATACATAAAAAACAATGAAAATTCGAAGGGCGTGGATTTGAAAAATTATGAAATGAAGTGCTGTGCATATATCGGGTCCGGCCCGTCGGCTCGCACCATAACATATGGTAAAGCCCCTGCCAATAGTGATACTGCTGCAGACCCGAAATGATATAAAATGGAGCGCTGTATTGACCTCGAGTCCAGCTTATCGGGTCAGAACATGATTTATGTTAAAGCCTGCCCCTTTGTAATCGCCGATAGCGAAATGCCGACGCGATCTGGACCGTTGATCGGCTAGATCCAACGGCTGAGATTGAAGCGGAGCCTTAAGCCTGTAATCTTGGTTTTTACATAGTTTTTGGGGTATTTCCACCTCTCGATAGTGCATTTCTGCCCTCCAAAGGGCTTTCCCCTTGCAATTTTTTCGATCGGTGGAAGACTTTTAGCCATGATTTGAGAGTTTGAACAGCATCAATGGATCCTTTGGCATGATTATAAGTGTGTTTGCAGCCTTTGAGAGTGTTTGAGTCCATTTTTTTATTCTTTTGTACAACAAAGCTAACACTGGCTCCTTCTGGGGATGTGATCCTCCCTGTGAGGTCTCAAGAACCTGCAGATCAATGCCTTTCCAGCAACAAACTAATTAGCCAAAATTCCTAGTGTTCCATTGGGCATGGAGTCTACTACAGCTACACTAAAAACTAATAAAAGCATAATATTTACATCTTTTAAGGCCAAAATACCTTAAATCACATAGTTCTTCAGAAACCGCCCATTAACTGGGCCATCAAAGACTGGTTCTCCTTGCATAATTTTCAGTATCAAAAGGGCCTGGATAGGCCCTTGAATCTGTGAAATGATGAAAGGGCCTATCCAGAGAGCATCAAACTTCCCATGATTTCCTTTCTTTTCTTTAAAAGCATCCCATTTCATGACCAAATCCCCAACCTGGAAATTGTTTCTTTTTGTCTTCTTGTCAAAGGCTTCTTTGACCTTTTGTTGATGTGCTGTAGCTTTTTGAATCAGTTGCTCTCTGGTCTGATATAATTCTGTTAAATCAGTGATTCTGTTGGCCATATCATCCTCTTCATTCTGCGCTGTTTGGAGAAACTTTGCCACATGGAGGGTAAGTTGAATGGGAAAAACAACATCAGTACCATATACCAGCTTGAAGGGAGAGCAGCCTGTAGATCTCTTAATGGTCACTCTGTCCGCCCAAAGTGCATACTTCAGCTTGGCATCCCAATTCTTCTTATTATCCTCTAACAGCTTTTTAATAATCCTGATCAGACTTTTATTAGAGGATTTTGCTAGACCATTCCCTTGGGGGTAATAGGAGGTGGAGTGGACAAGTTTAATGCCCATTGAATCACACATTTCCACCAACTCTTTTGCCTTGAAGGCTGTTGCATTATCTGTTATAAGCTTATGTGGGCAACCGAATCTGCTGAAAATGTTTTCTAATAAAAATTTCATTACCACATTATGATCAACCTTCCTTGTTGGGATTGCTTCAATCCATTTTGTAAAATAATCAGTGGAAACCAATATCCACCTGTGCTGGCCACTAGAGTGTGGGTTGATTTCACCAATGAAATCCAAGCCCCACTGCTGAAAAGGTCCCTTTGCAATTATTGGTTTTAATGGCAGGGATTTTAATTGCTGCTTACCTTCAAATCTTTGGCACCTGTCACAAGATTTAACAAAAATAAATGCATCAGAAAATAAAGAGGGCCAATAGTACCCAGCTCTAAGAATCTTATGGGCTGTGGTTTTCCAGTAATGATGTCCTCCACACATGCTGTCATGGAATTGTTGCATAACCTCTATTGACTGTTCCTTGTCCAAGCATCTCAAAAGTACTCCTGATGGATCCCTCCAGTAGAGCAAGCCATCATTGATGCAATATTTTATTGCCTTGAGCTTTAAATTTCTTGCTTGACTTTGAGAAAAATCTGAAGGAACTTCTAGCTTTGAAAGGAAATTAATAACTGCAGCATACCAGCTGCATGAAGCTAGATTCTCAGCCACTGACTGTCCTCTTTGGGTTTCAGTTGTTTCATGCTCTTGTATTTGACCATTTTCTGCTACATTGAACAAGAAATCAATGTCCAAAGACCTGCAATTTTCTTCAGCCAACAGTTTAGCAAGCCCCTGACCTCTTACCAGGTTGGCGGGCTTCAGCTCTATGTTGAACTCTATCATTTTTGCAATCCACTTCGCTCTTTTTCCATCAGCATCAGGCTAGGTTAAGACATCCTTTATTGTAGCAGAAGGCACATATGCAACTATTTTGGAATGCAAGATGTATACTATGAAAGATTTCAAAGATTTGATAAGAGCATAAGCCTGCTTTTCAATAATATCATACCTTAGTTCAGCATCCCTCAAATTCTTGCTGAAAAAGGCCACTGGATGCTCTTGACCTGCTTCATCTTGCTGCAACAGAACAACTGCAATTGTGTCCTTGGAGGCAAATGAAAACAAGTGAAACTCCTTGCTATAGTCAGGGCTTATTAAAGTAGGAGCTTGCATAATAGCCTTCTTAATGGAATCAAAATATTCCCTTGCTGCATCAGTCCATATTACCTCTGCTCCCTTTTTCAACATGGAGGTTATGTGGTTGACTAGCTTTGCAGAATTAGGAATGAACCTCCTTACAAAGTTGATTTTGCCCCAGAAAAGATTGTATATCTTTCTTTGATCTTGGGATAGCCAAGGCCTGAATTGCTTTGACTCTTTCTGGGTCGATTTGCATACCTGCAGCAGACACTACATGCCCCAACAGTTTGCCTTCTTCCAAAGCGAATTGGGATTTTTTGGGATTGAGTGAAATCCCAAACCTTCTGCACTTCAAAAACGCCTTTCTTAAATGTTGTAAATGATCGTGGTGGCTACTAGAATAAACTGTTATGTCATCAAGGTAGATTAGCACAAATTTATCCTTTTCTCCCACAAAAGCTATATCCATAGCACGCTGAAAGGTGGCTCCAGCATTCATCATCCCAAATGGCATTTTAGCATACATAAACGTGCCCCAAGGTGTGGTAAATGTTGTCTTCCCTTGATCATCTGGGTGCACAGCGATTTGATTAAAGCCTGAAAATCCGTCTATAAAAGACATTACTTTGGCACCTGAGACTTGCTGCAACAAATGCTCCATTTTTGGCAGAGGATAATTATCCTTTTTGGAACATTTATTTAGGTTCCTGAAATCAACACACAGTCTGATTTCTCCATTCTTCTTCCTCACAACAACCAGATTTGCCACCCATTTAGAATATCTGAGAGGCACTATTATTTTAGCAGCCATCAACTTTTTAATCTCTCTCTCCACCAGAGGAAGGATCATAGCGTTCATCGGTCTCAACTTTTGTTTGAAAGGAATAGTATCTTTTTCAAGCGGAATTTTATGTTGAATTACATTTTTGTCATATGTTTTTAGATCACCGTACTCCCAAGCAAACACATCAGCAAATTGCCTCATTAGTTTGCAATATGCAGCACTCTGATCAGCAGATAGATTAGTGGATAGATTTATGAATTTGGGCTGACCTGGACCTCCTATATCATGCTTGCAAACTTCAGGCTTATCTTCTTTTTGGGCAGCTTTGTAAGGCACATCATTGTGGTCAAATAATCTCTCAAGAGGAATTAGACCCTTAGGGATATGGTTACTAGGAAGCTGGACTATGTTATTCTTGCCAATTTTATTTCTAAGCTGGGACTTGGGATCTTCTAACAAAGCATCATTATTTTGGTCAATTTGCATTTTAGAGAACTCATCAATGACTTGAAGGAACCTATTTAACTCATCATCATCATCAAAAACCTTCCAATGGTGGACATTATCAGGGACAAAGGTTCTATATTTTATTTGTACCTCATAAACTAGTTTGGGAGGTGATGGAGGGATGAATAAACTAGCAGAGACAGCAAGGGAATCAGCAAGCTGATTTTTGGCTCTAGGAATATATGAAATGCAGAAAAAATCAAAGAACTCTTTGACTCTCCATACCTCATTTCTGTAAGCTCTCAGCCTTGGGTGCTTTGCTTGGAATGTTTTATTTACTTGTTGAATTATCAGATCAGCATCTCCGAACACCTTCAGATTTTTTATTCCTCTATCTTTGGCTTCATGAAGGCCCAACAGCAGTGCTTCATATTCTGCTATGTTGTTTGTCACCTGAAAAACCAGCTTCAGAGACAATTGAACTATTTCTTGTTGTGGAGATACTAGCACCACCCCTGCTCCTGCAGTCTCCTTGGTACATGCTCCATCAAAGAACATCTCCCAAATCTGACCACCTGTATCATGCTCAGCCTAAGCTGTTGGTTTCCTGATCTGCAACGCAGCCTTCTGGGATTCTTCTATTTGGAGAATGAAAGCTCCAAAGTCGGTGTCCACTGCATATATGGGATGGTTTGTAGGATTCTTCTCATCACTAATGATATATGCCAGCTGTGCTTCTCTATATAACCTCCTGCTTTCTCCTCTAAACACTGGAACAGTTGCATATGATAAATCATTCTACAATGTCCCTCCTAGCCTCTTAATCCACCCTCTAGACAACAGCATACCAAACTTAGGAGGAACATCAGCCACCACTATATCCATCATCATGCTTTTCATGGGCAGCTGGGTTAAGGTAATGGCCAGATCCTTAATTAATCCAAGGCATTTTACCTTACTTGAATCAAAAGAGAACAAATCATGATAAGGTCTAGTGATATCAAGGCCTAACTCTTCCATGACAGTTTTAGGCATTAGATTGTGGCTGGCCCCTGTGTCTAGCAAGCAATTGTGGAGGATTTTATCATGGATAGTTAATGAAACATAGAAAGATATAGAACTATTATCAGTAGGTTCAATCATGGGACTAAACACAATAGCAGGCTTGTCATCTTGCAAATTGACAGAGTCAATGGAGGTTTGTTTAGGCTCTAGTTCAAGGGCCTCAAGGATGGGTTTTCTAAATAATTCACTCTTCACCAACTCAGCTAGAGGCATGGATATTTTCAATTTCTGAATTTCTGACTCGAGACTAAAGAAGAGAATACTTTATCAGCAGTTTTTACCACTTGAAATGGAGCTTTGAGGGTGACAGGATCAGCTGCTGGTCTTCTTTGCCTGCTATTCTGTGGCATTGTTTGAGCAGTTGTTTCTTGTACAACATTTTCTTTGACATTCTTTGCATTGGATCTTAGATTATATCTTTGTTGTTGCTCACCAGATTGCAGAACAGCACCACTATCCCACCTCTGACTATTTTGCTCTTGCAGCAATGACTCTTCATATTCCGCCAATGTTAGAAATGCAGCGCTTCCTTTATCCTCCGAGAAGTGAATTTCATCCTCATATTCTTCAAATTGTTCCCCCTCCATGACTACATTCTGAAAGGGAGCTTTTACTCTATGATATTCTTTTGATTCTTCATCCCTTTGCATAATTTGTAGCTGCTCATTTGCTTTTCTAAATGGGTTTGGATTTCTTGGAGCAAATGTGTTTTGCTGCCTTGTTTTCCCTGAAGTCTGCTCCACTTTTAGCTTAGAAATTTCAGCAGCCAATGACTCAATCATCTTAGTCATTTTGTCTAATTTAGGCTCTGAAGTTGATGCAGGGGAAGAGGAAGCCTCACCTCTCGGCTTTCTTCTATCAACTTGACTCTTTAACTTCTGTGCTGCCAAAATATTGGATTCCACCTCCAGGGCTGCCTCTTGCATATCACCCAGAGTAGCACATCGTCTTTCTCTCAACAATAAGCAAAAATCAGAGTCAAAAGCATTGGCATATGTGAGTTTAGCAGCAGTGGGGGTAGGATTTACCTCAGCTAGTATTTTACTATACATTCTATTAAATCTTTTATTGAAGTCAGGCAAAGACTCACCCTTTTCTCTTTTCAAGTTTCCAAACTCTGTATGATAATACAACAGGTCCTTCTTATCTCCCCATTGCTTCAAAAATGCCTCATCTAATGCTTCAATATCTGTTATAGATCCCTGGGGTAATTCTCTAAACCACTTCCTAGCCTCTCCATCAAGGCTTTGGACAAAAACTCTCATCCATACATCATTCTCACTGATATCCAAATTGTCAGCATAACTGTAAAAAGCTTCAAGATGTTCTTCTGCTGTCACTCCCTCTGTTCCAGTAAATTTGGGCATATATTTTTGATATTCTCCTGTAGGCATGGCATTTAAAGGTGCAGGCAAGACCAAAGGTCCATATCTAGCAGCAACAATCCTTTCTATCCTAGTAGGTGCTTGCTCTCCTGCCATGTTTGGAATATGTGGAGGAATACTAACAGATGGAGCAGTAGGAAATAATGTAATGGATGGGAAAGATATTGGGATGTTTTGGACAGTATGGGAAGCTTTCTTTGGACTAAGATTCAAAGGGGAACTAAACAGACAAGGAGCTTTATGAATCTCTGCAGGTATTTCTTCCTTAGCTATACTAGGCTCTAGATCTTCAAACTGTGTATTCTCAACTAAAAACTTCTCATGCAGAGATCCGATTTCTTGGGCTTACCTGATCCTGATGCTCCTTTCTGTGATGTTTTCTTCGGGTTAACAATCTTTTCAGGGTCAGGCACTGGAACAGCTAGAGACTTCTGCAGATTTCTTCTAGTATGCCTCACAAACTAAGCCAGAACTTCAAAGTGAAGTCACCAAACGATGGTCTTCCACCAATGGAGTCACCAGACAGAAGATTACAACCAATACTGTGTTCAAACCTTGTCTGTCATCAAAGCTTGAAACTATGTCGTTCTCCGAGGGAAGCTTGAGCTCCAATTCTCCTCTCCCCGGCAACGATGCCAATTAATGTTATCACCCCAAGAAACTCACCTAGGTTGCATATCGGTGATGCTCGGGAACATTAAAAATTCAATAGTTTTGCTGGATAAAATGATGGATAAATGGAAGATGTGCAGTACCTTTAAACCAGATAACCACTCCTACTATGATTTACCCCAGACATGGGTGAAGACCCCAAAACTACAAGGCTTTCAACCACAAACTACTCACAGCTTAAAGTAAAAGTGATGATGGAGAAGACTAACTACACCAGCAGATGCACAGGACTCTATGATGGCCAGCTGCAACCAGTTAGAAGATCTGTGAAACTATTGTTTAACACACAGGCAGGGTGACAGCTCCCTGATATCAAACAATAGCAATCTACAAGTAATTTCAATGAACCACTAAATTATAATACAGAGGTGGGATGACAACCCCTCTGATATTAAAAATCCATAGCACATCAAATAAACGCAAGCAGGCACAACCTATAACATAGAAGAAGTGAAAAGCGAGCAAGTGATAGCAAAAGAAGCTTGTATTAGTGGAAATCAAGACCAGAAGCTGCAGGCCTCATAGAATTTACAGTCTCCAGAATTTAAAAGGCTACAATAAGCTCTCATTCATCAAGCACTCATCAAAATCCTTTACATCTCTCTTCTAGGTATATATGGTGTTACATTGCAAAATATCTCTATCAAACCATGCGTGGAGGAGCCCATAAATGGCCACCAACAATATTTACATTCAGGAAGGGGCCGTTGATACAATTTTGGCTGTGCCGTAAATGGATTTGACCTCTCTGTTGCTCTGCAGTCCTCTTATGGCGTGAAATACCAATGGAACCATAACCATTGAATGCTCTGATCAGATAAACAGTGTCCTGCTTCCTCCTCGGCCATACTGTTGATTAAATGCAGTCGCCGAACATTAAAATGGCTCCATCATGACTGTTTTGCTTATTAAACAGTGAAATACTGTCAAACTGCTCATTCCCGCCCATTAATGCTTCACTTGGACTCCACAAGGTTCATTAATGGCTTAATCATTTATCGGGTCCGTCATTTGGGCTGTAATGCATATCTTATGTTGGCCGATCCTATGTTTCTTTTATATTTGAAAATACTCATAAAACTGCTGCAAAATCACGAAAAATGGCTTTGGCGGATTTGAATAATATATATATTTTACTTTCGAACCCTTTCGGATCCGAGACCCATCGCAATCGGCAGCTGCCCAGGCATCAGTTGTATTTTCTTTATATTTCCTTATACACAGAAAATGCGCTCAAAAACCATTGAAAATGGCTTTAGCGCGGATTTGAAATTTTAACAGACATCATTCATAAGATATCGGGTCCGAACTTTGTCACTATCGGCACCCACCAAGGCTCCCTTTGTATTTTCTTTATACAAAGAAAATACATAAAAAACAATGAAAATGCGAAGGGCGCGGATTTGAAAAATTATGAAATGAAGCGCTGTGCATATATCGGGTCCGGCCCATCGGCCCGCACCATAACATATGGTAAAGCCCCTGCCGATAGCGATACTACCACGGACCCGAAATGATATAAAATGGAGCGCTGTATGGACCTCACGTCTGGCTTATCGAGTCAGAACATGATTTATGTTAAAGCCTGCCCCTTTGTAATCGCCGATAGCGAAATGCCGATGCGATCTAGACCGTTGATTGGCAAGATCCAACGGCTGAGATTGAAGCGGAGCCTTAAGCCTATAATCTTGGTTCTTACATAGTTTTTGGGGTATTTCCACCTCCCGATAGTGCATTTCTGCTCTCCAATGGGCTTTCCCCTTGCAATTTTTTCAATCGGTGGAAGACTTTTAGCCATGATTTGAGAATTTGAACAGCATCAATGTATCCTTTGGCATGATTATAAGTGTGTTTGCATCCTTTGAGAGTGTTTGAGTCCATTTTTTATTCTTTTGTACATCAAAGCTAACAATAACCCTGCTCATCCCCTGACCAGGCTAAAGAGTGAAAAATTTGGCGTTCAGCCAACCGAATTACCTCTTCCCACCAGGAAAAGAGCAAGGAAATCACCTAAAGAGTCTGACAGTGAGACTCTTTCATCAACATCATCTATTTCAACTTCTTCACCGCGAAGTCAACCATCCACTCTGCCACTTCAGATCATCGTCCATCCGTCCACTGGAACCCCCACAACTCTTCCTCAATCATCTATAATTGTAGTATCCTCATCTTCCCAGCCACAGGGATCATCTTCTGCACTTTCCACTGTTAGTAGTACAGCAATGGCCCAGTCTCCATGGAATAACCCTGGGGCAGTTTTAATGCCTGCACCCTTGAGTCAAATACCAGCCCATCCTGAGAAATGGCTGCCTAAATTTAATCCCGAGGCAAGCATGCTAGCAGAAGAGCACATAAACAACTTTATGCTATCCATTAATCTCAATGGGGTTACTAATGAAGATGCTTTTGTTCGACTCTTTCCTTATACTCTGCAAGGAACAGCTGGATCGTGGTATTTTTCATTACCCTCCGGATCTATCACTAGTTGGGATATCTTCTAGGAGCAATTCCTGACCAAGTTTGGTGATGATAGGTCTACGGCAACGTTAATCAACGACCTATCCAACCTTAGGACTGAATCTAGAGAGCCTATCAAAGATTTCAATTTACGTTTCAATAAAATCCTAAACAAAATTCCTACTACTTCCCAGCCCAGCGAAGAAGTACGAAGTGAATGGTATATCACCGCTCTACCATCAAACATAGAAATCTTCGTGGATAGGGCTAATAAAAAAACCTTAGCTGAAAACATGAAAGAAGCAATAGTAGTAGAGAAACGTATAATAGCCCTGGAAAAGAAATCCGCGATAGAGGAACGTAAATCCAAGAAAGTTACCTTCAAGGAAGACTCCAAGAAGAAACAAGAAAAAGATCCATTCGATTTGGAAGGATTGCAGAAAGTTATAAAGACCATGTCCAATGAAATGGTCGACATAAAAAAGAAAGTAGCAGAAACTTCTTCAAAAAAGCCCTACAAAGCTTTTAAAAGAGGCCCTTCAACAGATTCAAAGCCACCCAATGCTATTTCAAGTGCTGAATCCAAAGAAGAGGAAGAGGAAATTGCCACTGAAGGGCAAACTGATGAAGAAGAAGTTGTGGAATTACAAGGAATGTGGGATTTCATCCTCCCACAAGAAGAAGATCAAGAAGTATTCCCAGTTAGCACACAAAGTAAAAATCAGCTTGATCCTCCCCAAACTATCCCTAAGCCAAAGAGCGCAAGCTCTGCAATAAAGGATAAAGTCGCAACAAAGAAAACGACATCTAAAGCGACTCAAACCAGCCCAGTCCAAACAGATGAATCAACTCCATCTAAAACACTGATCGTGTCGGATGAAATGGAGTAAAATATTATAGAAGATATGAAAAAGACTAGGGCCAACATCACCCTTTACGAACTGAGCAAGTTAAAGCATCAACAGCAGATAATGATGAAAGAATTACATGTTGTACCAGTTGCACCTTTGCCTGCCATTGTACTTTCTCAAGCTTCTCATAAAATGGTAAGACCTCCAACTAATGCGATCAATAAGATTGATCCAAATGACATCGCTCTAACTAGAGGAAGATCGAGATCTCATACTCCCCCATTTCTCCTTACTTATGAAATTTTCAATAAAAATGTGCACAATTGTTTGGTAGATTCTGGTGCTTCATCTAATATTTTACCAAAGTCCATATGTGCCAAGTTAAACATTCAACCACAAAAATTCGTTGTGCACATAGTTCAACTAGATCGATCTCAAGTCGAAGTGATTGTCAAACTAAATCAAGTAACCATAAGGTTGTCATCCAACCCAAAGGTATGTCAAGTTATTGGCATTTTAGTTGCTGATATTCCAGAATTCTATGGCTTAATTCTTAGCAGGGATTGGTCAGAAAAACTTCATGGATACTTTGCAACTGACTGGTTGCACATGTGGCTGCCCTACAATGGTAAACTAAATCAAATAAAAGTTGAACAAGAACTACACCAGAAATACATAGTAACGGAGCTAGAGGAGGAAAATGAACCAGTAGCATATAGCAATAGCATTATTGGCAATTACTCGGTAGATTCTTTCCTCGGCAATTTCAATGCTCATGCGTCACCCTATTTAGAACACTCTGTTTTGTCCCAAGTCGAAAATTTTTCTCGAACTGATAGTTCGAAATGTATCAATTTTTTAGATAGTCCTGTAAATAAATCTTTGTTTTAGAAATTATTTTTTGATGGTTCTAAATCTAACGAAGGAGCAGAAGCAGGATGCGTTCTGATTAGTCCAGAAGGAGATAAAATCATGCTAACATGTAGACTCGAATTTGATTGCACCAACAATACAGTAGAATATGAGGCTTTGGTCCAAGGGTTGTACAAAGCAATCAGGGTAGACGTCAAGTATCTTCAAGTTTTCGGAGACTCTGAGATTGTGGTTAAACAGGTACGTAACCCTATACATTGCTTATCAGGTCATTTAAAACATTATCAATCTTTAGTTCAAAATCTGACTGAGCATTTCATAGCATTTAATATCTCTTCAATTCCCAGACTCCAAAACGCAAGTGCAGACCTTTTGGCTAACGTAGCTTCTAAGCTTATTCCTTCAAAAGATTTTAGTCCAGATAGATTCTCAATAGAATTAATATTTAGACCATCCATTCCTGATAACATTACAAATTGGAGAGTATTCAATGACGATCCTAATATTGTAAATTTCCTCACATCTGAAGGATCCTACTCCAATCAAATAATTGACGAAGACCAACATGATCGACAATTGCAACAAGATAGCACTAACAATGCTATACCTAAGTCGGTAGTCAAGTTAGAAGACTTGTACGATTTGAAGGATCTGTTTAAAAGGTCTACCAATTCAAAACTCCAAAGTTCAACCTTGAACTATGAATTAGTAAACCTAGGAACCGATGCCAAACCACAAAACATTAATCTAGGTCTCGGCCTTGCCCCTGAAGAAAACTTAACATATATTCGTCTTTTGAGACAATATAAAAATGTTTTTGTCTCGAATAATGATGAGCTGAAAACATATGACACTTCCATCATCCAACATACTATTCCCATGATCGATAATGAAAAACTTGTCCAACAAAAGCTGAGAAAGATCCATCCAAATTTAGAAAATCAGATAAAAACTGAGCTCAATAAGTTATTGAAAGCCAGAATAATCTTTCCCCTTATACATTCCAAATGGGTATCCAATATGGTACATGTTAGAAAGAAAAACAGAGATATTAGGATTTGCATTGACTTTCGAAACCTTAACAAGGCCTGTCAAAAAGATTATTTTCCTTTACCACCTATGAAACAGATATTGCAGGCAGTGGCGGACTCAGAATTAATGTCTTTCTTGGATGGATTTTCAGGATAAAATCAAGTGTTGGTGCATCCTGATGATCAATTGAAAACCACATTTAGAACTAAATGGGGCACATACGCCGATCGAAAGATGCCATTTGGTTTGATTAATGTTGGTGCCACATTTCAGAGAGCCATGGACATCGCATTCAAAGGTTTAGTCAATAAATCTGTAGTAATTTATTTGGATGATATAACAGTGTATTCCAAGAAACAAAGCGACCATCTTAAAGACTTGAAACAATTCTTCCAAAGGTGTTTAAGGTATGGAATTTCACTTAACCCAAAGAAATATTTTTTCGCATTAAGTGAAGGGAAACTTCTAGGATTCATGGTGTCAAAATCCGGTATTCACATCGATTCCGAAAGAATCAAAGAGATTTCTGAAATATCCTTACCTCATAACAAAAAAGCCATGCAATCTTTCCTTGGTCAGATCAACTTTGTAAAGAGATTCGTTCTAGATTTTTCACGAATCGTCTCTCCTTTGCAAGCCATGATTAAAAAGAACTCAAATTTTAAATGGGGCCAAGATGAACACGAAGCATTCAACCTGATCAAACAAGCTATTATTAATGCTCCATCGTTAGCAACTTCGAATTTTTCAGAGCCTTTTATTTTATATACATTTGCCTCAGATAGGTCATATGCTGCGATACTCACTCAAGCAAATCAAGAAAAAGCGAAAGCCCCAATTGCGTTTTTCAGTTCAAATTTACAGGGTGTTGAATTAAATTATTCAGATGTGGAGAAACAGGCTTATGCTTTTTTCAAAGCGGTCAAATACTTTAGACCTTTCTTACTCAAAACCCATACTAAAATTATAGTACCATTTCCAGCAGTAAGGAATCTTCTAGTACAGAAGGATGTGGGTGAGAAAAGGGCCAATTGGGTTACTGCCTTACAGAAATATGACATTGAGATTAAACCAACAAACATTGTAAGAGGCCAAGGATTTTGCAAAATGCTGGCTGGAGCATCGCAAATTTCTGAAATTCCATCTGGAGAGGTACAAATGTGCGAGGTAAGCCTAAACGATGCAGAGTCATTATACGCTGATATCATTTATTATCTTAAGAGCGGGTATGCTCCTTCACACCTTGATCATACTAAGAAAAGAGTTCTAAGGTTGAAAGCCAAACAATATCAGCTCATAAATGATATTCTTTTTAGAATAAATTATGATTCTGTTCTTCTTAGGTGTCTTGAGAAATCTGAAGTTGAAAAAGTTTTGCAGGAACTCCACGATGGGCTGGCAAGCGGACACTATGCTAGAGATGCTACTGCACATAAAATCTTGCGCGCGGGATATTACTGGCCCACGTTATTTAAAGACTCGCACAGTTACGTGAGGAAATGTCAAGTCTGCCAAACTACTGCTGGAAGACAAAAGAAGCCATCCTTGCCACTGCAGCCGGTTAACATTGAGCAACCTTTCAGTCAGTGGGGATTGGACATAATAGGTGAGATCGTTCCTCACTCTTCTAAGCAGCATAGATACATCCTCACAGCAATAGAATATTTTACTAAGTGGGTAGAAGCAGTTCCACACAAGACGGCTAATGCTGAAAATATCATTGAGTTCATAGATCAATTTATAGTCACCAGGTTTGGATTTCCTTCCGCTTTAATGTTTGATAATGCATCATACTTTTCTGGAAATGCAATGACTGAATTTGCACTTAAAAGAGGATTCAAACTTAAATATTCAGCGAATTATTACCCACAAGGCAATGGGTTAGCTGAGTCCACAAATAAAAACCTAATCAGGATTATCAAGAGAACAGTTGACCAAAATCATAAAAATTGGCATAAGGCTTTCATATATGCTTTATGGGTAGACCGAATAACGCAAAAAGCTTCTATCGACACTTCTCCCTTTAATTTAGTTTATGGGAAAGAAGTGGTTCTTTCGACTCATTTAGCAATTCACTCTTTGTCTCTAGTTCAATACATTGATGAAGTACCTACTTCCTCCTTACAGCTAAGACAAATGGAAATAATCAAATTAGAAGAACAACGAGAACAGGCTAAGAAAACGCATGCTCATCATCAAGCACTAGTAAAATCCTCTTTTGATTCAAACATAATGACTAGAAAAGATTTTCAGATGGGAGACTTAGTTTTAAAATGGGACAAGGCTCATGAAGAGAAAGGCAAACATACAAAATTTCAAAGAATGTGGCTTGGTCCTTTTCAAATTGTGGAAGTCATAGGTCCATCAACGTTTGTGTTATAGGATTTAGCAGGTAAAAGAGACTCTTTTCCTGTTAACAGACAAATTCTCAAGAAATATTTTCCATAGAAGATTATTCTTCTATTTTTTGTAGAGTAGTTATTTTTCTTTTCATAATAAAACCAGTTGTGAGTAGTTACATTAGGCATTTACGAAAAATACACCAATTCTCTTTCAGATTTTGAACTTTTCACTTGTATAAATAGCAAATCTTTTGGAAAACTGATATTTATTATTGATAGATACAGTTAAAGACTCTAGCCCAGATATGATTCTAGTTTCAACTTCAAAAAGTTTGATGAAAACAACCTTTAGTGAAGAAATTGTTTTATCTCAGTACATCTGTAGAACAACTATTTCCAAAAAACTCTATTATTGTCGTCCAGAGCTATCTTAAGTAAACAATGACTTCCTCCCTACTAAGGAAATCACAACTTTCAGAGGAACAATCCCAGAATACACTTTATCTTGAAGAATAAGAGGTCTCATCACGAGCCGGCTTATCATAATCACAGATATTATAACTTGCTGACTTTGCCAATACCGTACACCACAACAGGGCAATGACTCAAGATTGTTGCAATCAAAAGACAAGGGGTCTCATCACGAGCCAGCTTGTTCAACAAAGTTATAAATCAAGTGAATGACTGTGTCATAATTTGGCTACCAAACCAAGACATTGTTCTTTAAGAGTAAAAAAGAAAATCAAAGCAATAAGTGTGGATATGGATTTTTCTTTGAAAGTTGTAGGCTGCCTTAAGTAGGATACATGATCATTGCTGGGTAACAGGTAATCCTGTCGAGGCTATAAATGCCTGCTGGCAGCAGAGGCTCTACCTACGACAAATAAGCATATTTAAAACTGGTTTACAGAGAAGACTTTGTTTTATCTTTACAAGACCATGTAATGACTGATGTAAATACAAGGACTAGCCTGAGGAAGCAAATAATCAAAGTTGAAAATAGTTGAAACAAAATATCATTGACAGGTTGGAGCATAATGTACTTTATCTTTCCATAATAAAGTTTAATTTTCTGAAAATTTTTCTGTTTTGGAAGTTTAGAAAATTCAATAGAAAAACAGAGATAACTGGTTCTTCCAAGTGAATCGCCAATTGTTGTGGCCACCAACAACCCCCCTCCTTATTTAGTATTAGCAATAACACTATGTAAGTGGGGACCCTTAGTCAAAAAATTCAAAAAATCAATTAGTGCTCATATATGTCACTCCTTAAGAAATATCGCATTGCGCAGAGAATGATAGGGCATTTTCTTATGAGTCAAAATGATGAAATGTTAGATTGCGACGCAAACTCCATCGCATCGCATGCATTAAGAAACACTCACGTTGGAAAACCTTAAAAATCGCCGATATGCGATGTCGCATATCGCATCTTGCAAAATTTCATGGAGAACACATAATGATTCAACGATTAAGGATCTGCGATCTTGCAATACTGCAATCTGCGATCTTGCGATAGCACGATCAAGAAACCTTGCGATAGCATAGCACGATGAAATTGCGGTAATGCAATACATCGAAATGCGATACTGCGATGAAGATCGCAGAAACATTCCATCGCAGATTTTCCTGGCTCAATATTCAAGAAAAGGTTTTCCATAAACCAAGAACTGGTTACGCGCTTTAATGATAATTAATGAGTTATATGCTAGTTGTTAATAAAATATGGTTTTGTGTTGTTCGAAGAGCCAGTTCACGTCAGGTGGCGTGTTTTTGCATATCCGTAGCATTTAAAGCTTTCCTGTCATTATTTATTATCATTACTCTCTCCTCACTTGTGAACTGCAGGAACGAAAAACAAAAGTTACACAAAGCAATGTGCAGGAAGCTATGAGGAAAAAGGGTAGAGCTCCAATGTTCAAAGACAGAGAAAAGACGCCCTCATAAACAGATACCGCATGCAACAGAGCCGCAGATTCACAGAATGCTGCTGAGCCATCCATTACAGATCTTTCATATACAACCATGGTTGAATGAGTACTGAACGATGCTGATATCAACAGGCAGTTTAATGCTCAGAGTCAAGAGCTCACGAGGCCATTATTTTTACAAATTTTGAAGCTTTATACCCGATAAAGATGAAGAGGTGCAAAAGGCAAAAAACGCATCAGAGAAGCCCGGATCAAAGAACGGAGGCAGTTTCCGATGCGCGATTAGCGCCTAGCGCTAATCGCGCATCACTGAGAAAATTGCTCGAGAAGGAAAGCCTCTAACTGCTCAGTCACCTGTAAGCCCAAAAAATGCAAGAAAGCAGTGGTAAAAAAAAAACAAACTAGAAACAGAAAGTTAAATAAAAGGTAGAAGCAATCCAAAGGGTTAACCAAGTTGAACTAAGATTATTGCTGGGCATACGTGGTAAAGCCACATAGTCAGAAGATGACTCTCCAGTATATCATCGATTTTGCTGAGAAGATGGTGCCAGCTCTTACCAATTCTGTTTGCTTAGCTCAACCAAAAGCAGAAGACAGTCAGCTGACTCTACCCAGGCAAATACTGAATGCTTGCAACGTTAAGGAGAAAATGCAGAAATAGTTAGATATTAGATTTAATTTTTAGAAATAGTTTTGTTTTATTTTTGCTTAGAAAAAGGGCGGTCATTTAAACCGTATCCTGAATCTGTGTAATTACGTTATTTAATTAGTAGTATTTAAACCCTTCTCATGCATCTAGAGAAGGGTCCAGAAATTTATCAAAAACTTATCCTCAGAACATGCACTTTTGCACCCTCAGAGGAGGTTTTGGTGAATGAATGGAACAGGATTTGTTGATGTTTGCATTTGATTTCTTCTACTGATGTTGCACTTCTGTACTTTTAGTGGATGTTAGAGCAAAGAGAGATAAATCATTGTCGTTTGAAGCTCATGAGTAGGACTAGTCATAAATGGTACTTTTATCTCTTGACCATTTCTGCTTATGTGTTAAAGTGATATACAGTTTTTAGTTGTTTATGTATTATTGCATGAATGCCTGAGTTATCATTTGGCACTTTTGTACGGTGATAGCTATTTATTTATGCTTAATGTATGAATAGCTCATTATGCGATATGTTTTTCACAACTGTTTTGTCTAACTTTTTATGCGAAGTGGTTCATCCTTATTGATTTCTTTTCTCATAATAGCTGAATGATCTTTATTACCAGTTGTTATTTGAAATCTTTTTGGATCGCATAATAGAAGAATTACATCCCAGGCTAGTATAGACTTAGATGTTGCTGCTTATTAGATTACAATAGCATAGCATTAGATTAAATTTAGAATTAGAATATCTTAATTAGGAACTGTTAGATCAAGAACATCAAATTCTACACACACACACTCATAGATTGGGAAACTGGTCCCATATCCCCAGTCGGACCCGCTATACCAAACAGATAAGGAGCTGCCATCCAAGGTCCCGACCTGGCGGGTATCCCCCTTGTCGTAGACCCGATTTTCGGGGCTTCAACAAGACCCCAAACCTCCGAGGCCCCAATGAGAAATTCATGTCCCCATAATCACTAGGTTTTCATGCTTCATAACAAATCTTGCAAACAAAGAGTTCCAAAAAGTTTCCCTATCTTGAAAAGGGCCATATACATTAATTACAGCTAAATCCATATGAAGATCTGACAAGAAAAGCTCTAGTCCTAGGATCGTCTCAGAGCTCTAGATATTTCCAATTATGAGCCTATTAAATCTAAAACTTGTTGCGATGCCACTCGACCATCCTCTTGCATCCAAGGATAAGAATAACCACCCCGAAAACATATTATTGAGCACCTCACTTATAGTTTCACTAGGCCGAAGGGTTTTTTGAATCAAAATAATGTATGGGAAAGAAGAGGAAATAAGTCTTTTTAGATCTACTTTCTTGTGGGTACTAGCTAGGCCCCCATACTTAAAGAAAGTGGCTAACATTTGCAAACCACCATAGAGGATTGCACCGCTTTAAGAACCCCATGAAAATAATTTTGTTTCCCATAGACAATGTCTAGCTCAGCCTTTAAATGTGTCTTTGAGATGTTTGATTTACCATCCCTGACTTTTACAGTACTAACTTTGGCAATAAGTCCCCTAGATCTCTCAACTGGGCTATAGAGAAATCGTTAGGAAATTGAGGGTGTAAGTTATATGGTTTGGTTGTTGAGGGGAGGAGAACAAGGTCAAAAAAGAAATAAAGGGTGGACTAAGAGGTGATATAGTGGTAATAATGTTGTCCATAGGTTCAGAAAAGCAATTCATGGATGTGTTTACTGAAGAAACATTCCTGGAAAGACCATGCCCCAATTCTAACGAAACTATAGAAACAAAATGTGAGAGTTGACAGGAAGAAAGTAGAGGACTAGTACCTCATTGGATTGGGAGATTTCCAACATCATTGAATATGTCATTGATTGTAGTATCCTTGTCTCGGTGCTCTTGTCACTCTCCCTCTTCTACTTCTATTCATTCCCCAGTAGTGTTCAGATTTATCCTTGCATCCACTTTCTATATGATAGGAATGCTCAATTGTTTTGGCGCCCTAGGCATGTTGGGTTCCTCTTCAGAGCCCCATTTCCCTCCCATCTCTGACGAGACCTAGTTGTGTCTTCTTTTGCCTCTGAACCCTAAAGGGAAATATCCGACCATATCGTTGAGCTTGTGATAATGTCTACAATGAAATGAAAATTCTTCATAATCCAACTTTTGAACATGAGTGTGTCCTTCAAATGAAAAATTTAAGATATTCAAACAAACCTTCCTATGGCTCAATTTGTACCAAGATTGTGGCCACTCTTCTGGTTCTTGTTGCAATGAAAGACATGTCAGCCTCCAAGTATTCCCCAATTTTGTCACCAATTTCCTTAAATATATCCTTTGTCCGCATTTATGGTGGAAGGGATAGTAAGCTTACCCACATCAAGGCTTCATCCAATTTCTCCCTTTTAGCATTGAAATAGGACTCCATATTTTGAGCAAAAATGGAGATGATACTATACTCCAGTTTCTTCCTATTACTTATGAAAACATCTTCTGCAGCATGAACCACCCTCATAAATGGATGGTCACCTCTAGCTCGTGCAAAATGGAGGTCCTCCAAGATTATTCAACCCATTCACTGATTTCCTTCATCATGAAATACTTCCCTTTTTTTCTCGCAACAAGGATATGTTCATAGGCTGACATGTTTGAAAACAGGTTTGGCACCTGAATGTCATATTCTCATAATCTAAAACTTGTGTCCACTAAAGGCTTTCATGTTTTAAAAGAATAAAACTAGGTAGACCTTTGCTAAGGTCTATCTCTACACATATTCTGGAAAATGTGAATATACCGTTTGTTGTTCTATCCCTATCCATTTTTTCCAATTTATCCAATGTATTTCCGATCTCCTCTAAGACCTGAATATGCCAGAAAAGAAGGGGGAGGTTTTGCAACCTCACACGTATTGACATTGTTGTGACCACCATACTTGTAGCATTAAATTCATGGAATCATGGGGTAATTAAAAGTCCAACTTAGCCCCAAACCATGCCCCATTGTTTAGAACTCTTTCCATATCTCACTGTGTGTCAAATTGGACAATGAAAAACCATTTAGAGCATAGGTAAAATTATAGTTTTGTATCCAGGAAGAAAACACCCACTGATATAGATCTTTAGGCCTCTACCAAAATCCATTAAACTTGTATATTATTTCCTTAGTTTGGAGATTAACAAAATACAATTTAACCTCAGGGGTTTTTACATCCATAGTTAGTACCTTGTCCATTTGCTTGACTATGTAAGGTCCTAATAGATTTTGGATTTGATAAACTAGAGCAATATTCTTTCCTTTCATTGCATCCTTAAACGAGAATGGACCACTTGGATTTCTAGAATTTGCATTAGGGTTTTTAAAGCATGTAGCTCCACTCCACAACCGTAGATTTAATATTATGGTTGAATCCCTTGCCATACCATAATCTTTCAGTTGCAGGGGATCTTGAAGCACGTTTCCTTCATATAAAAAAACTTAGAGCATTGCTAGTATTCCCATGTCACTTTGAAAGTTTTACTTCAGGTGTTTAACTAGATTTGAGCCACGGATCCATTAGAGAAATGTGTTCCCATTAATTGTTTGAAAAGGGTATGTTATTTTCCTTTTTCTATCTATCTTTTCTCTATATATGGAGATAAATGGTAGAGAGGATGCCAATGAAAGGGTTGATTTAGAGGTAAAAACTAATATTTTTCCAAATGTGAAGATATAAGGCGAGCAAGAAAACCATTAAAGGGAAAATCTCCAATGTGAATCAAATCTTGCTAAGGATTGTGCCTTTTAGAAGGCACATCATGTGTTTTCCAGTCCTTTGAAGAATCCATAACAACCAAATGAGAGACCCCATGACAGAAAAAGCACAAAAAAAGCCCTTTCGATTGGAATCTCACAGAGGGTACAATTAACATGAAAATCATCTGAAACCTTCACCTATAACTCAATGTGACAAATGACACAAGTTGATATGCAGACTCAAGCATATCCCTTGGGAGACTCAGTGATGTTCATCCTCACACTCTTCACTAGTGTTTTGAGAGATTCTAGTACCATTTCATGCCTTTCTCCTTTCACCATCGCAATCTCTTCACCACCATAAAGAGAGTTCTCTTCACCACCATAAAGAGAGTTGCAGGGATTAGCCCTAAACCATGGCCCTCCTTCGAACCTTCCAACTAGATGATAGTCGATGGTGATGGCATATGCCGATTCACGACCAAAGAGAAAAACCCTAATGATACTCGAGAGCTTCATTCATTCCCCTCACTTTAATAATTTACATATATTAATAAATGTAGTTTTCAATTAATTGTATTTTTTAAATTAATTATAATATTTTTATTTTTATTATTCTATAAATATCTAATCATTGTTTAACATAAATCATCACTTCTATTAATATATTTTCCGCCATCTTAAAAAAATTACCAATCCTTACTTTAATAAAACCATAATCATATTATATGTATAAACATAGATACAACATGGTTTGCAGACTTGTTTGAATGGATCTTACAGTCAAGATGCCCTGATTTATTTAATTTTGACTTAAAGTGATTTATTAAATGTTAACCAAAAATGAATATAAATGGAGTTAACACCATTCCATGTTTGACTAAGAAAAAATAAATATTGACGGAGTTATACCTTACAATAATTATAAATGCAGTTAACATCAGCGAAGTTTTACTTTTTGACGCTACGTAAAAAATAATCGTGTATCCACCATAAGAAATACCAAATTATCCTCATTCACATAATAATTTAGTAAATTATAAATGCAGTTAACATCAGCGAAGTTTTACTTTTTGACGCTACGTAAAAAATAATCGTGTATCCACCATAAGAAATACCAAATTATCCTCATTCACATAATAATTTAGTAATTGATAAACATTTTTTGACGCCACGAGTGGAAACGTGATGCTTTCTTTACGTCAAGAGTGGAAACGTCGAAGAATTTATGGATTTCTAAAATTGGAGACGTAGGCTTTGTAATCTGAACATTCAAAGAGACTTCTTTCTCAAATAATTTGACAATTTGGATTGCTTTTCCAATTACATCAATTATTTGAATTGTAGGTATGGCAATTTTTCATAGCTAGTTATTTCTTAATAGTGTCCATCTACCGTATTACTAAATATATTTTGGTTTTTTTTTTTTAATAATCTATAGCTAATTATTTCTTAATAGTATCCCTCTATGTATTACTAAATATATCTTGATTTTCTTTTTAATAATCTATGACTTCAAGATTAACAACATCTAATTCATATAATGCAAACAAACTAATAGGATTAGAAAACAACCTCTACACTGAAATCAATGCATCTAATGCAAACAATCAAATGAGATAAATGAGATTAGGAATAAACTTCTACACTAAAATAAATACATTAGTGTAAGCAATCAAATAGGATTAGAAATACACATCTACACTAAAATCCATGCATGTAGTGCAAGCAATCAAATAGGATTAGGAATCTATACCTACACTGAAATCCATGCATCTAGTGCAAGTAATGAAATAGGATTAGAAATCCACATCTACACTTAAATCAACGCATCTAATGAAAGCAATCAAATATAATTAGAGACCAACATCTACACTAAAATCAATGCATCTATTGCAAACAATAAAATAGGATTATAAATCATTGCATACATTGAAATCAATACATCTAGTGCAATCAATCTTCTTCCCTCTCTCCCGCATTCATCTAATTTTGAAAATTATTTTTAATAATTTACAATCTCTAGATTAACAACATTTAATCCATCTAATGAAAGCAATCAAATAGGATTAGAAAAAACATCTACAATGAAATCAATGCATATAATGCAAGCAATCAAATAAGATTAGAAAAACAATCTACAATGAAATCATTGCATATAATGCAAGCAATCAAATAAGATTAGAAGCCAACATCTACACTGAAATCAATGGATTAGTGCAAGCAATCAAATATAATTAGAAATCAACATCTATACTAAAATCAATGTATCTAGTGCAAGCAATGAAATACGATTAGAAATCACCATCTACGCTAAAATAAATGCATCTAGAGCAAGTGATCAAATATGATTAGAAATCAACATCTAAACTAGATCAATGCATCTAGCGCAACCAATGAAATATAATTAGAAACCAACATCTACACTAAAATCAATGCATCTCGTGCAAGCAATAAAATAGGATTAGAAATCATGATATACATTGGAATCAATGCATATAGTATAAGAAATATTCTTCCCTCTCTCCCCCCTCCATCTATATCTATATCTCCCTCCATCTCTCATTTTTTTCCTCTCTATCTCACCCCCCCAAACACACACATACACATACTCCATATCTATTTATCTGTCCCTCTCCCTCTCTATCTCTCTCTACTTCCCTCTCTTCACCTCCCATCTATATCTTTAGATTCATCTACCTCTCCTTTGTCTCTCTATATCACCCCAACAACAGACGCTCTCTTTCTCCATATCTATATATCTCTCACTCCCTCTCTATTACCCTTCACTCTCTCTCTCCCCCGTCTATCTCTCTTCCTTCCTCCCCTCTCTCCCTCTCTCTATATCCCTTATCACTCCCTCTCTCTCTCTCCACCTTTCTCTATCTATGTATTTATTCTTACTTCATCCTCTCTCTCCCTCCCTCCCTCCTCTCTCTCACTTTCTCTCTCTCTCCCTTTCTCTCTCATCTCCCTCTGTCTCTCTCCTTCTCTCACCTTCTCTTCTCCCTTCCTTCCATCTCTCCTTGTTTTTTTTTCTACCTCACCCCAAAACATGCACACTCTCTCTCCACCTCTCCATTGTCACTCTCTCACTCTCTCTCTCTCTCCACTCCTCTCTCTATTTATTTATTCTTCATTTTATCTCCATATCTCCCTTGTCACTCCCTCTACACCTCTATCACTTTATGTCTTTGTTCTTCCCTGTATATATATATATATATAGAGAGAGAGAGAGAGAGAGAGTTAATATATATCATGATATACTAATATATATTATAATATAACAAATCGAATATGATATTAAATTTAATATTGTATTAATCCAAAGTTATTAAATTTAATGATATTAATATTAGATTTAATAATGTTTTTTATGGCATGATAACAAAAATTATAATAAAACTACATAAAATTAATATTTTCAAATATTAGAACTTTGATGTGGAAATATTGATGTCCTTAAAGACTTTAATATATCCATAGGATATGGTTTTTCTCTTTAAAGAATCACTTTACCAATATTTAATCAAAAGAAATATTACAAGAATTTGGAGTAGGATTTTCTATTCTTTGTATTGAATTAATCTTTTGCCTTTGATTTAAGAGATGCTATCAACTTTAGTAAATTTGAGTAAACATGTTTAATATTTTACCCAATTTGGAATTTTAATGTGGTAAAGTTTTTTGTTAAAGGTAAATTTATGATCCATTCCAATTTACCTATATGATAAAGGAACTATTAAATGCATGATATAATTTATTATCCATTCAAATTATATATAATAACACATAGTTATATTTTAATAATTACTATTAGTCCATTAATAACATTAAAAAAATTATATATAATTTAAGGTTCAAGCTAATGTTTGGGCTAATATTAGTAAAAAATATTTTTATAATATTTTTTGAGGACGTGACATACTTAGGCATCGGGGTCATGTTGGGTTGTAGAATGCGCCTCTCGGCACAATGAATATAAAGGTTGACCGATGTTATAGTGGATGTGTTAGTGTTTACAGTAAGTCCTACCCCAATGATATGGTTAAACTATTGAATCATAATATTGTTAAGGTAGTCTGTTGGATGTTCTGAATATATTTATATATAGTTTTTATTTCCAATGTTGTTATATAAATTAAATGGTTAATAAATATAGATATTGAATCATTAAAAACATATAAAAATTAATTGACTAATGAATATATAAATTTAATAAATTCATAAGGGATGCATTATTGTTTATAGCAAGGTTTACCACAATGATATGATATGGATTTAACTATTGGATTATAATATTGTTAAGGCAACATGTTATTGTTGTGAATATATTTAGTTTTATGGTGAACTAACTTAAATTACATATTACTAGCATAGTTATATAAATTAAATTGTTAATAAATATAGATATCAATTCATTAAAAAAATTAAAAACATAAAAATTAATTAAATGATAATTTTATTTTAAATTACTTTATTATTATACCTATAAATAAAATTAATTTTGCCAAGAATAAAGATGCCTAAGTTAGATGTCTTTTGGGATAGTTTAATTCTCCAAGAGGCGGTCCCCTCTTCAATAGATTTGAACCTTTGAACTTGTGACCTAGGTGGAACTAAACCCACCACAAATGAACTAGTTTACAATTCATGGGTGACATATGCATTTGAAAGAAAACGTGTAACAAGATTCTTAATCATATATATTCTTAATTTGTAAATAGGTTTTGTTATAGTACCATGAGACAATACCATGACTTACTAATATCACATGTCCAAAAATATCACAACTCATATTCATACCATCTTCATATGAATTTTTATTATTGTTAATGAGCTTATTTAAAAGGGAAAGAAGAACATAAGTACTTTGGAGATGGAACTCAATTTTTTATTTCTGACTATTATTAAAATTATTCTAAAATATTTTATGAAAGTTAAATCTAAGATCCACCAAATAATTACTAATATTTAAATTAAAATTCTGAAAACTTTATTCTAAAATAAACACATCCATAAAATAAAAAATTTATACTAATCCTCCTAGAGGTTTATTTATCCAAGCTTAGATCAAGAATATGTGGCCTTGAATTACACACGCTTCTTGTTTGTTGTTGAGTTATTGATCCAAAAATGGATCCTCGATAAACCTCTAAGTCTAAAAGACTTCAAATAAGAGGTAAAAGGTGCCAAATGGCACAAATCCTTTGTAAATCAGAGGAAAATGAAAATCACAGGCTGCTCTCGGAAATAGTCTCATTGCAGAGATCTCGTCATTCTGAATCCAACACAACTTGAATGGGCGAAAACAGACTTCATATGAAGAAGTTTTCATAAAAAGAAGATCCCTTTTTGTCCTTTGGGAAAGAGGCAAAAACATGAGAAAACAATGAAAATCGAGCCCATCGGAGGCTTCAACCAATAATAAATAGGAACCATCAGATCTGGTCGATCAACGATCAAGATCCGATTGGAAATCGCAATTGGCGGTGGCAGTCGGTGGAAATCGGCACATGGTATATGTTTAGTGCAATCGCGATATCGTAATCGGCGGTTACAGTGGAGCGCATATTAAATGGTTGGGATATGTGCGATGTGTGATTGCAACAAGTCGCATCGCAATATCGCACCGTGAAACACCATTTTATATGCGAAAGACCTCGGGCTTTTGCGATCTGCGATTGTGACTTGTCGCATTGCAGTATCATGTCGGCACATTACAATGGAGCGAGGCCGATATATATGTGTGTGTGTGTGTGTCTATATATATATATATATATATATATATATATATATATATATATATATATATATATATATATATATATATATATATATATATATATATATATATATATATATATATATATATATATATATACGTGCGATGCAATGGCCAGACCCGATAGAGTTATAAGCAGCATTCCATTTATTTTGAAATCCACCAAACGAACATTTTCTATGTATTTTTCATATTTCGTTTAATAAATGAAATATGAAGGGAAGTGCCGATACGATGAAACCGGACCCGAAAGGGTTCTGAAATGCAAATGAATATTATTTCAAGTCCACATTAAGCCAATTTTGTGATATTTTCCATGTTTTAATGTATTTCTAAAATAAAAAATGAAACCTTGGAACAAGGCATTGACAACTTGTGATAGCGACTCACAGGCGGACCGGATAATGTTATAAAGCGGATTTATGAAGGTTTGAAATCCCATGAACAATGTTTTCTGTGGATTTTTCTGTGTTTTGCAGCGTTTTCCTATGTAAGACGAGAATGGCTATATTGAGGGTTTTCAAGCGTCGATGACCCATTTCTGTTACAGTATAGGTGGCATCCATCCTTGAGGGCGTTTAGCAATGATTACTAACACTCAGGGAAGGGATTTGAGTGGACTGTGGTTGGAAGACAGAGAGCTCGAGAGGGAAGATGAACCAACATCGCCGATTTGGCTTAAAAGCCATGAATGTCAAAGACAGAGGGCTGGCTGAGGTTGATGATGGCTGTTGAGTGGTAGAAGTTTGTTGAGGTTGATTGTTGGGGTTTGTTGTTGAAAGGAAGCCAAAGTAGGAAGCTAAGGCAAAAGAGGCAGCGTAGAAGCAAAAGAGGAGCCATGGGAGTCACTTGGAAGCCAAGTGAAAAGCCAAGAGGCCTATGAACTAGCAGAGTGTAGAAAGAAGCCAGAGCTGAAGAGCCAGAGAGCCAGAGAGAGAGATAGAGGGCGAGAGATAGAGCCAAGAGCTAGAACCAAGAGCTGAAGAGCTAGAGTCAGAGCCAAGAGCTAGAATCAAGAGCCAAGAGCCAGAGCTTCAAGAGCCAGGGAATAACATGGTGTTTGAACCCATTGTTTCTATGTAAAAACAACAAGGGTTGAGCCAAGAGCTTGTAAAAAGGACTTATACCATAATCCCAGAGAGCCTAGTTGAATTAGCTAGAGCTCATGGAGATGTAGCCCAAGAGTTGTGGGTGAACTCCAAATTAATATTGTTGTCCATGTGTCTACTTTATTGCTACATTGCCTCTGCTACTTTATTTACTGTTATGTATATTTGTATATTAGTTTGAGCACATCAACTTACAACACAACAACAGAATTTAAGATATAATCAGTTAAAAGCAAATACAAGCATACACTCATATTTTCAGGCACATAATTAATTCCACATTGGTTAATCATTAAGACTTGGGAAAATTTAAAGCTTTGGAAGTGGGAGAGTTTCTTGTAAGTTAGACAAGAAGCCTAAGTGCCCCATTTTCAGATCAGGTGGTATTAGAGCTTAATATTGATTAACCCCACCTTCAAGGAAGGTTATATCAGAATGCTTTATTGATAGAGCAAAGGTTTCTTGTCTGAAAGGTGTTTACGTAGTCAAGGATTGATTGTCTGATTGATGTATGTTTGTTTGCACACTGACTATTTTCTGAGTTTGCAGAGGTGAAGGGAAAGCTATTGATAGCTCACTCCAGGAAGGAAAAATAGGAAGAAGGGCTAAAGGCATTCTTCTATCCCAAAGGACCTCAAGGCAATCCAAAGCAGATGAGGTTTGTTGCAAGAGGTTGCTGAAATAAGCTCTTTATTTATCTTGTTGAAGTTTTTTTTTGTTCATTGGCATAATGAAAACTTCTACAAGTGGGTCCTCAAATTATGTGCTCCTCACGAGATTATTTGATGAAGACACAAAGCAATAATTGTCCACCATGATGGATATGGTGAGAGAAATGTATGACGATGGAAGGAAGAGTAGAAAAATTAGAGAGCAGTTGAATTCCATGGAGGAAGAGAAGAAGTTGCTCGCTGATAGACTGCAAGAAATGGAGAGGCAACTTCATAATGAAAATATGGACCTGAATAGGATGCATGAGTTGTAAAAATAGATATTTGTTGTCCAAGAAGCCTTAGTCAAGTATCAACTTGAAGAAGAGGTAAACCATTCCAGTTTGTCTTCAAATTCCTCTAAGGATGCTTATATTGGTTCTTTTGAAAAACGTACTAGAGGCATAGGTTCCAAGCTAATGTCCAAGATGGGCTATGAAGGAAAAGGCTTGGGTAGACATGCACAAGGTATTGTTGAGCCAAAAGTGAGAGAGGAAAGGCCTAAGTATTTGGGTCTTGGCTATGGACAAGCTCATGGAGAAAGTTCCAAAGCTGCCATGAAGGCCATTGAAATGGCTCCAAGAAGGGGTTGCATTATAGAGTGTGAAGGTTGTATTCAGGGGGAATGCAATAGCTTGAAACATCATTTGTAGGATGCAGGTGTTCAGAAGCACACACTTGAACCAGAGAGTTGGGGAGAATCCAACAGCCTTGAAGAGTTTGATGGTGTTCCAAAGGGAGCCACTTCTTCATTTGCTTCACCTCCGCATGAAGACAATAAAGGTGAAAGAGAAAGGTATAAATCTGGTTCTAAACATTTTCCTTTTGATTGTGAAAAGCATGATAAATTTCCACATAAGCATGGGGAAAGAGTTGCATGTTCCTTTTGTGGTTTGGATAACCATAATGTTTCTAGATGTTGGAAGAGAATGGCCACATGCAGGAAGTAGAAGAAGGAAAAGAAGCAAGAAGGAAAAGGTCGATTGGACAAGGCAAATAATGTTGTCAAGAGGATGCAGATGCAGTGCACTTATTGCCATAAGCAAGGACATCTTGCTGCAAAATGTTGGACTTTGAATCCAGCAATGCTTCCACAAAAGCTGAAGAAAGTGGAAAGAGAAGATGGTAGAAATGGAAAGGAAGATTCCATGAATGATGTGTCTCAAGATGATTCACATGATGATGCTGATGTGTAGACAAAGGTAGTACCTTTGAAAGAGATTGGTAAGAAACGGGTAGAGTTATTATCCCATTAAGATTGCATGTCTATTGATGCATCTACATTATATTTCATTTCAGCCTCGAAAGTACAATGTGCATGAACACAAGGATGTTGATGATTTCCTTGTTTTTGAACATGTATGTGTAATTAACTTGTAGGTTTGATTTCTTTGAAATGCATGTGATGCCATGTTGACTTGAGAGAAGTTAAATTGGTCTCAAAATGGAGATAATTATGAAGTGTTTCATCTTTTGAAAAAGAGTCCAAATGGTCTTTTTCTACATGCTTGACTTGAAGGGTCATTTGTTTAAAGGCATGTTTTGTGGGCTTGTTACCTAGTCCATCATTTGTATGCAAATGTAAGACATGGAGATGTTCACAAGATGTGAAAATCTGTTTCTTTTGTTGAAGCAAGAGTTTAGGCCATCCAATTGTTGTTTGTATGCCTGACGTTGTTAACAGTTGTTGTTGGCAGCCTTTCAAATAGGTACAAATGAAAGTTTTGTGGAGCAAATGTACTTCAAATTTGTTTGAGCCACCTTGGATCAATGATCAAGGCAAAAAAGTTCAAACCACCTTCTATGACCATTTCAGCAGAAGTTCTATGGGAAGGCAAGGAGGAAGACAGTTCTTCCCAATAAGACCATCCCATCCAAGAAGGGAAGTGGTCAGAAACTATTGGTTCAGAGGCACTATGCAAAGGAAAGTGTAGGGAGACTGAAAGAAGAGGGTGAGTGACTCTCATTTACTATTCAGATCAATATATCAGTCTTTTGGAGACCAAAAGTTCTCTTAGTTGGAAGGCATGATCCAAAAATGGATCCTGGATAAACCTCTAAGTCTAAAAGACTTCATATAAGAGGCAAAAGGTGGAAAATGGTACAAATCCTTTGTAAATCAAAGGAAAATGAAAATAACAAACTGTTATAGCTACAAATATCACCCTTGGTATTTGTGATGCTTGTTTTATGGCCTAGGGCAACCCCTCCTTCCAGACTTGGTCCAAACATTTTAAAAACAGTGTTTTACTCCCTGTACGCTACTTTGCCTTGTGTTAAAAGCATGTACACGCGGGTCAGTCTATACCCAACCTGCGTATATGTGTTAAAACACTTTAAAATATTAAATTTCCTTAACTATGGGTAGAGATCACAGGTTTTACCTGTTGATTACCTATTAGTGTCTGTGGCCCAATTGTTCCCAACTGTTTTCCAACTAAAAAACTAATTTGGGAGAAGTATAAAAACACTTCAATGGGAAGGCCTTAAGGAGGAGAGAAGATATAGAATTACTATAGTGAGATTATCCCCTAATCAAGTTTGAAGAATCCCTATGCTTCGGGCACTTCCCCAAGTTTAGGAAACCCTTGTTTCCTTGAGTGTTGATGTTCTCTTCCATGCTTAGAGATATCATGGTCTTGGTTATGGAAGGAGGCTGTTGAAGATTGGGACTACACAGACCTGGAGGATGGTTCCGCTTGGAGTCGAAAGAGGAAGACTCAGGTGAACTCTTTCCATGTTTTATTATAGTTTTCTACAATAAAAATAAACGTTGTCTTGTTCCTGCTATCAACTTTGTTTATGCATATGATGTTAATGTTATGGTTTATATATGAATGATTATTTCAATGTATAACTAACCATCTATTTATATGATATAAAGTTGATTTCACTACAATGCTTTATCTATATGCTGCTATGTGTATTCGAATTGGCTGATTTGCAGGTTTGAAGATCATTAAGAGTTGCAGAGGGTTTGAACCCTGGATGGAACTACCCAAACGACGGACATCTGGGTATGTTCATCCTTGCATATTTAGTTTGTTTAAGCATGTTGCCTGAGTTGAATGCTTGTTTCTTGCTGTAGATTATTCCTGCTCTGCTAGGGTTCTGACCCAAAGCCCTAGGGGACTTATTCCCTTTAACAAAATTGGTGACTCCACAGGGGATAACAATCTTGTTATTCCCAGTTTGGGTTATTTAGTGCCAATCAGGGCTTAGTTCTTAGTTTTCTTGCTATCACTGTACTACCTGCTCCTGTAGGAACTCAGACTTCAAGTTTGATCTTTTTCATCAGGCCTCATTTTTTATTTTTCTTGTAAAACTTCATATACGCACCTTTGTCTATTTACAGAAGCGTACACATGCTTGTTTCTGTGAAATGAAACTGTGTTTATGCAAGTTTCTTTTGGCAGAAGTGAGTGTACATGCAGCTATGTAGGGACATAGTCACTTATACAATTTTTTGCATGATTTTTTCAAATATTTCTGCCTGGAAAGATTTGTTTCCTGGTCTGTGTGGTTTTGGAGTGGTTAGTTTCTGTTTTCAGAATTTAATTTTTTAGTGAGCTTACTGTTACAAATTCTCTCCTGCTTTGAAAATTTTTTGGCCTCTGTTTGCTTTACATTGAGTTTTATGATTTTTGTTTGAATGCACAAGGCTTCTTATAGAGGTTCTTGATTGTTCTGGTTTTCCGGAACATAAGATTGTTTGCAATCTTTGTGTCAAGCATCATTTTTATGGTTTGCTTGCTTTGCTTCCCGTCATTTTTGTGGCCATTCACTTTTTCTTACTTTTTGAAAGTTTCTTGTTGATGAATTTGAAAGTGCGTCTTTCCTTATTTCTTGATCAGTTTTCTCAAAGCTCTTTTTGTTGTTGTTGGATCGTTTAGTGCAAGTTGAAACACTTATTTTGTTCAAGTTTTCATTCGTGTTGAATTGATAACTTGCAAAGTTTCTTTGTGATTTTTCTTTCGGTCTTTGAGTCTTTGGTAGCATTTTGAGTGCTTTTGAAAAGTTTTTTTTATTGTTGCTTGAAAAATAAAAGTCCTTCAAAAACATTCTTTTTTTTCTTTGCCGAATTTGAGTTTGGTTTCTTTTGGTTTTTGCGAGTGATTTGGGATCTTTTTGATTAGTCCTTGTTTGGGAAAGATTTTGTGTTCAAAATTCATATTACTTTCAAACACTTAAGTTGGATTACAAACAAATTTCTTTCATCTCCTTTTAGAGTAATCTAGAATTTTGCATTATCATGTACACCTTACATTAGGGTAGTTTTGCATCATTAGAGCATCAATAGTCTTTTAGTTTTTGTGAGTGTGAAGTCTGCTATAAGAAAAGAAAAGGAAAAAAGTTTTTTCTTTATAGAAGTTTCTTAGAACCCAAGTAGAAGTTGATTTTCATTGAAGAACAAATAAGTGCATTGCATATAAGTTAGCTTTTCATTAATCTCTTTTGCATCATAACAAACACCATTAGTTTCACTTCCATATTGTCCCTTTGACTTAAAAAGAACGGCCACTTAAAATCAAGCGCTTAATAAAATAAACTAGAACTTTTTATATTGTCAATCAAATACACCAACAAGTTTTAGGTTTATTTAGGGCCTTGGATTAGGCGAGAGGAAAGTAAACACTCCAAGGCCACTCTAAATTGTGAAACATAGAATTCTGAATAAAGAGTGAAATCTGATAGCATTAAGGAGACTGGGAAAGCTCCGTGACTGGGAGTTAAGCATGAGGGTTTGTGAAGATAACGATGAGAGATACCCCCTCTCGTACTTGTCAGATCTTACCTCATGACTGTTCCGCCCAGCTTCTGATACGAGTTGGTGTCTTTAGTTGACAATCCTAGGGATCTACACAGGTGGCTGTGGAGGGGAATCTCGTGGCACTTGAGGTTGACGTTGCATCAAGTTGAACGGTACTTCTAGAGGGTACCCTTGCGAAGCAGGGGGGCTTGCATCGGCAAAGGCTGTTGTCTAGAGGTCAACGTAACTACCTCTGATACCTTTGCTAGTAGACCTAGGGAGTAATTACCCCAGTCTATTTTCGGAAGGCCCTTTTTATTCATTTTCTTGTATTTTGGTGTCCAGTCCTAATCACCAGGAGTGGAAATACTTGGAAGTTGTTTGACTGCTGAATTATTTAGGGACATTTTTATTGTGTGTTTTGTGCTCCTAATTGGCCTAGCTTTCAATTTTCTTGAGTCTTTATGTAGATCTTATTAAAATAATTCAATGTGGTTGACTGATCACTTAAACAGTCCCGTAGACTTTGTGGTCTTTCACTTGCGAGTTCAAAGCCTTCTCCTAGAAGGCCTAGGAATGATTCTGCCAGTGGTTTTCAACCAGTGGCAGCTGGCGCATCGGAGATTGATCCTCCGTTTGGGGGCATCAATGTACAAGGTAGACCTAGTACTACCACAGAGTTAGAGAGGAACACACCAATTCTTTCTCGAGTGCTCTTCCAGTCGGAAGATAATATTGAGGTAGAAGAGCTCTCAGAGTTAATTGCGGCTCTGAATTCTCCTTTCCCTTCTGATCATCCAAACATATTGTTATACGTTGGAACTCAGACACACAGGTCTTCAATCCTAGGTCCACACACATACATTCCTTCGATGAACATTGCTGGAAGCATGGCATCCACCATGAGTGCTACGACTATGCAGACTCCTATATCAGTACAAGGGGGAGGAACTATTTCCATCCCTTCTACATCTTTCTTTGGGTCTACTGCCAGCACATCCTTGTTTGGGTCTACTTCCATTTCATCGATGAGCGGAAGTTCCCAAGCCAATGCATCTAGTTTGGGATTCTTCCCTTTTGGAATGCCCTCTCAAGGTATTCCTTCAGCTCCATTAAATGTACCATCAACCGCCTCCATGTCCATGATGTGTGGATCGAATTCTTTTCAGGTTTTTCCTTTTGGAAGTGGTCATATACCACATTCCAATCCAATGGTAGGGTCTATGCCTTTTCCTTTCACGAGTGAAGGCAACAATCCTTTTCAGAGTTGGACTAACCCTGCGGTTAGTGGGATCGGAGCTGGGAATTTGTTTCTCGGCGAACAAGGGAATGTGCTGCACTCCTCGGTCAATTCATTTCAAAGTTTTTCACCCTTAAATAATGCTTGGAACCCTTACTAGGGGTTGTCATCTCCTTACAATAATTCGTTAGGGGGAATCTTTGCCGGTTACGAAGGTTTTTCGGCTGGAGTCGGTCAAACTCCAAGTTTTTTGGGACCACAAGATTCACCTCTTGGTTCAGTAGGTTCTACCAGTTACTTCAAGCAACCTGGTGCCTTTCAAAATCCAGGTCATTCTTTCCAAACTTTTGGGAACCCCGCCCAATTTGGGTGGAATCCCTAAGGTCCTCCAAGACTTTCTTTTTTGGCCACGCTTAATCCGCCAGACTTGACTAAGTTGACGAATGATCCAATCAGATACAATCTGGCTTGGCCTCCGGTCCCAACCAAACTTCCATCCAATATTCCAAAATTCGAAGGGAAGAGTGATGAAGACCCGGGTGACCATGTAACCATGTTCCATTTATGTTGCTCATCAAACTCCCTAATCGATGATTCGATTAGGTTGAGACTATTTCAGCACACATTAACTAGAAATGAGGCTAAGTGGTATATAGAGTTTCTAGGGGGCACCTTTACATATTTCACCGATTTGACTAACATTTTCTTAAACCATTTTCAGTTGCTTGTCCGTTATGAAGCCGAAACTGAAATTCTGGCCAATTTTCATCAGGACATGGCTACTCACATTTTGGATCATATCCAGGAATGGAGATGGAGAAAGAGGCTCATTAAAGCCGAAATTCCACCTGAATTCCATCTCAAATGGTTTTTAAAATCATTACAACCTAAGGTCTCTAAGGATGTTTCTATGTTTGGAGCTTATTTCGAAGAGCAGGCTATCTTTCGCGCCCAACAGTTAGAACTAATGTATTTTCAGTCTAGGACTCTTCATAAAATCTTGCCTGATGCTCCTAGATCCATGGTTGATATAGCCAAATCGAAGCCAGGCCTGCATGCTGATGGTATTGTTGGATCGATTGATGCGAATGCGGTGAACCTTCTGAGCTAATTGTAGCAGTTGTCTATACAAACTGCTTCTTCCAATCAAGCTACACCGTCTACTCCTACACCTTCTCAACCTTCTTTCATAAACGCCGTTCAGGCTTCTAACCCCAAGGGAAATCAAAATTCCAATGGGAAGAAGAAGGGATGAGGTAAAAAGAATAATCAGGATGGGAAGTGTAATGCGAATAAGCTCGACAATAATGCTGGTGAAGGTGGAAAAGAGTCTTAGAAGAAAGTTAAGTTTACATGCAAGTTATGTAGTGGAGACCATTTGACTCATCTCTGCCCTAAAATTCAAGATGCTTAGTGTTTGTTAATGCAGCAAGGGTCTGCTAGCTCCCAAGCTATCTTAACTAACCCTTTCCCCCAAGGGTAGCAGTTGCTTGTTGGCGCAAATTCAAATCCTGGTACCTCTGCAGGGGGCAACCAGGAGAGGGACAATTCCTCAAATGTTTTCATGATGGGTTCTCACGTCAATGTGGCTACATGGTCATGTGATTATGGTGAAGCTAAAACATCCAAGGATAAATCTATTCCCAGAACTATAGATCCACTTCATATTGAGCGAGACTCTATCGAGTCTATACCTCAGATACCGAAAGGTTCCACCAAGCGCGCGACTATCAATCCTAATGCTAGAGCAGCCCAGAATTACTCCATTTTCGATGATCTAGCTCAAATTCCATGTGCTTTGTCTGCTTTAGAGGTACTCCAGTTGTGTCTAGCTCAACAAAGTGCTTTGATTTCAGCGATCAAGGCAGTTGATCAAAACAATTCTTTAGTGCTCATTTTTGACATGCTCAATGTCAAAAAGAGACTTCCTCATCATATGGCTTTTCAAATAAAGTATACTTACCAAAAAATTAACATTTTTCGAATAGTTATAGATGAGGGAGCTTCCACATGTGTAATTTCTATGTCATGTTGGAAGGCCATTGGATCGCCTTCGGTTGTTCCTTCACCCACACTCTTGACAGCATTTGACGGACATTCTCATAGGCCACACGGGATTATCTCGACCTTTCCTATATGTGTTGGAGGAAAGGTCGTTAATATTGAAGTAGAAATCGTTGATGCCAACCTAGATTACAATCTCCTCTTAGGACAGAATTGGATTTATAGAATGGATGCCGTAGTTTTGACTCTGTTTCGAGTCCTTTGTTTTCCTCATGAGGGGAAATTGTTAAGGTTGATCAATTGGATTATTCTCCAGTTGACCCCCGCGCAACTTCGGATTCTAATGTTCCATTGGTGGATAACCCCCATCAACCTATCGAGAATCTAGGAGTTGGGATGTATTCTTCATTGATGGGTACATTTGATCTTCCCACTCCTATAGCTAGAATCAATGCCATTTCATCCTCCAAAGAGTCTTCATGGGAAGAGTTCTTACGGACTCGTTATTTTACAAACCCTTGGACCTTACCTTTGCCTACAACAACATTAGATGAAGGACAAGTTGGTGGAATGGCATTCCATCTGTCTGCAGTAGAGCTTAAATATTAGTTTATTGTTAACTCTGCAGACGACCATCCTACTCCTTTTTCAGAGGAAGAGTTAGATGGTGATGTGGCCCCAGCTTGGACCCTTGACTCTACTTCTACTATGGATTGCTTAGATACGGTTTTACCATCTGAGGAAGCAATCTTAGAAGCAATGATTAGTGTAGATAGACCCTGGGAAGATTTACACCATCATTCATATTTTCTTCCCCCATTGCAAGAAGTCGAATCCAGGTTCTCCAATCTGCTTACTAGTGATGTTTGTACGGTTTCAAATCCTTTGGCTCCAACACACATCCATGCCAAAGGTAACATGTTGGTCATTTCAAAAACCGTACTGATAAACATCTCTAGGAACCCTAATGTGATAGAAAATGTCTTCATCAGAGCCGAGTTTTCCCCTAAAAAGATTCAAATTTACATCGACCTCTTTAAAGAGTTTCGGGATGTATTCGCTTGGTCTTATGAAGAAATGCCTGGTATTGATCCATCCATTTTTCAGCATGAGATAAAGACATATGAAAACGCTAAGCCGATTTGCCAGAAGCTTCAGCCAGTGAATCTTAGGAAAGCAACAACTATTAAAGTTGAAGTAGAAAATCTGCTCAAGGCAGGTTTCATATACCCCATTCCTCTAAGGGATTGGGTTTCTAGTCCAGTCTCGGTTGATAAAAAACAAGGACGATTTGAGTATGCATTGACTTTAGGCATTTGAACAAAGCTTCTCCGAAAGATAATTACCCCACACCGTTTATTGAACAGATAGTTGATGAATGTGCGGGTAATGAGATTTTTTCCTTCATGGATGGATTCTCTAGTTATAATCAAATATCTATCCGTCTAGAAGACTATTATGAAACCAGCTCAAGAAAAGATAGAAAAGATATATCAACGCCTTATAATTCAGCCTCTTTGAGGGGGCAACCTCCTTTACATTACATAAATGAACAATTCTTGGATGATTCAAATGACAAGACCTCCTTTCTATATATAGGACTCTAAGGAGTCATAATATAACCCAGCCGACCTAACAATAATAATATAAAGCCACAAAAATAACAATAGCGGGATTCTATGGGGCACAGTAATAACAATATGGGGGCAATAGGGGTACAACAATATTAATAAGGGGTATAACTACAATAGTAATGGGGTAATCACTAGTATTATAGGGACCCAACATGCCCCTCTCCTTCAAAAAAGTGTTGTCCTGAACGCTTGAGTAGTTCTGGATAGTTCTGTATAAAATTCTCATCCTCCCATGTGGAATCTTCAGCGGATAAGTTCTTCCACTTGATAAGATACTCCGAAATTGATCGATTTTATAGCTGTTGAGTTCTTATTTTTGTGACTGCTTCCGATTCCAATATAATTTTTCCTTCCTCGTCAAGTTCTGGCAATATTGTTTGAATTGGGAGCTTGTCAACTACAACCTTCTTTAAACATGAAACATTGAAAACTGGATGCAATCGAGAAGCTGCAGGAAGCTCCAATTTGTATGCCATAGTACCAATCTTTTGCAACACCTTGTACGAACCATAATACTTTGGTGATAATTTATTATCCTTGTTAGCTTTCTTGAGGGACATTTGCTTATATGGTTGTAGCCCTAGGAATACCCAATCACCTACATCAAAACTTCTTTCACTGCGATGTTGATCTGCCTGTTGTTTCATTCTATTCTGTGCCAACACGAGGTTATCCTTTAAGAGTTGGAGGACTTGTTGTTGATGTTCGATGTGATGTTCCACTGCCTGAACCTTAGAATTTTCTCTTAAATATGATGTGATGGATGGTGGTTGATACCCATAAAGTGCCATAAATGGGGTCATTTTTGTTGCTGTATGGAATGAAGTGTTATACCACCATTCAGCCAGAGGCAACCATTTGACCCATTGTGTCTGTTTATCAGATACAAAGCAACAAAGATATCCTTCCAAACATTTTTTTACTATCTTAGTTTTCCCATCAGATTGAGGATGATAATATGAGCTATGAGCTAGCTGAGTACCAAGACAAGAAAATAATTCTGTCCAAAAATTTCCAGTGAAAATGGGATCTCTGTCACTTACAATAATCTTTGGGTTTCCATGTAGCTTTTGAATTGTTTCCATAAATGCAGTAGAAACTATACTGGCTTTAAATGGATGTGATAATGCACAAAAGTGTGCATACTTGGTAAGTCTGTCAACTACCACCATGATGACACTCTTTCCCTCAGACTTGGGTAAACCTGTGATAAAATCCATTGAAACCTCCTCCGAACGTTGGCTTGGAATGGATAAAGGTTGTAATAGCCCCGGTGTCTTAATTGCTTCAACTTTATTTTGTTGGCAAACCAAACATTCCGCCACAAACTTTTGAATATCTGATTTAAGGCCATCCCAAAAAAATTCCTTCTTAACCCTGTGGTAAGTTCTTAAAAATCCTGAGTGCCCTCCTAAGGGAGAAGTGTGCAATTCCATAAGAATCTTTTGTTTTAGCTGAGAATTCTTACAGAGGTATGAGCGATCTTTGTACCATAACGAATCATTTTTCCAGCTAAATGTATCAGACGTACTGGAATTTTGTTGTAACTTTCGAATAAGTGCCCACACTTCTTCGTCACTCTTCCATTCCTTCCTTGCTTTGTTTATCCAATCTGGTTGGATAATAGAAATGGCACACAACAATGCATCCACATCCTCATCCTTTCTTGAGAGTGCATCTGCCACCACATTTTGCTTCCCTTTTTTGTAGATGATTTCAAAGTCATAACCCAACATCTTTGTGACCCACTTTTGTTGCTCTTCAGAGGATAACCTTTGTTCTAAAAAGTATTTAAGGCTATCATGATCCGTTTTTACCTTGAAGTGTCTTCCCATTAGGTGGGGTCGCCATTTCTTAAGTGCATGGAGTATTGCCAAAATTTCCCTCTCATAAATAGCTTTGCTTAAAAACTTTCCCTTGATTGGACGACTTTCAAAAGCAATGGGTCTTTCATCTTGCATTAGAATAGCACCAATTCCATTTCCTGAAGCATCACATTCCACAATAAAGGTTTTTGTGAAGTCCGGTGTAGCTAAGACCGGTGCTTGGCACATTGCCTCTTTAATGTTCAAAGGCCTTTGTTGCTTCCGAAGTCCATCAAAATGCATCTTTCTTCAATAATGTTGTTAGAGGTGCTGCTATTCTCCCATAGTTCTTAACAAACTTGTGATAATACCCTGTCAACCCGAGAAATCCTCAAAGATGCTTTATGGATGTGGGGATTTTCCATTCCTTAATGGCTTTAATTTTTCTAGGGTCTACCTTAACTCCTTCATGAGATACAATATGACCCAGATATTCCACCTCCTGGACTCCAAAGAAACATTTGGATCTTTTTGCATATAATTGTTTCTCCTCCAATAGTTGTAGCACCCTGTCAACATGTTCAACATGATCCTTCCAAGACTTGTTGTAGATTAGTATATCATCAAAAAATACTAACACAAATTTTCTAAGGAATGGCTTGAAAATTGGATTCATCAAACCTTGAAATGTTGAAGGTGCATTGGTAAGGCCAAAAGGCATGACCAAAAATTCATAATGACCCTCATGAGTTCTAAATGCTGTTTTCGGAATGTCTTCAGTCTTCATTCTGATTTGATGATATCTTGAATGAAGATCCAACTTGGTGAAGTAAATTGATCCATGCAATTCATCTAGTAATTCATCAATGACAGGAATGGGGAACTTATCCTTAATAGTGAGCTTGTTGAGATCCCTATAATCTGAACACATGTGCCATGATCCATCCTTCTTGTGCACCAATACTACTGGGGCAGAGAAAGAACTTTGACTCGGTTGAATTATACCAGCCTCTAACATTTCTGCAACCATACGTTCAATTTCACTCTTTTGGACATAGGGATATCTGTAGAGCCTGATGTTTGGAGGAACACTTCCTGGAATCAGATGAATAGCATGATCATGATCACACATAGGTGGGAGACCTTTGGGAGTCTCAAATACCTTGGAATGATTGTCCAGGACTTTTTGGAGATCTGGAGAAATAGATGATTCCGATGTGGAAACATCTAGCGAACATAATTGTGCAATTACACCTCTTTGTTCCTTTTTTAGAAGCTTTGTCATACCATTAGAGTTGATTATCATTCCTGGTTTCCCTGCAATACCCCTTAATTCAACTTCCTTTCCTTCTGTAGAAAATTTGATGAAAATTTCTTGAAAATTAAAAGCTATTGTACCCAAGGATTGTAGCCATTGGACTCCTAGTACAACATCAACACCTCCCATTGGAATGGAAAACATTAGGCTAGTCAATACATATTCTCCCATGGATAACCTGATATTATGGAACTTTCCAAAGCAATTTATTGTTCCTCCATTTGCAATCATCACTTGACACTCTGGTGCTGGATATAGGAAGCAATTCAATTCTTTTGCTACCTTACAATGAATAAAATTGTGGGTGCTTCGTGAATCAATCAACACTATTACCTTTTTCTTCTTGATTTGTCCTTCTATCTTGATGGTTTGAGGAGTGGTAATTCCCGCCAATGCATTACAAGATATGGTCAGATTTATTTGTTCTTCATCTAGGCTTTTTTCCTGGAGTATATCCTTTTTGTTTGACCTTTCTTGCTCCTTTTCTTCTTCCTCTTCACAATCTATGTAGAATAATTTCTTCTCAGCACACTTATGACCTTTAGTGTATTTGCTATCACAACTGTAACAAAGCCCTTTTGCTCTTTTTTCTTCCAATTGTTGTGGTTTCAACCTTATAGGTTGTGAAAGACTAGGGGCAAAAACACTTCCGTCTTTATAGTTGTGAGTGGTATGCTTCCTGGTTGCCATAATTTTGCTTTCCATTTTTCTTGCTAGCCTGAATGCCTTCTCTAGTGAATCAGGTTCCCAAAGGCGAACATCATGTTGGATATTATCCTTTAAAGACCCTATGAGCACATCAATCCTATGCTCCTCTGGAATATCTTTTACCCTTATGTTCAATTTTTGGAACTCCTCAATGTGATCCATCATTGAACCCTTTTGTTTGAGACTTATCAATTGGCTAAAAAAAGTGTTGTTTTTTGTATCCTCATAATGTGCTATCAATTCTTCCATAAAAATTGCCCAAGTGATAAATTGTTTACGAGAGCAAAGCCATTGATACCATACAAACTGATTTGGTTCCAAATATAAAGTTTCCATTCATACCTTTTGTATGTTTTGCACATTATTGAGATCGAAGAATTTCTCCATCTGTAATATCCATGTGGCGGGATCCTTGCCATAAAACTTCCTCATATCGATTTTTGGAATATGGTGAGTCTTCGATCCAACATTAGAGTCTATGGAATCATGATTAACATTTCTTTTGTTCTCATCATGAGTTTCCTTTAGTACCCTTTCACCATTAGTAACCATTTCTTGTAGCAACTTATTCATATTTATCTTCAATTCTTCCATCTTATCATCCATGCCATCAATTTTAGCGTCCATGCCATTCACCTTAGCTTCCATGCCATCCATCTTAGCTTCTACTCCTTTCTTTAAACAATCCATCTTAGCTTCTACACCTTTCTTTAAACCATCCATCTTAGCTTCTACATCTTTCCTTAAACCATCCATCTTAGATTCTGTTGCTTTTTGTGCAAGTGACACTTGTTGCACTTGTTCTTGTAATTTTGATATATCATATAGCATTTCTTCTTCTTCTTCACGAGTCATGCTAGAGCTTTCAGGTTCCTTACTAGTTGTTTGCATTTTCTTTCCTCGGGGCATCAGTTACTCATAATAATGCTCTACTAGCCCTTTGAATTCCTTCAAAATAAATTTTCAAACCACTCTTAAGCAAAAATTTAAAAGAATCTACACACCTTTATTTCACTTTGTAGGAGCTTGATATTGCCTCTGATGTATCTCTGTACTTTCAGATCATCCAGTTCTGAAATTCCAGCGTGTCGTAGCCCTTTGTGTCCTCTTTCCAATGCCACCATTCTGATCCAATTTGGATTCTCTAAGGAAGAGTTATGCGAAACCTCGCACAGTGACCTGATTATAGACTAGTTTAGTAGAGCGAACTTGTACGATGTGCCACGAGTCACTGTTTCATCCTTTGGCTCTGAAAGATATATACAAGAAACTACAATCCATCCTCTTTCTGCACCTTCTTACAAAATTTCAATCCAATGCTCAGGGAAAAGGTTATGATGATTTTCCCCAGGTCACATGTTTGGAATGTAATTCAAGAGTCTGCAAAAGGACCAACTTCCTCAGATCATATCTCTGCAAATATAGCGTAAAAATCTCTAAAATTCAGAACCGAGATTCAGCGCGATGTCTTATCAATGGGTTTTTTTTTAGCTTCTGAAACATCACAGAAAAACGTTATAGCGAAAATGCCACGATGACATATTTGGAGCAGCAAAACCCTAGAATCCAAAGCCTCTGATACCAAATGTTATGAAACCAGCTCAAGAAAAGATAGAAAAGATAGATCAACGCCTTAGAATTCAGCCTCTTCGAGGGGGCAACCTCCTTTACATTACATAAATGAACAATTCTTGGATGATTCAAATGACAAGGCCTCCTTTCTATATATAGGAGTCTAAGGAGTCACAATATAACCCAGCCAACCTAACAATAATAATATAAAGCCACAAAAATAACAATAGAGGGATTCTATGGGGCATAGTAATAACAATATGGGGGCAATAGGGGCACAACAATATTAATAAATGGTATAACTACAATAGTAATGGGGTAATCACTAGTATTATAGGGACCCAACAAAGACTAGCATAAGACAGCTTTCATATGTCCCTAGGGTACCTTTGCATACAAAAATATGCCTTTTGTTCTTAAAAATGTTGGAGCCACATTTTAGCGGGCCATGTCTTACGCTTTCCACGACAACAATCATGTCATCGAGGCATACTTGGATGATTTAGCTGCTCGTTCTCGAAAGAGAATCGATCATCCTAGTCACCTTTGGTTGGTTTTAGAGAGATGTCGATTTTACAAGATCCGGTTGAATCTAAATAAGTGTGTTTTCGTGGTTACATCTGGTCGGTTGTTAGGGTTCATTATGTCAACCGAAGGGATTCATGTTGATTCCTTCAAGGTAGAGGCAATAATTCAGTTGCCTCCCCCATCTTCCATCCGAAAACTTCAAAGTCTTCATGGGAAGGAAAATTTCTTGAGACGGTTCATAGCAAATTATGCTGAGATAACTAAAGGATTTAGGTGCTTTCTCAGGAAAGGAGTTCCAATTTTATTAGATGACTTTGCGCAACAATATTTTGATACCTTGAAGCAGGCGTTGATCTTTGCCCTGATTTTGAGTCCACCAGATTATGGTAGAGATTTCTTTTTATATCTTGCAACCGTAGAATCAACCATAGGTATGGTTTTGGTTCAGGAAGACGATACTGTCACAGAGCATGTGATTTACTACTTGAGCTGAGGCTTGGTAGGCCTTGAACTACGCTATTCTCCGGTTGAGAAATTAGCCTTGGCAGTTGTCCATGCTATCTAGCGGCTTCGACATTATATTCTGCTACGTAAAACATTTTTCTTAGTGGCGGTCAATCCTTTCCAATTTGTCCTTAGTAGGCAAGTGATTGGGGTCAAATACAATCGATGGATTGTTATTTTACAAGAATTCGATCACGAGTTCTTGTCGGCCAATTCTAAGAAATCATTGGTTTTCGGGGAATCGATTTCCAAACTTCCTTGTGGAGAAGATACTATTTATGAGGAAATTTTTCCCGACGAACATCTATTCCTCATCTCCTCACAAGATCCCTAGTATGGAGATATCATAATCTATCTCCAGACTTCGAAGTTCCCTCCCGCTTCCTCCAAGGATGAACGTCAAAAATTACGTCACCTGGATAAGAACTATGTCATCATTGGTGATACATTATATCGCCGAGGGGTTGATTCAATCCCTAGCCATTGTTTAACCTTAGAGGAAGCAGAGTCTGTGCTTAATGATTGCCACAATGGAGCTTGTGGTGGTCATCTGTTTGGGCTTGCAACAACCCAAAAAATCTTGTGTTATGGCTACTTTTGGCCTTCGGTTTTCAAAGATTGTATTGAGGCGGTCAAATGTTGCCACCCTTGTCAAGTATATACTTGGAAGATGCGTGCGCATCCAGTTCCTCTTTTCCCTGTTATCACTGTCAGTCCTTTTACAATGCGGGGTACTGACTTTACTACTTGTAATCCGCCTTTAGTAGCAAATCACAAGTACATTATAGTGGTTGTAGACTACTTTACGAAGTGAGCTGAGGCCATGCCCATTTATAAAAATGATAGCGAAATAGCGGCATTGTTCCTCTTCAATCAAATTATTTCTCATTTTGGTATCCCGAGTGAGATTGTCACTGATCATGGAAGTCATTTCCAGAACCAATTGATGTCCAAATTGGCTCTTAAATTGGGCTTCCGGCAGGAGTGTTCATCTCCGTATTATCCTCAGGGTGATGGTCAAGTTGAAGCCATGAATAAGTCCCTCAAGACTCTCTTGCAAAGGACAATTGACAAAAATTGCTCCAATTGTCATCTCATGTTGTATCTGGCTCTCTGGGTGTACCGAAGCTCAGTAAAGACTGCCACAGTTTTACACTTTTTCAGTTAGTTTATAGGCTGGAATCTATTTTTCCTGTTGAATGCAAAATTCCATCCCTTAAGCTGGCTATTGAGCTCCTTCTAGAGACCTCTAGTCTCGAAGAGCGGCTCCTTCATTTGGAACATCTCGATGAGCAGCGTCGAGATGTCACCATAATCAATGAGGCTCACAAGAAAAGGGTTAAAACTCAATATGATAAAGTTGTTCATCCTCGAGTCTTTTCTGAAGGCGCCCTTGTCTTGGTCTATGACCAGGATAAAGATGCCTTGGGGGCAGGAAAATTCAAGTCTATGGTATGGTCCCTTGATAGTGAAATGAGTTTTAGGAAAAGGGGCTTATGAATTAGTCGATTTTGAAGGGAACAAGTTGGCAGAGCCTTGAAATGGGCTCTACCTCAAGAAGTGCTTTTCTTAGGTTATGGCCGAGCAATGGCTTCTTTGTTTGTTTTGTATTTTTGTACATATTCTATCGGGATTTTTTGTGATATCGACAATTTTTTTATCTACTTTGGCAGGTGTTGATGGATGACTTTGTCTATTTCGGATTCACTGATGATGCGAGTCCGCACATTTGTAACCTCGCTTCCGCAGCTTGGGTGATTTATTATCCAACTGGTCAGTTGATGGTGTCAAGGGGAGTATGTATTGGTTCTGCATCAAATAATATTGCCGAATATACTGCCGTCATTAATTTACTATCCGAAGCTATTTCTTATGGAATTGATTCGTTGGTAGTGTATCTTGACTCACAACTGGTAGTGTCACAATTGAATAACATTTATCGGGTTTGGGATCCTTATTTATATCGCCAATTTTTAAAAGTGAGGGTGTTGCAAAGATCATTTATTTTTATTACTTATTTGTACATTCCACAATCTAACAATTCATTATCGGATTCTATCGCTAATCAAGCATTAGATTGGCATATCATTCATTCATCAAGATAAAAACAAACATCAAAAATCTGGAATTGTATATATATATATATATATATATATATATATATATATATATATATATATATATATATATATATATCATAAAATTGCCTTTGTGTACATAAAGTGTTTCAAAAATAATATACAAAATCGGGACTAAATGCCCATAATCATTTCTAGTATATCTAATGAACCGACTCAGGATGAGAGGCTAAGTAGGTGATTACTGCTTTGGCCACATGCCGAAAAATGTGAACCCAGTTGAGTGGCAATCCTACCACGTAACACCGCATATCCTCAGGTAGATATTCTATGGCCACCATCAGTACCCGGTGAGTCAATCTCACCAAGTTTTGTTGCACTGCATATAAGACCCTCTCTGTCTCTGCAGCCGCCTCTTAGGCACCTCTTTCGCGACGCCTGTGCTGCCGAAATCCGTCTAGTTGTACCAGACCCACATCTTGAACATGATCATTATATCAGTATTTTAATCCCATCAAAAATATCTTTAAGTTCATTTTCATATTTAAAAAAAAAAAAAAATTCTTAAAATTGATAAAAACTTGAAAAATGGTTACCTATCTCTCCCCATGCGGCGTTTGGTGGCAGCACCAAGTCTGGATCTCCTCAGAAATCCATGCCAGCATAGGGATAGTCGTCCACAACAATGATTTGTTTTTCCCACCAGGTGTTGCACAAAATATTGTCACCATGACATTCTGCAATCGGTGTGATTCTATCACCACTCATACTTTCCTCCTTTGCAAGTCTTAAACCTCAGTTCTTCATGTCAAGCCTTGAAAATAAGAGAAAGCCCTTAAAATTCTCTAAAACTATGGTTCCGCACTTTCTCTTAGCATTACCTGCGGTCCCGCACCTAATGGTCATGTCCCCTGCGTACCTGACCGCTCTGTCTCTATGTAATGTGTGGGGACCCCTGTAAAAGTAAAAAAGGCATAAGTATATTCTTAAAAACTCACTTTGAGTCATTTTTGGAAGCTTCTAGAAGGAATCTTGAGGTGGCAAGTTCGCTCCTTTAAGGTTCATGCATCCCATACCTTAAGGAGCTAACCCCTTGATGTGAGGAGCTTATCCCTTTGAAGGAGGACTCTATCCCTTCATAGGTGGACCTGTAACCTCCTTTCCTTGCACTATAAAATGAAGCATTGGGCTGGTTACTTGAGAGGTTGAAAGCAGAATATTTTTGAGGTGAAATGCTATTGGAACTTAGTCTTCCTAATTGAGCTTTTGTGAGGAAAGATTACATAACTTGTTGATCTCATTTGGAAGAGTGTGAGGCTTGTCAAAGTAGAGGAGATTCTTGTTTCAGACCCTGGGAGGAGCTTGTACAACATCAAGGCACCAAAGGTTGTAAAGTTCTTCTATTTTCAAAGTTAATACAATCAAGTTTATTTTTCTTAATAAGCTGTGTTTTATGGTTTATTTCATGGATTCCTTGATCACCATGATGAATATGATTTATTATATTAGCTATGCAGGTGTTATTTGATGTGTGCTTGTTTGTGATTGCAGGTTCTCAAAAGGAAACTCTTTCGAACGTTTGAAGCATGACTGCTACAAACTAGTGTTGGACTTAAGGTAGGGTCTAAAACACCTCTTTAGTTTTTATTAATGAATTGCAATATGTTTAGAGAAAGGTAGATTTGCTTGTCCTGCTTGTTGCTAGATATCTGTTGATACTAGGGAGATTGGTCTTGTCCGCAAGAACAATTTATCTGGCCAACAAATTGGTGACTCCACTGGGGAACTGAATTTGGTTTTTTGGTTTTCCTTTTTCTTTGACTTGAGAAACTTGTTCTTGTTTCTGGTTTTTGCTTGATGTGTGTAGGATTGGGTAGTTTTTAGGATCTGGATTTTTTTTTTTTGTTTTTTCCGAAGTTTCCATGGAACCGCACTTTCTTTTTACAGGCAGTGCGGACCTCTCCGCATTTTTCCTTTAGTACACAGAGCGGTACCACGTCTAGTTCTACTGGAAGCCTGCGAACCCTGTTAAAATTTTTGAAAAACATGAAATGTTTTTGTCCAGTTAGGTTTAGTTTTTATTTTCGGCTTTTAGTGTCTACCCAAATCTGCATGTGTTCTTTCAAGAATCTCTTGTGAGTGAGTTCCATTGGCATTTTTGTTTTAGGTGATTTTCTAGAAGTTTTGCGTGCCTGGATTGATTTTCGCTTGGTCTTTGTAGTGACTCAGAGATTAGAAGCCTAAGAAACCTTAGATTACCCTGGTCTTTTTGTCTTCTTGATGAGTCTGACTGGTTTTTGAAATCTTCCCTTGCTGAGAAATAGATTTTGTTTTCTCTTTGCAAAGCTTTGAACGAACTTGCTTGTAAGTTTTGAATTTCATTTTTATAAAAGAAAAAATAGCTAGGTGTTTTTTTATTTATTTGTTATTCTGAATGAATTAATCCTTAGTTTAATCAATAACTAAGTAAAACGTCCTCGAAAATAATTTGAAGCTTTTATTTCAATTAGGTTTTTAGAAGTTTTTAGATCTCAAGATTAGTTTTTTATAGTTTTGACTGTTTTCTAGAAATTGTAGAATCTCTTTTGAAAGAAATTGTTTTCTGTATTTTTTGAGTGTTGAAAAAGAAAGGGATTTTTTGTGAGCATAATTAGTAGTCTCATTTTGAGTTTATTTAAAAAGACAAAAAATATTTTCTTTTCATTTACATGTTGAAATAAAAATTTTTTTTTCAAAGAATTGCATTCTCAACTCTTTCTTTTAGCTAGAAATTCATTGAAGGAAAAAAGAATTGTTTATCATCTTAGGTGCATTTTTTAGTGTTTTTGGAGTCGAATTTTCACACCATCAAAGTTTCATCTCCATACCTATTGACTTAAGAAACAACCCATAAAAATAACGCTTAATTAAAATTCATAGCTTAGGCTAGTATCTTGGAGTAGGGAGTAATTAAATCTCCAAGATAGTTAAAACAAACAAGTAGCTATATCTTGCAGTAGGAAATAAATCCAATTGTAATTGATATCATCTGGGAAGCTCCTCTTAAAGGCATCAATCACGAGATCATGTCCGAACCTTTGAGACAATCAAGTCTGTCTCATTGGGAAAGATAGAAGATTTGCATGTATTAAAAATGGTAAACCTCGGATTAACCATTTTTGAGGAGACTGGGGTCACTTGTTGGTAAACCTTGGATTGATCATGTCGAGGAGTCTTCAAGGGGATTGAGCTTTGTTACTATGCCCTTGCACGTAGATTGGATCGTAGACTGTTCCCCTAGTTGTATTTGTTACTGTTGGTAGCCTTAGTGACCATAATCTTAAGATTATTTCCTAAGGTGACAGTGAAGGATGGGTCTCACTGTACCTGGAGGAGATGTTGACTAGACTCACGTGGACTCTCTGGGGGGTTCTTTTCACTCGAGACGGTTTTTTGAAGAAACCTATGTCAGTCTGTTTCATTAAGTAGGTTTTCGGGGTAACTGTTCCAACCACCCTTTCTGTATTGAATTCTGCGATGTTGGATTTCATCACCAACTAGTGTTTTGGTACAGAATGTTACTATTTGTGTGTGGTTTGAACTCTTAGATTTTTTTTAGGCATGTGATTCAATTTTTTGGTTCTTTAGAGACTTTAGGTGGTTTTATTGAGATTTTCTTTGTTTGCGTGTGAAGTAATTAAATATTTAATCGTGGCTGAATTATCGAGGCAATCCCGTAGACTTCGGGGGCAACCTCCCGAGTATACACCAAGCCAGCTTAAAGGGCTATGAGCTCTTGTATCACCTAGTGACAGTAGAGTTGGGTCACCGGAAGCCGAAGATTCTTCTTTAATTGTTCATCTTGATTATCAAGTTCAAGCAACAGAGTATATTTCTGAACCAATTTCATTTTCCGAAGTTACTGGTAGTATTTCTTCTACCAGTGAATTAGCTGAAGAACCTGAAATTTCTGAGCCTGAAACTGAACCCGATGCTACTCCAACTTCAGGATTTGCTTCTCCAACTTCTAGTGGTCCTGGTTCACCCAGGGTAGGAAGTATCATTACCCAAAATATTCCTTCTGGACTCATTTCTATTGAGGAACTTGTTAGTCCAGAAGAATATATAACTCTCCCTGAAAATCAACCAACTTTAGAACTTAGGGAGCGTGAATCAATTTTCTATAGTCCTTTTAGGAGTGGCTCTTGGTACGTCTCATTGACCAAATTTTTAGAAAATCCAGGTCTTAGTTTTTCACCACCTCGAATTCCTTTTCATCCAACACCCAGAGGTTATTATCATCCGTTGAATATGTCGAGATAGTAATCCATGTTTTCCCAGACACCGAAAACATTTTTATATGGCAGTCCTTCTGTTCCTTTGGGGTATCAGTCACTCACTGGTACTTTTTTAGGAGCATCTCCTCAACCAATTTAACATGGGATATCAACTGGTAATAATGAAACTCAAGCATTGAGCGTAGAAGAAATTCTTATGATGTCTGCTACTATTCCAAATCCGCAACCTCAAGGTAGCCAATTACCGCCTGGAGGGCAACCTCAAGGTAGTCAGTTAACGCCTGGGGGGAAACCTCAAAGTACTCAATTACCGCCTGGGGGGCAACCTTAAGGTATCCAGTTACCCCCTGCGGGAAACCTCAAGGATAGTACATACCTTCGAGACAGTACATACCTCAAAGTCAACCCTAGACTCAGTACATACCTCAAGGTCAACTGCAGTATCAATATATACCTCAAGGTCAACCCCAGTTTCAGTATGTGCCTCAAGGTTATCAACCTCAAGGTCAGTACCCAACTCAAGGTTTCCAACCACCTTCTGGTCAATCATTTGTACAAGGAGCTGGAAATGTACCATTTAATTATAATCCCTACGCTCAACCTGGTTATGGTCCTCAATATGCTCAACCTTTTATGGGTCCATACCTCGGAATGAACATGGTGTGGGATCCATCTCAATCTCAATAGAGTTTGCAACCTAATGTGCAGTTGTCATCTCAATCTGGACAACCTTTGGTTTCTGATTCAACCCAGCAACTTGTCTAACCTATTATTCAAACTTCTACACCTGGTGTAGTTCATCAGTCTGGACCTAGTTCACCTCGAACTCCACCTCAAACGACTGCTACAACTACTGTAGCTTCTGTTCAATCCACCCCACCTACTTCTAGAGTATTGGCGGCTCTGGTTTCTACTGTTCTTGCATCAACTCCTCAAGCCTTTTTACATCAGTCTGGACCTACAATTCAGATTTCGGTTCAGATTCCTGTAGGACAACCTGGTCCAAGTACGATTGTTAAAAGTCAACCACAATTCACTTATCAACTGTACCAGGGACAGTACCAATTTGGTCCTGTTGTTCAAAGCCGAGTTTATCAGTATCAACCGTACCCTAGATATACTTATTAGCAACCTCAACAACCCCAGTTTGGTCTGGTTAATCTTGGTTTTCCAAGAGGATATAATATTCCAAATGTAAATCCAATTCCAAGTTGTCCTGGATATCCTCCTCCTGGGGCTGGTCTTATGACCCAAGGTTTTCGTGACCCTAACCATCAGTTACCATTTATTGCAACTTTGGACTTACCTGATTTTTCGCGCCTTACGAACGATCTAATTAATTATCTTCTGTTTTGGCCACCAATGCCGAATAAGTTTCCCAGTGGTATCCTGAAGTTTGAAGGTAAATCAGGAGAGGATCCGTCAAATCATGTGATGACTTATCCCCTCTGGTGTGCATCTAATTCCATTATCGATGATTCAATTCGCTTACGTCTTTTTCAACGCACTCTGATTGGTCTTGCTGCCAAGTGGTACATTAAGTTACCACGAGCTTCTTTTTATAATTTTAGTCAGTTAGCCACTTCTTTCTTAACTCATTTTTAGTTTCCTGTCAAATATGACAATGGCACGGAATTATTAACTTCATTAAAATAGTCAACGTCCACATATATTTTAGATCATATTCATGAATGGCGACGTAGACGACGTTTAGTGAAATTTTTTATTCTGGATCAAATAAAAACCTAAAATCACTGAGGATGTAGCTAAGGTAGGAGTTGTTACTGAAGAGCAAGTAATTTCTCAAGCTCAATACCTTGACCTCGTTTATACGCAGTCGGGTACTTTACACGAAAAAATCCCCGATCTTCTGAAAAAAAATCAAATAACTGTAGCTCCTTTAGGATCTCATGCCGCTGATGGTATGATTGGTTCAGTTAGTACCAAAAGCAAGAAGAAATCTTCAAAGAATTCTTCTCCTATTATAACTTTAGTAGATTCCCCGACAGGAGACTCTTCCGCTGAAATTCCTGCGGATATTCATGTCGTAGAATCATCTGCAGCCAAATCAAAATCTAGTGGTAAAAAGAAGGGGAAGAAGAAAAATAAACAAAACTCAAAAGAGAAATTAGATAAAATTGAATCTACTGACGAGAAACGTAAACCTCGCTATCCTTGTCTCATTTGTGACGAGGAGCATTTTACAAGAGACTGCCCACATCGAGCTGAGGTTGCAAAAATCGTCAAAGGTTATCAAATGCATGTTGTCTTGAAGGATCCTTTTCCTAGTCAAGATAGTAAGATGATTGGTTATTCCTCAAATTCCTTAGAAGAACCCATAATGATTATGTCTCATGTTAGGATTGCAACGCGATCGCAAGATTATGGTAGTAAAAATCCTGTTGGTGGTAAGGAAGCAAAATCTTCTAATTCAAACCCATCAACTTCAACTCCTTCTGGTTCTGATCTGCTACAGATCGAGAAACCTAACCCAGACTTAGTAATCAAACTTCCTGCTCAAGGTATACTTTAGAAATCAGCTTACAATCCACATGTGAGAGCTGCTAAGAATTATAACATTGTTGAAGACTTAGCTATTTCCCCTTTAGCAATGTCGGCTTTGGAGGTGCTGCAATCATGTCCAGCACAGTGTAAATTACTATTGTCGGCTATAGGAGCTGTTGACATTCAAGATTCGAACCTTATAATCTTCGATTTAGAGAATAGTACACCTCGCCTACCTCATCAAATGGCTTTCCAGATTCCATTGTTAGTCAAAAATAGACCTTGCTTTAGGACTGTAATTGATGAGGGAGCTTCTATGTGTATTATGTCGATCCAGTGTTGGAGATTTCTTGGTTCTCCTACACTCAATTAATCCCTGACGATTCTAAAGGCTTTTGATGGCCGGGGGCTTCATCCTTTTCACATTCTACAGGATTTACCTACAGGGGTTGAAGGAAAAACTGTAAATCTAGATGTGGAAGTGGTTGATGCCCCTCTAGATTACAACCTTCTCTTGGGTCGCAGTTGGTGTTACACTATGACTGTTGTTGCTTCATTGGTCTTTCGGCTTATCAAGTTTCCTCATAATGGAAAGATCATTACCATAGACTAGCTGACTTATTTTTCATCCGACCCAGCCTCTTCTAAAAGTATTCAACATGTTGGCAGAACAACTATCCCTTATAAGTATGTTGGGGTAGGATTGGTTAAAGATTTTGGTTTACTAGGAGCTTTTTCCTTTCCTCCTCCTAACGTATCGCCTTCTACTGCAACTATTCATATGATTTCATCGAACACTATTGTTTTTGATGATCCTTGGTTCGTACCTTCCGATTCTGAGGTGGATTCATTTGGTGATACGATGCCTTTGAGTCCCTTTGAAATTGCATATCAGGTTGTACAGTCGTTTTCTGACCCTTGTTCAACTGAAATTGATCCAATGAATGTGGTCCATGGAGAATCACTTTCAATATCAACCTCAAATTCAACAACATTTTCTGATCCTGTTCATACTGATGAGCAGATTCGTGAACTTTTGTTTGTTTATGATTTACCATGGGAAGATCTTCCTCATCGATCTTCATTTTTACCTGAGCTTGATCATTTTGAAAATGTTTTTTCATCTATTTTTACTACTGATTATGTCAAAGAACCACAGAATCCATTGAAACATCCTGATTCTGAGTTAAATTTGGGAAATATCTCTCGAACGGTTCCTATTGACATTTCAGTTAAACCCAGAATTATTGAAAACATCCATATAGGTGCTTCCTGTATGGACAATGAACTCCAAAATTATAAAGCCCTATTTCAAGAATTTCGTGATGTGTTTGCCTGGTCATATGAAGAAATGCCAGGAATTGACCCATCAATTGTTGTCCATGAAATTAAAACTTACCCGGATGTTAAACCTGTCCGGCAACGTTTGAGTCAGATACATCCGCGAAAAGCTGCTGCTATTAAAGCTGAAGTTGAGAAATTACTTCGAGCAGGTTTCATTTATCCAATTCCCTTAACGGATTGGGTATCGAATATTTTTCCTGTTAACAAAAAGCAAGGAACGATAAGAATATGTATCGATTATAGGGATATTAATTGAGCTTGTCCTAAAGACAATTATCCAACCCCCTATATCGATCAAATTATTGATGATTGTGCCGATAGTGAAATGTTCTCTTTTATGGATGGTTTTTCCGGTTACAATCAAATCAACATACTCCCTGCTGATCAACCAAAAATGGCTTTCATTTGTCCATGGGGAACATTTTCTTATTGCAAATTACCTTTTGGATTGAAGAACGCTGGAGAAACTTTTCAAAGAGCTATGTCTTACGCATTTCATGACATCAAGCACATTGTGTAGCCTTATCTCGATGATTTACCTACCCATTCATTACGTAGAGCCGATCATCTCACTCATTTACGAGCAATATTTATGAGATGTAGGCATTATAGAATTAGGCTGAATCCACACAAATGTGTTTTCTGTATAGAAACGGGTCGTTTACTGGGATTTGTTGTTTCAAAAGCCGGCATTCGTGTCGATCCCTCGAAGGTGGAAGCTATTGTCAAATTACCTCCTCCTTCGACTCTTCACTGACCCCAAAGTTTGCAAGGGAAAGCAAACTTTTTACGTCGTTTCATTCCTAACTACGCCAAGATAACAAAGGGCTTTACCAGGTTGTTGAAACAGAATACTCCATTCTTTTGGTATGTGATAGCTGAAAAATCTTTTGATGCACTTAAACATGTGTTGACCCATGCACCGTTATTGCATCCTCCCCACTACAACCAGGATTACTTCTTGTACCTCGTTGTTTCTCATTCCACCATTGGGATGGTTTTAGTTCAGGAAGATGGATTCAACAGTGAATATGTGATTTACTATCTTAGTCGAACTCTGAATCTGACTAAGCTTAAATATTCACATGTGGAGAAATTGCCCTTAGCAGATGTTCAAGTTGTCCAAAGACTTCATCATTACATCTTCTTATGCAAAACTACAGTAATTTCTGACTGTAACCCTATGATCTATATTTTGAACAAACAATTGCTAGGGGGCAAGTATTCCAAATGGATAGTTATCTTGCAGGAATTTGACTTGGAATTTGAAAAATCCAAGGCAAAGAAATCTTTGGTTTTTGCGGAACTGATGTGTGATTTCCCGTGTACTGATACTGAAACTGTGGTGGAAGAACCCATTGCGGATGAATCCTTGTTTCTTATCAGCACTCTTGATCCATGGTATGGAGATATCATTGTTTATCTCCAAACCCAATCTTTTCAGCCTGAAATTTCACGATCTCAGTGACGGAAAATACATTTCCAATCCGAACAATATAATATTATTGGAGATACACTCTATCGTCTTGGGGCGGATTCTATTTTCTGACGTTTAACTCATGAAGAAGCTGAAAAGGTTCTTAATGACTGTCACTCTAGAGCATGTGGCAGTCATATGTCTGGGTATGCTACAGCCCAAAAGATATTGCGCGCTGGTTATTTCTAACCATCTTTATATAAAGATTGTATCTATGTGATCTGGAAATGCCACAATTGTCAAATTTTTTATCGTAAGATGTGTGCTCCACCTGCTCCTCTCCACCCTATAATTTCCGTCGGTCCTTTAACAAAGTGGGGTATCGACTTTATTACATGTAACCCTCACTCGGCCGGGGGGCATGTGTATATCATCCTTGCGGTATATTATTTTACTAAATGGGCCAAGGCGATGCCTACATTTTTGGCAGACGACAAAACTACTGGAATTTTCATTTTCAATCATATAATTACTAGATTTGGTGTTCCTCAAGTGATTATTACTTATCATGGAAGTCACTTTCGAAACATCATGATGACTGAACTAACAGATCAACTTGGCCTGCGTCACGATAGTTCTACTCCATATTACCTACAGGCTAATGGTCTGGTTGAAGCTATCAACAAAGTTCTAGTCACTATGATCCAACGAATCATTGGTATTCATAGGTCGAATTGGCATAACATGTTATTTTCAGCATTTTGGGCATATCGAACCTCAGTAAAAACATCAATTGTTTTCACTCCTTTTCAACTAGTCTACGGTTTGGAAGCAGTGTTACCCATTGAATGCGAAGTTGCGTCATTGCAAATAGCCATAGAATTACTCCCAGCCACTTCTGAAGAGGAGAAACGTTTGTTGTACTTAGCTCAGCTAGATGAGAATCGATGTGATGCTACATTAGCAATCGAAACTCATGCCAAGCGAATAAAAGCTCAGTACGATCGTAATGTTACACCCCGTAATTTTTTGGAAGGAGACCTGGTCTTACTATACGATCAAGCAAATGATAAGCTAGGGGCTGGAAAATTTGTACCTATGTGACATGGTCCTTATATTTTTAAGCGAGAGTTGGCAAAAGGGGCCTATGAATTGGTAGATTTTGACGGTGTCTCTTTGGGTAAACCCAGAAATGGGCTTTATCTAAAGAGATATTATGCTTAAATCTGGGTGTGGAGATTTTTGTTAGATTAGTTTCTTTCTAGTTGGTGTGTTTAGATTAGAAATGTGTGCCTAGTTTAGAGAGTGATTTTATCATTATTCCTACTTATCTTGATTTTACTCTTGATATTGCAGATGTCGACGTCTCTTCAAACATACATTGGTTTCACTGATGGTGCTTGTCATAGTACATGGAAGATTTCTTCTACAGCTTGGGTTATCTATTCACCCTCTGATGAGTTGGTATCTATGCATGGGGTAAGCCTCGGTCAAACAACAAACAACATTGCAGAGTATAGTGGAGTGATTGAGTTATTATCTGAATCCATTTCATTCGGGATTCAGAGTTGATTGTTAGGTTAGATTTTGAACTCATTGTATTACAGCTTAACAGAGTTTATGCCATTAGAAATCCAGTGTTATTAATATTATTTTTGAGAGTTCGTCTCTTGGAACGTGAATTTGACTACATTGAATATCAACATATTCCAAGATATTTAAATACATTAGCAGATGGAGTTGCTTCTCAAATGTTAAATAGACATTTGCAATAAATAAACAGTAAATTTAAAAACATTCCATAACATGTTATACAAGATAGCCAGTAATAGTGATATATCATAGCATAGAAGTGTGTTAAATATACATCGTCTTCGATCATAGGTTGAAAAACACCTTATGATCGGCAAAAATGATAATACAAAAAGATATAAAATGTCACGTGAGTCTACAAAAGCGATCATCCTATCATTGGTGATGATCATGATAAGAAACCACTGCTCGGGCCACCCTACAAAGGAACCTCCTGAAAGGTCTTGCGACCCCAATCACATAACTCTATAACCTAAGTGGAATATCATCTATACTAGTCTCTGGAATATCTGCTGTCAAACGCTCTAGATGATTTTCTAATTCGGTCAGGGTCTCTGTAGATTGGTCCTGTGGGACCGGGACTGCTACAGCTGGGTGTCTCCTCTCACAGGGTTGGAGAGCAGCTGGTCGCCGTGGACCCACATTTGCATTTGAAACTTTTTATTATCAGTTTTGGACGATTTAAAAAAAAAAATTAGTTAAAACTTAGAAAATGTTGAGAATGATTTTATCTAAATCATCCCACTGCTCTCCTGGTGGAAGAGTCATGTCTGGGTCACCACGATAATCCATCCCAGCATATGGAAAATCCTGAATCAAGAAAAGTTGGTTCCTCAACCAATGAAAATACTCAGGTGGAAATCGAACAACCTCTGAACCCTCCTCATGATGACGGGCCATAACCACAACCCAACACATTATCTTAGGCTCTCGGGGAAGTCCAGCCTCAACGGAAAGCTGTTGTGGGACCAACATCGGGACCCTCTCTAGACCAAAGCTCACAACTAGGAAACCATATCCAAAGTTTTTTAGTTGTCCGTTCTTTGCTCTAGTTAGTTGGCCTTTTACATTCGCCAACACAGCTTCGCATTAGTTGAAGATGGTACCTTGATAACAGTCTACTGTCATTCGCATCTGGGATCTAGTAGCTACATGCAATGCAGCACTCCTGCAAAGTCTAGTGACAGTGAACACGATAACCTTAAGTTCAGGATTGGTGATAGTTTTGATATCAATCCGTTTGCCCGCCGCTTGTTCATTGCAAAACTCCAATTGGAGACTAGAGACAGACTGGCCACTTGCCCTAGTCCCAAAAAGAGATAATTGTTCACCTCTTTTGGGAAAACCAGTCAAAAAATATATGTCCTCCAGCTCAATTTCGAGCCGGTGGCCACCAATCATGAAACACTGGTCCTGTATGTTCCACCTATCTACTAGCCATTGTAAAAAGTCTACTTGGGCCCTCATGCCAGGTATGGCCCAGAATTTAAATAGTCTGCATGCTCTCAATGCATCCAATGTGGGTTGATGATTTATTACGGCTAGGTCCACATCTTCGTGCTCGCGTTCCTTCCAAAGAAGAATTTCATATGTCCTATATTGCACAAAAGACATATTAGAACAATTTAGTTCAAAAAGTTTTGGGCGGAAAGGGAAAAAATTGAAGTTTTAAAACCTATTTCGTGGGGTCTGCACCCGCTAGTTAGGGACAGTGCGTAGGTCCACACTCGTCCTTAGCGACAGGTGCGGAACTCTGACTCTTTCCTTTGTAGAAAAAAGTCAGGGTCCGCAGGGTCTGCATGTTGCGCCTGCAGACCCTCGCGAGTGGATTTCTAAACTAATTTTTCCCTCAAAAATCAAAATGGAAGCCTAAAAACGAAATACAAATGGTTGAAATGCAAGATAAGGATGATGTGGATTACTTGGAGCTTACGGTTTTCGATTCCAATGGATGGATTTTCCACAATCTTCACAGGAAGTTTCTTACCCAAAAGCTCTCTTTTCTCACTCTGAAGTCAAATGGTAAAAATAAATTTACAAAAGCCCTTTTTATAAGATTTTTTGAATAAATGAATTTTTAATTTATTTATTTTTTACTTTAAAAAGGTAACTTTTTGATGCATTTTTATTTATCTTAAACAGGTATGAGTAATGTTTTGAGTTTTTGTGCAGAATATTGGATTTTCAAGGATAATTGGTCATTTTCAACAAAAAACATTGGAGTCCTCTTTAAGCTCTTTTCTGACTCGTAAAATATGAAAAGATTGCCGAGTTTTTCCTTTTTAAACTTGTTAAAAAGGAATTAAAAGGATGGTCCACTTACAATTCTTTTCTGACTATATAAACATGAAAAGATTGCCAGGCTTTTTTCATTTCAAGTTCGATATTGGTTATAAAATGACGTGTCTTTGATCACTTTTTTACTTTTCTGGATCAGGGACACTAATTATGAAAAGTACTCCTTGATCGTAATGGTCAAGTGGTTCTCTCAAGTATTATTTTATACTTTTTCAGGCTTGGGAGACACAAATTTACGAAAAAGGACATCCATGGAGTTTTCTTAAGTTTTTCTTCTGACTCCCTAAAATTGAAAAACACCAAGTTTTTCCTATAGTGAACTCGTTAAAATTAAACAGTAAAGGACCTGTTCAATTTTAAACAGGAACGAACCACTCCTTCTTAGGGTTCGAATTTTAAACTATGTTGGACTCATCCAAAGGATGAGCTTATAACCAAGAAAATGTTATCCTCCTCACGCTTGTCAAAAATAAAGAGGCACTTGCCAGAATTGGTGGGGGAAAAGAGAGAAAAATGAACCTGTTTGTTATACTTTATGTTTTAGAAAAGCATTTAACCACTCTTGAACATGACACTTTTTGTTCACCTGGGTTGGGAAATCCTTTGCCTAACAGTTAATCAAACCATATTGAAAGTCTTCAGCCGGTTTCTGGATATTAGCTTTGGGTCAATTGTCACCAAACCATCTGCAGTGTCATTATGTGTTCAAGAGGTTAGTTCAAATAAACCATTCATCTGCAAAATATCTGTCATCCATCTTGACCATCCCCGAGTTAGTCCTTGCCAAATATATTTCTTCAAACTTGATCTATGATTTCGTGTTGTGGGCTTGCCTATGACAGATCGCTTTCTATCGACTTCAGCTCATTATCTAGAAAGATGATCTAGAAATCATCAGTACCTTGGAATCTGCATGCCCTAATGGCAGGTTTCTCACATTCGACGACATGTTGCATCATTGACCTTCGATCAAAGGACTCTATGACATGTTTGACATCAGCTCATCTATTCACATTTCATGGATTGTACTGAGTACTTTGAGAGCCATTGACATTAATGGTGGTTTCTCTCACACTTGTTAACAGTTCACATCATTGACTGGTAATCAAGTGGTTTCTACCATGTTCGACTTCGACACATTCATTCACATGGATAGAATCTTACTAGTTCGGGAAGCAGAAATCAAGACCCTGGATCTAGTTTCCACCATCCAGGCTGTGAAGAATTTTGTTATTCATTATACAATAGACTATTCATTAACAGATGGATGTGCCCATACTGTGTCTACATATGTCTATACTTGTGATGTGTTACAAAATCATTCCTGTATCAGAACAGTTTAGTTAGTTTTCTAGTCAGTTTTGATCTGAGTATGGGAATGCTTACCTCAGCGATGATATGCTCACATATATATTTTGTATTGAATGTTTTTACAGCTTCTGACTGGGGTGTCCACAGGATGATCCTTGAAATGATAAAGTACTTCACTCTTCTTAGATAACAAATGCTATCCTCATCTATTATAGACTTCACACTTTAGGGGGCAATCTGTTGCACAAAATATTGTCACCATGACATTCTAAAATTGGCGTGAGTCTATCACCACTCATACTTTCCTCCTTTACAAGTCTTAAGCCTTAGTTCTTCATGTCAAGCCTTGAAAATAAGAGAAAGTCCTTAAAAGTCTCTAAAATCTGGTTTCGCACTTTCTCTTAGCATTACTTGTGGTCCCGCACCTAATGGTCATGTCCCCTGCGTACCTGACCGCTCTGTCTCTGTGTAATGGGTGCGGACCCCTGTAAAAGTAAAAAAGGTGCAAGTATATTCTTAAACACTCACTTTGAGTCACTTCTGGAAGCTTCTAGAAGGAATCTTGAGGTGGCAAGTTCACTCCTTTATGGTTCATGCATCCCATACCTTAAGGAGCTAACCCCTTGATGTGAGGAGCTTATCCCTTTGAAGGAGGACTCTATCCCTTCATAGGTGGACCTGTAACCTCCTTCCTTTGCACTATAAAATGAAGCATTGGGCTGGTTACTTGAAAGGTTGAAAGCGGGATATTTTTGAGGTGAAATGCGGTTGGAACTTAGTCTTCCTAATTGAGTTTTTGTGAGGAAAGATTACATACCTTGTTGATCTCATTTGGAAGAGTGTGAGGCTTGTCAAAGTGGAGGAGATTCCTGTTGGGACCATGGGAGGATCTTGTACAACATCAAGGCACCAAAGGTTGTAAAGTTCTTCTATTTTCAAAGTTAATACAATCAAGTTTATTTTTCTCAATAAGTTGTGTTTTATGGTTTATTTCATGGATTCCTTGGTCACCATGATGAATATGATTTATTATATTTTTAGCTATGCAGGTGTTATTTGATGTGTGCTTGTTTGTGATTGTAGGTTCTTAAAAGGAAACTCTTTCGGACATTTGAAGCATGGTTGCCACAAACTAGTGTTGGACTTAAGGTAGGGTCTAAAACACCTCTTTAGTTTTTATTAATGAATCACAATATGTTTAGAGAAAGGTAGATTTACTTGTCCTGCTTGTTGCTAGATATCTGTTGATACTAGGGAGATCGGTCTTGTCCACAAAAACGATTTATCTGGCCAACACGAGGAGAAGAACTCATCATCGAAAGCAGTCCTTAGTACGTCTCCACCTCCAAGGCATTTCATCAGGTCGGCCCACCTACCCGTCTAACAATCTCAGGGGCTACTAATAGAAACTAATACTCTGGGAAGTAGACCTAGAACCTTCTCAAAAAATAAGAAGCACAAAATGGTCCCATATCCAAAGTTTTTGGTCTGTCCTTTCTGAATGGACGGCAACTAGATCTTCATGTTGGTAAGAAGAGGTGTACACCAATTAGAAACTGTAGTGAGACACTCCACGACCAAGCTCATGGATAGTCGTCATGCTTGGTGCAATGAGGCTGATCCATTTATCCTGGCTATGGTGAATAGTAAGATCCTCAGGGATAAACTCTCTACATGTTTTATTGGAATCTGGCATCCAATTTTCTCAGGATGCCCTGGACAGTATATATGTACATAGTCTTCCACTGAAAGACTACCTCGTGTTCGGCTAGTCGAATTGTTAGGGTCCCACCCTAACCCCCTTATTTATGTAATGGGATCACGTCATAGTCAAGAGTCAATAAAGCCCATATTAATAATTGTAAGTGGTTAATCCGCAATTAATGACGGAACCACAGTTAGTTGCAAATGGGCCATAGTATTAGATAGATGGTATTAATAAAACCCATGGTATTGGCCCATGGTATTGCATGTATGAGTCATATATAAAGGATAGAGACTCCCTGCGAGGAGCATCGTGTCTTATTTTGTAGTCGAGCTCTGCTCTATTGGAGGTTGCCCCCTCGAAGAGGCAAGTGAACATTACTCTCTGAATAATAAAATCACTGTTATTCTATGTTTTGGGTATCTTTTCTTCGCATATTCTGTATTTGGGTATCATTTTGCAGGTTAAGAGCATAACAAGTGGTATCAGAGCACTTTCCAGGGCCGGTGGGATCTCCATTTCTTATCAATTTTTTTTTTGGCTAGAGATGTGTTCCGGCGTCTTTAAACCATGGGATCTGTCATTGAGCGCATAAACCTGCGGATTTGGGGAGGCATGCACGCAGGAAATACAAGAGGTTGTCACGTCTGTTGGACTCCCTTGTAACCCCTGTGGGTACCCCTTCGAGTAGTAGCGCATTAGATAGAACCGCGCACAGATTGTCTCCCACGTACCCTTTGGGTATATCGGAAGCCCCCTAGGCTCCCTTGAAACCTCGCCATAGATAAACCGTCGATCGTCTTGCGGCTACAGTACACCGAGAACGGCACTCGGGGAGATTACTCGCCCGTACGATAGGGTAGTCGGGTTGTACGACTAAGTGTATGGTCGATCCTCCTTAGTTAGAGCCCTGAAACATTGGGCCGAGTACTACTACTAGACCCTTATGTATATTGTGATCTGTAGCACCTGACACTCCTCAAGACCTTAGTTCCCTTTTCTACTGGGGGATCACACAGCATCTCTTCCAGATCCGCCTGTGTAAAGGGGTGCAGCAGCAGACATCAGTCTCGCAGTCTCGAGTTCGCAGATCAGCCATTCCGATCTATTAGATCCATCAAATCCGCAGAAGCAGTCTGTTCCGTCGCCATTCAGATCTCTCAGATCCCCCAGATCGGAGTCGTTGTGAAGGGTTCCTATACCGAGGTATAATTTTCGCAGGACTTTTGGCCGCATTGACATTTTGAGGATTTGGCCACTGCAATATTGATAAGGAAGGAGTAAAACTTCATTAGGAGTTTTCAGAAAAAAAAAAAAAGTCTGGGATCTTTCGGGGTGCTTATTGGTGATCTAGCCCATCAGAATCAGGACGATGAGCTGAGCACGGTGGTACCATTCACTTCTTAGTGAAAATTTTTAGGCGGTCCCAATTTTCAAAAAAACCGGTTGGCGTATGGTAGAAACTAGAGCTCAAGCGATGGCTAATGAAAGGATGGACAAATTTGAAAAATCAATGCACAACCTCCACCTTCAGCTTAACAGACTATGTAACATGGTCGAGAAAATAGTCCTGAAGGGCAAGGAGCCAGCCCACGAGGAGGAGTATAATGGCACTGAACACAATGAGGGTGAGTCTAGCCACTCTCCTCACGTCTGGCACACGCACCCACCACCCAGTCAGCGACCTCCCAAGTTGGATATGCATAAATTTGACGGCTCTCACCCGTCGGCATGGATAGCACAAATGGAGCAGTATTTCAAACTGAATCGCATCTTTGATGATGAGACTCAGCTTATGTTGGGGAGCATGTACTTGGACAATGAAAGGTGGCAATGGTGGGAATGGCATCAATGTTGCACTGGACCTTTTAAGACTTGGACCAAATTCACCAAAGCTCTTCAAGACCGCTTTGACCAGGAATCATCTTTTTTGGGTCGTCTTACTAAGCTCCGACAGACTGGTACAGTGGATGAATATATTACAGCTTTTGAAGCCTTAGCCTTCCGCACTTGGGGTCTCTCAGATGTGTTCTACACGGAATGTTTTATCAGCGGTCTTAAAGAAGCTATCAAAGCCCAAGTCCTACTGCACCACCCTCCCACATGGAAGGAGGCTTGCAACGTCGCTCGTAACATGGAAAGTGCATTAGCAGCCCAATACAGTCGCCCAAATTTCTACGCTAAAGGTCGCCCCCCACAGGCTCACAACATGACTCAAACACTTAAGGTCCAAAAGGTGTCACCTGCAGAAATGGCCAAAGGAAGAAAGCAAGGCCTATGTTACTACTATGATGAAAAATACTCCCCAGGTCATAAATGCAAGGAGCCCAAATTTTTTCAAATTGATGCCACTGACTACAGCTCAACAGAGGAAGATCCACCACTGGAGGAACATGAGTCGCTAGAAGAAGACAACCAAAAGGACAATGTCTCTGATGAACCAGTTATTTCGTTGCATGCTTTGGCAGGGATTTCTTCCCCTCAAACTCTCAAAATCAAAGGTTTTATTAAACATCGCCCAGTAGTAGTCTTGATTGATAGTGGAAGTACACATAATTTCATCCATCAAAAAGTCGCAGAAGTAGTGCATTGTTTTGTACGAGCAGTTTCTAACTTCCAAGTTCAAATTGTGGATGGAGGCACAATGAAATGTGAAGGCCGTTGTGAAAATGTCAAACCTCAAATGGGGGATTATCAGTTGAAAACTCACATGTTTGCCATACACATGGGGGGTTGCGACATTGTCCTCGGCGCTGAATGGCTCTGCACTCTTGGGCCAATCACAATGGATTTCCATGAGTTATATATGAGTTTTAAGAAGAAAAACTACACACATACCCTCTGTGGACTCCAGGTGGGAGCCCCCTCTATCATCAGCTTGCATAGGATGGAAAAATTGTTAAAAAAGGGCAATCATGGAGTTGTAGCTCAATTTAATGCCATCCAGGCAGTCGAAACCAAGCCTCTGCCAATTCATCCTGAGATGCAACAAATTTTAAATAACCATCTACTGGTCTTTGACAAGCCTCATGAGCTTCCACCCTCGCGAGGGGAACATGATCATAGCATCACCTTGGTTCCAGGGGCCCAACCCCCAAATGTGTGCCCATACAGATATCCGTTCACCCAAAAGAATGAAATAGAAAAAATCATCAAGGAACTTTTGGAAGCAGGTGTCATTTGTCCCAGTATTAGTCCTTATTCATCCCTAGTGGTCATGGTGCTCAAGAAATATGGGGAGTGGCGGATGTGTCCTGACTTCAGGGCCCTCAATAAGTTGACAGTCAAAGATAAATTTCCCATCCCGATGGTTGATGATTTGCTCGATGAACTCAATGGGGCTCAATTCTTCACTAAGCTGGATCTTCACTCAGGCTACCACCAAATTCGCATGAAGGAAGTCGACATCCCCAAGACTTCTTACCGAACTCATGAAGGCCATTATGAATTCCTGGTCATGCCATTTGGTCTTTGTAATGCCCCCTCTACTTTTCAGAGCCTTATGAACCACATTCTCAAACCATATCTCAGGAAATTTGTCCTTGTCTTCTTCGATGACATCCTCATCTATAGTTGCACTTGGGCCGCACATCTTTGGCATGTAGATCTACTCTTGCAACTACTCCGCAAGCATAAATTATTTGTCAAGATGTCCAAGTGTTCGTTTGGCATGGCAGAAGTAGAGTATTTGGGCCACATTGTGGGGCGTGAAGGTGTCAAGGTGGACCCCAAAAAGATCCAGGCAATGCAGGAATGGCCTCAACCTAAGACCTTGAAGAGCTTGAGAGGATTTTTGGGTCTCACAGGCTATTATCGTAAGTTTGTCTGCAACTATGGTTGCATAGCGAAGCCCCTCACCCAACTCCTAAAGAAAAATGCAACTTGGGAACCAGCCACTATTCTTCAGCAGTTTCCACAGCTTCAGCCTTGAGGACAAGGCTAGTCTTAAGGGGGAGGGCATGTTAGGGTCCCACCCTAACCCCCTTATTTATGTAATGGGATCACGTCATAGTCAAGAGTCAATAAAGCCCATATTAATAATTGTAAGTGGTTAATCCGCAATTAATGATGAAACCACAGTTAGTTGCAAATGGGCCGTAGTATTAGATAGATGGTATTAATAAAACCCACAGTATTGGCCCGTGGTATTGCATGTATGAGTCATATATAAAGGATAGAGACTCCCTGCGAGGAGCATCGTGTCTTATTTTGTAATCGAGCTCTGCTCTATTAGAGGTTTCCCCCTCGAAGAGGCAAGTGAACATTACTCTCTGAATAATAAAATCATTGCTATTCTGTGTTCTGGGTATCTTTTCTTTGCATATTCTATATTTGGGTATCATTTTGCAGGTTAAGAGCATAACACGAATGTACAACTTCTCCTCTCCAAGAGAGACTAGTGATAAAGTAAACATCTTCTACCTCTATCCTTAAAGGCATTTGATCAATCATAAAGCATCATTTTCGATACTCCAGTAGTGGATTAACATTTCAAGCAAGTGGGTGTTGGCCTTCATATTTGGAATTTTGAAAAATTTCAATAAACCACATCCCCTCAATGCATCTAAGGCCTGCTGATCATCCATAACTTCATTATCAATGGTAGTATAACCCCTCTCTCTCTAGGTGATTGTCATCCTGAAAGAAAATTAAGTTTCAACAATTAGCTTTTTGTGTTTAAATTTCAAACTGCGTATACGCAGGTCCCTTTCATACACAATCGCGTGTAGGGCCTGCGTATACATGGGTTTATAATATTCAAACCGCATATACGCCACGTTGAAATTTTTAACATAAATTCCTACAGTAAAATCTTAATAAAAATTTCTAAAAATAATCATAAAGTAATACAAGCTAGAATTGGGGGATACCTGATGATTTTTATCTAGTTTAAATGGTCCAATTCTTTGTGGGGCAAGTTTGCTCTTTTTTATCCATAGATTTTGCTCTCAACACAAATGGTACAAATGGTGAGTTAAGAAGTCATTTTATAAGTTTTGAAAATGTCATTTTTTTCAAAACATGATTTTTTTTCGTCTCATGAATCTTTTAACTTGTGAGCTTGGATTATCAGGAATAAGTTTTTTTTTTCAGGACATTTTGTATGCTTTTTCAAAATTTCACATCGGTTCCATGACTGCTGACCTGTCATGGCAGGTATCATTTACTCACTGGCATATAGGTTAGGGAAACCATTTTTCCGTTGTGTTTTGCATATAGCCTCCATTTATCGATACACTTGCCATAGGGTCGATCCCATCGTGTTATGGTTAGTAAACAATGTTCACTCGCCGATTTTTAAATCATGACACGATGGTAGAGCCATCATTTACATGGGCATCGTATTTAGCACCTCACTGACATTGGTTGCCCATATTATTTTATTGAGTAGGCTCATGAGTCCTCTCTAGTCCCGCCATGACTTGTGCATTGAAAATTCATTCCTCTTTGCTTCTTTTCTTTGTTCTCGCCTTATACCCTAGAGGGTCCTTTGTGTTGAGTTGTACTACTGCATTGCATTTGGACCATTTGCACCTTTTGACCTTGAGCCGGCTTCACTTGGACTCGTGTTTAAGACACTTTTTGACCATGTCTTCTGCAAACTCAAACATGCAATTCCTTAGCTTCTGCAATTTGACACACTCTCATACCCATGGAAGGAACATCCCTTTGAGTGTTCTTGACCAGTTTCGCCTCCTTGCATTGAGAATAGCATTGTTCCGATCCCAGGAACTAGATCATCTGTTTCACTGACACTCGTTCTTTCCACTATCCTATAGCATTCTTTTATTCTTTTTCCAGCTTAAAGAAAAAGACAAAAAAGATTACATATTCCAAAAAGAGCGGGAACAGGACAACATTTCCATATATTGATGGCAGCTAGAGTCAGTTGTGTCGCCCTTGAACAAAGAACTCAAAAGAAAGTCTCTCCTCCATTTGGGTAGGATTTAGCTTGACTTAGGTACGCCTTAACCTTGTTATTGAGTCAGTTCTACTCTAATTGGTTATCTCTTCCAATCATATGGAGAGTTCGTTCATGCCTCCTGCATGACGAACTTATACAGAGTTATCATATGCTACCACATGGTCATCATTGAGTCATGCTTTTGTTCAAGGGAAGTAAGCCTGATTCAGCCTCTCTGCATTGTCTCTTAACCTATTTTTTCAGTCAGCCATGCCTGGTTGTCAGTGTCTTGTCTATCATCACATCAGTTATATTGGTCCTTTACTCGTGCAGGTTTGAGAAGGTCTCCATTGACTTTTTGCTGGCAGGCCTTGTCTTTATCGACGATGACATATTGCTCTGAGGGCAGGCCTAGAGCTGCACCCTGGTCCTATTTTCATTATTGATAGGTCACCTTGTGCTCAGCATCGATCAGTATCATGGGTCTTTGACTGAGTGGTTTCCCTTGTGTTCGACATCAACTTTCATTATCACACATTGGGGTTTCTGTAGTGTGTTATCGGGAAAACTAGTGGCCATTCAGAGCTACTAGTCCAACTAAGACGGGTAGCTATCATAGAAGCAAACAAACTAAAGTCACTTGTGTTTTCCTTTATGAGAGATAGATGAGAGAGAAGCAGAGAGTACCAACCTCAGTCTTTCGCTAGTCTCCTTGCTTGTTTCCTCTCTCCTTTGATAGAGCTTTTGCCACTCCTTTCTCACTTGTCCCACTTCAAAGAACACCTGTAGACTCAAGGCAGCAAAATACCATCAAAGCATAGAGATCTATAAATATAAACAATGTAGGACCAGATGTACATTGACCATATAAATGCATACACAAAACAAGATTAAGAGATATACAAGCATATGGATGAAAACTCAAATAGCTTTATTGGTAGAAGTAGTAGAAGAGAGGATTACAACCAAGCTGTCTGATCCAGCATCATCCCCCCAGCATGAAAGCCCTCTTCACCTCATACAAAGCAAGATCACCCAACAATGTCTTCAAAGAGAAACCAACAACACTTCCTTGCAAAGTAAAAAATTCCAGCCTCTGGATCTCTACGATGAGGGATCCATATATAGATGTTTACAGGAGAGTGAGCCAGCTTCTGGGATTTTGATTAGTGTCATTTCACTAATAGTTCTTGGTTCCACTTGGAGATTTTAGATCTCTTACTCATCCCTAAGTGAATTTAGAGAGGCAAGTGTCATATGAGCAGTTTGTAGAAGATTCTCTGGGTTTCCACCTAGCAAACTACTTCTGCCATTTGTTTGCTCTCGCTCATCGCACCCTATAGAAGGGCTTTCCAGAATGCATCGCACCCCCTGTGTGTAATAGGTGAGATGCTTCGCACCCTATGCATGGAGCAGTCTATATGGTCCTGTTTTGACCAGTTCTGAGTAGTTTTTCATGGAGAACTTCTGGGAGATGATGTAATGAGCTGACCTTGTTCCTTTAGGGTATGAAACAACACGTTTAGGGGTTTAGAGGCCCTTGGTTTATGGACATATGTGATTGGGGTTGTAGTGCCCAAATATGTCTATAACAGTTGCCCCGTAAAGAATGAGGTTATAAATCTTTTGATGTTGGGTGAAATGATTTATAATGAGGATCCGAGGTTTTTCGAATTGGAAGGTGACCTGTAATAAGATACAATACAATACATTGCCTTCATAATACTTTCATGATCTAGCTAAGGCGGGCATTCCCATGCTCAGCTTTATAAATTCATTTTCATGTACATAAGACAGACAATCGTCTGTGTGGCAGACTGATGATTCTGTTTGAGCCATCATCCTTTAGTTTGGATGATTATTTGTGCAGTTGTGATGTACATTTGATGTCTTTATTTTCCTGAATATATCGCAACCCGGATGGATGAAACTAGATCCGGGGTCTTCAAACTCATTCAATCTTTGCTCGAATTACAAGTCGATCCATGTGAAAATATGTTCTGATGTCGAACATGGAAAGACATCGCCCAATTACCAGCCAATGATGTAAGCTATTAACAGGCGCGAAAGGAATCACAGGTAATGATGATGACCATCAAGGTACTGCAGTACAATTCACGTGTTGTGAATACATGAGTTGATTTCAAACACCACGTAAAATCTTTCGGTCGAAGGTCATTGATGTAAACCTATCACCGGAAGTGAGAAACTTGCCATTGAGGCATGCAAACTTCAAAGTACTGAAAGGGTTAACCCTAAGTCAACTTCTTGGATAATGAGCTGATGTCGACAAGAAGTGACCCATCATAGGAGGGCCTTAACGAATCCCACATCTACGACATGGAATGGAGCAAATGATTTTGTGGAGGTGAAAACGATCTGATGATACAAGGTTCAGGGTGGCAGTCATGAAATATTGACAGTGAAGGTATTGCAGTGGATGAGATGTTAGCTAGGTTGGTGAATTCTCTGAGCGACTTCTCTTGAACATATCGGCGACACTGAAATGGATTGGTAGCATTAACCCCAAGGTGGATGGTATGGTGTACCAATGGTGATACGACCAGTGAACGGAATAACCCAACCCGACTCAATCATGGTGACGGAGTGAAAGTGTCATGTTCAAGAGCGACCTGCTACCAATGAAGCTATTCAAGTTTTGTTCCCTTTTTCCCCAGTCATTGCTGACCAGTACCTCTTTATTTTTGTCAATCTTGAGGAGGATAACATATGCTTGTTCTATAATTTTCCCTTCAGGCAAACCTGTCGCTATGTTTTAACGAGCCTAGCAACAGTGAAACTCGCTCTTATCTGCATGGAAAAGTTTGTCACTATTGTTTCAACGAGTTTAACAACAAAGATAACTCGGTCCTTTTCAATTTTAGAGAGTCTAAAAAGGGACGTGAAGGAAACTCCAGTGGTCCTTTTTCGTAATGTAATCCCTTAAGTTTGAAAAAGTGTAAAACAATAGGAAAGGGATGACTTTTTCGATAGTTTTAATGAGCCGAACAAGACAAGCGCTCGATCTTTTTGTGTAATAATCCCTCAGGTCCAAAAAGATTAAAATCTAGAGTAGGGATGGTACTTCCGATCGCTTTAACAACTGGAGAGGCCAAGTGCTTGGAAATATTTTCATATTTTACGAGTCAGATGAAAATAGCTTAAAGAAGACTCGTTTTTTGAGGAACGAGTGATGTTTTTGGATAGCAACTGGTTCCAGGTAAGGGTTGGAACTTTCCAATCATGGCAGTGTAAAGAAGGTGGCTAATAGAATCACTCTTCGCAGCTGTTCCTCAAAAGGGTAAACAATCAAATGGAGGCGTATGATCGGCTAAAAAAGAGTGGAGGTGATGGTAATAAAACGACCAAGGTTCAAAAGCTAATAATTATGTGATCGCAAATATTATTTACTGAAGGTGGGGTTCATTTTTTAATGAGCTTAAAACTCTATGGGAACACTTTCTCATTGCTAGGTTTATTTTTTAATGAGCTTGAACTTCGTGTAAAACTGCTCGTGGCTAGGTTTATTTTTTAACGAGCTTGAACTTCGCATAAAACTACTCATGGCTAGGTTTATTTTTTAACGAGCTTGAACTTTGCGTAAAACTACTCATGCCAGTTGTATAATAAGGATGTATCATCAATACGTTCATTTTTTAAGGAGTTTGCACCATTCGAAACTTTTCTCCAGAGCCTTTTGTTATGCAAGCTAGGAATGAACAACCTACGAGTTTAAAGGGTTAAGAGCCTACAAACTAAGAAAATAAATGGTCGCTTTTCACTTGCATGCCAAAAGGTTTGCATGCCCCCAGGTATAAAGTAGAGTTTCCAGGTCACCATATGGAAGTTCTTGCATTAGCAAGATTGTTCCATCCGCGTCACAGAAGAAACACTTCCTTGGCGATGTCCATCGAAATGGACAAAGGTGACTGTTGTTAGTGCCGATCACATAACCTTTGACGAGGGAATCCTTTTCTAGTCTGATCCATTTTCCTAAATGGATAGGATTGTCAAACTAGTCATATTCCTACACAGAGACTCACTTTATATCCAGGGTTTTCCTGCCGAAGTAGACCAGGGCGCATGCCTTTTGGGTTTCAGTCATAATCACGGAATCACTCGTGATCATCATGCGGACGGACTGGAGATTGATGAGACATTCCTTGTGCAAAAAGACAAGTTAGGGATGGTATTTGACTAATAGCTGTGTTTGAACCAGGGAATGAAAGCTGGTCTACGAGCTGAACCACTCTGCCTTCATGTGGAAAACACATCACTCGAAAGAGTGAGGAAACGATAGCTCCCATGCTATAAATGTAGTCACGCCCAAGCAGTAGATTGTAGTCTAGAGGTCCTTGGACTACCATCACATTTAGATGAATGGTTTTCCTTCTCAAAGTTATAGGCAAATTTGGAAGGATCCCTAACAGTCGACTAGTTCCTTTGTTGAAGCCTGTCAGATTTCGAATCTCAGGTAGAGGTGATGGCGAACCAAGATCTTTCCAAGAAGTTGAGGAAAGGATACTCACAAAAGCCCCTTCATCTATAATAGTACCAACCATGATCATTCTGTAAGCTTGTACTATGATTCATAATGGTACATTAGATGGTAGGAGGGGTTTGCCTAGTAGATTCCAATCGAAGGAAATGACTAGGTTGCTTGGAGGTGGGACTGAATAAACGATCGGATAAATATCTGACGAAATTCCTTCCTGTGGTAAAGGAATGGGTAGATTTCCCCCATGTTGATCAGAGTCTATGTTTACAAAGAGAATTTGAACAGTGTCGTTCTCATTCTCTTTGGTGACAGTATCATCTAAAGGTGGACCCTATGAAGACAAGATTGGGCCGATTGCCGTCTCAACCTGTTGACTTTGGTCCAGTGTGGACTCAGAGGGTTTATCTTCAATGGTAGGTGCTTCGACTGACAACAATGGTATGTTAGTCAGATTTTCAACTAGCGATGGACTCGGCAAGAGTTTCTTGTATCCAAAAGGAAATTGCTGCAGTGACGCAGGATGGTTATCCAAGACTCTTTTAGCTTCATCTAGGAAGGTACAATGGTGGAGAGCATGATTGCCTTCACACAATCTACAAGGAAATTTGGATCTTCTTTTTTGTCCATTGACTTTGTTTTCACTAGTCAAGTGTGCTCTCAACATGATCGTCAGCGGTTGGAGACACTGGATTGTGCAAGTGGGGAGACCGGTCCCTCAAGATCCATGGGATGCAGGGAAAATCTCGATGATAGTGGTCTCCCTTGAAAATGACACATGGAGATTTAGGTTTGGAAGGTGCAGTGTGTGGATTTTCACCAGATGATGTACAGTTTCCCCCTTTTGTTGTTGGATTCTTCTTCTTCTTCTCCTTCCCTTTCTTCTTCTTCTCAGTTACTTGGTTTTTAGCATTAATAGCTTCACCAAGCGAACAGGAAGAAGGAGAGGGAGAAACAAATGAAGTAGAAGTTGGGGGAGCAACTTCATCTGGTTGTTGATTTGATTGCTGAGGAATTGTGTTGTTTTGAATGAGAAAGGTCGAGAAAAGCCAGATGGGTAGGCCAATTGTGAGTCTTAGAAGGGACAATGTGGCCATGTGTGGAGCACCAACATCCCCCCAAGAGGAGAGAGGACTAGGATTTCCCCCAAGGGGAAATCCTTGATTGGTAGACTCCATTTCTCAACCTAAATACCAACGAGGGAACAATGAAGTTATTCCGATTAAAATAAATTTTATGACTCTTTGACACAACTTGCTTTTTCAATTTTGAAGAGTCGAGAAAAAGCTAAAGATGACTCTAGTCGCCTTCGATTTTTAATGAGCCTGAAGTGACAAGTGCTCAAATGGACCTTTTGTTTTAGGGAGTCTAAAAAGGAATGAAAGTGACTACTCTAGAAATCTAGACAGAGGGATTACCAAACCAATCGTAAAACTGCAGAATACTTTTTACGATACGGCAGTCAATCTTCCTGAATATTATGTTCAGTGCATTGCGATGGATAAGGTGGTAGACACAGCTTCCTAAGGATAAAGGATGTAGCCTATTCTGGTCTCCCAATATATACTCGATGGTACGTGGGAGCACAAGCCCATACTGGCACTTGTCGTCTCAAAGAGGAGGAATCACCCAACCTATGATGAAAGCGATAGTTACCAGGCTTTACGACGCCAGAGTACGTCTCTAGCCTAGACTTCTAAATGTTGCGCGTTAGGTTCCAAAGCATTTTTATGTTCATTGAAGTTTATTTTACAGTTGATCTTTCTTAAAAAGTTTGCCTTTAAGGTTCACCGCATGATGTAGTTATACAATTCCTAAATGTGCAATCTAAGATGATAAATAGTCGTTTACTTTCTTTTTGCAATGAAAATCCTAGCTACTATGGAGAGAGAAATATTCTTTCAACATAGAGAAGAGAGCACACACTAGATGCACTTTTCCTAAATCAATTTCAGCATGCAGTCTTAATGCAAATGCACATGAATGTATTTTTTTTTAGTTTCCTTAATGTGAGAATGACAAAAAGAAAACAAAGTATAGATCTTGACTATCTTCTTTCAAAGTGACAATACGTAACAATTTTCTTTTCAGAAAAATGAAAGTAAAGTCAAGACGACACTTTGCAATTTCGAATTTAAAATTCTTTTCGACACTTGAAATACTAATGATTCAGATAAAATACAATGGCAAAAGTGTAATCGACTATATAAAAGAGGAATGCTTTGTGACACTCTTTTTCTTGACTGAAAAGAACACTTTTGACACTTTCAAATCAAAAGATGACAGTTCGATTAAGCTACTATTTGCAAAGGAGAACTGTAAATGATGAAAAATACATAAAAAAAAAACATTCACAATTCCTTCTGATGGAGGCTGAATAATGCAAAGGAAGATGGTTTCAATAGTGATATACTGATCATAGACAGCGAAACTACTGAATAAAGATGAAGACAATGAAGAAAAAACCAAAATCTGGTGGTAGAAACAGTCTTAGTCAATCATCGCACCTATAACATAGGGAAAAAGAGATGCATCTCACCTGCAACACATGGGAGGTGCGATGCATCCAAGTTGCCAAGAAGAGACAGTGCGATGGTCCAGGGACGAGACTGTGCTCGGTTCTCACTCATAGTTTGCAGCTAAGTTCAGGGGTTTAAGCTTAGCTAATGATAGTCAATAAACACAAAGTATTGGGGCTGATCTAATGAGGTTATTTGAGATACTACCAAGGCACTTAGGATGTTTTCAAGCTAGATGTTCAGTTCATAAACCAACCCGGAGATTGATTGAAGCAGCATTGATCTACTTTGCAGTTGCATAGCAAAAGCAGTTCAAAGGCTAGCTGGCTTAACTTCAGGCTCCGTATGTGGTTTGTAAAGCAAACAACAGTAACAAAACAAACAAACTATTCACTCCGCAGTGGAGTCGCCATTTTGTTATCGGGAAAACTAGTTTCCATTCAGAGTTGCTATTCCCACTAAGACGGGTAGTTATCTTAGAAACAAACAAATTGAAGTCACTTGTGTTTTCCTTTATGAGAGATAGATGAGAGAGAAGCAGAGAGTACCAACCTTAGTCTTTCGCTAGTCTCCTTGCTTTTTTCCTCTCTCCTTTGATAGAGCTTTCGCCACTCCTTTCTCACTTTTCCCACTTCAAAGAACACCTGTAGAGTCAAGGCAGCAAAATACTATCAAATCATAGAGATCTACAACTATGAACAATGTAGGATCAAATGTACATTGACCATATAAATGCATACACAAAACAAGATTCAGAGATATACAAGCATATGGAGGAAAACTCAAATAGCTTTATCGATAGAAGTAGTGGAAGAGAGGATTACAACCAAGCTGTCTGATCCAGCATCATCCCCCTAGCATGAAAGCCCTCTTCACCTCATACAAAGCAATATCACCCAACAATGTCTTCAAAGAGAAACCAACAACACTTCCTTGCAAATTACAAAATTCCAGCCTCTAGATCTCTAGGATGAGGGATCCATATATAGATGTTTACAGGAGAGTGAGTTAGCTTCTGGGACTTTGATTAGTGTCATTTCACTGATAGTTCTTGGCTCCACTTGGAGATTTTAGATCTCTTACTCATCCCTGGGCGAATTCACAGAGGCAAGTGTCATATGAGCAGTTTGTAGAAGATTCTCTGGGTTTCGACCTAGCAAAATGCTTCTGCCATTTGTCTGCTCTTGCTTATCGCACCCTACAGAAGGGCTTTCTAGTATGCATCACACACCCCGTGTGTAATAGGTGAGATGCATCACACCCTATGCATGGAGGAGTCTGTATAGTCCTATTTTGACCAGTTCTGAGTAGTTTTTCATGGAGAACTTCTGGGAGATGATGTAATCAGCTGACCTTGTTCCTTTAGGGTATGAAACAATACTTTTAGGGGTTTAGAAGCCCTTGGTTTATGGACATATGTGATTGGGGTTGCAGTGCCCAAATATGTCTATAACACAGTGCCTTGGTTTCCATTTGACCCTATTGTTGGATTCCTTGCCTTTGTGTCAACTTTCATTATTGGTTGGTTTAGGGGGTTTCTATCATGCACTAGCTACATCTTGTGTATGCCAGAAACGCACTTTGGTTGGGTTACTACATATTTTTTCGTCTGATTCCTTCCACATTATTGGCCTACGGGTTACAATTGCGCTAGATTGATGAAGGATGCCTTAATGCCTTCCTTCTAGCAGATCTTTCCCTATTAACTATGACTCATTACTCTGGGGCAAAGGTCTAGAGTCCATTTGGCATTACCTTTGGGTTTGCAATAATCAGTGGCAGATCCTTCACTATCGATAGTAGGAAACCATCATTGTCTCCCGATTGATAGATTCTTCCAGGTGTTCGATTTCAGCTCATCTATTTGCACTTGTTATATTGTATTGGATACCTTGACTCTCATTATCATTATCGGTGAGTAGTCTCGCGTTTGTTAATGGTATAGATCAATGACCGATAATCAAATGATTTCTCACATGGTTGACTTCAGATCATTTATTCCCATTGTGTAGAAATGTAACACGGCGATCGGTGAAGACCTCGAGTTGCATCAGCATTCTTTGGTTCAATTGTCAGTTGCTCTTGTTGCTGCTAGTTGACAACATTCCACATTATATGTTGCAGTCCTTCATAGAGACATCCTATATGCTGACATCCGAGTTGCGATGTAGTATCATCTTATTCCATCATGTTCATTTGGTACTATTGGGATCAATTTTTGACATCAATGATCAGCTTTAGGTTCATTGATCATCTTCTTATATGTGATATTCAGACATGTATTTGTTCGACCATGATCAGATGATCTATTATGTACTTTAAATTATTTATACTTGTATACATAGTGGATCCACTTGTACTTGATATGGGGACATGCTTTACTTTCTCTGAGCATGGTTATGCCCACCTTAGACAGTTGTTTCTTTCTGATCTTCTTTTGCTGGCTTGGCAGGCTGAAATCTGATGAAGTCCTTCTGAATTTTTGATAGGTTTCCTTTCCATATACTTAATAAATTTGTGGCCATCATGTACCCCTTCTGAGCTCATATATTATGGGGCATCTGTTATAGCTCTAAATATCACCCTTGGTATTTGTGATGCTTGGTTTATGGCCTATAGCAACCCCTCCTTCCAGACTTGGTCCAAATATTATAAAAAGAGTGTTTTACTCCCTGTATACTACTTTTCCTTGTGTAAAAAGCATGTACACACAGGTCAGTCTATACCCAACCTGCGTATATGTGTTAAAACACTTTAAAAAAATAAATTTCCTTAACTATGGGTGGAGATCACGGGTTTTACCTGTTGATTACATATTAGTGCCAGTGGCCAACCTATTCCCAACTATTTCCCAACTAAAAAACTAATTTGGGAGAAGTATAAAAAGACTTCAATGGGAAGGCCTTAAGGAGGAGAGAATATATAGAATTACTATACTGAGATTATACACTGATCAAGTTTGAAGAATCCCTGTGCTTCGAGCACTTCACCAAGTTCAGGAAACCCTTAGAGATATCATGGTATTGGTTATGGAAGGAGGTTGTTGAAGATTGGGATTGGATTGACCTAGAGGACAGTTCTGCTTAGAGCTGGAAGAGGAAGACTCATGTGAACTATTTCCATGTTTTATTAGAGTTTTCTACAATAAAAAGAAACATTTTCTTGTTCCTGATATCAACTTTGTTTATGCATCTGATGTTAATGTTATGGTTTATATATGAATGACTATTTCAATGTATAACTAGCCATCTATTTATATGATATAAAGTTGATTTCACTACAATGCTTTATCTATATGCTGCTATGTGTATTCAAATAGGCTGATTTGCAGGTTCGAATATCATTAGGAGTTGCAGAGGGTTTGAACCCTGGCTGGAACTACCCAAACAAAGGACACCTGTGTATGTTCATCCACGCATAGTTAGTTTGTTTAAGCATGTTGCTTGAGTTTAATGCTTGTTTCTTGCTGTAGATTACTCCCACTCTATTAGGGTTCTAACCCAAAGCCCTAGGGGACTTATTCCCTTTAACAAAGACTGCTCTCAGAAATAGTCTCATTGCGGAGATCTCCTCATTCTAAATCCAACGCAACTTGAATGGGCGAAAATGGACTTCAAATGAAGAAGTTTTCATAATAAGAAGATCTCGTTTTGTTCTTTGGGAAAGAGGAAAAAACATGAGAAAATAGTGAGAATGGAGCCCATCGTAGGCTTAAACCAATAATGAACAGGAACCGTTGGATCTGGCTGATCAACGGTCTAGATTCGATTGGCAATCGCAATTGGCGGTGGTAGTCGGCGGAAATCGACACATGGTAGATGTTTAGCGTGATTGCGATATCACAATCGGCGGTTACAGTGGAGCACATATTAAACTGCTGGATATGTGTGATGTATGATTGTGACAAGTCGCATTACAATATCGCATCGGCGAAACACCATACTATATGGGAAGACCTCGGGCTTGTGTGATCTGCGATAACAACTTGTCGCATCGCAGTATCGCGTCAACACATTACAATGGAGAGGGGTCGATATCTCTCTCTCTCTCTCTCTCTCTCTCTCTCTCTCTCTCTCTCTCTCTCTCTCTATATATATATATATATATATATATATATATATATAGACACGCGATGTGATGGCCGAACTCGATAGAGTTATAAGTGGCATTCCATATATTTTGAAATCTGCCAAATGAACATTTTCTATGTATTTTTCAAATTTCATTTAATAAACAAAATATGAAGGGAAGTTCTCGATGCGATCAAACCGGACCCGAAAGGGTTTTGAAATGAAAATGAATATTATTTCAAGTCCGCATTAAGCCAATTTTGCGATATTTTCCATGTTTTAATGTATTTCTAAAATACAAAGGGAAACCTTGGAACAAGGCATTGGCGACTTACGATAGCGACTCGCAGGTAGACCCCATAATGTTATAAAGCAGATTTATGAAGATTTGAAATCTGGTGAATAGTGTTTTTTATGGATTTTTCCGTGTTTTGCAGCGTTTTCTTGTGTATGCCGAGAATGGCTATTTTGAGGGATTTCAAGCATAGATGACGCATTTTCGTTACAGCATAGGTGGCGTCCATCCCTGAGGGAATTTAGCAATGATTGCTAACACTCATGGAAGGGATTTGAGCGGACTGTGGCTGGAAGACAAAGAGCCCGATAGGGAAGATGAACCAACAGTGCCGATTTGGGTTAAAAGCCATGAATGTCAAAGATAGAGGGTTGGCTAAGGTTCATGATGGTTGTTGAGTGGTAGAAGGTTGCTGAGGTTTATTTTTGGGGTTTGTTGCTGAAATAAAGCCAAAGCAGGAAGCTAAGGCAAAAGAGGCAGCGCAGAAGCAAAAGCGCAGGCAAGGGAGTCAATTGGAAGCCAAGTGAAAAGCCAAGAGGGCTGTGAACTGATAGAGGGCAGAAAGAAGCCAGAGATAAAGAGCCATAGAGCCAAATCCAGAGCCAGAGGGCCAGAGTTAGAGACAAGAGCTACAAGCAAGAGCCAAAGAGCCAACGTCAGAGCCAAGAGCCAGAATCAAGAGCCAAGAGCCAGAGCCAAGAGCCAGAGCTTCAAGAGCCAGGGAATAACATGGTGTCTGAACCCACTGTTTCTATGTAAAAACAACAGGAGTTGAGCCAAGAGCTTGTAAAAGGGACTTATACCATAATCCTAGAGAGCCTACTTGAATTAGCTAGAGCTCACGGAGATGTAGCCCAAGATTTGTGGGTGAACTCCAAATTAATATTGTTGTCCATGTGTCTGCTTTATTTTTGCATTGCCTCTACTACTTTATTTACTGTTATGTATATTTTTATATCAGTTTGAGCACATCAACTTATAGCACAACAACAGAATTTAAGTTATAATCAGTTAAAAGCAAATACAAGCATACACTCATATTTTCAAGCACATAATTAATTCCGCATTGGTTAATCATTAAGACTTGAGAAAATTTAAAGCTTTGGAAGTGGGAAAGGTTCTTGTAAGTTAGACAAGAAGCCTAAGTACCCCATTTTCAGATCACTTATGTGGCCTTGCATTACACACACTTCTTGTTTCTTGTTGAGTTATGTGGCCTTGCATTACACATGATTCTTGTTTCTTGTTGAGTAGTTGATCATCATTGATGGAAAGGAAGAGGAGGAAACACACAAAATTTACACATAAAAGTTCACACACAAAACACAAGAGTTGTTGCTCTCTCTATTGATCACACAAAATGGATTGATTACATGAAACCAATGTGGGTTATTGTTCTTTTCAACTGGAAACTCAACTAAAACTCACTCGAACTAACTTCAAAATGAAAACACACAATAAATTTAAACTTTCCCAATGTAAGAATAAACTCAAACTGACACACACTTGACTCAAATCAAATTAGGCTCTAAATCTGGACTACTCTACATGCAAGAGTAATTAGATATTCTTAACACCCCCCTAAATTATGGCCAGTAAACTAAGAAATGACTCATCACAATGAAAACACGGTTGCTTGTCCAAGTCTTAGCTAGCCTTACAACACCTAAGTTTCCTATATGAAACTCAAATACATGTTTTGCTTATGGCTTATGAATATATCCACCAATTGATCACTTGATTTACAAGGCTTTAAATAAACTTCTCCATTTCTCACAAGTTGTTTAATAAAATGATATATTGTATCAACATGTTTTCTCTTTTGATGAAACAAACTATGCCTGGATAGTGTAATGGCTGAGTTGTTGTCACAATATATTATTGTTGATCCTTCTTATTTCTGCTGTACATTCAAAAGTCTTTGTAACCATACTACTTCTGATCTTGATGATATTGCTACTACATATTCTTATTTTGTTGATGAAAGTGTCACAATTGGCTACTTATTAGCTGCCCATGATATCACACATGAACCAAGATGAAGCACATAACCAAAAGTGCTCTTCCTATGATCCAAACTTCCTGCAAAATCGTTGTCAGTATATCCAACCAAATCCTTTTTTGTGTCGTTGTGTACAATATGCCACAAATTATAGTTCCTTTTATGTACCTCAAAATCCTTTTGCTAGCTTTGCAACGTGCGTCTTTTGGAGACTCCATAAATATAGAAATCAAACTAACTCTTTGCATAATATCTAGTCTTGCAGCTATAAGATACATAAGGCTACCAACCAATATTTTGAATAGAGTTGGATTAACATATGATCCTTCATCATCCTTACCTAACTGTGTACTTGTCACTATTGGTGTAGAAGTAGGTTTACAACTTTCCATTTTGAATCATTTTTGAAATTATTTTGCATACTTATTTTGACAAATAAAAATCCCTTTCTCGGTTTGTTCAACTTCTATGCCAAGAAAATATTTCATAAGACCAATAACTATCATTTTAATTTATTTCTTCATTGCAACTTTAAAATAATCTAGTTCAAGATTACTAGTATAAATCATATCATCCACATACAAAGAAACAACCAAAATTTGATCATGCTCATTTACCTTTGTGTACAAGGTTGTTAAATGTTTCTTTTGCTAAATCAATTCTTGATCATATAATTGTCAATCCTAATATACCAGGCTCTTGGAACTTATTTGAGTCCATAAAGTTCTTTCTTCAATCTGTTAACTTTATCTTCATGACCTTCAACTTCATAACCTGGAGGTTGTTGCACATAGATTTATTCTTCGAAAATTCCATTTAAGAAGGTTAATTAATTCACATCCATCTGATCATTTTCTACTTATTCTAAGTTGTTGTTGCCAATGTTGTTCTTACAATATCCAATCTGGCTACCAGAGAAAAGTTTTCTCCAAAGTTTATCCCTGGCTTTTGCGAGAAACCTTTTGCTACAAGCCTTGCCTTAAATATTTCAATCTCTCATTTATAATTTAACTTTATCTTGTACATCCATATCACACCAATGAGATTATTATCTTGAGGCAACTTAATGAAATCCTAAGTATCATCCTGTTGATGGTGTTGGATCCCGCCAACATACAGGGGATCTCCCTGATATGAAGTCATAACTAGACCTCACACTATTTGGTATAGCAGTCTCATCTGTAAATATGACCGATTGCCATTTACTTAAAGATTTTCCTTGACTACAACTGTTAGCATAAGAGAGCAATGCACATGTACTTTTGAAAGTGAAAGTATGTATGCATTGTGAAATGTTTAATGATAATCTGTATCAAGGTTCTTTCACTCGAAGGGAACAAAATTGAGCCTTTAGAAGAGAAGTATTAGTACTAATATAATAAATACACACACACATCGTTAGTCACAACATCTGACATACTACCTTAACAATATTCATTGAGTGAAATAGTTCACATAGATGCAATGATCATGAAAGAAAATACAACACATAATCAATGAGATGAGTACCAAAGTTGTTGAAATATTTCAATTTCTTTAGTACATATGAATGCCAACATATACCGAAAACATAAAAATAATAGTCTCAAAAACATTCACAATATACACATGAAAATGTATTGGATCAAAGAGCTTCAAACATTAGGCAAAAATTCTAAGATACATTAATACAATGAACACAACTACGTCCAATAGTGGAGCGTTAAGCCACTTCTTGCTCTCCAAAAGAACTATCTTCCTCTCCAATTATTGGATGGAGAAACCAAGGTTAAAATTATTCCCTTTGAGTAACAATGCCTCTTTTATAATGGAAAGGATGACCTTTCATATCCCCATGGCTCTTGAACTTCTTCATGACTCTTAGACTTCTATTGTGACATTTGGACTTCTATAAAACTTTTGAACTTCTATGTGACTTTTGGACTTCTCCATGTGGATATTTTGTCCATATATGACTCTTGGACTTCCACATATTTACATTTACAATATTCTCCAAAATTACATCATAATTTCCACATCATCATGTGGCAACAACATGAAAAGTTAACAACAATGATGAATTGGACTCATGGTTACTTATACATAAGGTTATTTGATAAGTGACTACACTACCACTATGTCTTTAATACTCGTAACAAATATTGCATTTTTATTTCCATTACCCTCCAAATGATCATGAAAAATATTGAAGTCTTCATGAGTCACTTTAATCATCGAGATCCATTGTTCTTTTAACTGTTGCAACATGGTGGCTTTGCCCTAAGGATGCTTCCTTGGGAAAAAATTATCATCAGATATCCTCATGGATCTTTTCCATGCTTCGTTGAACACATGAAAATTTATATCACTCATACAAAACAAACATTAGCCCAAAATCTCTTGTTCTATCATGCTTCATGAAAATTCTCTATTTGTGGAACAACAATGTGCCTATCAGAGATGGAGAAGCTTTCTGGGCACACAGAACACTTGCAAGAGATAATTAAGGACTTCACTGATCATTGAAGATGTGTTGTATGCTAAATTGGAGGAGGGGAAGGCCTGATGGAGGGTGTATGGCATAACAACAAGGGACATGCATCATGATTGTTCAATGAGGATTCATTGTATGCTTGGAGAGATGCTTCCCTGTCGACTGAGGGTATTCAATGCACTCAATTAGGAGGAAGAAGCTAAGACTGGGCACAGGGACATATTGAGCTATATATTTATTCACAAAACTTAACAATCAACTAGATGAACAAAAACACATATTTTATCACTTCCAACATGAACATAATAATAGACAACATCATCTAGGCATGCATTAGATTCTGAACATGTAATATAACATTCCAATAATGAGAATAATAGTGAGCCTCACTACTAAGGCATCATTTACATTTATAAAAACATAAATTGTTGCATCATTCACATGTTACAAGAACCAATGCAGTCCATAAGTTAATATACACAAGAAAGTTACACTTATCTGTTCATTTAAATATGGTTGGAAATTGAATGAGAGACATCAACTCTCCACCCAACCATAGGCCAACTACAGTGAAATATTTCTTGTAGATGAACACTGTCGAGCTAGATCCAAAGTCTGAGGGGATGCTTGTTTATGGAAATTTACATCCAAGGCTTGGTCATATATCGAGGAGAAGGGGTCCATGGTCTTGGTGGTTTAACAACTGCTCACTAGTAGTAACCACTATAGTGGCTTACTCGTTCCTTCACTAAAAGACACATGGATTCAAATGGTCATTTCTCAATGCAAGGAGGATGAGCCTACTATATAGATGGTTTCACAATTATTCTTTATCTATCAAGCACTACAGGGGTCTATGGTCAATTAAACATGTGGTTTTATGACTCTCTCAAGAAGAACCACAATGGTGAGATTTCCATGTCAAGTGTTTCATCAACTAACAACAAGTACTAAGTATTTCAAGCATCCTAATATTCCCTCTGATAATTTAGGATTAGATACATTGTCCAGTTGCCTCAATATAAGAGATGCAAGGAATAACATGACAAGATTTTGAATAATGGCTCTGATAAATTCCGGCCCAACTCATTTTTTCACTTCTCTCTAGAAACACCTTGATTTCCCTCTTTCTATAAAGATTCCATACATGCCCTGTTTTCTATGAACTCCTCCCTTCTTCATACAATGTGTTTTGTATCTTCTTTTGTATTTTGTTTTCTTCTCTAGGCAACCATTCTGATGTCTCAATCTTCGAGGAGGGAATAGGGATGGGCATTGTTCCCCATCCATGCTACTTGTTCTAATCTTCTTCAATTCATGATGGTGTTTGTTGTTCACCGATTAGGTTGAAATTAATGAAATTTTATGTGGTCATATGGGTTTCCTCTCGGCATTCCACAAGAAACTAATAAACACTCCATAGGCACCTTAATAAGTACATTGAAATCATCCCATTAGAGATTTTGGTTAGTGTGTTCCTCTCTTCAACCATTCATCATATTATTTTCACACACCCAGACATATACATCTATAATTACACAATTGGGTTTAAATGCATGGGATGTTATAGAAAAATGGTTGTTACAATATATTAGCTTACATTAATGGAGGGATGAGATTCACCTCTCATTTCCTTGCATAAACATATTTTCATGCTTCATCACTCTATATTGTTGGTAAGGGAGAAATGCATTGCTCCATCATAGTGAGCAAGGAGTGATAAAGTTGTTGTCATCACACTTTATCTTTAGAAAAGGAGTGATGATGGGTCAAATGTTTGTAATTCATGGTTCCTAAGAAGATGAATTTGATAAGGGATAATATAATATAGAAATGGTCAAATTATTTATGTCTAAGACTAACTTTCATTTTCCCTAGTTTTCTAGATTCATCTTCCCAAATCTATAAGAAGACTATATTATGAGACCCTTCTATGGGAGGGGAAGATACAAAAAGAGAAGATAGTAACCTTATGCCAGTGAAATATCTTAGTAATGCCTCTTTGCATTGTTTTGGTGAGCCTAATCATATCAAGTGACCCAAGGAGGAGAAGGGATTAATGTAGCCAGAAAGGATCCATCCTTACACCCAACGTATAATGTTGTAAATGAGGATATTATAAGGGAGGTATCAACCCAAATCTAGAAAATCAAAATGATCTCTTTGTCTTGACTAAAGAAAAATCATTGCTAAATCAAAACAAGTTCTCATGAGCTTCATAGTGAAAGTGGAGATTGGCCAATTCCCAAAACAACATGAGATTAAAGTGTCGATCACCTTTAAGAGAATAAATTAGTTGTAGATGAAAAAAACTTTTTGTTTAATTATCTAACTTATATAAGTTCATATTCAATGTAAAATTTAAAATATTTGTTAAACTAACCTTTTAAATTAACAAAATTATAGTGATTTTAAAATGCTTTTATTAGTACTTTTACAACATAGAAATAAAACGCTAAAAATTTCCTAATTATCTCACTTTCTTAAAATCTTATATACCATTTTGATATCACTAAAAATTAATCATTACCAAATATATTAGTTATAACTAAATTTAAAATAAAATTATCACTATTAAAATAATATCAATTCTTTTTATTAATTTTAATCAGTTTTTTGGAAATTTGGCTATTGAACGCCATCTAAAATTTTATGCCAAAAATTATTCTTCTTAAAATGTCTTTCTTATATCAACATTAACACTAAGTTTTACAATATTTATAAATCAATAATCATCCATGTTTTAATATTGAAGATAATTAAAAACATTTCTCTCCATTATATTCAAACAAAATCCCATAACAAATATATTCATTATATTCTTTTAAAATATAAAACAAAACCAATATCAATAAAATTCATTGGAAATAATTAAAAAAAATATACATATTAATATTTTGGCAATATATATAATATCAATAATCATCCTAATTTGTTAAATAATAAATATAAATATAATTATGAAAATATCTCATTACATTCAAACAAAATCCCATAACAAATGTATTCATTAAAATTCTCTTAATATATAAAACAAAACCAAGGTCAATAAAATCCATGGGAAATAATTAAAAAAATATACATATTAATTTTTTAAATCTTTAAACAGACATGATAATGAATTTATCCTAAAATTATCTTAATTATGATTAATTTTAAATTTTTTTAATTAAATAATTAAAAAAACCATATATATTTTAATATTTATCTTTATATATATTTAATATTGTAATTTATTTTGTAAATTAATTGATGATTAGGCATCATGTTAAGATACTTAGTAGCGACAGGTCGTATGTCACAAACATTGTTGATACAAATTCAGTCATGTATATGGATTAGTGTTAAGATACTTAGCAGTGAAAGGTCGTATGTCACCAATATTATTGATACAAATTCAGTTATATATATGGATTAGTGTGGTGGTTTGTTGACTTATTTGTAGTGTAGTTTTTCGCCCACGAATTAATAAAAATAAATATATATATTTCATTTTTTTTTAATATTAGAAAGATTATATAAATTAAATTATTGGTAAATGTTAATATGTATTAGTCCATAATAAAAATAAAAACATTTATTTCATGATACACTTCATATTACTAGAATTAAAAAAATCATACAAATTAATTAAACTATAATTTTATTTTAAATTACTATTATCATTAATTATAAGAAGAATTAATATATATATAAATTAAACATATCTATATAAAAAAACATGTAAGAATAAATTCACTTGACTTTATCATGCATATTGAAAATTTATAAATAGATTTAGTTTCAATACCATGGACCAATACCATGACTTATCAATACCATAGGACCAAAAAACCTTATTTCATTTTAAATGAGACTAATTCATATGACATGGATTTAATTAAGAAATTTAATTAAAAGTAGAAAATGACATAAATATCAATATTTGATTTGTAAATAATATTAAGAGTATTCTATCATTTTCCATATCCCTACCATCCACTTAATAATTAAATTAAAATTATGGAATTCCTGTTTCAAAATAGACACTCCTATACACGTCAGGGTATAAATTTGACAAACACTCATACTTGTTCAGTAATTTTTTTATATAATAGGTCTCTCTTTAAAACTACGCTTCACATGACATCCCTCATTTAAATGTTATTATTATATCTATTTTCCTATTTTTTTTATTGGATCAATTCCTTTGTTGATTTATGTTTTGTGTTTTATTTTATCAATTCTAGCTTTACCATAAAACAAAATGAAATCAAGTAAAATAATAGATTTTAAAGAACAAATAAATTGGACCGTATTCATTATTTCAAGAATTAAAGAAATTTTGAAGTCTAAAATGGGCCTCCTAAGGAATATTATAAAGTAATATTGGAAATAATAAAATAAGATCAGATTACATCATCAAATTTTAGAGGGGTAAAAGAAAAAACCTACTCTTCAACTCGTATTTTCAACTTATGTCCCTATGGTTTTACTCAAATTTCGAGAGGGAGAACTCTTTTGATATATAATTTAATTCTTGATCTAAGGAGTACCCATGTTGCATACTTTCGATGAACCTTACCAAACGAAAAATTAGAACTACATGAAAAAACATGATTGCAATCACGTTTTTTCATGTATTTCTCATTTTTCGTGTAATAGAGTCCATCGAAAGTATGCAACATGGATACTCCTTGGATGAAGAATTAAATTTTACATCCAATGCATACTCTCACTCAAAATTTGAGAAAAACCAGTGTTGAAAAAATAGTTTTTTATTTTTATTACTTTTTTACTCGAAAACTAGTGACCCATCCCCATGGTTGACATCATCATCTTGAATCCTATCAGTTCTTATAAAGGTTATTTTGGTTGTACATTTTTTTTTGGGCCCTATTTTTTACTTCAAAATTTCTCTAATGCCAATGATTTAGGGAAATTATGTATAGTCAATGTTTATGTATTTTCACAACTTTTGCAAGTTGTGTTGAATTATTATGTAAAATTTCTCAACTAACATGCTCAAAATATATTGTATTTTCAAAAGGAGAAATTGGTCTCAACTTTCAACATGATGAGTTGGATTAAAATGTGATCTTATCAAAAATAAAACTAATCTCAACTCACTTTTACTTTTCAATAGGGATTTAGGGGGATTCTAATATTTTAGGCAATAATATTATAAAGGGAAAGTAATAGAAATACACAAGGTGTGGGTTGTGAAGAAATTTATGATAGTTAATTTGAGAATGGATCTCCATAGCAAGCATCCCGAATTTGAAAGGCCCAAACATGACATGTTCATATTCAATTATCAATTTATGGAATGCACATGAGCCATGTTGAATGTCCATTTGAGATTTCCATTCCTAACCACAAAATAGATTCATTTTATAAAAATTGAGATCTATCATGACGATATTAACATAAAACAAAGTACATAAAATGCCTCAAAATCAAACAAGAAATTATGATGTCACTTTTATTATTTTTATTGAACAATTAAAACACCCTTCAATCTAATTACCATATATCCCCATAGGTTAGTGTTTTATATAACATAGATATGGCATATGGTTAATATGTGACTTTCAACCTTTAAGCTTTAGAGGTAGGGTTTAGGGCAGATGGTGTGAAATTGCATGACAACGATTTACAAGAGAGACAAGCTTTTTCTAGGGTGCCCATAGACCCACAATTGGCCTAGTGATTCTCATACTTTGAGCACAACTTGTGTTTATCTTAGATATTATAAGCACCATGCATTATGTGCACCATGCATTATGTGCACCATGTATTATGTGCTTATCTTTCATTTTCATCTCTAACTTATTTTATTTTCTTCAGTCCAATTTAAAATTAGTTATATCTAAGGTATAGAGATAAATATATATGTAATTGACATCTCTCTATCTCTTTCTATCTCTCTCTCTCTCACACACATATGCGCTCACACACGAAAATAGATATAAGTAATTTTTTTATCTCACTTGTCAAATTAACGGTTTTAAAAATTAACTAGACATCAATGATGAATCACAAATTTTAAAATTTAACTAGATGTCAATAATGACTTGTAAATTTTAAAATTAAATAAACATTAATAATGTCTTGCCAATATTTTCACAAATAAAAAATGAAATACAATTAAATGTTGGTCAAATTCAACGACATAATTAAAAGTAAAATAAAATTTGTAAATTTAAATTTAATTTATAAAAATCAATAATATATTTATTTTCTAATAAAATAATTAAAAATAAAATAAAATGGGTAAATTTTAATTTAATTTACAAAAATCAATAATATATTTATTTTGTAATAAAATAAAATACTCTTTGAAATTCATCCATCCCTCCATCAATCAATCTACATCCATTGTTTTACAATATTAACCTAAAGATATTAAAGTAACCGTTGCAAATAATTTGATATATATTTAAAAAATAATAATAATATATTTTAAAAATAACAAATATTTAAAATATTTTTTTGGTTAATTATAAATAATTTTGTATTTTTAAAGTAATTTTTTAAAATATAAATAAATATTTAAATATATTTATTATAATTTTTTTAGGTAAAATTTTCTATATTAGAGTATGGTTTGTAGAAGAAAGTCACTTTCTCTCTTAACCAAAACGCTGGTACTAGGCTAGCCTTAAGTATAGAGTATAGTCTTACTTAAGAGCATAATAAAGTTATTCTATTCTAGAGCATCAACTTACAAGACTTGAATCTAGATGGAAGAATAACAGCAATTCCATCTAGGTTAAACTCAATTAACATTTATTTTAAATTTAATATTGTTGAGTTGACAAATTGCCATTCTTTTCACCAACAAAGTCATTCCTTTATGATCATCTTCCATTTTCACCATAATCCTTCCCAATAATCCTTGATAAGTTCATAAGTATCGAGTAGTTAATTTTCATACATTTTCTTTTCTTTTAATGAATTAATTAGGATTTTGCATAATTTTACTTATGATAATTTTGCCAGATGAATTTTCATAGCCTAGTTCAAGTTTCTATAGCTATCTCCGTGATTGAGATAGTAGCGCCATTGTAAAAAAAATCCAACAAATAGACTTTGTTTCTAAAACATCCAATATGGATTTGTGTTAGTCAAAACTCATTCAACTTGCACGTATAGAGCTTAACCATCAAATCAAAAAAAATACGCATTAATTGTGACATCAATTTCAAATATTTTTTTGAGCAAATAAAAAAAAAATTAGAAAAATAAAAACATGGATTTTCTTCGTAACAAGCCCAATTAGACTTAACATGAAGGTTGTAAATGGAAAATTACATGTCATACATCTTCTCAAGTTTCTATCAATCATTTTCCCGTTTTATTATTATGAAAACTAGGAAGTGAGATCTATCTCGTTTATTTTTTTAATCATTGGAGAAGTATAATTTTATGTAATGACTTCTCTGTTCTAATTTAATATCAAAGGTTCATTTTCTGCCATTATATTCTGCTAAGAAATATCTGCCTATTCTAAACCAAGTTTTCTGAGTTTGTACAAGTCGTACGCTTTATGAACCCCTTGAAGTGTGTGAGTATCACTATTTTTTCTTGTTTATTTTCTGTATATAGTTTCTTTCAATGCTCTATTTTAATACTTTGTTCTTAGATAATACTTTTCTTGTCTTGCAGTAATTAAGTGCTAAAGAAAATTCATTTTGAAAAGAACAAAAACATTTGATGAGATTACCTTAGTTTCAATCTTGTGCTTTCTTATAGTTTCAATCTCCAAATCTCAAATAAGTTCATGAAATTTCACACATGCATTTAGACACAAATGGACTTCCAGAACTAGCACACAGGCTCAAGTAGTTTAAATTTCTTCATTTTAAAAGTCTTCCTTTACATTTCATAACATAGTTGTCTACATTTCATAACGTAGTTTTCCTTTACATTTCATAGAATAGATTGCTTTCATTTCATAGCATAGATTTTTTCCATTTCATGGCATAAACGGGTTTTGTTCCCTATAGAACATATTTGGAAATGCTTTTCAATAGTTAAATATGTTTCTTCAATTTTATTAGAATAGATCATTGTCTTCTTAGATTAAAGTTGTCGTTTTTTAAGATTAACTACTCATTGTATTTCTTTATTACTTCTCATGAAATAATTTTCTTCACTTTTATTATCTAGTGTGTGTGCTTTTCCTAGTTTTCAACTCATTAGGATTCCATTACATTCATTCAAAGAGTATAATTTTGTTGGATTATTTAATTATTAATTTTTTTCTGTAAATGCATTAGTCACAAGTTTAATTAGTTTAAATAGAATTTAAGTTTTTTTAGACTTAAGATTGAAAATTAATGTCCTAGAATATATTGTGCAAGTGTACTTCACGAGTATACAAACCTTAGTTTGACATTTAATGACAAGTAATTTAACTCTCAATTAAATTACCCAACAAATATATATTCAGTATATTTATCTGAAGATTATTTTATTAATTAAAATATTTTCTTAACAATTTAAAAATACTTAAACATTATTTTTACATTAGATGTTGCCAACTATTTCCCTTATTCTTGGGATAATAGTTAAAATTACTTCCTATTAATCAGGTTGTTTTTTCTAATTTGAGTTTAAGAAAAAAAATATTAAAGGAATAAATTTGTTTCATGTAAAAGAATTCTTATGTATCAGCTTTAAAAGTTGTGAACAGATTTAGAAAAAACATGAGAGGTTTCTATTTATCCATGTAAGCCTTTAGAGGCAATAAGAACATATGAACGAATGTAGAGCATGTTGAATGGTTGGATAATGTATAACTATGAGTTGGCCATAGTAAATCTCCCATGAATAATAAGAATACTAGTTATCATTTCCCCATGGATGTTTCCCTCACAAGGAGGGATTTACCACATAAAAATCTGTGTCAATTTTTTGTGTTTCATTATCTTGCTATCTTGTTTATTTGCCATTATTTTCTACAATTAAATTTATTTGCAGAGTATGTTTTTGTTGCTCAACTCAACTAGTGGTATAAGAGATTTTGGGAAAAGTTTGTGTTAATGACAAAGATGGACAATGCGAAATTTGAAATCGAAAAGTTCAATGAGAGTAATATCTTTGAGCTATGGAATGTTAAGATGTGGGGTATGCTTGTGCAACAAGGAGTGACAAAGGCATCACTAGGAAGGGAAAAGAAACCTGTGGACATGGATGCAAGAGGCCTTAGTGCTATTCATCTATGCTTGCCAGATAATGTGTTGTTTAACATTGTTGGAGAGAAAACAACAACAAGCTAATGGACCAAGCTGGAAAGCCTTTATGTGACGATTCCTTAAAAAACATAATCTATTTGAAGTGATAATTGTATAGTTTGTGGATGAATGAAGGTACAAATATCTCTGATAGTTTGAATTATTTCAATATATTTTTATGTCAATTGTCTAGTATTGATGTAAATCCCAAAGAAGGAAAATTTTAAGGATGGAAGTTTATCTTAAAGTTTAGAAACCTTCGCGAATCTTACTAGTCCCTAATTTGAAAATTGTAGATTTTTTGTAGAAATATTTATATTTCCAATGATTTTATATTAGTCGATATAATATTTTGGTGATTTTTAAAGTAAAATAACGGTGTACTATAAAATTTGGGCGAATCATTTTAGAAAAAACATGGAAATTGGCGAATCTTTTTTTTTGGAAAAAGCATGGAAAATTAGCAAACCTACGAATATTAGCCCCTAAAATTTTCCCTGATCCCAAAGGAGAAGGCAAGGAAATTACATTGCTTTGTTTATTGCCTGAGCCTTGGGGAAATTTTTTAACCTCTATCAGTTTTAGTTCTACCGACACAATTGATTTTGATTTCGTTGTGGGAGCTTTATTGTTTGAGGAAACTCAGCGAAAATCTAGCCTTGAAACCTCGATATCAAAAGCAATGGTTGCTAGAGGTCGATAAAAACAAAAGATAAGAATTCAAGAGACACATTAATATTGAATTCAAGAGGCATGAAGAGTAATTTAAAGTGATACTACTGTAACAAATCAGGGAATCTTAAGAAGGATTGCTAGAAAAGAAAGGAACAAACTGTTAAAATGGACTCTAGAAAGGAAGCTAATTTGGCTGAAACAAGTGCAAGTATTGTTGATGAGGTATTGTCCACTTCTATTGTTTCTCAAAATCATCATAATTGGTTGCTAGATTCTGGTGCTTCCCATCATATGTGTCTTCATAGGAATTGGTTCCCTTCATACCAATCTATTGATGACGATATGGTTATCATAGGTAGTGATGTTACATGCAAAATTGTTGGGATTGGTAGTCTCAGGATTAAAATGTATGATGGTACTATTAGAACATTAACATAGGTGAGGCATGTTCATGAGCTTAGAAATAACTTAATATCTTTGGGAGTGTTAGATTATGTTGGTTATAAGTATACAGTTCAAGGTAGAGTTATGAAGGTATCAAAAGGAATATTGGTAGTAATGAAGGATAAAAGGTTTAGGAACATTTATATGCTTGAAGGAAGGAAAGAAAAGATCATAAAACTATAGTTGCATATGAAGGTGCAAGTGACTTTACTCATTTATGGCATCAACACCTGGGTCATATGAGTGAGAAAGGGCTGAAGATATTGGTTGATCATAAGTTACTTCGAAACTTGAAATCTATGAATTTAGTATTTTGTGAGAATTGTATTTATGGAAAATAATCTAGGCAAAAATTTAAAATAAGAAAACACATTAGTAAATGTATCCTTGATTACATACATTCATATCTTTGAGGGCCATCTCCTAAAGTCCATTTTGAAGGATCTTCATATTTTTTGTAACATTTATAGTTGATTACTCTAGAAAGATGTGCGTCTATTTAATAAAACGAAAAGTTGTTGTATTTGATGATTTTAAGCAGTATATAACTTTGGTTGAAAAAGTAAATAACGGTTCAATTAAATGTTTGAGAACTAATAATGGAACCAAGTTTACTTCAAATGAATTTAAAAATTATTTCAAGGAAGTTGGGATCGAAAGACATAAAACAACGATTTATACTAAGAAAAATGGTGTTGAGGAATGCATAAATAAGACTCTTTTAGAGATAGCAAGGAGTATGCTCAATAATGCCAAGTTGTTACAGGAACTGTGGACAAAATAAATTCTTACAACGTGCTATCTGGTAGATTAGTCACAATCAACTACAATTAATTGTAAGATTCTAGAAAAGGCATGGAAAGGTCAAGCTTGTGATTATTCAAATCTTAAAGTTTTTGGTTGTGATCATATGATCTTATTCCAAAGAATCAACTTTCTAAGTTAGATCCAAAATAAAAAAGACTAATCTTTGTTGGATATCGTGATGGAGTTAAGGGATATATATTATGGAATCCTACTACCCACAAAATCATCATTAAGAGAGATGTCATATTTGATGAATCGTGATTCATAAAGTTATTTGTAGACGGTGATATAAAATAGGAAACAATACCACACACTCAACAAGTTGAATTGGAAACTCAATCATCTTCAAAGGAGGAGGATCATGAAGTTGTTCATGAAGAAAATCCTATGGAAGAATATGAGGATACATAAATTTCTCAGGAAACTGAAGAAATATCGCCAACAACTTCTATGAAGATCTACATGGATTAGATATTTTCCTAAAAGGTATGACAATTTTGCTACAATTGCTTCTTTAATTTCCAATGATGGAGAACCTAGTTGTTATGAGGGAGCAATGGAAATATCTGATAGTGATAATTGGAAAGCAGCGATTAAAGAGGAAATGGATGCATTACAAAGAAATAATACATGGGATATGATGGAACTTCCTAAGGACAAAAAGGTTGTCGGTTGCAAAAGGGTTTACAAATTGAAGAAATGAGTTGATGATATTATTTAGAAGTATAAAGAAAGACTGGTTGCAAAAGGATATTTTGAGAAGGAAGGTATTGATTTCCATGATATTTTTTCACCAGTTGTTAAGCTTGATTCAATTCAGGTTGTGTTAACATTAGTTGAATTACTTGAGATGGAGTTAGAGAAATTAGATGTTAAAACAACATTCTTACATTCAGATCTGGATTAGGATATATATATGGAACAACTAGAAGTGTTTGTCCAAAATTGTAACAAGTGGTTTGTTTGCAAACTCAATAAGTCATTGTATGGCATGAAGCAGTTTCCTAGGGAATGGTACAAGAAGTTTGATTCCTTCATGAACAACCACAATTTTACCGGAAGTGACTATGGTCATTGTGTTTACTTTCAAATGTTGGAAAATGGAATATTAATTATTTTATTGTTATATATTGATGATATGCTTGTAGAAAGAAAAAGCATGATTGATATCAACAGGTTAAAATATTTGTTGAGTAGAACTTTCAAAATTGTTGAGAAATGGCAACAAGAAATTCCAGTTTAATTTGTCCATGAATTAAACCGTTAATTAAATTAGAATTCTTTTCTCATAGAAATTTGAAAATAATTAATTAAGTTTAATTAACTTAATTAATATAAGAAATTCGAATTGGAAGTGTTTTAGAACACATGAATATGTTCCCCCTAACTTATAGGAGTTCAAGATGAGTTATGAATGAGTTGTAATTAGTTAACTTGGTTTATTGAGTTAAGTCTAGTTAAATTAGTTCCAACCACTTTCAGGAAATAATAGTGAGTAAATAGTTAGTTGGGACACTAGTGACCTAATTAGTCCTACTTTAGTTAATTGAAGATTTCGCCATCAGAAACTCATGCATGTTGATTGTAAGAAAGACCTAATTGAGACTAGAGTGCACGGACATTGTACTATTTGTTTTATATTTTTCTGAGTTGCATTGATAGTGCATGCAATCAGGAATTACATAATTGGAATAGAGACTTGGAGATCTTGTCAATTGGCTAAGAATTGGCCTTGAGCTTGCTTATGAGTTCGAGATTGAATTTGCTGAGTGTTGGGATTGTTTTAGAGAGAACAAGCATTGCAATTTCATCTTGATTTTCCTGATCAATACAAAACAGATAGTGGGGTTTTGAACTATGGCTTTCCCCGGATATATATTGTGTCATGTGCCTTTTATTCTCCTCCTCTATTGATTATTGTTTTCTCGATGTTTATGGGCTTCCTCTGTAAATAGTAGAAGTAGATTCTTGTATTTTGTTTTAGTAGATTACATGAGCTTGTGAATCTATAGGTTTTTCTACATGCTATCAAAGCAAGATTGTTTTTTGGGCCGAGAGTTTGCGGAGAAGATAAGGGAATTTATGTGCAAAAATTTCATAAACAAATTGCAAATTTGGATTCCTTAGGAAAAGATACCCAAATTAAAAAAAAAAAAAACGGCCGAATCGGAGTTCAGATGAGGGAGATATTGTTGATTTAAAATCAACTCTCTAGAGGAGATTTCAAAGTTTTGAGTTTCTAGGTTATAGGTGAAAGTCAATTTTTCATACATTATTCAGGATCAGTAGATGGCGTTCCATTGGTCGAGGCTTGAGTACGCCTTGGAATGCAGCTCGGATTTCATAGCCTGGAGGGCCAGGATGGAGGCTATGCTAGAGGACAATGGCTTGAAGGAATTTGTTGAACAAGCAATTCCTAAACCAACATCTACTGATGCACAGAACTTGGCTGAGTGGACGAAGTGTGTGGCGAAGGTAAGGTGGATAATCCTTGAGAGAGTTCGAGATCATATTCTCTCGAGTCTCCATGGAAAGGAAACCCCACATGCTATTTGGAAAACATTGACGGATTTGTATCAGAATAGCAGTGATCAAAGGAAGTTGACACTAAAGGATAAACTTCGTAAAATTAAGATGGAGAAATGTGAGACAATTCCAAAGTAGTTGACCAAGTTCACCCAATGTCACGATGAACTTGGAAGTGTTGGAATCATGGTTTTCGAGGAGGATATAGTGAGCCTTGCTCTTCTTGGACTCCCAAAGAGTTGGCATAGTTATCAGGACTCTGTCAATGGTTGGGAGAAGCTACTAGATTAGGAACAACTATGGTCAAAGTTGATGTAGGATGAGATTAGGAGGAACACTAGGGATGGCTCTTCATCAAAGACTAATGATGAAGACAATTGTGCCTTAGCGATTAAGGAAAGGAAGGGGAAAGTTAAAATTTCTTGTTCCAAATCAGATTCTTATCATGGAGGTAAGAAGAAGGACATGAGAAAAGTTAAATTCTTTCATTGTCACAAGATGGGTCACTTTGCTACAAATTCTCCATTGAAGAAGTCTAAGGAGAAGTCCTCAGGCGGAGAGGCAGGTGAGGCTTTGGCCTCCCAATTTGAATTGGACTTTTCCCTCATTGCATGCATGGTATCTTCAATGATGGGAAGTGTCTAGTACTTAGATAGTGGAGCTTATTTCCACATGACTAGAAACAAATATTTATTGTGAACTGGAGGAGAAAGATCTCAAGATGCATATCGAGATGGGTGATGACGGTAAGTATAATCTTACTGTTGTGGGCACTATTACTTTTCAAAGGGAGCATGCGACTCCACTCACCTTGAAGAATGTTATGCATGTACCCAGACTGACGAGGCACTTGGTATTTGTTGCCATGCTTGAGGATAGAGGCTATGATGAGATCTTTTCCAAAGGAAAGGCGTTCCTTCGACAGATAGCCATGGATCAAGTAAAGAAGATAGGGATTCAAGTTCAGAACCTCTATAAGATAGAGGTAGAGGATTGTGTTGCTTTGAGTTCAAAAGCAGAAAAGATGTTGAGCCGAGATGTCGGTGAGTTGTGGCATAGGCGATTGGGAAACTTGCATCATGGGGTTTTGAAGATATTGCATCAAATCTCTACATGTCTTCCCAATGGTAGACTTGAGCAAGTGTTATGAAATCAGCTCACAAAAAGATAGAAAAGATAGATCAATGCCTTAGAATTCAGCCTCTTCGAGGGGGCAACCTCCTTTACATTACATAAATGAACAATTCTTGGATGATACAAATGACAAGACCTCCTTTCTATATATAGGAGTCTAAGGGGTCAAAATATAATCAGAGCCGACATAACAATAATAATGTAAGGGCACAATAATAACAATAGTGGGCTACTATGGGGCACAATAGTAACAATATGGGGACTACATGGGTACAACAATATAATAAGGGGGTTGTACTAATAACAATAAGAGTTTACACTAGTAGTATAGGGGCCTAACAACAAGTTGATACATGCAAGGGTTGTACTTTGGGAAAATACACCAAGTCTTCCTTTGGAGATAGAGACAGTCAAGTAGAGTCTATTCTAGAGAGAGTCCATTCAGATGCGTGTGGACCATTCTTGACAGTATCCACTGCCAAACAGAGGTATTATGTTATATTTTTAAATGATTATTCTTGTAAATGCTAGATATTTTTCATGTAGAGAAAGGATCAAACATTCACAAAGTTTTGTGAATTCAAAGCATTCCTCGAGAAAGAGTCATGCAAGAAGGTTAAAGCTCTATGGAGTGATAATGGTGGAGAATACGTCTCCAATGATATTAAGAACTTCTATACAATAGAAGGGATTAAACGAGAGTTGGCGACATGTCATAGCCCTGAATAGAATGGGGTTGTCGAGAGGAAGAACAGGAGCATAGTAGGGGCAGGAAGAGTGATGTTGCATGATTAGGGCATACCACTACACTTGTAGGCTGAGGCATGAAACACAATGATTTATGTTCAGGCGGAGTCTTCTAGAGAGGGAATAAAGTGCACTAGAGAAGATAACATATTGTTGGATGATGCACTCGAGAATGTGGGAGCACCCTCTTCTTAGCACAGACAGAGGAGGCCACTAGAGAGGTACACTGGATACATGGCACTTATGGGTGCATGTGTTGTGACAGAGCCATCTTCCTTTCAGGAAGAAGTGTAACAGCCAGATTGGGTTGATGTGATGGTGGACGAGTATGACTCCATAGTTCGAAACAGTGTTTGGATGTGGTCCTGAGACCATAGGACAAGTCAGTTATGAGCTCTTATTGGCTTTACAAGGTAAAGCAAGTTGTATATGGTAGTGTGGAGAAGCATAAGGCCAGATTTGTGGCTCATGGCTTTTCACAGGTAGAGGGGATTGACTATGATGAGACATTTTCTCCTGTTGTAAGGTACTCGTCAATGAGATCTATTTTGGCACTATCTACACAGATGGGTTGGAAGATCCATCAGATGGATGTCAAGACTACCTTCGTCAATGGCATGATTGAAGAAGAGGTGTACATAGAGTAGCCCGAAGGTTTTGAAACCTTTGACCATGAGTCACATATGTGCCGACTCAAGAGAGTGTTGTATGGGCTGAATAAAGAACCCCATGCTTGGTACACCATAATAGATAACTACTTCAATGGGTTGGGCTTCACAAAGAGTGAATCGGATGCAAACTTGTATCACATAGTGGTGGACGGTAAGATGTTGATCATTGTACTTTATGTAGATGATCTCATATTAACAAGTCATGAGAATCTCATCAAATATTGCAAGGAGGACCTTGCAAGAGAGTTTGATATGAAGGACATGGGGCTCATGCATTACTTTCTTGGCATGGAGGTATGGTAGGGAGATGGGGAGTTCTTTGTTTCTCAAGGCATGTATGCCAATGGGATACTCAAGAGATTCTACATGGAGAGCAGTAAACACATGGAGACTCCTCTAACTGGTGACTAGAGGAAGGAGGATGCTACTTCAGGGGATGTAGTGGAAGCTACTGTTTACAGGTAGCTTGTGGGTTCAATCATGTACTTGGTAAATAAATGACCATATATGTGTTATGCAGCTAACCAAATTAGTCAAGCGATGGTTAGGCCTACTAAGTTGTATTGGAAGGCGGCAAAGGATGTATTGAGATACCCCAAAGGCACTACTCAATTTGGGTTGTGGTATAGACAGACAGAGGGAGTGAATCTTCAAGGCTTCACTAATGCATATTGGGTGGGTAGTCCGTCTGACATGAAGAGCACATCAGGACGGATCTTTAGTATTGGGTCAGCTACAGTTTCTTGGGACAGAAGGAAACAAAGATTGGTTGCACTCAGTTCGACAGAGATAGAGTACATGGCTGCAAGTCAAGCAGCATGTGAGGCTACCTGGATGAGGAAGATCTTGGTTGGCTTGTTTGGTTTGCAAATGTATTTGACAATGATTTATTGTGATAATTAGAGTTGTATCAAAGACTCTAAAAATCTCGTTTTTCATGATCGGTCCAAGCATATAGATATCTGGTATCATCATCTCACAAATTGCGTATTGAGGAAGATGATGTTGTTAGATTACATTCTAATGGAGGAGCAAGATGTTGACATCTTGACAAAGGCATTGCCAAGATGTAAATTCAAGTTTCACAGAGACAGGATCGGGGTAGTGGATAATCCTTTTCTTGTTGAGAGGGAGTGTTGTGAAATGGCAACAAGAGATTCCAATTTAATTTGTCCTTGAATTAAACTGTGAATTAAAATAGAATTCTTTTCTCATAACAATTTGAAAATAATTAAGTAAGTTTAATTAACTTAATTAATTTAGGAAATTCGAATTGGAAGTCTTTTAGAAGACATGTATAAGTTCTCCCTAACTTATAGGAGTTCAAGATGAGTTTTGAATGAGTTGTAATTAGTTAAGTCATTTTATTGAGTTAAGTCCAGTTAAATTAGTTCCAATCACTTTCAGGAACTAATAGTGAGTAAATAGTCAATTGGGACACTAGTGACCTAATTAGTGCTACTCTAGTTAACTGAAGATTCCACCATCAGAAACTCGTGCATGTTGAATATGATAAAAACCCGGTTGAGACTAGAGTGTAGGGACAATGTACTATTTGTTTTAGATTCTTCTGAGTTGCACCGATAGTGCATGTCATCAGGAACTAATCCTTGAGGCATTGCACTATTTTTAGAGGCTTTATTTCCCTTTAAATACAAGTTATCCTTCATAGGAATTACACAATTGGAATAGAGATTTGGAGAGATTGTGAGTTGGCTAAGCTTTGGTCTTGAGCTTGATTATGAGTTGGAGATTTAATTTGTTAAGTGTTGGGATTGTTCTAGAGAGAACAAGCATTGTAATTTCATCTTGATTTTCCTGATTAATACAAAATAGATAGTGGGGTTTTGAGCTGTGGCTTTCCCCAGATATTTGTTGTGTTATGTGCCTTTGATTCTCTTCCTCTATTAATTATTGTTTTCTTGATGTTTATGGGCTTCCGCTGCAAAGAGTAGAATAGATTCTTGTCTCTTGTTTTAGTACATTACACGAGCTTGTGAATCTATATTTTTTCTACAATATATTGATGATATTCCCATAGAAATAAAATGCATGGTTGATATCAACAGGTTAAAATATTCGTTGGGTAGGACTTTCAAAATGAAGGATCTTGGAGCGGAAAAACAAACCTTGGGAATGGACATACACACAGACATGAAAAATGGTAAGTTGTGGTTATCACAACAGAAGTATGTGGAAAAAATACTTCTGAGATTTGGTATGGATAATGTGAAACCTGTTAAAATCCCTTTATCTTCCCATTTAAAAATTTCTTCAAGTGTGTATCCTAGTAATTATGAAGAAAATGAGTATATGTCTCATGTACCATATGTTAATGCAGTAGGGTGCTTAATGTATGTGATGGTTAGTACAAGGCCAGATATTTCACATGCAATTGATGTAGCGAGTAGATACATGGCAAATCTTAGGTAAAGAGCATTGGAAAAAAGTGAAATGAGTGCTTCGGTATCTTAGGGGCAAATGTAATTATTGTATCACATATAATGGTAGTAGTGATTTAGTTTTTTGTTTTGTTGATTCTATAGAAATTAATGTGTAGATTCAAAACTATTCATGAAATTTACTAAATGAGAAGGCTTGAAGCTACCATACTGATATGCAATAGTTAATTCACCATCTAAAACAAGAATCATTGACATGTAAAATGAAACATCACACATACATAGAGATTTATCTAGGGGAAAGAAACTGTTCAAAACTCCTTACTATCTATATTGCATTAATTAGAGAATATAGAAGAAATACAATGCTTTCTCAAGCCTAAGCACACCTTGCACTAGTATAGTATATCCCTTTACCTGACTGACTGAACCCGACCCAACACTTAGCCAATTTCATGGCTTCCCAAGCTCCTATTTATGTGCGATGTTCCCTTAGGAAATTTCCCCTATTATTTAAGAATTTCACACCAAGGAATTGTGCAATTACCATAGGCCAATCCTCTGACTGAATGCACCACCCATACAACTTGGAATAGTTTACAACTGATACTACACCACCCTTGAACTCTAATATCAACTATGTAACTAGAATTCTTTGCATGCAACAATTATTTTGGGCTGATTTATGAGTTAACCAGTTGACCACTTAGTGTGGAAAGAGTTACACACCCACAAATTGACCTCCACTAGTTCTTCTGACGGTTAGAACTAGCTAAACTAACAATAACTCAAATTAAGTGAAATAGATTGCTACAAATAGCAATCAATCATGTAGAACTAAACTCAAGTGTCTCCAAATCGAATTTACTAAGTTAACTGAGTAACAAGTGACATGTCACTTCAGTTAACTACCTCCAAGTATTCTGTTGAAATTGAAATTTGAATTTAATCTGTTTTTGACCAAGGCAAAGTCAAAACTAGATTTCATTGTTGCATTTTCAACACTCCCTCCCAGTAAGAAAGGAATTATCAGATACCCCAATCATGGTTCTATCGAACTCAAATATGGAACTCAAATTTTATTCTTCACAAATCCTTTGTTAAAATATATGCATCTTGTTCCTCTGTCGGAATGAACTGAAAAAACATGATACACCTCTACACACAATCTTGTAGATGGTGATATCGAATGCTGATATGCTTGGATCATTTATCAAAAATTGGATTCTCAGATAGTTTGATATAACTCTAGTTGTTGCAGTAAATCACTGTAGGATCCATCTTCTGACCAAATAACCCAACAAGAATTTTTTTGATCCAGATAGCCTCACATGTTTCTTAACTTGCAGCCATGTACTTTGCTTCTACAGAGCTGAATCGCATAGATCTCTGCTTCCCGTTGTACCAAGAAAACATTGCTAACCTAGCAATTAAAATTCCTCCTAAAGTTCTCTTCCTGTCTGATGGAATCCCTACCCAATCTATGTCTGTGAAGCCTTACAACCTCACTCCCTTTGTCCACTTGTGCCAAAGACCAAACTCAGTAGTGCTTCCAAGGTATCTTAACACATGCTTTGCTACTTTCCAATACAGTTGGTTGGCTTAACCATTTCCTGACAAAGCTAGTTAATGGAATAACACATTTCCGATTTTGCGTTCACCAAGTACATGAGTGAACCCATAACCTTCCTATAAATAGTAGCCTCCACTACTTCACCTGAAGTCGCATCCTCTTTCCTCCAGTTTCCCACTAGAGGAGTCTCCATGGGTTTACACCTATCCATGAAGGACCTCTGAAGTATCTCATTGGCATAATTTCATTGAGAGATAAACAATTCCCATCTCCTTTCCATACTTCTGATCCAAGGAAGTAGTGCATGAGGTCCATGTCATTCATCTCAAACTCTCTTGCAAGGTCCTCCTTGAAATATCTGATCAACTGCTCATCACCAATAAGGATCAAGTCATCAACATATAAAACAATAATGAATAATTTACCTTCGACCACAATGTGATAAAGGTTTTCATCTACTTCACTTTTGGTGGAACCCAAACTAGTGAGATAGTTATCAATCCTAGTATACCAAGCACAAGGTGCTTGCTTGAATCCATACAATGCTTGCTTGAATATGCACACATGCAAATCTCAGTCAAAGGTCTCAAACCCCTCTTACTAGTCAATATAGACCTCATCCTCAATAACTCCATTGAGTAATGTTGTCTTCAGATCCATCTGGTGGATCTTACACCCCATCTGCACTAACAATGCTAGAATTGATCTGGTGGATGAGTACTTTGCTACTGGAGCAAAGGTCACCTCATAATGAATTTCCTCCACCTGAGAGAACCCCTTGGCCACAATTTTGATCTTGTGTTTCTCTATGCTCCAATCTACTGCATGATTTAACTTATAAATTCATCTTGAACCAACCACTGATTTATTTGCTGGTCCTGGGACCACTTCCCAAACATCATTTCTGACAATGGAGTCATATTACTCTAACATAGCATTAACCCATACTAGTTGCTCTACAACTTCCTCAAATGAGGATGGCTTTGTCTCTACCAGCTTGCTTATCAAAGCCATGTAGCATGTGTACTGAACTGATGAACTCCTATGCTCGCACCATGATGTGGGTGCTCCCACATTCTCTCTAGCATCCTATAATAATCAGTCAGCTTCCTCGGTTCACTTGCTTCATTCTATGGATGTCTCTACTTGACTGGGTGTCTCCACTCTCTACTCCTCAGGTTGTGGCTGCTCCACAACTTCTTGAGGTTCTTCCTTTGGAGCCAAAATCTCATGATGAGGATGCATCTAAAGCTCCCTCTCATGAGAAAACCTTATTACCTTCTCCTCACCAAAATTCACATCCCGTATTACCACTATCATCCCGATGGATGACAAGTACACCGATAGTTGTGAGGTGTATCTATGTACCCCATAAATATGCCCAATTATGCTATCAACTTTAGATTTTTCCTTTCTTCCTTGGAAACATGACAATAAACCGATGATCCAAAGATGCTGAATTGTGACACATCTAGTTTCTTCCCTGAAAAAGCTTCCTCTGGTGTACTCATGCCATGAATTGTGTGAGGACTCTTTTTATGCAAATAGAGCATTGTGTTGCATGCTTCAACCCACAAGTGTAGAGGTAGGCTTTGGTCATGCAACATCGCCCGTCCTTATCCCACAATACTTTTGGTCTTCCTCTCATCCACCCCATTCTATTGTGGGTTATGGGGTGATGTCAACTTCGTTGAATGCCTTCCTTTGCACATAAAATTTTAAACGCATTTGACATGTACTCACCACCATTATCGCTCCTGAGAGCCTTCACTTTCCTTGCAGTATCTTTCTCAGCAAGTGCTTTAAACTCAAAAAATTTGGTGCATGTATGGTATTTCCTATGCATGAAATAGATTCAAAAATTTCGTGAGAAATCATCTACAAATATAACATAATACCTATGCTTGCCAGTGGAGGCTATCGAGAAAGGCCCACAGAAATCACAGTGGATCCTTTCGAGGACTACATGTACCCTGCTATCCCAATCATTGAAGGTGGATTTTTTGTACTTTCCCAATGTACACCCTTTCCATATATCACGCTGCTCTAGTGTTCCTTTGGGGAGGCATATAGAAGTCTATTGCATGATCTTAAAAGCACCATGATGCAAATGGCCAAGTATTCTATGCCATAATTCACCGACATATTGGCTCTGCACCCTCTTTGCTTTTGTGCTTAATGTTGCACAGTCTTCCACATCTAACTTGTACATGTTCCTCATTTGAACCCCGATCTTCTTCACTTGTCCCATGGAAATATGTCTCAGGAAAGCCTTCCCTTTGCTTAATATTACATCGTAGCCATGGTTCTCCAACATAGCTACCAAAACTAGATTCTTCTTCAGACTTGAAATATCACATTCTTGTGCCTGAGACGGGATCCAAACTCCCTCTAAAACATAATTGTACCGATACCAATCGTGACATACCTTCCGTCATCTCCCATTTTGATGTGCATCTGGACATCCTTCTCCTCCAACTCACTGAAAAAATCTTTGTTTACCGCCCTGTGGAATGAGGTACCACTATCGAGATACCACACACTACCCATCACTCTTCTTGTCATGCATGCAATGAGGGTAAAATCAAGTTCAAACTATGAAGCCAAGGCTTCAGCTACTACTCCTCTTGTAGTCTTCTTGGTTTCTTTCTTGTGTGGACACTCCATTACATAGTGCCTGAAATCATGACGGTGAAAGCACTTGATTCTAGACAAGTCTTTCTACTTGCACCCTTGACTCGAATCTGCTTTCAATTGGTATTTCTTCCATTTCCCTTTCTTTTCCTTTCCAATCAAGGCACAATTCTCCTCATCCTCGCCCTTGGATGAGGCCCTGCCTCTGGTGCTCCGCTTATCTCCTCATGTACCAAGTAGGACCAAAGACATTCCAAATTTGGTAGCTTCTCCATCTCATTCACTGAAACATGGTTGTTGTGCCATCTCTTTGAAATGATTAGAAGGGCTAGGCTCACAAAATCATCCTATGCTACGGTAACACCAACTTGACCAAGTTCATCATGACACTGTGTGAACCTGCTCAGTTACTGTGGAATGGTCTCGTTCCTCTGCATCTTGATATTTCGAAGCTTGTCCTTGAGTGCCAATTTCCTGTGGTCACTACTATTTAGGAACAAATCTGTCATCACTTACCATATTGCATATGCAATCTCTTTCCTGTAGATATTAGAGACAATATGGTCTCGTAAATCCTCCAATATGATCCTCCTCACGTTGGCAACACACTTCTTCCAATCTACTAGATTCTGAGCATCAACTGGTGCTAGTTTTAGAATATCATTATCAATTAATTCCTTCAACCCATTATCCTCCAGTACTGAGTCCATTTGGTACTTCCATGCAACATAATTTGAGCTTCCCTCAAGGGCATCTTTGAGCCTTAGTCCATTGAAATCCATCTTCTCAGTCCTGAAGAAAACCTGTAACCTGATCTGAAACCTTGAAACTCCTGCAATGAAAACTTCAAAATCTATGCTCTATAATGATTCTATCTTTGGTACCATGTAGAAATTCATGTGTAGATTCAAAACTGCTCATGAAATTTACTAAATCACGAGACTTGAAGCTACTTTACTGATCTGTGGAAGTTAATTCATCATATGAAACAAGAATCATTGACATGCAAAATGAAACATCAAACATACATAAATATTTATCTAGGGGAAAACAGCTTCTCAAAACCCCTTACTATTTGTATTGCATTAATCAAAGAATTGAGAAGAAATACAATGCTTGAGCAAGCCTGAAGCACCTTGCACTAGTATAGTCGATCTCTCTTCCTAAATAATTAAACATGGTCCAACACTTAGCCAATTTCAACCCTTCCTAAGCTCCTATTTTCTTGCATTGTTACCTTGAGAAATAGCCCCTATTATTTAGTAATTTCAGACTAAGGAATTGCGCAATTACCATAGGCCAATCCTCTGACTACATGCACCACCTGTACAACTTGGAATAGTTTACAACTGATAGTACACTACCCTTGAATTTCAATTTCAACTAGGTAACTCGAATTCTTTGCATGCAACAATTATTTTGGGCTTATTGATCACTTAGTGTGGAAAAAATTACATGCCCACAATTTGACCTCCACTAGTTCTTTTGACATTTAGAACTAGTTAAACTGACAATAACTCAAATTAATTTAAATAGATTGCTACAAATTAGAAATCAATCATGTAGAACTGAACTCAAGTGTCTATAACTCAAATTTACTAAGTTAATTGAGTGACAAGAGCCATGTAACTTCAGTTAACTACCTCCAAGTAATTTGCTAAAATTGAAATTCAAATTTTAATCTAGTTTGACCAAGGGAAAGTCAAAACTAGATTTTCTTGCTGCATTTTCAATAGATTCAGATTTTACAGGTGACTTGGACAAGAGGAGATCCACTTTTGGATATGTCTTTACTCTTACAGGTGGAGTTGTTAGTTGAATGTCAAATCTTCAGAACATAGTTGCTCTATCCACTATCGCGGAAGAATACATAGTTGTTTGACATGCTTGCAAAGAGGCAATTTGGTTAAAACGTTTGCTAGGTGAGTTTGGAAGGATGCACGACAAGGTGAGTCAAAGTGTTATTCAATTGGCAAGGAATTCAACTTATCATAATAAGGAAAAACATATACCTATAAAATACCATTTTGTAAGACAGTTTATTGATGAAGGATATACCTATAAAATACCATTTTGTAAGACAGTTTATTGATGAAGGTGAAGCGATGGCTCTGAGAAAGGTCCATACAAAGTAAAATTGTGCAGACATGTTCACAAAACCAGTTTTTTTTAGAGAAGTTGAAATGGTGGCTGCCTTCTCTTGGCTTGCAAGGAAGGTAATGAATATTTTGGGCATGATATATTGAGTAAATTATTGTCAAGGTGGAGATTGTTAGATGTTGCCAAGTATTTTCCTATATTCTTGGGATGGTGATGAATATTTTGGGCATAGTAAATTATTGTCAAGGTGGAGATTGTGAGATGTTGCCAACTATTTTCCTATATTTTCGGGATAGTAGCTAAAATTGGTTCCTATGGACGGGGTTGTTTTTTCTAATCCAAGTTTAGGAAGAAACATAGAAAATGAACAATTTTATTTTATGTAAAAAATGTCTTATGTAACCCTTTTAAAAGTTGTGAACATATTTAAAAAATATATAATTGGTTGCTATTTACCCATTTAAAGTGTGAACAATTTAAAAAATATATAATAGGATGCTATTTATCCATGTAATCCTATAGAGGCAATAAGAACACATAAACTAATGGAGAGTGTGTTGAAAGGTTGGATAATGTATGCGTGTGAGTTGGTTGTTGTAAATCTCTCTTGAATGGTATGAATAGTGATTACCATTGTTGTAAATCTCTCTTGAATGATATGAATAGTGCTTATCATTACTTTGTCGATGTTTCCTTCACAAGGAGGGTTTTAGCATGTAAAACTCTGTCAATCTTTTGTGTTTGATTATTCTGCGATTTTGTTTATTTGTCACTAATTTTTGCAATTAAATTTATTTGCAAGTTAAGCTTTCACTCCTCAACTCAACAAATTTCAAGCTAGAATGTGATTTTTTTTGTTATTTAAAATGCATAAATGGATTCACAAACTAGAAAATTGTTTATTTGTTATTATTTTTTGCAATTAAATTTATTTGCAGGTTAAGCTTCAGCTCCTTAAGTCAACAAATTTCAACCTAGAATGTGATTTTTTTTAATTTTTTTAAAAAAAAGAGCATTTTTGAATGCATAAACAGATTCACAAACTACAAAATCGTTGGGGCAATCGAATTCTACCAATTAAACAACTTAAACTCAAGTTTTTAAAAAACTTTGCCAAAATTTGGTTAAAATTGATTGGAAAAATATTATGAAAATGACCATTTCATCTTGAAAATTAGACTACATCTTAAATAAATTACTACTAAAAAAATATTTTATGTAAAATTTCAATTTTAGTTTAAAAAAAAAAATTATATAAAATTTTAATTTTAATTTTTAAAAATATATTTTAAAAGAAAAATATTTTATATGAAATTTAAATTCAAAAGATTAAAAATATATATTAAAAAAAAAATATTTTATAAGAAATTTAAATTTAAAAATATATATAGATATATTAAAAAAATATTTTTATACGAAATTTAGATTAAAAAATAAGAAATATATATGGAAAAAGCTTTATAAAAAGAAATGATGAGGAATGAGGAAAAAAAGCCATTTTGTTTATAAAAACACAATTCATAAATTTACAGAATTGACCAAATATCTCACCACAGATTACTTTATGCTACACGGCCCATGTTTCCCCACTTCTCATGACTTCCTCTTTCACCGATTCCCAGGTGCCATATCGAGTGGCGAATACGAAGACAACGTTCAGTCTCCACAAACCATGGTTGTGTCACGAGTAAAAATGTCATGGTCGATCTGCTACGTCAACCATTTGAGTTTATGGCTTAACCTTGGGTGCGAACACAGAAATATCATGGCCGTGCTGGTTGGGATTAATTTCAAAGTGCCTGGTGAGAAAATGGACTGTTTCACCATTGCGTACACAATTTGGAACATGAATGCCAATTCCAGTCAATAGTCAATACAGTTTGTCTTTGTCTTTGTGATTTAAAGAGTTGTGATCATTTGGTAGTCAATTAGAATATTTTAAGATCTAATTCAATTGAATAACTTTTAAGAGAGTTTCAAACGTATTCCCATATATTGGACAAGAAGCAAGGTATAAGGACTGGGTCTTATAATATCTCTTCTCATCAGCTCACGTAATGCAGGGCAGGATTCCATGAATTTATGATTACTATATATTCATGTGGACTTGGATGTATTAAACGTACAGAGCATCAAAATGGTAGTGGGGATTGGAATTATGGTTGTGAGATTGTATTCCCTGATTCGAAAGAAGAATCGTGGCGGAGGAGGTGAAGACGGACATGGTAGAGGAGACGAAGGCAGCGATCGCAGAGGAGGCGAAGGTGAATCCGGAAATGGCGGAGATCACACGCAGACTCAGCTTCGTAATTCACGAGATCACCGTCGTGTAGCCCGTCGTCGCCGCCGTATGGGCCGTCGTCGGCATGGCATCATGTAGGTTATCATCATCAGCATGTTGGCGGATAGCCACCCAACAGTATAGCCACCGTCGCCCATAGATTCCCGCAGAACCAACGCCGATTGTTACTGCAAGTGTTCATTTAACACATATTTCATTGTATTCCTATTTAGAGATCGTTAGTGGGATTTCCTATTTTGGTTTTGTCAATAAACGCAACTTATTTTGCGAGGCCCGTTTAATGCATGAATTTCTATTTCTACATGGATTTTCCTACTCTGGTTTCGTATACATTTAATGTAAGAACCCAGTCTCTGGGAAAAAAAATCGGCCAACTTTCTTCTGCGCCATACAAAAGATTACTGTCGTTTGGAAATCCTTTGATATATCACTAGTGCTATAAGAAATTCCACTCTCATTTAGAAAACGTTATGTAATTGTGACGATAGCTTTACCAAAGATTGACTTGGATGTATATTTTCAATCTATAATTTGCATTTGCTTTTAAGTGGGGTTATCAGGCATCTTGTTATTGAAACACTAGTTAATTAGGCCACGGATTTATCTTTTCAATATAACTCAAAGCTGGTGTGAAGGAGAAAGGTATGTTAGCAGAAGGCAAACCGTGAAGATGTATTGAGTTAGCAAGAAAATTATCCTCATAAACCAAAGAAGAATTTTAATTGATTGAGATTAGAATGGTAGGGTAATCTAAAAAGTAGTTATCATTATCTTCCCTCTTAGCAAACAAAAAGACTTTTGAACTAATTGTGTGGTACAAACTAGCTTAAATGTTCTTTTATTAGTTATTTGTTATAATTATATTGAAGTAAAAATTGAGGGGGGCAAAAATTTCATGGGATAGTTTTTCTAGTAAATTTTGTTTAAAATTTTGCAAAGATTTTAGTGTTTTTTTATTTTTTAAAGTATTAAATTTATTTATGCTTTTAGAAATGTATTTTAAATAACAAGAAATCACAATCTTGCTTGAAATTGTACTTCTAAGAAAAAAAAATCTAATAAAATTATTAAAAAAAATACTAAATTTTAATATAAATACCATAAATAGTTAATAATATTAAAAAAAATTATTATTATTATTTTTAAATTAATACCTATTTTTTCTCAATTATTTAATTTACAAAAATGGGCTCGTTGAAAATGATTATTGTATACCATATAATAGTACAGATATCCAATCAAGATGTGGTAAAAAACATTAATAAGTAAAAACTGTACTATAAAATATAATACAAGAGTTTTATTTATTTTAAATCTTCTTCTATTTTGACTGTGAAAATAACGGTAAAGAGTAGGAAACAATGATTTCGAATTTGAAAGTCTTCAACACCATATTAAAGAGATTCCACTTCGTTGAAATTAGAGACCATGGTGTCGAGATACATTTTAAAGTCGCCATACAATTCTGTATGCTTCTGGTATGAAAATGATCCTTTGTAGGGAAGTTAACTTAACATCAAAATAGTTGTCTACCCAAACAAATATACATTTATTTTTGTAAAAATAAAAACAAAATAAATAATGGTGGTTTGTTATTGTTATTTTTTATATAAATGGATTATGCGCAGGTAGTTTATCTGAATTTTTATCTCAATTTAATGTAAGTTTTGTGGAATCTGAATTTTTTTAAGAGAAAATATTTAAATTTCTAAGTCTATTTAGCGAAGCTATTTAGAATGGCAAATGACTAGAACCATAAGTTACATATAAGTGAATAGTGAATGTTAATGTGTTTGTCGATTAATGTGGTTGTGGATTCAAATCTAATTGGTTATGTTTCATAGGGTTTATCATACTAATCCAAAATTCATACATTAATTTATGTATATTGAGAAACAGGGCATCTCTTATATTTCTCTATCACTATTTTAATTTTGAAATGCTATAGTTTAATTGTTGATTAGTGCTTTTGTCTCAATACTATATTCTATATTTCGCTATCACTATTTTAATTTTGAAACTCTATAGTTTAATTGTTGATTAGTGCTTTGTCTTAACGTCATACTTTAAGTGACAATTTTTCATGGGTTCTGTTGTGCTTGAGTTGAATATTGGTTTTCCAAAGACACTTATGTGCCCCTTTCTAGGGATTAAATTTGGTTTTGATCTAGAAACAAAAAAACACATGATATATAAATGGTTGCATTGGCAATTTAGATGAGGCAAGAAATATAAATGGTTTCATTTGGGATTACGATAATTATAATTGCAGTAAACATCATTGAATTTTTAATTTTAAAGTTAAATATAGATAATTGAAAGAGATAATCATGTATGCACCATAAAAGATACCAAATTATCCTCATTCACATAATAATTTAGTAATTGATAAACAATTTTTGACGTCATGAGTGGAAACATGATGCTTGATTTATGTCACGACTGAAAGCGTCAAAGAGTTCACGGATTTCTAAAATTGAAGACATAGTCGGGGGATGGCTTTGTAATCTAAACATTCAAAGAGGCTTCCTTCTCAAATAATTTGAAAATTTGGATTGTTTCTCCGATTACATCAATAATTATTTGAATTGTCAAATGATTTTGTATTATTCTGAACATTCAAAGAACCATCCTTCTCCAGTAACTTCCAACAATGATGTGTATATTGTAGGAGTTTCAATAATTCAGGAAGACCTCATATCATCAGCCTCAGCCAAACCATATCCACCCATGATTTCCAAAGTCCATTAAGTTCACAATTCAAGTTATCTTTTCACAAGGACAACTTCCCATGCTTGTTGAGAAAATCCAACCATCATACCACTTCAGTTTGAGTTCTGAGTGAGTCCCAACCACTTCTTTGCCTTGTTCCTCCCATCACTCACCTTCCCTAAGCTCCATACCATTTTCCAAATCACTCCATGTGATTATGGCCTGTTACTGTAGGAAAACAGGGGATCGTGTAGATGAATTAGGACATCCTATAGACATTGTGTAGGACAACCTGTAGTGACCTGTTTTGAGCTCGATTTTTGCGAGAAATGCATCGCAAAAGCTAGGAGAAGGCCTCTGCTTGAATCCCAAGCCATTTGACCCATCACAACCATCTCTCTCCACACCTAACTCACCTGCCATACAATGAAGAAGGATTAGCATTCATGTTTTGACAAAAAGAAAAAACAAAAAAAAATGACTATTATGCTTATTCATGTGCACAACAGTTAAGTGTTTGATTAGATCAAATTTCATGCTTAGGTTAGTTAGGATTTCACATGCATTAAATAAAGAATTCTTCTAAAGTAAGGCATATTAACGAATAGCTAGATGAGTTGTGTGTTTTAGGCATCTAATTCAATCTTTCATTACTGCAGTAGGCAGCATTTCAATCCTCTCAATTAGGGTAAAATTCTCCTTTCTCAATTGGTAATCAAACTTCTTCTAAATCAATATAAGGCTGGTTTGAGAAACCCTAGTGTTCTGTCGCCTAGCTCAACAATGACAAAGAATGGACCCATTGCATCTATTTGTGTATACAACACTATCACCTCCAAGTTTGTACTAACCCCGGGTTGATGAAGTATAGTTGGTAGCCCTAGGAGTTGTAGCATTCTTGTTGTAATACTGGTGCTCATCATGATGCTATACTCTAGTTTCTTCTGAGCACCTATGAAAGCATATTCTATAGCATGAACCACCCTTGTACATGGACTGTCACCTATGCCTCATGCGACGTGGAGGTATTCCAAGATTATTTAACCTATTCACTGATTTCGTTCGTCATGAAATACTTGCCTATTTCTCTGGCAACAAGGATATGTTCAGAGGCTGACATGTTTGAAAACAAGTTTGGCAAGCGAATGTCGTATTATAATAATATAAAACTTGTGTCCACTAAAGGCTTTCATGTTTTAAAAGAATACAATCAGGTAGACCTTTGCTAAGGTCTATCTCTACACATATTCTAGCTAATGTGAGGATACCTTTTGTTGTTCTATCCCTATTCATTTTTTCTAATTTATCGAGTGTATTTCTGATATCCTCTAGGACCTGAATATGCCAGAAAGGAAGAGGGAGGTTTGGTAACCTCACCCATATTGGCATTGTTATTACCACCATACTTGTAGCATCAAATTTTGGGAATCATGGGGTAATGAAAAGCCTGGCTTAGCCCCAAACCATGCCCCATCATTTAGAACTCTTCCCATATCTTGCTATGTGTCAAATTGGAAAATGAAAAACCCTTTAGATCATAGGTAAAAATTGTGGTTTTGTATCCAGGAAGAAAACACCCACTGATATAGATCATTAGGTCTTGGCCAAAAACCATTAAACTTGTATGTTATTGTCTTAGTTTGGAGATCAACAAAATATAATTTAACCTCAGGGGTTTTTACATCCATAGTTGCTACCTTGTCCGTTTTCTTGACTATGTAAGGTCCTAACAGATTTTGGATCTGATCAAATGGAGCAATACTATTTCCTTTCACTGCATCCTTAAATAAGAATGGACCACTTGTGTTTCTAGAATTTATATTGGGGTTTTTGAGGCATGCATCTCCACCTTGAAGTCGTAGATTTAATATTATTGTTGAATCCCTTGCCATGCCATAATATTTTAGTTGTAGGGGATCTGAAGAACTTTTCTTTCATATAACAAAACTTGGAGCATTGCGGGTATTCCCATGTCACTTTGAAAGCTTTACTTTAGGTGTTTCACTAGATTTGAGCCACAAATCCATTAGAGAAATTTGTTCCCATTATTTTTTTGAAAAATATATGGTATTTTTCTTTTTCTATCTATCTTTTGTCCTAGATTTGGAGATAAAAGGTATAGAGGAGACCAATAGAAGGGTTGATTGGGAGGTAAAACCTTTAGAGAAATGTGTTCCCATTAATTTTTTGAAAAATATATGGTATTTTCCTTTTTCTATTTGCCTTTTATCCTAGATTTGGAGATAAAAGGTAGAGAGGAGACCAATAGAAGGGTTGATCAGGAGGTAAAACCTTTAGAGAAATGTGTTCCCATTAATTTTTTGAAAAATATATGGTATTTTCCTTTTTCTATCTGTCTTTTGTCCTAGATTTGGAGATAAAAGGTAGAGAGGAGACCAATAGAAGGGTTGATCGGGAGGTAAAACCTTTAGAGAAATGTGTTCCCATTAATATTTTGAAAAATATACGGTATTTTCCTTTTTCTATATGTCTTTTGTCCTAGATTTGGAGATAAAAGGTAGAGAGGAGACCAATAGAAGGGTTGATCCGGAGGTTAAACCTTTAGAGAAATGTGTTCCCATTAATTTTTTGAAAAATATATGGCATTTTCCTTTTTCTATCTGTCTTTTGTCCTAGATTTGCAGATAAAAAGTAGAGGGGAGACCAATAGAAGGGTTGATCGGAAAGTAAAACCTAATATTTTTCCGAATGTGAAGATATAAGGCGAGGAAGAAAACCATTGAAGGGAAAATCTCCATTGTGAATCAAATCTTACTAAGGATTGTGCCTTTTAGAATGCACATCATGTGTTTTTCGATGCTATGAGAGACCCTGTGACATAAAAAGCACAGAAAACACCCTTTCGATTGAGATCTCAAAGGGAAGACAACTAACATTAAGATCATCTGAAACACTCATTTGTAACTCAACGTAACAAATGACACAAGTCGATACGCAAACTCAAACATGTCCCTGGGGAGATTGGGATGTTCATCCTCACACTCTTCACTAGTGTTTTGGGAGCGCGCATTAGCCCTAAACCATGACCCTCCTTCGCACCTTGCAACATGATCATAGTAAATAGTGATCGCATATGGAGATTTACTACAATAGAGAAAAAACCTAATAATAATCGAGAGTTCCATTCATTCCCCTCATTTAAATCATTTACATATATTAATAAATTTAGTTTTCAATTAATTATATTTTCAAAAGTAATGAAGATATTTTTATTTTTATTATTATATGAACGTCTAATCATTGTTTAATATAAATAATCACTTCTATTAATAGCTTCTCCGCCATCATAAAAAAATTACCAATCCCTACCTTAATAAAACCAATAAAACTATAATCACATTATATGTATGTTTATGCATTTTTGTATTAATGTAGAAAAGACGAGTACTTGTATCAGTTTGGATACTAAAATAACCAAAATGTTTATGTATTAAACATAAATACAACATGGTTTGCAGACGTGTTTGAACGGATCTTACAATGAACGGATCTTACAATGAAGAAGCCGTGATTTATTAAACGTTGACTTAAAGTGATTTATTAAGTGAACTTAAAATGAATACAAGTGGAGTTAACATCATTCCATGTTTGACTAAGAAAATTTAAATATCGATGGAGAATATATGGCTTGCAAACTTGTTTGAACACATCTTTTAATTAATATAAAGTGATTTGAACAAATCTTACAATTAAAATATAACGTGATCTGCAGTGAACATTGGATAATTATAATTGCAGTAAACATCATTGGAATATAAATAATTCAAAGAGATAATTCGCATAATCATTTTTTGACGGAAACGACAAAGAGTTCATGGATTTCTAAAATTGGAGACGTAGTCGGGGGATGACTTTGTAATCTGAACATTCAAAGAGACTTCCTTCTTAAATAACTTGACAATTTTGATTGTTTCTCCAGTAACAATATCAATCTTGTTGGATTGTCAAATGATTTTGTATTCTAAACGTTCGAACACCCTTCTCCACTAATGCATCAATTATTTGGATTGTCAATACTTCTGATTCATCGAATGTGAATGATTCAATAAAGGTTGCGTTTACCCCTCAATAGTCAATGCAGCTTATCTTCTCTGAAACCGTTTATTCGATTGAACGAGTCGTTAGATGAGTTCGCTGCATCGATTAATCAATTATTATTATTTTTTTAATTTTTTTTTTTTAAATTTGTGTACGAACTTTACATTAAACTATTTTATATCTAATTTTATAATTATATATAGAGTCTAATTTATAGATAAAATAGTTTTTACTTGGAATTCACTAAAATTTGACCATAATAAAATTTCAAGATTAAATTGTTGTTAAAAATACATCATGTATAAATGGATTCAATACCCTAATAAACAATTTAAACTAATGTTTTTAAAATCTCTCTGAAATTTTGATTAAAATTAATCAGAAAAATGGTTGGCTATTTCCTCTATAAATTAAACTATATATATATATATATATATATATATATATATATATATATATATATTTGTGTGTGTTAATTAATTAGTTTAGATCTATCTAACATGATATCTATCATGTGCAGAGAGGGATCAAATCCATCAAGGTGCAAACCTTCTTTTTGGTCTGTAGAACTTGAAGAAAGATTTGCACTTCAAGGGATTTGATCCACTCATGATAGATAGATTTGGTGTTAAAAGGATCTAAGTTGGTTCCACTTGATGGCAACATTGTCACATTTTTAATTTATCATTATTATGTATATGTTTGAGATAAAATTTAAAATTCACATTATATTTTCTTCGCTTGGGATGACCATATCATTCTCTTCTTTATTTTGGTTTGTCTTGCTTTCTTTGAATAGTTTGTATGTCTGTGTTTGGATACTTGAGTGGTTTTTGTATTTATGCGTTTGAATTTGGATGGTAATGTTTATTAATGTTATAATTGTTGTTTGTATTTTTATATGTGTATGTGATTGTTTATTAGTAATTAGTTGGTGATGAAGAAGCGAGACAATTTTGTCAATAGTTTCCAGGAGGATTGATATTGCACATTTATTTCGTTTAATTTTAGGTGTCACAACTTTTGACAACTAATTAATTTTAAATAGTGTTCCAGTTTTAATAATTTATTGTGTCAATATTACTCTTGAAATAATTTGTTTCTTTGTTTATGTTTGAAATAATTTATTTCCTTTGAGATATATATATATATATATATATATATATATATATATATATATCTTTTCAAAGTCAAGAAATAATGTATATTTGTTTTTTTAATGAGTGCTCAGATTATAAAATATTTACATTATTTGTTTCTCGAAACAATTATCACATCTCCTTCAAGAATATTTTTATTTGTTTTGATGTTTATAAATATACATTTTCCTCTTATAAATATTTTGAATATATGTAATTGCTATATGTAATTTTCAGTATATTTTGAATATATGTAATTGCTTATTAGTAATTAGTTAGTTGTGAAGAGGGTAGACGATCTTGTTAAGGATTAATTTTCACTTTGTAGGAGGATTTATTTTGCACATCTTTTTCATTTTAATTCTACGTATCACAACTTTTCATAGTTAATTGTTTCTTAATAATGTTGTTACCTCTATCTCTACTCTCTACCTTACCTACATCCTCATTTATTAGCCTTGGGAACCTCATCAACCTCATCCTCATCCCTCCATCCTTACCCTCTATCCTTACCCTCTATCTCTACTCGATACTCCTCAACCCACCTCATAACTATATCACCCCTTGCACCCATCATATCACAGTTCACTCGTTGAACCAACACTACCCACACCTACCTTCCCATCGAACCAGCACCGACATCAATTCACCAAACAATTCACCACCTATAGTCATGACAATTCTCCACCAAGCTAAGTCCCTTCACTATAGGCCTGGACACAAGAGTAGGTCTTGATACATGATCCCTACCCCTTCCATCCACGCATACCATCCCTCCATCCTTTCTTTCTTCCTCTAAAGAGGTGTCGTTATAGAGAGGGTTGTAGGTCATTGTCAAATGGAAATGCTTATTTGGTTTTTAGTCTAGCCAGCCTACCCAAGCCCAAGGAGCAAGGGTTATGGATCAACCCTAATGGGAAGGTAACAAAAGCAATCAATGTCCTGATGAAACATTGTCTGGTCCTCAGGCAAGGCAGGGGTTGAAGGAATAGTCCTCCTAGCAAATTGAGAGGCATAACTTAGTTTGATGGCAAATACAGACGTCTTCTTATGATGAGCCAAATGCTGGAGACATACATGCATTAAGCATTCTCCCTTTTCAATAGTTCTTTCAATTTCGGAGCATTAGCTGACTCATAATATGTTAATGGGTAAGTGATAACCCTCTCTCTCCCTGACTGTCTCTCTATCTCTCAACTTTCCTTCCTTGTTCCTTTCTTCTATCATCCAACTTCTGCCACTCCTTTACGATTCTGTCTCGTTTACATATTGGAATTCATCGTTGTTGGTTGGTTCCTCAACTCCTTGGCTCACCATTTGATCATTGTTGATTGTCCAGATGGAAAAAAAAAAGAGATATGTACCTGATGCCCCCTAAAGGGACTAGGTTCTGTGAACGACGGGTGCATGCAGTGAATGACAGGGCATGATATAGTCAAAAATAGAGAAGGATGGTGCCTTATCTCAGGAAAATCATGATCATGATGAATATAAGAAGCATCTAGAGTACCACAAAGGTTAGTAGCACTAAAAGCAGTAGTACGAAGAGCATGATAATGAAAAGAATCATCATCTATTAGAATATTGTGATTATTACCAACGGGTTGATAAGTGTCCGTATTCAAAGCCTAAGTGTGAAAAGTAATATAATAACTGTAATCCTATGCTATGAGTAATAATATGTATGTATCATTATCTGCAACGTTTAAGAATTCTCATTTTAGTATTTATATATCAAGGTGGGTGTTTTTGAGATTAGGAGGCATGCTGTGTGTACCACACAAACATGGTCGTAGGGGCTGAAAGGCGATGCGAATCTACCACTAACTAGCCTAATGCCGACAAAGAACCCTGTTTTTTGTCAGGTTCACCACCAACTTGATTTCACTGAGAGGCTTTCAATACGAAGTAGTCGGAACACTCGTTACCTACCTTGAATACTCTCAGATCGAAATGAATGTCCATTTCCCTAATTGAGCCAGCCAGATATAGCCCCTACCCATCATTATCAATTGCTGCATGGCATGCCTTGTTGTACTTATTCTCTTTAGGGCATGGCTTTCCTCTCTTGCTTGAGGGACAAAGTGGTTGTTTTCTTACTCGCTATGACAACTGGCTATAAGCAATTGCAAGAGGTGTGGAAATATGGAATGGAATAATTACATCTATAGCTGATATACCCTATATATATTAGTGTAAAAAGGAGGAAATGGACCTAGACTAAAGCTAGCCTAGTTAATAATACAATAGAGATTTCTAATCAAATCATAGTAGGTAGTCCCAGCCAGCAGGAGTCCTTGCTGATCTAAGTGTCTTTCATGCAGTGAAATGGGATAGATACCACACCTACCTCTATCAGCGGGTATGTTGTGGGTATGTTGGCTTGAAAGGGGAATTCTTTGCTCATAAACTTTGAATGGGTGGAGAATAAGTTAGGGGAATGATGATGATGGGTGTTATCTACTACTTTATGTTTAGAACCAACAGGACTGACAAAAATGGCTTTCACTCTAAGGCTTGAACAACTATATGAACTTAGCGCATGGACAAAGCTATAATGCCTTATGGAAGTCCATATGGCAAGTACTTAATCCCGTGGGTCTTAAACTCGTCTACAACCTCCTTACTATTAAAGTCAACAGTTGACACACATAGAATCACAACCTGCTTCCTGGGAACATGGGATCGAGAACAAGTCACTTTGAAGAACAACTGGGCATGGGGTGGGAATTACCCTTACTCGCTTACTCACCTAGCTAACTTAATCACTTACCGGGGCATGTAGGAACCTGAATAGGTCCAGTCCCTTCTTCTTCATGTAGTGGAAGTCTCAATTGCCTGTTGAGATTGGTGGCTTCTTATCAGCAAGCAAATCAATGGCACTTACTTCTCGGTAGACTTATTGGAATTAGATTGACTATTTGACTAGGAGGGGAACTTCTTTATCCTTCCTCTCAGCTATGGGGAAGTATGTGGGAAATGGTGCAAGGGCATATAACAACTAACTCCTGGAGGGTGGAAATGAACAACCAACTACTGTTATGAAAGGGTCATGGGTATTGTTGCTACTGTGAAGGCTTGTTGAGCTAGCTGTCTCTACTAGCAGGTGCTTATGAGTGATGCAGCTCTGTAGGGAAACTGTGTTCCGTCCAAGGTCAAACTCTATTGCTATTGCATATCTTCTCTGCCCTTTCCATTGCCCTTGCCAATGCCATTTCCATATTGCTAAGGCCAATCAACATCATTGACATCAAACTCGACTCCCCATATCCACTTCAGATCAATCTGCCTGGTGGTGGGTGCCTCTGATGTATGGCTGTCCATAGCCCATGGTAACCTTCTCATGTGGATAGTAGTAGTATGAACCTTTCTATCACGCAGTAGGTATAAGCACTTAATAAGATTGAATTACTCATTGTGAACAACTGGGACTCAATCAAAGTTGAACAACTGAACTTACAGCTATTGTAAAAGGAACATATAGTCCATGGCAATGGGTAGGGTAAAAGAAAAAGAGCTAGCCTTAACCTTACTTAGAGTTTGTTGTTTGAGGGAAAAGGAATTAGATATCCATCCCGTTGAAACCTGGCATTTCTACTTGGGATGAGAGCATCTATTGGATTGAGAAACACGCTAGGTGAGTGTACTATAGCACGTAATAAATAAGAAATTCATGCTTATATAAATCAATGCAATAGATCTAATGCTCTGTTTCAGATATCAATATATCTCTCTTTCTTTGTGATGTATTGCTCTATCTCTATTTGTTGTGATTGGGTGTGTAGTTGATCTGAAAGTGTATCTTGTCAGTAAGTCGATCTCTCTTTCCATCTCACCTCGCATAATCTTGTTCTTCTCTTGTGTGTCCATTCCTCTGGTGGTGTCCACCATCCATGTGCATCTATCGTGATCTATTTTCTTTTTCTTGCGTGCTCTATCCTTTCTCACGCTCTGTTGTTTATTCTCTCTGCACGACAGGTCCTCATCACTGCCTGCCTGACTTACTGCCTCACCTTCATGAAGTGCACTGTTATCACTCGAACCTGCTCATTGTGTATCTATCCTGAATGTTAAGCCTCCCTGGATCATAAGGAACTTGTTTCGTCAATGTAAGTTCAAGAGGGAGGGCCAACAAGAAGGCAAGCGTGGAAGTGTACCGATGGCTATCCCACCCAGCCATGTTTTCATTCATCCTGTATGTGACCGGCCAACTATCTACCTCACCTCTCTCCCAGAGGAGACTCATGCGGAAGGTGAATGCCCCACTCCAGGTCCTCATGTAGCCAAGTGACAATTTCTATACCAGGTCCTCAAGTAGTAAGTTGCCAATGTGTCTCCGACCTACGTCCTCATCACTGCCTGCCCGCCTTTCATTTACTGCCTGCTCCACCTTACCCACTTGAATACCACCTAGACTCGCCTACTCTAGACACTTGCTGTTGAATGAATTGCAGGGACTACTAGAGACTTACTAGCCTATATTCAACAATCTTACCCTTACTTGATTACTCTCTTCACCCTAGTTGATGGAGTGCCTTAAGAATCAACTTTCTTAATGAATGCACTTAGGGGAGGGGGTACCATTCTTTTCACTTTTCGGGATGGGCCGAAACCCCAGGTACGCTTTGATTAATGAACATAGACAGCAAGCATTGCAAAGAAATTCTTGCCTTTCATGTTAGTGCCCAACCACCTGTTTTCTTTACCAACCAGGACTACTTATTCCTAAATTTTTAGCCCCAAACAGCTTCACCGGATATAGAGCTTTTGCACCACCTTCCAGACAACATTCACAAGCGAACAGCCTGCTTAACTAGGCCATTTTAGGACGTTTCTATATGTTTGGTGAGATGGAATCATTTGATTTTTGTTTTAGCGTATGCTTGATGGCTTTGCAGGCTTTAAGAACATAGACACGGATGCACACTAGTCAATTCAACCGAGACTAGGAGAGAGAAAAAAACCAACTGGTGGGATGCTCTGACTTACGTGATTATGGATGATAGATTTTTCACCCCGGCTGGGGCTTCATGCTCAGATCGACAAGAGCACCAATTTATTTATTTATTTATTTATTGATTGATTGATTGATAAGACCTTGAACCACTTATTTCATAACCTTGCCCTACTAGCTTTTGGTTTTGCTGTTGGTTCTTAAGCTGCTGAATAGACTACTACTACTGTCGACTCGACATCTGGGTCAACTACTTTATCTACTGCTACTTGTTTTGATGCTTTCTCTGCTCCAGCTACCTATCTTTTGGTTATTAACCACCTAGTCCTTCAGATGCCCCTGGCTATGCTACTGTCTATGTCTATGGCTGTGATGCTGGTGGATCTTCTGTTTTCATCCCGGCTAATGCGTATGCCTTCAACTTCGTTGCTTTCTTCGCTACTGGCCCAATTGCTTCCATTCGATCAACTAATGGTGGTACTCAATATGGATCTGTCAATGGGTTGATAACTATCTATATATAGTGATTCCTTGGGTCCATAGCTGCAACTGTGTTTGACTCTGATGCTATGTTTCTCGACGCTTCCACTTCTACCTTTCTTATCTTTGCTCTTGGCCTTCCCGCTACTCCTGCTTATGAAACTATTAGTAATGGTTAAACCCCTATATATGCTCTTGTTGCTTCTGCATTTATCCCTGCTTTTATATTCACGGCTTTCTTTTCTACTTTGATTCATGAAAGAAGGTTCACTAGGTGCTTTGTTTAGTCTTTTTTTTTGTTCTCCGTCTCGATCATTTGCTAGTGGATCTACGAGTGAGACTCAGTAAAATACTTGTTGCGCATATGGAACTGGAATGAGCTATGCCTATGTCTATGCTCCTGGAACCTGGTCAATATATGGCTTTGGATTTCCAGCTTCTATATCTGTATCTGGGTGAAATAGTAGCTATTGATAAGAAATGGGGAACCTTTTACTAAGGAACAAAAGCAAGTCAAAATGGCTAGTATGTGGGCTCCGTTGCTAGGGTAATATATCCAATGATGAAAGGAACCAAATCCCCTACATTTGGGCCTAGAGAAACTGCGACTAAATCCACTACTGGATATGGAATCGGGCAGGGTAATGGCTCCAAAACTAGGGAATACAAAACAGGCTCTGCTCGCTTTGTTGTTGATTCAAGGTAAACCTTAACTTATACTAAAAGAGTGGTGGGACTGATTCTTAAACTAACAAAGATGCTGGGAAAACTATAGCTACTCGATCTCGATAAACTAAGTCAACTGATGGTTTTGAAAGATGGTTATTCCACTATATAACAATACAAACGGGTTATGGATTTGGAACCATGCGAAGGGAAGCTACAGTGCAAGGCTATGGCTTTATAACTGACTCTTTCTCTGGGTCTATAGGTTCTTGATCTCCAATGGGATATGGCCCTGGAACAGGATTTGTACGAGGTAGTGGCCCTTCAACTTCTACCTTGACCCTTGCTTCTGCTATTCTTGCCCCTGTTGATGGGCAAACAACAGGTTCTAGTCCTAACTTTTCCACTGGATATTCGATGAGTGTTTCAATTGTCTCTGGATTTCTATGTTCAACTGCGAGGTAAACTGTTGGCTTTGGATCGACCGCTGCTTCTCTCGCCTCCAGTGAACAAAGCCCACCTAATCAATAGGTGGAAAGGTCAGTGCCCACCTGGTTATTAAATAGTGACTAACCAGATAGGCATTAATATATAGTGTGAAAGCGCTGCTTCTATGGGGTCAATCGGGTCTTTCACTGCAGCTAAAGGATATTGAACGGGTTATGGTTGTTCATCATCTCAGTGAACTGGACCTGTATCTCCAATGAATAGTTCAAGCTAAATGACTGGCTTTGGATCTTGACTTGGAAATGGATCCTATCTAGTGGAAAGAGTTGAGATCGGGTTGACATTTCACCAATGAATGTGTCAGTTTCTGGGGTTGAATCACTGGTGGACCATCCCACAATTCTATTTAGAAATCCCATGCTAGTGGAAGCAGAGGAGGTAGCAGGAGCAAGGGTGTTGATCCCAGCAGCGGAGGTGAAAGCAGCAGTTGATCAGAAGAAGCGATCATTCCTAGGAGGTACAATGACCGCTAGTTGATGCAGTTGATGCCAGGTGGCATGTCTTCTTTTGTTTTCCTATGAATCGATGCCTTCTTGTATGTTTTGGAACTAATAAGGAGCGATCAAGAGGTGGTCATCCATAAGTAAGGAGGAAGTCATATTTGATAGAAGGTCTCCAATAGCCAGTCGGTACTCATACAAGTACTCAATGTAAAGAGTAGATGTCGGTACTCTATGCTACCTGGTGTACTCGATGATGGATGGTACTCGAGCCCAAGAGATGATTCCAATCAAAGCGATGCTGCACCTTTGTTCCCTATATGCCTGTGCCACCCCCTTACGTTGAATCCCTTGTAGAAATGTGTTAATGAGGTAAGGGAATCCCGGTGGTGCAGGCTACAAGTAGGAGATGCTGGATACTAAGCACTGAGTGAGCCAAGTGAACTCAGTTACTCAAGTGAGCCAACACAACCCATTTACTTAGATCCCAAGGGTAGAACATGAACTCAGTGAGACAAGATCCACAGACAAACCTAGGGAGGGGAGGATATACAAATGAACGCAGGTAGATGCATTCATAGTGTGGATATGCCGATATCGAAAAAGAGATCTTACTCTGCATAACAAGTGGATATTGGAAAAGAGATAGGAAAGTCTACGAAGACTCTTTGTTTTACTTCTAATGAACAAGAAGGAAGGCAAAGAGACATACTTGCTTACAAACAGATATGAACTGACGAACAGATAGACATACAAACTTACTGAAAGGAAAGGGATGAACAAGTGACACAAGCAGAACAGTCGAAGGAAGAGGCACTTACACATGTATGTACGATATCAAGTACACCTATACACACATTATAACATAATATTATGTTAAGAGGTATGAATAGACATTTCCCCTAATAAAGTCTCTGAATAATCTCTCTTTACTTAGAAACTATTATTTGACATGAAAAGAGAGCTCCCGGGGCGAATAGGAACAACTGGAGGTTCTGATCCTCTTCTCTTAGTCTTCATAGTTGTACACATAATGGAAAATCGTAGACTGCAGGGTGCGGGTTATTAGTGATGAACGGGGGATGAATGGGTTCATTACCCGTATGAACAAGTTGGGAATGACTCATGGTTCTTCCTTGCCCTCCTCACCCTCGATGGGTGAGCAATAAGGAACATATTGTAAGGCAAGCCATTCTTCCTATCCCTTATGGTCGAGCGGCTTTATGGTATCTTAAGAAATTAATATCCTTGAGCTTTGACTGGTAAGGAAAGCCTTAGCTAAGAGTTTGTAAAGCAAGGCAAGACTTCGTATTCATACGGATAAGGAACACCCAGTCTTACTCTCCCTTTATCTACTCCTCTATGGGCCATGGGTGGAACAGAATGAAGTGGGGACAGAACGAAGTGCTTAGTGAGGGGGTTAACTGTAAGGAAGTGTGTGGTTAGGTGCAGTAAGTAGTGGTAAGGAGTGGGTGGGCAGTAAGGAACTTCTTTCTCCTTCTTTCCTCTTCAAGTGATTCCCTTAAAATAAATAGTAGTCACATAGATTCGTGTGCTAAAAGGACATATAAAAGTACCTCTATATGTCTATATGTGTCTTTAAAAGTATGCAAGAAGGAAGACAATCTATGGGGTAAGGTCGGGGAACTTCTTTTGTTGCCTACACTATATAATATAGTAGGAAGAGTCGTGCTGCCAGACATTACATATGCCACCATTCGTTGAGAGACATTCTGTTCGTTGGTTGAGAGACGTTAGTGGTTATTGGCCAAGCTGTATTATTCTTAGGCAAGCATTCACGCTGGCTAACCTTCCTGTACCAATCTGTTTCTTATCTGTAGAACACGAACACTTTCAATTCACTGAGGGAGGAGATTGGAGCGTTAGGCAGGCCCCTCGTCGCTGGACCCGTCCTCGCTATCCGACCCGGCTATCGTGGGAGGCAATCCTTCCCCACCAAAATCTAAGAGTCGGCTCAAGAAATTCCCCAGACATAGTCTCTAAAGGCATGTATCTTTGTGGCACATCTAATATAATACTTCTCCCAAGGCATGTATCTTTATTTCTCTTTAGCACGTATCTTTGCTGGGTGTGAGATTCCCTTCGTAAAGTTGCCGAATAGTCTACGAACACAAATGAGAATTCCCTTCGTAAAGTTGCCGAATAGTCTCCGAGAGAATGACATTTACCTTAGTAAAGTCTCCGAATACTCTTTTTTTACTTATCCTGATCCTTGACTATCTGGAGTGACTGATCTTGCCTCTTTTCTTAGGGTGAGTGAAGCATTAGCTACAGTTATGCATCCCTCCTTGAAGCCTTAGCCATTAACTTAAGGAAGTGTTAGCAAGAGGGCCTAACCCTTTATCTACTCCTCTATGGGCCATGGGTGGAACAGAATGAAGTGGGGACAGAACAAAGTGCTTAGTGAGGGGGTTAGCTGTAAGGAAGTGTGTGGTTAGGTGCAGTAAGTAGCGGTAAGGAGTGGGTGGGTAGTAAGGAACTTCTTTCTCCTTCTTTCTTCTTCAAGTTATTTACTTAAAACAAATAGTAGTCACATAGATTCGTGTGCTAAAAGGACATATAAAAGTACCTCTATATGTCTATATGTGTCTTTAAATGTATGCATGAAGGCAATCTATGGGATAAGGTCGGGGAACTCCTTTTGTTGCCTACACTATATAATATAGTAGGAAGTGTTGTGCTGCCAGACATTACATATGCCACCATTTGTTGAGAGACATTTTGTTCGTTGGTTGAGAGACGTTAGTGGTTATTAGCCAAGCACCTCACCCTTTATCTACTCCTCTGTGGGCCATGGGTGGAACAGAATGAAGTGGGGACAGAACGAAGTGCTTAGTGAGGGGGTTAGATGTAAGGAAGTGTGTGGTTAGGTGCAGTAAGTAGCGGTAAGGAGTGGGTGGGCAGTAAGGAACTTCTTTCTCCTTCAAGTTATTCCCTTAAAATAAATAGTAGTCACATAGATTCGTGTGCTAAAAGGACATATAAAAGTACCTCTATATATCTATATGTGTCTTTAAAAGTATGCACGAAGGAAGGCAATCTATGGGGTAAGGTCGGGGAACTTCTTTTGTTGCCTACACTATATAATATAGTAGGAAGAGTCGTGCTGCCAGACATTACATATGCCACCATTCGTTGAGAGACATTCTGTTCGTTGGTTGAGAGACGTTAGTGGTTATTGGCCAAGCTGTATTATTCTTAGGCAAGCATTCACGCTGGCTAACCTTCCTGTACCAATCTGTTTCTTATCTGTAGAACACGAACACTTTCAATTCACTGAGGGAGGAGATTGGAGCGTTAGGCAGGCCCCTCGTCGCTGGACCCGTCCTCGCTATCCGACCCGGCTATCGTGGGAGGCAATCCTTCCCCACCAAACACTAACAGCCGGTTCAAGAACTTCCCCAGACATAGTCTCTAAAGGCATGTATCTTTGTGGCACATATAATATAATACTTCTCCCGAGGCATGTATCTTTGTGGCACATATAATATAATACTTCTCCCAAGGCATGTATCTTTATTTCTCTTTAGCACGTATCTTTGCTGGGTGTGAGATTCCCTTCGTAAAGTTGCCGAATAGTCTACGAACACAAATGAGAATTCCCTTCGTAAAGTTGCCGAATAGTCTCCGAGAGAATGACATTTACCTTAGTAAAGTCTCCGAATACTCTTTTTTTACTTATCCTGATCCTTGACTATCTGGAGTGACTGATCTTGCCTCTTTTCTTAGGGTGAGCGAAGCGTTAGCTACAGTTATGCCTCCCTCCTTGAAGCCTTAGCCATTGACTTAAGGAAGCGTTAGCAAGAGGGCCTAATAAGGTGGTTGCCTTTTCTTTCATTTAAGGCTGAACCTCGAATGAAGAATCTATTACCTTACAGCGCCGACACAGTTACCGAAGGGAATATGTGATCTTATTAAGGGAATGACTCGATTAGCGCCGACAATTGAATCGAGACAGAATCTAAAGCTGGATCTGGATCAACGGCTGCTACTGAAGTGACCCGCTTTTGAACTGCTACGGAACTACGGCATACTCTATCTCTATCATTTTCATTAGATTGACTTTAAATAAAGTAGAGAAAGGAGTGGAAGTAGTAGATCCCCCGTAGCAAGGGCAATGGTGCATATCAGTGTGGTAAGCATCTATAGATGTAGTAGTAAGGGGTAAGAAGGAGACCAGTAAGAAGAGCTGTAAGGAAGGGAAGGGCCCTCAATAAGGCAGGCATGTCTTAAGGTCACAAGATCCTACCTTGCCCCTAGGAGCCCAAGCTAGATTTATTACCCTAAATTTGTTATTCCCCTCTTACTTTGAAACTAGGTCACTTTATAGTGTGCATTCGCCTAAGTGCATGTATTCTACCAAGTGCTTGCATTCAACCAAGTGCTTGTATTCATCCAAGTGCATGTATTCATCCAAGTGCATGTATTTAGTCATGTATTCAACCAAGTGCGTGTTCATTTCATGCCTAGAAAAGGCCTATTTATGCCCAAAAAAGACATACCGTCATTGAATTGTGAGGTCTCTTGCCTCATTACTTGCCTTTATAATAGAGGACCACTAGCTGAGTGGATAGATATAATAGAAGAGCATTAGCTGGACAGAGATATTTTTTATTTCACCATAAGGTTTTCTGTGAAGCCTGGACCATTAGGTGCTCTGCGAAGCTCTCTAGTTTCATTATTCATGGATCCCTAGTTGACCGCTTCTCCCTAGTATCATGCTTATATCTAGTTGACTTCTAGCCTTAAGCTTCAGAAATCAAGCAGTAATGACTAGTTCTGGCCTCAAAAAGAAGTGAGTTGTTACAAAGGATACCTCACAAATACAACAGTTGTTACCCATTATATATGAGTTAATGAATGAATGAATGGTCAAACAACTTTGTAAAGTGCTTTGTATATGAAGAAATACTCTAGTAGATCCACGAATTAGTAACTAGAGGAGTGGTATTGGAGAGTAGATCTATTAATTAGTAGCTTCTATAGTAGATCAAAGACTAGTAACCTTAGTAGATTTGTACATTGGTTGGATAGGTAGTCGCAGTAGCAGTGGTAGAGTTCTTTGGCTAGGGCTTGGCTGTTTAGATTGGTTCAATGGCAGCTTGGTAGGTTAGATTGCTTGTAGGTAGGCCTATTCCCAGTCTAAATCAGTCTCATTAACTAGAGGAGGGTGGGATTGAAAGGGTGGGAAAGAAAGAGCCAATATGGTAGGGTTTTCACGCTCGACCATAAGCCCACGACCCAATAAGCATCAAGGAAGGCCACTCGACTAACAAGAGAGGAAAGAATAGCTACTCTCTCTGGGCTGGTTTAGAAAGACAGAATAGCCAATTTGGGTGGTAAAGATAGATGACTTTCCCGTGCTTATCTCTCTAACGCTTGAGGAAAGATCCATTCATTGCGTAATGGGCAGTTAAGAAAAATACCTTATCTATTCAGGCTATTACAACAAGGCTAGTTTCCCCCAGTCTCATGTAGTCATAGTTGAGCAACAAGTTCATGTAGCTAGTTGATGCCAGGGGGGCGCGATCCAACATTGGAAACAACCTTAGTCCCTAGTCTTATTGATTAGTTAAAATACAAAGCCTGTAGTCTCCGTTAAGTTCCATGGATGACACCACTTTGAGACTTAGAGTGCAGCCTTTTCAACAGAGACACTAGCCCATAGTCCAATGCACTACTTATGGGTGGTAAGTCCCGGTGTCCACTAATAAGAGGAGATAGGGTATATAAGTGATAGATGTCATTATTCCATTATATGCCATTATATGCAATGGGTATACGTATGGGAACATACTAATTGTAGTGGCTAGTAGGGCTTAGTAAGTAGTACAGCTTGGAAGCTAATAGTATCCTATTGGGAATAATCCATAAGTGCCCAGGAGATCATTGCTACTAGCCGGTCAGCCACTAATTAATAGCCAGTGTATCCCAGTCACATTGTCATAAGGTCCCCTTGCTGTACAGCTGATACTCGCATATAGACGTTTCACTTTGCCAGTGTAAGTAAACAGAATATGGCAATGGCCCATCCCCGGCATAGAAACGAGACAGCAGCAGGGACCTACCCCTTTTTATCCAACTTCCCTACCCTTCACAAATGCTCTACCCATGAACTTTTGACAGGAGGTTGTGGTTGTTTACTGCCCACCACCTTCTCTTTCCACCTGCCCTAGGAGGGGTATTAATCCACACAAGCTTCTTGTTTATATCCCCCATGCCCGGGAGGATCTTTTGCGTTACCTGTTTGCCATTCCCCATGCCCAGGAGGGTGGTTGGTTAGAAGTAGTTATTCTACATGATGTATGATACCCGCATCTATACGTTGAACTTGTCCATTTTCACTTATAATCTGAATATGGAAATGGGCATACGAAAACATACTCTAATTCTATAAGCTCTTGTCAGCGCATGAACTCTTGGCATAGTCCCTAGTCAGAGTACCCAGTCTTTATGATTCAGCCGATCCATTGACAGTCTCACTCCCAACCGGTCCTTTCATGCCATTTCCAGAAGGTTCTCTATGCTATGAGAGGCGGATGCCAATATTTAGTTTAGTTATTGCCAGAAATCAAGAAGAAAATAAGGGAGAGTTTGACTCACTCACATATCTACGTGTCGCATATCTACGTTTCACTTTCATTAGATAGTTCTTAGTGCATGTGGGATTACACTACAGCTACTCTTTAGATAGCAGATACAGCAGCTTGCCTACCCTTCCCAATAGTAACAAAACACCCATGATACATAGACAGGAGGTGAGATTCTTTTATGGGCCCATCCGTTGGAGAGACTCTCCCGTTACCAGTTGGACGTGATCCGATCCCCTGTGCCCTAGAGGTGCTTGGGTTGTTTGTGCGGTACAGTACAGTTATGTGAAAACAGGCAGGATGGAGTTCTACCAGGATGGAGTTCTACGTGACCAGTTCTCGATCCGCCGTGCTGCCCAGGAGAAAGGGCGTGTTCGTGCCAAATTATCCATAACCTCCTAAACTATTATGGCTTTCATCTAGTAGTGTGTCCTACTCTAAGTGCATAGAATAAGAAAGAGCGACAGGGACCCACCCCCTAGCCTGGATACCTAACCTGGGGACCCGGCCATTGCAGCCATACCTACAACTCCACAATTTGAAGAGAATCCTGGATGGAACCGATCCTTCAACCCTTCATCGACCAACTCGCTCCCCACTCTGCCTTCGACATCTCAATTACCTGCCTGCCCACTCCGACCTACGTTTCAGACTTACTGCTTTTGATCTACCTGCCTGTGACTGATCGAGATCTGCCTCTGCCGATGAATGATCTCTGCTTTCAATCTCTCTTGCTGCTTTCTCCCTTCCTTATTTAGTCCGTAGAGAAAGAACTACTATACAACAGTCAACTAGTAGAAAAACCTGGTGTCAATGAGCCGAGACACGATCTTATTATTCTATGGCACTGAGTGGCTAGGACACTAGCCCTATAGTTAAGGCTTATAGCCCCGCCCCATCCATATTTTCAGACAGAGTGAAGACAGAGTGAAGCTCCATGTCAATTAGACTATTTCATAGGTGATCCTTAGCACCTCCCTAAATAGACAACAATCAACCATGCTCTTTTATGCAGTTTCCCTCTGATTGCTAGGGTGTTTATTCACCATTACACAGCTTAAGGAGGCATTTACCTAGCCAAGAGGAAGTAGAAAATCCCACCCCAGGTTCCCAACAAATGGAGACTTATTGGTTGGTTCGGAGCAGGCAAGAAGTTAGGGTAGACCATTTGAGGTGATCCCCTTATTAGCACCATTCCCTAAGTACACCAATTGGAATAGAAAATCCCCCCACCATGTTTCCAAACTCGCATCTATACGTTTCACTTGGACTCGCATATCTACGTTTCACTTTTTCATTTTCATTCCATTTCAATAGGTAGGCATTTGAATAGGTAGGATAGGTGATCCTTTTCTGCTGGCTCTATGCCATAAGCAACAGTAAAAGTCAGTGCTCGATACCCGGTCTTATACCCTGTAGCCGATACCTGGGAGACCGCCATAGTCAATGCCTATAATCCCCCTAGGCTTACTCCACTGCTAATACAACAATGGGAAGAGGAGGTAGGGTAAGTTATAGAGATGTAATTCTTCTCCATTGTAGGTCCATTGTAGGTGTTGTAGTCCAGCTTTCTCTGTCCCGTACTACACTCAACAACAACAAATAGGGGAGTCTCGCTTTCTGTTCAACATATCTCAACATGCAGTGGAATGGAGACTTCACTACAGGAATAAGGGACTAGAGCACCTTCAGTAAAGAGAGATAGAACCTCATCCATGAAGTGGCAGGCTACGCTCTCGCAGTTCATTTTCAATTTCACTTTGATTTCAACAATTCACCTTCTCAGAACTTACACTGCCTGACTTATGAAACAACCTTGCTGACTTCCTTACCTCGCCTTGCTCGACCATAAGGATGCATTAGCATGCTCGACTTACAGGAGAGGATGCCCCCGGCAGGGTGAGTAAGCAAACTCTCGACTAAAGGCTGCCATCGCTAGACCATCGAGAGGCCTGCCATCGAGAGGTGGCCTAGAATCTATTTGATGATGAAGAAGATGCATTGGCCGATAGCCCAGACAGGTGATAGTTTCAAGAAAGGTGATACTCAGTATGAGGAATAGACTAATAAGGAAAGGGAGATAGCCTATGAACAAGAGGATGACCATTGAATTTCATTTCATTTCACTGAATAACAGTAGCCGCCATTCAATAATGCCCTCTTTGAAAAGCTATTGAATTGAATAGCTATTTAAGAGGCCATTGAGATAGAATATGTTGTAGCCCATCTCCCCTTAGATGTTTCTAAAGTGTTAGACTCAATTAAGGCTAAAGGACTTGATGATCAAATAAAAAAGCCAGGACAGGTATGATTGAACCCACAACATCAGGTTTTGGAGACCTACGTTCTACCAAATTGAACTAAAAGCACGACACTTTCTTTCCCTCAGAAGCGCAAGACCTCCGGAACTTGGAATCTATCATCTTAATAAGGGGAAAGAGTCATGCCCTCTCTCTATTTTAAAAGAGCCAGCAGGTCCTCCAAATCAAAGTGTTTGGTTTTGGGGCGGGCCTTTTGAAAACAGAGGGGCAAGATCTCTATCCTTTTGAAAATGGAGAGCTTTTAATTCAAAAGAATCCTCTCCCTCTCAATGGCGGTGATGGTGGCCCTTACGGTCAAGTGAGAAATCCCTCTCCCTTATGGTCGAGCCCCTACCGGTCCTTATGGTCGAGCGAGAAATCCCTCTCCTTAATAGTCAAGTGTACTAATGCACCCTCACCCATCGGAATGAGTGAGTGACTCCGTCCCTCTCCCTAACAGTCAAGCCCCTGCCGGTGATGGAAGCATTATCAGTCAAGACTGTTGTAGCATCCTTATGGTCGAGCGAGAAATCGATGGCGGCCTTAGCAGTTCAGCCCCTGCTTGGCCTCACTGATCGGAATAAGTGAGTGACTCCGTCGATGGCGGCCTTAATAGTCGAGCATGCTTATGCACCCTTCCAGTCCTTATGGTTGAGCAGCCTGACGAAACCTTATGGTCAAGCAACTAAAGTTCCTCTCCCTCTCCTTAACAATCGAGCCCCTCGCCCATCAGAATCAGTGAGTGACTCTGTCGATGGCGGCCTTAACAGTCGAGCATGCTTACGCACCCTGCCGGTCCTTATGGTCGAGTAGCCTGACGGCACCTTATGTTTGAGCCTGCTTACACATCCTTATGGTTGAGTAGCCTTCTAGCTCCTCGGGAACCCAAATCCAACCTAATCTTAAGGCTTTAAGACCTTATTAAGCAAACTGAAATTGCCCTCTCCTTTTAGTCGAGAGTTCGCTTACTCACCTTGCCAAAAAGTTTCTAAACGAGCTCTCCATTATAATAGTTTCCCAGAGAACCCAGAGAATTGATCAGGAAGGAGTAAGGGGAAGGGGTATCCTTTTCTGGCCAGGAGGGATGGCCGCAACTTGACAATATTGCCTCAGTTTATCCCCTTCTTCTTTATATAAAGAGGAGTGGAGAGTGATTCTTATCATAGCCCAGTGTGAATCAATTCATTATACTGGAGGAATGAGCCCTCTCCCCTCCCCCACCATTTTCAAGGTAAGGATAAAAGGCCTTTTTGAACTCTTTATCTATAGTATTAGGCCCTCTCTGCTTGCTTGAAATAGTTGTGGCTTTTCTTGGAAGAAAGAGTAGGTTCTTTTCAGTTTAGTATGATATCGCTGAACACCTCACAGTGCTTACACCTATCACCTATTGAAGTGATGTTCTTTCACCTCATACGAGAAATTGTATAGGGAAGGATTTCCCACTTAGATGCTTTCAGCAGTTCTTTCATACCAACTTGGTTGCTCAGAACTATTAGGCATGACAATCGATACACCATAGGTTGGCCCAACCCAGTCCTCTCATACTAGGGTTGGCTCCTCACAGTTCTCCCTTCAACACCAGTGATAGATGGGAACCAAACTGTCTCGCGACGTTCTAAACCCAACTCATGTACCACTTTCATCGACGAACAACTGAAACCTTGGTACCTTCTTCAACCCCAGGATGTGATGAGTC